>CP125851.1:53686725-56086725 GCA_030408175.1 Trifolium repens
TTCGGCGTTGTGGTGTTAAGTTAGCAGCTCCACTTGCTTTAAGGGTGCGTTGGAGAAGCATCAATAAAGTGGATGTATTAGATAACCAATAGGCTAATACATCAGTATTATCCTGGGCCTTCAATGGTGCGGAATAGTGTTAGTAACATATTTTGGGGATTTCAGAAATTGATCAATTGCAAAAGAACGGCATCATGAATACTAATATATTATCCAAGTAATCCGAAAGTGTTAAGTTACCTCAACAGCTGTAGCTATTGTTTGAATGATACGGTCAAAGACAGTTGTTCTTTCAACTTCAAATGACCTCCAGTGTAGAAGGCATTTATATATGACGCATGCAGCAACAGGTTTGCCACCAGAAAATCCTAAATCCTGTGATATGCACTTGATCAACAAGTCCTGGTTTTCCTGAAACACAAAGTAAAATTTTTAAATAGGAATGAACAAGAAAACGAAGGAAAATATATTTAATTGAAAATGCAATTTAAAGCATGTATACAGATTCACATTGTTAAGTACATCAATGTAGCCACTCACTTGTTGTTTATCATTGAGAGATTTCTGTGGTTTTCCTTCAGATTCAGGCTCACGTACATTGGATAGTGCAAGAGTCATATCCTAAAATATCCAGAAGGTAAGAATTTAACAAATTAAACAAAATGTCTCATTTACCAAAATGAGTTGTTGATATATATTCATAAAAATAAGTGTCCTCTTACCGATGAAGTTTTTGCTTCACCATTTAGAGTATTCCCATTTTCTGGTGTCCTCTGCAGATCATGCACAAAATCTCGTTGAGTCATTCTTCATATACCATAGTTTTGAGCAATGACCTATTGCATGTTTTCTTACCTGAATAATCACTGTCCTAGGTCTTGCAGTAAGAGCTTTTCCAGTTGGTGATGCAACCAATGCTTGCTGGCGAAGAACTTGATTTTCTGACTCTGCGTTTGAAATTTTTTCCTCCAATCTGCATTGTATAGAATTATTTTAAAAATGTAATTGCATTTATATTAACAAAGGTATAGATGGTTATTAACAGGGAGAGGAGAAATGTAAAAACTATGTTACTCATCTAGAGGCACACTAAATTACATGAGTGAACAAATGGTTGAAAGGAAAAATACGGTACACCCTTTGTTATTTGTGGTTTAACGTTTGTATAGAGAGATTAAGAAAAATAATAAATGTGTGTAACAAATTTACAAAATAGTCCTTACGAACTATTGAGTATTAGTCATTGTCATAAATGCATAGTGGAGTGTAATGACATGCAAGTTGTGCACACAATATAATTTGGGGTAGAATTGGAACAACATAATTAATGTTTCAGGTCATATTTCATTCAATGTGGAACTCTTAACATATCCCAAAAGTTAACACTGTTAGGTGAAAGCACATGAATGGTGGTGGTTTTATATCAAACACATATTATCAAGCAAAATGAGTCCTTTGACCATGAAACAGACAAAGTACAGAGGCTCAAAGCTTGTAGTTAATTTCAAAAGGACTTGGTCATAGAGGCCCAAATACCATGTAATGAATCAAACATCTAAAAAGTTTAAGCTATTAGGTGAAAAGCAGATAAATGTTTTATATCTAAAACTTTGGTGGTCAGTTCTTTCATTTAGAAATTTGATAGATTTGCATTTTGTTTATAAGCAATAGATTTGCATATAATCACAGTGAAGTGAAGCTATTACTCATTAACTATAGAGATCTTTTAACTCGTAAAAACATTACTAACCTCTGAACCAATTCTTGGAGTTGATCCGCTTTGCGGTCAGAATCCTCAACTTTTTTAACCAGCTCCTTATTTCTAGCTTCAGCCTCAGCCTGAGCTTTTTTGGCCTCGTCTTTAGCCTTTCTTTCTAATAACAGTGATTCCTGTACCAGGTATTAAACAATGGGACTCGGTAAGTACTATGTTGCTATAGTACCACACACAACAATTAATGGCAATTCCTTTTATTAGACTCTCCTTTCTACATACAGAAAGCATTTGCGTGATAAGTAATATCAAAATTATACAATCCAACTATCCATGATTGGAAGTTAAAGCAAATGTGGATATCCCGCTTTGGTGCAGGATGTGCTATCAGCATTTAATCATGTAAAAATAAGGGAAAATTACACTCCCTTCCCCTCAAAGTCTGCTTAAATGACACAAACACTCCCTTCTATTTTTTGAACAGTCAGAGTCAAAGTTAAAGGTTAAGAAACAAAATTAAAAGGTGCTGGCACTCTTTGGATGATTTACTCATTGGAAAATGCTATAAATTATTAAAGATTAACTACCTTCAAACTATTGACTTCAGCCAATAAAGAATTAATCTTTTCAGTATCTTCAATAATAACAGGAGTCTCTTTAATAACCGGAGGTGCTTCTTCAATGGCTTTCTGTGCTGCCTCGCGCTCTTTGATGACCCTGACATTTGCTTCTGCAACTTGTATTTGCATTGCATGTAAAGCATCATGTAACTTGGCAGCCTCTTGTGCCTTTTCCTCTTCCAAATCAGTCTGTAATCAATTAAAATCATCTAAGTTTATGCTATTAAAGTTGCAAAATTATATCAGGCATTAAAATGGTAATATATATAATAATGAATTTACTCTCAAACGCTTCTCAATTTGCAAACGCCATGTAAGTTCTTCAACACGCTTTTCTAGTTTGTCTTTTGCTTCTTTAAGAGCCCCTGTATCTCTTGCAGCCTGGATTCAATGAAACAGAATATCAATCCATTAGCAAATAAAGCAAAACATAGTGCACTTATTACGCAAACATCATGAAACAAAATATCATCCTAACCATTTTAAGCATTCTAAGTTCTTTTCTAGCAACCCTGCTCCTCCAACCACACTGAGTAACAACCGCAGCCTTTTGCAATCTTTTATAATATGAATATGCAATTTTCCGACGAAAATGAGCCTAAAGAGACAACAGAAAGTACATTATAGCAGGTAAAAAAAAAAAAGATTGCATGATTTCCTCTTCACAACTTAACAGTCTAACAAGAAGATCAACAAGAGCACCTGAATTTTAATTGCAGCCTTTGTTTGCTTTCTAAATCTAAATTCATCACGAGCCTTCATAGACCTTAAACCTGTCTGCAATATGATTGCAGATGATCGTGCTTTTGAGTAAGATTTTCTGTCAATGTATCCTTTGAAGTTCTTTTCTATTTTCAAAGCTGCTGCTTCACGTCGCAACTGCTCATAAAGCTTCCGGGCCAATATTCCTGTTATTGAAAAGCATCACATTAAGGAAACTAGTTTGAGAAGGAAACCTATTAAGTGAGAAAATACCAACTAATTTAGTGTTGTGTGGATTCTAAAATGCTACGAATTAAAACACCAAAGCAACTGGTATAAAGATGCCATGGGCTTAATAAGCAAAGAAAAAAACGTAGGGCCTGTTTGATTCACTTCTCAAAAATTTGAGACACCATACTTCAAATTTCCACCGCGTGATGACTAATCTCCGTCGAAGCCCAAAACCCTTACCACTTGGAGCAATTCATTATAGGTCATGTAAATCTACTTTATAATCACAATTTAAAGGAATCAGAAAATATTGGAATTTTTATTAGATGTTAGCGCAAAAAGTATTTTATTGATAAAAAAATTTATAGATAGAAGTATTTTACCAATAGAAAAGTATTTGTTATTTACTAAAAGTAGATGATTATTTTAATTGTGATTTGACGATATATCATTCTTTATAAAAATATTCCTTTGACCAAATTGTAATTTAATCGATTAGCATTCTTTTGACAATTCACTTGAAATTACAGTTTTTATAAATAAGTATCAAACAACTAGTGGTAATTAGTTTTTAAAACATGATTTAAAAACAAGTGTGCCGAACAATATTTTTCATTTTGTCATTTCTAAAACAATTTCAAAAACTATGACTACCAAATAGTTTTTTTTTCCTGTTTTGTTCTTAAAAATAGTTTCTAAAAACCAAAACTAAATCAAACATGCCCTTAATATTTATGTTCACATTTCCCTTTAGCTCCAAAAAATTTCACATAAGGGGATATGCGAATAACTTTCTTATTCGGTGGATTTAGGTTTCGTAGACTCTAGTGTCTTTCTACTAACACTCGGTCTCACTTCCGCTTTGGTAGTATACATGCTGATGGTTGAAGTCCTTCTATCTATGGAGGAACAATTTTAGAGAATATTACCAGACATTAGGAGAAAAAAAGAACGGACGCTGTAAACAAAATTTGTACCCATGTGCGACACATGTTAATGTCCGGTTTTGTGAACACTTGGGATATTCATTGCTGCATTTTACAATTTTCCCTACTTTTATTTTTTGAACTTTTGAGCCAATATATATGAGAATACCATAATAACCAAAGAACCATGCTCATTTCTATAACATTAACTCTCTTTTGATTTAAGATTTAAGATTTTTGTTTTATTTTATTTTATACTAATATTATAGGTTGAAATATATCTTATATGCATGTCGTGTACTATAATATTTTAAAAATTAATATATCTAGGTCCTGTCATATTTATCAATCTGTGTTTTGTAATCAGTAGCTAAAGCTATTTATATTTTTTTAAGTACTGCTAAGTGATAGCCAGTCTATTATCAGCAATGGATTTAAATAATACACAACAACACCACCTGTTTGTCCATATGACCAGTTAACTTGGTATAATTGCAATTTTATTGAACAAAATTGAACAAAAAATATAGTACATTTTTATAAAGATTACGTTAATAATTTAGACATGCAGTTAATGTCACAAACCACTAAACAAGGTAGCAACAAAAACCATGCATGAAAAGAGACGAATAGGGGTACCTCGCAAATTAGATTGCAAACTAATTGCAGCTCGACGCAATTCAATGAATTCCTTTCGTGCAATATGGGTACGTGTTTGCCTCTGGATGATTCTAGCTGCATTTCCAAGGACCTCGGATCTTCTTGCATCCAACTCAGCCATTTGGCCTGCTCTTAGGAAAACCTTTGTCTTGCCTATCTGGTAAACCATAAAAAAAATCGTATGACTTCATTGTTTACCAAAATACTAGATGAAAATGGTAATAGTCATGGAATAAAAAATAAAGCAAATTTTCAATTCAGAAGTTCAGGAGTCACTATAAGTCCAATAGAAATTATGGAAAGATTCAAACAAGCAGATATGCCTATAAGCTAATATGTCTATTTGTTCTATTTGTAAACTTTTTCACTGGGATAGAACATTAAATAGCATAACGTTCCTCCAAAAGCTCTGTGAGCCTCATCAGTCTTGTAAGTATTCCTAATGCTTCAACATCATACCATGGTCTTTCCAAATTGGATAGATTATTATGGCTGCAGATGTGCTTGGAAGCAGCGAATGTCTTGTATGTGATATTAGAAGATAAAGAATACTAGGAACACACTCTTGCAAATGTACTCTTTATTGTTAAGGTTAATTTAATATGGTTCATACACCAAATAGATGCCGGACTCAAGTTATATAATGAGAACCACACAACATTCCCTCAGTAATAGTATATGAGCAACAATGAGTTACTAGCAGTTCTCTAACGAACAATTAAAAAGATTGGTAGAGATATGCTGGGTGCCATTTATTCAGAAAATAATTGAACATGGTTTGCTGATCCTATTTTATAAAATTGACCCTTCCATGTACAATCACCGGCATATAAAAGTTATAAGGAGAACTGAATCACCTGATAACCTTTCATGCCCATTTTACCCAGGATCTTTTGGCATACAACCTTGTCGTCATAGCTGAAAAGGAACAAGCAAAAACAATTAACAAGTAAACGGGCACAACATGCAAGCAAAAGAAGCCAATAATCCATTGATAAAATAATAACTGCTCTAGGAAACAGATAATACGAGACATAAGTTTGCATGAAAAAACTATAAAGTCATTTTCCTATTCAAATTTAAAAACAGCTGAACAAGGAGATGGGCTTTACTTTCCATCCAGAACTTCAGGAGCAAGAACACCAAATCGGTTGAGAAATTCGTAAAAGGTCCGTCTTGTAGGATATCCAGCACAGCTGATTCTAATTGCCTCTAGAACACCCTAAAGCAAATAACAAGACAAACAATTATCAAGTGTAAACACATGCCAAAGATATTTCCACCCCATGCTCAATCATGTAAAGCTAATGAAGACAAAGAAAGAGTGATAGATACTCACACCACAGCGCAATTGTTGAATAATATTGACATTTTCAAAAATAGCAGGCTTGAGAACATTATTTGGCTTCACGCATCTAATATAGTGAGGTTCTGTTGAACTTAGGGTCTCCATCAAGGACTGAAGTTGTAACTGCATTTTTCAGAAATGTGTCATTTACTACTAGTAAAACATATATAAACAAAACCCCACGAACTTGAGGTAAGAACTAGGAATGTCAGAAAGACTGTATGTTAATGAAGTAATACCTTAAAGCGAGATCCTATTGAAGAGAATTTTGATGATTTTGAAGACTCTTCTGGAGAGGGGGGGAATAGACCTGCCACAAAGGAGCATTTTGAGGCTATCAACAGATCCTGATGTTCTGCCACCACATAATCCTTGTTTTTGTCAAGAAACATATCAGCTTGATATGTCACCTAGATAAAAGAGAAATAGTCAAAGAGAAGGCAAACAACAGTTTAATAAATAAAATACCGTCAAAAAAACAGTTTAATAAATAAAATAAAAGTTCATGAAAGGAAACGTGCAATAAAAAAGAGCAAAGATACCTCCCCGGCGTAATGAGATATTGTGAAATTAGTTCGAGAAAGTTTCGGTTTGATAAAGCGCTTGTTGTTTTTGAATGTCTGGTACAACTTCTGAGCAAATGTTTCATGTGTAGACTTAGGAAACATACTGTTTCACACAAAAAGGCTAACATGAGTCCAAGCAGAAGTACATAGTTCAAGCAATGCCTGATATTAAGTCTTGCATATATCCTACTTAAATAAAACTGGAAATACAATCATAAAACTAAGATAGTAGAAGAAAGTAGCGTCAGAAAAGAAAACGCATCTAGCTTCTAACAAACTTAAAAGCAATACTAGATTAACAGTGAAATCACGGGCAAATGCATACCAGGCTTCATCAAGAAGTGAAATTATTCCTCCAGGTTTCTGCAAAAGAATGAATATTAAAATCATCATTATCTGAATTTATTGTGTAGTAAATAGAGAAAGTGTTTATAGAACTAAAGCAAGTATTTCCCGTCAATAACATTTGATTTGATATGCTATACATTTCACAAAACACATTTTATACTTGTAGTTGGTCATGAGGCATCCAACAAGCAACAGTGAAATACCTTCTCAATTAGATCCAAAACATCTTGGTTGTCAACAAACTCTATGTAACTCCAATCGATTTCTTCTTTGGTATATTCTTCTTGTTCCATTTTAAAGACATGCTGCACCAATACAGTAAGAAAAAACTTGATTATCTGGGAGAAAATATTATAGAATATAAATCATAAATTTTACAAGAAACTACCATACCTGATTAAAATGTTGCTGCAGCTTCTCATTTGTAAAATTAATACAGAACTGCTCAAAACTAATTAAACGAAATTTATCAGATACAAGACTAACTACTGAAGTACTAAATCACACATGCTAGAAGAAATCATTAGCTTACCTGTTAAACTTAAAACTTTCAAACCCATAGATATCGAGAACTCCAATGATGGATTTTGAATTTGGATCTTGCCCAATTGAATTGTTGATCTTCTCCACTAGCCTGAAACCAATAATTAAAATGTGTCAGAATATGAAACCTTCAAAGAAAGGAAACTTATATTTAGGAAATTATGGTCCAATCACATAACTTGTTCCTGGAGACTACTGATAATGACACTAATTCCAGTTTGTTACTCTATATCATCCTATGGATATTTTCAATAGTTTTTCTTTCTTTGAACACATTGTTGCATGAAAGAAGATCTATAACATTAATTGCAATATTATACATAAATGCAGTGCTTAAGGTTTATTACCAATCAAACAAACGAGAATAAACAGTTTTAGCTAATGCATCCCTGCTACCGAGAGCTGCAACAGGATCAAGTGTTCTTGTAATAACCTCCTCAGGTGTTACCATCACACGCTGGATCAGTGCATCTTCCAAGCTCTTAGCATCACACCTACAATAATTCCATGGTAAAATATACAGAATATCAACAAAATTATAATACAGTGATGCATATGAAATGCATAGAAGGCTTATGTTGGCCATACTTGAGAAGCTCAGCAGTTGTATTAAGATGGAACCTAGACTTCTCGTCCTTAAGGACAGAAGAATCAATCTCCTCTCCTTTTGCAAATTCAATATTTCCAAGGTGCAAAACTGCTGCTACGACCCTAAAAATAGCTTCCTGAAATATAGGTTATACCATTAGAGCAACATTAGAAAAAATTGGGATTTTGTTAAAGAAGGATTCCGGAAGAGCAACCTGCTCCTCCTCACTGATTCCAACAATATCCATTGCCCTTCGAGTTGCAAGATATTCTTCAGCATCATCCACTCCATCCAGCACATAGCAGTTGGATTGGTTTAGGTAGTGGAAGGAGCTAGGATTTCCCAGCTTAAACTTTTCTCTTTCCTACAGAATAAAGAGTTATAATCAACAAATATGAAATATTAATATAGAACCTGATCTTTGTGTCAAAGATAAAGGAGGATTTCGCTATAACGAAATAATACTTTTACCTCGGCTGGTGCTGCACAGAGAAGGTAAAAACAGTGGTAATTTCTTTCAGGGTCTGAAACTTGACAAACACGGGACCTCTCAAGTAGATAAGTTCGTATAGCTGCCCCAGAAATTCTTCCCTTGTTGTCAAATTGTATCTCAACAAATTTACCAAAACGACTGCATCTCAAAATCAGGAGGAACGTCAGATGTACTTTTATAACAAAATTTGAACAAGAAAACAATTTTTTTTATTGTGTAGTGATTAGAGCAACACATTGCTTGCATACAGAACCCCCAATTCTAAGAGTTCATAGGTTTTAGGCAATGCCTAACTGGTCTATTCTCAATTCATCTATGGAGCAATCACATATAATCACTATGCCCGGCCATTCTATGACAATGTTCATTTTACTTGATATTCCATGCAGCTTTCAGCACTCACCTTGAATTATTGTTTCTCACTGTTTTGGCATTTCCAAATGCTTCAAGAACTGGATTGGACTGCAAATTAATTAATACAGAAGCAAAAATGAGAAAAACAGCTTCCCTTTTAACATCCTACATATCTAACAAAATCTGAAATAAAGTGAAATAATACAAAGGAGCTAAAAGTCATAAAGTATTATGCATTGCATGATAAAAAAAATGGGGCATACAAAACAAAACAAAAAAGGCTGCTACATCATACTTCTAAAACTTGTTGTTCAACTGTCCGCCCTTCTACTCCGGATCGGCCCCCAAGATATGCAAGATATCGCATAAGCATTTTTGTTGTCTCTGTCTTACCAGCCCCACTCTCACCACTAACCAGGATTGAGTTGCTTTTTCCCTCATTGATCATTGCCCTAAAATAAAAACATACACATGGTCATAAACAAACTATACATAAAGAACATACGAAAATAAAATTATATTAACATCTATCACCTGTATGCAACATCTGCAACTGCAAAAACATGGGGACTCAATTCTCCAAATGCAGCTCCTTTGTATTGTTGCATCATGTGAGTATCATATAAATGTGGTAACCTTTGAAATGGGTTTATCGCAATCAGGATATTTCCAGTATATGTCTGCAATGATGATGGAGTGGTGTGATTGTAGTATTCCCAAGTTCTACTCATACCCAAACAATCTTGCTATTAAATGAAAGAATAGATATTTTAGAATCTTACATAGATTTCATTAAGTTCATATCGAGTTGCCAAGTTGTTCAGAACTCCAGGCTCATGCAAGTATGACAATTTTGTCATGTCATCTACACCTCCAGGAGGGGCTTCATTATCCTTGGGAAAAACCTTTGCGATACTTTTGACAACCTACAACCAGGTTTCCCGAGTATTAAAATGACCATAAACTCTAGTCAAACTTGTTCAACTACTGGTCAAAGCTGGAAATTCTGTAGCTAAGTATATTAAATATGCATAAACGGCACAACTTAACAAGACTGCATTGTATAAGAAAATTATTGTGTAATTCCTAAAAGTGATTCAAGTACTAGAAGAACAGTTGCAGTAACCCAAAAACAATATAGAAAACAAAGAATCTATACAAACAATTTCTCACACACACACACAGTACAGACAGTTCGACTCACTGTTTTCCCATCTCCGGTGCGAACATGGACTTCTTCACCATTGATTTTAGTAACTTCTCCACCAATCCATGCTAGTGCTGGATCTTCAACCCAGACATGAGAACCAACAATAATGTTCACTGGTGCAGACTGCAAAATCCAACATATTGAACATTCAAAGGAAACATGTTAGTTCGGAGAAACACAACTGATACTGCACAAAATCAATCACAAGCAATGCATTAAATTATAAAAAAAAACATTCTATGGTATTTAACAAAATATATCATCTGCTAAAACTTATATAATTTCTCGTTGAGGGTAATGTTCCAAAAAGACATACACAAAATCAAAGATAAAGTAGTTTTCTACAGTAAGTAACTATAGCTACTAAAGCCATATATGTAATATAATCAAGTTTTTAATGAGAAAAATAGGAAATGAATGCTAACAAATATGCTCCTGGCTGCAAAATGGATATCAACCCTAAAGATTTAGTTCACGGGAGTATACACACCACATACACTTCATTTTTATTTAACAGAGAATAAGATTTGATGATGAAGAAAGAACACAACCAACCAAATATTTAAATCAGTCAAAAACACTATAAAGTAAAAAATGTTAACTCCATAGATAAATAATGATAAATGATTACAGTAAGTAAATACAAAACTTCGGAAATAATATGCACAAATTGCAATCACGTGTGGTTTGGCTTTGTCATTATATATGTTGATGATGAAAACATTAAACGTCGTAGAATGTCTTGCAAGTATAGGATCAAAACATACAAATCTTAATATTATTTTCTTTTGATTTTGTCGACAATCATATGCAAAGACGAGCAATAAAGTTCGCATTCGCCAAAGTTATTGTCATAGTCATGTCATGTAGCTGGGAACCATGCACTTTGACCTAGCATTAACCGTCAAGAGCAAAAGAAATAAAATCTGACCTAACTACATTTTACCGATATTACAACTTTATAGTTTGAAACACCACCATGAATGAACAATTTCATGCAAATCTATACAGAACCTGTCGTATAAAACTGTACATCGATGCTCGTTTTAGTTTGAATACCGTCATTCTTCCCATGATACCAAATCACCATTACTACGTTTATTTATTCGAAAGAACTAAAAAACGCGGCATTTGCAGAAACGGAATCCTTCCTTTTATTACATAGTTCAAAATGTTTTCGATAAAAACATACCGTCGCTTCTTTCTTCTCATGCAAATGCCACGATAATTAATATTTGAATCAAGGATAATACTCGCCAGTACAAAAAGCAATTTGTAACTTTAGAACTATTATTTAATTGCAAAGGAATTATCACTTTTTTCCTCTTACACTTTTTCTGTTCTCATTAATTTTATTTTTCTCTCTCATCTTCCACATTCACAAGATTGATCTCATAGAAAAATAGCACAACTATTTTTATTTATTTTAATAATAATGAGGGCCGAAGCCTGAAGACATTCGCGAGGTTGATCGAAAACTATAGCAACTTACTCCCCTTTTAACCAAACATTTAAAAATATCCAAAAAACATAATTACTAGGGAAATATACTCCAAATAATGTATACTTTTATTTTTCTTAATATTCAACTTCCCAACCAATTGTTAGTTTTTGTAATTCAAGCTTCTTACGCGACCAGCTTCTGATGCGAACAACTTCTGATGCGTACAGCTTCTGAAGCAGACTACTCACACAGCTTCTGAAGGTTACAGGCTCTTGTACAAATTCTGACTCACCTAGCTTCTGATGCTCACAAGACTCTGACTCAGACTCTTATACAAACAGGTTCTGAAGCAACCAGCTTCTGAACAAGCTAGCACAGCTTCTGATACCTTCACAAGTTCTGAACCTCTGGTTCAGTTATGTTTTCTGTTTTGACAGTTAGATTAGTTTGTTATGTACAGCTGTAATTTTCTGTTAGTTAGTTACATAGGATAGACTTTGTTAGTAACTTGTTATTCAAGTTACCTTTCCTTATCTTGTACATTTTCACCTATATATAGGTGTCGTTGTTGTTAATAACATTACATGAACTTTTTCCCTTAATTCATTCTCTTCAATTTTATTCATAGTTCTCTATATTCTTTCTTAGTGTTCTTAGTGTTCTTTGTTGTTCATCTTTGTGGGTTATCCCCAACAAAGTGGTATCTAGAGCTCGTACGATCCAAGGGATCTTGATTCGTTCTTGAAAGAAGAATCAGGTTGAAAGTGAATCAACCATGGCAGGGAACAACAATTTCCATGCGAATTTGCCAGTTTTCGATGGAAAGAATTGGGATAGATGGGTGAAGCAGATGAAGGTGATATTCAATGTTCAAGAAGTGAATGAACAAGTGAATGCAGCTGTTGAAAGGGAAGAAATAACAAAAGACAAGAGGCATATGGCAAAAACCGTGTGTCATTGAGCATCACGGACATTCCATTATATATTATTAATAGCATTAATTACAAAGGAATATTTACTATGGAATATGCTATTGTAAGAATACTCTAGAATATATTTATAATAATATTAAATATCAACACTCCCCCTCAAGCTGGAGCGTATAAGTCAAATGCACCAAGCTTGCCACATATGTAGTTGATTCTAGGACCTCGTAGTGATTTTGTAAAGACATCTGCCAATTGATCATTAGAATTGACAAAGTTTGTGACAATGTCGCCTGATTCGATCTTCTCTCTGACAAAATGACAATCTATCTCAATATGTTTGGTCCTCTCATGAAAAACTGGGTTTGAGGCAATGTGCAATGCAGCCTGATTATCACAGATAAGTGTCATTGGTTTAGCATTTTCAAATTGAAGTTCTTTGAGTAACTGCTTCAACCAAATCAGCTCACATGTTACTAGTGCCATGGCTCTATATTCTGCCTCAGCGCTTGATCTTGCTACTACATTTTGTTTCTTACTCTTCCAAGATATCAAGTTTCCTCCAACAAGTACACAATACCCAGAAGTGGATCGTCTATCAATGGGTGAGCCTGCCCAATCAGCATCCGAGTAACCAACTATCTGAGTATGACCTCGATCTTTATAAATGAGACCTTTTCCTGGTGCACCTTTAATGTATTTCAGAATTCGGATTACAGCATCCATGTGTTCTTGGCAATGAGAATTTAAGAATTGGCTTACAACACTAACTGCAAATGAAATGTCAGGACGAGTGACTGTAAGATAATTCAATTTTCCAACCAGTCTCCTATATCTCCCTGAATCTGATAGAGGCTCCCCCTGATTAGGTAGAAGCTTGACATTTGGATCCATAGGAGTATCAACAGGCTTTGCATTCAATAAACCTGTTTCTTCAAGAATATCCATAGCATATTTTCGTTGTGAAATCACAATACCATCCTTAGATTGAGCTACCTCAATGCCCAAAAAGTATCGGAGTTTACCAAGATCTTTAGTCTGAAACTGATTCGAGAGATATTGTTTTAACTGAAGTATTCCCTGTTGATCGCTACCAGTTATGACAATATCATCTACATAAACTATCAGATAAATGCACCCTTGGACAGAATGGCGATAAAAAACAGAGTGGTCAGCTTCACTGCGAATCAAGCCAAATTGTTGGACTGCAGTACTGAATCGGCCGAACCAAGCTCGAGGAGACTGTTTAAGACCATAAAGAGACCTGTGTAACCGACACACCATATTAGATGACTCCCCCTGAGCAACAAACCCAGGTGGTTGCTCCATATACACTTCCTCGTCAAGATCACCATGTAAAAATGCATTTTTAATGTCAAGCTGATGGAGAGGCCAATGCTGAATGGCTGCAATGGAGAGGAGAAGCCGAATAGATGCCATTTTGGCTACAGGAGAGAAAGTGTCACTATAATCCAACCCAAAAATCTGAGTGTAGCCCTTGGCCACCAAGCGAGCCTTAAACCGATCAATCTTACCATCCGGACCAACCTTCACTGTATACAGCCAACGACAACCTACCAAAGACTTCCCAGGGGGTAGAGGAACCAGTTCCCAAGTACCACTACTTTGGAGAGCACACATCTCGTCAATCATTGCTTGCCTCCACTCGGGGTGGGATAACGCTTCACCTGGAGATTTAGGAATAGAAACAGACGACAAAGATGACAAGCAAGTATAATGTAAAGGAGAACGACGACTGTAACAGAAATCAATATAGTGTGGAGATGGATTACGTGTTGAACGTGTACCTTTACGAATTACATCGGGAAGATTAGGCTCAGGTTGCGGGACCGGATCCGGTGATGGAGATGGCGTTGGCGGAGAGTCCTCAATGGTCTCTGGAACAGGTGTAGGAGCAGAGGGTTTTGGACGACGTTGATATGTTTGTAGTGGTTTTGAAGTTGGACGATCAACTGGAGGTGTATCAGGTGGGACAGACTGACAAGGTTCAAGAGGAACAATAGTAACTTCTTGAATGGGTTCAGGAGTAGTGTCTTGAAGGGGTTCAGGAGTCAGATTATTTGGCTCAAAGTATGGAACAGATTCAAAGAAGGTAACATCAGCTGATACAAGGTATCTGCGTAATGTAGGAGAATAGCAACGATAACCTTTTTGTGACCGATGATAACCAAGAAAGACGCACTTTAGTGATCGGGCTGACAGTTTGTCGAGACCGGGAGAGAGATTGTGAACAAAACATGTGGACCCGAAGACACGAGGAGGCACCGAGTGAAGAGGGGAATGGGGAAAAAGGATAGAATGAGGGATATTGCCATCAAGGACAGAAGATGGCATCCGGTTTATAAGATAACATGCCGTTAAGACAGCATCCCCCCAAAATCGAAATGGAACATTACCATGGAGAAGCAAGGTCCGTGTGGTTTCAATGAGATGCCGATTTTTGCGTTCGGCTACCCCATTTTGTTGAGGTGTATGAGGACATGATGTTTGGTGGAGAATACCATTTAAAGCCATAAAATTTTGAAATTGATGTGACAAATATTCACGAGCATTATCACTTCTTAAAGTACGAATAGACACACCAAATTGAGTTTTGATTTCTTGATAAAATTTCTGAAAGATAGGAAATAACTCAGATCTATTTTTCATTAAAAATATCCACGTGCAACGAGAAAAATCATCAATAAAAGTAACAAAATATTTTGACTCTAAAGTAGACATAGTACGAGATGGACCCCAAACATCGGAGTGAACTAAAGCAAACGAGGAGGAAGCCCGTTTATTGACACGATCGGGAAAATGATTACGAGTGTGTTTCCCTAACTGACACGACTCACAATGTAAACTAGACAATTTAGATAAACTTGGCACCAACTTTTGAAGTTTGGGAAGACTTGGATGACCCAATTGAGCATGGATAGTAAGTGAGGAATCAGTGGCAGAACATGTGTTGGATGTCAAAGATAGATAGTAAAGGCCTTGAGACTCACATCCAACGCCAATCGTCCTTCCCGAACACCGATCTTGCAGGGTGACATTACTATTAGTGAAAGTAACAATGCAATCAAGAGAACGAGTCAAACGATTAACTGAAAGTAAATTAAATGGACACCCAGGTATATAGAGAACAGAATCAACTGACAGTGAAGGAAGAATTTGGACAGTGCCAATCCCTTGGGATTGAGTTTGAGAACCATTTGCAGAAGTTATACTTGGTAAGAAACCAGATGTAGAGAGAGAAGAGAAAAGACTTTTATTACCAGTAACATGATCAGACGCACCAGAATCAATAACCCAAGGACCAAGAGATGATTGAGAGAGGCAAACAGATGAGTTACCAGTGTGTGCAACCGAAGCAGTAGAACCCGAGTTCGGATTATTCTGACACCACTTGAGAAAGTCTTCGTAGTTTGCCGGAAGGCCTTGGGGAGAAGGCTTAGTCTGAATGATGCGAGACCGATCAACTTGAGTGATATTAGCCTGACGCGGAGGCTTTCCATGCAATTTCCAGCAATGGTCAATAACATGATTGGATAGGTAACAATACTCACACTTAGATGTATCTAAGGTACCAGCAGAAGCCATCGTTAATCCAGAAGCGGTAAACAACACGCACTTCGGTGTAAATATGGACTGTTTGTGAAAGAACGCCTATTTCGGTCGATCGAAACTGAAAACTAAGGCCGGATATGGAACCAGCACGGAAAGACGAGTCCGGCGAAGTGAACGGCAACAAGAACGGTGGCCGGACGCGCTGTCACGCGCGGTTACGGCGTCGGCGCGTGGGCGGAAAACGCCGGTGAGAAGGGTGGCGCGTGAGGGCGCGTGATTTAACCGTTGCTGATGTGGCTTTGGGGATAGGCCGGATCGGTTGTTGCGATTCGGATGGTGGGCTTGGTTGCCTGAAACGTCGCGGGAATGAGGGGCGGCAGTGGCAGCAGTGACGGAGGTGATGGTCAAAAGGACCGGAAAACTGTGTCAGATCAGGAAAAATAAGGCAAACTGGTGGTAACACACAGTTTGTCGAAAAAATTTCAACGGAGGACAGTGGGTCCACCTGGTACGCACGGTATAGGGTTGCCTCTTAATAGGCTCTAGATACCATGTTGAAAGGGAAGAAATAACAAAAGACAAGAGGCATATGGCAAAAACCGTGTGTCATTGAGCATCACGGACATTCCATTATATATTATTAATAGCATTAATTACAAAGGAATATTTACTATGGAATATGCTATTGTAAGAATACTCTAGAATATATTTATAATAATATTAAATATCAACAGCAGCAATCACTCCTCTACCAGAAAATGCAAATGAAGAACAAAGAACAACATTCAGAGAAGCAAAGAAGAAAGATAACAAGGCCCTGTTTCTCATTCATCAATGTGTTGATTCAAAGGTGTTTGAGAAGATTGCAGATGCTGAGACCTCCAAAGATGCATGGGATATCTTGCAAAAGAGCTATGGTGGTGATGCAAAGGTGAAGAAAGTAAAGCTTCAGGCCTTGAAGAGACAGTATGAACTGTTGCAGATGAAGAGTGATGAATCAATTGCTGATTACTTCACAAGATTGGTGACTCTCACCAATCAGATGAAGAATTGTGGAGGTAATCTTGATGAGCAAGAAACGGTGGAAAAGGTATTAAGAACTTTGACTTCTAAATTTGAGCATATAGTGGTGACTATAGAAGAGACTAAAGATTTGAGTGAGATCAAGATAGAGGATCTGCAAAGCACTCTTGAAGCTCATGAGTTGAAACATGGTGAGAGGAGCCATGACAAAGAAGATGAGCAAGCTCTCTTTTCAAAATTCAAGAAGTATCAAAGTGACAAGAAGAAATGGCAGAACAAGAAAGATTCCAAGAAAGGCAAAGATCATGTTGAAGATGATGTTGAGACATTGTCTGAATCCTCTGATGGAGGAGGAGGAAAACAGAAAGATAAGTCAAAGAAGGTGGACAAAAGCAAGATTCAATGCTACAACTGTGACAAATATGGCCATTATGCTAATGAGTGTAAGATCTCAAAGAAGAAGAAGGGTCAAGACAGTGATGAAGAAGCAAACGTAGCACATGATAGCTCAAGTTCAGAAGATGAAACAAGCTTCATGGTGATAGATGCTGATGAAACAGCAGATTCTATGGAGTGGTACTTTGACTCAGGATGTTCTAACCATATGACAGGTAATAGAAGCATTTTATCTAACTTTAATGAATGTCTCAACATAAAGATCAAGCTTGCCAACAATGAATTCACCAAAGCTGAAGGTATGGGGAATGTCATGATTGAAATGTCAAATGGCAAGAAAGCTGTGATTGAAAATGTTCTTCTTGTGCCTGGAATGCAATGTAATTTGTTGAGTGTAGGGAAATTGATTTCAAAGGGTTTCAAAATAGTGATTGAAGATGAGACACTACAACTCTTTGACTCTAAGAAGAGACTGATCCTCAAGACAGCTCAGAGTAAGAACAGAACCTACAAGACTCGATTCAAAGCCATTGGAGCAGAATGCCCACCTGCAACTGTTGATAACAGTCAAGTGATTTCTGAAGGGATTGGAAGTATCTTGGTGAAGAGAAATGATGGACAAGAAGCTAGTATCACTGGTGTGTTAAAGAGTAATGTGATAAGTATAGATCAATTACTAGAGAAGAACTACTCAGTGAAAATGCATGATAAGGAGCTGAAGCTAGTTGATGCAAAGGATAGAGAGATCCTGAAAGCTCCAATGTCCAACAACAAAACCTTCAGGATGTTGAACATGTTGGAACATCAGTGCGTTGTCCCAACTGTGAATGAAAGTCAGAACTGGGTTTGGCATCACAGGTATGGCCATTTCCATTTCAGGAGTTTGAACCTGTTAAATCTGAAGAAGATAGTGAATGGTCCTCCTCAGATTAAAGTTCAAAGGCAACTGCGCAAAGAGTGTTGCGTAGCCAAGTCAACAAAGAAGTTAATGAACAAGACACCACATAAAGCATGGACTGGTGTGAGACCATGGATTGGTGTGAGGCCTAGTGTAGGTCACTTTAAGGTGTTTGGGTCACTATGTTTAAGGCATGTGCCAACACATTGTAGAAGGAAATTAGAAGGCAGAAGTCAATCAATGAATTTCTTTGGTTATCACTCAGCTGGAGCTTATAAACTGTATTCTCCAACAAGAAACAAGATGGTTACAAGTAGGGATGAGCAGTTTGATAAAGCTAAGAGTTGGAACTGGAGTGGTAATGTTGTACACAGAGATGTTGCAGCATCTGGTGTGACAACTGTGCTTGAAGAAGCCAATAGGAATGTATTCATTGGAGAACATGCATTAGGAGGTTTGTTGAAGCATAATTCATGTTCTCAGAAGATGTTGGTTTTAGAAGCTCTGAGATGTTCAAAAAGCTTAGAAGCTGAGAAGCTCCAGGTT
Organism: Trifolium repens; assembly: GCA_030408175.1. NCBI lineage: Eukaryota > Viridiplantae > Streptophyta > Magnoliopsida > Fabales > Fabaceae > Trifolium > Trifolium repens. The sequence continues at coordinate 53,705,836 of CP125851.1, forward strand.
CTCAATAAGCTCAAAAGAGAAATGGGGGTTGTGAGTTTTGACAGCTTGAATTAAGGAGGAGTGTTAGTTTTTGTAATTCAAGCTTCTTACGCGACCAGCTTCTGATGCGAACAACTTCTGATGCGTACAACTTCTGAAGCAGACTACTCACACAGCTTCTGAAGGTTACAGGCTCTTGTACAAATTCTGACTCACCTAGCTTCTGATGCTCACAAGACTCTGACTCAGACTCTTATACAAACAGGTTCTGAAGCAACCAGCTTCTGAACAAGCTAGCACAGCTTCTGATACCTTCACAAGTTCTGAACCTCTGGTTCAGTTATGTTTTCTGTTTTGACAGTTAGATTAGTTTGTTATGTACAGCTGTAATTTTCTGTTAGTTAGTTACATAGGATAGACTTTGTTAGTAACTTGTTATTCAAGTTACCTTTCCTTATCTTGTACATTTTCACCTATATATAGGTGTCGTTGTTGTTAATAACATTACATGAACTTTTTCCCTTAATTCATTCTCTTCAATTTTATTCATAGTTCTCTCTATTCTTTCTTAGTGTTCTTAGTGTTCTTTGTTGTTCATCTTTGTGGGTTATCCCCAACACCAATGACTTATGGTGCAATAAGGCTCAATAATCAAATTAATCAAGTAATATTTTCCAACTTCTAACCCATCAAAAATCAAATTTTGAATACTCCCAATCCAAAATCAACCCCAATATTATCAATCACCAATTCATATTCACCAAACTTCATTTCACACAATAATTTATCAGTAATGCACGGATCAACTATTCTATCTTTCACTTCTAAAAAACTAAAAATAATCAAAATTTCTAACTCAGAAAACTATATACTATAAATACAATAATATCCCCCAAATATATGATTCACATAGAAGAATTCAAAAAATAAATAAAATTAAAATAAATAAATAAAATCGAAGTCCAATAGATTCAACGAAGCAGCTAAGAAAGTCAAATGAAAATCAAGGAATAAAAAAACGTAACAGAAAGAATGAAATTACCATGGCGATTAATGTGGAGCGATCTTAAAGACTAACTCATCCGAGTTGTGGGTGAAAAGGGAACTCAGTGAGTCAGATCGGATAGTATAGAACGTTTAGTTATGAAGTTTGAAAGAGAATTTTGAGAAGAAAGAGTCTAAAATTAGAAGCTGAAGAAAACGATAAAAGACGAAGAAGAAGAAGAAGAAGATGAATGAAGAAGATGAAAACAAAAGGTATCAAAGCTAGCGAAATAGTTGTGTTGTGTTGTGTTGTGTTGTTGTGTCTGGTTTTTTCTCTCTCTCTCTCTTTTCTCTCCAAAGTGTTTTTTGAAAAAAAATTGAAAATGAGGTAATAAAGGGACAGGTATACGTTATTTCATTTTATACGAAAACTAAAAACAGGTTTTTATTTTGATTTTCAGCTGCTTTAAATCTTTTATTTAATTTTTATAAAAAAAATGAAGAAATTTGATTTGAAATAGAGTAATAATAACTCAACACAAAAAAAAAAACTACACCGTAGCAACATCGTAGTTTTTATATGAGAGAATCGTGAGCTAGCATGTTTTTCGACGAGGGAGAAAATTATAAAAATGATAAAACGACGTGCAGACTATATTGATATATAGGTATTAGTCTTTTGTGTTTGGTTATCATTATTTGGTTAAATAAATTTATTTGAAACGGGTTTAAAATCTTTGAACTTTAATTTGTTAATACTATGAGAGTTTAGAAATCATGTTTGTAGCTGTCGCGATGTTCTTGGGTTCATGCAAATTAATCATTGGTAATTGTTCAGATCAAACGTCCAAATTTAAGTTTAATATTTTAAAATATTAAATAAAAATTAACATCTACATTCTTTTAATTATCTAATTAAAATTAGACGACTGTCAAAATCTCTAAATATATCAAAATGCTTCATTTCAATTCTCTCATATTAAAAATGTCATTTGAGTTTTCTAAACCTCACCGGATATGTATAGATGAATTCAAATTGATAGTTTAGCTCATTTCATTAAATTATTGGTAAAAGCTATTTTTTATTGGTAAAAGCTCTTAAATTTTAAAAAAAATAAAAATAAATAAAAAATGAGGTTTCTTGTTTGCTGAGTGGTGAGGTGGGGTCAGGGAGAAGGAGTTGAATGAGATTGGCTGGCGTTAAACGCTTTCGTGGTGTGCACAGCATAAACATATCGCTGGTGTTTTTTTTTTTTTCCCCTCTAAATCCAATTTTGCACGCATAAACAAAAATAAAAATTAACAATGGACGACAAAATTATTAATTTCGATTTTCCCTCCCACTTTAAGACACATATTTGACGATATTTTCAAAACCACCATTCATCGCAGTGTTTTAAAAACCGGACCGGACCGGCCGATCGAACCGGTTCAACCGGGAACCGGAGCTAAGCTGGTCTGGTCTGATTATTGGATCGGCCATGCTAATGAACCGATGGAAACCGGCATGAACCGGTTAAAACCGGAGAAAACCGGTGAACCGGCGATTTTTTAAACCAACCGGTTTAATGCTCACGCCTGTTTTTTTTTTCTTTTTAAATGCGCTCATTTAGTGTTTTTTTTGTTAAACGCGCTCATTAAATACCAGCTTTTTTTTTTAACATGCTCATTAAATACAACCTTTTTTGCTTTTGGTACATGATGAGAATTTTAAATGTGTAAAAATATAACAAATTTGTCATTAGCAAGTTTCGAACCCATGACCTCACAATAACAATTAAGGCATGCGACCACTCAGCAACAAGGTTGTTTTGTTTATTTCTTTACTTTGTATTTTATATATTATATATACCCTAGTATTATTTTTGTATGAAAACAAACTTTCTCATTTTTTATCTTTTTTAAAAAGCACATATTTGATTCTTTTCCTTTTCTTATGGACTTTAGATTTTATTCATTGTTTGTTTAATGTTAATTTAATTCTTCAACTCTCATTTTCACTTAAAACCTCTCCTAGCCGGCCCTAATTTACAAAAAAAATCTTGTCTCCAAGCTCTCTTTGTTCATCATAGAGGGGTGATTTTGGGTCACTTTTGGCCTAAAATCACCCCCTCTACACCTTTTTTTTCTTTTCTTTTAATTTAAATAAGTGATTTTCACATAGATTAAGCTTTTCTTTTGTGTTTTTTTGTGATTTCGTCGTCTAAGTGCGGCGTTGTGTTGGTCGTCATCTTGTGCGATGTTATTTGATTTCCCGTTTTGTTGCGGTGTTCTTTGATTCTTCTCGAAAGATTATCTTCGGTCAATTACAGATTCAATCAACGATTTGGGCATCAACGTTGCAGATCCGGAAGCATGGATATTCCGGTGATTTTAATTTTATCATATTATTTGTTGTAGGCATTATGCCGTTGTATGCTATTAACTCGGATGCTGTGAGTTTGTTCGCAGATTCATCCTTTACGTTTTTAGCAAAGTTGAATATGTGGTTGTATTTGATGTATCTGTCGATTTGAATGAATGAATATCATTTTGTTTGTGTCAAAAAAAAAAAAACTCTCATTTTCACTTATAATAACCAATACTTTTGCTCATTAAAAAAAAACTAATATTTTTGCGCTAAAAAAAAAACTAATGAATCTAATTTATTATATCTACGATTAAAATGTATTGTAAATAATTGTATTACAATTAAAATAGACATGTTAATATGCCATAATTTTTTTAAAAATAAAAAAATAGATGTCGAGTCAGCAGTTCATTCCAATCTAATACATATAATTATTTTTTTATATAGACCGAGTCTTCTGGTTTAGTCATGCGGTTCGACCAGTGACCCAGTGGTTCGACCATTGAACCAATGAACCAGCACCTTCACGGTTCGATAACCGGTCCGGTTTTTAAAACACTGATTCATCGGTTTTCTTTGTCATTGTTCAAACTTTTGAGTGTTTTGCTATTTTTCCATCACAAAAAGAAATGGTGTTAATTTGTCAAAAATAAATGCTTATTAAAAATACATACATAATATTTTGAGTCGACAATGTAGCGTTAACAAATCAAACTTTAAATCTTAACAGCTATATTAAATCCTTCCACATATGACCAAGGGTTAATAGTAATTTGAGATCCACAGTTTTTGATAGCATCCAACTCAAAAAACAAAAATTGCAGGTGTTCGTACAAAAAATAGATTACGGAAACATATTGTGGAAAAAAAAAATTGTGAGGTTGATAGAAAATTGACCTTAGTTATGACAACCCCTTAGTCGAACTATAGAAAATTGACATTAGTCAAAACTTATATGTCACTTCGAACAAACAAAACACCACACTAACACAAGACAATCAAAAAACGTTGCATAAGACAACGAACAAACCAACAACGCCGCACTTAACCGACAAAAACAGAAAAATAATAACTCAAATGAGAAGTGCTATGAACACATTCTCTAACACACCATTTTAACACACTCCAATCATAATTCAATCATAATTAAACATGTCATCCATTTACTTATACTCTATCAAGCCCCGATACGGGACACGATACGGATACGTGAAAATTTTTAAAATTTCAAATCCGATACTTCCGCGATACGTTATTTAAAAATTAAAGTTAAAATTAAATATATAAATACACAATATATAAACATACATAAAATCAATAATATTAATAATTAAAAGCAGAAAACATCTATTCTTATACTAAAATTTTGGGACAAGTTCAAACGCTTAACTACCTATTACAGTATATAGTAGGATACCATAGTTTTTTTTTTTTTAAAAGTAAAAAATTATATTGACAAAGGAAAAACACAAGAAGTGCTAAAAAGATACAAACAAACATGTCTGATACAAGAACATCATAATAACCCAAAGTCAATTAATACTGGAAACTCTCAAGGTCTGATACATGAGAACATCTTAAGTTAGTCCCCAGAACATAATGATTACTGATACATCTTAAGCTATACGTCTTATTGTAGTGTATTATACAAAAAGAACACCATTAAAACTATCCAAACAAAATCACAAATACTATCCAAAAAATAATCTTTGTATCGGACACATATCAGATATTATTGTTTATTTAAAAATAATGATATAACCGATACTTTTCTGATACGTGTATCGGGATGTATCGGACACGTGTATCGGGTATTATTTTTTATTTAAAAATAATGATTTAATCGATACTCTTCCGATACGAGTATCGGGACGTATCGAAAGAATATCGATATCGAGAACATATCAGACACGATTCGTCACCATTTTTTGAGTATCGGGGCTTCATAGCTTATACTGATTCACCTATAACCGGTTTCATTTTAGAACAATAAACCATTTATCTTCACCATTATTATATTTATATTATTTTATCTTTTCATCATCTCCAGTACTTTCTCTTCGTGTTCTCTTCACCAATTGGATAACTTATTCTCTTTTTGCAATACAAATTAAGCAGACAAGAAACCCAAAGAAACTCTTGTGAGAAAATTAATAGGTTGTGTGTTTAAGTAAGAAAATGCTAATATCAAAATGGATGGAGAAATTGAAAGGACTGAAAAAGAAAGAGTTGTTGGGTTAAAAAAAAAAATTGAAAAAATTGTGGAATTTTCACGGAAAAAAGATTGGATTGTACCAATGAAAAAAATTTCTTGAATTGGGATTTAGGGTGCGTTTGTTTTGGATTTTTTTAAGAAAAAATCTTTTTTTTTTTTTTTAAAATCCATTTTATAATTTTAATAGTGTTTGTTATAGATTTTTTTTAAAATTATTTTCTTAAAAAAATCATTTTTAACCCCAAAATGAAAAGCTATTTCTAATAGCTTTTCAAGAATCTATTTTTTTTAAAACTAAGGAACCTAAGTGTAGGAACTTCCTATTTTAAAAAAATAGATTTTTATGATTGTAAACAAACACAAAATAGCTTTAGATTTTCTTCAAAATCTCTACAAAAAAATCTCTAGATTTTTTAAACAAAAAATCATTTTTTTTTAAAGCTTAAACAAACGCACCCTTAAATAGGGAGGTTGAATTGAACTTTATTCTCTTCGGCTGCCATTACTACAGCAACAACAAATCATTTCCCTAAAATTTGAAAATCTGAATCTGATCCGACATTCACAGGTTTCTCCATTATCGTTCCTCAAAATAGGAAAAGGATCTCTCTCATTCAAATCATCCCTATGTCCTGCGGCCGCCGGAGATTGCTAAACGACAACCAAGAGAGACAGCAGTTGAGAGCGTGGAGATGAAGGAGACAACGCAGAGTACAATTTCAAGAAAAATGATTTTATCTCTCCTCTTTTCTCTTCTTTGCGTAAAAAAAATGTTTTCTCTCAACTTGCTAAGCAGGTTACCAGGTAAAAAATTAAAAGAAGAAGGTGATGTGGCCCAATAGAAAAGAGTGTGTTAAAAGAGTGTGATAGAGAGTCTAATATTATCATTTCTTTAACTCAAATATATGTGAATGACACTTGTTTAGTTAGATGACAACTTGACAAGAAGAATAAAAAAAAAACAATAAAAAGATGTGATTTCACATTAAAAAAAAATGACTCAAAACCTCTTCAAAGAATGAACGAAGAAGAAGGAATTGAGAAAATAAAAATTAGAGTCGGTTGGAAAAATAATGGTGAGTTTTATAACGGAGAGTATTCAATAATGATTTTCACTTTCAATTATGGTTGACCAATTAAGAGTAGTATTAAACTTAAACAAAAGATTAATATTTTACTGCAAAAAAATTAAAATATAGAGGATTTGTTTCCGTTGTAGAGTATTAACAATTGAATTAATGGTTAATGAGTGAATAGCTTCAACATGGATGCCAGGAAAGGGAGTTTCGTTCAAATCGGTGAATAAGAGATTTTTCTTGATATTCATGGTAAGTTATAATGACGGTGAATGAGTATTGGATAATATTCTCAAAGTTGAGGGCCATTGTAATTGTGGTGGTTACAAGAAGTGGCTTAGAGAGGAAAATGAGACTTAACGAGCTACTTAAGGGTGATGAGTTAATTTAACCTGTCTGAATTTATATTATATTTATTTGTTTATGCGAAAAGAAAAATGCTCAATAAAGCGAAAAAGTATTTCACGAAGCCTCGCGAATGACATGGCATGCTATTGTTATCGTGGCCCACACCCATAACAATGCATTCTCCTTTGAGTTTAATTGTTATGCACTGTCAGTGTAAAGTTATTTTACACATGCAACCAATAAGAATGATTTAAATTTCCATGTCATATAAAAATAGTGGGGTAAAGTGGGGTGATGTGGCGGAATACATGGTTGTTATTGGTTGACAGTGTAAAATTATTTTATACTGTCAGTGCATATAAATTAAATCCTTCTCGTTTTGTTTAAGCATATCACATACGTCCATATATACATCTTATATTAAACAAATTAAACGATTGTGATCGAAAATTTAATTTTAATAAAAACTGCATGCACCCTGTTTTCAATCTTGTAGAGGTTTCAATGTGTGAAGACACTTTTTTACTTACCACCACCACCACCACCCTTCCCCTTTTATCAAGCTTGTCAATTTAATTTAGACATCAACACACACTTATTTTCGGGGGTTTTAATTAACTACTCATAACTTGGATGACTATTAGAGGTTAGCTCAAGTGGTAATACTAATGGGTTGAGAATTTCATACATAAAACTGAATGAGTTTCATAGAGTTTATTGTCTTGTCTTTTTTCATAGGCGCAAAGTAGCGATAAATGAATTGTGTCACTTTCACTTATATGAAATTATGAATCAGTTGCATCAGTGATGGTAGAGATAACGACTAACAAGTTAAGGTGTGTGAGTCTAAAGACCAAATTCCCATAACACTAGTTCACAATAGGTGAGCATGAACTCTAACTAAGCCTTCGATTTATTGGTTACTGAACTGGTTGGAATGACGTTCTTCTCCTTTTTTTATTTAATTAATTATTAAATCTCTTGCTTTTTAGAAGAAGAAAAAAAGAGATAACAAATGTTGCGCACGTGAAAGAAAACTAAATGTATGTTCGTGAAAATGGATTCGCACTATATAGCTCGGATGGTGGTGACACACTCATACATGTGCAAGTTGCGAGTTTGAATCTCGCAGCACATGTTTTTGCCATTTTGTTGTTTTTTCTTTAAAAAAACATTTTTAATACTCATGGTTCGAACCCGCACCCTTTGAGACCAAAACATTGTCACAAACCACTAAATTAAAGGATAGTTTTTTAGAAAATATTGATTTACATAAGTAATCTTTATTATATTATATTATATAAATAAAAGGGAGCATGCACCTCCTATGAAACTCTAATTCCCTTCTTCTTTCCCTCTAGTTGATGGATGATTTTGATTTATTTTATTTAAATTATTTGCAATACATACATACATACACACACATATACATAATATTTTTTTTTTTTGACAGAATACATATATATATATATATAAGTAAAATTGATTGGGAAGTTATATTATAGTTAGAGATTTATAGCAATTGACACAAATAAAAAAAATATTTGAATGCAAAATACATTGTTTTAACCAAACAAATTAAACCCATTTCATGTATCTTCTTCTATGCCGTGATCTTCGCTTTCCCTCCTAGGGTGAACTGAACCTTGCACCGCCGCTCCTTCTTGGGCCGCCGCCACTCTTGGGCCTTCACCCTTGTGAGATGGATTCTGTCATCATCTGGTATGCCCCAATAACCTAGATGTTTCCTTTCCCCTTTATAAATTGATGCTGCTATAGCTTATTTTCACACAAATTTTTTGATTCTGCAACCAAATTCATGTGATTCAACCTGTTCTGGTACTTCTCAATTCTCACGGTTCACTTGCTTATCCTCTCCACCGCCAACATCAACATGTCTGAACCCAATCTCTCCCTTGATGGTCTTTCTCTCTCCGATGAGGGCCTCACACTGAATCTCGGTTCTGATCCCACCGTCGTCCAAATCCTTGACCATTGCTTAATTGGTCGTGTGCTGACTGATAAACAGATTCGGTTCTCTTACTTTAAGGAGCGATTGAGTCACGTGTGGAAACCAGGGAAGAAAGTTTCAATTCTGCAAGCAGACAATGGCAGATTTTTGTTTCAATTCAATCACTGACTGGATGCGGCTAAGGTTTTAGACGAAGGACCTTGGCTCTTTGATAATTTTAATATTGTGATTGAAAGAATTTCTCTTGGTGTTGTTCCGGCTAGTGTCGACTTGAATCATCTGGACATGTGGCTGCAAGTTCATCACCTACCGTTTGGCTTTATCCAACCAAAAGTCGGACAAGCAGTAGGTCGTTTTCTCGGTGAATTGAAGGAATATGACAACCGCAACACTATTCACAGCTCTTACATGAGACTGAAAGTCCGAATTAACATCAACAATCCTTTGCAACAAAGCTGGCAGGTGCGAGCCAATGAAGGTAATTATGTGCAAATTCTATTCAAATATGAAAGACTTGGTATTTTCTGTTATCTGTGTGGTGTGCTGGGTCATACAGACAAGGTCTGCCCGAAATTATTTGACATGGAACATGATGACGGTACTCGTGGTTGGGGTGAAAACATTCGGCCCCTTATCAAGCGTATGGGTACAGCTGCTAACTAGTGGGGTAGAGGGCATTGTAGGTCCTAGTCTAGGAGATGGGATGGATATTGTAATTTTTGTTCATGATAATCCTATGAATGATGTATCTGATGTAACGGCAGGACCTGAAGTTCAGGCCTGCCGAGAATTATGAATCTTGTAGCTTGGAACTGCCGGGGTCTAGGTAGCCCGAGTGCAGTTTCAAACCTTAAGTACCTAGTTAGACAACATAAGATTGCCATCCTCTTTCTAAGTGAGACATTAGTCTACAGTAATAAAATAGAGGAAATTCGTTATGTGCTTGGTTTTGATTCTTCTTTTTCTGTTGATCGTGTGGGTCGTAGTGGAGGACTTGCAATGTTTTGGCACTCTTCTCTTAATTGTCAAGTTTTTGATTATTCGCAAAATCATATTTCTATTGAGATCAATGACTTCGACAGGGGTAATTGGCGTTTGACAGGTTACTACGGTTATCCCAACGGAGGTCGTCGTCGGGCCTCGTGGGATTTTTTGCGTACTTTATCACACCAATCTTCTTTACCATGGTGTATTTTCGGTGACTTTAATGACATTATGGATGCAAGTGAGAAGCGAGGCAGAACCGCACGTTCGCCTTGGTTAATCAATGGTTTCCGGCAGGCTGTTTTGAATTCTGGTTTATCAGATATTCCAATTGAGGGATACCCGTACACTTGGTTCAAGTATTTAGGTACTGACCGTGCTGTTGAGGAGAGACTTGACAGGGCTCTTGCTAGTAACAACTGGTTTACTTTATTTCCTAACGCTAAGCTGGAAAATCTTGTAGCTCCTGCCTCTGATCATTATCCTATTTTTCTTGAATGTTCTCCAATAGCTCGCCTTCATCATAACCGGCGCAATTTCCGGTTTGAGAATGCGTGGAAGTTTGAACCTGGTTTTAATGATTTCTTTTCAGACAGGCGGGCTATTTCAGGTAATGATTCAGTTGTTACTCGTCTTGACAGGTGTGCTGCTGACTTGTCTGACTGGAGTAGAACTCATTGTCACAAGATTAGGAAAGCTATTGCTACTTGTCGACAACGCCTCACTTATCTTCGTGACAACTTCACAGGTACCAACCAAGATCAAATTGCGGCTGTCAGGCGTAACTTGTCTCAACTCATGTTGCAAGATGATGCTTACTGGCGGCAGCGTGCAAAGAAACACTGGTACAAAGACGGTGACAAGAACACCAAATTCTTTCATGCCTCGGCCACAGCTCGGAAGAAAGCTAATTGTATCCTTTCACTAGAGGACGACAATGGTATTAAAGTAACTAACTCTGATGCTTTATGTTCTGTTGCAAAAAATTATTTCTTTGATATATTCCAGCAGAAGCCTAGCCACATGACACCGGTAATTGATACTATCAGACAGACTGTTACTAATGAGGACAATATTCTTCTCACTAGCCCTTTTATTAAAGAGGAATTTCGGGAAGCTATTTTCTCTATGAATCCTGACAAATGCCCGGGGCCTGATGGCTACAACCCGGGCTTTTACCAACACTTCTGGTTATTTGCAGTGACGATATTTTCAAAGACTGTTGTCACTGGCTCGATTCTGGGCAGTTTCCATCAACGCTTAACACTACTAATATTGCCCTCATACCTAAAGGCAATACTCAGAGCACCATGAAAGACTGGCGACCCATTGCGTTATGCAATGTGCTGTACAAAATTATAGCTAAAGTTTTAGCTAATCGTCTGAAGCAGGTTCTCCCTAAGTGTGTTTCGCATCATCAGTCAGCCTTTGTTCCAGAGCGGTCTATCCTTGATAATGTTATGGTTGCCATAGAAGTGGTTCATTACATGATAACCAAAACTACTGGTAAAGCGGATTGTGTTGCTCTTAAGCTTGATATTAGTAAGGCGTACGACCGTATGAGTTGGGAGTATCTCAGAGCTGTCCTGGAGCGTATGGGTTTCAGCGACAAATGGGTCCACTGGATGGCAATGTGTGTGGAATCAGTGGATTACTCGGTGTTGGTCAACGGTGAGAAGGTGGGTCCTGTTATTCCGGGACGCGGCTTGAGGCAAGGAGACCCCCTCTCCCCTTATCTGTTTATTTTGTGTGCTGAAAGGCTTTCTTCCCTATCAGTCGTGCTGAAACCTCAAGCGATCTTACAGGTACCGCTATTTGTCGGGGTGCCCCTCGGGTAACCCATTTGTTATTTGCTGATGACTGTTTTCTTTTCTTTAAATCTTGTGGCAGGCAGGCTCAAACTATGAAGAACATTCTTAGCCTGTATGAGGCAGCCTCCGGACAGTCTATCAGTCTTCCAAAATCTGAAATATACTATAGCCGGAATGTTTCACATACTCTGAAGCAGTCTATAACTGCTACCGTGGGGGTCCAAGCTGTCCTTGGAACTGGCAAGTACCTTGGTTTACCTTCGATGATTGGTCAGAATCGTACGGATGTCTTTGCTTTTATAAAATATCGTGTTTGGCAAAAGATTAACTCTTGGAGCAGTAAATGTCTTTCTAAGGCTAGTCGAGAGGTTATGATCAAATCGGTACTTCAGGCGATCCCTTCTTATGTCATGAGTATCTTCCTTCTACCTGCCACAGTTATTACCAGTATAGAGAATATGATGAACTCTTTTTGGTGGAGAAGTGGTGGTCCTAACAGCTGAGGTATCCACTGGATGTCTTGGGAAAGACTGGCTATGCACAAGACTCACGGTGGGATGAGTTTTAAAGATCTCACGGCCTTTAATCTAGCAATGTTAGGCAAACAAGGTTGGAAATTCCAGACGGATACTAATTCCCTTGTTGCGCGCATCTTCAAGGCGCGATACTTTGCCAATGGCACCTATTTGACCGCTTCCTTGGGACACAATCCCAGTTATGTCTGGCGCAGTATTCTTCAGGCTCGCTTCATTGTGAGAGGTGGAGCCCGTTGGTGTATTGGTTCCGGTGCGTCTATCCCTATCCTGCGTGAACCGTGGCTCTCCGAAGGAGGTTGTATTGAAGGTAATCACGATCTGTCTCATCTCCCCAACGGCCCCTCAGTTCAAAGTCTCATCAATATTACTACTAAAACTTGGAACGTGGGCGTCGTCCAACAGGTCTTTAGCCCCGAGGTTGCTAGACAGATATTGAACACTCCTTTGGTAGAACAAGTCGGGGAGGATAGACTAATTTGGAAAGCAGAGAAGAATGGTTTTTATTTGGTCAAAAGTGCGTATAGATTGTGTGTTGATGTTCTCACAGACTCCTCCCATCTTCGTCGGGAAGGCTTCTGGCAGGGTATTTGGCGGCTAAAAACTCCTCATAAGATAAAGAATTTGATTTGGCGCAACTGTAGGAATGTGGTTCCTACCAGGCGGAGACTGCAAGATAAGGGCGTCAAATGCCCCCTGACGTGTGTTGTCTGCAACGATTCAGAGGAGGATCTTAATCATATTTGTTTTACTTGTCCCTTTTCTGTGCAGGTTTGGCAACAGACTGACTTATGGGCTGACATCCTTCAGTCTCGCACTAATGGAAGCTCACTGGACGAGACCATGTTTACTCTTCTACAATTTTTTAATAATGAGGACTGTCAACGTTTTACGGTGACTCTTTGGAGCCTCTGGAAACATCGTAACATCAAACTGTGGCAAGGTACCGATGAAACAGTAGCACAAGTGGTTGATAGAGCATTTCATCTGATCGAAGACTGAAGTTCAGCTAACTCTGTTACTGAAGACACGTCGCCTCCTAGAGTCCCACCTCACGGGCGCACGAGAAATCACCACGGCTCGGCCTCGTCAACCTCGTACACTACGGTATGGCAACGCCCTCGTCAAGGTAGATTGAAGTGTAACATTGATGCTTCTTTCTCTGAGTCCCTAAATAGGACCGGTATAGGGATGTGTATTCGGGACGCCGAAGGTACTTTCGTTCTGGCCAAAACTCTTCATTTTTCCCTAGATGTTCAGTCCCACTTGGTGAGGCCATGGGACTGTTCTTCGCGATTCAGTGGCTTCGTGATTTGCGTATGGATCACATTGACTTTGCTTTAGATTCTAAAATTGTCACGGAAGCTTTCCATCATCAGCGTCCGGATGTCACAAAATTTGGTCAACTTATGTCTGCGGCTAGAAGACTCTTTACTACTTCCTTCACAAACTCTCGGGTTGAGTTCAACAGAAGTCAAGCCAATGAGGTAGCTCACGTTTTAGCGCGGGTTGCCTCTTTCTCTGCTAGTCCCACTATTTATATTGATGTACCGCATTGTATTGAACATTATATTGCCAATGAAATGCTATAAGCAACTTTCCTTCAAAAAAAAAAATTTTTAACCCATTTCATTCTCCATGGCCTTGAATTATGTTGAGCTAATGGTTTTCAGAATATAGCTCGCTACTCTGACTCCTTGCAAGCGGTGTCTCTGATCAAAAACGACGTTTTGCCGTATCATCAATTTGCAAATGAGATTCAACGAATTCGACATCTATTGAGTAAAGAGTGGATTGTGGTTATTGATCACACGTTTCGGGAGGGAAAAGCGTGCGCTGATGTGTTGGCCAAGATGGGAGCAACGGCGGACTTGCCCCTGATGATCCTAGAAGAACCACCGTCTCAGTTGTCCAGTGCTCTTCGCGCAGATGCTTGGGGAGTAGCATTTGTTATAAAATAGTCCCTTTATTTTTTGTTTTTTGTTTTTTTGTTTTTCTATCATGTAACAAAAAAAATAAAATTAAACGCAGTTCATTAATTACAAAAAGTTTAATACATGAATATTTATACTTAGTTATTTATATTTACCTAATATTTTGAAGCTATGTAAGGTAAACGAGTAGTTTTATACTACCAATGAAAAAAAAAAGTAGTACCCATATATCTCTAACTTTAAATATTTATCGAGAGAGAAAAATAATTGATAATTTTATTTTTTATTTTGGTTTTCAAAACCAGTTAAATCTGGTTCGTGGGTTTTAGCCATCTCCCAATCATAATTGCGGGGGATCGAAACATGATCTTCTCTACCAAGTTCAACGCCAATCACCACTGAATCAACTAACGATTGATAATAATTTTTAAGACAACATTAATTATTTTTCTTATTTTTTTTGACAATAATTGTTTTTCTTATTCTATCCTCTAATTAATACTACTCACACTTTACATTTTTGTGGTAATTCTTTCATTTAATATTTTTTTAATATATGTAAATTGATCAAATATTCAATTATTTTGAAATATTATGTCACTTATTGGGTGTATTTGGTAACACAAATAAGTTAGCTTATAGCTTATTGTATTAGCTTATAAGCTTGTTTCAAAAAATTGGAGGTGTTTGGTAACAAGCTTTTTGTACTAGCTTATAGCTTTTTTCCTGATGCTATTTCAAGTAGCGTTTGAGCTTATAGCTTATAGCTTTTTACCTTTTATTCCAATTTTACCCTTATTATTTTTATTTTTTTTACTTTTTTTAATTAAAAAACTACCCACTCAAAAAAATAACTACCCACTCACATAATACTTTTATGTCATTTTATAATTACAACAGCTAAATTTACCAAACATTTTAATTTCATTCTACTACATTTTCAGCTATCAGCTAGCTTATCAGCTATAAACTAGCTTTTCAACTATCAGCTAACTTATAGCTTAATTTTACCAAACAAGAGCCATTATTGAAGTAAAAAACCAGAGGGAGTATTTTTAGGAATAGTAATGTGCTAAATCTAATTTGAGAGAATAATAGTAAGAAAAGATTCGGCGAGATTACTGTGTACTGGTAGTAGTAATAAAAAATTGACTCAGATTTGACTGCATCGGTTTGGTGATTTCAACGTGTCGTCGTCCTGTTGCGTTTAAAAGCACGTGCATAATTTTGTCCGAAATATATTCAACTTCAAACCCTCCTTCATCAAAACACATAAATACCACAGCCACTCATTTTAAACACATAAACACAACCACTGTAAGTAGTAGTAATAATCTTATTTTCAAAACAAAAAATCAAAATGGTTGTGTCTTCGCTTTTTCATCCTTCATTCTCCACCTCCATTTTCAACCCTCCAAAACCCATCATCAATCTAAATAACCACCGTCGTTCACTCTCTATCACCACCGCATCACTCGATCCATCTCCGATCACCACCACCACTACCACCCCCTCTGCATCCGACAACATCAAAGACAAAGCCCGCCGTCATCCTTCCGCCGCCAACAATTTCACCGCCAAATACGTCCCCTTCAATGCCGGATTCGATTCCCCTGAATCCTACTCCCTCGACGAAATCGTCTACCGAAGCAACTCCGGCGATCTACTCGATGTCCATCACGACATGGAAGCACTCGCTAAATTCGATGGCGCGTACTGGCGCAACCTCTTCGATTCGCGCGTCGGGAAAACCACTTGGCCTTATGGTTCCGGTGTATGGAGTAAAAAGGAATGGGTGCTACCTGAGATTCATCCCGATGACATCGTTAGTGCTTTTGAAGGTAATTCTAATCTTTTTTGGGCTGAACGTTTTGGCAAACAGTTTCTAGGCATGAATGATCTTTGGGTTAAACACTGTGGTATTAGTCATACTGGAAGTTTCAAAGATCTTGGAATGACTGTACTTGTTAGTCAGGTGAATCGTCTTCGGAAAATGAACCGTCCGTTAGTCGGAGTTGGTTGTGCTTCCACCGGTGATACATCGGCTGCACTTTCGGCTTATTGTGCTTCGGCTGGAATTCCTTCGATTGTTTTCCTTCCGGCGAATAAAATATCGACTGCGCAGTTGATTCAACCGGTTTCCAATGGTGCATTGGTGCTTAGTATTGACACTGATTTTGATGGTTGTATGAAGCTTATTAGAGAAATAACTTCTGAATTGCCGATTTATTTGGCGAATTCGTTGAATAGTTTGAGAATTGAAGGACAGAAAACTGCTGCTATTGAGATTTTGCAGCAGTTTGATTGGCAGGTACCTGATTGGGTGATTGTACCTGGTGGAAATTTGGGGAATATTTATGCATTTTACAAAGGTTTCAAAATGTGTAAAGATTTGGGTCTTGTTGATAAGATTCCAAGACTTGTTTGTGCTCAAGCTGCAAATGCAAATCCATTGTATTTGTTTTATAAAAATGGGTGGAAAGAGTTTAAAGCAATTACAGCTGAAACAACATTTGCTTCTGCTATTCAGATTGGTGATCCTGTTTCAATTGATAGAGCTGTTTATGCATTGAAGAATTCGGACGGGATTGTTGAGGAAGCTAGTGAAGAGGAATTGATGGATGCAATGGCACTTGCTGATTCAACTGGGATGTTTATATGTCCTCATACTGGTGTGGCTTTAACTGCTTTGAATAAGCTTAGGAATTCTGGTGTTATAGGACCAACTGATAGGGTTGTTGTTGTTAGTACTGCACATGG
The DNA here is from genome assembly GCA_030408175.1 of Trifolium repens. Taxonomy (NCBI): domain Eukaryota; kingdom Viridiplantae; phylum Streptophyta; class Magnoliopsida; order Fabales; family Fabaceae; genus Trifolium; species Trifolium repens. The sequence goes on from CP125851.1 coordinate 53,722,782, forward strand.
ATTGAAGTTTGCAGATAGTAAGATTGATTATCATTCTGGGAAGATTCCCGGAATAGGTCGTTATGCTAACCCACCTGTTTCTGTTAAGGCTGATTTTGGTTCTGTTATGGATGTGTTGAAGGATTTTCTGTTGAGTAAGGCACCAAAATAGTCATAGTAGTAGTAGTACGAGGTTAATTTGGAGTTGTCATTTTCAGTTGTCACTATACTGTTACTCTCTCTAGTTATACTTTAGCAATGTGATGTTAGTTATTATTATGCTTTTGATTTGATCACAAGTTTGTGTTGACTTTTTCATGTACAATTTTGTTTTGGAGGGTTTTTTTTTTTATGAAATGAACATTCTGGTTGTGGAATTTCACTCTCTTTGGAGAACTACTTGCACAAAACAGTTCAGTCTAATAATGTTGGAAATTTAATTTTGTTCATTTTGGGAGTGTAATAGGAGTAATAATCTCATGTAATAAACGTGGAGTTATTGTAGCTTATAAATGTATGAAAGGTACCCAACCACCTTGGCCCCTCCATAAAAATTGCATTATAGGTATGTGGAGTGGATATTGAGATCATCTCTTTTCCTCACATGATTATGCATTTATGTTGTTAGTTTGACCCATAAATTAACAGTTGCTGAAAAGTACTTTGACAAACATTTTTTTACAATTTTTTTTGATATAAATGTTAGACAACTAGTACTAGTATTAAGATGTTTTTTTTTTAAAATAATATTATTAAGATGTTAGAAACCAATACAATATGTTTTCATATATTTTACTAAATTGCGGATTGATTTATGTACTTTGGGAAACACTTATTGGTTTTAGTACTTTTGTGACTAAATCGAAAAAATGTGATGATTTATAAACTAAGTAGCTTATCCTATCCTAATTTTTTCCACTGAATTATATTCTAAGATAATTGGAAGGTGGAAAATGTATGATAGCAATAGCAACAATAAAGACCACATGGTCACGCTGGCTATGGTTTTGGATAGTGGTATTTTAAGCTTTTTCTACAAAACTCACGAGGCAATCATTGTTTGCGTGGCAAATAAAAAATTTGTTCCCCTTAAAAACATTGGACATTTATACAAGATTATATAGACTTAATTAATTATATTTTGGTCATTACAATTTCAGGAATGCATGATGTTAGCTATACGAATTTCAATTGCATATAGTATTTTGTTCGATTGCATACATGATGAGCTGATTCAAATAACAATTTTTAAGATATCAAGAGCAGCTAATAATAACAAAGAAAATCACAATAAGCAACAGATTGATAATATTTTAATTTGATTAAATCTTGATTTCTTAAATTGAAGGCTACAATATTCACAACCTATTCAAAAATCATGATTATGTCATGTGATTATCTCATCCGTTACTATTGACAATTCATCTATTTCAGGTCAAGACTACAATTTAGTGCACAAAAAATAATCACTTGTCAATAGGGTAAGGTTTCCAATTTCTCCACCATTAGTGATGGGCCATCACTGATGGGGCATGGTCCAAAAGTTCAATTTTTGAATGCAATGACTAGAAAAATTCATTAATTAAGAACCAAACAGAATCAAAATACCCATACAGCCAAATACTTCCTTCAAATCAATTAGTAGAAAAAACATTAACAAGTTAATATCACTCAACAAATAGTACAGATATAGCATTCAATACTATCGAAATCAGGAATAGTCATACAGTGATATGCTCTTATCATCTGATACACTAGCAAGCCGACCGCTTCGTACATCATTTCCTCCAGGTGGTCTAAATGCCACTCCCCATACTTGGTCTGTGTGGTTGCTCATCGTCTGCACAGACGCCCTCATATTAAGGTCCCATAGCCTAACAGTTCTATCACTTGAACCTGTGGCAAGAGCCGCTCCATCTGGGCTCACATCCACACACAAAACCCAACTAGCATGTCCTGACATGGTTCCAATTAAGGCTTTCCCCTCAGCATCATACATGTGGACATTACCATCATCGGAAGCTGAAAACAGCAGTCTTGGATCATAAGGAGAATAAACAAGAGAACGCACAGGCATGAAGTGGCCTTCAAGGTGATGCAAAAATTTGGCTCGTTGCACGTCAAAAACAGATATGGTGCCGTCCATTGAGCCACAAGCAATTCGCTTTCCATCAGGACTCCATGCGACAGATAGGACAAATTTCTTGCTGCCACTTTTGTCGCTGGGTTTGGGTCCTTCTACACGAGGAATTGATAGGGTGGCAACAATTTCCCAAGTGGAAGTGTCCCAAAGATTGACTGATGCACTACCTCCACCAGCAACTGCTAGAATGGAACCCTGAAGGTTGATAAGTTTTAATGATTAAAGTTTAAACAACTAGTTTATGGTCAAAAGCATAATGTTCAATTTTTACAAGAGTCAAAACTCGAAAGGCATTCAATGACAACTCCTATGATGCACACATGCATAGAGGAACAGGTATGATTTCCATGCAAGGGTACATATTAACAGCGATCAACAGAACACGGTATTAAATAGCTCTAGCAGCTTGCAGTGTAAGAACTAAGGAATTGAACAAGCTCCTGTATGCAATAATGGGATATTCTGAGACTTGTTACATAATTAAGTGAGTTGGACGCATCATTAAAATATAGTGGATGATATAAAATCAAGATAACTGACAAATAAGGAAATTGGATAATTAACCAATACCTTCATGTGATATAGGATTTAAACATTAAACATGCAAAATCGCAAATTGCAAAAGCATGTGCAGGACCAAAAGAAAAAGAAAACTTCAATAAGCATACTACAAATGTGAAATCATGGCTATAAATAAGGGTATCATGAGAAAATAGTGGCAAAAAAATGCTTTTAACTAAGGGCAGTTAGCCAGTTATTATATGTTTCTGAGTTATTAAGCCCATCCCAACAATGATGTTAGAAAGTTACTGGTGGGAAACAAAATCCTTTCTCCGGAAGAAACAAAACAGATTCACTTATATGACGATGCAAATATTAGCCATTGGTTAAGACCATAACGCATTAAGGGTATGTTTGAATTAGGAGATTTGGAGAGCTAAATCTATATTTTGGTAAATATTCGAGATTTAAAAAAATCTAAAGAATAACACCATAGACAATCATATAACATTTCAATAACACTATATTTATTTTTAAAAACATCTTATAGCTTCCCTAATTTAGAAAAGAAAAATAAATCCTCCCCTCCAAAATTCTCCATCCAAACATACCCTTGGATAAGTTGATAACTTGGGTAAACAAAACAGAATGAAAGAGACAGTTTTGTTCTGATCTTTTCCATTCTGCTTTTCTAACAGAACCAAAATGTACTATATTGTTAAATTATTTTCTGTTCAATTCTAAAAATAGACCAAACACGAAAAAGAAAGCACATGGTTCAGTTCACAGAAAATTAGGGTTTAGCAGCAAAAAAATCAAAATAGAATTGTTATGCAAACATAGAAAAGTAAATAGCGCTAGGTCTATAGGTACAACAAAATCAACCAAAATCATAGAATTCTCTGAAATTTCAAAAGTATAACATTGTGAATTTGCAGTGAATAAGGCGGAAAATGAAGCAGTGTGAATAATTTACCTTGGGATCGAAACGCATTTGCCAAACTTCAGAAGGAGGAGCTTCAAGGGTAGCGATAGTAGCATTGGAATCAACATCAAAGACACGAACAAAGCTATCGAGTGAAGAAGAGGCTGCAATTGAGCCAAGTGGGTGAGCGGCTACAGAAGCGACGCCGAGACAGTGGCCGGTATTGGTGCGGTCGAGGATAAGTTCATCGGATTTCCATACTCTAACGGTTTCGTCGAGAGAACCGGTGAGGAGAAGCGGTGGTCGAGTGGCGGTTGCGGGTGCCCATGTAACTGCCCAGACTGAGTCGTCGTGCGCGTTGTCTACCGATTTGATTCCAGCGAGTTTCATTGCAACTGTAAAATCACTGCTTTCTCTGTTCTTTGCCTCTTTTGCTTTCTCACTTCTTCTGATACAACTTTTCGACTCCACTTGCCTTGGTTAGGTGGGCCTCGCTCTTTTTTACCTACTGTATCTTGAAGTTTTTCTTTTCCCCCCTGGGATTCTTTCCCCACCCCCTCCAATATTACAATTTTGCCCCTGAACAAAAAGTTTTGAACACGTTTTCCGAAGTTTTCCTAATGCAAATTCGGCAAATTTTTAGAAAGCACGATCCGAAGTTCGTATTCAAGGCAAAAAAATTTTGGAAAACGTATTTTGAACTTTTTAACCAAGGACAAAATTGGAATATTGGGGAAAAAAAGAGTTTGGGGGGGGGAGAAAAATTATGGATCTTGCTAGGTACAAAGCCCATTTTTTTCATATATCAATCATACATCTAAGAGCATCCACATATATACTGTTTCGGGCAAGAATCAAAAATCTATACTGGACCTGATCGGTTATTTTTGTCATAAGCCCACATCATATGTAGGCACATGTTGCCAAGGCAGAAACTTGGTCACGTCAAGAATCGGAATAGTCTCGAAAAAATAAGACTCGTTCAAAGGGCTTGGTCTTCCTACCTTAACTGATAAGGGCGGGACCTAGTCACGCCAAATGGAAGATAGGTCCGAATTAGGCATGGCAACGGGGCGGATTTTGTTCTCCCCAAATCCAAACCCATAAAGTTCGGGTATCCCCATACCCACCCCCATTTTAAGCGGGGAAGAAATGTAGAACCCCAAACCCATACCCGACGGGGTTCGGGTATCCCCAATGGGTTTCGGGTATCCCCGTCTCGCTTCTCTCCACATGAACTCGAGTTGTATTTTTATATTTTTTAATTAAAAAATGATATAAAATCGAAAACTATTTTGTTTCAATAATATGATTTTATTAAACAAAAAACATAATAGGGAAAACAATTTATTTAATACTCAATTTAAAATAAAAATAAACGTATGAATGTAATTTATGAGTTTTTTGTACATATATAATATTTTTTTGATACAGAATTTAATTTAAGAAAAAGAAAATATGATGTTTATATAAACGGGGCGGGTTCGGGGACGGGTTCGGGTGGGTATAAATGTCCTCATTACCCGCCCCATCCCCACCTTTTAGAATCGGGGAAAACCCAAACCCAAACTCAGTCAACTCGAGTTTTTCCCGTCAAAACGGGGATGGTACGGGCGGGTACCCGCGGGTATGAGTTTTATTGTCATGCCTAGTCCGAATAAATAGGAGCACATGAGACACCTCTCACTATTTCCTCCATCAACTTCACTATTCTCTCAACCACTCCCCAACTATTTCCCCCACTATTCCTATGACATGCCCATAGATAAGGCATCATACATGTGAGAAATGAAACATTCTTCTTTCACCAAATACACAGATTAACAAAATTCATTTCCACGTAAGAACACATCTAAATCAAAAGCGTTTGTAAAAAGATAAATTAAAAAATGATCAAGGCAGCAAGGCAATGTTGCTCTAGTTGGCAACTTAGTAGAATAAAGATACCAATGTCAATTCCAATACGGTGGTTACACCGACACTGGTTCCATTCATCTGTAATGCAACGACAAATAATTATGCTATAAGACCTCTCAAATAAGATTTCGAGTTTAAGTTTGTGGATGTAAATAATACGGTCAAGAGAGATGATGATGTCGTTAAAAATTGTTAGGTGAGTTTTTGTTTAATAAAAAATAGTAGACAATTAATAAACTAGTTGATGAACTTACCGTGGATAAGTTAGATTTTTTTTGTTACAACATGTAAGTTAGGTGGTATGAATAAACCAACAAATGGTCTGTTTGGTTCGGGAGTTTTGGAGGGGAGGGGAGGTGATATTTTAAATTTTTATGTTTGGTTCAACTTTTTAACGAGGGGAGGGAAGAGAAGGAGATAAGTAATTTATTTTTTTAGCCTTAACCTTATAAACTCAAAGTAAGGATTAAATTACTTGATACCAGAACTGACCCCCGAACCAGATTAAACTGGTGGTGAAAACCAAAAAAAAAAAAGTAAGGATTAAATTATAATGATATATTACATCAAAAAAAAAATCTAATGGATATATATCAAAAAAAAAAATCTAATGAGTAGAAAACCTAAATTTTTTTTGTTGTAAAAAAAAAATATAACCTACAATTTTAATATTCCATAAAGGATAATTTAGAATTTTAATAAAAAAGTGAGGGTAATTTTGTCAACATAATAAATTATGTTTTACATCGTCTCCTCTCCTTAAAAATCCCTCCCCTCCCCCTCGGTTGAACCAAACAAACCCTAAGTTGATTAGGTTGAAGGGCAGGGGAATCACGTGACTTCTTTCTTTTTTTTAAACTATAAGATGACAAAAAAAACTGATGTGCTAGTTGAATCAATTTGTCACATCAACATTGACTTGGTCAGACTTGGTCAAAATTGGTAAAGATAAGCCAAACGTACTATTTTAAAAATTAGGGCGTCAAAATCGTAAGTTTCTGAAATTCAGGGGATAAAAATTTAGTTCTGGCATCAAATGGTTTCAGCCCTTTTCCGATCGCAGTTGCAGGGGATCGAACCATGATCCTCCCTACCAAGTTCAATGTCAATCACCACTGAACTAACTAACGATTGATATTTTTTTTGAATTGAGATATATATAAAGTAAACTTGACAGAAAAAGTAAAGTATAGTAAGTTTTAAATTTATTGGGTGGAATGAGCAGTTAAATTGGTTAAGCTAATTGAATCAAGGGTTAAAAAATTGGAGGTACATAGTTCAAATCCAGACAAGGAGAAAAATAACATAACATAACATGATTATAATACTAATATCTAACCATTTACCATTAAAAAAAGAGTTTAAAATTTACTCAAAATAGTTTAAAAACACGGATAATGATGAATGTTACGGAATTTAATAGCGACGAAAACCAAAGAATGGCTTTGAGCCATTGATTCAAACAATCACCACCCATGATTTCCATTGGATAGGACTTGTTACAATTTTTAAATTGATGCACATGTATTTCATGGTTTTCTTATGCCATTTTATCGTAAAATTTAGCAACACTCTAAAAGCACCTGTACAAGTTCATTATTAGATCGTGAAAAAATTTAATCGAAAAATGCTACTATTTATCCTTATGCGTCCTGAAACACATATTAAGAAACTAAATATAAAAATATTATATTATAAATTATATTATTAAATTTTTCGAACATAAAATATTACATTTTGATATTCTTAACCTATGCCCTATGATTACACAAACTTATTACTACAAGTAATATATTTTTTATGAGTGAACTGATAATATAAAATATAATCAATAAAATTTTTTTGACGCGTAATTATAATCAATAATTCTCACCAGCCAATCAATAAATTTTTTTGGCCTAAAATCATCCCTCCAATTTGTTTGTTTTTTTTTTCTTTCTCGTTATAATAAATAAGTGTGATTTTCACATATTTGTTTGTTTTGATTTTCTGTCTTTGTACGGTGTATTTGGTTGTCCTGTCTTTGTGCGGTGTGTTTGTTTTCCCTTCTTTGTACGGTGTTTATTTGTTTCAGGTTAAAGGAGTAGATCCAATATAGTGCAGATTCGATCAATGTCAACTTTGGTGTCATCAACGCTACAGATCCGGAGACATGGATATTCCGGACACTTCAATATAATCATATTTGTAGGCATATGTAATTTGTCATTTTATGCTATTAACATGGATACTGTGAGTTTGTTCGCAGATTTATCCTTTTTGTTTTTAGCGATTATGAATTTGTATTACACCGATGTACTCTTTTTATTTGAATGAATGAATATCGTTTATTTTGTCAAAAAAAAAAAAAATTCTCACCAGCCAATCAATAATTTAAAAATTTGATATGGGCAAACCAGTTTTTTTTTTTTTTTTTAAATAAATACTTTTTTAGTCAAAAAAGAAAAAAAAGAAAAGTAAAGATTTCTTATCTTAGCTCCGTGGTAAATTGGTAGAGCAACGATAAAAGTGAAAGGGGCAACGGAAAACCCTAGCAATTCACTCTTGTGGCCTGTGGTAGTCTCCAAGCCTTAAACCCCAAATCAGGTTAACGCCGGCCAGTTGCAGAACAGAGCCACCCATCCTTTCCGTTGATATCAAAGCAACCTTAAAACTAAGACAGTCATGGTTTGGTTTCAATGCGAAGATTGCGGAGACAACCTCAAAAAACCCAAGTTGCTCAATCACTTCCGATCATGCTCCGCCACCAAGGTTCTTATCATTCAATTCCACACTCATAATCAATTATTGTTCATTTCACAAATTAAATCGATGCTTATTTTTCCATTGATTATGCTATGTAGCTTTCGTGCATTGACTGTGGCCAAATGTTCGGTCAAGACGCAGTTCAGAACCATACACAGTGTATTACAGAAGCGGTGAGTCTCTTTATACCTTCACTTTTATCAATGTCTCAATCATCATCATGCATAAATTATGTTCTTATTTTCTTCATTGCCTCATTAATTTTGCTTTGATTTTCAGGAAAAGTATGGTCCAAAAGGCCAAGGCAAATCTTTGAATGCTGCAGCTGCCAAGCCTGTCAAAGATGGCAAACAAAGGCCAGTAGTTGATACTAATGTGGGTTTATCTCAACGTCCACCATGGTTCTGCAGGTATGTTACTCTGTGCGTTACAATTTCTAGTTACTATTGTAGACATTCAAATTATGGTTAAATCATGTAGTAGTAGTGACCAGTGTGGAAGGTTCAATGCTTAAGTTTAATGCAAAGTCATATATAGGCCTTTGTTTTTTTTTAAACAAGTGGGTTTTTGAGATATCATTATGTCTTATAATATAGTTTCATCTGTTAATCATATTAGTCTTAATCAGTTAAGATCCTTAACCGATTATTAGCCTGTAAGGCTATGTTTGGTAAAAATAAGCTATAAGCTAGCTGATAGCTGAAAAACTAGCTTATAGCTGATAACTGATGGTTTATAGCTGAAAAGCTAGTAGATTGAAATTAAAGTGTTTGGCTAATTTAACTTTTGTAAGTGCAAAATGACATAAAAGTACATGGTTAGTGGGTAGTTATTATATTTTTTAAAAAATAAAAAAATGAAAATAATAAGGGTAAAAATGGAATAAAATGTAAAAAGCTATAAGCTATAAGCTCAAGTGCTACTTTTAATAGCATCTCAAAAAATGCTATGAGCTAATTAGAGAAGCTCGTTACCAAACACATCTATTTTTTTCAAAGAAGCTTATAAGCCAGTCCAATAAGCTATAAGCTAGCTTGGACTTACCAAACACACCCTAAGTCTCTTTTGGATCAAGGTCTGTTTGTGAAAGTGCATGGTAGTAGAGTTCAAAACATCTTTCTTAATTTAATTGGTTACATTTGCTCTTTAAATATTTTGCACCACCTGCATTAAACTTTTAAATTGTGAATATTATGAGTGTCAACTGCCGAAAACGTCATATTATAGTGTCTGAGACTATTTATAATAAAAAAAAAGCAGGATATGATTCACTTCACCAAGAAAGAATTTTTCTTAGATATTGTGTCACCCTCATGGTTTTGTTTATTCATTATGCTCTACTTATTTGTCGCTGTAGTCTTTGCAATACAAAAGCTACAAGTAAACAAGCGCTTCTTCTCCATGCTGAAGGAAAGAAACACGGGGCAAAAGCCCGAGCCTTCCATGCTTCGCAGCAGCCACCAGTCCAGACGGATAAACCTGCCCCTGATGCAAAGGATGCCGTGGAGACTGCTTCTAATGGTACGGCAAAAGATGACAAAAATGTAGAGCAGCCAAAATTGCAAGAGTCTTCTGAACAAAATAACTTGAAACCAGGGAGTGAAGTTTCTTCAGAAAACAAAAAGAGGAAACTTGAAACATTAGAGGGTGGTCTTATTAAAAAATGCAAGAATGGCACGTTAGCTGACACGGAAAATGGTGAAGTAATTCAGGGCGAGAAAGCAGGAGAGAAGAAAATAAAATGGAAGAAGTTTATCAAAGCAGCCTTGAAAACTGTATGTGTATTGAATTTAGGAATTGCACCTTTAATTTATCTATGCTATAGTGATCTTTATCTGTTTATTTTAAACATGGTATGGTCATATAGAGATGGTGACTTTTAAGGTGGACTCAAGTATAGTGTCTGCAAATATAATTTTATTGAGTTTTGATTTGTACATATAATTTTCCTACTGCACATAATGTGCTTATTGTTTTACTTGTGGCAGCATTTTGATGGATTGAAGATGAAGAAACTGAGAAAAATTGTCCACAAAGCACTGCAAGAATCTGGTATTGTAGTAAAGGAAAATGAATTGAGCGAAGCGCTTGAGAAGAAGGTATGTCTATTATCTACCGAGTTGTGTTTCTGTTAAAATGCTCCTTTAATATTAATAGTAGTAATAATAATATTGATTTTCTTATGATAAAATTTTGCTTACAGATAAATTCCAGCTCCAAATTTGCAGTTGAGAACAAGTACGTGCGATTAGTGGCCAAAGATTGAACACTGTAGTTTGAGGTGTCATGACCAAGAGTCCATAATTTTTGTCTGCTATTGTTTGATAAACATTCATCCCTCAAAAGTCTCTCAGAAATTTTTTGTAAACGAATAATTTATTGTCGCTTCATGCAAAATTCAGTTATCATCTTGTAGAAAAACTAAAGAATATTGAGAGAGATTCTGTTTGTCAGTATGCTCAGTTACAAGCAAACAGTTATTGAATTTTCTGAACAGTGATGTGGATGCTTTTATGGGCAGTCATATTTGAGAGTATAATCTGATTTTACTGTCTTATTTTGTTTCTTTGATAGGTTTATTATACTAGTGTGATTTTTGGTGCTTATACAGATTTACTAAAATTCTAAAATACTAATAAACATCATACCAGTTATGGTATGTTTATTTATTTATTTATTTATTTATTTATTTATTTTTTTGGTACAATGGTATGTTTATTTTATGTTGCAATTTTATAATTTTTTATTATAGATTAGACACAATAAAAATTTATCATGTTCATATCTTACTTTTTCTATATGTTTTTATGTACTGTCGTCAAACGAATCTTTAGCTTTCTGTCCAAAAAAATAATAATCGAATCTTTAGCTTAATAAGCAAATTTTGTTCTTTTTTGTTAAGATAATAAGCAAACTTTCAATGTTCTTTATCGCACACATATGTCCTTAGTTTTATAAATTATTGATTGAAGACTGGTATGGAGTGACAATTTGAAAATTTAATCTATTTTCTTATAAGGTCCAATTTAAGTAAGCTATTAGTTGAGGAGAATTTCCCAATTAAGTTAAACATAGGAACTCGTAGTAAGTTATTTCTTAATTGAGTTTTTCTAACCTATGCAAGATTGCACAGGATAAGGAGTATTTAATGCCTTATTTTGTGGATTTTTTCCTCTCTCTTTTATGAATCAATTAATCTGTTTTTTCTCACTCCTATTTTTCCTCTCCTAATTTATTTAAGAATAGTTAATACCTATTTTCGCTCTCTTTCTCTTCTCTTTTACTCTCTCTCACGGTAGATAACAAAACACTGTCAAGATTATCAAAACACCATGAAACAAAACACAGTCAAGATTAACAAAACACATTTAGGCCTTAACAAAACACCATGAAACAGACCATACATAATAAAACACCATAAAACAAAAAAACCACAAAACACTTGCACACAAACTCCATATAGCTGCAGTAACAGTAGCATCACATCACAAAAAAATCACAAGCAAATACATTCACAAACATGCCTAACGGAAGGAGAGAGAACTGAGTAGTTTATGAATGGGACTTTTGCCTTTCCTAGTAATTTTCATTTGCACGTACAAGAATAATTGAGTAGTTAATAGAGGAGAGAGAAATAAATCAATTTTCAAAAAACAAAATGCTCACATTTTAATAACAGAGAGAGAAATAAATCCACAAAATAAGGCATTAAATATTCCTTATCCTGTGCAATCTTGCACACGTTAGAAAAACCTTCTTAATTTATAAAAAAGTTCTTAGGACGTGTGCACGTAAAAAGTATATAGAAAGTTGTCATTTTAAACACCATAGGCGCTGTAAAATTGTACTAACTTAATTTTGTAAATATTGGAAATTTATACAAACTGACTGCTACATATGGATTTTATAAGCCATGCACTTTTTATTGTGAAAAATAAGAACACAACAATCTTACAAAAGAAAAGAGAAAAAAAAAGAGAGGAGCACAACACTTCAGTATCTCACTTGTTATTAAAAAAAATGGTAACTTTGGGTGATTCATGTACACACGATAAAAAAATTTGTCCATATACATCAAATCAGAAAAATTATCAAATAAGAAGGTATACAACGTATAATTTTCTCTTGCTTGTGGTGTAGCAGACAAATTTCTTGAACTGGATTACTTTCACAAACAAAATGTAACCTTTGTTTTCACCTATTTTGAAGTTGTTTTATATACTTATGTTCAATTGTTTCTGATATGCCGCTTTCAAATGATTTTGCTTCTCAATTTTGACCTTCATATTTGAATTAAAAATAGAGGGACGACGATTTTTTTAACACAAGGATTGCTGCAATTATCAGCATTCCTACAGAGCACAGTAATGCCTGCAAAACCACGACAATTTTAGACATCGCTGAAGCAAAGTGAAATACAATAACATGAAATGTATAAAAAAGCATTTAGACAAAACTATATCAAGGGTCCTTCAACTTAATTTAAAGTTAGTCATTTTTATATCAAGTTTGTTATTTTAGTTTAAAAACAATGTTGGACTAAACATTTCATTTATGTATGTTTCCAAAAGTCTGTCTTAACCATTCAAAAAGGTAAATTACATCATAATGCCTGTTGCAATTTTATAAAATGTGTTTGATCCATGTAAACATGGCTTGCAAATAGGAGTTACTAAAGTTTCCTTGTTTAATTTTACTTGACCGAACTGAGCTACTAGTAATTACACGCCCCTGTTCAAACTGATCCTATTTAGCAGCTGAACTTATTTTAGTGCACAATGTTAGCATTTGTGAATGCATGAATGAACAAATAGATAGACACACACAAATAAACAAGAACAGAGCAGAGAGTAATAGAAGAGAGATTACAGCAATTGCAGAGGCTCCTAGCCCAGCCCGTTCCCTGGGGTCCTTTCGATAATAATTTCCAAAATAGAGAATAGTTGCATAGAACCACATAGGAGGGCAAAGAAATCCAAAAAGAAATCTGCAATTTAACAAACATAAGAAATCTGCAATTTAACAAACATAACAGCAACACAACGAGGAAATGGGGAAGGTTGTTTGATATAAATTACTTACGAGAACCATCCAATTCCGCATCCAAAACATGGGAGGGGTTTATCATAAATTCCTGTTTGGAAGTCCTCAGGATCTCTAATTAAGGCATACTTTCCCTTTCCATGAACCATTGCATCCACTGCTTGTCCTGCCATGCCCATAAAATTGCAGGTATTTATTTTTAAGGCATGAACAAAGAACATATTGAAATTTAAGCGACAATTTTTTTGGTAATACAAGAAAATTGGATTTGTATTGTTGTATTTAATGAGTCAGCAATACTGCATATTATCATTAAACTTGTTACCAAGCCCTGTCCTGGACCTTGTCTTTTCAAGGAGGATGAGCTGCTTAGTATTCATTAGCATATTACTCAGTAGTATATAATAGAGTAAGTTCTTTAAACTCTAGTAAGACATGTCCTGACCCTAAGATAACACTAAAAGGACAAAGGGTGCAGGGATTCATCTATATCAATCAATAAAATGGATATCAACATTAAGTGTCACTGAAAATGGCGTATAACACAACATTTCCTTCATCAACTACACAGAGAGGAGCTTGATCTATAGCATGTGACCATTGCAAAGGACTCAAGGCATAGCTGCTATCTTTGTTACATTTTTTAGCAATTAGATTAGCTATAGTAAGATAAATTATTCAGCAGCAATATCCCCTCCCAAAATAGAAAAAATGGAGTATGATACAAGTGTATGGGTGGGAGCAATTAACATACCATTTCTTGCTTTCCAACTTTGATAAAATAGTTTTGATAATACTAAATCATAGATGTAATTGTTGAAACTGTTATCTTTGTGCGTCTAAATCAAACTACACTCGCCTCTATTTATAATATCATATAGAATAAATATAATAAATACTAAGTTATATGATTTCCTAATTCGAATCCTTATCTATAATTATAATCCTAATAATGAATAGTCATATTTGATTCTAACACTCCCTCTCAAGCTAAATGTTACCGAGCTTTAAGCTTGTTACAACGGGTGGATCAGTGGATGTAATATATAGAGAGAAAATAGAAACAACAGGGTCATAGCTGCGGCCGAAAATGGTAGGCGGCCTGAGATAATTATAGCAAAGATAATTGGGCTCGATGGAGGATTCCAAAGGTGACTATGGTGGTTGCCGAAAATGGGTCTCTTTATTATGCCAGAAGTAGGACTAACATGTCGGCCGGATGAGAAGAGCTAATAAGAGGTCACAACCCACAACAGAACTAAACGATGACAGATCCTTGTAGAGGAGCAGGAGAGAGAGAGAGAGAGAGCATAGAAAAAGGTCACCGAGACCAAGATGTGATTGGAAGAGACGAAAACCAAAGATGTACCAGGAGGCTCACAGAAAAGAGACACAGAAGTGTTGGAACAAAATGGAAACTAGCTGAACAAGTGTCGGCTGGTGGTTGCAGTTCGCCAACACCAGAGGCTACAATGAACCTCACTAGTCACATAATCTGAACTTGCTTTGATACAATATTGAAACTGCAATCTCCGTGTGTCTAAATCAAACCACACTCACTTATATTTATAATAATAGCATATTGAATAAATACAATAAATGCTAAATTGCCAATTGATAGATTTGCTAATTCCAATCCTAATCTACAATTCTAACCCTAATAATAAATATTAGATTTGATTAGGAGTGATAAGGCCACTTGGTGGTTTGGGTGAAGAACATAGGAGTGGGAGTGAGAAGGAAGTCGTAGGTTCAATTTCCGCCACTAATAAAATAACAATTAACAACTATCATTTGTCATTAAAAAAAAGGTTTGATTATTTGCTTCTAACAGTAACGATTACTAAGTAAAAAAAATCATTTGATATATGACTACTATTGTTACCTCTTGAATTACTCCTAGCAAAGGGCCTTAAAAGATCAAAATGCTTAGTGGAAACAGATCTCACTGATTCCACGCCTTTTCTCACATCAACATTCTCTTCCACCCTACCATCTGCAACAACAAAGGAAATCCCGTTTGAAAATGCTTATTGGAGATAGATCTCGCTAACTCCACACCCTTTCTCAATCATCCAATCCAAAAATGATAAACTTGAAAGTTTGGAGATCAGAACACTCGATGAAGCACAAACACAAACACGGATACTGACACGCCGTCACCGATAATAATTTGAGAAAATGACATAATTCAATATAATCATAGATTACCTTCATATTTTTCAATACATAGTACTTGAATAAATTCTATAGTGCTGACATACATTATAACTTAGATTACCATCATATTTTTCAATACACATTACTTGAATAAATCCACAGTTTCTTATTTCTTAATCTATGTCGGTGCATGTGCAGTATAGCCTGACGACTGAATAGATTTCCTCTTTTTCCATTTAAAATTCATTACACGGAGGAATAATCATCACAATCTGGCCATAAGTAACATATTATATTGTGAACTCTTACATGGTTTTGGCAGTTTATTTATAGCCTGTCAAATGTTAACAATAACCAGGATGGTTTTATTCTAACTTAACGTTTAGAACCTTAAAACCTAGTAGCTCAATAATCCAAACAGTGATATACTTGAAAGAATGGACACCGGATGTTGTTGACCATTCAAATTTCCCCTGCATATCACACCAGTGCTAACAAATATATTCTATACCTATGCTATTGCTAACAATCTAGTTATTATAACTTAGAAGGATCTCAGTGTCTGTGACAGAATAGACAAATCATGGCAAGATGAAAAAAAAAGAGTGATAATTACAATTACAATCAAATAAGCATATGAAATTGTCGTTGACATTTAAAGGAATTAATATTAGCCAGTTAATAACGACGAGAACAATTCAGTACCTTTATCCATGGATTTTGGAAATAATTTGCACACTAAGCCTCAAGTTGTTCAAATTCAAATAACACTGAAAATTCCTGTTTTTCAAAATTGAACATGTTAACATAAAAAGATGAATTGTGAGACCAGAAATGCATGTTTCCATTTAAAATCAGATAAATAAATGAAAATTTCAACAAATATGCACAAATAGCTACTAATATGTGACATCACCAAACCTAGACTAGTACACTAATATTTTGATACATCATGAGGAATTGTGAAATTTGACTTATCCTTCAAAAATCATATGAATTGCAATAATATAAACTAATACTCCTATAGATTTTACAAAAACAACCTTTTTAAGTTGAATCAACCAAACAATTAACAGTTATCTTAAAAAAATCCCAAATTTGTTAATTGATTGATTAAGATACTGATCATGTATTGTACTACAGTGAATGATATCCAAATTGGTAAAACTAAGATCATCTCTGAATTAAGAATTTTAGGTTGACATAATTAAAGAATCTGAAATTGAATTATGCAAGAACATGCCAAAAAAAGTAACTGGCAACAACAAAAATTGAGAAATCAAAGAGTAATCATGAGAAAAGGGAAGAAAAAGAAAGAGAAACAGACCTTGAAAGAAAGAGTAGAGTAGATTCACAGCGATGAGAGATTGAATTCTAATTATTGTTTTTCATTCATCTGCAAAAACGGAACTTTAACGTCAAAGAATTGTTAGCTTTAATAGTAGAAAGAAATTTAGCTGACTTTGTTTTTCTTTGTTGCCTCTCTCCGTTCTCTTTACGTCTTAAAAACAAAACAATGAAAGGAAAAAAAAAAAGTGCTCTTATTTATATTTGTAATGATAAATAATTTTGAAAAGTTTGTAAAAAAAATAATTTGGAAAAATTACTAATTAATTATTATCAGCTTTTTAAACATTTCAAATTAAATATTTAATTTTTTACGGTTTGGCTGCTTTCAAAAGATGAAATTTCAGTTATTTTTGCGAGAATTTCTTTGTCTGCTTTCACGTGTTTTTCTTAGTCTTTGTCAACATTGTGGAGCTGTATCAATATATATATATATATATATATATATATATATATATATATATATATATATATATATATATATATATATATATATATATATTTTATAGAATGAGAAATAATAAAATTTGTTGATTGTATAACAGATTGGTCCTTTTAAATTTTTTAAGTAACAAATAAATCCTTTAAATTTTTTAAATAACAAATAGGTCATTTAAGTTTGTAATTTGTAACATCTAGTTCCCTCAATTACTTAAAATATATGACCTAAATGTTACAAATTACAAATTTAAAAGACCTATTTATTACTTAAAAAACTTAAAGGACTTATTTGTTACTTAAAAATCTTAAAGGACCTATCTATTACAAATGTAAAACTTAAAGACCTATCCTTGGTTGGGAGGAGCTCCGCTTTGTGAGAGGTTTTGGCGGCTGTTCGACTTGAGTATGAATAAGTCGAGCACAGTAGCTGAGATGTTTGCGGCTGGGTGGGAGGCTGGTGGGGAGGCGTAGGTGTGGAGGAGACAGTTGTGGGCGTGAGAGGAGGAGATGTTGGGGGAGTGTCAGTCTTTACTTCTTCCTATTATTGTGCAGGCGCAGACCCCTGATAGATGGCAGTGGCAACCTGATCCTGATGTAGGCTATTCCGTTTGTGGTGCGTATCAGCTTCTGACTTCCCTGGATTCATTTACAGTGGGGGAGGCGGAAAATCTTGTGTGGCACAAACAGGTTCCTTTGAAGGTCTCCATCCTTGCGTGGCGTCTCATACGTGACAGGTTGCCAACGAAATCAAACTTGGTAACCCGAGGCATTATCTCTCTAGAGGGTCGCTTTTGTGTGTCTGGCTGCGGCGGCATTGAATCGGCTCAGCACCTATTTCTCTCCTGCAGCACTTTTGGATCCTTATGAGCATTAGTTTGTTCTTGGATTGGTTTTTCGGCGGCCGATGCCCCCTCTGCCCCAGATCACTTACTCAGCTGGAGGTCTCCGAGCTCGCCGGTCGTTTCTGCGGCTCATTTGGCTAGCTTGCGTTTGGGTTGTTTGGGCTGAAAGAAATCATCGCTTGTTCAGAAACGCAGCAACCACCGTCACTCATATGTTGGACAAGGTCAAGTTGTTCTCTTTTAGGTGGTTAAAGGCTACAAATTCGACTCTTGCGTCCAATTATCATACCTGGTGGTCGAACCCATTGCTGTGTTTGGGTATCGACTAATTTTGTATTTCGTTTTCTTTCCTTTTGTTTTGACACTTTTGTAACTCTATTGTAGTTCTTCTTGGCACACCTTGTGCTAAGAAGACTATTGTGACTCTTTCGTTTCTTTTATATATATATATATATATACAGTGGCGTCTCCAGGAACCTGGAGCAGAGGCTTCAGACTATTTTACTTTAAGAAAAATTTTGCTTCAAAATATTTTTTATATTCTAGTTAGCAATTGTTTTTCTAAATGGAAAATTTTTATTGAAAACGGCTTAAAATTAATAAATAGTTTTAAAAAAATAGAAAATATTTTAAAAAAAGATTATCCTAAGGTTAAATTCATCCAAAAAAATGTTCTACCAAAATTAATAGTTGGGTTAGTATCTTACAAAAAAGTGTTAGTTAACCAAGCAAATCAGAATCGGATCGATTATTGAACGGATGTACATACCGGTTCATCAAGGTTCAATAGGTCGGACCGGAGGTCAACAGATCGAACTGTTTTTAATTAACGAACTATATATAGCTCAAGTTCAGTTCATTTAATTAACGAACTTAATATTTAGCTTAAGTTCGACTCATTTGGTTCATGTACCAAGTTCAAAACCAAACAAGCCGAACTATATATAGTTCAAGTTCAACTCGTTTAATTAACGAACTTAATATTTAACTTAATTTTTAAGTCCAGGGGGTTCAGTAGCTCTATGTGGCAACGCCACTATATATATATATATATTCCATTTTGGCTTGTTCAAAAAAAAACTTAAATACCTATTGATGCATTTAGTCAAATAAAAAATATAAGCTTATAACAACTTTTAATAAGTTGGTAATAATATTTTTGTATTATTTATTTTATTTTATTCTTGTTTTTGTATTTATTATTTGTCTTTGTTGATAATGTCCATTTTTTAAAATTTTTATGTGTTTCTTTCAAATCATATTCCAAGTGTGTTATGCACCGAAAATTTGTCTTTTTTTAAATGTTGTTTACCTTACTACTTCCTTATCCATTTTTGAGAGTTAAGTAATCTGTATTTCTTTTTGGCAAATTATACTTACCTCCCCTAAACATTTTTTAAACAACAAAGATACTCCCTCTAGTTTTCATAAAACCCTTACCTCTCCTCATTTTTAACGCCATCAAACAAGGAACTTAAAACATATATGTTTTATTGTTATTTATTCTAAAATTGATGGCCAATGCTACAGTGGATTAACTTTGCAAGTGGTCCACCATGGACCAATGTTTAAAATTATCAAACTAATTAAAAAAAACATTATTAACGTCAATTCAGTACGAATTACATTTTTATTATATGTTATTTTAATCAAACAGGTGTCAATTAAGTCATTATTTCAATCATGAAAATGAGAATAGTCATAGTCATTAAATTATACTTTCAAACAACAATATATAATATCGATAATATTTTAAATATTTTTAAAATACTAGTCCAATATGAACCACTTGAAGAAGTAATATGTAATTCTCTCTCTCACTCAACCGGATCTCAAACTCCAAACAAATTTGATAAAAAGATCACATCTATTAGCGGATGTAAATTTCAAAAATTGCGAGTATTCAATGATTTGAGAAGTTAGGGATTTGAAGCGAAAAAAAGTTTTTGGCCAAAATTTAGATTGAAAAAAATAGTCAAAATATTGTTAGTGCCTTTTTCTATGTTAAAGTGAAAGGGAGATGTTTATCTATTTGATAATAAGATAAGATAGAGGTTAATGTGGAATTAAAGCGGGGACGGGGGTTTAAGAAGATCTCAACAATTGAAAAAAGAAGTGTTAAATTGGATTAGGAGTTTGGGTTATATATAAGAAACAAAAAAAAAAAAAATTAAAGTCTTAAATATAAGGAAAAGTCTACTTCAATTATTAAGTTTTATGACATTATTCCAATTTCAACCAATAAATGCAATGTTTTACATTTTCCAAGAAGGTATAATGTGTTTTTTCTCCTCGGTTAATGTATTTTAACTACTTTCTTAAAGGAAGAGTTTTTTTGAAAATTTTCTTATATACAAGACTAGAGGGAATACATAACTAGATTGTAAACTAGTTGTAGATGGTGTTGCTGGTAAACTCAATCCCCGAATTGATTTTGTTGTTTTATTATGTGCTTGTAAGACTTTGTTAATGTTGTTACAAAACTTGAGGATAAATTTTATTCAGAAACAAGTCAACAATGTTGCTCATTTGTTAGAAAGAGCATTATTGTCATTTGTTAGTCACCAGAAATTTGCTTATGTACCATATCCTATACTGAGACTATTTTGATAAATGAAATAAGTTAAATTTTTTAGTGTAAAAAAAAAAATCTCAACAAGATTTCATGTGCTTTAGTGGTAAAATAAAAAATTACTCAAGGGTTTGTAAAAAAAACACAAATTACTCAAGAGAGGTTAGTGTAATTTTCTCCATTTTCCTCCCAATCCTATAACAAATTGGCCTAAATTGGTGGTGCCATATTTGTATGGGCCTAAATTTGGTTCTTTGAGCTGAGACTTGTACGTATTGTGGCCACAATTTAGGCCATTTGGTTGGTACATTTTTAAGAAAATCAAAAGATGAAAAAATAAACTGAATATAAAATGTAAATTATGTAATGGACATGGAACACCCATGTTTTGACTCAGTTTATTTTCCTTCTTCGTTAGTCTCTTTTGATTGCTACACGGCTTGATACTGCTTTGTAGTTGTGAAATCAGATTAATTGACTTTAGCCTCCTATTTTTGGACCAATGATTTTATAATTACAAATACTATTATTAAATATTTTTCTTAATAATAAAATAAGGGGCTAATTGCCGCCGGCAATGACTACATGAGGGCAAGGGACCAAATTGTAGAAATATATTATGGGTGTGTCAAAACTTAAAAATCAAAATTAGAACTTTCTTTTCAAAGTTACGTAATATTGAATGGCTTAAATAGTGTTTTAGCCCCTGCAATTGTCACTCATTTTGAAAAGAGCCCCTGTTAAAAAAAAAATTGATTTTAGTCCCTGTAAAATTTAAAAGTTTTGAAAAGAGTCCCTGAGCAAGAATCTTTCATGCCATGTCACCATTTTATTGCCGTGGCAGTTACTGACTGTGTTGAATTATACACGTGTCAAAATTTTGCTGACATGGCAAATGATGACTATGCCAAGATGCCGACATGGATTTAACCTTGTCATTTTTTATTTAATCTTTAAATTAAAATTATCATTTTTTAATAAAAGAATAAATTTAAAATATATAAGTATTTTTTTAACCAATAATAAAATAAATATTATTAATTTATATTATTTGTTTTTAAAAAAGATAAATTGTATTTATAAAAGATCAATATAAAATTAAAAATAGCAATAACAAATTGAAAGAGATCTTCCATAAATAAAATAAAAAATGAAAGAAATCTCCCGTAAAAAAAAAATGGCAAGAAATCAAAAAATTGAAAAAGAAATCTTAAATTAAAAACACCCATTTTACTTCTTGTTCTTCACCTTCTCCAATCTTCTTTTTCTCCACCTTCTGCATTTTCTTCAGCCTTTCTTCTTCCTCTTTGATGCTTTTCATTTTCCACAAATCAACACCTATTTTTCATCTCTTTATAAAATTTACCCAAATGAAAAATCAAATCATACAAGAAAAGTAAAAGTAGTAAACCCTAAATTGAATCTCCCATTCATCATCTAGATTGATCGCTCCATTTTCGTGTTCTTCCATCACAAATAACAATCATCCTTTACCATTCTGGGTTTGCAATTTTTTTGGGTTTGTGAATGCTTTTTCTTTTGGATTTAAATTTGTCAATTTGTTGAAGTTTTATTTGACCACTTCCTGTTAATTCTACAACCACACACAAGCTTAGATCTATAAAGATCAAATCACAACAACGAAAACAAAAACCCACGAGATTAAGGAACATGAACAAAACAATAAACATAACACACCATATATTAGAAGAAAAAAAAAGAGTGGGGTTGTTGTTGCGGAGCAGAAGAGAGAATGAGTGGGGTGGAAGTGAACTAGTGAAGTGTGGCTGTTGTTGTTACAAAGTGTAGGGTTAGGTTGTTGAATAAGTTTATGGCTTTTAGTAATTTTTATTGGATCTGGACTTGTGAACTTTTCTTCATATTTGAAGAAGATGATGGAATTTCAGCTTTTCTTCATATCATTTCTTTCTTTTTTTTTTATTTTAATTAGTTTATTTGTTTTAAGAAAAAGAAATGGAAAAGTTTTTTAATTTAAAATTAAAAGGAAAATGAGTGTGTAATCCTATGTCAGCAAAATTTTGACACGTGTACTACTCAACACAGTCAGCAACTGCCACGTCAATAAAATGATGACATGGCATGAAGGATTCCTGCTCAGGGACTCTTTTCAAAACTTTTAAATTTTACAGGGACTAAAATCAATTTTTTTTTTAACAGGGGCTCTTTTCAAAATGAGTGACAATTGCAGGGGCTAAAATACTATTTAAGCCATATTGAATTATCAACTTTAAACAATTAGTTTTTATTATTCTGCTTTAATAAAACACACAATAACAAGAAGATAATGTGATACCAAATCAAAGCTAACAAACTCCATTGATGGAGGAAAAAGAAGCTTTAAGCTAGAAGAAGATAAAATGTGAAATGAAGAATGAATTTGTTATTGATTCAATGAATGAGTTTCTGTTACAATTAGTTGTGTTTATATACATAATATTGTGATGTAACAAACTCTTATTCAACTGTTATAACTGCCGAACTACCATCCTAACTAACTATTATCACTTAGAGCAATGTGACTTATAGTACAAGTGACTAAGACTAATTATTAGTTCTGTATTTTGTCACTCCCCCTCAAGCTGAGGTCGGAAGATGTTAATGAGGCCTAGCTTGGCAAAAAGACGATGGAAATTGGCAGGATGCAAAGCCTTGGTTAAAATGTCTGCTATCTGGTTATAGCCTGAGATAGGCAATAGTTTCATGAGTCCTCCTTGAAGTTTTTCTCTGACAATGTGGCAGTCTATGTCCAAGTGTTTAGTGCGCTCGTGGAAGACAGGATTGCTAGCAATATGGAGGGCACTCTGGCTGTCACAATATAGTGCAGGCAACTTATCAAAGTGTACCTGCAGGTCTGCTAGTAAGTAAGACAACCACTGAAGTTCGCAAGTGGCTGATGCTAGAGCCCGGTATTCTGCTTCAGAAGAAGATTTGGAGACTGTTAATTGTTTCTTAGATTTCCAACAGATCAAAGATTGCCCAATGAAGAAACAATAACCTGTGATAGACCTTCTGCTATCTGGGCAACCACCCCAATCTGCATCACTAAAACCCATGAGCTGTAGTGTAGTGTTTCTGGGGAAGAATAAACCAGTTCCAGGATTGCCTTTGAGATATCTCAACACTTTATGAGCTACTTTGAAGTGTGTGGCAGTGGGAGAATCAAGGAATTGGCTTAACTGTTGAACATGGAAGGCTATATCAGGCCTAGTGGAAGTGAGATAAAGCAGCTTGCCAACCAATGCTCTATAGTCAGTGACATCTGAATGTGGTTCACTATCATCATGGTGCAATCTATTGCTAGGATCCATGGGAATACTAGATGGCTTGCAGCCTAAGGTACCTGTTTCAGTCAATAAATCCAAGCAGTATTTTCTCTGACATAGAGTAATTCCCTGTTTTGAATGTGCTACTTCTAAACCAAGGAAGTATTTGAATGTCCCAATATCCTTAATACCAAAAGCTCTGTGTAGTTGTGACTTAGTGGATTGAATTTCAGTCAAACAATTCCCATTAAGTACAACACCATCAACATAGACAAGTAGAGTGGTGAAGGTTGTCTTAGTTTTCTTGGTAAAAAGAGTAGGGTCAGAAGGCATGTGTGTGTATCCAATAGTGATAAGAAATTTTGACAACTTATCATACCATTGCCTGCTTGCTTGTTTAAGTCCATAGAGTGACTTAGTGAGCTTGCATACTTGTGAATCTGTTGTTCCAGTCAAACCCTGTGGGACTTTCATATAACATCCCCATCCAAGTCACCATGAAGGAATGCATTATCAACATCCAGTTGATGAATATGCCAGTTCTGAATGGAGGCAACAGCTAATATAGTCCTGATTGTAGTCATTTTAGCTACTGGTGAGAATGTTTGGAAGTAGTCAACTCCCTCTACCTGATTGTATCCTTTTGCGACTAACCGTGCCTTGTATCTATCTATAGTCCCATCAGGTTTTCTCTTGATTTTGTATAACCACTTACTTCCAATGGGTTTCACTCCTGTGGGTAGAGTCACAATTGTCCAAGTATTGTTGTTAGCTAGAGCTGTAAGTTCTGTTTGCATTGCCTTGTTCCAACAGTCATGCTTAGAGGCCTCTGCATAGCTGCTTGACTTTTCTTCAGTGAGAAGGGATAGACAATAAGAAGAATAAGATGGTGAGAGATGATCATGACTGATGTACTGTGAAATAGGATAAGGTGTCTTATGGACTATGAAGTTACAATAGTAGTCCAGAAGATGGTTAGGCATGTGTGTTACTCTAGTGGAGTGCCTAACAGGTATGATGGGTGGAGGTGTTATGGCTGGTGGTGGAAAGGAATCAGTTATGGTTGATGGTGGTGGATTATCTGTGACTAATGATGGAGAAGGTGTGGATGTAATGTCCTGTTCAGAAGTATGAACAATTGGTTGTGGGGAAGATGCATTATCATTATTATGAGCTGAATGTGATGATGTAGAAGTATGATCAGAAGATTGGTCAGGTATACGAGGTTCATAATAAAAGGTAGGTGAAGGAGATGAAGTGGTAGGGTGTGTTGAAGGGTTGTTTGTGGTTTCATAGTCATTTGTAGTTTGTGTAGGTGCAGTGGGTGAATTGTCAGTTTTGCTGGGAGGCACCATATACTCCCAGGAAGGTTTAGAGGGATTAGTAGGGTAAGGCAAAATAGTCTCTTCAAAGTATACATTTCTGGACACTAAAATTTCATGATTGTGAAGATCCAAAGCAATATAACCTTTCATACCAGGCTTAATCCCAAGGTACACACACTTTCTTGCTCTAGGATCTAACTTGGATCTGTGGATATCTTGAGTTGAAACATAACACAAGCAGCCAAACACTTTGAGTTGTGAGAGATCAGGTAACTTCTTATGCAAGAGATCAAAAGGAATGCTGCCATTGATTACACTTGAAGGTACCCTATTCATGATGAATACTGAATGTAGTACAGCATAACCCCAATACGTAGAAGGTAGATGTGATTGTGTTAGTAAAGCTCTAGCTATGTTTAAAATACACTGGTGGTTCCTTTCCACACGACCATTCTGCTGTGGTGTCCCTACACAGCTGGTTTGATGCACAATGCCTCTACTAAGATAGAACTTTGACAATGATATAAACTCTGGTCCATTATCACTCCTAAGTATTTTGACTTTGTGACTAAAATGACTTTCAGCAAATTGAATAAAATCTTGGATCTTAGAAGCAGTTTCAGACTTTGCTTTCATTAGAATTACCCAAGTAAAACGACTGAAATCATCAACAATGGTTAAAAAATACTTATGTCCATGTGGATTAGGAGTTGAGAAAGGACCCCAAATATCCATGTGCAATAATTCTAAACAGTTAGAGGCTCTGCTGTTACTTAGACTATAAGGCAGCTTTCTTTGCTTGGCCAAATGACAGATACCACAACAAAAATCAATTTTATTCAATTCAATATCTGGATACAAGTTTTTCATGAGTTCTAATCTACTAGAAGATGTGTGGCCAAGTCTGAAATGCCACAAAGCAGTCTTAGGTATAGCTACTGAGTTACATTGCTTACCTGACAAGGGTTGAATTAAAGATTGTGTTCCTTCAAGATAATACAGTCCATTTATCATTCTACCCGAACCAATCATCCTCTGCAGTGAGTTTTGAATGAAGCATAAGTTATCAGTGAAGGCAAAAACACAGTTCAGATCTTGTGCAACTCTAGAAACAGAAATAAGGTTGAAGCTAAAATGAGGCATATAGAGGACATTCTTCAATGTAAGCTCAGATGTAAGTGTGACATTCCCTACTATATCAGTGGTGACTATATTTCCATTTGGCAATTTCACAGGAATAACATTAACCTTTGTATATGAAGTAAATAAGCTCAGGGCAGCACATACATGATCAGTAGCTCCACTATCAATGATCCATGTATCTAAATGGTTAGGGGTAATACCTTGCTTAGTAGTGTTGTAGGAAGAAGCAATGCATTTTGTGATGCTATTCACTTGTGAAGGTCCTTCTGCAGGCTTGTTGTTGGATCTAAGCAAAGACATTAAGGCTTGGTACTCTTCAGTGCTGAATGTTGCTACACGATTGTCCACAATACTCTTGACATCACCATCATCACTATCAGCACAATTGACATTAACCTGGCCTTGATTCTTGCTACCAACAACTGTGCCATCTTTGAACCTATAACCTGGGGGAAAACCATGCTTTCTAAAACAATTGTCAATAGTGTGGTTGTTCTTACCACAATGAGTGCACTGTTTATCAGTTTTGAAAGAAGGATTCTTGCCATAAGCCTTCTTGGCAAGATTCACGGAAACAGAAGTGTTATCATCAGCATTATCTAGGCTGTTGAGGTTTTCATGTTGAATAACCATACCAAAAACAGAATTCAATTGTGGAAAGGGTTCCATTAACAAGATTTGTGATCTTACCATGGAATAGTGATCATTCAAACCTGTAAGAAAGAGCAAAACCAAATCCCCTTCTCTGAACCTTTTGGCATTAAGCATAGCTTCACAAACACATCGAATCATACAAGTGCAACTTGGAATGGGGCGATACAACAGCAATTCTTCCCACATACCTTTCAATTTGGTGAAGAATTCGGTGACAGAAGATGATTCTTGACGAAGAGCATAGATCTCACGTTGCAAAGACGAAACACGCACACGATCAGCACGAGAAAAGCGAGCCTTAAGATCTTCCCACGCTTGTGCTGCAGAGTCAGTATAGACGAGGCTCTGAGAGATAGCTGGTGTAACAGAATTCATCAACCAAGATAACACTAAATTGTTGCAACGAATCCACGGTTCATACGTCGGATCAAAATCATCGGGCATTGGACACGATCCATCCAAGAAGCGAAGCTTGTTCTTCATGATCACAACTTTTTTCATCGAACGAGACCAAGCATGGTAGTTCTTGCCATCAAGAAGCGGTGAAACGAGTGCAGCAGTGGCACTCTCATTCGGATGAACATAGTAGGGATTCTGAGAAGGGTCCGTAAGAGCTGGAATTGCAGGGATTTCCACTGTGTTTTGAGATTGACGCACCATCGTAACAGAGAAAAAAAATGCACGAAAGGGAAGGAAAAAGAAAACGAAAGGAAAATCAAAGAAGAAGAAAGAACGGAAGCGAATATGGCGCAGCAGAGCTCCTCAAGAGAGTTGCTCTGATACCATAACAAGAAGATAATGTGATACCAAATCAAAGCTAACAAACTCCATTGATGGAGGAAAAAGAAGCTTTAAGCTAGAAGAAGATAAAATGTGAAATGAAGAATGAATTTGTTATTGATTCAATGAATGAGTTTCTGTTACAATTAGTTGTGTTTATATACATAATATTGTGATGTAACTAACTCTTATTCAACTGTTATAACTGCCTAACTACCATCCTAACTAACTATTATCACTTAGAGCAATGTGACTTATAGTACAAGTGATTAAGACTAATTATTAGTTCTGTATTTTGTCACACAACTACACTTTGACTAAAAAAAACACACAACTACACAAGTGTATTCAAAGGCAACTAAGCAAGTGTATCTTCTTTGACAAACTAAGCAATGAGATTTTTCTAAGGACTACGCAAGGGTACTATACTATTCATGTTTCATAGTAAATTGTATGATTTTCATCCTATATGGTATAGATGCATTATAAACAGAGAAGATAGTGCAAAACCAGTATTTTTTTTTTTGTCAAATTCAAACTGACTCAACTTGATAGTTGATAGTGAACGGAATCGTTTGCGCTAGATTAACGGATTATTAAATATAATTTTTAATTTTTTTTTAAAAAAGTATATAGTTAAATGACATTTTATTTCGTGAAAATTTCATAATTCAAACAACAATATTTACTATTTAAAATTAGATGAAACACATCAAATATAACATCAAAATTTTAGATTTTAAAACATAAATTTTTTGAACTATATCATAAAAAAATGTGACAATTTTTTCTAAAGACCCACTACCATATAATTTTTTTTAAGACCCCCAAATAATAGAGACCCGGCTCCATAGGATACCTTGTTGGCCAAATAAAGGGGAAAAATAAAGTTACAATAAGACGCATATGGCACGAAAAAGATATCCGATTTCAGTAAGACTCGATCTGAATTGCAGTTCAGATTTAATTTGGTTTACTACACGAGTATTACACACACCAAGAAACTTAACAAAACCACAAATCCAATTACCAGATGAATCTCACAATAATCCATAACAGTCGGACTTCAATCTGCCTCTATTCGAACAATCTGTATTCATTTAACTTGACCAAAAAATTGACAAAAAAAATATTAAATACATATTTAAATATTATTTTTATGACTAGTAATTGAAAATACCC
Organism: Trifolium repens; assembly: GCA_030408175.1. NCBI lineage: Eukaryota > Viridiplantae > Streptophyta > Magnoliopsida > Fabales > Fabaceae > Trifolium > Trifolium repens. Next base: position 53,751,765 of record CP125851.1, read on the forward strand.
CAAATTTATAAGATTTACAAATCTATTTGAAACCACTTGAGTTAGACTATAGTAGTGACAGCTTGTGAAACTTAAGATAAAGTTTTCATTTTTTAACTGTCACAGAGAGGCCCAAAGGCCAAAACCAAAAACAGAAAGCGAAGCTTTTATAGCGATGTATAGTATAGATAATCTAATTAACCGAACTTCAATCAACATGATCCGTTGTAGTCTAGTTGGTCAGGATATTCGGCTCTCACCCGAAAGACCCGGGTTCAAGTCCCGGCAACGGAACTTTTTTTTCATTATTTTCACATATACCAGAGAACAAGGAAAACCGATGTTGTATGTATTTTTTTCTAATATTTCATAACCATAAAATCATTGTAACCGATTTTGTATTTCTTAATATTTAAAATTGAAACCATACTTTAATTGTTTTAGGATAATAACCTGGGCATATTAAAAATTAACAAGCTAAAAATTGCCTTTTGCTCTGACCTGTAAATAGACTGAAGAAAAGTCTATTATAGAGAATTTTCTCCTCACATAGCATCCCTTGCCTCATAATCATATGGTGCCAAATCACCAATTGATATCTATTACTATATATAAAGATGATACAAATTTTTGGGATGACTTTTTCATTATACCTATTTTATCCTTAAAAAAATCTACAAAAAAAAACTAAATATTTGTATATGTTGAAAAATAACTTCCACATAAAAATAGATTTTCAGTTTTTTTTTAATAAATAATTTTTTTTTTCTCTTAATAACTAAGCACAACTTCCACATAAAAGTATGTTTTCAGTTTTTTTTTATAGTAAAAAAAATATATATATATTTTTTCTTCTTAATAACTAGCCACACCAAAAAAGGATGTTAAGTAACTAAGTCCAATAAAAAAGGAGATTAAGTAGTTATTTATATTTGCACAATAGAGAATTTCGATCAAAGCAAATAAAAAAAAAAGAATATCGATCACACAAACGGACACTTGCTAGAATATCGATTAAGTAGTACTATTGTTGACCGGTGTGAAAATGTTCACTTGAATAACGACTAATTTCTTTCATTCACACCATTGCCTTCCTTTGACAATTGATATTATTAGGATATAGTAGTAATATAATACACTAGTTCACATGACATGGATGATGTGACTATGATTAGCATTTTAATTGCTTTGAAAGTTACTATAGTAGTACGTATGAATTGTATGTATATAAAAATGTCACTGATGTTGTGCCTTTTCCTAATCATGTTAGTCTTCAGTCTTCACCCTATTACTAATGGTATTAATTTTGATACTCTGTGCGTACATATCTTTCCACTTTAAATAAATCACAAATAATCAACTAACAAAAAATAAACACAAATAATAGTATATAAGAGTGACATAATAAATTATAAATAAAGTCTGTTAAAAAAAATTATAAATAAAGTTAAAACATTTTAATAATATGTCAACTATGATACTACATTCGTCCCTAAATATAAGGAAAAAAACTAAAGACAGAGAAAGATGAACTGAGCTCTCTTGGTATCAGCTAAACAACAACTTGAGAAGAAAGATGAACAAGTTGGAATAATCCTGAGATTATGACACTACACTCAATTTAACAAATTAATTTGTATATAAGAGTTTCTTTCACCTAAAGTATGAGCAAATATGATATTCCAATCTCTCAATAAATGAAGGAATATTATCACTAAAAAGAGTATAAAAAAAGTAGGTAAAATATGTCCTTAATAAAAGTCAAAGCTGTTTGAGAATTCGACTTATTATAGATAATGTCTCTAAATCTATAATTTCGGATGAACTACAACCCATACAAAATAGCTAGAACCTTAACAATTAAATCATCACTACACTCATATTGAATAATAAAAGTCAATTGTGCATCTCTGGGTGGGAGCTTGGCGGGGCGGCGTGGGTGTGGAGGAGGTAGTTGTGGGTATGGGAGGAGGAGATGTTGGGGGAGTGTCAATCTTTACTTCTTTCTGTTACTATGCAGGCGCAATCCTCAGATGTGTGGCGATGACAGCCTGACCCTGATACAGGTTATTCTGTTCGTGGCGTATATCAGCTTTTGACTTCCTAGGATTCATTTACTTTGAGTGCGGCTGAAGATCTTGTGTGGCACAAACAGGTTCCTCTGAAGATTTCCATCTTTGCGTAGCGTCTCCTACGTGATAGGCTACCAACGAAGTCGAACTTGGTAGCTCGCGGCATTATCCCTCTAGAGGATCAGCACTGTGTGTCCGGGTGTGGTGGCGTCAAATCAGCTCAGCATCTGTTTCTCTCCAGCAGCACCTTTGGCCCCTTGTGGGCACTTGTTCGCTCGTGGATTGGTTTCTCGGCGGTCGATGCTCACACTCTCCCTGCTCACTTTGTCTAGTTCACCTACTCAGTTGGAGGTCTTCGTGCTCGACGTCGTTCTTGCAGATCATTTGCCTAGCCTGCGTTTGGGTCCTGTGGAATGAACGAAACTATTGTTTGTTCAGAAACGCGGCGAATCCCGTTACTCATTTGCTGGAGAAGGTCAAGATGTTCTTGTTTAGGTGGTTGAAGACTACGAATGTAACACTTGCTACTAATCATCATACCTGGTGGTCGAACCCACTGCTTTGTCTGGGCATCGACTAATGTTTTGTATTCGTATTGATACCATTATAACACTGTTGTAGTTCTTCTGGGCACACCTTGTGCTGAGGAGACGACTTTACTTCTTGTTATATATATATATATATATATATTTCATTTTGTCTTGTTCAAAAAAAAAAAAGTCAATTGGGCATTTTTTTTAAATATTAATTAGTACTCCTGATATACTAGCTAGTTAAAAGTCTAATATAATAAAATGCTTTTAATTGTGTATTCTATTTTTTTATAATATAATAAATATTTTTTTTAATATAAAATTTATCTCTTTTAATTTTCTCGACTAATGTTTTCCAATAAATAAATTTAGACCAACTTTTAATCAAAATTCATTTATAGATTTCCATTTTTTTTTTTCCCTCTTCTCTATTTCTCTTTCTAGACACAAAGTCTCTCAGTTCTGCAAGCCCATTTCCAAGTAGCTGCAATGACAATGATTTTTTTTTTAGAAGTGCAAAGACAATGATTGAAAAGCTAATGTTTTCCAAGTAATAATTCAGTCATCATTCCTTTCCAAACTTTTTTCTAACCACGTGTTTCTCTGTGGGCCAGTTGGCTTCCTTGGCAGTAATCTTTTTTAGAGATTTTAATTATGATTATTATGACTACATCTTTGCAACTTTTTCATGAAGTTTGATGCATTTTTCACTAGTACAAACTTAAAAGTTTTAGTTTAAAAACATTCCCAACATGAGACTCAAACATTGGAAAATGCTTATCTCCCCTTTATTTCTCTTCTCACATCTCATTTTTCTGAATATAGTATACTATATGCCAAACAATGTAGTATGAGTTAAATAAGTTAAATAGTCATTAAATAATTATGCATTGAAATTCAATGGTTGGAATGATGAAAAGTTGTTGCAACTTGTTTTGAAAATATAATACATCAACATTTAAAAATTTCCTTCAGTTTAAATTTTACTAAATTTTTAAAAACAATAGTAAGATATAAGATATTGTAAGATATATTCCTTTATTTCTAGTAATTACTTGTTGTGAAAGATCTTAAATGATTTTGTTGGAGTGTCAAAAATCTAAGTCATATATAAAAAAGAAGAAAAAAAGAAAACATCCTTGACTATGACTATGAAATTATAGCTCTAAAAGAACACCCATCTTATTGGTATGAGTTGTATTAAACAAAAATTTTAAGCTAACATTAATGGTATAACCACATATTCTAGTGTAAGTAGGAATAAATTAATTGTTTCCTTCACTGAAAATTTGTCAAGAGGCACAAGTTGCATGTACCTTACACAGATAAAGTCTTCTATAGGCACAAACTGCTTTAAGAAATTAAGATAATTTTATAAAGTTAAAACACACAAAAGTAATTTGGGCACACACACACAAGTTAAAACAATTTTATAAAAAATAAATTTGTCACATTAATTAATATTTTATTTCTTTTCTTTTTAATTTTTCTTATATGTCAGCGTGTCTAAAAAATAATTATTTGGATTTGTGCCCATATAAGTATTTGTATAGACACAAACCCAAATAATATATATTTGGGCATACATATACACTCACAAATCCAAAAGTTTAAAACAAAAGTAATATAGTCACATCAATCAATATTATTTTATTTTTTTCCCTTTGATTTTTTATGATTTGTGTAAGTGTACCTAACACTTGTCTTTTATATTTGTGTCTAGGTTAGAATTTTCCCATTCAATGACTCTGGTTACATGAAATTTAATTTTGAAGTACGAGTATATTATTAGAGTCTCAAATAGAGAAGAAGAGAAATAAAACTTGTCATAATATTCTTCTTTCCTTGTAAATGTTAGCAGGATGCTTAAACTTGTCATACTCTGTGGATGAATGGTGACACCTGATCATGATCAATGGTGTTTTGAGCTATGCACTCATAGTAAGAATTGAATGGTTGGAATCTCTATGCTCTGTGGATGAATGAGAAGCTAGTGGAGTGCTAACTGTGCCATTAAATTGGTGCGAGCTTCAATTGAAAAATGCATGTTCTTTTTGAAGACAAATTCAAAGTGAGTACTAGATAACACTATATAGAGAAGAATTTGTACATAATCATTGTATAAAAAAAAAAGGATATATACCGTAAAATCTCAATACATATATATTCGATAAAAAATGTTCAACTTATTTTATATATATTGAAATAGAAATTAATAATACTCCAGTTATTTATTTTTTAAAAAATGGATGTGTAAAAATGTTTTATATTATACCTGTATAAAAATTAATCTCATTATTTAAAACTTTTGGAGAAAGAAATGAATAATCTCAACTCTAAGATCAAAAGTTTAATTTAGTAATTAAAAATATAAGATTTTGAATCTGAGCGGTCCTAAGTTCGAGTACCGCTGTGTCTTTCGGAGAAAAAATAAATAAATTTAAATATTATTTTCATCCATATATATTCTCGAATTTTTTGTTTTAGTCCTGCTAATTAGCTACGAACGCAAAATTATAAGGAAAATTAAAATAAAATGACCTGAACTCTAAAATAGTGACAAAAGAGGGTCTGAAAATTCAACTCAAACTCAAACAAGAGTCTCCATCTTCAAAAGCTGCTTCCTTCTTTTTTTTATCCTCAGTTCGTCAATGGTGACTACTCTCTTTCTCAACCAATCACAATTCTAGAATTTTTTATTTTCATTACCTCGATCCTCAATTTCAACACTATTATTCTATATATATCGTACTACTATGTTTTGATTATTTATTATCAGTGTAAAATTTTTCAAGTGAAACTATCTTATATTGTAGTAATTTGTAACCCTATAATCAAATCATAATCATGAAGAAAGGAAATTTGGGTCTTGGTCTCAAACTCTCTCTTCCTCAAACTGATCAAGTTGCTTTTGCAAAGTTTCTGTGAGTTTCTCTCTTTCTCTTTGTGAATGTGATTGTTTGAGTTTGGATTTTGATAAATTTGAAATTTTGGCATGTGGGTTTGTTGTAGGACTGAAAGTGGAACTTTTAAGGATGGAGATCTGCTTGTTAACAGAGATGGAGTTCGAATTGTTTCTCAGACTGAAGTTGAAGCTGTAATAACATTTCTCATGAATTATTATTGTCTTTGCAGTATTTTATTTGTTTGATTCAATTTTTTCTTCCATTTGATCTTTTGGATCTGATGAATTAGCTTCTATTGTAAAAAGGGAATTTTTGAATTTTTATGTTGTTTTCTTATTTTGAGGGTTTCATACCCAAATGGGGAATTTTAGTTTGGTGGATTATTTTAGTTGGGTATAATCAAAAGGAAAAAAAAATTGTCTTTTTGTGTGTGTGTGTTGGGTTGAGCCTAATTTTCTAAGTCTTTGCTACTATTTTGAATTGAACCAGATATTTATGTTTATAGTACGAATTTATCAGTGTCTCACAGATTTTGTCATCTTATTTTCATTGTTCTTCAGAACAGAAAGGGAATAAGTTGCAAGTTTATGAAGTAAAATTGTGCTTAGCATATGTCGTTCACTTCATGAGGCATTCAACAAATGAGTCTTTAGTTCATTCAATTCTATACCAGAAAATAAAAATGTTTACACAAACAAAGTTTGTTGTGGATTTTTTTGCATTCTTAGATAATGTTGGATTCTCTTTGATGTCAACAAAATGAGTCTTTGGTGTTTTATTTGGTTGGGACTTGGGACTTAGGCAGGTTGCTAAGGGTATGTTTGAATTGATGATATAGGGTGGAATGGAATGAAAAGTTTAGCTAGAATTTTAAAGATGGATGTTATTTATCCTCTTACTTTCGACACAATTCCACCCTATATCATCAATCCGAACATTCTTTATAGCTGTGTCCAAGTAATGAACCCTTTGTTTCTACCATAAATTTGTGATCTTTGCAAGAATCATTTTGAAGTACCTCATTACCACATTGTTTGCTGAATTCTGACAATATATGTTATGTATGATTTAACATGTGTTATATGTTTTCAGCCACCTCCAAATCCAATCAAGCCAACAGACAACCAGTTAAGTTTGGCAGACATAGACATAGTGAAAGTTGTTGGGAAGGGAAATGGAGGAATGGTGCAATTGGTGCAGCACAAATGGACTAATCAGTTTTTTGCATTAAAGGTAATATACTTGCTGCTTATTGTGAATTCGCATATTCTTTTGTCTCATTTCTTTCTAATTTATGCTTTTGTATTGGTATTGTCTACTCACACTCCATACTTGTAAACATAATATAATTCCTAATTTCGCTCTGCCTTAACCCAATAAGTCGAGCAAGGACATCTGGAACTTGTCTTGTCCACAACATGATGTGTCACTAAAGCACACATTATCTGTTTCTTTAAGAAAATGTTGTTTTTCCGCTAGTTTTTAATGATTTAATTTCATTAGGAGTTGTTAAGAGTCCCACTGTATTGGATGAGGTATGGCCTGAAAATTTGTTTATAAGTGTATGGACAGTCCCCACCTAATTTGGGTTGAATTAGACCAACCCAATTTCAAGATGCTATCAGAGCTATCCAAAGTAAATTGGTCACCCGCCATCGGACAACTCAGGTCATGCTGCAGATATTTAGTCCTGGGATTGGGTTAAGAGTTCCACATTTGATGGGATATGGCCTAAAAACGTGTATGGTTGAGTTAGGCCTAATACAATTTCTTCAGAGTATTTAGTTGATTGTTATTTGTTGCAGGTGCTTTCTTTTCCATTATATCATGATTTTCCTAATAGCAGTTATTTGAACTTACAAACTAATTACTTTCCTTTTATCTGAAATATAACAACTTCAATGCTATCGTGTGCTTCGATTCTACTTTGTTTTTATGTTGTCCCTTATGTATGCATTCTTTACAATTGAAGATAATTCAAATGAATATCGAAGAGTCTGTGCGCAAGCAGATAGCTAAAGAGCTGAAAATTAATCAAGCAGCACAATGTCCTTATGTTGTTGTCTGCTACCAATCATTCTATGATAATGGTGTCATATCAATCATCTTAGAGTACATGGATGGAGGTTCCATGGCTGATCTTCTGAACAAAGTTAAAACAATTCCAGAGCCTTATCTTTCTGCCATCTGTAAGCAGGTGAGGAGCACTGTTGTTCTTCAGTCTTCCCCGCATAATTCTTTTTACTGAACCCTAAGCAGGAGCTAATTCCTTTAGTCTGTGTCTTATGATATAGGTTCTGAAGGGTTTAATGTATCTTCACCATGAAAGACATATTATCCACAGAGACTTGAAACCTTCTAATCTGTTGATTAATCACATTGGCGAAGTTAAGATTACTGATTTTGGTGTTAGTGCAATTATGGAAAATACATCTGGTCAAGCAAATACTTTCATTGGCACATACAACTATATGTCTGTAAGTATAATATGTAATCATATGTGCATATTATTTTACTACCAAAAATGGAAAACTGATTCGTGGAAAATAATTTCCGATCTGTCAATTTTACAGCCAGAGAGAATCAATGGAAGTCAACGTGGTTACAACTACAAAAGTGATATATGGAGTTTGGGATTAATATTGCTCGAGTGTGCTTTGGGGCGGTTTCCCTATACACCGCCAGATCAAAGTGAAAGATGGGAAAGTATATTTGAGCTTATTGAAACTATTGTCGACAAGCCTCCTCCTACTCCTCCAGCTGAACAATTTTCTGCAGAATTTTGCTCATTTATCTCTGCATGGTAATTGTTTAACTTGCTAACTAGTAATGTACAGTCAAGATAGAATGAACATGCATGTGCGTACATACTTAGTGAGAATGAGAGAGAAAGAGTACACTTTTAAATAATGCTACTGGTTTCTAAATTGCCATCCAGATATTTGTTTAGCTGTTTGAGGATCCTTAATTTCGTAGAATGTCTATGGAGATAACAATAGTGAAAACGTAAAGCATTTTCCTTACCTACATGCATTAATCCTTATTTTCATGTATTGTTTTAATTTTTAAGATATGTTTCTTAATTTCATGGAACCAATCCCCACATCTGGTTAAACATATTTCAAAAGTAGGCACCTTCCGTAGGAATTCAGTTGCTTTTTGCCATGAACTCTCTGTCACAGTGTGCTTTTCATGAGTCTTCTTCTGATTCTCCTTTTTCAATCTTCTCTTTGTTTAGTCTACAGAAAGACCCGGCAAACAGACTGTCAGCTCAGGAACTTATGGTATGTGAAAATCTTATCTATGTATATATATTCCATGTACAATAATCTTTCTGATGCTATATATCTGATTGAAACTCCAGGAACTTCCTTTCATCAGTATGTATGATGACCAGCATGTGGATCTTTCAGCTTTCTTCTCCAATGCAGGATCTCCACTCGCAACCTTATAAAAGATGGTATGTTCCAATCTTGGACTATGTTTTAAATTGAAATAACAGATAGTTTCTATTTTATTTATTTACCAATTTATCAAGTGTTCTTGAATAATCTTCAATATATAATTACAATCAATCTGTCATAACGATTCTAAATGCTAATGTTTTCGAGCTCATGTTTTTCAAGTTCAACTAATATCATCCTTTGTCAAGAAAGCTTGTCACAGGCTTCTTACATATGTTTCATATATATACTAACATTTATGAATAATCTGAATACCCTTTTTTCCCCTCTAAATTCTTAACAGTTGGAGTAACTACTAATTCCACTTAATATATAACTGTATCTATAATTCTTTTTTGGCATAATTAGTCTGCAGGTCCCTTAAAGATATTTTTTGTTTCAGTTTGGTCCCTTAAAGAAAATAAGTTTCACTTTGGTCCTTATTGATATCTCCACTAGTCAATATGGCCATTTCCGTCCATTATTTTCAAAAACCGTTAACTTCTGTACAGGTGCCACGTAACAACCTATTTTGCCACATGTACAGAAGTTAACGGTTTCTGAGAAAAAATGGACGAAAAGGACCATATTGACTGCCGGAAATATCAATAAGGGACCAAAGTGAAACTTATTTTCTTTAAGGGACCAAAGTGAAACCAAAAAAGTCTTTAAGGGACTTGCAGACGAATTAAGCCTTCTTTTTTATTTGTTATATTGTAGGCTGATGCATGCATATGGGAAGCATTTGCGGATGAGTCAGAAACCAGCTCATAGAGTTATGCCAATGATACTGTATTCTGTCTGTTGTTTAGTGATTGAGTTCAAATATAATTTGTGAGAAACTCATAGATGAAAGGTTCAAGGAATTGGCTTGATTTGAACTTGGTGAAGAATTTTAATGTTGAACTTCGAGTATTAAGGGCTACTTGCTGTAAAATGTTTGTAATTTTATGATTGCAACAGAACTTACCCGTAATATTTGCCAAAGATTCAGAGAATATTATTTGCTGTACAAATTTAGTACTACCGTTTTTTTTTTGCAATTTATATATTCTAATTTTAACATGAATCAATTTTCTTTCATGTCATTTCAAGAGTTTGAATTTTAAAATTTAATGTAAATTTTAAAATTCTCACGAATAAAACATCATTTAACTATATATATTTTTTTGGAAAATATTTAGAATTTTTAAATATTACGATATGTTGATCCAACTCAATCCACAGTTCGGATAATGGGTTTGGCTAAACTTTACCCGTCAACACCCCTATAATTAATGGGCCTAAATTTTTTTTTTTTTGTTACAAGAGTGAAAATACCTGAAAGAATGTTTAATACTCCCTCCGTTCATTTTTATAAGAGACAGTTGACTTTTTAGATTCATTCAATAATGAATGTATTTAAGCTATAATATAGACCAAATACATCAATTATTGAATGAATCTAAAAAGTGAATTGTCTCTTATAAAAAGGAACGGAGGAAGTAGTTAAGGGAGCAAAGTGAAATAAAAAATAATAATTAAAGGATTAAAATACTAATTAAACTTTTATATGATCTATGCATAGAAACTAGTCTCATTATTTAAAGTTATTGGGAAGGGAAATAGAGGGATGGTGCAATTGGTGCAGCACAAATGGACTGATCAGTTTTTTGCATTAAAGGTAAGGTAATATATTTACTGCTTGTTCTTGTTGAATACCTTGCTTGCTAGGCTGTTATAGTACTCCATGGCAATTTGGTAACTACTAATTCCACTTATTAGAAAACTGTATACTTGTAAAAGCAATGTAAATTGTCAACAAATTTAATATCATGATCAACTTTCTGTCGCAAATGAACGATAAAGTTTATACACAAACAGTTTTCAAGTTATGGTTGGCACTTTTTATTTGGTTAAAACATTGTATCAAATTGCCTGATCATTTTTTTCCTTTTTGAGTAGCTAACTTGAAAATTTTACCCTCTAAATTTTTTTTATATAAAAGCTTTTGTGATGCTTGGAAATGTCTCATTCAGTAACCTTGTACACTTTGAATTTTATAGCATACATAACTTACTTAGCCCTGTTAAAAAAGTAAAGGGCTAAAAAGTTCTAGTGATTCTGACATACAAACCGTAAATCAATAGCATAAATGAAGATATTTCAACATGCTAAAAACACACCATGTTATGTCTTTCTCTTCAATTTTCTCACAGCCTTTAAGTCTATCACAATTACAGATATGTTATCGCCACTTCCTCTGTGGAGGGCGAGTTTAGATAGATACTCAGCGGCAGACTGAGATGCAAGATCAACTCCTCCTTCTCCTTTGTCATGTACCGTTGTTCCATTGTCACCATACTTCTTATGCCAAAGAAGGATTCGCTTTCTTGCAACTTCACAGGCTTCTTCATTTGTAATTACATCCCATAAACCATCACTTGCTAAAATAAGGCACTCGTCGTTTTTCTCTCTTTGCACAATATTAACTTCTGGTTCTGGAATTATCCATGGTTTCAAGTATCTATCACCTGTTGAACAAGACAGCAGTAAGGAAAATTAATCACAATTACTTATATGGAGTGATTTTATAACAGTTTTAACTCAAACAAAAACTAAACTTATGTAGCAAAGAAGGTATATCCTATCCATGGCAGAAATCACATTCAAGGAAGTGTATTGAAAGTCTTTTTGTGCTCCAAAATCTTGGGTCCTTGAGACACTATCTAAGTATCTATAGACTAGCAATTTCTGGAAAAGAAGTGTTGCTTAAAACTTGAAAGCTAAAACTTGAAGGCAAAAAACAGAATAAAGTAACATGCAAGCACAGTAGTATCAAGTTGCAAGAAAACCAATCATGCAACAAACACATACCTATGGACCTTGACATGGCCAAGACACCAAGAACTCTGTATCCTTTCCAATGTATGACTCTTCCTCCTGCAGCTTCTATTCTAGCTCTCTCATCCTCTCGATTTGGCTGCAAACGTGAAGTAAAGTTTCTTGTATCAGACAACTTTGGCTTCTGACATAAATTTACCGAAAAAATTGTGAAACAATGATGAAATGCCTTACTTTGTGGTCAGAAGACAATGCAATGGCTTCTTTCCCGCGATACAAGACAGCTCTTGAATCTCCACAATTTGCAACTATTATTTGGGTTTGACTTAAAAGGGCAACCACTGCAGTGGAGCCAGCAGTCTCAGGAGCAACAACTTCAATCTCATCATCTACTTTCTGAAAACAATTGGACAATGCTTTCTTCCAATTGTCCTTCCAATCGTTTCTCCCGTTTGTTTCGACCAAACTTGACCGTTGCGTCTCAATCTCCTCAATCAACACTGAATGAAGACGTTCTTGGCAGTAATTAGCAACCTATCAAAAACAACACACTCTGAGTGAAATAAATAAAATTTTCAAAATAATACAAATTGTATGATTTGTTTTAGGCACATACCTGAAATCCCCCATGTCCATCATAGACACCAAAAAAATGGGCTAGTGAGTCTTTTGTGTTTTCATTCACATGGTCATCCATTAGCATCTGTGTAGGGACTTGAAAAAGTTGAGGTTTAACAGCAATAGCATCTTCCATCTCCGGTCTATTTCCACAGATTGATGAGAAACCCCAAAGAGGATCATTACTCACTTCCAAACCATTCTGGTAGCTTGTTCTCTGTGTTTTGTTCTCCTTTTCCAACTGATCAAGAATCATAGCAGAAAGTTTTGGATCAGCCTCTTCTGACACACATCGATTTTCACTCTCAATATCCATTGCAATAGAAGCAATATTCTGCTCTGGCTTCAGTGCCGGAAGTACCTCGTTTATACTAAACTTACCATGAATATCATCACCAACCGTGACGATTATTGGTGAATCTGCCACCGATTGGGAGCCTGAATTATGCAGACACTGAAAATCCACCGCTAACATGATCTCATCTTCCTTTATGGTCTGATTGCAACTTTCACTCAAGATCCAATTACTCTCGCATTCAATCACCATTTCCGAGACAACTGAAGATCCAACTTGATTCTCCTTTACCTCCGCAGATACCGTGATTTGATGTTGAAGACTAACATCAGCATGATTTTCATTTCCAACAGCCGGATTTAATATCAAAGCTGCAGCAGAATTTGCCATAAGCTTTAACCCGGTTATCTCCATATGAGTCGTAACCGCGGCATCCTTTTGAATCAAATTTCCAAGTGTAAATGGTACTGCAACACTTGAAGATATTTCCTCCATTGGTTTACTTTGCCTTTTAGCAATAACCTAATTCTCTTGTACCCTATAAGCTTCAAACCTTTAACCACTTTTTTTCACCCTTTTTCCTTAAGCTTTTTTTCTATGATATGGTTACAATCACCATCAAAACACCAACAATTCTCCTACGGCAAGAAATTTAAGGAGTTTAGAAATCAATCACCTAGAAGAGAAGTCAAAAAAGTGTAAAAAAAGTCAAAATTTAAGACTATTCCTCTTTAAACATAAAAATCCAAATTCTAAAAAACTAGATTAATAGAAAAACATACAAAATAAGATCTTTCTAAATTCATATGTTCTAAGCTTCTATTCTTATAAATCAAGCAATAGATTATTCATTATTCAAGAAACCATTATCAAAGAATTCACAAAAACAAAGAAAATGGTGTCATTGAAAATGAAAAAGAAAAAAAAAATGATTATACAAAAAAGAGAAAAACAGTTCCCTAGATCTGAAACAAGACACGCCAACCAGCCATGAAATTTGACATCCTTGATTTTAACTAATTTGTCAACAAGGTGATTCACAATTTAATGTTCATGATTTGAATTTGTAGCAGCTTGTATGTGAAGATTAATCTGAATATATAAAGGATACAGAATCATGTTACTAACCTGAGTTGGTTATATTGAAATTTGAAACAGTTTGGTGAATGAATGAATGAATGAAGGAGGAACTGAAACCGAAACAAAGATATCAAGTTTGGTTTCTTATTTATTCATCACTATTTCATTCAGGAATTGTTTTTTTATTTTTTATTTTGGTACATTGAATTTTTTTTTTGGTTTACACCACCAGTTTAGTCTGGTTCGGGGGTCAGTTCTGACATCAAGTGGTTCCAGCCCCCTCCCGATCGCAGTTGCGGGGGATCGAACCGTGGTCCTCCCTACCAAGTTCAGCGCCAATCACCACTGAACCAACTAACGATTGGTTTTGGTACATTGAATTGTTATTTTTTATATAAATAAAGGAAGTTTCAGCTTTTTTTTTTGAAAAAAATAAATTGATATGCAACAGATGACTTTGTTTATGTATTTGATCTGACTTTTGAGTAAATAATTGAGAGACTAAAATATCTGTCATTTGTTTCAAATTATGTTGTTTTGTATGTATATTTGTTTTATTAATTTTTATTTCATTTGAATTCAATTTATATGTACGGATTGTTTTATTTTTAAGTGAAGATCTCTTTCATCCCTAATCTATTTACTAATAAGAATAAAATGCAATTTCTAACATTTTATGCCGGTTGAACTAGGTGAGATATGAGTTAAAGGAATTGGAGGTCCTAAGGTGTTAAAATTAACATAACAATTAACATAAATAAAAATGTCAAGGACAAACTTGGTTCAATTTTTATGCCTCGCACGGATCAATTTAATCTAAACAAAAATGAAATTCAAATTAATCTTTGATATTTTTGTACTGGAGAGAAATTAGTCCTCGATTTGTTATAACACAGAGATTAATTTGTTCCGGGTATGAAAATGTGACTAATTTAGATATTATTTTTGTTAGAAATTAAATTGTTCTATCAGAAATTTATGATGAACTAAAATGAGTCTTCACTTTTATTTTTTTAAAATTGAGAAAGATTTTTTTATTAATTAAAATGGTATTAATATTCATTTTATAATCATCGTGATCAAATTTGAACTATGTGCTTTACAAGGACATATTTAACGGAATATATTTAAGAATGTCAACGAGGATGAGGAAAAATTCTCTATGAAGCAAGAAATGAAGATGATAAACATTTTAGATGATGAAAAATAAAATGGTAAAATATTCTCCGCTCAATCCTTGCCCTGCTAACATCTCTAAATAACAATTAGTACATGACTCAGAGATAGTCTTACATCGGCACAAAACTTAGACACACACATAAATTAAAAACAATAAAATAGTCACATCAATTAATATCATTTTAAGATTTTTCTCTTTATTTTTGTAAATTTAATGTAAATATACTTAAAGAAATATTTATTTGAATTTGTGCTCATATAAATATTTCTCACATAACTCAATAGGAAATTAAAACATACTAACATCATGGAATAAAAATAAAATACTAACATTTAGATGCAAAACAAAATCAAAATAAAATGGGCACAAAATACAGGACTTAGGGGTATTTACTGTTATTAGTGACCCGTTCAATCTGGTAATCCAACTCAATCCACAACTCGCATTTCATCCAAACTCATTCAAGTGCGAATCTAATCTGAACCAATTTGTTCAAACTCAAAGTTGTTTGCTTCAGATAACGGGTTTATGATTCTAAATCCGCAAACCCAATCCGTTTTTAAAAAAAATGTTACATTTAATATTTATTATAATATTGTTTACTATTTTTATGGTTTAAAATCTTATTTTAATACTATATTTAAAGTATTTCATGTAATTTCAAGTATTTAAATAGTAAAATTTAGTCAAAAGTAAACTTTAAATATATAACTATTTTTTTTTAAAGTTGTTTAAAAAATTTATATGCTATGACCTGTTAACGCAACCAACCTCAATCTGATCACCACTGGATTGAATCGGTTCAGGTTTAACATAAAAATATGAGTTTTGCATCCAACTCAACTCATTTAACTTTGATCAGATTGAGTAACAAATTTGGCTATAATCAACTTACCTGACTCACGTACACTCCAACATACCACCTAAAAAGTACTACCAATATATTAGTTCCTAAAATACCATTATATTAATTTCTGATATTTTATATTGAAGACAAACTAGTATTCGATTTGTTTTAACAGAGAGACTAATTTATATCGTTAAAAAAAATATTAGAAAATAATTGGAATTTTATTTTTGTTATGAACCAAATTATCCTGTTAAAAATTTATCAGAGCAAAATAAGTCATAATTCAAAATTGACCATGCATGTTGTTAAACTCGTTTTACTTTGTTTGGCTTAATGTTGAAACTCATACCAAAAATAAAAATCATTTTGTTTACAAAGAAAAAAAGGTACTACTTTTTTTTTCTATTAAAAGAAGAAGAAGAAGATGTAATTTAATTACTCTCACGCAAGGAAGGATGATGCTAGAACTTGACACATAGCCTATTGTTTTTAAAGAAAATAATATTTTATTGTGGGGTTGAGTTTATAGGGGTGGGTAATGGGCGGGTATGAGCGGGTATGGGCGGGTTCGGGCTCAAAGTCGTCACCCGGTCTAAACCGCAGAGTAAAAAAGTAAGGTCCAATTCACCCGAAAATGAAGAGCGGTTTCCACGGGTTCGAGCTTGCGGTTTAAGCGGGTTATTGGGCGGTTTGAAGCGGTTAAACATAAAATAAAAAAAATAATAAATCCAAAATTTGGAGTTTAGATCAAGAAAATATGCAACCAGAGATGAGAGAATCATAAATCAAACACAAAAAAAAGTCTTCGAAAGACTAAATTGACATAAAAAGTAAGAAAAAATTAAAATCTCAAATAAAATTAAAAATATATCATTTGATTTCAACGAAGTTAGACAAATAAGATGAAGAATGACCAAATTTTGCGTTTTAAAATGTTTCATGATTGTTTCAGTTTATATGGGTTTGAGGTGAAGTGAAAAAGTGTGAAATGAGACGTGGGAAGAATTTAGATTCAGCGTTTTAATTTACTCGTGCGGGCGGGTTCGGGCACCGTCGATCCAATTTCCTCTATCCGGACTTATCCGTACCAACCCAATTCAAACCGAGTTTTTCAACCCGCTAACCCGCGACCCATTATAAACCGCCCAAATCTCTAATTTTTAGACGGGTTTTGTTGGGTTCAGACGAGCTTCGGTTTTTTACCCACCCTAAGTTTAGTTACATCGTTTCCTTTCCTAAGGAACTCTTTTATAAACTACCAATACAAGATTAAGACGTGTAAGTCATTCTAATCTCTCTCCTCCATTATGGACTGTGGACTTTTGCAAATGTGCTCTTACCTTGAGTCAAAAAATAATATACTAGCCTCCTTTTCTTTTTTTTGGTACATTACTAACCTCCTTTTCTAACACATACTTTTATTGTTTATTTATAATAGTAAACTTTAATCTTGACAAAAAAAAATAGTACAAGTAATATTTATCTAACACATATTTTTTGGTTACAATATTGCGAATGAATAGAACATAAGAAGATCTCATGTATACTATCTAAATTTTTAACTATTAGACTAAACTTAATGACTTAATTGTATTAAATATTTATCTATTAATTGAAAGATTCATTAATATTTTGTATTTTTTTTTACTAAATAAACAGTAATATTATGATAAGGGAGGCAAGTCAATTTTCTCTTAAAGATATCTTTTTAAATAAAATAAATATTTAAAAAATAATACAGTATCAACTATAATGATAAATTATCAATGGTTTCTTCTAAAAAAAACTAATGATAAATTATCAACTGTTTTAATGCTTACGATTTAGTTAATCAAATCTTATATTTAAATTTTTATTATAAAAAAATCTTATATTTTTTTAGCACATCTTCATGACAATTTCCAACATTTTTTTATATAAATCTATTCGCTTTTTGTTTTTTGCGCTTATATTTGTACATATATTATATATTTTAGGAAAGGTATATTTTATTATAGTATTTATTTGTGTGAGTTTGTTTACTATATTTAGTTTTTCTAGATTATGAAATAATTTATATTAGAAATTATATTCAGAATATTTGTAGGATTTGTTTTTTATTTATAATTATGTTTTGTATTACAATTACATCTATATATAGAGCGTTAAAGTATAGAATAACTTTTTCCACATATTTCCACAATATACAAATACAAAAAAACTCTCGCTCCTTCTTTCACAAAAACTACACACTATTATTCCATGGCTTACAACAACAACAATACATGTTTATGTTCATATTGCACTGCCATTCCCAAGGTTTGTCTCCATTTATCACTTGCTCCTTGTTGTCCTTGGCCATGTACATCAATAAATGATGATAATGAACCAACAAAGAGAAAGCTTGTGCAACAAGAAACCAATGTTTCAAGAAAAAAGACAAAGAAGACATGCAATATTGATGTAGAGAGGAATTGGGAGATAAAAAAGGCTTTAACAGAAAGTGATACTCTTGGAGTTACATGTAGACTTTTAATAGGAAAAAAAGTGGCTGAAGAATTGGTGGTTCCTCTATTGGGTGCTGATGTTGAAAAGGGAATCGAAGTGAAAATATGGGATTGTGACACTAATACTATGTACTATCTTATTTTTAAGAAATTTATTTCAGGAAGCTATGGTTTTAGTCGTAATTGGATCAAAGATTTTGTAGTTAGAAGAGGTTTAAAGGCAGGTGATGTGATTGGTCTTCATTGGAATCAATATAACAAGTGCTTTGATTTCTCGATTTTAGAGGTCAATCAAGATAGACACCACCATTGTGGTTTGTGTTAGAATATAAAAAAATATATAGTTAGTGTCTTTTATATTATACTAGAGTATTTGAGGTTATCTCTTAGGATTAAATTTTATACTACGTATTATAATTATTATATTTATGATTTGTTATAGGTTTAATTACAATTGAGTCAATGTATTTCTATATATATAAGGATCAATATTAATTTAATCTTTTGTTTTACTCATTATTCAATAAATTATGCAATTCATGTATTGAATTTAAAACCCTAGTCTCTTTATTCTTCCCATATTTTTTAATGTTATTCATGTAGTGGAACTCAACCACATTGGCGCGGTATTCTGATCTGATCCACTCATATCAGAGTACGCCACTCATTGTCAGAGGAAAGCCTAGAGGAGAATGGGAGAAAGCTTGGAACCCTAGCCTCTTTATCCTTCTCTATTTTGTAATTTTTGTTATTAACAGCTTATTACTATTTCCTATATTTGTTTGAAGAATTTTCTCGTTATTCTTTTGAAATAACATACGTAAATATTACTACCTCCGATAAAAAATTACATGGGGATCATATCAGTGGTTATGTGCTCCATACGATCAGAGATAATAATATGTCTAATTTGACTTAGATAGCTACCAAAATAAACAACATTAGTACTATCTAACTCGCATCCTATATTAGCCATATCATTCACACACGGTTAACTTCCTTGTAAGAATGAGAAAAGAAAACCTCCCAATCTTTTTCAAATAATCTTCTAATGTTCTTCACCAAGGAGTGATCCATACTATTTCTTGTCATACATATTTTGACTACATTAACAATTGTTATCGAATCAATGTTCAATTCAACATTTTATCTCAATTTATTGTCTTCCTCTTGAATACACAAATTAGATTCCCCAAATTTGCTATTCCTAACTCATAGCACACTGTCTGTTGTATCCTTGGGTTATAGTCATCGCAACACTATAATGGTTGGTATAATGGTATTAGAGTTGTTAAAACGGGCTACGTACCCGGTCCATTTTGGGGTTCCTCAGACTGGGCTGAAAAGGCCGGATAAAATATGGACTGTAAAAACAGCCCAACCTAGTATGGGCTTTTGGACTTTCCGGCTAGCCCATTTTTCTAAAATTTGTTAGTGTTCAATTAAACAACCTATTTTTATGATAGTGATCAAACAAACTAATGGAATGAAATGGACACATTGCAAAATGACACCAGGAGAGCAAAATAACAACATGCCTCAAGAGTGGAGGTTGTGCATATTACTTGGCTGAGAAGAATCAACAAGTTTTTGTGCTAGAAAAAACTAATTTAAAGAAATGTGATAATAGGAACTTGCTAACATATACACTACTATTATTGTAAAAAAAAAAAAAAAAAAAACAGATACACTACTATTGTTGGAGTACATATTCACATGTACATGACTTTGACATGATTCTTTGACCAAATTTCTCTTCTATTTAGTCCAAATTGCTTTATATTGTACTATATATATATATATATATATATATATATAGTGAGATGTTGTGGATGTTGTGTAATACTGTATACAGTATCCTATAACATTAATTAAGATGAATAAACATGGAGAAGAGTTGATTTTTGACGGATCACAATATTAACATTTTATTTACAGTATATAGTCATAGTGTAATATTATACATCAATGAAGAATAACATAGTAATAAATATTTAAGAAAGAATAAATTCGGAATGCGGTCTACCAATGGACTTTCGGGCTAGCCTATATTTTTTACGGACTTTATCGGGTCAAGCTAAAAAGTCCGGAAAAAAAAGTCAATATTAAATGCATTTATACACACAAGGTAGTTTAATATTCCTTCTGTTCTAAATTATAAGTCGTTTTTATTACGCACATTAAAAATATATTATTAATGTTCTATGACAAAGAGAAATTATTAGTTAGTTTACAAAAGTGTTTTTTATCGATAGTATGTGAAATAGAAATGGATGAATTGAAATAAGATAGAGTAATAAATACTCCAAACCCGACCGAACTATTCAATCTCTAACAAAAATAAAGCGACTTAACCAAATGTTAGTTGGTCAAATGGTGATTGGTGCTGCTGGACTTGATAGGGAGAATCACAGTTCGATCCCCGCAACTGCATTTGGGAGGGAACTGAAACTACTTGATATCAGAACTCGCCTCGAACTCTAGACTACTAGGGCCCCCTTCCCTTAGGAACCAGAGGGTGAAAACCAAAAAATAAATAAAAGGGTAAATAGGTTGATCCCTGTAATGTGAGCGAGTTTTGTTTTTCCACCCTGTAATTTTTTTTCTTTTGACTCGCCCCTTGCAATGTTGAATTTTTTGGACTCGCCCATTGGGTGCACTTTTTAAATCGGTTATTTTGTTCAAACCGATTTATAAAGTGTTGTTTTTTAAAACGGTAATCTGTTCAACCGCGTTTTACACTGGGGTTTGCGATATACACACTCTAAGCTCTTCTCCCGCCTCCTCTTCACACTTTCTCACTTCATCTCTCAGATTCATGGAGACTGAAACAATTATGGAATATTTTGAAACCTAGAACTTGATCATTCTTCATCTTGTTTGTCTAACTTGAAATCAAAAGTTATGTTTTTTATTTGAGGTTTTTTTTTTTTACTTTTTATGTTGATTTAGAATTTCTAACACTTTTTTTTTGTGTTCGTTTTATGATACTCTCATCTCTAATTGCATGTTTTTTGGATCTAAACTTTAAAGATTGGATTTGTTACCGTTTTTATTATTTTTTATATTTTTTATTTATAACCAAAACAAACGGCCAAATAACCCATATAAATAGCAAACCCAAACCTATGAAAATCATTCTCCATTTTTTTTTTATAGATTGAGTCTTATTTTTTCACTCTGTGTCCACCCCTAATTCAAATTGTATTGATTGTCCAATACGAAAAAGCAATAACAGAAATGTAAAGGTCCAGTACGAGGAAGCCACGTGGGCGCAAGAATCAAAAAGATGGTCCATCCAAAGTACAGAAACAAAACAAGCCAAGGGAGATGTATGTACTAACTAAAGTAACAACAGAATAGAAATGGAACATACATAACTAAATAATAACATAACATTTGTTGCTGTATATAGAAAGAAATTGTCTGTGTCTGATCTGATACAAACAAACAAAGATGCATGAACTGATTCATTGCTGAATTAATGAATACAATACAATTGATACAGACACACCAAACACAACACTTGACTTGACGCGTACAACATGATGACTGATGAGTATGCTTTTCCTACCTTTTTCTTTTTTTAATTTCCTTACTAGAGATTATTTCAGATTCTATCTTTCTACAGTAATACTTTTTTTTATAATAATATGTTCCTTTGGTCTTTGATATATAATAAAAAAAAATTAAAATTTATTAAATTATTAATATATTTGATTTATAATATTGATCAGATACATCAATTATTTGATAAATTTTGTATGTGATTTTTTTTAATAATAGGATTGGAGAGTATCTCTCTAATACTAATATAATATTTATAGTAAACTATATTAAGTTAATTAGTCTCTATTTTTATAAGATACTCTCAAATAAGTCTTTAAGTT
This sequence comes from Trifolium repens, assembly GCA_030408175.1. NCBI lineage: Eukaryota > Viridiplantae > Streptophyta > Magnoliopsida > Fabales > Fabaceae > Trifolium > Trifolium repens. Next base: position 53,773,920 of record CP125851.1, read on the forward strand.
TATAGTTATAGATATTTAAAAAGGAGAATGGATCCTCTTATGTGACATGAGGGTGCATTTAAATGCACACATTTGATTATCAAGGAGAGAGAAAAAAAAATTACAAAAAATAAGATATAAAGGTTAGATGAAAATAATTGAGGAAACATGAGAGAGAATACACTCTCTTCAGAAAGGTATGTGACATTATTAAACTGTAAAGTTGGTCTTATATAATTTAATCATTTGTTATCGATTAAGTCCCAATAATTTAACAACTTAATATCAATTTAATTAGTTCCTAACTTTATTCACTTACTATCGATGTAATTATTAACATATTCTGAGAATAATTTTTTTGTTTACAATAAAGTTGAAAATCAAACCTACGACTTCTAACATACTACGCGAATCCTTCATTTCTAAAGAATACTTTACAAAATTAAAGATTAATTTAGTGTTCACGTATATTACATCTGTCCTAATATATAAGACCTTTTTGGCAAATTTTGTTGTACCTTTTATAAGACTATTTTCAAAATTCAAGATACATTAATTAAATTTTTCTTAATGAAGAAATATAAATGATCAATATTTTTTCTTAATAATTAAAGGATAATTTTAAAAAAAAAAATTATTGACAAAATTAATACGAAAGTTATTTTTCTTAATTCTTATACATCACTGAAAAAGTTTTTATTGAGATGAGAGAATATATTTTATAAAAAGATAGTATACTAGTATTATTTTATGCCGAAAGCCATGACATGAGAGAGAACACCTTGATTCAACATCTTCTCTTTGTCTCCACGTGTTCTCCATCATACTTGCTGACCAACCGACCATATCAATAATATATCATATTCATTTCATTCATTTCCATTTTTTCTTTCTCTTTCTCTACCCCGTATATCTCTTATTCTCCACGTATTTCAAAAGGTTGAGATAAGAAAAAGAATTACTACTAACTTAGCAATATTCCCAAGGTCATAAAGGTCTTAAGGGCATGCGTTAATACTTAATATTACTATAAAATATTTAATGCTTAAAATATAAATTCCTTCCTCCGGTCACATTTATAAGTAAATTTGAATTTTTTGATACATTGAAAAATAAATACATGTGACCTACTTCTTTCGGTCACATTTATAAGCAAATTTGACTTCTTTCGATCACATTTATAAGCAAATTTGACTTTTTTAGTACATTAAAGAATGAATATATATGACCTTTATAAATTAATTAAGATGTATATAATACATTGTGATTTACATCAAAAAAATAAATAAATAATACATTCTGATATATCGACTAGTATGTAGACAATAACTGAAAATATAACCACCCAAAACCAAACTAATAGGTAATAATCTTTATAATGAGTGTGAAATTATTAATCTTATTAATTACAGGTAAATTGAATTAAACTTGACAATCGATGAAACTCAAATAAATGTTATGTACACAATGCACAATAAAATCAAAATTAAATTATATAATGTAACAATAATCATTATTTTTAGTTCAGATTCACCCAAAACCGATCAGTTTAGTTCTGATATATCGACTAGTATGTAGACAATAACTGAAAATATAAACTAATATACCGATTAGTTTGGTTCGGATTCATTTTTGAAAAACACAAAAAACCGAACCAAACCGAACCAATTGAGAGTTCATTGGTTCGGATATTGGATTCACCCAAAACCGATCCAAACCGGTCCAATTACACCCCTAGTAATAATGTACCAACATAAAGACTAATAACTTCACACTCAAGTTTAATTCAATTTACCTTTGAGTATGTCTTGTAATTAAAGAACAGTGTTATCACTATATTTGCTGATTAAAAAAAATGTACCAATACAAGTACTAATAGTCACATGCACAGAAAACGAATTATAAATTCACATCAAGTCCCAATATATAGGAAAATCCTGATTACAACATAAAATATGCAACTAGAGAGACAGAGAGGAAGCTAATCCATGTGAGCCACATGCTATTAATTATCCATGGATAATAGTCTCTTTCAACACGACAGATATTTTAGAATTTAAATTGAAAAATGAAAATCGTGAAGGCTTACTTTGGAACATTTCCCTGCGTAAAATCAACTACAACTAAATTTAGTCATGGAAGAAATAATTTGAAGTACTTAGATCGATAAGATGACCCCTTCAACCTTCAAATATTGTAATTCCCTTAACTAATAGATAATTACAAAATCAGGTCAAATGTGTTGTCTACCCAGAATCTTCCAAAATACTACTCCCTCCGGTCCTATATATAAGAAACATTTCACTTTTTAGATACATTATAAAATAGATGTATTTAGACTATATTATTGTCTAGATACATCAATTTTATAATGAATCTAAAAAGTCAACTTTTTCTTATAGGACCGGAGGAAGTATTAATTACAAAAACGGAAAGAAAAGAGCCAGAGCAATGATATAGATACCCAGAATCTGCTTCATAATCCAAACTCCAAAGTAACAAATGCAGGCAACAATGTATTATCTGATGAAACACAGGCAATAATCAGATGACCACACTCACATAAGTCATCAAAATTTTCCCTGAATACCTCTAAGAATAATAATGTGGATAACACCTTGATGAAGCCACTGCAGCAAACCACTTGCACAGTTGCACCACATCACATTGAGGTATGTATCTGCAAAATGCAAAACCCAAAGGAAGACCCAAGGAAGAAGGGGGAAGAAGATCAACAAAGTAGCAAACTCGATGTCATTTCGGCATACAAAAAAGCTGATTTTATTATAAAAATTAAATGTATGTACATAAGGCCTTGTTCTTTGATTTGAAAAGAGCTACAACCAGAATAATGGTTTCTAACATATAATCACTAGTAATACTAACTTCTACCTTGAACAAAAAAGATCTTTACAGCGGAAGTCACAAACTTGAACACGAGCAAAATCCGAACAGCTGAAAACGTCACTCGACAACAACTTGGAGAGAATAATTTACCAAAGAATCTATATAACCTAATTGTAGGCAGAATTAGCCATAAAACCATCCTATGTAACTGGTTATTTCTTCGGAGTACTTTGTTTCCTTTGTTATTGGTATAATAATGAACTCTATACAAAGAAAGCAGCTTCAAACCATCATATTCAAGTCTGAAAGGTCATCCATGGGAATTTCAAGGCCCCCCATAAAGTCATCATGATCTTGTAATCCATCGTCGTCAATATTCAACCATGAACCAATATCTTGACCTTGGTCAGCAAGGTCACCAGGATCGCCGAGCACATCCATTCCAGGCAGCTGCAGGTTGGACAAATCAATTGGCTCATCAAATCCACCCAAAAACTCATCCTTTTCCTTGGCATTTCTATTACTAGGCTTTTCAACAGGTTTTGAAACAGAAGGCAATGCCGGTTTTGGCTGCTCTGACAACTTGCCAAGGAGGCCATTTACAGAAACAGAATGCTGAGTTGCTTTTTGCTTAGGCTTTGTTTTGGCTTTTCTTTCTCCTTTAGCACTGGATGATGCTTGCCTACCAGATTTTGTAGTTCCGTTTCTGGATAGCACCTCTCTGCCATGACCCTTTCCATCTCTGTCCCTCTCGCTCCTCTTTCCTTTTGCACTGCTTGTTAGAGAACTTCCAATGCCCGGAGCACTTGAATTACCTTGACTACCCCCGACATCATCAAGAAACAATTCTCTCTTCTTCACCCTGTTTGACCACAAATCTTCCTTGCCAGTGGTTTGTTCAGATGAATGATTTAAAGCAGGAAGCATATCTAATGAAGTGAGATCAAGATTATCCATACTCTGACAAAATTGTGACGGGCTCTGCTGTGAAGAACCCATGGAAGCTGCAGAAAGAGAAACGAAAATATCAAAATCTAGCTTCTACTGAGTAGCAAATGGAAAAATAAGAGATTATAGATCAGACAAAAAAGATAATTATTGTTATCCAAGTATAGAAGTGAGCAAGCTGAGACAGCAGATATATAGAATAAAAACAAAATAAAATTATCTATGCCAGAAAGTAATGAAGAACCTGTTGTTGCTTTCAGAGACAGGGAAGAGGTATATGGTTTTCTGGAATCAGCCTCCAATCCATCTGATTGCCGAACAATACTATGCTGGGAAGAAGCAGCAAGGAACATATCCTTGAATACAGGCTCACTGAAACAGCTCTTGCCTGTATCTTCAAATTGGTGGTATTGTTCCAACGTCCATTTAACAAATGCCAATGCAGCTTGCTTGACCATTTTATTGTTGCTCGAATTTTTCCCACCAGAGGCACTAGAACCCCGACAAGCCTGTCAATCAATCATTTGTTAAGCCACTGCAATATGACGTAATTATGAAATACAAGGCATTTTTTAGGGTGAGCCTCGCTACAACCGCAACAGTAAGGTTGCTTGCTTGTGACCCGGTTCTCTCAAGTCTTAGACTTTAGTAACAGAAACAACCGCTTCACTGATGGGTAATAATACATACATCTTGCCCTCCCTAAACCATAATTGAGGGACTTCGTCAACACGCATGGGCCACCCTTTTATTGACTATAATAGAAAATAGAATGTAAGATGGTTTTTCTAAGGTCAATTTTAATCATTTTGAGCAGATATTAAGTCAAAGCATGGCTTTTGGTTTTTTGCTTACAAAAACCAATGGGCAAAAAATGGCGCATACAGATTTAAAGAGCAGAAAAAGAACCCTTTGATATTTAACATTTCCGGATGTAAATGGTAGGATTTCATACTTCATAATGTGGTAGGAGGAGCACTATGATGATAACCAACGGTTATATGTTTACAATACTGTCATGGTCCCTGGTCTGGTTGCATCTATATGATATCAAATACCTTCCGGCTTCTGTAGCAATAGTATGAATACATTGCACAACATATAGGGTGCGTTTGTTTTAGCTTTTTTAAAAATAGATTTTTAGTGTTGTGTTAAAAAAAAATTAACAAAGAATTTTTTATAAAAGCTTCAAATGAAAAATTGGTTTAAACAGCTTCTCTTAAAATGTCGTTTTAAGTATTTCATCATTTTGTTATAAATTTTTTTGGATCATAAAATTTCAAATAAATCTCTAAAAAAAAGCTATTTCAAATAGCTTTTCATAAAAATCATTTTTTAGAAATAGGTTTTTTTTAAAAATTGTGATTTTTAAATTCTCTAACATGAATATTTAAGTTATTAAATGTCAAAATCACTCTTAATAAAAAGATGAATTTAAAATAACTTTTACTATTTTTTAATGAAGATATCATAAAAATCATTTTTAAAATTACAAAGAAAAAATCACTTTTTTAAAGCTAAAACAAACACACCCATAGTCCTTTTACACACTTCGATATGTCGCTTTATTGGGAAAAGGAAAAAAAAACCCAATTCCCACAGAATAAAGATAGAGCTTGATAGAAGTTTATAAAGTAGGGTCGATATCAAAACTTAATACTCTTCTTCTATCCCCCCACTCATACCTGAACAATGACAGAGTCCAAACCAGGTCCTCACTCTGAATCCACTACCCATTAGTGTAATAAAGAGATCCCCCAACCTTTTAGCAACTATTGTAATATAGCTCTAGCTAAATCTTCAGCCCAGAAGTCAAAACTAAATTAGCATGCAAAAACTTGTTCTAAAGCTGACAACCAAATTATATAAACAGACAGTAATATCGAAAGTCAAGACTCAAGAAGATTACCGTGTATTTCTCATAAGCTGTCACAACAAGTTGATCTAGAGCACGTTGATCAAAATCCCTGTTAAACAAGTTTATATTTAGAACAATAAAAACACAGCAAATTAAAATTAGCACATAACGGGTACAAATGGCAGTGCAATTACTTCTCCTGAAGTTCTTTTGCGGCTGACACAGATTTCAACAATCCATCTAGCAAGTTTTTCTTCTTGGAAACCTGTGATACACAAGAAAATAAAAAATCAATAACAAATCACAAAAGATAAAAGATAAAAGATCAACTTCATTAAATATTGAAGAAATTTTGTTAATCAAATCTCTCCAGCTCTACAACTGATCTAAACAATTATACTGTGAAATGTTATATAACAATTATAGTAACATGGGGGGAAAGATTTTGACAGTTAGCACAGTATAACTTGACTTCAGCATCAATCCATACCTGTTCTTGGTAAAGCTCGTCTAACCTAGTAATATCCTCCAATATGGCTTCATCATCTTCTTGCACCATTTCAGGCTTTAACAAAAAACAAAACAGTTATGATCATATACTAACATACTAAATACTAAACAAAAGTCATAACATTTGTAAGTAATGCATTAGTTAATTAAAGAGATTTCTGGAAGAATAAAAGTACAGAACAAGCTAGAACAATATAGTTTAAAGTCACTGGATTAGGCAAGTAAGCTTACCACTGGTTCTAGGTCAAGTCCAATACTTTGAAGCTCCAATAGAAGCTTATCATTTATACCCAAGCTATTGTATTGCAACTCTGAACAAGCCAAGCCAGACATTAATGCTTTATCATGAAGAAAACCATTTACCGAGTTGCCAAAGCTTGGATTCAACCCAAAATTAGGAATATCAATCATATCACTTTCAGTTTCATCATGTGCTGGCTTCCCAATAGACCCATAACCATTATAAGCAGAATGACGAGCAAACTGAAAATTAGTTAGGGAGCGACAATCTAAACCACTCAATTCTAATTCTCCATCAGGCTCAGACTCAGTATCATATGCATCAAACTTGAAATCTTCATTTCCACCACTACGATCTTCCTCTGATATCAAAGCCGCTATAAGCCGTTGACAGAGAGGTACCATGTTATGACCTCCCTTGGGCAGTGGTAACTTTTCTGTATTAGTACCAACACTACATTGAACATCAGACATGACATTTCTTTCACAGTCAACCAATCCATATCTATTAACAATGGTTTCACAACCATCTATATTTGAAGGAACTGGAGTTGGCGGCAGAGTGCTTGATTCAAGATTTGCCTAAAAGGGCAAGTAAAGTATTAAAGAAGTTTGGTTCCTATTATTGATGTGTCTCAGAAATTCCATATTTTTCAAACCAATTTAATTATGGCTTAATCACGGATAAAAAAAATTGAAGTAAAGGTTTTCACATCAAACTAATACTTAACAGATATGGAAAACATGACCAAAAAATAAAATCCAATAGCCACTCATATTGGTTCAGAACATAACAAACAATAGTAGTAAATAATTATAACAATTAACAAGAATTTAACTCTAAAATAATCAATCAAAAGTCATATTATAATTATTATAAAAGAAAATTTGCTGGTAGAACTAATAACAGCCAAAAACTTAAAACACAGCCACTACTTTACCAGATATAGGACAATTTTTGTTAGCTTTTTAAGATTTGGCTTGCCTTGGATACAGCACAACATTGTGCCATCTAGTAAATAGTTACCAAATGACCTCAGATACATAGAAACTGGTGTGTCAATGCCATATCCTACTTCAACAGTCAATGGCAGCCATTATTCTAAAACAAAAGGCGCCATTGCAAAGTCATATCTTTAACATCAAATATATGTCTAAAACATAAGGCCCCATTGCACTTATCTTCCACTACCTCTGGTCCTAAATATAAGAAAAAGTTGGGTCCCTACAAAAGTTAATGTATCTGGTCCAAATTTTAAACCAAATACATAAACTTTTATTGACCCAGCTTTTCTTTATGTTTAGGACCGGAGGTAGTAATTGACACTCAACAATTCTCAGTAGTTGGTAGTAATACTGGTAAACCCAGAGTAACTAAGGTGTATGTCAGGTGAAATAGGGTGAACAAAGGAGAATAATCCCAGCCAGTTTCTGCTAGTGACAGTTTAGTAGTAAGGGCCATCTAACAGATGTAGTTGGGGGCAAGAGGCAAAATAACAGAATAAAAAAAGTTGAGAGGAGTGGGACCACGGCTCTACAATCCTGGAATTGAGAGACTTTAACTGTAATCCTTATCAAAACTGTCTCCAGAATTCAGATTTGGATCCTTGAACAATAGAGGACCTGAATAAATGTTTCATCACTTTATTGATCCAATTCCTATTGCAGTGCAGCCCCAGAAACATTTCATTGCATCAAACAGAACTAATAAAAGATCTAATAGGACAAAACAGAACCTTCGAGTATCCACATACAATAACACTGACAATTTCCTCGTCATCAACAATTACTTACACATGATATAGTTAATCTGTTGCTTTATGGGCAATTAAGATATTATGGACACCATCACAAAAATCTAAAGCATAGCTCTTTTCCATCATGTCATATGGAAGCGCTGTGACTATGTGTCAAATAGACAGCATGATTACCGTCACAAACATAAAAAAAAAGTGACAACTATCATTGAAAAAACAAATATTAGTACCTTCTGCTTCCAGTAAGCAATATCTTCCTCTGATATCAAACTGAAGAAAGGTTCCATCTGCTTCCAAAAGGGGCTAGAGAAGGAATAGGCTGCAGTAATAACATGATTTTAAATTACTCCATCAGGGGGAGATTATTTAGGAAGCAAATATATATAGTATTTAATAAGATTTATACCAGAATTGATAACACCCTTTACAGCAGCCAATAGCTCTCCGTGTCCATCTTCTGACCCAACTAAACCAACAAAACAGAAACTCAATGAACAACGATACTTACACTACACACCCAGAAGTTGTCATTTGATTTTTATAAAGTGTTAACTAGTACCAAAATAATCTGCTGCTGCACTGATGGCAGTAGGCTTTTGACGAGCATAGGCCTTACGATCAGAAAGTTTTCTTGTTGGTGGACGACCCACCTTGCTGCAAGGATTCCATAAAACCTTAAGACTTCAATTTATATGCCAAAAAAAATTAAACAGGAGTTAGAAGCATTTTAACCTTTCATTCTTATCACATCCTAGTCTTGCACTTCTTAATTGTTTTGCAGTTCCTATATTTCCAAGCTTTTCAGATGTCATTGGTGTCAGTGACCTTGTGGCATTGAAACTGCGACCTGTCCTGCCTTGCCTCCGAACACCATCACCAAGTTCTTCCCCAGAAACAAGCTTACTCTTTCTAGTGACCAAGTTAGAGACCTTTGGAACATTTTGTCCAGCTTTCAGATCTATCTCTTCTGGTTTCCTACCCTTTTCTTTAGGTTTAACCTCAGCCAGCCCAGACTCTTCACTCTCAGATAAAGTCGCTGAAGGAGAAGGTTCACCTTTTAATTTGATTTGCTGAGGAGAACTGCCAGCTGAGCGTCTCACAAATCCTATCCCAATATCATTAACAGCAACATCAGAAACAGCATCCACGGCAGGAGCTTCATCATTACTCGAAACAACAGGCACGAAACTTGTTCTTCTGGCAGTCCGAGAGCTCTTTTGTGGCCTCTGCCATGGGACAACAGGCGGGGAAGATGACCGTGCCGATGTCGCACGTTTGCGATTGTTAGTACTATTAACACCAGCTGGGGGCTTTGTGGCGCAATGAGAAAGTTCCCAATCATTAGGAACAGCTGTTCTATGGACAACTGGTGACATCTTGGGGGCAACTCCTGAACTTGACCGTGGACCCCGAATAGCAGTATTCATTTTAGTACTTGAGGTAGGGCTAGATGAATTGAACTCATCACGAACCGTTGCCCTGGGCATTAAACATAATATAGAAACTTAATCAACTCCTTAATTCTAATCATAAACATGAAGGGAGATTTGAAAAGCACATGGAAGTGGAACAACAATATAAGAAGAAAGCAACACGTAAAAAAAAAGTAGCCTAGGAAATATCTTTTCCTCAAAGTGAAATCATATAAAGGAGAAAATGGGAGCCACGGTTTGTGTGCTTACTTGTTAACAGCTCTGAAGGTCACCATCTCCTTGTCCGAACTAACAGAACGACTCCGCTTATCGCTGACAAGGGAATTATTATCTTGTCCGTTTCTTTGGATAGGGGTACGTATACCCAACCCAGTCTGTTGAGAGATTCCATCTGATTTGCCAGCAGCAACAGTTCCATTAGAAACTCCCAGCCTATACAAAGATGCATGAAAATATTGAGTACTCGAAAATATTATATCTATAATCTAAATATTAGCAAAACAATAAATAAGAATTTGATGATAAAAATATTAATAATAATAATAATAATAAATAAAAACTTGTTACATGATATCATCTTCCGTCAGAGTTTAAAGCCATGATCCTAAAAATCAGAAAGAATCTAGCAAAATCCCTCACAGTATAATTCTTTCTATGAACAAAATCCTTTCACCATTTACTAACATTTTAATATCCACAAAAAATATTAAACTGAAAAACATAATAAAAAGATATCACTAATGACTATATTCATACAACAACAATCTACCCAATACTTCCATACCTAAAAGAATTAGAATCGTTACTCAATTTCGACCGAGAATCAGTAGCAAGTCGTTGTTGCATTCCTTGTTTTGTTTCCTGGAAACCATTAACAGGTTTATTCAATGCGGTACTTGGAGAAACGTCTAGTTTGATGCATGAACGCTTCTTCTTCTTCATTTTTGAAGTTTCCCAACCATCGCCTACAATAGGTAAGCTTCGCTCTTCACTCTGAACTACACCATTATTGGCAATCCGTAGCTTTTCCTTATCTCTATCAACAGTCCCTGGTGGCCTGACAAGAGAATTGGTACGTACATCCATCTGGAATTTATCAAAACACTATCAGTTCTGCACACACCATGTTAATCTGAAAGCTGACTCAACATATAAAAAAATAACACAAGTTTAAAGCCATTGATGCACACCCGTGCCGTGCCTCATTAGAACAGGAAAAAAATCTACATTTCGGCAATTCACCGCTTTCAGAAAAGAAACATGAAAGGCATAAACCAACTATAAAGGTAATGAAACAGCTACATACATAAGGATAGAGTGCAAATTTTATACAACAAATATAACATAATTTTTTAGGTAAAACCAAAGCTAATTCTCATGTCAGTTGGAGATATGGAGAACAAATGTATCAGTTTCAAAATATACTACAAGGTCAGTATTTACTTAAAAACAGTAAAATTGTATAAACAACAATAAAAGGAGTTAAAAGAAAGACTGAAATTGTGCAGAGTTAACACCACCAGACATTTATGTAGGAAAATTTCAGACACTTACTTTTAAATCAACCATAGAAGTTCGAGGGCGCTTGTTTGGACCAAGACTTTTGGTCCTTTCTTCCGACTTTTGCTGATCTAGTTCAAAACCACCAGTGACAGGATGACCTTGAACACCAACTTTACCCATGCTTGGCCCCGGGACTGAGCGATCATTTAACATGACACTAGAACGGTCACTGGAAAACCCTTCAACTCGAGATCTCTTCTTCACATTTACAGTTGGGAAAACTTCATTGAATACAGATAAGGCCTCATTGAACATTTTCACACGTTCCCTGTTGATATGCATAATTATGCAATGTTATTCCTTAATTACACAAATCTATCTTAAATGCAAGTAAAAAACCTACAAAGAATTACCTCGCCTTCACAGTGCTTGAATACAAACTATCCCTCATACGCTTTACATCTTCTGGTACTGGGGATGGCAGTAGCTTTCCTTTTGCAGAACTAGATGGAGATTCATCAGGTGAAATTCCAAGAGCAGCATTAACATGTCGCTTATAATCCACGTGACGGTTAGACTTTTGATCTAGTACTAGCAATTTTTGATCAAAATGCACATAATTGAAGAAGCTCTCCACATCCCCGTGTGTTGCCGGAGAACTACTTCTCAACATGTTGGGCAGAGAAGACAGAATTGGATTTTCAGTGCATTCTCGAAAGCTACCTGATCTATCTAATGAAGCAGCTATGTTGGATCCACGCTGCACAGTGTACAGTGGTCTATCTGGGCTACTGGAAGATGGATCAAACTTACTAGATGTCGCCATTGCACTAGTTCCAACACATCCTTCAATTAAAAAATACAGACCAGAGATTGGTGCATGACAAAATTGCAGAACAGAAGAACATAAAGGACAAATCTAAATAACAAGAGAACAATTGGACAAAGTACCTGAATGGTCAAAATAATAATAGAAAAGTCAAACTCAGTTGACACACACACACACTAAATATGTTTGGCATATATACTATTTCCAAAGATTAGAAGACCACATAAATGTCAAAATTTGTAGAAGTATTTAACAGTATCAGCACCACTATTATCATACAAAGCTACTTAAAATGGATACCTTAAAAAAACTATAAATCCTTAACTTCCATCAACTTGATAAATCTCAAAAAAGCTGGATTAAATTGCATGATATGTATATCTTCTCTATACAGGACTAGGTCCTCATTCTTATATCACTAATATATCATTGCTCCATATAGTATACCAGAACTAATGACATACACACAAGACTAATGACAACAAGTCCAAGTAGCAGATGAACATTCTCCTAATTCCAATTGAATGAACTATACTAAAGTAAAGTTGGTGCTTGGTAGACAAGATACGCCAGTACGAAATGGAAAATGTGGGTTCCAATCTATATTTGGTACATTTTATTATTTTACAACTAAAATATGATTGAAAATTGGGTGCAAAGTATAAATAAAACATAACTAGACATGAGGTTAACAAAGTATACATTTTGATTCAATTAAGAAGGTACAACCAAGGAGAACAGAACAAATAAACTATTTCATTCCTTCCTATCGGCGTACCAAATATATTCTGAGAGGGGAAGAATCAGCCATGAAATTATTAAGATGTAATATACTTCTTACCTTAAGTCTTTATAGCATATATCTTCCTTTCGCAACTCTTTTATAAATGTAAGTATCTTTTGATGCTGCAAATTATTGAACAGAGAAAACTGAATGTCAATAGGCATAACCATGCATAAATGGCAAAAGGTGAATAACATGACCATGTAAGAACTTTTACAATTCCATATCAGTCAAAGATTTGCTCACATTTTAAGCAAGTCACGGTGCAAACTCATGTACATGCAAGTTGGATAAATGGTACAGAAATGTGATTTCATAGAAATAAATACTCAATTGACATCAAAGTGAAATCTAAGTCATTCCGACATATGTATGAAAATTTGCAAACAATATACTCAATGCAAACCAATTACCACATTGTTTATTCTGACAATACTTCAAAGTTCAAATGCTAATTTTACCCCATTAATCACATTCACAAGAAAAACAAAAGAGCAATCTTTTCAATAATCGGCTCATTTTCCAACCCCCCAATAAGCAACATTAAATCAAGCTCGCATTGTTATCGACAAATTTTGTTTCCTACACGCAAATCACACCCATCTTCATTTGCTCTTAAACTTACTTCCTTACTTCAATACATTATCTACTGCCACATTAAGCAATGACAACGCATTAGAAACTAATGCACAATCTGAACTCAAGTAACTAGCTTTATTCAATTGATAATACACAATATGATAACTTGATAGTAAATAAATATAATTTTGATATGCTAATACTAATATATCATCATTCACAGTATGTTTCTGTCAACGAAATAAATAACTTGAAGTTCCTATGCCGTAGAAAGTTCATGCAAGCAAATAAATCTTCTACCCTATTGCTTTCAAGTTCCATTTCAATTTACTCGAAAGCATGATTTCAAAAAAAATAAAAATAAAAAAAAAAATTGACCAAAGAGTAAGAAGAAGAAACCCTAGAGGAGAGAATCAACAGAAAAGGAAAAGAAAGAAATAACGAAGTACCTTAATGAGAGAGTAAAAGCATTACAAATTGCCAAAAACAAAACCCTAGAAATTTAATTTGAAAAAGAAAAAAATAGAGCGAAATTCAAAATTGAAAACCTTGAATGTTGAAAAGATGAGAGGGTTTTATCGTGGATTGAAAAAATCGAAGAAACGTTGGAATTGAACGTTATCGTTGAGTTGGCTGACGCAGAGTTTATAGCTTCAAATTCGTACGAAGAAAAACCATGGACGTGAAGGAGGAGTACGGTGTTTTTGATCATTGATCGGCAGAATTGGGCTGTCTTTATATTACTATTTTACCCATCTCCTTCTATTATTTTGAAACTTAGGATTCATAGTTTATTGAGGACTTTTTGGTAATAACGTTGTTGGACACCGTATATCTGGCATTGTGTAACATACATGTGCTATGATTTATCATCATATACTGTCTGAATTAATTAATTAATATATTCACAAATATTTGAGATAAAGATAAAAAAAATTGCATAAAAAATAATATAAAGTCCTCAATATATTTGTGTCAAAAAGATAAAAATGTATTTGATATATATCATGTAAGGTTGATCTGCTAAAAATTAAGGGATATCGACTTTAATTGAAAAAAAAAAAGAATTATAAAGATAAAAATGTACTCCCTCCGTTTCTTTTTATAAGGAACAATTTAGAAAAAAAAATTTGTTCCTTTTTATAAGAAACAGTCATTAAATTTATGATTTATTAATGAAACAATTCCATTTGTACCCTTTATCTATTCCAATGTTATGCATTAACTACAGTAACATATTCCCTATGCATTAATTACACCAAGGTTAGTTTTGGAATAGATTATAAAATTTTAGAATTTTTAATTAAAAAAATAAGATTACTTGGTTTGTGTGTTTTTTCCAAATTGTTCCTTATAAAAAGGAACGGAGGGAGTATTTGATATATCATCTAAAGTTGTGTTTGATCTGTTAAAAATTAAAGCCTGGACATGACAACTTCAATTATTGTGTTTGATTTCAAAATTCTTACAGGGACACTAGAGGCCAATGAACTCGACAAAAATTAAAATTTTTGTCCTCTGCACAAGTTGTTTAAAGTATCAAAATAACATTTTGACCACCAAACATCCTACAAGACAAAATTTGTTCAATATACTTACCCTTTACAAATCAGGCAAATAGCGGTTAACTTAATTTTTTGACTTTTTTTTTGTTACCATGATATTGGTACCAAGTTTTCACCACCGTTATTGATGATTAATCTCGTTCTAAAAAATTGTGGGACACACAATGTTGGTTCTCCCCTCCCAACTGGATTTTTCCATATGCATGTGCCAGAAATCAAACCCCTAATCACATACTTAATGTGACTAATACCCTTACCACTTGAACCAATTAATTGTTAGTTGATTTTTTGACATTTAAAGTGTGTGAATCTAAAGATTAGCATAAAATAGTACTCTCTAGTTTTACTATAAGGAAAAATTCACTTTTTAGATGTATTAAAAATATCGATGTGCGAATTTTTTTTCTCTAATCTATAAGAACTAGAGAGAGTAGTTGATGATTTGATATATACATTCTATCATTTTGTCCTATTGTTTAATTTATAAAATACATAATAAACCTTTCATAAATATTTTTTATTACTTTTTTAGGTTTAAATATACAGCATTTTTATTTTAAACTATATATATATATATCAATTAGATTCATCAGTTTATCGATTTTTAAATATGAAACCGAGAATCAAACCACCTCGGTTGTCACCGGTTTTTTTAATCGAACCACAAAAAATTATGTTTTCGTTAAGCTAGGACAAACAACAGGTGTGACATTTTGGGGCCCTTTCTTGCCACTTGGATGTCATGTAGTATATTCGCCCTGATATTAACAAAACATTAACGCATAAAGTAAATGATCCTCAAACCTCTTGTGTCCTTCAAAATTGAATAGTGGGAAAGTGGACTTCCTCGTCAAAGTCATCGTTATATGGTAACCGAATGTTTGCTAGGTTGTCTATTATTAGGATTTGGTAAGAAACAAATTAATGAGATAGACTTTGAAATTAAATCAACAAAAGACTCGAGAAAACCCTAGCATTCCTAACTCCTCAAACAAGATTCGATTTTATTTCATCATAACTCATAACTTTGAACATGTTCAGTTTTAGGTTCATCGTCTTTTTCTTCTTATTTTTTTATCCAATGAAAAGTAATCGATTGCAGTAAGGGCATTATATGTGATTAACCTACTTTATGCATTTTGTTCCTCATCAATGATATTAGAAAGAATTTATTTTATTCTATTAGAATTTATTTCACTCTATTAGACTATTGCAATATTGCGATGAACTTGGTAGGAAAGACCATGCATATGGTTCGATCCCTTCAGCTGCGATCGAGAGAGAACTTAAAACACTTGATGACAGAATTGACTTCCAAACTAGATTAAGTGGTCCAATAGATCAGATACTATGGTGAAAACAAAAAAATCCAAATGCACATATATAAGCTACCAAAATAAATACTCAGTTTTTGTCAACAAAAAAAAAAAAAAAGAAAAGAAATACTCAGTTACTTTGATAACACTGATATTTGGAACCAAACTCATTGACCATTGTCATGTACTAGTACTTGTACGTGCATTTTTTGAATGGAATAGAATTAGAAATTAGAAATTAGAAATGAATGTCAAGAAATCTCCCCTAACCACTGCCTTGTCCCAACAAGACTAAGTAGACAAAAGTCAAAACACAAAAGCACATGAGTAGTACTAATCTTGATGGGTAAAGCAAACACTATGCAACAGAACAAAACATGGATTAGTGTATGTCTGTTATATCTACTTCAAACCAAACATACCCTAATACTAATGAAATGAGCCCCAATGCAAAATTAAAAGTCAATTTTACTACTCTTAACAGCACATAGAAAACAAAATTCTAACAAAATTCAACTGTTTCATTCATTTTATGTTTGAATAAAAAATCTGTCTCACTAACAATTCTTCACAGATATTACTGCAATAAAAAAGAAGACATGGTCAAAATCATGACATACATTGATTGATATCATCATGAATTCATGATGAAATAAAAGATTACAAAAAAGTATTGCCAGCACGGCCACGATGTAACAGATCATGAGCAATATTATCTCTAGCTTGAACAGCAGAAACAGATCTAACACCATTTTCAGCCACCATCTCATCATCAAAAAGTTCAAAATTCCATTCAGTATCCATCTTCTCATTCCTCATCTCACAAATATTATGCAAAACACAACAAGCACCAAGAACACCAGGCAAATCTTCAATCTTCACCTCTGTTCTCTTCTGCAAACAAGACCACCTTCCTTTCACCTTTGCAAATGCATCCTTACATAGCTTCTGAATATCACCAACTTTCTCATTAAACGCGTGTTGGGTCCAAGTAAGATTCTGATGAGTATAAGGTACTAAAACTCCATCCATTAAAGGAAATCCAGAATTCCCAACAACCCAAACATCTTTCAAATTTCCTCTTGTAACTCTCTGATACATAACCGATTTCTCGAAAACTTGATCATCAGGATAAGAACCAGGCCAACCAATAGAAACATCAGTGAAAATTCCTTTAGTATCAACCACACCTTGAACAGTAACAGAATAAGAAGTTTTCTGATTCCTCTGAGTATGTCTCTTATTGAAATAAGAATTCACATTGGACTTAGGTGCAATTATTGGAATATGAGTAGTATACATTGAACCACCAACATTTGGTATTCCAGAAACACCCTCAAACTCTTGTTTAATTAAATTCAATTTATTCTCATCAGGCCAAGAAATAAATTTCGGCATAAGAACTTTCTTAATTGCAGAACAAACCTCAAGAACAAGCTTATGACACGTGGATATACCCAAACCGAATCGTTTAGAAACAATTCTAAGAGCATCACCGGTGGCAAGTCTCCAGATACAAACCGCCACACGCTGCCGTACCGGAATTGCGTCACGGAGCATAGTGTTTTTCTTCATAACAGCTGAATCGAGTTCGTTGCAAATAAACTCGAACGTTGCTTTGCTCATACGAAAAAATCTTCGAAACTCTTCTTCCGGACATTCCGGACTGTTACACCATTGCCACCAGTCTTTTGAACGGTCTTTAACCCATAACCGTCTAGATGGACCAGAAGTTGCAGTTGCATCATTTAGACGCGGTTTCTTTGCAGGTGATGATGAATCTTCAAAATCGAGTTGAAATTCATCGGAATTTGGATTTGAATTCATAGGTGTTTGTTGTTGTTGTTGTTGTTTTGGTGTTAGTTGTTGTTTATCGAAATGAATGAGAGAGGTGAGAATATCGTTTAATGCAGTAGTATCGTTGAAGCTGTTGCTGTTGTTATACCATTGAGTTTGTTGTGGTTGTTGTTGTTCAGGGTAATTTCTCTTCTTTGTGGTGTTTATATTTGGTTGTTGTGGTTCCATTTCAGGGAATAAGAAGGAATAATCTTCAAAACTAGGGAATGAGATGGAACTGATATCCATATGTGAAAATTGAAAAAGTGATTATATAGTAGAAGCGCTTTTTGTGTTGTTGAGAGAAAAGATGTGTGAACGGTGAAGAATTTGGTGAGTTGAGAGAAAAATGAGAGTGGAATTTGGTTTATATTGTGAGAAGGGAAAGCTGCGGAAGCGTGTGTGTGAACGCGGTAGGTTTGACTATGACTATAGGACTAATAATAAATGAACTATAGGGGAGTAGTGAACAGTGGTAATGATGTTTTAGGGAAAAGAAAAACAGAAATGTTATTTTGACTCCATACGGTATATACACCAGCTTACACCATACAATACTGTTGCTAAATACACTAGTTTTAATTTAATTTAATTTTCTTTTTCTCTCAGCTCTCACTCTTCTCTCACGCTCTCACTCTTTCTTCTCTCACGTTCTCACTCTGTTCTCTCACAAACCCACCGCCGCTCTCACTCTTCTCTCACGCTCTCACTCACTCTATTCTCTCACAAACCCGCCGCTCACTCTCTCCCCCTCTCATCGTTTCAATTTATCCATCATCAACATATGCTCTGCCTCTCTCTCACGTTCTCACTCGTCTCTCACGCTTACTCACGGACCGCCGCTCACTCACGGTCACTCACGGTTTCTTCTTCACTCACGGTAAGCATTCTTTCTTTAAAAATTATCAATTGGGGCTTTTGTGATTTTTGTGTCTTTATTTATGTTTTGTTTCAAAATCAATTTAGCAAATCTGTTTTGGTATTGTATCTGAAATTGCAACTGTTGTTTTCAATTGTAAAAAATCAAATTGGGGGAAAAATCTCAAAAGCTAGGTTTAAGAACACGAACACCACACTCCTCTGCCACCATCGCCGACTCGAAGTCTCTGTCGCCTCCTACTTCAGCCTCCAATAGTTAACGGTAATCGATTTATTCTACTCCATTTTTAGTTTGGAATCTCTCTTATGAGAATTTTTTGATTTTTAATGACTTTGATTTTATTAATTTAAAGATATATGAGTTTGTATGAATAATAATGTTATAAGTTGAAAAAAAAAATGACATGATAATATAGGAAATATATGTTGTTAGTTGTGTTTTAATAAGTGTGGAGTTGGTTCAAATATTTGGTTAACCTGAAAGTTTTAAAAAAATTGGAAAGTTGAAATCATGAATATGCTCCTTTTTTTTGTTTAATTTCACAATGATTTCAAATTTCAAACATAATTATTTGAATTGATTAAGTGATTAAAGTATGGTTAGGTTAAATGAGCATGAAAATCTTTGAACATGATTTGGGGTTAATTAGGTTAGATTAATTTGTGGTAGACTTTATTTCATTGTTATTGTGATTTGTGAGATGAAGGATTACACATAAACTCTAATTGTAATCGTATACATACAAGAGATTGTTCTATGGTTGAGAGATTTAGTTGTTTAAATGGTAAAATTTGTAGTCATTTGATGATATGTTGTGTACTGTTAAGATTGCAAAATCGAAGAACCACAGTAGAATCAAAGCATTTAACATTGTGAGCTATTTTAGGAATTGCATTAGCAAAGCATTCAACTGTGGTTGTGACTGATATGAGAAATATTTTGATTATGCTTCTTGGTCAATTACAACATCTTGAATGCTAATTGATATAAGTTATGCTTCTTTTATTTTGATTCTCTAGCTACTCTTATGAAAATAAAGTGCATTCTATTAAACTTTTTTTTTGCCGTGGCAGGCTGTGAATATTGTTGATAAAAAAATATGAATTCAAACGCATTATCAAAGGTAATTTTTTGAAACACTTACACTATGCTTTTTGTTCTTTCATATATTGAGGTTTTGATGTTGCAATATGTTACTTTTTTTTTTGCTTTATTAGAAGATACTTTGGTTCTTTTCTATGGTATGATAATGTTGTCTGGGATGTGCAATAATCACATCATAAGCTTCACAGGTGTTATCATAAATAATTGTTTGATTTAAGAGCTAGTGCCCCTAATTTATGTCTTTGTGCATCCTTAATTTGTAGGATCATTGTGGCTTTTCTCACAGTACTAGAAAAATTTGCAGATGTAGTTATTGGGTGGTGAGTGCTTATTTCATTTGTATGATTGTTGAATTTTGATTAATAGTATAGATTTTTGCAATAAATTAATGCTCAACTTTTATCCAGGTTGCCCTTGTATGGAGAATTGAAGCTTGCTCTCTTTATTTACATGTGGTATCATAAAACTAAGGTAAGAGAGCAGAACATCTTTGAGAGAATGTCTATTTGGCTACTTTAACATATAGTATTCTTTTTCTCAACGTTTTTTTCTTTTTCATTTACCAAGAAAAGTGAAAGTCGGGTTTAATCTTCAGTTAGATGATGAGATAAATGTTGCTTGATGCAGGGGACAAAGTGTTGAGACCATATGTATACAAGTGGTTATATTGAATCACTTTTATTTATTTTATGATTGCTCTATTGTATGTGCTAGCTTGTTTTGGACATAGATGCCAAAGACTTTGGATAATCCATGTTATAGATTGTGCTTATGAAGTTTCTTGGTAACAAATCTCTGCATTAATATCATAGTTATTAGCTAACTTTCTTCTCATATATAACTTTAGGGAAGAGAAGAGTTTATATTCCTATTCTAATATTATTTTGACCTTTGTTATAGATTAGGATTAGTGACATAACATAACTTTGTATTATTGAGAGGCTTCAAAAGCTTCAAACTCTTGATCTTTCTAACAATTTGTTCAGTCTTGGCCTTCGAAATTCTCTAAGGAGAATGAGCTTAGAAGGCAGTGGAGCTGCAAGTAGATTGTTTGAAGGTATGTGCTAATTCAAAGTAAAGGTTGAAGAGTACAATTGTTTTATAAATTGCAAGAAAGGTTGAAGAGTACAATTGTTTTATAACTTGGAAGAAGATGAAGAATAAATAGTTTGACTCAATAATGCTTTTGTTAATTTCTTTTTATTTTCTTGTGTGATAAGAATACAATAGAATCTAGAAATTATGACTTATTAATAAGGATGTAATAAATTGTTGATATCTATTATGAATGTGATTGAGTTTGGTTTGACATTTAATTTGATTAATATAACTCTCTCACAGTCCCGTCTCCTTCCCTGTGACTCATTTCCTTCTTGCAACGCCGTTGTAGTCTGTGTGTGCCACCTGTGACGCATTCTTTCCTTGTTTTCTTTCATGTGGCCCTTACTTCCTGTGTTTGGTTTTATTGTCTCTGCCTTCCCCCATCTAAACCGTTTGGTGTAACATGGCTTCAATTAGGTCTCAGCCTCGCCTTACGTTTTATGTCTTTTAATTTAGTTATTAATATTATCAACTTAGTCTTTTGATAACACAATAGATATAACGAGTCCTGTTATGATCTTTCACCCCCTCCCTATCTTAGGTAGGATCTCGAGTTTGACTATATTGCTTTAGAGTGCTTTTATATATACTTCAAATTTAAATGAGTTTAAAAGATATGCACTATCAATGTAAACTAATTTTTACACATGCATAAATAAGAATTCACTACTATTGTAATGTAACTGAATCTCAGAATCAATAATATGAAGTGGCAAAATAGCAAGTTCTTATTGGATGTCAGTGTAATACCGAGTCTCTTTAACCGCAAAATTCACTTTGTTACCATGATCATCTACACTAGAATTACATCCTTCCTTAACATTATTAACAGCCTCAAACCTCTGCCATTGCCTAACCTTCCTAAACTCCTTAACAACCGGTTTTGTAAACCTCTTCTGCCTCCTCCACGCCACTTGCTGTAGCGCATACGCTACCTCGGAAACCGAATAGTACTGCTGCATAAGAAGCACTTGATTCCAATTAACTCTCCTCTGCTGAATTGCACCAACAACACCATCATACTCACCACTCTCACCAATAACACCTAAATGCTGAACAAGACAGTCTATGATTGCATTCGCAGCTGCGAATTCGCTACGAAGCCAATTCATAAATGTGTCTCTCTCATCAAAAAACCATTGTTGCTGCTGATATTGTATCTCACCGCCGGTAAACACAGCCGAAAAATGCTTTATCTCCGGCATTAATGCATTTCCAATTGGCATTGCCATGAAAACTCACTGAATTGAATCAACAATAAATTCAAAGTATACCCAATAATTAAGTTATTTAAAAAATGAAACTTTTTTGTTAGTTTTAAATTTAGGATCAAATTTAATGCATTTTAGTTGGATGCCACAAAAAAATTACTGCCAATGAAAATTAATGCATCAAATGTAATCCTTCATCTCACAAATCACAATAACAATGAAATAAAGTCTACCACAAATTAACCTAATCTAATTAACCCCAAATCATGTTCAAGGATTTTCATGCTCATTTAACCTAACCATACTTTAATCACTTAATCGATTCAAATAATTAGGTTTGGAATTTGAAATCATTATGAAATTAAACAAAAAAAAAAGCATGTTCATGATTTCACCACAAATAACTTGTCAACTTTCCAATTTTTTTAAAACTTTCAGCTTAACCAAATATTTGAACCAACTCCACACTTATTAAAACACAACTAACCACATATATTTCCTATATTATCATGTCATTTTTTTTTTCAACTTATAACATTATTATTCATACAAACTCATTTATCTTTAAATTAATAAAATCAAAGTCATCAAAAATCAGAAAATTCTCATAACAGAGATTTCAAACTAAAAATGGAGTAGAATACAATAATGCTTACCTTAGATTTTCTTAGACCTAGATTTTGAGAGTTTTTCCCCAATTTGATTTTCTACAATTGGAAACAACAATTGCAATTTCAGATACAATACCAAAACAGATTTGCTAAATTGATTTTGAAACAAAACATAATAAAGAAACAAAAATCACAAAAGCCCCAATTGATAGTTTTTAAAGAAAGAATGCTTACCGTGAGTGACCGTGAGTGAGCGGTGGTCCGTGAGTAAGCGTGAGAGACGAGTGAGAACGTGAGAGAGAGGCAGAGCATATGTTGATGATGGAGCAGAGCGTACGTTGATGGAGAAAGAGATGGAGAAAGAGTAGTGTGAGAGAAGACTGAGAGAAGAGTGAGAGCGTGATACAAGAGTGAGAGAAGAGTGAGAGGTGAGAGAAAAAGAAATTAAAATTAAATTAAAATTAGTGTATTTAGGAACAGTATTATGGTGTATGGTAGTGTAGATACATTCTAGTGTTAAGATAACATTTCTGAAAGAAAAACGTGTTAATTTCTTCCTCGCTTTGGTACTTAACGCAACGCGTTTGAAAAAACGAAAACCGAAGGAAATAGAGAGAGAGAGGGAAATGTGTCAGAAGCTTCGGTCAACAAAGAGAATCAAACATTGTGTAGTTTGGATTTCCAAAGGATAAATCCAAAAAGTACTGTACTTGCAAACCGAGTGGGCGAACAAGCTTCAATAAATAAAGGAGATGACATCAACACTGATTAGGAAAATGATACTCCCTCCGTCCCATTTTAAATGACCTTTTTTTGACTTACTGTACTATTCATTTGACTTGCGTTGACCTTATTTTTCTACTAATATATACATGCAAATATTAGCATATGAGATGTTGTTTGATTTGTCTCGACGAGGACTTTCAAAATATACCATTTTTATAATTTTTAATAATAGATAATTAGAGATATTAACGATTAAAATTGTGCATTGGCAAACATGTCAGTGGTCAAACAGATCATTTATTTTGGGACAGAGGGAGTATATAAATGACATTGACACTGGTTAGGGATAGGAATACTTATACTTCCCTTCCCATTCTTTTTATAGGAAGATAAATGTTAATATGTGTTCTTAAGGCACGTGTTAAGAAATACAAATATAGTAATATTCTTTTGTAACTTGTGAATTATACCTTTTAAATATTAAATTCTTTTATACTAAATGTAAATTTCTACTTTAAGATAGTTTATCATGTGTCTTAAGGGCACAAGTTAACATGACCCTTATAGGAATATGAAACAGTTATTTTGCTCTCTCAATGTAAAACTCTTGTTATTTCCGTTTCTCACTAAAGAAAAACTAAATAGTCTCTGAATTTGTATTATGTTAGTCATTTTAGTCCCCGATGTTAAATTTGGTTGTTAAGTCAACAAAAAAGCTGACTTGACATGTTTTCGGACATACGTGAGCTTGCTGAGTTGGCAGAAGGGATGAGGAAACAATCATTTTGGTATCTGAATGTGCAACTTGTTGTCATTATGGTCCATAATTCAAGAAAAAATACAAAATGGTCCTTGACATTGCAATATGTTAGTCATTTTGGTCCTTGCCGTTATATCATGACTAATGTGACATTTTTTAGGACACATGATACGTGCAGATAACGCATTTGTGGAACAGGTGGATGGATGATGTGGTTAGGGACTAAAATCACAATACTTTTTTTTTTTCTCTTTATTTCTTTATATTCTTCATATATATAATTAAGTCAGATCGTGAATCAAACGAGTCGAACTATATATAGCTCAAGTTCAACTCATTTAATTAACGATCTTAATATTTAGCTCAAGTTCGGCTCGTTTGGTTCATGAACCAAGTTCAACGAATCAATTGTCGAATCGAGTCTCGAACTTTATTCGAGTTGGTTCGGTTCATTGTCAACCCTAAATGAAACATATCAATTCTATTTAATCCTAAAAGACCAAATAGAAATCCCTAAAAATTCAAGGCGAATGAACCGGCCGTCGATGCAGAACGGTCCACGTACCCACTACTTCCTGCAGCAAGCAGTAATGACTTTTTCAAGCTAAACAGTCTGAAATCAAGGAATGATACAAACATTGAGATAGACCCGACACAATAGAGGCAAAATGAGTCCTCTCTATCAACAGTGGCGGTGCTCGGACCCTGACTCAGGGGGTGCAAATTTTTAATCAATATTTTAATAAATAATTATATATATAATTTCATACATATGTTTGATAATTGTTCGCTGCGCGATTTCTTGTTTTTAAATCGTCAAATAATCAACTTGTTATCTATATTATTGAACAAATCTCTCTCAACAAATGTATTGATTACATGAGAAAAATATCAAATAAAAAAGAAATCAAACCGGTACATAAGTATTGATATGATTTGTCAAAAAAAAAAAAATAGACTATTGATATGGTAAAACAACATAAATACACAATCAAGTGGATATATAGTTTTCTCATTGCTTGATTTACAGACCAATGACCGGATATTAGCTTCATAAAAATATTGATTTTCATGTGGCTAAAATTGAAACAAATTTGTGGTGGATTAGCTAGAAACCGTAAAATATAAATTCAAATATGCATTTCGACCAAATTACAAACTAGAAACAATCAACTAAGGAAGCACACAATTATGTTATTAGAACCCTAGTTGAATAATTCATCAACCAATTTATCACTATTGAAATTATATAAAAAATCCCAAATTTTAAGACCCTAAACTTTAGATTTTTTTTATTAATTACTTAGTGTTGTTTCAAAATTGTTTGAGGATTTATCACTACTTTACGTATTTTGTTTGATGTTGTGTTTGAGAGAAATTAGAACGAAAAAATGAGAATAGTGAAAAGTATTTTGAATCTTTAAGTAAGTGGTGCAAAATAAAAAAATCAGGGGGTGCAAAATGCAAAAGACATAGGAGTATTGATGAAAATTTTAAAATTTCAGGGGGTGCACCTGCACACCCTCACATACACACAGCACCGCCCATGCTATCAACCTCCAATGAATCAAATCTTGTTGAAAATCCAATGCAACCCAAAATCAATCAAAAGTCAGATCGAGCGATGGTCAGTCAACGGGCTGAGTACCAGGAGCACAAGAATTACAAAAAAAAATCAGCGAACTAGCATGACGAACGACTACTGCTGTCAATACTGAGTATATATGCACCTAGCCATTTCAAGCAATATCAGGCCGAATTATATTAGGTCTTGATGAATCAAGCTTGTGGGAAGCTTCCAACAAAACAACGCACATAGTTCCCATCGACCATTACAGTACAAGAGTGGAACGAATCGTTTGCCAACGCAAAAACGATCCAAGTAAAACTCACTGTAAAATAGCAGCACATATAATAGCCTATTCGAGCCAAACAGTCTGTTGTAGAGACACAAATAGGACGACCACAGAGATACCTGTTGAAGATCCCACATACATAACAAACAACTGCCTTTTCGAGTCCAGAACAACCCATAAAGGATACAAAGAAACCAACAATGAACAAAATATATATTGTGAACACAAACCCGTTCATGAAAAGAACCACTATCGTAGAAAATCGACCAACCATCAAATCAACCATGGTGAAGAACGGAACGTCGTTTAGAAGATTAGAAACACGACAATCAATTGATGGTTCAAGCAGTCACTGACGGTGATAGAAGAAACTATATGTGGCGGAGCCGTTAGAAGACAACGCTTAGAGTGTGATACCCATCCGGGTTTGTAGGTGGTGTCGCATAGCCAACACACTTGATCACACCACCAAAAAGAAGGATATGCATATTGGCTATCAGATTTAGATTTTTGGGTAAAAATGTGGAGGCGAGCAAAAGATGAGGGGTAAGGGAAAGCGGTTGGCGACAAAAAGTTAGAGAGGCAAGGTTAGGTGTGGCAGCGTTCAGTGTTCAAGCAAGGGAGAATGAAGGGTTTGTTTTTGCAAAGGAAAAACTATGAATTTTCTCGAGTATTGTTCGTGTGTGGCAACGTTCAAGCAAGGGAGACAAGAATATATTGATTTGTGAATGACATGAATATTACTTACTTACCTGATAGCTGAACTCCTACTATGAGTTACCAAGTTTGATTCCTGGCGAGAATAAATTTTTGCCAAACTTTACTTATCTCGCGGCCGAACTCCTAATTACTGGGGCCCCTTTCCCTTGGAACCATTGATATATTAATTTGCGAATGACAAGAATATTACTTACTTACCTCGTAACTGAACCCTACTATGAGTTACCGAGTTTGATTCCTGACGAGAATAATTTTTTATCAAACTTTACTTATCCCGCAGCCGAACTCTTGATTACTGGGGCCCCTTTCCCTTGGAACCAGAAGATTAATATCCAAAAAATAATAATTTGGTTGCATATTTATTTTATGTTAATCTTAATGGATTAATAATTTAAATTTATTTAGACATTTAGGTTGATGAAATGTATTTCTTGCTACGAGTGACTACAATAAATTTATTATTTTTAATATTGATGTTAGAAATATATATATTAAACACTATATAAAATCATATGTTTTATATGAGATAAAAAAAAATCATATGTTTTATTTATTTTGTCAAATAACTTAATAACTAGAATTATACATTTAAAAGTGAATAAGTGAAGTTTTCAGAGTTCGAACCTACTCCTACATATATTTTAATTTTATCAGAATACATAACGTTAGAAACAAACAATGGTATGTTTAGTCGCGTGAACTTAGCTCAATTGGTATGACAATTGCATTTTATATGTAGGGGGCTGGAGTTCGAACCCCAGTCATCCCACTTATTCACCTTAAAGGGTAAAATTTCTAGCCACTAGACTATTTAAAAAAAAAAAACAATGGTATGTTTATTCCATCATTTAATAGCTATTAATCATTGCCAATAAAATTTACAAAATGAATTTTTCTCTCATAATTAAATTTTCTTGATACATACAAATTACGGATATTCGTAACCAATTACTTAAAACAGTCCAAGTGCCTTATCACTTAAAGTATTAAACCAATCTATTTAAGGTGTTTAAGCTTTAGGACCCGTTTAGATTAGCTTATTTTTGAACTTATATAAACAGCTTATGTAATTTTTATGTATTATTATAAGTTTGTTAAGGTAGTTTATGATAAAATAGTTTATAAAAATACAATTTTCACTAATTTGAACTTATAAAATAACATAAAACCTAATTTATATTGCATAAACTGTTTGCATAAGCTTAAAAATAAGTTAATCCAAACGGACCCTAAAATCTTATAAAGAAGTAAGTTTATGCATCTTTGTTTCATAGAAGAAGAAGAAGAATAATTTTATCAACTTTTGCAATATCCTTTTCAATTGTGCATAGTAGAATTTGCCTTCTTTTTGTAACAAAAAAATAAAAAAATTGCCTTCTTTTGTTCTCATCAAAGTATAATTTTCTTGCTTTTACTATACTTTTGTTGAATGAAGATTACTTTTCCTTGTAAAAGAAAATAAAAATAAAAATACACCCTTTACTATATCGTATTTACACATCAAATGTCTATTATATTATTTCATTTTACAATAGTGCCCCATTCATTCCCAATTGTGTGGTCCATGATTATTGCTTGTTTACACCCTCAAATTTGCTATAGCCAATCAACAATGAGCTTAAGCTAATGGCCTTAATGGTATTTGACAAACCCAAACAGATAGAGAGATTAATTGTTGCTTGCTTGGTGTGCCATGGCTTCTCTTCTCAAAGTATCTTCTTTTATCTCTCCACTTCACCAAAAGGTAATATTGTAATTCACCATCTTCTGCAACTTCTATCCCTCTGGAGTTTTGGGTAATGATCACAAGTTGATAAATTGTTGATCAATCTATTTTTTTTTATAATATACTTTTGTCCTTCTTCTTTTTTTGTTGCAGTTGAATTATGTTAGCTTTTCACCCATATCCACAAATGTGCAATCCAAAGTTTATCATGTTAGTGTAAGAAATGGGAGATGGAATGCTCCCAGTATCACAATAAAAGCTCAGACTGCTGTTGAAGGGGATGTAATTAACAATGAATCACTCTCCTCCGATGAACAAAGCGGTATCGGTATGCAACTGGTTTTTGTTCATTCAGAATTTTAGGATTTGTTTAGATAGTATTTAATAAGTATTTATCTAATACCGTAGAGTATTCGGGCTCTGTTTGGATCGACTTATCCGAGAATGTTTGAGAAAACTCAGTCATAAGCTCTTATCAACTTATGAAAACAGCTTATAGCTTATACGAAAACAATTTAACTTTATTTTATATTTTGTTATAGAAATAGCTTATACATAAGTGTTTATCATGATAAGGGCGTATGCTGTAAGCTGCCGATAAGTTGTTTCTTCAAATAGGGCCAGAGGGCATTAGCTTTTGCCTTTTATAGGCAATTTCTACAAAAATAGAAGATAAAATAAAGTCAAATATTTTCATCTAAGTTGTTTTCATAAGTGCTTATAAAACATATCATAAGTTATTTCCATAACCTCTCCTAAACAGTCTTTCAAATAGTTATGAATAAGTAAGCTCAAATAAACCAGTTCACAAAGGCCTTATTGTATAAAAATCATTTATAAGCTATCTGAAGAGTAAATATTGCATATAAACTAAAACTAGCTTATAAAATTAAGCTAGTTGAGAACCTATGAAAATATTTGAAGGCTATTATTCACTGTTTTAGAGTTTCTCCTTATTTGTATTATTCCCAATGCCATTAGTATAATTTTTTGTGTTTTTTTCTTCAGATTATGGGGTTGTTAATGTTCACCATGTTGGAGTTTTATGTGAAAATCTAGAAAGATCACTCGACTTCTATCAAAACGTTCTAGGTATGCCCGCAGCTCTTTGAGACTAATAATATTTTAATGTATTCTAGCTAGAAGAAGTACTGATCAATTAGTTGATTGCGAAGTATAGGTCTGAAGATAAATGAAGCAAGGCCACACGATAAGCTTCCATACAGGGGTGCTTGGTTGTGGGTAGGATCCGAGATGATCCACTTGATGGAACTTCCCAATCCTGACCCTTTAACCGGACGACCTCAACATGGTGGTCGAGATCGTCACACTTGTATTGCAATCCGAGATGTTTCTAAGCTCAAAGCAATCCTTGATAAAGCTGGTATTCATTCTTCTTTCTTTTCTTTGAAATAAAATACTAAATAGTTAGGCTATGTATAAGAAGGCCAAACCACTAGTTACTTTTATAGCGGATAATTTATACTGTGCAGGTTCATAAGAACAAAGTAGAGCAATTTTGAATATTAGATCAAAGATATATTTTTTTATATAATTTACATTTATCAATTCAATCAACATGTAATTTTACTAAATATTTCAGATTCAATTTAATAGTTTATTGGTTATTAGCCATCAGCTAACTTATCTATTGTTTTGAGTTCATCTGCTATCAATTTACACATGATTTGCAACATTTTAAGTTTCTGGTTTGGTTTTTCCGAAGGAGATTATCTGTTTTATGTAACTTTCTCTGTGCTTTTTCTATTGTGATTTTAGGAATTTCCTACACACTTAGCCGTTCTGGAAGACCAGCAATTTTTACTCGTGATCCCGATGCCAATGCTCTAGAGTTCACACAAATCGATGACTAGTGTTTTGGAAATTACTACTATACAGATGATTGTATGTATATATGTAAAGGCTGAACAAAGTTGTTGAGATCCTTTGACAGATAGGAGCCATGGTGATACAACCCCTATAGTAGCAAATGCCCTCGAGGCAATATTGGAACGCCCACCGAGAATGTTGAAACAATTAACGCCAGACCAATAACACTGAAAGAAGAATATAGAGCCTTGCTGTTGTGGCTGAATTGCACACCATAGTGCGAGGTTTCATTCCTTCTGTACTTTCCACAAGTTTGCTATGCTCCTAGCTTGATGCTTTCTTTGATGTATTTGCATTATATAAGCTCTATTTGAGAACCAATGATTATGAAAGAAGGTTTTTTCGTCCTTTAAATATCTTCGTCTTTCCATACTAAATTTGTTAAAAAGTTTACAGTCACTTGAAGAGTGCGATTACAAAACATCCTGAGCTCAAGGAGTGTCATTCATTTGTGCTTTCATCATTCATCACGAACAACCCTGACATTACGATTGCCCTTAAATCCATATTGGATGCTCAATGTGCTGCCCTCAGGGAAATGCTCCGTTCATCCTTAGATTTTGCATTATGATTCCATCCATAACACCTTACGCAAGCACCCGCTCACCATAGATATGAAGGTTGCCCACCTTTGCGCCGACAGACGCTCACTGTCTTTTGGTTCATAAGGCCCAATGCCATGCTCCTTGAAGTTGAATGTTTCACTGTTGATGACTTCGATTCCTTCCATTGGTTATTTCAGATCGAAGTTTTCATCTATGCCTCTGGATCCCGAAATATCTATGCCTCTAGTCAAAATCTTATGTCCACGAAGGAAAGTTTGGCAGTCCTCTATATCCCCTTCACTTTTCAACACGTGAACGCGAAGAATTATGGAATTGAGCAAATATACTCTGTAAACGGGAATGTCAACACTGTACTTTGACAGTTGACTCTTAGCCAAAAAAAGATAAAATATGCCGTACTTTGACTCTCACTATGACTAATAATCACTAAGCATAACAATAGTCCCTAATTTCACAGAAAAACTTAAATCAACTAAGTTTCGATTTGGGTTTATCATTTTTCTGATTTCAGAAAATGGGGGCAGAGTGGGTAACGAGGACAGTGATACTTACTCCGAATCTGTTTGTAACAAAATTATATTTTTTATCTCATTCGTCTGTTTTTATTTTTATTTTTACACAAATATTTTAACTTTATTTCAACTATAATAAGCTCCCATTCTTATGCAACAAATTTCAGTAATTTGAGCTAAATACAGTGGCTCAAGATCTCTTTCTTTATGCATTAAAACAATTTAAAAAATTATTTACAATCCTTTTGTACACTCCAAATTCTGACAATTTTTATGCTGCAAGTGAAAGAGGGTTGAGAATTGAGAGGAGAGGTATAGAATTCGCAGCATGCTATTGTTAATCAAGTAAGGTCATTTCTGACTTCCACTCCTGAATGGCAGAACGTAAAGTATGGTTTGGAATCAACTCCGAATGCTGGAGTTTATGCTTAGTTACTGGTGACACATTGTGTTTGCTGAGCCATGCTTTGATTGCTCTGTACTCATAAGTGAAACCATCAGCGGCGATATATGGCTCATCCATGATTTCCTGCAGTACTCACCAGCCACCAGTCAAACAAGAATGAAAAAGTACATCTTAAAGAAAAAGATATATTATTCATCACAAAGTTGTGAAAACACACGAACCACGTGTTCATCAGATAGGTGCAGGTTTATACCTGAAGGATTGGACAATAATACTGGCTTGGGGTGGATATACTATTTCTTCCTATCTTGACACTAGCATTTGCCATATCAGAAAGTCTTTTGAGCAGTGGAAGAACTTCAGTATCAAGTTCTGGTCTATCTCTGCATCTAAGGGCAGTGCATTTAAGACCAATCTCAGCCAATTCAATTGTCTCATTCAGTGGCCAATCTCCAGCTGATTTATCTAAAATATCACGAAAGGATCCATTTGTAATTGCATTTTCAATAGTCATAATAAGTCCGCGTGCATGGCGAGCAGTTATCAACTGAAGAATTATTACTCCAAAAGCATATATATCTGATTTTGGTCGAACAGTGCCAGTTCTTTGATACTCTGGGTCCATGTAATGAAGTGTACCAGCAAGCACCGATTCTCTGTACTCTGTGATATTGTCAGGTACAGCGTCGGAAATGAGTTTAGCTAATCCAACATCTGAAATTTTGCTAACATAATTTCTGTCTAATAAGATGTTGCCGGGTTTTATATCTCGATGAACAATAGGCTCTGGCTTTGAATTATGCAAGAATGAGAGACCACAAGCCATTTCAAAAACTATACGAAATCGAAAAAACCAAGGAAGTGGTGGTTTTCCACTTCTGTTGAGAAGATAGTCTTCTAGGCTTCCATTTTCCAGGTATTCATAAACAAGGCAACCATTTTCAGGACAGGCTCCAAGTAACAAAACCATATTTGGATGGTGTAGTTGACTAAGAATCTCAACCTGAAATAATAAATGGGAGACAACAGAAGGAAGGTTTGCTCAGTTTCTCTTATTATTGCAGCATTCAAATATTATGCCCCTTTAAAATATTTGAAAAGTGCATGTCATTAGAAAACAATGAAAAATGTGACCTAAGGGAGTGTGAGACTAAAACATCATTTAATTTTTAAATCAGCAAGATTTCAATTGAGGGTTATTATAGCGCACAGAGAACAAAGAATAAATTCTATTGAAGCTAGATGAGTCAAGGATTTGCTGATCAGTAACTTAATATCAGTCAAAACTTATTCAGCGGATTAGTGGGGAAGTAACTTCTAAAAGTTCCCAAAGTGACTTGGATATTGAGCTTGCATTTGTAAGTTTTATAAATCAAATCATGCTTTAGAACTTTAAAATATGTTCTGGAGAACTCCAACGGTGACACGAGAGTTCAGTAAGTTTCAAAAACTCACTCCATATAAACAATTTCAAATGGAAAAAAAGACCAAAGCACAAGGAAAACCTCTTTGAGAAACTCCGCTTTCTTGTTGATTGTTTCCTGATGCAGAACCTTTATAGCTACTGGGGTGTGATCAAGATTACACTTATAAACTTTCCCATATCCTCCTTCACCAATTACCAAGTCCTCAGATAAATTGTTTGTTGCGATCCTGATTTCATCCATGGTATATTTTCTGTATCTCCTGTCATTCGAGAGCAATGTGTCGACAATTCTCTGTTTTTCAATGGATTCTCTAAGGACATTAAGTTCGGCCATTTGCCTTTCATATGACTCCTTGGCGAACACACTTTTTGACTCCTCGAGTTCCTTCATGACTTTTAAATACTTTGCTTTCTCTTCAGCAGCAATCTTTCTCAAAGTCTCCTCTCTTTTCAAGGAAGCATTTATTATTTTAGCTTCTTCAAGAGATTCAGAAGAAAGTAAAAGGGCCTGAAAGAGAAGAAGAGATACATGTAAACAGAGCTATGTTGTGTCATTAAGCCATAAATGACACTGATTGAGCACAAACAAATATGTGGAGTGCCAAGCTCTAAATTATAGTATGCTCCAATTTAGCAACTGTACCACTGTGAAGTAGAGACGACCATGTAAACTAATTTTGAACATGTTATCATCGACATGAAATACTTAATAAGCAGTACTATATGTTATTATCGACAACCATTTCCATTTTCGAACAAACTATTTGAAGTGATTCAAGGGGGGATAGTTTAGCTGAATTAGAGACCTGCATTTGTATTTCCTTCAACAAACAAAAGAGAAACCAAATATTATCAAACTCTCACCTTACTTTGAGCATGAGCCAATTCTTCACAAACCTGTTTGTACATGGAAATAGTATTCTGCAACTCCAGTTGCAACCGTTCTGCTTCTTGCATGACTAACTGCATAAGTACACATCGTATGAAAACCATGCCATGTTGGAGAATCACAAAATATAGCACTGTGATTGCAAGCCATTACACTGTGAGCCATTAAGATCTAACCAAGAAAAATGAAGTTACCGGTTCATGACGAGCAGAAGCAATGGAATCAAATGAGTGGAGACTGATGGTATCAACATAGTCTCCATAATTTTCTGGATTTGCTTCTTCACTTATAGTAGAATTTTCAAAAGAATTCCTACGACTAGAGGTTTGAAGACCAATGTAACTACGCTCTGATATTGATAGAAATCTGAAATTTTTTAGCATTTTAAGTTCTGCTGAGGATGCACTGATTCCAGACATTTGTCCACCAACGCCAGCACCATTGTCTGATTTATTTACGTGATTAGACATGATGTACCTTGGTCCTTCCTCTGTTGGAGGAAAAATAAGAAAATAAGAAATTCGATAACTTATTCCAAAAGATTTTATTCAAGACCCTAGTTTGATAAAAAAGGATTATCTAAACTATATATAAATAAGATGACAATACCATTAGGTGATGCAGGAACAAAGATCTTATAACGCAAGATATTCAATCATACCATGAGAATGTGAAGATGAAGAATCAGCTAACTTTGATACAATTTTATCTCTATCTACAACATATACATCACAGCTGTCAGGAGCACATCTTAGAATGGTAGTTGGTATGCCAGGTCCTTTTAGCTTCCTGGAAGAAGAAAACCAGAACTTTAGAAGAACTTCGTAAAAGGGTTAATATAGTGGATTGATTTTGATCCATCCTATTTCTTTAATGAAACTGTTTGTGAAGATTAAACTCACTATACTTCCAACGGAAGTTTTTTGTTACAGTAACAGACTTAGCGTGCAAGTTCACAACCCCTGATTGCAAAAATCTAATTAGATAGTATATACATGCAGGGAGTGAAAATCGAGTCAATTTAATAGTTTTAGGCAGGGACTAATAACATAAAACTTCAACAAAAAGAATATGTTTGTTTTAATGTTTTGAATATTTGGAAACACGTACCTTGTAATAAAATTTGAGTCATCGGAACCCAACACTAATATTTGAACCCCAGACTCCGAGATAAAGCTAAGAAGTGCATTTGCAGGATTGTCATCTTCTAGCAGAAAGGTTTCTATCTACAAAATTTTCAGATTAATCTTATTAAAGAGATAATAATTTTTTTCAAATGTCAACGTATTTTGCTTAGCATACCAATTACTTATACATGTATCTGTACATTGTAGAAAGAAACACACCGTGTTTGGTTCACATAGTTTTTTGAATGAAACAAAGATTTCTTCGGACTTCTGTTTCACATCCTGCACATAAGCTGCAAAGGCATGCGCATCTTCTTCCGAAATGGGAATATACCCTCCACCTGTGATTAGAAATCCCAAAACACTATCAGTTCATTGCAGTCATCAAAACCAGTTTCTAATCATATAAAAGTAACAAAACACTTGCACCAAAAGGGTACTTGTATTTAAAACCACGTGATTGCCTAATATCAGTCTCCTGCCCAGTCAATTCCCAAGGTCCATTGCCCTTCAATGTTAGGTTTATTTTTATTGTTCTTTGTACTTACCTTAGTTGGCTCCTATGTTTAGGGGTGGTAGTTTTCTTATCTTTCCCACTTTGTTTAGTGCTGAACATGTGGAAGTTTCTCTTCTTGTTGTACTTTGTTATGCAAGAATATAGAATAGCCAAAGTCAGTTCTTGAATGCCGTAGAGAAACTTCTACTTTCCGTTCTTTTTTTCATTCGACATAACATCCGTTCTTTTTTAAATTAGAAACAGAAATTTACTGTATTTTAGTGGTAATTGACGTATGACAGATGGTTCTTTTGTACAACCAGCACCCTAACCATGGAATAAATGCAAAGTAGTCTACCAATACATGAGTTGCGCAAGAGTTCTCATGTTGAAGAACAGGCCTTGGAAAAGAAAATCTAAGATGTCTTCACATAGAATGTTAGCATTGCACAAAACATTTAAGCAAGTATATTTTGAAGCGTTTAAGCATATTTTTTGGAGCTTTGCGGTTATAGATATATATTTTTTTTTTGTCAAGTAGTATAATGACTAGAATGTCACCTTTTAAAGTGAATAAATGGGCGTTCCAGAGTTTGAACTTCGATCATGCATATTACATGCAATGTTCGTACTCACCAACTGAGATATGTTTACATGGACAGCTAATTAAGTATATATTTTGGTCTATCTTTAAGAAAATTGAAAGAATAGTTATGATAGATGATTGTATAACATTTTGATAAGCTTAATTCATTTTTAGAAACATTTCATAACTTCCTTAATTTAAAAAAGAAAAATAAGTCCCCCTCTCCAAAATTCTCCATCCAAACGTACCCTAAATGAATTCAAGCTTAACGAGTTCAAGATCAAAGAAACAACCAGCAGTTAACCTATCTATAACAGAGGCAGAGTTCATAGCTGCAGCTTGTTGTGCATATGATTTGTGAAAGTGATATAAAAAGTAATGAGATTGATCGATACCTGGGGATGGAATTGAAGTGATTCTAGGGATGACGTGAACTAAAATGAGTCTATCTGCTTGAGGAACAACATTCTCCATCGCCCACTGTAAAGCTCGTCGGCTACCTTTGGCGGCGCCGGAGCCGCCACTGACGGCAACTGCAACCGATCTTGGTGTAGACATTATGTATCTGTTTGAGAAGAAGACAAAGATAAAGATAAAGTGGATGTTTTTTATTTGTTTATGAATGAATCTTCGGTCAACGGGGTGAATTAGTACTTCTTTGGACTCATGCTTCGACTGCTACTTACTATTTCTATCTTTGAAATATTTACCGTTTTCTGTTATGTTCACACGGATTGCATTTCCTCTACTAAATTAGTAAAAATAAAAAAAAAATCTATTTAGTTTTTAAATGAATCAATATAAAAATAGTTTAATTGTTAAGACTTTTAGAAAATGAAGTGTCAAATGGAATCGTGACGAGCATAAAAAAGCAAAAGAAGATTAACTAAAAAGATACACAGATTTGTTCAGAAGTCCTAGTTTAATTGATAAAAATGTTAGGCTGAACATTAAGATCGGGGTTCGAATTTTGTCATTTCATCTATATTTACAACAAGAAAAATACAAGGATTTAAAAATGGATGATTAATTCTATTAAGAATTTATTTTTGATAATTAATTTATTTTAGATAAAAAAGGATTTTTTTTAGGTAAACAAACACAATACTTTTAATTATTTTATAAAGATCATGAGTCATGACAAGTTAATATTAAAAAAAAAAGTGTTTCAATAAATTTTTTATAATCCGTAACAAATAAAATCCTATACTTATTTTTTTTGGTATAATATTTATGTTTATCTAATAACATATTGGATTCAAATGAACACATAAGTAAAGGAAAAAACCGTTTATTTTGGGTTAAACAAACAAAATTTGTAGGGATTTTTTATTGTCATCCTACCTATTTTCTCACGCGCCCTACGAATTTACTAAAATATTATTGTCCGTTACTTAAGTAGCAGATAAACCTCAAAGTCACCCTATTAGATTTTGTTTTTATAACGTCCGCTACTTAAGTAGTGGACATTGTAAAAATAAGAAATTTTGTAAAACAATAAAACAAGAAAGACGCAGGGCTCGTGAGAAACTAGTATGGTGGTAAAAGTAGATCCCAAATTTGTTTATGATCCAACCCAATAGCAATGTAACATGGACCTCCTTTTCAAAATGAGAGCAATTGTGCTTGCTCTATATATTATTTTCGCACCTCCTAACCTTCTTGCTGCATCCTTTTTGATTACCAAAAATGTCCCGCTTGTATTTTAGGGTAGGGTTCGAGCGTCAAGCAACCATCCATATGGATAGAGTTGTCAAATGGGCCGGCCCGGCCCGGGCCCATAGGGCCAAGTTATCTATTGGGCTGAAGTGGGCCGGCCCATTAAGGCCCAAGGCCCAGCCCAATAAGCAATGGCCCGATGGGCCGGGCCGACAAATTTTTTCATATTTTTTTTTATAAAAATTGACAAATTTTTTTTATAAAAAAATTCAATGGACAATAAAACTACATATAATAATTGATTAAGTTGTTTTTTTTCTTTCAAATAAAGATAATCATAACAAATTTGGTTTAATAATTATCTCCTAACTAACAAATCTCATCTTTTTCCTTCAAAAAAAAACAAATCTCATCATTTGTTACTTATTTTATCTAAAGATTTTATGTTAACTAAAATTTCTTATTTTTAGGTAAAAGTTTTTTTAGATATTTTTTTTTAATTCTTTAAGGGCCGGCCCAAAAGCCCGCGGGGCCAGCCCATGATGGCCCATTAAAAAATAGGCCCGGGAGCCCAGCCCAATAAGGCCCAATAATATTTTTTGGGAAGTCCAGCCCGGCCCGACCCGTATAAAACTATAGGGCTACTGGGCCGGCCCGATAGCCCGGCCCATTTTTACAGCTCTACATATGGATATGGCAATGTCAACAATTCCGTTGTAAATTACAAATTGCTTAGTGCTGGCGGCTGTAATATTGTATTTCAGACTAAAACTTTATATAAAAAAAGTCCGACTAATTAACGATCTTACATGCGATCAGAGTCGACCAAGTCCGGTAGTTCCTAGTTGCTCCGCCCCAAGTTCTGGTGAGTGGAAGAGGTTGTGTACCTGCAGACACTCCGACGCTCAAGTCAATAGAGGTGAAATGAAGGTTTTCAGAGAGAAAGAAATTGTACCTGACTCCTTGCAACGAGGAGTGTATATATAGTCCCCTAGCGCAGAGCTAAGGTCACTGATGGCAATAAATGCTCATCAAGTAACTGCCGGAAAACGGCTGAAAAGCAATGATGAGCAGTTAATGATCATCATTCCGGTGTCGGCCGTTACGATACGTTGGTATCAGACCGTTGGGCGATGACGGCAATGACATGGATCGTCTGCTATTGGGCCTTGCTCGACGGCCCAGAGGAAGGTTTTCCTCAGCTATTGGGCTTCTAAGCAGAGTCCAGAACAATTGATATTGCAGAACTAGTCAAATTCTGAGCAAATGCATGTGATGAACTTCTTATTTACTAATAACAAAATATATGTAATATGAGAAGTGGTGTACACCAATAAAATTTGTTAATTGCTATTGCTAGCATATGCTTTCTGATAGCATAAGATAAGGTTAAGTACACGGGACTCATGTACTATTATTATGTGGCCTTTGCAAAGAATTAAAGCCAAAAATAGTGGATCTTACTTGTTTTCCAATATGAATCCGGGCTTGTAGTGTGGTAAAAATATTCTGAGAGTATATATATATATATATATATATGAATATAGCATCTTAAACAGTCTTGTGATTGGTCAAGTAATAATAATTTTCTGTTGCACTTGTATGAGGTGAAAATATTATGGAAATCTTATATCAGCTACAGCCTACAGCAGGTCTAGAGTACTCTTTTTTTAAAGGGTTAATAGGCTCTTACCCCCTGCAAAATAGACGAGTTTTGCGTTATCCCCTGTAATTTTTTTTTTCTTGAGATTACCCCCCTGCAAAATTTATTTTTTTGATTTACCCCCTTTTTGTTGATGTGGCAGGAAAAAAGTCAAGTTTTTTGCTGACGTGGCAGTTGACTTTTGCTTGCCACGTCAGCAAAAAGGGGGTAAATCAAAAAAATAAATTTTGCAGGGGGGTCTCAAGAAAAAAAATTACAGGGGATAACACAAAACTCGCCTACTTTGCAGGGGTAAAAGCCTATTAACCATTTTTTAAATCATTCCTACTTAAATTAATTTTTTGAATTAATGATTCATACCTCGTATGATCTCTATCCAAAATCTAAGACATTGAAAATATGAGTCACCACTATTATATATATTTAATTAAGGGTCCGTTTGGTTCGAAGTTTTTGGAGGGGAGGGGAGGGGAGGTGAGGGAATATTTTAAATTTTGGAGAAGTAATTTACTTTTTTACTCTTAACATTATAAACTCAAAATAAGGATTAAATTATAATGGATATATTACGTCAAAAAATTTTTTAATGGATATATAACAAAAAAAAATCTAATGAGTAGAAAACCTAAATTTTTTTTGTTGTAAAAAAAAAATAAAACCTAGAATTTTAATATTCCAATAAGGATAATTTTGAATTTTAATAAAAAAATGAGGGTAATTTTGTCAACATAATAAATCCCTCCCCTCACCTCCCCTCCCCTCCTTCTCAATTGAACCAAACAGACCCTAATTCATAATGGATATGAGACTAACCCCTCACCTCACGCTTAAAACTATCAGAATGCAACTCAATGGTTGGCATATATCCCTGAAGATGAACTCTACAAGTATTTCCTTCACTTTTTGCAATTTTCTTGTTCAAAGTTTAAACCGTGCATGTACTATCCACATATATAAATCAATATTAATGGATTTCCTACCTGTATTCAATCTGTAGTTAATTAATTTCAATTGCTGGAAGAGGTAGTCGTAGAAAAGTGATATTCTGTAAGTGAGTGGATCAGCCATACAGGGAGGGAATGTCCAACATGAACAAAAATTTCATTGAATATTGACAGTAAAGACAAAATTCCAGCATAATGCACTGTGATGTATTGAGGAATGGATCAAATAAATTAGTCATATCCACTTTAGGCCAACATGGAATGCCTCTGATTGGACTAAGACATAGTTATAATAGTAAACTAATAAAAGTAAAAAGCAAACATGCATCAGTACATATATTATAAGCAAACTTGGGGTGATTTAAATAGATCAAGATTAATTAATCAAGGATTTTAATTGATGCGTGCGCAAATTGAAAGGTTATATTATTATATACGTGGAGCTGGAGTGCCTTCATTCATGAACTTGAAAAGCAATATTTTTTTAGGGTAACAAACTCAACGAAATCAAAGAAATTGCGACTACACTCGGAAATGACCGCCCTAGTTAATGTAGCCGCCATATTCACTTGTCGTTTAATAAGTTTTACCGAATTTAAAGTATTATGTAGTGAATTGAAAAAATTATATGTTGATATGATTCGTTATACATGTCGGATCATAATGAGAGCTAGCATGATAGATCATCACATTAACTTAGAGGCTTAGAGCAATAAAACAAGTGAATTGCACACCACATTTTAATCAAAAAAATTAAA
Organism: Trifolium repens; assembly: GCA_030408175.1. Classification (NCBI taxonomy): domain Eukaryota; kingdom Viridiplantae; phylum Streptophyta; class Magnoliopsida; order Fabales; family Fabaceae; genus Trifolium; species Trifolium repens. Next base: position 53,815,521 of record CP125851.1, read on the forward strand.
GACATTGAATATATATGGGATTGCTCCCCGTCAAGCAGAATCATTCTCGTCTGGCCACCATTATCAACAAGGTTTTAGATATAAGTTGGATTCAATAGTCAAACTATTGGCTCTGATACTATTGTTGGATTATTTATATAATAAGGTGCTGAATTCAGTCAAACACGATAAGCACCGAGACGAAGCAAATGAAGTCAAGTGGTAATTTTATAAATGTGATACTCAAATGTAGGATCAAAATGTCGTCTATAAATTAAGCCTTGAGGTTTCCACATTCATTGTGGCCTACCCTCTTGTATAATCTGCATCCCTTGCTTTTATCTTAGGCTAGTAATTAAGTAATTAACCATGAAGAATTCATTTAGATGGAGCTGTTATTACTTCTTGCTAATAAATATGTTTTTGTTGCATTTGACAGTTAGGTCCCAACTGACAACTGATTTCTATAAGTCATCATGTCCTAACCTTACCAAAATTGTAAGAAAAGAGGTTATAAAAGCTCTAATTAATGAGCAGCGAATGGGTGCTTCTTTGATTCGTCTTCACTTTCATGATTGCTTTGTCAATGTAAGTTTAATACATGCATGCATGATGCATACATATTAGCTATTTGTCACGAAATTATTACTCACGAGTCACGAACATCATGCTTAACCATACATCAAGATGCGTGAGTTGAAAAGTCAAACCAATCACATTAAGACATATGGTTTTCATGAGTTTCGCGATAACAATGTACTTTTGTGACATTTAGCACGTTAAAACATATTTTTTTTCTAACCTGGATCCACTTTCGAATTGTTCTTTGATGATCAGGGTTGTGATGGATCAATATTATTAGATGGTGGTGATGATTTTGAAAAATCTGCTTTTCCTAATATAAACTCTGTTAGAGGATTTGATGTTATTGATACAATCAAAAGTTCAGTGGAAAGTGCCTGTAGTGGAGTTGTCTCATGTGCTGATATAGTAGCCATAGCTGCCAGAGATTCTGTTCTCCTTGTAATCACTTTTTCTTAATTCTTTACTTATTGATTTTGTGTATGAAATATCTATATGACCCTTATATATATAATATTTGGCAGAGTGGTGGTCCTTCATGGAGTGTTCTGCTAGGACGAAGAGATGGAACAATCTCAAATGGATCACTGGCAAATGTGGCGCTTCCTTCTCCATTTGATCCACTAGATACTATTGTTTCAAAGTTTACTGATGCAGGACTCAATCTCACAGATGTTGTTTCTTTATCAGGTAGAAAATAGTAATAGTGAACTTCATTCTTGGAGATCCATAGTGATATATAGGCCTTAAATAATTAACACACACCCTCGCGCCCAGCGCTATTGGGCTTGGGGCTCGGATATAAATGGTGGATGGTCCGGTCAGAAACCTGATTAGGAGGCTTTGATACCATTTTAGAATTGAGTATTGGGTCTAACTCATCCTCACAAAACCTACTTATAAAGTGACGATTGCCTCTACTTTATAAGCAACTAATCTGGTCATCTCGCAACCGATATGAGACTTCTTAACAATATTGTACAATTACAACTCAAATTCTAAGAGTTAGAGTCTCTTCCAAACTACAATCTTTAAGGGCTCTAGACACGTTAAATTTTGAACTTTAACTTTTTTTGGCCGTAACCCTCTGATTCTTAGGTGAAAAAAATGAATCATATAAGCAAGTAAAATCTAGTTAAGGGATCAAATTTGCCACTTCAGATCAATATTTTTTGTTTTTAGATACACTTTCGATCAATTTGACCTTATCTGAAGCTCATTAACCTGTAGTTAGTTCGACCTTTTATTAATTGCTCCTATGTCAACTAATTTAAATTATATATTTTTGAAGGTGCTCATACAATTGGGAAAGCAAGGTGTGCACTATTTAGCAACAGATTGTTCAATTTTTCTGGAACAGGTTCACCAGACAGTACACTAGACACTACCATGCTAACCGACCTACAAAATTTATGTCCTCAAACTGCAGATGGAAACACAACTGCTGTTCTTGATAGAAACTCGTCTGATTTATTTGACAATCATTACTATAAGAATTTGCTCAATGGAAAAGGTCTTCTTAGTTCTGATCAGATTCTGTTTTCTACTGATGAAGCCAATTCTACTTCTAAACCTATAGTTCAAAGCTATATTGATAATAGTTCACTTTTCTTTGGTGATTTTGTTAAATCTATGGTCAAGATGGGGAATATAAATCCAAAGACTGGATCTGATGGTGAGATTAGGAAGAACTGCAGAGTGATAAATTCTTAGTAATATGTATTAGGCTTTGTAAAATTATGAAATAAGTGGAAGATTAGGTGTGTCTCTTCCTTGTGATAGTAGTGCAGTTATGTTGTTGCTACTGCTAACTTGTAATGTTGTTGTTTGTAAGAGAATTTGTATGTGGGGTGTGCTTATGAAACAAAATAGAATCATACATAAAATAAATAATAATCTAAAGAGAACATTGTTGTTGACTTGTTTCTACAACTCAAGTTTTTATTTTTGTATGGTTAATGGTGACATTTGTTTCTTCTTATTTGAAACACACGTTGAGTCAAATAATTTAGTTGATTTTTTCATAAGAGAGATTAGTCATTTTTTTTAACATAGATATACTTATTTCCGTAAAAAAAAAATAGATATACTTATTAGGCTAAAATGCAATTTTGGCCCCTCAGATTTGCAAAATGCTTGATTTTGGCCCCCCAGATTTCAAATGCTCGATTTTGGCCCCCCAGGTTTATCTCATTTTGTATTTTGTGGTCCTTTTGGTAATTTTGACCAAAATTTTGCTTTAAGTGGATTTTTTTTACATGTGTCGTGATGTTATTGGGCAACTTAAAAAACTTATTTTCCATTTTATAAAAATAGAATTAGAAATAGAAGGTCACTGTGAGTTTTTTTTTTTATAATTGAGTTGTTAAACAAATTGTAATAATAAAATAATAAAATTAAAAAAGAAGAATCTTTACAAAGTATACGATGCAAAAATAGAAAGGTAGAAAATAGGGTTTTGCGAGTAATTTGTTTTGGAGTTAACAAGACAATCAGCCAATTAGAATTTGGAATTTGACACCACATCTTGAAAGTTTAGCTGTCTTGTCATAGTGTTACTTGTATATTATATGTCTCTTGAAAGTTTATATACTCATTAATTTGATAGACCAAGTTTGAGTCTCAGCCTATAAAGCCAAGTTTATATACTCACGTGACCTTCTATTCAAAATTACTAAGAGGACCACAAAATGCAAAAGGGGTAAAACCTCGGAGGCCAAAATCGAGCATTTGAAAGTAGGGGGGCCAAAATCGAGCATTTGAAATCTGGGGGGCCAAAATCGAGCATTTTGCAAATCTGGGGGGCCAAAACTGCATTTTAGCCTACTTATTATTCATCATATTTACTTTGCACGTTGAGTCTTTCTCGTTAAGGGTCTGTTTGGCAAACCCAAAAAACTGACTTATAAGTTAAAATATCCGTTTGGTAACAGTTTTTCAGAAAGAACTATAGCTTATTTTATTGACTTATAACTTATTTTTGATAAGCTAATTCAAGTAGCTTATGAGCTTATAGCTAATTCAAGCAGCAAAGTAGTTGTAACTCTCTATCAAAGTTTTTTTTTATAATAGCTCTCCATCAAAGTTAATAACTCTTTTCTTGCAATTTGACATGATAAACCGTCCATTTATTATAAATAAAATTTAAAATAATTTTGTACTATATAAAATAGTTTTGAGATTTTTTTATATGAGGAATAGTTTTGAGATTATTTATTAATTATTATATAGATTTTTAATCCCGCTATATGAAACGTCGTCGTTAAAAGCATAGCTCGTTGAACCAAAAGCACAGAGGTTGAAGAAAGAAAAGAGGAGTTAAGAGTGAGAGTGAGAGTGAGAGGTGCAATGTTGGGTGATGCCACAAACTGGAACGAAGATGCATATAGAGAAACCGTATTGAAAGAAAGAGAGATTCAAACACAAACCGTTTTCAGAACAGCTTGGGCTCCTTCTCAATCTCAATCTCAAACCCCTAATCTCAATTCTCTCATCGTTGCCTCTAGTGACGGTTCCATCGCCTCTTACTCCATCCCTTCCACCATCTCTGCTTCCAAGCTCAAAAATGTCTGTATACTCCTATTTTTTGTTTCTGATTTGCTTTTTTAAGCTGAAACTATAATTTCTTATTTCATTGTTTTTGTATTTGTTGCAGCCATTTGGTTTTATCAATACTGATGAGGATAAGTAAGTTTGCATTTATAATTTGTTCTTGGTTTATTGTTATTTATCGGTCAAACCACTATTTTGGTCTTCGAAAGTGTAATTAGCTGTCATATTAGTCTTTTATGTATCGAAATTGCAAACACATCCATAAATGTCTCTTTTATTAGTCATTGAAATTATTGTATTATTATTAGGGTTTAACTATGTTTTCATTTGCAATGTGATTGGTGTAGTTTATTGGCTGAGCCAGATTGCTTCTTTCAAGCGCATCATGGACCTGCATATGATGTCAAATTCTATGGTGATGATGAAAATGCTCTGTTGATCAGGTTCAAACTAGTACTAATTACCCATCCCTGTGTTTTTCTCCTTCTGTGTTCTTGTGATGAACTAGTTCTACACTAGGATTAGGATTCATATAGTTTTTATATGTAGATGCAGACTAAAATAACGGAACATGGTATTTGTGTTTTTGCATTATCATTCTGATTTTAGAAATTTGAAGTTAGTATATTTTAAAGTTCTTTTTTTGTTCATCATGCTCTTCAATGTTTTGCGTTTAGTATTATGGTTTTGAAGGAATTAATTGCGTGATGGGCTAGTTTGTGAGTGTTTAGTTTACCATTTGGCATAATGTCTGACAGTAGTTTCACTTCACAGTTGTGGTGATGATGGGCGGATTCAAGGATGGAGATGGAAGGAACTTACAAGCTCAAAATATAATATTTCTTCAGAAGGTCATAATATGTTACATTTGTGGTAGAAATTCAAATTAGCTAGCTCATCCAATTTAATATCTTTTATATCTCTGAAGCAACTTACGACTATTCTTTTTTCTCTCCTAATTGTTGCATGAAGAGTATATGTTTATGTTTATGCTACACCTATAAATTTTAGCTCAAGACAAATTTAGTATTTTATTTTTGACGTGCAAGCTTTTCTTTTATATATCGAGACTGGCCTTGGATTTATTCATTTTCATAGTCTGACTAAATCTGGTAATTGCATATTTAAAAATATTCAACATCAAATTGCTAAGGGTTAATAAGAATTGATATTTGTTCCTTTAAAATTTAGAGTAAAGATGGATAAGGTAGAAGAAAGAGATTCAGCTCGAGAGTAATATCATGAAAAAGCAATCATGTGAGATAGAACACCAACCTACTACTCCTATTTATACCAATATTTTAGGCCAAGTACTTGTGTAATACAACACATACAGAGCACAAACCAATAACACCGTGGTTGAGACATGAGGGGGTCCAGGGATCATCACATTGGGCCATTCACAACTACATAAGTGAGTTGGACAATGGACACCACATCTTAACCCAAAACCTTAAGGCATTAGGTTTATGGGTCATCGCACTTATAAAGTGTTCAACATCCATTGTTCTATCCGATGTGGGACTCAACTCACACTTGGAATACCAACACACCGTACATTATGGCTTTGTTTTTAGAGGAATGTTTCAGCTTGTTTGAGGGGAAAAAATTAAAGGGGGGGGGGGGGGGGGGGGAAGAATGTTTATGATTGGTATTTTTTGTTTTGAGAGTATTATAAAAAGAGTAAAATGATTCGGAGAGCTTTCCAAAAACCGCCAAAATCCTCCCCCAATACATTTTTGGAGGTCCTCCATATAGGATAGTTTTAGTTCTGTGTAGAAAAAGCCACCCATGCAAGGTGGGGGCTATCATCCCTTCCACTTCCTCTCTCCTTCCCTTTCCCTCCTATCTCCCAAACAAAGGCTATAAGGCTCATAAAAGGATAAGTCAATAAGAATACTATCATCTTACAGTTGAATTCCATCTCATTTTCTTGAAGAATTTATAATTATAAGTTGATATCAACATAATTAATGTGCAACAGCAGAGGTTTTGACTTTTCCAAAATATAAATACTCCCTTCGTCCCTTTTTATAAGAGCTAGTTTGACAAAACACGGATATTAAGAAAGTGGGATTTAATATTAAATTGATTGGCAAATTATATTGATTTTACATATTTACCCTTACAATTAATTGTAGTGTTTTGTATCAAAACAAAAGAGAATTTAATGCTATTAAAAAAACTATGCAAAGTAATTAAGGGTAAGTTTGGAAAATAAATAATTAATGTCATTGATAGTTGTAAAAGGGTCTTATAAAAAGGGACAAATTTTTTGTCAAACGAGCTCTTATTAATAGGGACGGAGGGAGTATTACGCTTCTACTAAAGCCTATCATGACATACTTTATCCTCCCCCGTACCCTTCCTGATTGATTGTGCATTTGATTTGATTAAGGAGTTATGGTGTCTATTTTGCTTACTTCTACTTCAATGTCCATACATTTTTCTTATTTTTACTTTCGGATTGGTGATTTGTTCAAAATATGCTATCCCTTAATATTTCAGGAAATGATATCAAGCCTATCCTTGATGCAGTAAATCCTCAACATAAGTGAGTGTTTAGAGAATTAATGCATACTTTTAGCTTTATTGGCTAGTTATTTTCTTTAACTACTACAGAAGTGGGGGATGGTGCTTCCTTCTTGACTTTTCAGTTATTTGTTCACTTTTCCTGTATATTATCTGAGTATACTCCTCTATTACATCCAACAAAATAATTATTATTTATAGCATCCAAGTTCCAACAAAATAATTTGTTGATTTTCTGGCAAACTTGTATGTTGGAAATTTATTGTTTATCTTATATGATTTTACACTAACTTTGTTATATAGTATCTGCATTTCCTTTGATTCTCTATTTTTGGTTTTCTGATTATCCTCAATATGGCCACATAATGTTGTCTTTCAGAGGTCCTTGGGGTTCACTTTCACCTCTCCCTGAGAATAATGCTATTGCCGTTAATACTCAGGTTTGTAACTTTTTGGCTTTGTCACGTTTTTTTTTCCTAGTTATTTTGTGATTGAGTTGGTGCCTTTATTTTTTATTTAACTGTAGGTGGGATCTGTTTTTGCTGCGTCCGGCGATTCTTGTGCATATTGTTGGGATGTGGTATGTATTTAGGGTGAATTTAATTTAAGTGTGTTAAGTTTCCCATGATAACTTGATTAATCTCTGTTGAAGCTGGTCTAACAAGTTTAATGTTTCTAGGAAACTGGTAAATTAAAAATGGTATTCAAGGGTCATTCTGATTACTTGCATTGTATTGTTGCCCGCAACTCATCCAATCAGGTCTTGATTCTTAACCTTATACTTTCTGTCCTTTTGAATTCATGGTGGTTATTGTTAAGAGATATATGGGATGACATTTTAAAACCCTGACTTCTAAAGCATCTTTACTGTTGCTATTTCTCTTTTTCATGGTAATCTCACTTCTTATCTTCCCACACACAGTGTGTTGACCTGAGATTTTAACTTGGTTCCTTTTGAATGGTGTTCAGATCATAACAGGGTCAGAGGATGGGACAACACGAATTTGGGGTATTATTATTAACTTTTTTGCACCAGATAATATACCAGAACAAACTACATAAAGCATATTATTTTTTTAAGTAAATAAATTGGTTCTAAACACTGGTTAATCTGTATTTGTTACATATATTATTGTGACTTATTTATTATATTTACTAGATTGCAAAAGTGGAAAGTGTGTCCAAGTGATTGATCCAGCAAAACATTTGAAGTTAAAAGGACCTGTTTCATGGGTTGGCTCTGTTGCTTTAGATGCAAGTGAGAGCTGGTTGGTAAGGGAATATTTATTATTATTTTGTAATCCTTGCTTCTTCCCTAATATTTATGATTTACTTGTGCCACTCTAGTAAAAGGAACATGAATGTTCAGACAATATGTTGATCACTACTGGGTGTACCTATGGATGCATATCATATGAAGTTATGACTTATGAGAATGGATATCAGATAATGATTGTGCTTTTAATTTATTTTCCTTTTGGAATCTACTATCTCAAATAGTTATGCTACGGTACACTGCTATAATGATGTTATAACTGCCATTTGACAACACTAATAAGTAAGACTGGGAAAACACTTTGGTAGTTATGATACAAATTTCTTTGTTCTATGCAGTTACTATTGTTATTATATGGACAAGCTAGTTTCGCTATTGTTTTTTCTCTCTATTCCATCAATGATAATCACATGTTTCTGGTCAGAATAATCTTCACGTGCTAAGACTGTTCTTTATCTATATCCAATCTAGTGAAATGCATACAATTCTTGGGAAAATATTGTGTTTGTTATTCTTCCTAGTTCTGTGATTAGTTATGGCACCATTGTCACCATTCTACAGGCATGCAGTAGTGGACGTAATATATCACTTTGGAACCTTCCTGCTTCAGAGTGCACGTTAAATTTCTCCACTCAAGCTTCTGTACAAGACATGTTATTTGACAATAATCAGGTTAGTTGGCTATAGCTCTTATTTCGGTTGTTTTGAACATTGTCATAGTCTCTGATCATGGTAGCTTTAGGACTCGGGAGAAAGACATAAAGATAAGTTGTCAATATCAGATGCATAAAAAAGTTATCAATATCCTCTCACAAATATCTACACTATCATTAACCTTGAAGTAAGGCCTTTTATATACATTAGTGGGGCAGCTCCTTCTCCCTTCTTTTATCTCTTCTTTTTCTAGGTTCGTAATGTAATGTCTTTATAGACTAGTAATTTTTTGAATTTCAGAAAACCTTCAACGATTTGACTGAGTGTCTTCTCCCAGATTGATTAAAATTGACTATATTTTGTGCATATATGGTGTCGATTTGTTACATGCTCGTTTTGTTTTTTGTTGGGGAGGGAGGGGAGTGAATTTCCATTTCGTTCAATGTTATTTGTAATATTAATTTAATACATCTGTGATGGACTGGTATGATTGATCATGGTGTCAATTTATTGGGTCAAAATTTAATATTAACTTCAAAAAGCAAGGATAGGGGATCTAGAAAAAGACCAAGTTTTGGATGATGATTCTGTAGATTCATGTTTCCGCATCCTTGATCTATCTCTTTATCTTTTTTTTTTTTTGTGGCTTGTATGTTTTTCTGGTGCAATTGGCCCGTGCATTTTCCTCCTCTGTCTACCATAAATATTTTAAAATTTCATTTATCATCCCTGTCTGTCATGTAAGAATTGTTGGCCTCTTTTAATATTGACACATTAGATGTTCTTATAATGTACATGGTGTGTTTGTGTCACTGTTATTGTAGCTATCTCATTATCGTTGTAAATTTTTGCATTTCAGATTCTGACAGTTGGTGCAGATCCTATACTCAATCGCTTTGACATGAACGGTGTGATCCTTTCACAAATACCATGTGCTTCTCCGTCAGCTTTTTCGATCTCCTTACATCCAGCAGGGGTATTTTTGAGAACCTTTGTTTAGAATTTAGAATACCCTATTCTGCTCAGCTTACTGCATGGCTTCTACTGCCTGCTTTATTTTATTTATTTGGTCCATACTGTTTGTTTCAGGTTATTGCTGTTGGAGGTTACGGATGTCTTGTGGATGTTGTCTCGCAATTTGGCAGCCACATGTGCACATTTCGTTGCCAATGTGTTTAGCAAAGTTCGCAATATATTCTGAAAATTCTGACATGTGGAGTCAAGAGCCAAAAGCCCAAGTTTCCCACTCAATGTATAACAAGATCATATGGATTTATAATGATTTTGTGGGTTGCCGGTAGAGATAGTATATAGTTATTTATTTTCCTAAGGCTGTATTTAAGGTATGCATGCAGTTAAAAAAACAGTGTATCCAATATGGGGATTTCTATTTATTTTTTAAAATTATAAAAATTTACATCTATGACAATGGCCCCGGCCAATCATTTCACTCTTATACGATTATACCTCCATTGTTCATTGCATTCAAGATCAGCTCAGATTTGCTTGGAAAATGATTTGCTTCGCTTGTTGATAGAAGACAGTCAATGGGCTCATGCCTTAGCTAAGAATGGAGCCGAGGATGGTTTCTACTCCCTTGCTTCTCGTGGAATCCCCTTCTTTATCGCTTTTCCTGATGTTGTTGGAGTGGGGTTTGAGCAGGGTGGATCTTGTTCTGTTTTTCTTGTCTTCCCCACTATCATTTTTTTTAATATATAATCTATAGCAATATATAAAGAGTTTTTATTATTCCAATATTCCGGACAGTTCTACTTGAGAGTTATGTCCACAAGTTTATGTTTGATCAGTTACAACTTTTAACCACCACACCAAAGAGAAATACACAGCTAGATAACGTTTGCATGTAGTTTCCTTTCCAAATTTCAATTGTCATTTGCCAATCATACAAACCAAAACAAAAAGTACATTAAATAACAAAAGTAATTTGATAGAAATTGCTCTATAAATCATTTATTTTTATATATAAAATATGAATACTAAATCAATTTTTTTTTAAATGTGGGACTTTTATAGTGTCATGTGGCTTACATTGATTGGGCCACGTGACACTCCTGTAGTTCTAACTGTTTTTGTAACGGGTGAGTGACAGTACAGACCAAAAGCAAACTATTTTGAAATTGTAGAGACTCAAAGATAACAGAAAAAAAAAAGTATAGGACTAATACCAAAATATAGTGAAATTGCAGGAACTAATTACATAAGCCTTATTTTTCAAATAGGTAAAGAGCTTACACAACCACATGTTCTTAATTTTGCCATGGCTTTGTAGTGCATTTTTCATCAATTCTTTGGTTGAATCAATACCTAGATTTGTCTTCATAGATTCGTTTATTGATTTTAGTGTTCATTTGCATAAATTATGGTTACGTGTATTATGGATTCATTCATTGTTATGCATTTTTCATCAATTCTTGCTTGATTTAAATTTTGAATTTCGACTGCGGGGATATCCATATTTTCATATTTAATATTTTATTACGGGGATCATTTATTCAAAATTTGATTTAGCACGAGAAAACGTGATCCCCCATGATGAAAAGTGTATGTAGAAGATAGTGATAACTTAACACGAAAATTTTATTGATATTCATTAAAAAAATAATATAGAATTAGCAACTATTTTATTATTGATGAAGCCCCTATAGAGTCCTGCGACGGAGACGGGAGATAGAGTGAGAGAGAGAATCTCTCAGTAGTATATAATAGGAGACAGTTAACACTTTCCACCCCACTATTAAAAATACACGTGGACTAATTAAAATTTGAATTTCGACTAAGAGGAATTTTTCATATTATGTGTCCATCGCACTTTCATTAGATTACATATGCCTGGTGAAATATATGGAAAATCTAAAATAAATTAATATAATTTTGATTTTTTATAATTTATGCTATTTTAAACTTTCCATAACCTTCGTTCGAACTTTTTAAACTTTCCATCACATTCGTTCGAACTTTTTTAAGAACCTTAATTTATTAATGTGAGTGGATAGATTCACACATAGGTTTTCCCATTTGACGCTCACGCGTGAAGATTGCTTCTTTATGGTACGGTGAAAAGAAAAAATTTGAGAATAGAAACAGGGTCAAAGTATGTTAATATTCATTTAAAAAAGAGTATAACATTTACAATTATTTTTTGTTGATGAAGTACTACAGAGTCCTGTGTTAAAGATATATCGTATTTTCATACTCAAATAAACTAAAAGAAATCAATCTCATAGACAATTGAAAAAACGTAGATAACCTTCTAAATAAAAATAAAAAAGACATAGACAACCTTCAAAAGAAAAAATAACATATGAAAATAATTATTATTGAAAAAAAAAATTATCTCGTGTTTGACAATGAACCTAATGTAAATTTTCTATAAAGAGTCCGCTCGAGATGAAAAATAAAAAAAATTATGGTATATTTTAATTGTATGGGTATGGTCCCAAAAAATCTTAAGGCCATGAAAAATCAAAGCATATTTTCCTTTGAGAATGGAGTTTATAATTATTTTATATTTATAAGATCACTATATATAGTTTCGGGAATAAAGATGAGATAAAGAATCCATCTCATAATAGTGTAAAATGGGAAGCGAAGTAATACTCTTAATTTCATTTTACTGTCTAACATCGTTAAATCTATATCATGCAAAACCTATCTCAATTTTACCTTAGAATTTTAAACCAAATTAATCAAATAATATATCAAAATAAACATAAATAATATTAAAAAAGAAAATAATCTCATGCACGGCACAGACTAACATACTAGTATTCATTGATTTATGTGATCATTTGCAGAAATTTTGGTTATGTATATTATAGATTCATTCGTTGTTATGATTTTTTTTATGATTTTGGCTTGATTGATTGATACTTAATTAGGTTCGTCTTATAGATTCATTCAATGATTTAAGTGATTATTTACATAAATTTTGGTTACGTGTATTATGGATTTGTTCATTGTTATGCATTTTTTCATCGATTCTTGCTTGGTTGAATCGGTACGCCTGTCCTCAAATTCATTCATTAATATAAGTGATCATTGATTTAAGGTAAAATGATAGGACTATTATTAATTTCATCTTTCTATTGATCTTAATCATTTTCTTATTTTACAGACAAGCTTATTCTTCCAGATAAAAAAAATTCATAAAAATCTATCGATAGCCATTGATTATCAAGTTTAACTTGGGCACGTATGAATGAAAAAGAGCAAGAAGACCCTCAACAAAAAGGAAAAGGATGGGAGAAAGAAAGGACGAGAGTAAAAAGTTAAGTTAAAACAAACGCATAAAATCAATACTAAGGTTACTCACATGATGACTGAAATGAAACAAAGCACCGTTGCAATCAATGAATTGGTTAATGTGCTGAAGACCCCTGCGTAGGAATGTGTTACAAGAAAACAAATATTTCAGTTGATAAAACAACCTAAATTTAAACCAACTTCTCATAAATGTAAACTATTTTTTAAAAATACTATCGTATTTTTCCGGCGTTGCTCAAATTAGATTAAATAGAAATCAGTAGTATATGTTTAAAACGAATAAAATTAATACATATAAGCATATGAACAATTTCATCAGACATATGTAAAATTGATTAAAATAAATAATCCAGGGAAAACATAAAATCTACAGCATGGTAGTTGTAGTTGTGGATAAAATTCATTATAAGCACACACAAATAGTTTAATGGATACATGATAATAAAATAAACCTGTATTATAAATAGCCATAAACAATGGCGACCTTGAGTACAACTCACGATGGAAGACTATCTCCCATATTTAAAGGGGAAGTAAATATTTTTTTAGTAATACATGTAATATGTATAAATATTAGATGAACATAAATTTATTTTAATAGTGCCATAAATAGTTAGAGGATATATATATATATATATATATATATATATATATATGTTTGTTTTTGTAGCAGCAATGTACATCGTTAGTATGCAAAAAAGATGAAAAAAATAAAAGAGAAAAGTACAACAGAAAATATGAAAAGAAATAAGACATCGAATAAATAATTATGCAAGTAGTATTACATGAAAAATTATGTTGAAGGAATTCTAATATATTGACGGTGTTATGCTTGAGTGTGAATTCATAGTGAATTCTAATATATTGATGATATTATGCATATATTAATTGGTTGTAGGTGTTTTTGGTGATTATTTTATGGCTCAAAGAATCATATTTAATACATTAGAATAGGGAAATTGTATATGATTTATTAATATTAAAATTTTAATTTTTTAATTTTTTAATTTAAACTTCATAAATTGGTTGGTGATGTTATGTATGAATTCAAGAGTCATATTTAACACATGAAAATGAGAGAAAACAAATTGTGCATTATTTATCTAATATTCAAAAAATTAAAAAGTTATGGTATATTATCTTTGTTTTCACATTTTTTAATTAAATTTCTGAATTAAAAATAAAATTCTCAATTTTAGATTGAGTTTAAAATTAAATTCTCAGTCAAGATATTCAAGTTTGATCTCTAACCTGAGCAATACTTCAGTTATTTTTTGGTCAATATATTTGAGTTATTTTTTTGAAATATGACACTAAAAGATAAAGATGTAACAAACAATCTAAACAATATTAAAAATTTGGTTTTAAAGATAATATATAACAAAAAGTTAAAAAAAAAGTTTGTTGAGATATTTATACTACATATAAAGTAAAGAATAAAATATATTAAAAATTCAAAAAATATTTAAAAAATAATAAATTTATTGAAATAAATTGCGTGTCTCCAAAAAGTATCTAAGTACGCATTACGAAAAACACGACAAATCCTAGCAATAGGGAATAATAGAATCACGAGGGAAGTACCTAAAGATAGTACAAAACTCTAATGGAGACATGTGCTGATCTAACCCCGTCGACGAGGATAGCTAGAAAAATATTGAGAACATGCAATACTTTCAAACACCAGAACATTGTTTTCTGCTTTATGGTGATATCAAAATCAACTTCCATATTGTCAACAATTTAACCAAAAAAGATAAGTGGAACGGTGTCTTTGATAGCAAAACTGTTAAAGTCAAAAGTTAAAATCATATTACAAAAACTATCTAAAACATTCTCATAATCAGAATTCATACCATTTATTCCATTATCTTTCAATACATGATCTTACAAACATTCCGGAAGCAAAAAAAACATTAATGGATATTAATTTTTATTTAAAAAAAAAAATAGAGAAGAAAAAAAAAAAGCCTATTTTGATTGGTACTGTGTATGATCATAGGGTGAGCAAAGGTGAAGCGTGTTATAGTGTTTTTGGGTCCGAATCATGCATAAAAGGGAAAAGGGGCACAGAATGAAATCAGAGGTGATCCGAGTGGGAGTTTGACCATATTTAGCGTTGACTAAGTGTAAAGGGCAAATTTGGAATTACATAAAATTGTAGTATCATCTATTGAACCCTTAACCTTACCCTGCTTTTCGTTTTATCTTCTCAATTTACACACTCTCACTGCTCTCTCCCCTCAACTCCGCGGCGTAGATCCGGGGAGTTTTTGGGAAACCCTAACTCCGTTCACTAACGCCTTCACTTTTCACTTTCCTCCAATTTCAAGGTATCTATCTCTCTTTCCTACCAATCCTCTTTATCGTCCACAATACAAAACTTCTCTTGTTGTTCTTTGATTCATTACTTCATCATTTCGTTTTTTTTCTAAGTATTTACTTATTTTATTTGTAAATTATAATGTTTTTTTTGTTCTGTTTTATGTTCTGTTAGGTTATTAGGTTAGGTTTACTTGTGGTGATAATGTTGATAAACTGTAACCGTTACTGTTTATGTTGCAGCTATGGCTGGACTTGCACCCGAGGGGTCACAGTTCGATGCTGGCAAATTTGACAAAAAAATGAATGAATTGTAAGGACCTTTGTTTTTGTTCATACTAGTTTGTTTTAATGTATGCATTATGGTTTCGTGTTAGATGTTTATTATTGCCAATGCCTCTATTGTTTTAATGATATTTGTTTCATTTTTATGTTTTTTTTTTCCTTTCAGAATTGGTGATGGAGAGGATTTCTGGACTGTTTCTGATGAGTCTTATGATAGTTTTGATGCGATGGGCTTGCAAGAGAATCTCCTCAGGGGAATTTATGCATATGGTGAATTTAATCTTCTTTTTAACATCTTTTATTTTAATGATTTTTGCCCTATTTTTAAATCCGGAAAATTCTGTTATTCCCTGTATGGCTGTTGGAGTTTATTGTTCTATCTTGGAACTCTTAATAATTAAAAATGTATTGTGGGCTGGCGACTGCTTAGAGACATGATGTTTAGTGTTTAATCCCCCGTCCCTTTTTATAAACCCATTTGTTTCACATATATATCAAGAAAAATTAGTAGTTTAATTAATGTTTATGTTTTGTGTAAAACTATTAGTATAATACTCATTTGCCCTCTGTGTAGAGGTATCCAATATTGACTTTTTCTTCAAGACAAATTAGTAGCATTAATTAGGCTTATGTTTGAAAAAAATAACAAATGTGTCTGCTGTTTAGTAATTTGAAAGAGGACTTATATTTAGGGACCATTTTCCCCCGAAGGGTTTTTATAATTAGGGGAAGAGGGAGTATCATATATCCTCCTGTGATATTAATGTGTAATACATGGTGTTTCTCTTGTCTTTTTCTACTGTTTTTTCTCAATGTCAAGTTCAAATTATTTAACTAGTATATGATCTATGCATTAGGTTTTGAAAAGCCATCAGCCATTCAGCAAAGGGGAATAGTCCCCTTCTGCAAGGGACTTGATGTTATTCAACAGGCTCAGTCTGGAACTGGAAAGACAGCAACTTTCTGCTCTGGTGTTCTGCAGCAACTTGACTACAGTTTGACTCAATGCCAAGCCTTGGTTTTAGCTCCAACTCGTGAGCTTGCTCAGCAGATCGAGAAGGTTATGCGGGCTCTTGGAGATTATCTAGGTGTTAAGGTGCATGCTTGTGTGGGAGGTACCAGTGTTCGTGAAGACCAACGTATTCTATCAAGTGGTGTTCATGTTGTGGTTGGTACTCCTGGTCGTGTGTTTGACATGCTGCGTAGACAGTCTCTTCACCCGGATAACATCAAGATGTTTGTGTTGGATGAAGCCGATGAGATGCTGTCTCGAGGTTTCAAAGATCAGGTACTATTTATGTCATAACAGTTGTAGTAGTCCTTTTTCAATTTTGTTAAGATTTTTTTTTTTGTGTGATGCCCACACTTATCTATTTATTTTTTGATATTGGTGTTTAAATTCATTCAGATAATTTTTTTTCCCCCCTCACTTTATCTTATCATTTTGTTTTGTTTAATCTGTTTCATTTTCTTATTTCTGCTTCATCTATTTGAAGAATTTACATTTTCAGTTCTGTTAGTTTCTTTTTGGGAATTAAGAGGGGAAGAGAGGACAAGGCTTTGGGGGTGGGGAGAGAAAGGGAGGGGATACTTACCTTTTATGGGAGTGTTTTTGAGGAGAGGGATTGTTAGAGTTCTGAGTTCTGACTATGTTTTCCTTGTTGAGAGTATTATAAAAGAGCATTGCTATTTAGTAAGAATTATTTGCATAAGAAAGAGAAGAATCCACAAAATTAGGGAATTTGACTAATAAAAAATTGGCTAACCATACATGAGGGAGAGAGAGATTATAATTTGCAAGTGTTAAATATTGCCACATAAGATTCTTCTCTTTCTTGCATAAAAAAATTCTTACTAAATAGCATTTTCCATTATAAAATGATAGGATTTAGGGGTTTTTTGAAATCCTCATAAGTCCACGCCCAATTCATATTTGAGTGTCCCTATTTCGTGGGAAGTTTCAGTCCTCTTGAGAATAAAATAAACCCCCATGCAAGGTAGGGTGGGGAGCTATCCTACATTCCTGTTATCTTCCCTCTTTCTCTTCGAACCTCTCTCCTCCAAACTCCAATACAAACCTTTCTCTTTGGAATTTCTTATATTATTGTAATAATGTGTAATAAAATTTGGAAATAATTGTCTTTCCATCTACTTAAGAATTTAACCCTTTTTTAGCCTTATTGGGTTTGTTGTCCCATTTATAAGGTTTGACCTATTTACAACTGCTTTAATCCCATTGTCTTTATTCTTATCAGATCTACGATATATTTCAACTGCTGCCAAGTAAGATTCAGGTGGGAGTTTTCTCTGCTACAATGCCTCCTGAGGCACTTGAGATCACAAGGAAGTTTATGAACAAACCTGTGAGGATCCTTGTGAAGCGTGATGAGCTGACCTTGGAGGGTATTAAACAGTTTTATGTCAATGTTGATAAAGAGGAATGGAAGCTGGACACACTCTGTGATCTTTACGAGACATTAGCCATCACTCAGAGTGTCATTTTCGTAAACACCAGAAGGAAAGTTGATTGGTTGACTGACAAGATGCGAAGCCGAGACCATACTGTCTCAGCTACTCATGGAGACATGGATCAGAATACCAGGGACATTATTATGCGTGAATTCCGTTCAGGGTCTTCCCGTGTTTTAATAACTACTGATCTCTTGGCACGTGGCATTGATGTCCAACAAGTGTCTTTGGTTATTAATTATGATCTCCCTACACAGCCTGAGAACTATCTCCACCGTATTGGTCGTAGTGGAAGGTTTGGTAGAAAAGGTGTTGCCATTAACTTTGTCACGACTGATGATCAAACAATGCTGCAGGATATCCAGAAGTTTTACAACGTGATAGTCGAGGAGCTGCCATCAAATGTTGCTGAGCTACTCTGATGAGATTTTGTCCTCCATATATTAGACAAAAATTAGTACCTTTGGTAAGTGTTATGTAGTATTTGCACCGCCCCCTCTTTTTGGTTTAATCTCCGCTTTTGAACTGTGTTTGGTAGTCTTGGTAATTTATGTTGCATTGTCAAGTTGTCTGAATTATTCAAGGGGTAGGTGCTTTGCATTGTGGATTCCCATTATTGGCCAATTGGTGTTTGACACTCAGTTGCACATTTCTAGAAGGCAATTTTTCTAGCGTGCATTTTAACTTCACTTGAACTTTAAACACATTGTTTTGGTTTTTTCCAGTGTGCATTTTAAGTTATGTGGATGATGATATGTGATGTGGTGTGGTATACTAGCATTAGCCTCTTTGATTTATCTTTAGAAATTTAATTTATAAAATATAATATAAATAAAATAATTATATCGTTGCGTGGATTAATTTTTATAGAATAAAAATGCAGGTATTGTTTGAAAAGTGACTGTACAAGAGGATTAATCAAAACGAAAGTTAGTCATATAGCATGCGTTTTAAATCGAATTTTTTTACAACTAAAATCATTCATGAATACCATTTTCTATTTCAAAATAATTGACCTAATTTACCATTTTGCATAAAATCTATTATTTAACACAAGCTAATTGGAGAGTATTCTAACTAGAGTGAGGGTATCATAAATGTACTACAGAGGACTCACCTCTTTATCCCATAATAAGTTCTTACAAAAAAAGAAAAGAGATTTATTTTTTGCACCCTCAAATCTCACTTGCACCCCTCAATATTCCCAATTTACCCCTTTTAGGATTAGGATGCGAGTGTGTAGATAGTAAACATTGAGGAAAAAGGAGTTTGCATTTTAGGATGCAAACAGCGAATAGAGTTCGCATAATCGCATTCTAGGATGAACAACTTTGAATGAAAATTTGTCCCCTTCTCTCATCTTCCATGAACAACTTTGAATGAAAACAATTTGCAAGTTAAAGTGTGAACCCTTCATTCACCTCATTTCATATTTTCCGTCAAACTTATCAACTCTTGTAACCTTGATGCATGTCTATTGTAAGTATAAATGTAAACTTGATTATATCAAATAAAGTAGCAATTCAGTATAACTATCTTTGTGATCGGTCGATAGTGTCACGACCGTTTCAGTGGCAAATTAAAATATAATATAAGATAGTGGCCACATTTTTATAAGGTTCATTAATTAAAGTGTAAAATGAGTTCGCACTCTATGCAACAAATTATGTTTCAATCCGCACTCTAAGTAGCGAGTGTCAATATTTTATACTAAAACTGAACGTCCGCACATTCTACAAATAAAAAATTAATGTAAAAAAGAGTTCATATTCTAAAATACAATCAGTGCTCACATTCTAGAACATGAACTCTTACATATCTATCTATTACATATCAAATGGACATGCAAGAAATTTTGTTGGTAATTTTATGATGAAAGTTAAAGTGATATAGTGATATTTTTTCGTCATGTGTAATTGAGAATTTTTCATCTTACCGTAAACGGACTAATATTTATAGAGGATGAATGACATCACTATTCTCTGCATAGAAATACTTAGGGCATCTCCAATGCAAGTTGCTTAATGAGTTCTTATAACTTAGCAACCACATCTTATTTTATTTTACTATTGGAGTTGGGTGACATGACATACAAAGTGACTTAGAAATAGGGGATGAAACTTCATGGAGCAACTCTTGCTAAGGGTGGCTTAGCAATAAAATTGATTATTTTAATAGAGAAAAGTGGGGTCCATACCTATTATTTTAATGTCATTGGAGTGAAAATAAAAAATAGATATAAATTGGTGGGATCAAATATGAGTTGCTTATCAATTGCTTAGATCCTACATGGCAATTTGGGTCCACAAAATATAACTTAAGTCATCCATCTAAGTTCCCCCATTGAAGATGCCCTTAGTTAAACGGACATACATAGAATTAAATCATATGATTAATTTATTTCTTTTAATATTTTTCATCATTTAATTTAGAATTGTACTCGTATAAGTACAACTCTTCTCAACTAGATTTGTGTTGAGTTTCATAACAATTTTAAAATGGAAACATATTTTTATATTTGATCGAATATAAAATTATTTTTTTGGAAGAATATAATGTCAACAAATATATGAACATTAAAAAACGCTTTATATAAAATGGTATAAATCTCTTATAATTTAATCAAAATTTTAAGTTTGATCTTTGATTTAAATTACAAGTTAATTTCTTTTTAAGAATCTATTGCCCATTTGAATTCTACAAAATTCAATATATTAATTTCTACAAATTAGGCTATAAAATTTTAGAAAAATCTGCCCCTTATTTTTCAGTAGATTAAAAGCTGATAAGCACACAGTGTCCGAGTCTATAAGTTAGACTCTTGGACACAAAAAACTAACACAACACAATATAGGCACAGCTACAACACATCAAAATTGGGCACAACGAATAACAACATGACACGTGTTATTTAAGTCAAAGTATAAGCCCCTTTCTCCTCAACTGTCTCTCTCGCTCTCTGAACGCAGCAAACTCTTCTTTCTCTTCCATTATTTCTTTTCTAGATCTCCGCAACATCCTTACCTTGTCAACATGTTTTCTCCATTACATCTTCAATTTCGTCTTCATCATCATCAATAAATAAAAAACAGCAAAATCATTGTTTTCTCCATTACTCTTCAACATGTTTTCTTGACTAATTTTTTTGAATCATACTCAGCAACTCGAGGGACAAGACGAGAACGAGATGCACAAGAAATGAGAGGGAACATAAAATCATCTTTTTGTCCTTTCTTAACTGAATCAAATCAAAATAAGAGAGATTGCAGACTTGATTCCATCTTCACTAGAATTTTTTTTTTCAAACTTTTTTCATTTAATTGTGTTGTTGATTTTGGTTTTTCTAGTGAGATTGGAGATAGCTCCAGGAGAAGGTTTTTGGATGGATTTGGAAGAAATGAAAACATTTTGTTTGTTGCAGTGATTGGGGAGAAAGAAGACGAAGCTGGAGAGAGAAAGAAGAAAAACACTTTTTTTTTTAATTTTTTTAAAAAGATCATTGTTTATGTGCTGTCAAAATTTAATTGAATGTGCCTAAATCTATGTGTTGGGTCCGTGCCCAACTAAGACTTTCTCCACAATATATGACAAAATTATAACAAAATCGTTTTAATTGAGAATTTTAATACCCAAAAGAAATTCGAAATGATATAAAAATCGATTACTATTGATGTAGTAATAAAAACGTAATCTAGCGTTGCACCAAAAAAAAACGTAATCTAGATTCTAAGCGCACCTTCTAACATCTCGAATGGAGAAAAACTGTGGAGGAAAATACAAGATGAACCGACATTAGTGAGCGTAAGATTGAAAACGTGTCCATGATGAACTCAGTTACTGTACTATTAAGAAGAAGCAAAATGGCTATGTTACGATTAACGTGTCAACTTTAAGTCGAAGTAAAGTCTCTGGGTATATATGCTGCTGCCGCATTTCTCACCCACCTACCTTCTTCGCATGTGCTTAAAAAAATAAGTCATTATTATAATCATAATCTGCTTGCAAACAACTGCTAAAATATCTCCCCAAACAGTGCCCAACCTTTTTCTATCCCCACCACCCTTATTTACTAATACTAGTATTCGAATAGAATAAATTCATATTCCTATTCTCTCTTTGCTTTTTCTTCTGCATGAATCCATTAATTAAATCTTTTCTTCCTATTATCAAATCTCAATTATTAATTAATAAATAAATAAATCTGTTGTTATAAAAATAAAATACGATCTTTTTTGGTTTTCACCACCGGTTGAATATGGTTCGGGGGTCAGTTCTGGCATCAAGTGGTTCCAGCCCCCTCCCGATCACAGTTGCGGGGGATCGAACCGTGGTCCTCCCTACCAAGTTCAGCGCCAATCACCACTGAACCAACTAACGATTGGTAAAATAAAATACGATCTGTTATAGTATATATATTTCTATATATAAAATCAAATATAAAATATATAAATATAACAGATCGTTTTTGGAGTAGACTGAGTAAAGAAACGTCGCTTCTTTTTCTTCTTCTCCGATGGCGATTTCCGACGAGCCTCAACCTGTACGCAACACCTCGATTCTCAACCAGTCCTCTGTTTTGCGTCGCAGACCGAGTGCCACGTCAGTCAACGGCTTGTTCGATTCCTCTACTACGGTCGAGGGTGAGAGTTCCGGTGAAGAGTTAGTGAAGGATTCTAGCTCCGACGAATCTGTTAGCAGCGACCAAAACATCGCCAGCAATACAAAACAGAACCGAGTGAATGATATTTCTTCTATCAAATATGCTTACCGTCCTTCTGTTCCTGCTCATCGCAGAATCAAAGAAAGTCCACTCAGCTCCGATAACATTTTCCGTCAGGTTCTCGCCGTTAAATTTAATTTCTTATCGTAAATTGTAATGTTTATTCACTTAAATAAATTGTTTGAAAGATGCTACGTTACTTGCTAGTGGTTGGTAGATTTTGTTTTTTAGTTTGACATGAAATTAAAAATTGTAATGTAAAGAAGTTAGGTGAATGAATTCAATTTTGTTCTTGTCACTGGTACTCATTTTTTTTCATTTATTTTTGGTCACGTACCTTATGTGTCCTGCCGAGAAGAATCTCGGGATCGAACTCAGACCCCTACATAATGTCCATTTAGCTATCGATTTGCTGAGTTTATGGGACCTCATCTTTCATTTAGCTGAAATAGAAAGTGTTAAGTGTATGTGCAATGTACTAAAGAGTGGTACTCATTGTTAGTATATCAATTAATGTTTTGAGTTTAACAGAATGGCAGAGTCTTGTGAACATAACCCAGTTGCTAGGACATTACATTATATATGCGGGGCCGGGGTTGAAATCTCGAGTTTCCCATTATTCACTTCAAGTGTTGAATTTATTATATATGCGGGGCCGGGGTTGGAACCTGCAGTTTCCCCGTTATTCACTTCCACGGCTGAATTTATAGGCACTAGGCTACTTGACCATGAAAAAAAAATGGCAGAGTCTGAGTTTTTTCTTTTCTGTAGCGGTTTCAGTGTTGTTGTTATTCATGAATATGCATGCTGACCAGGTAATTGTATTTCTGTACTAATTTTTCAATCAGTTGCAGAGTCATGCGGGTCTATTCAACCTCTGTATAGTAGTCCTTGTTGCAGTCAATAGCAGACTTATCATTGAGAATTTAATGAAGGTTTTTCTCTTTCCTCTTTAATATGATGAACAAGGTTTCATTATCATGGCATTAAGTTTGACGGTTTTTTTGTCTTTTTTAATGTGTGCTTTTTATTTGTTCTGCAGTACGGTTGGTTGATTAAGACTGGTTTTTGGTTTAGTTCAAAATCATTAAGAGATTGGCCCCTCTTCATGTGTTGGTAAGGATTGTGGCGAATTCTCATAACTTAATTATTATTTTCTTATGATTGAGTTAGGATTGTTTCTTTACACTTAATTTGACAGTAAATGGTTGGTTTATGCTTGTTTTGTTGTAGTCTTAGTCTTGCAGTATTTCCTTTGGTGGCTTTTATAGTAGAAAAGTTGGCACAACAAAAGCGTATTTCTGAACCAGTAAGCTAACAGACCAACTGCC
Source organism: Trifolium repens (assembly GCA_030408175.1). Taxonomy (NCBI): domain Eukaryota; kingdom Viridiplantae; phylum Streptophyta; class Magnoliopsida; order Fabales; family Fabaceae; genus Trifolium; species Trifolium repens. Next base: position 53,839,507 of record CP125851.1, read on the forward strand.
CTTTTATTAGATTTTGATGGTTTGGGGGGGACCACATGAGATCCTCGTTTGCATAGCTAAAATAATTTTGAAATATTGTAGACTGTGCTTTGGTGTTCTTCTATTTCAACCATATAATGAATATTCACTTCAATTTTGCAGATTGTTGTTCTACTTCATATACTCATTACAACAACTGCTATCCTCTATCCGATTTTTGTAATCCTCAGGTCAGTTACTTTTCTGTATTCTTCAGAATAGATTTTGGAGCTTTGATCTAGACTAGTTGCCGTTCTCTAGGTTTCAGTATATTTTATTAAACCATCAGTCGATTTTGATAGAATTTGCTAATGGAATATGAATTTAAAGAAGTATACAAGGAAAGGAATTGCTATTTAATTGAACCCTCAGTTCCTAGTTCTGTATCAATAGGATACTCTGACGAAGTCGAAGATGAAAAATACACAAATAGTATAGCTACCCAGGTGTTACAGAGATCCTGTACCTCTTCTCGCAACTGTTTCCAAAATACCTAATAACCCCAATTCTTATTTTCCCACTTCTTTTATAACTGTTGTATGATATTTTGTTACAGTCATTATTACCCTGAAAACTCTAATCCCCTATTGTCCTGTTTAATTTTTCTAATGTGAACCTTCTTTATTGGAGGTCTACTGTCACTGTATTACCGTCTTCCACTGGATGTCTATCCATAAGTCCTTTAGCTTTAGCTAGCTAGTTAGTTAGTTAGTTAAGCTAGTTAGTAGGTTGGGATGAGATGTAATAAATAGGAAGAATTGGGAAGCAGAAGGGTGTGATAGAAGTGGGTGAGTTTTGGAACTGTTTGGGCGTTCACGAAACAGCCCTCGATGTACAGAATTATTTTCCTCTGATCAGATTGATCCAGAACAATGCCTAATAAAAGTCTCTCTTTTACTGTTGATTCTTTTTGTTTCTCCTCGCAATACCAGCTGGGCCTATCAGAAGTTTAAAAGCATTATTTTAAATTATTCATTGAGGAGAGATATGAAGCCCTTGGGTGAACGACAGTTTAATATTTTGTACTTAATTCTTATAGTATTGGAATTGAATGTCTTGCAAATTATTATTGGAAAGTTGAAATGAAGAAGTAAATAAGGAAAATTGGAAAAGGAAGACAAAAAAAACTCAAAACAAGAGCATGGCTTTCTTATTTTCCTAATATGATATGAGTAGCCTGTTTGTAGACATGCGAGTTGCTTTATGAGGGATAAAGTAAAGATGACTACTCAAGGGATAACTAATTATATACTCTTGAATTCTTGGTTATTTCAATAGATAAGGCTATAGCAAAGATGCTTGTGTTTCTCTGCAGGTCTGATTCTGCTTTTGTGTCAGGCGTCACATTGATGCTACTTGCTTGCATTGTATGGTTAAAACTGATTTCTTATGCACATACGAACTATGATTTGAGAGCACTTACCAATTCAATTGAAAAGGTAATTTGTGTTCCATTTTTAAGTTGGTAGATAATTATTGCAAAATATCATTTCAACTTTTTGTAGAGTAACTACTTCCAAATGAGGATATGCTGCAGCACAATCTATGTGCTGATCAGTTTTAAAACAGGAACATCCTGATTTACTATGATGTAGCTTTCAGATTTCATGTTCTCTTAACACATCATCAGAGGCTAAAAGCACAGTTTTATTTCATCTTCATAAGAATTACTTCCATAATGCTATCCCCTTCATCTCTTACTCTTTTTTTCTGAATGATTATCTCTTTAGATGTGTGAATGTGTCGTACATAGGCTTTCTGTTTTCACCCCATTCAATCTTGTTTCCTGTGTTATAGGGAGAAGTGCTTCCCAATACTTTGAATATGGACTATCCATACGATGTGAGCTTCAAAAGCATTGCTTACTTTATGGTTGCACCTACATTATGTTACCAGGTAGCAGCATTGTCGAGTGATTTATTTTAATTTTAGGATGCAATTTCTTTTGACCTGTCATTGCTTCCTCATTTAGTTTCACCAAATTTACTATTAGCGATAATTGCATGCATTTTTATCTCAGTAGATTGCTTATAAGCACAACCATACGAACTTGATTATATATTTTCAGTATGGAATGTGCTTTAAATTTTTTATTGAAGAGTGTAGTCAAACTATGCCATGCAGTGCACAGATAATTGTTATGCTGCTACAAATTGAATTATATTCTTACATGCATAGTTAGTCAGAATGTTTGATTTTTCGTGTGATCACTTGATTAGTAGGAAATGAATCCAATTCTTAATCCGTCTTTCCCTTTTGTTTTCAAAGGTTCCCTTGTACTTTCCACTTGTACAAAATTCCCAACATTCCCTTGTATTCACAAGTTACGTTACTGGATCAAATTCTGCCAGTCATATCTAACCTTTATCTCTATCACATTTTGATCTGGTTGTGTTTTATCCCATTGCTTCTCGTTGTTATTTATTTAGGGGATGAAGTTCTTTTAGGGGATTGGCTATTACATACTAACTAGCATCAAAATATAAAATGTAGCATACTGGATGAAGTTTTTTTAGGGGATTGGCTATTACATACTATAACTAGCATCAAAATATAAAATGTAGCATACTTTTCTTCTGATTTGGAGATCACTGTATTGGCTCTGTCGTCTTCTTTTATTTCAGTGTTGTATCCTAGGTTGTAGTTTGTTTGTTTTTTGTATTTTCCCACATAATTGCATTGCACTTCTATCTTTTTCTCTAGGAGCAAGATTCTCCCAATCTTTCTGACATGTATCTTGTTCTCATTTATCGCGTGTGCTATGAACTATTGTTTTAGCCAAGATATCCTCGCAGCCCTTTTATACGAAAGGGTTGGGTGTTACGTCAACTTGTCAAGCTGATAATATTTACTGGAGTTATGGGATTTATAATAGAACAAGTAAGCAGTCCCTGTTAATAAACTCTGCATTTTCTACCTTTCTGTTCCTTTTTTATTTCGTTGTTGTATTTTAACTTTACCAACACTTCAGGTATTCTGACAATGTTTTGATCATATAATTTTGCAGTATATTAATCCTATTGTACAAAACTCCCAGCATCCTTTTAAGGGAGACCTCCTATATGCCATTGAAAGAGTTCTGAAGCTGTCTGTTCCAAATCTATATGTGTGGCTCTGCATGTTCTACTGCTTTTTCCACCTTTGGTATTCTATCTCTAATTCAGTTAAACATTTGCGATGTATGTTTTTCCTATAAAATATTAGTATGAAATTTTCTTCACATACCGTAAATTGAAAGAAGAAAAAAAATGAAATTCTAGTTTCTTGCATTTAATGTTTTGGCTTCTGCACCCTGCCAATTTTCTAGTTCTGATGGTGTTGTGTATATATATTTTATTGATGAATTTTGTATATTTCCTTCTTCCTGTGGGAATATCTTATTTAATTAATAAAATAATTCTTTTAAAAAAATTATATATGCTGATCTGTATGTCTTAGTTGTGCATATTGGAAGTATAGTTCAACTCTGTATTTTCAGAATTGATTAGTATTTGAGAAAGTTTATCCTTTGGCCACGGTTTGAATGTAGGTTGAATATACTGGCAGAGCTTCTTCGATTTGGTGATCGTGAATTTTACAAGGATTGGTGGAATGCCAGAACTGTTGAAGAGGTAGGTTCTTTAGCTTGATACATTTTTATTGTTTATTTACAATACTTTCAATCTTTTATGAAGTTTATTTGTGACTTATTTGTCTTTGTTGGATGTATATGTGCCACTGCTGCCACCAGTATTGGAGGATGTGGAATATGGTATGTCTTTCTCAGACTTAATTTTGATGATCAAGTTGTATAAGCCTTTCATTTTGTTATCTCCAAATAATTTGCTAGTCTTGTGAATTCCTCTAAACATGTCTACAAGAAAGAGAAATTACAGCTTGTCTTCATCTGTTACTTGTGTAGTTTCCTATTTGTTACTCGATAAATGATTCTAAAATTCCATGTCATAACACATCAGTGGTTTTTATTTCTTTTAAGTGGAGTTCCAAGTCATTAGTGTACATCTGATTTGTTTCTTTCACCTTGCAGCCTGTTCACAAATGGATGATTCGTCACCTGTATTTTCCATGTTTAAGGAGTGGTATACCCAAGGTAATCTAAATCAAGCATCTTCTTGTGTTACTGAACAAACCCTGACCTTATTTGGTCTAAACACTTCTTCAGTGTGGATGGAAATTTACTTTTATTGTCAGTCGACATTTACCATCTCAATTTATTTTTGTCAAATTGAAATTAACATCTTACTTCTGTCCTAATAAACATCTTATTTAACCCATTTTGTTTGGAACCAAAGAAAATGAATTGAAAGAATAGAAAGAAAAAAAAATATTGAAAGAATAGGAGTTCTCTCCTCAAACTACAACAGAGCCACTACTCTATTAACTAAATGTTCACAAATTACAAATCTGATTTCTATCCCTTTCCCCTTGTGTCCTATTTATTTTGTATTCTAATTTCCTCTGGCTCTAACTAATCAATTAACTACTCTAGCTGTCACTAACTAAATTCTTGCTATCTTCTATCCTAGACACATTTTTTATTTTCATGTTTTTTCCTTGGTATTTGTTATCAAACATCTCTTACTATGACAATTGTTTGTCATTGGTTGATATTTGTGTTGGTTCTTGTTGAACATATTCATGTTTATTTAGCTCTAATGTATATTTTGTTGAATTTGTTATCATCTTATTGTACAGGGCGGTGCTGTTTTAATTGCCTTCCTGGTTTCTGCTTTGTTCCATGAGGTGTGTTATTTGTCTCCTTTTGTTATTATTATACCATAATCTCCCTAGATATGGTCGATGGTGCCTATGATTAGCCCCGAATCATTTTGTGTGCGTGTTATAATTATATTGTTTTTAATGAAACTGTCATTTATTCATCCTAATATAAGTATGCATGTAAATATGAATAACTTTATTTTATTGCCAGTTATAACCAGAGTTACACAATTTTCTCACGGTTTTATTCTGTCTGAGTGCAGTTGTGCATTGCTGTTCCTTGCCACATATTCAAGTTGTGGGCTTTTAGTGGAATTATGTTTCAGGTAAAATCAAATTACCATATTGTTCTTCTGTTAGCTCACCTGCTATTGTTGAACTTGAGTTTTACTTCATTGCCAAATTAATACAAATTTTCCAAGAAATCAAACTGCCCCCTCACTTCCTTCACGAAGGCGAGGGATGGCCCCGAAAAAGGATAGACGTTATTTCTGTTCTTTGACGTTTGAATGAAAGAAAATGTTCTGTAGCGTAAGAAATTTCGGTTATCTTTGCAATTTTTATTTTTTTTTAGTTTTTCATAGGTTCCTTTCCACCACAAGAGTAATCTTATTCGAGGCACTATTAGACACTATATGCGGACACATCTCTCGGTTGGGATTTGAACCTTGGCTCCTAACATGATAATGAATGTCTTTTTTTCTTCTCTTTTCTAGGTTCCTTTGGTCTTGATAACTAATTATCTACAAAATAAATTCAGCAACTTAATGGTAAGTGTGCTATTTACGCATATTGGCATAATGTACTATCTTATTGTTCGATATCTTGAAGTTGCTCCATTGGTTTTTTTTTTTATTTTTTTAATTTGTTATTTTCTTCATGCCAGGTTGGAAATATGTTTTTTTGGTTCACATTCTGTATTCTTGGTCAACCTATGTGCGTACTACTATACTACCATGACTTGATGAATAGGGAAAACAAACTCGACCAAAGCTAACATTACATCATTATCTGTGCAATACATCTTGATCCATATATTCTCTTCAAAAGAAAAAATCTTGATCCATATATAGTTAATAACTCAACTCTGGCAATTCTATCAATATGTAAATTTTGAAAATTTTGAAGCAATGAACTGGCATTGATAACTGCCAAGGAACATTAGAACTAGTTTCAGTTAGATGTTAATTTAGAAGGATCAATGTAAATGGCTTGTGTACAAAATATTTATTCCGTAGTTTTGAAATTCCACGAATGATGTTTCTTAACATGTGAAATAATTAATGTCAAGTATTTTTTTTCTTCTTTAGGTTGATATTCAATTAATTGTTTGTTATAGTATATTTAAAATAACATTGAGTCTTGAATTTCTTCAATGTCCTTGTTTTAGAACAAATGTAAAATGCTAAATATCAAAAGAAGTAACACACTATCCAACTCCAACATCTAATATATAATGGATCATGTTGAAAGGTACTCACAGACACTTATACTAAGAATTTCCATATTAATAACTAGTGTCTCTGTCTTGAGAGAGACTGTTAAGAGAGACACTGTCTAACATTTCTGTTATATAATTTAATTAATGCCAATGGACATTTTGCTCTATTTCATGAGTAATTTTAAGATTTTTAGTTCTTTTTAGTTTAATTATTATTTTCTGAAAAATAATTGAGAGCTCCTTCTCTTCTCATCGACGTTTCCATCAATATTTATATGATTTCATTGAGAAACTTGAAGATTTTTTTTTAAGCGAAACTTGGAGAATATTGTGTTTTAATTTAATGGATATTTTTAAAGAGGGTGAGGTCTAATGTTTGAGGAGTGCTAACAACACTCTCTTTATAGCACTCTGTAATCAGTACATGTAAATTTTACCATTTTATGTGAAATATGATTCCAAAATAATAGATTCACATTGATTTCAATCAATTAAATTTATTTTTTTACAATATTTAAAAATAAGTGTTATGAAAGTGTTTTAGCACTATTCTTATGGATGATTTGTATGATATAAACTTTCAATCCAACAGTGGATTTTATGAAATTCGTATTTGTTATAATGTTATTTATCAGTGGTCTACCATGGACCACTTGAAGAAAGAATCTATATTAAAATTTGTCAACTAAAGCATTTTGTTCGGTATGTGAATTAGTTCACTCCACTTCAAACTTGCATACACAATTGTGAAGTATTGAATTTACTAATCGAACTAAAATGTATAGTATATCAAAATATTTACTCCACTACTATACTTTTTCGACCTTAATTATAAACCAATATTTTCTTTTCAAATTCATTTAATTCTTATGGAGTATTTTTTGTTTGGCATAAATAGGGTATGCTTTGCGCGTAACAATAAAAACTAACCCCTCAAGCCTTGTGAAACCCAAATAAACGGCAAATTAACACGGCTGCACACCCAACCTAAAGATTGAACTTAAGAGCTTGATTAAGCTAGAAGAGACATCTTATCTAAAATGCTATGGGTGGATGGAGTATTTTTTTAGTGGTTAAAATATTACTTTAATAAATTGTTTAAATATCATTTTTGTCCCTGTATGTTCTCAAATTTTTTGTTTTAGTTCCTCACGACTGTGTTTGTAGCTATTAGCTATAAACAATTGTTTTTATAAAACAACAAGATTCGCACATTCAAGATATATTTGTAACAAAAAAATATACAGAGACTAAAATTAAAAGTTTGCGAGCATACAAAGACGAAAATAATATTTAAAACTTAATAAATAATGTAAAGACTAAAGGTTGCGTCAAAAAATAAATAAATAAATAATGTAAGATAGTAGTACATGAAAAGAATAGTAATAATAATGGAATTGAGCGAGTGAGAGAGTATATAATGAATGATAAATTTAGCACCGACGGAAAAGCATTGTAGTCAGCGCCCCTGTCTTCAACTCGATTCCAGGCAGACTCATCATACTGTCTGTCAATTTTACAAACAGATTCATTCATTCATTCATCTCTCTCTCTCTCTCTCTCTGTTCGTGCACAAATTCATACATACACATAGTGCTGTTCTCGAACATACTGATCAAAACAAAGAATGGAAGATTTCAGATCCAAATCGTACGGTGATGGAAGAAATCAAATTGAAACATACTCTGCACCTGGAAATGGAGCTAGTAACGTCTATGGCATGCAAGATCTACGTTGCTACAGTGCCTCTTATGCTTCCTCTGTTCATCCAACACAAACTCAGATGAACAACGATGCTAAGTTCAAGAAAGGAAAATCAACAAATGGTTCAACTTCAAAAAGTTGGAGCTTTAGTGATCCTGAATTGCAGAGGAAAAAAAGGGTTGCTAGTTACAAAGTTTATTCTGTTGAAGGTAAACTCAAAGGTACTTTTAGAAAAAGTTTTAAATGGATTAAGGATAGATGCAGCAGAGTTGTTCATGGATGGTAGTAGTCAAGATGATGATGATGATGATGATGATGCTTTGAATTTGAAATTGAAAAACCAAACCCTTATTTTGTAATTTGGGGGATTCTAATTTAGGTGGTGAGTCACCATCTGAATTGAAATTTCAACATGGGGTGTCTCATATCATATTTATATATATATGAATAATTATTTGTTTTTGGCTTGTTTATTTATTGGTTAGTAGTGTTTATGTCAATGGATACAATGCAAAGTAGTAATAGTTTAACCATCATAAGGATTATTTGGATTGTAATTTGTAATATGGAAGAGAAATTGTGATTCATGTCTTCTTCAATTGCAGTTGATTTCTGTGAATGGAATGGAAAGTTCTGTTATTTGGACAAAATTAGTTAGTGCATGCATGATTTTGGATTAATCACTATTTTATTCCTTCTTATGAAAATTGATTAACTTTTTATGCTTCTTAGATGTATGTAACTTTTTGTTTGAATGGATGAAGTTTTGAGGTGTATAAGGATATACATCTTTTTAGTTTTCTGCATGATTTTAGTGATATGTCTCAGCTCATAAAGAAACATTCAATGAATGATTCTTCATAATTTGCTAAGCAACTAGTTCATTGAGTCATGATCAAATTCTTGAGTGATTCTTCATAATTTGTAATGTGTAAAGCAAAGGAGAATTTCTTCTTTCTCTGTAGGGGGATTATTTAATGGGATTTGATATTATGATTTGCTAAGCAACTAGTTCATTGAGTCAAAAAGAATAAAAAAGTAACTAACTAGTTCACTATCTGAATTTATAGATGTTAACCTTATTCTAGAATTTAGATTGCCTTCTGTTGTAAAGATGTGACAGAAAGCCATTATGCTACCCTCAACTTTTCCATCTGACACAGATAGAATATCTACATGTTCCTCTTGCTTATGTTGCTTGTTTGAGTTTAATCGATATCTCTGTAGACTTTCAATAATGACACTTCTAACCATTGGTATCTTTACTGTCCCTTCACACAAACAAAAAATGAATGAACATGTTTGTTCAAGTAAGGAGAGAAGCAAGGATCATTTAGTTATAATAAATGGGTTTGAAATTCTTAATTTTATTGCGGATTCAACTTTATCAAGATTTTATCATTGTTATGCATTTGATGTGATTTGATTATATGGAATTGAAGTCTGGACTTTGTATAAAGAGAAGCAAAGCAATAATTACCTCTAATATTTCAAATGATGCAGTGGTGGGTGCATCAATTAGAATGATATGAAACCACAAATTTTGCTGATATGATGTTTAGTTAGTAGCTACATTTTTAATTTCCTCCCAACTACTTTTTGTTTTTGTCATTTTTATAATTTTGAGACATGATGGCTGGAGTTTTCTAAAAGACAAGATAATTGAGCTGGATTTAGTCATGCTGCAATGATCATTATATGATTATAGGGACTTTTGTTTTTCATTTGAGTTACAAATATTTTAACAGATGCTCTTTTTATTTAGACATGTTTGGATATTAATTATTTTTCTGTTATGAACATATTTATCCTACTTCATAGATTCATCCCTATAGAAACTATGATGATTTGATGCATTGTGTCTGGAGTAACTCTAATACTCTTGATTGTACTTCATAAACAATATACAGTACAATAAAAAATGCACAATTGCTTTGCTAGTACTGCATAAAACAACACAGATAATCCAATGTCTAAACCTAACAAAGCAGAACATACCAACAAGAGGAAGATGCAAAACAACAAACAACCAAAACAATATTATCACACAAGTGTTTAGAACGTAGATGCTGATGTTTACGAAGAAAGCTATTATTGAAACACATGAATAAATCCTAGCCATCAATTTGCAATGACCAGCATGTTTTCCCCCAAATACAAAACTTTATTAAGGAGTGTGACATAAGCATTTTTCTACTAAGAAAAGGTCTAAAAAATGTATACATGGTCTTGATATATTCACGCACCCGTTTTCAAAAGGGATCATATCCAAGAAGACCAATAAGCCTTGTGAATTTGGATTAAATACAGTCAAAAGTTTGTGCAGTCATGCTGTCGACACGCTCAAACCGTCCAATCAAGAACAGTTGGTTCAAATTTCAACCTCAATTTTTATATTAAATAAAAAATTAAAAATTGTCTTAAGATCTAAACATCTTATTTTGATCGAATGGTTCATATATGATGAATGTGGCTGACTGTATCAATCACCAACCACATCTAATCTGTTTCCCCTCTATCAAATTAAAAAACTTGAAGGCATACAATATTATGCTTAATTCTACAAGTCAGTTGAAGTATAGAGTCAAAGATTCGAACAAAGAAGTTCAAGACAGTAGCTAAATGTCATTTGATAGTCCACTAGTTTTAAGGCAATCTCAAACAAATGCACAATTTTATAGCAAATCTAATACAACTTTAATTCCCGGTCTCATATTTAGAGACAGACATGGTGAAATACATTTACATTTGTGATGTGCACATCTATCTAGTTTAAATTAATTGCCAAACAAGTTCATTATGAAAGATAGCAACTAGAAGCAAGCTAGAGGGTAGTATGATTTCAGCTTGATAGGAACCACATAAGGTAAAACATTCCAAGTTCCTAATTCCAGAATAATTTCCAGAAACTTGCATCGTGGAAACTAGAGGAATCTTATCCAACAAGAGTACAATATCAATGGCTAATTACATTTGATAATTTTGACATTTGTGGTCCACTTGACCCTGTAAACATCTGGTAACTCAATACAGTAACTCACAGGAAAAGATGTTAAAAACTTTGGTGTTCCGGCCAGAAGTGAAGTGCCAATTAAACCTGAACTTTACAGCAAAGCACGACCCCTCCTTTGAGGGGACGAGCTAATAATACAAACCTGAATTATCATGTTCAGATCTAAATTTTCTTACAGCTCAACTTCACAACATAAGGCAACTTTTGCTTTTGTGGTGGCTATCAACTCATAGTCACTAGATGAGAAAGTGAGATATTAATAATGGGTCCTCTCATCATTCTCTAACTGCAAACCCTCCATGCCCCTAAGGGCACTTTCATAATTATTGGCTTGAGAAGCATTTCTCCCGGCCCGTGACACTCTTTGGGGATCAGAAGACCCAATTGGTGAACTCCTTTGCCCACCCAAAATTCGGTGTGCTGCTCCAGGGCTAGCCTCAGCAGTGCGTGTACGAACATCTGACTCAGCACCAGTAAATGCATCACGACTACTAGAAACAGCAACTCGCCTAGATCCACTTGACTGACCCAAGGCATTGGAACTTGATAGCTGCACAATCACAGATGAGGCAAGTAATGCATTTGCAAAAATAAAGCTAATGTAGTTGCACATGAAATCAGTCATAAAATTAAATTTAGATTCATCTGAGTCGAAAGGGAATGGTATACAAAATATGCACTCTAAGGCTTTGTTTGGGAGGACTTTGGAATATGGAATGGTTAAAATGGAAGACTGAATTTTTCGGGGGATTTTATTTTTCAGGTTTTTGCCCCCAACAACATTTGAGCTTTTTTTTTTTGAAAGGCATGAAAAAAATTAAAATCCTCAACACAAGAAAATTAATTTTATTTTTTAAAAATTAAATATTTCAAATAAATAAATACAAGAAAATTAGGAGAAAAAGAAAATACCAAAAATTTAGAAAAAAATACCCAAAAATGGACGGGTTAAAATCCTCAATACCAGCAGAATATGACTTAATTTCTGTTATGAGAGACGAGAGACTTACGGTATTCAAAATGGGTCCTGACATTCTGCGCCTCAAGGAATCCCCCGAAATCAAACCAGGGGGTTGTCCTTCTTCTGCTCCTGTAAGAGACAACATTAAAAATGTCCAGCTAAAAGCCAAGTAGATATCATTTAAACTTGGGTGAAGAAGTTGAAGAGTCATGTCATTGCAAAACCTACTTCAGTGGGTAGTTGAAAAATACTAAATAAAATAACAGGAGTAAGCTATAAAGCTAATAGTTTCTGTAGAATGACAAAAATAAAATAAAAAGGAATAATACTTAATTGAAGACAATATCAGAAAGCAAAGAGTGATCGCATCTGACAGTAAACTACAAAGGCAGAATTTTTTTGGGTCTTAATTTTAAGGCAAGGAGATGGTGCCCTAGTTCAGTGCACGAAAAGCCTCTGGGCTCAAAAACCACATACAGGGATCATATTTAACTCACCCCAAAGACCATGAAAGGAGGCTCAAACCTGCCACTTATTAGGTACAAGACCCTGCTTTACTACACTTGACCAACCCCTTTAGGTTTCACTTCAAAATTAAATTCACCGAACTACAATGTGGTAAATGAACATACAAATGAAAATAATGAAGGCCTAGTACACACTTATGGGAGATCTTAAATAAAGTACCTGCATGTCTATCAACAGGTGGCATTGCAGAACTGGTTCCAGCACCAGGTACCTAAACAAAGGTGAGCATCTATGAGTTCCATCCATTGCAGATGACATAACAATCACAAATGGGGAAGAAAATGAATAACACTTACAATGGCCCGTGTTGGAGGTGTGGCAAGCTGTGATTGCTGATACTTCAAGATGGTCCAGTCAAACACGTAATCAAACTGGAATCCTGTTGAAATGTCAATTTAATAATATATGCAAATTTAAACAAAGATCATACATCTCAAATGCAAAATGGAAGAGAAAGTATAGAAATGACAAACGTGAGAAATGAGGAAAAAGTTATCCTTTCTATATGATAACAATTTCAGACCTTCACGAATAAACAGGTCGCGGAATATCCTTTTGAGATAAGCATAATCTGGCTTATCATCAAACCTTAACGAGCGGCAGTAATGGAAGTATGATGCAAATTCTGTTGGATAACCCCGACATAAGGCCTGGAATTAGCAGTAAATTCTTAGTGTAGGTCATGAAGGAGTCTACAACATAAGCACTAAAAAAGACTGATTACAATTTAACTTACTTCAATCGATGTAGAGACCTTTTTTTCACTGATTTTTTCATACTTCTGTTTCTTGGTTCCTGCTTTAAGTCCCTGCCAAGGAAGACTATAAAAGAAAACACTAATCAGATAAAGTACACAGTGCTGGAAGACACCAAAGTACAGGTAGACAGTAATAATCACCTTCCTCTCAGGAAGTACATCAAAACATAACCAAGAGACTCTAAATCATCTCTTCGACTCTGTTCTGTGCATCAATCACCAGAGAAGCAGAAGCAAATATTAGATGACAAAATTTAACCACTCAAAACATAAGTTCAATGAAGGATCGTGAACTAACACATACCAATGCCAAGGTGAGTATTCATGCTAGCATATCTTGCAGTGCCAGTTAAATTTTTATTTTCCCTGCAGTGTTGATGATTGAATAGATTAGACAAATCACCCTAAAAAATGATTTATCAAATGATAGCAGCCAGGTACACTTTCAAAAAATTGCTAAACTGACGATATTGCTGACAAAAATCATAATCTGCCCCTAGTTCTAGAAACCAGAAACTAAAGTGAAAGGAAATGTTAAACAGTAGTATTACACATTACAAGTTAACAACTCCCACTACCAAGGCACCAACCCATCAGTTTAATTAATTATACCTTAACAAAATCAAACTGCAGTAGTGGTATCACTGCAAAATGAAAAGTTGTCACAAATATGAAAGGTGTTGGGAAGAATAGGGTAAGTCTTTCTTATAACCGGGAGGATTTGCAAACAGATGCAGGCATAGGAGAATCACAGTTTCAGGAAATGTCATGCATTAAAATTCTATGATCAGGAATATACTAGAATATCCTATGACTAGAAGTCAACAGAACATTCTTCTTTTACAATGAAGTGTTGTTTCCTTACTCGCAAATTACGAGTTAGGAGTCCTGGTCTAAGCAGACGGAATGACATTAATATCACTCACATGCCAGGGATTGGATTGTATAGGAGTCAAGTTTTATGAGATGGGTTAGCAAGAATTTATGATCAAGTTAACAATCATATTTAGAGTCCGGATAAGAGTCGTATTTGCCGGAGTCAAGTTTTTTGAGGTGGGTTAACAAAAATTTGTGTTAGAAAACTCACAAGTAAATATCTGTCTCTAATCTCACCACATCCTTCAGTTTTTATTTCGCTATTAATGTTTATTTACTTTTTACAGTCATATAGTAATTATATCTCTATTTGAAGCATCAAACAATATCAACCTAACAAGCTAACACTGCCTGGAGTTAAGCAAGTTAAGTTCTATTATGGCAAGACTATGAACCATTGAAATCAATTCAAATTTAGATAGACTGGCATTCAGATCCTTGTTAAAATCCCAGTTTAGCAGCTGCCCAGAAATCACAAATTCTATATAGAATACAGCGTGTGGAATCATTGATAGACTGACATTCAGATTTTTGACATACTAGAGTGAATGTCCAGAAAAAAAAAGAGGCAACAACAAGATTATTGGTATGCATATACCCGGTTCTATGATTTCCACTAAAAGGTCTGCTGATGCATATTTATTTGATATTACATTCTCAACAAAACTACTATAGCACATCCTCCCCAATCTTTATTCTTTCCACATATGACAGATATGCCATATATAATATGATGACTTGTAAAGTTACAACTTCCATTGGATAAATGTGACTCCTACCTAGGCCATGATACTTTTACTATGCTATTAAGACTTTACAATAGGAATAACCAAGATAAGTACCGCATTTAATGTACACCAACTGAATCTTTGTACCTGTAAGGAATGTGTTGATGGGTTGAACTATCTCTGTATTTCTTAGCCAGACCGAAATCAATAGCATAAACCTACATGCAATGATATGTATTAAATTTTCATGTATAGAAAATTAGAAGTACCATACAATACATCCAAAATCCACATTTTAACAAGATTAACCACCTGGTTCGCACGCCTTCCTAATCCCATTAGAAAATTATCTGGCTTGATATCTCGATGTAGCATTGATTTCGAATGAATGAACTCAACACGGTTGATCTGGCAAAAAAAATAGGAGTTCTTAAAAATACTAAAAGAAGTGTTAGGCAAAAAATAGATAGTTTGAAAAATCAACCAGGGCCTACCATTTGATCAGCAAGCATAAGAACTGTCTTGAGTGACAACTTTCTACTACAAAAGTTAAATAGATCTTCAAGACTAGGTCCAAGCAGATCCATCACTAAAACGTTGTAATCTCCCTCCACTCCAAACCATCTAACATTTGGAATTCCAGCTGTCAAAATCAAACTTGAGTTAAAACTAACCATAAATTATAAATGATATTTTAGGGAGATGTCCCTATACTCCTTGCAGAGAGCGCGCGCACCCACAAAAAAATAAAATGAATGTGAAGATAGTCCTTACTTCCTCCCTGGAGAATTCTGTACAGCTTGGACTCGTATAGCAATTGAGGATGCTTAGTCTTGACATTTTCCTATTCAAAAGCATAGCAAGGAACCAAAAAAATGAAAAATAAGCTCCAGTGCACTTTGCTTAATTAAGAATAAGTCCACAAAAAACCAATACACTTATGTTAAGTCAATAGTATGTCATTTCTTCCAATTGGAATTAAAACCCCAACCAAAGATATTTATCAGAATCTTGAATCGAGGCAAATGTCGGTAATTTGCTGAGGAGCGAGTGGAATGAATTCAATTGAAGAAATTAGGTTTCACACTTATACCCCCCCTCCAGTCCTCCACTAATCTTTTGAGCAAACTTCTTTACCCCTGCTTATCTTTGCACTACACTCATGAAACAGTCTAGCAGTGCAGCTCTTCTGACATTGCACTTGATCTACAATTATTTACTTATGGGTAACAACCTATCCTTTGCACAGTTACTTGCATCTACGTGATACAGAATGACAAATTTTTAAATTGGTCAACAATTCCCTCTAACACAAACCTATAATTTCATTGCAGTTACAATTTTACTTCCTGCCTAGGAAGGTTTTGATTGCAAAGCATGGTTTTTTTTTTTAGACTCGGTATCCGGCCCAAGGACCGACTTATCCAAGGGACACCAATCCCACCATCCACTAACGGGGACCCATTTAAAGTCATAGCTTTTGCTCTTTATCGACTGACCCAACACTGGAAATGGCACCAGGAGGATTTGAAGTTTGAACCTGGGACCTTGAGAGGAGCACACTCCAAGGTCTCAGGCCTTCACCACCAAAGCATGGTTTCTAAACAGTAAAATGTTTTCCACAGTCACCCTGTTAAAAAGCATTCGAGTCGAGCACCCTCCAAAGATACTTATTAAAGATACTTACTAAAGATACTTGAAATCTAGTATATAATATTATCACACCAATGTCTTTGTTTAAGAATGCAACATAAAACAACTGAAACCCAAATTTCATATGATAAACCCTTGCATATAATTCAGAGTAGAGACAATTATTTCACACACAATCATCTCCCTAAAACCCATTTCATAGAAATTTATAATCTTTCAAGCAATGAGTGAACAAAGAAAACTTACAAGCTTAATTGCAACCTCCTCATTAGTTTGAATATTAGTACCTGCAACAAAAAAAGAAAAAAAAAATGAAATTTATTTATGGAGAAAAAATGATGAACAGAAGAAGAAGAAGAAGAAGAAGAAGAAGAAGAAGAAGAAGAAGAAGAAGAAGAAGAAGAAGAAGAAGAAGAAGAAGAAGAAGAAGAAGAAGAACCTAAGTAGATCTCTCCAAAGGAGCCGCTACCGATCTTCCTACCAAGACGAAACTTATTCCCAACACGAGGTTCCATTCAAAGAAGGAAAAATCAATAAAATTTGGGAACCCTGAGTTGAGTTATTAACCAGAGTAATCACAATTCACAACCCTTAATTCAAAATGGGAAATATTAAATGTTGTTATTACATTATCTAGTATTATTATTATAACTGGAATTCATGATTGTGATTAGAAAAGAAAGTGTAACGGAAGAATATGAAAACGAAATAATGAAGGGATTGTTGGTAGATCGGATAAGGAGTAATTAAAAGAGTAATTGTGTTTAATTAATTGATTAACTAACTGGTAAGAAAATCAGTGTTAGGTTAAGAAAAGTATAATATTGATTAAATCATTAATTAATTGATAATAAAGAAAAGGAAAAGGAATTGAATGAAAAAGAAAGAGAAGAGAAGTGATGGGAAAGGAATTTGGATAATGGAGGCGATGATGGTGTTTTGTGTTTCTCTGTCGAGTGATTAGGAATGAATTATTGTGGTTTTGGAACCGGTCGAATTGAACCGCTAAAAGAAACTGTTCACGTCGGTTCTTTTAATTTTTTCTCATTGTCAGAGTTCGAAAAAGATTGTCCACGCGTGTTGTTTACGCGTGCGTGGGTGGGTGGGAACTCAACTGACACAGTAGCTTTTCGCTCTCTGTAGCGGGACCAACTCACGTGACTTATACGATGGGTTTGCGCCTAATTTTCCAAAGGGTGTGGAGATTTTTTATTTTTTAGTACACTACAGATCAGTTTCATCTCTTTCTTTGGGTGAGAATAAGATTTTTTATCATATACAAATTAAAAAATTTAAAATAATAATTTTGTATAGATAGTTGTGTATTTTATATTAAATATTTAAATATATATACTTCCTTTAATTTTATATATAAACGAATAACAAACTGTTCCATTAAACATTTTCGGATAGTAAAATTAACCATTTGAAAAATTATATTCATAGATTTATGAAATACAATATTACTTTGCATTACTTTTTAATTTATTTTTTTTAGGAGATCCACAACCTACAATATTAAAAAGCTCGAAAGTGTCAAAGTCAAGATGGTCCCAGCTTCTAAAATTATAATTCAGTAAGTCAAATATTTTCTACCTTCCAAAATAAGTGACATAGTTTAATTTTGACTAGTATAATTTTGTCTACTAAACATTTACAAGAAAATAAATTACTTCCTTAATTTTTTATATACTAGCATATTATTTTCATTCAATATTTGTTTTTTATAACGAAGCAGGTGATCGAACCCATCACATCATACATACTATTCAAATCTTTCATTATTAAAACTAAACTTAATAACTTTACATTATTTACTTTTTACGAATCAAACATATTCCCATAATTTTGTTCTCCAAAATATTATTTTGAAATTGCTATTGTGATTTCAATTTTGCTACTATGATTAAATCATATCTGATTATATATTTGAATTTGAATTTACATAGGAGTGCATGAAAATACTCCGTATGTCTTAGAATGTGCACAAAAAACAACCTCTCACTTCAATTATTATTTTTCTTTTTTCTAACCATCTAGTTTCTAAGGAAAATAGTGTTGTAATTTAAAGCTCGATTTTAAAGTAAGTAAAATTTGACTAAAAATTATTCTTACTATAAATATAATTCGGATTTCTTTATAAAATATGTTAAATCACTATTTTTAAATATAAAAATCTAATTGAGGGATCAAAACTGTGTAATTTTAAAATAGGAAAACCAAGTTCATAAATGAGTAAAAATAAAGGAATCAAAATTATAATTAAGCCAAATTTTAAATCGCACAGACTGCAATAACTAAGAGTAGCCAACTTTATATAGATCGTGGATAAATCTTGTTTCTTTTGTTTTATTGTTGGTATAACTCAATGATTTCTATTAATTAACAAGATCACAAACTAATCACATTTCATTATATTATTATTACTCTATCCCAAGTCAATAATGATAACTTGAGTGATTTCTTTTCTAGAAAATGTTAACATGTCAAAATAGTTTGATATATTTCATTTGTTATTGAACTAACCTGTGCAATTGAAACATACAAAGATAATCTCAATTATATTAAAAATTAAATGAATTTCCTGTCTTCTAAAAAAAAAAGGCAAAAATACAAAGATACACTGCGAATAATGAAAACATGATGGATGAATTCAAAAGATTCATGAAGGAGAGATTTGATATGGCCGGCTTTGGTAAAATGAAGTACTTCTTGGGAATTGAAGTAAACTATTGCGATCAAAGAATCTTCATTAATCAGCATAAACATAGCTCTGAAGTAGTGAAGAAGTTTTGAATTGATGATTGTAATAAATTATGCAGTCCAATTGGTCATCTAAGAAACAACCAATAGTTACACTGTCCACTTACGAAGCTGAATTTATGTCAGCAACTTCTTGTGCCTGCCGGTGCATATGGCTGAGGAATGTGCTGAATTTCTTGCATGTGAAGCAAGTTGGGAGTACTCTTATAAACTGTGATGATAGTTCTTCTATTAAACTCTCTAAGAACCCCCATCATGCACGGGAGGTGTAAACACATTGATGTAAGATTTCACTTTCTTAGATCTTAGTAAGAAAGGTGTAATTAAACTCAAATACTGCAAGTCACAGGACCAATTAGCAGATATCATGACAAAGGCCTTGAAGCTTGAGACCTTCTGTAAATTAAGGGAGGGTATATAGGGATGTGTGATAGCTATTGCATTGGATGAAGGATGAGCCTATGTGCCTGTTTGTGCCTTGGTTAAGCGTGGATCTTGCCTATGGAGCTTGCTTGTTTGTACATTGGCTGAACTTGAAACTCTGTTATTGTTTTTGTTTGTTTGTTTGTCTCTTTAGTTTTGTTTTGTTGCTTATTAAGTTGATCTAGTTGTATAAGATCAATTTAAGGGTGGGTGTGTTGAGTAATGTTTGTATCAGACTAATTGGGCCTTTGAAAGTTCTAGGCCCATGATTGTTGTCTTGTTTGTAAGCCTATATTAGGCATTGTGTTAGTATGGAACTAGTAGAATACCCGTGCTGCCGCCCGGGGCGCGCGTTCCGCGCGTCTTGTTATGCGGGGTGCACGGTCGTCGCGGACAATTTTATTTTCCCTGTATTATTTGATTTTTTTATCATCTTCCCCGTGTACAATAGATAGTTAAAATTTTTTTAGCAACAACTTTTTTTCATTTTAGTTTTTTTTATCAGTTTCCCCGTGTACAACAGTTAATTAAAATTTTTCATCAACAACAATTTGTTCTTTGTATATAAAATTTGATTAAAAATTATCTTTAGAAACAACTTGGTCCCCGTATTATTTGATTTTTGTGTCAGCTTCCCCGTGTACAAAAGTTAATTAAAAATTTTCATCAACAACAACTTGTTTTTTCGTGTATAAAATTTGGTTTCAAATTTTCATCAGTAACAACTTATTCCTATATTATTTGATTTTTTTACCAGCTTTCCCGTGTACAATAGATAGTTAAAATTTCTTTAGCAACAACTGTTTTCCATATTAGTTTTTTTTATCAGCTTCCCCGTGTACAATAGTTAATTAAAATAAATTTTTTCATCAACAATAATTTGTTCTTCGTATATAAAATTTGATTAAAAATTATCTTTAGAAACAACTTGGTCCCCGTATTATTTTATTTTTGTGTCAGCTTCCCAGTGTACAAAAGTTAATTAAAAACTTTCATCAACAACAACTTATTTTTTCGTGTATAAAATTTGGTTACAAATTTTCATCAGTAACAACTTACTTCTATATTATTTGATTTTTTTATCAGCTTCCCCGTGTATTATTTGATTTATACGGAAGTCTCTGGCTCTCTATATATTGTTACTATTTGATTTGTTACGGAAGTCTCTGGCTCTCTAACTTTCATTTTAGGCTAAATTATAAATTTAGTCCCTTAACTTATTTTATGGTTTCATTTTGGTCCCTTAATTATTTGTTGTTCCATTTTAGTCCTTTAACTTATCTCCGTCTATCAAATAAATCCTTTTCCGTTAAATTTTGGCAAAACTGTTAATCTTCATCACATCAATCACAAAAAAAAAATCCAACAAAAAAATAATTAAAAACCAGATGTGGTCACTTTGTTTCCTGTTCCTCTCTTTCTTCTAACAAGTTCATCTTTTTCTTTTCTTTTCTCCTTCTACTAATCTAACTATTTCTCTCCAAAATTGCAAAATGATTTTTCAGAAGCTTCCTGGTTAACCATTCCAACCCCATTTCTTTCTCTTCACAACTTCCATTCTTTTTTTAACCCAATTCTCTTCCACATGAAGAATCTTAAATCAATCATGTGATGGAGGAATTTGGGGTAATTTTCTTGCTGTTAGAATGTTAGAATCCTGAATCGATCATGGTGATGAGGGAATTTAGGATAATTTTTTGGGTTTGATATAGGGAAGAAAAAGAAAGGAAAAAATAAACTGAGGAATTTGGGCGAGTATGTAAAGTCCAATGACTGTAAATTTTAGGAATGATGTTAAGGGTTTGAATTTGGAGAAAAATTGGGAGAATTTGTAAAATCCAGCCGTTGTAATGAATTTATGGGTTTGAATCCAGAAAAGATTAAACATTGGAGTTTGAAGTTCTAATTTTTGATTTTCTGGGTTTTGAACATGATGAATATTTTTGGGTTTTTTTTTTCATTGAATCTGATGAATATGTATGAGTTTCTGGGTTTGGTGTTGAATGTGATGAATAAAGTGATGCAGATTAACAATTTTGTCAAATTTTAACAGAAAATGATTTATTTGATGGATGAGGATAAGTTAAAGGACCAAAATGGAACAACAAATAATTAAAGGACCAAAATGAAACCATAAAATAAGTTAAGGGACCAATAGTATAATTTAGCCTTCATTTTATATGTCTCTCTCACTATAGAATTATTATAAAGCAATTTAATTAAATGAAAATAAATTGAATTGAATTTTGGTTTGAAGTCCATAGGCTGCATTGAAATTTATTTGGAGTCCATTGATAGATCATTTATTTCCCTTTTCGGAACTCTCACCCTTCTCTTTTGTTCTGATTTTATTTTTTTACTTTCTTATTTTTTTACTTTCTTACTATTAGTATTTGATAAAGTGTGGGATATCATTTTTACCAAACGATAGCACAATGATTTCTATTAATTTACAAGATCACAGACTAATCATATTTTATTATATTATTAGTACACTATCCCAAGTCATCCCTATACAAATGATAACTTGAGTGATTTCTTTTTTAGGAAATATTAACATGTTAAGGCACACATATTCAATCAAAAAGTTTGATATATTTCATTTGTTATTGAACTAACTTGTGCAATAGAAACATACAAAGATAATCTCAATTGTATAAAAAATTAATTGAATTTCCTGCCTTCCCAAAAAAGAAAGAGGCAAAAATGTGCCAAGGACAAGGACCTAATAGATCCAACTGAAGCATACATATATTCAAATTCCTAAAAAAATTAAGTAATAAATGAATTTCGGATTAATAACAAAAAAAAAAATTTCAGTTAGTGTTGTTCGGTTCTGCAGTGAAAAAAGAAATAACTTTGTTCACTGATGTTATCGTTTACTAGTTGCCGCCACACGATTGCCGTGATCATGGTCCAAAACAGACTCATTCTTTAGGTCTAAAAAGGGACCACAAATTCCTCCAAAGCTTCCTCTAACTTGCAGTTGAGATTGGGTTTCTTGGACTAGGTAATCCCATATACACAAGCCTAGGTGACATCCTAACTTTTGGGCTGGGCCTAGGAGATGGAATTGGGCCAAATTTATTGAGTCTTGAAGAAGTGGGCCTTGGAGACAAATTAACTTGTTCCAATGCTTTTGATTGCAAATGTTCAGGATAGTCACGTACACACCCAATACGTGGACCAGCACCAGTTGACCACTTGCAAGACAATCTCCTTGTTGCATTAAATGCTGCAATTGCATCCTTTTTATGAATTGTTGTCACATTGTTAATATCACTCACATTGATCTTAGGAGTATGAGGAACCTTTGGTTGTTGTGGTTCATCACTTTCAATAATTGAATAAGCATCATCATCTATAGCACATCTCTGCAAAAATAAAATGTGAAACAATCATTAGTAATCTTAATTTCATAATTTGTTTAGGTAACATTTACTAGTAATTTTTTCAGGACCAAATATTTACCTTAACATTTGTGAGATCTACATTGTGCTCTCCAAGAAAGCTTATAAACTCTTTGAAATTCTCTTCAGTTGGATGGTAGTGTCCACTGTATGGCCATATAGCCTGCATTTTGTATAATGGATAATAACAAAACTTAGTCAACAAAATCTAATGTAATATAATAATTAATGATTTTAGGTATGATGATTTATAAAAAAAAACACTACAATTGTTATGCATCATTAGGGTAGATTTTTTTTACAGATGCATTCAATTACAGTTCGCCGCATATATATATAGTGGTGAAATATGATTGAATATATGAAATCTTTATAAAAATGTGGGGTGCAAATTGAAATCAGTACCTCAAGAACACCTTGATGTGCTACTAATCTACCAGCTGCAGTGGTTGCACCCCCAGCAAGAAAACTTGAATGTTGAAATTTACCCTTTTGCTTTTTTCCCACATACAAGGCTCTTGTTGTGCTAAGAACAAATATCCATTTGGATTTCTCATCAGTATTCACAACCCTTCCATCTTGTCTAAATACCAATCTGCCCTTTTCAACAATTACTTCATATTCTTCTCTTTCTTTCTGCAATGATAACAATAAGTATAAACAATTAACATCAGATACTATATAAGATATATAGGCTTAAAAAAAAATGTGCTATGAATCATCATAAAGTAAGATTGGTCATATAGATAACTTACTGGTCCAAGATATTGAATGCATTGGCGTTGTAGAACAGTGTTCCTAGGACATTTCTCAAGATTTTTTTCTTTTCCATCTCCAACATCCAACCTATAAATTATTTATCATAAAAATCAAAGTTAATCGCCATATACAACAATTTAGACTCCGTTTACTTTCTGAAAACATTTCCAAATATCGTAGAACAAGAGTTTAATTAATTACCAGTAGAAAAATGGTTGTGTACTTTGGCTTTCAAACCAAATATCATAGTACATGTGAAGATTGTGTCCATATCGATGACGCGGGTCAATCTACAACGAAAAAAAAGAAAGAAATTCACTATGTTAATACAAAAATCACAAACTAAAAAGTATAATTAAATTTCAAAGTAAATTGAACTTGAATTTAATAATGAAAGAAAAACTACTTACAGCTTCAAGCCAATGTTGCAATGCTAATTTTTGTGCCTTTTCATCTTTAGATAAACCTTTTCCCACCTTTACAAAAAAAAAAAAAAAAAACAATTAATCAGCACTTAGCACTAAGTAATAAACATTATTCAAAACAAAATAACATGAATCATATAATATAATAAAGTTACTTCAATTATAGTATTTAATAATTTAGAAATTTAAATACCTTAGCTGCTCTTGTTCTTGCTCTAGCCCAACGTGACACAGCAGTTTCAGGTTTCTGAACATCAAAAAATGAAACAGAACTTCTTTTAAGAGCAGCAAAATCCAATGCTTTCCACCATAACTCTTCAACTACAACTGCACAATCTGCAAGGTTTCTTCTTGTACGGTAACTCTTGTAAACCTTTTGAAGTTTAGTTGCAGCAGCATCAAGTTCAAAAACTGGTCTTGGAGAACAGAAAATCACTGCTTCAGGTAGAGAAATAACAGGAACTTGTTCATGTTTCAATTCACATTTACTTGAATCCATGTTTTGTTCTTTTTCTTGAACAAATGAATGGTTTCTTTCAAGAATCATGTGTTGTGGTCTGCAATCACTTAATCTGCTTGAATTGCTCATCTTATTAGACCCATTTGACAAATCAGTTACAGACACCCCCATAAATACAATACCCTACAAATCTGCACAAATGTTTATAATTTATTAATTAGTCATGCCATAAAGTTTAATATTTACTATTATATTGGTCAAAACCAACAAAATATGAAAAACTGTCATATTGTAAAGTTCCATAATTAGCCTCCAATAATTGCACTGGATTTAACTTTCAAATTACTATTTTATTTGATATAAAAAAGCTAGTTGTACATAGTTAGTTACATTGGTCGTTCAGATAACCGACCATTGTAACTAACTATCTACTAATATAAGTAAAAAAGTATGTTGGAAAAATGAATTACCTTTGTTGTTGTATGGTGTATGAGTAGTTTGAATGAAGATATGAGATCTTGTGAAAATAATTGAAGTGTGAGAGTAGTAGAAAAAATAAATGAATTAAGATATGTTTATGACAGTGGTTGTTATTAGCTTATATATAAGCTTTCAAATACGTGTGGAGACCGGAAAATGAGAGAATTAAGGAGCAGTCTTTGAATTCCAATATATAGAATCAACGAGCTTACTTTTGAATAGGAAAAAAATTAAATAAAGGTATGTGAATATAATGTTCAAATTCCAAGTTTAGTACGTAGCTTAAAGTTTTCCAAGGTTGATGGCCACGATACGAACGAAATATTTGATGAATTCAAACCTTAATATATACTATAGTTTGAATTAATTATCCTATAGTAGTAGTATTGAGTATGGTATAGGAATTGAAAGTCTCTTATAAGGTTGTTGTATTGTGTTGTGTTTAAAGAGAGCGTGTAAATAAGAGGTGGCAGTCAAAGAAAGTTAGCTTTTGTGAGGTTCCATGAAGAAACGCGATTAAGCGATTAACTGTACTCAAATTATTTATTGGAGTTGAATACTGTACATCCATGTTTTTCATATTATAAAATTCAATAATAGCAGTTGCAAGTGGTCAATTAATAATACATTTAATCAATTCTCAAGTCAACTTTCATTATTTCAATTCATGTTTAATTATTAGGATGAAAATATATTGCAATTTTTAAAACAATACACACGAGGATCGGGAGTTGTATTCTTTTGTTTTTTTGTATATAATAGTATAACATTGCAGAGAAATTTCTTTACTAAATGAAGGATGCTAGTACGGATCCTAGAAAGAGGATTATGGTTACAATTGTTTTGGTTTTTAAAAAAAGTAATTTTTTCTTTGTATTTTTAAAAATGATTTTTAAGATAATTTCATTAAAAATAGTAAAAATTATTTCAAATTCATCTTTTTATTAATTAAAAGAGTGATTTTAATATTCAATAACTTAAATATTCATGTTAAATATTTTAACTCAATAAAAATCACAATTATTTAAAAAGACTATCTCTAAAAAATGATTTTTATGAAAAGCAAATAGCTTTTTTTTAGTTTTTTTTTTTTTTGAAATTTTATAATCTCAAAAAATTTGTAACAAAATGATAAAATATTTAAAACGGCATTTTAAGAAAAGTAAACCAATTTTTAATTTGAAGTTTTTATAAAAAAAATCTTTGTTAAAATTTTTTTAACACAAAAACGTACACTACAAAAATCCATTTTCAAAAAAGGCAGAACAAACGCACCCATATATATACATGTTATAGTTCTCCCAAATTTGATCAATATTTATTTAAGCAATTACTTTTTTTTATTTCTACGATTTTAAGTCTTTTAATCAAGTAAAATAAAAATATAACACACATGAGGATTAAATTATTAGAAATCTAACTTTATCTTATTTTTGAAACACCATTGTAAATTCACAAATCGATCATAGTACGTAGGAAAAATATCGAGACAACATGCAAATTATGATGCATAGACCATTGTTGTCAATTCTAAACCAAATATGCAATGCCAATTTGTTTTTGCTTTGGTTGTTTGACATTATTATTGCTAGCATGCTATGTAGTATTAATTTACGTGGACTAAAATCATATTCAAAATCAACTATATATATACATTTGTGAATTTTAATTCGAACATACTAGAGAGTCTTATGTTAGCATCATTCTTATACAAATAATCTTTTTTAGCATCATCCTTATACAAATATTTTGAAAACCAGATCGAACTGCTCAAACAATATCAAAATATACAAATAAAAATTAGAGAATTGTAGGTTTAAATATGCAACCTAACATATATAAGATCTATACTTGAAAAATATATCTTAAAAACACTCATAAATAACACTTTTTTTAACAAAACAATAAGGATATACTTGAAAAATATATAACATTTGAATTTGTGCTCTACTTATTTTACAAGATGTACGCCCATTAAAAAAATAAAAGCTGGCTTTAAAATAGGTACCATTTTTTTTGGATTAAATTAATAATCATGAAGGATTTATTTTAATTAAAAATTGGTACAAATAATTAGTAATAGATATATATTTCCTTTCTAATAGGGTTTGAAAATCAGAAACATGAATATACTTTTTTTTAATGTAAGCAATAAAGATATACTTGAAAAATACATAACAACTGAATTTGTGGATTTTTTTACAAGATATGCGTTCGATAAAATAAGTAAATATTGCCTAAAAAATACACTATGTATTATTTAAATTCATGTTATACTGAATTTGTGATTTATAATTTTTGGGTCTTGCTAACATGTGCCCTTAAGGCACATGTTAATAATCTAAAAAGTAGAAACATTTTTTAAAAATACCTTTGACCGTGCATCGCACGGGTCAAATTCTAGTACAAATAAAAATTAGAGAATTGTAGGTTTAAATATGCAACCTAACATATCAAATATTAGTATATTTGTGACATGCTAACATTTCTTTTATCAGACTTCTTTGTTTCTTTGTTACAGCATAATTATGTTGTTTATTTCATTCTTAAATTAAATTTTATTCATATTTTCAAAACCAATTTGAAATTAATGAATGAACAAGTCTAAATTCAAATTGCATTAGACCAATGGTGGTTTATTTTTTATAGTCAATGAGATTTTCGTCTCTCAATACAATCGTGTCATAATTTTACTCGTTAGAACAATAAAGACCATGAACGTTTACTTTTGTTTGTTCCTGAAATTTGTCTTTAAAGTAATTTTGAGTTAATTTATAAGGGTTTATCCCGTTTGAATCACCTCTTATATTAAGTCAACCGTAAATTTTGTCATGGTACATTATTGAAGTCAATGCCTCAAATTTTGAAGGAAAGATAAAATCATTATTCATTGATTGATATACATATCCGTCCATGTACAACCGCAGCCTGAAGAAGAATTAAGAATTAATACGCTCATGCATCTCTTTGTCATTCTTTGTGCCTAATTGCTCCATTATTAATATATATAGTTGACACATAAATATGATATTGATGTGCTACTAATACTCTAAAAATCTTCTTAGATTTAACTACTTCCGTCACTGACTTAATTTTTAGGTGGATATATTAAGTTCAATTAATGTTACCTTCATCGGTTCAATATCATTGGCCTATATAAATATAACCATGTATGTATATTTCGTTTTGATCTAACTTCCACATCAAATTTATAATGACTTTGTTATCGGAGTGAGTTTTGCATGTACACACTTTTTTTTCTATTAGGGTTATGCTAAACAGTGCACCTAATGCACTTATTAAGTATACAAAAAATAAAAATAAAATAAAAATTTATAAATGTTGATAAACATAACTTTTTTTATTTTTAATGTATTAAATGTACGAGTTTTAAAATAAAATTTCTTTATTTAGAGCATCTTTAGTGGAAGTAAAGTAAATGAGTAAACTAAGTTATTTTTTGTGGGTCCAAAGTGATTTGTAGGATTTAAAAAATTTATAGTTGATTTGAGTAGTTTTTACTTTAATGGTGGTTGGTTATAAAGAACCAAATAATGACCCCACATGTTTATGTTTTTTTATTTGTAATTAGTTTTGATTCAAAGTTATTAATTTAATTATTTTAATTAATACGCATAAAAGTATTTATTTTTTGAATAAAAAAATAAATATTAAAATAATACATATAACAATAACACATAAAAGAGTAACATTTTCATAGGAATTTAAAATAACACGTAACAATAAGCAACGATTACATTTTAAACGAAATACAAAATAAGATAAAAATTAACTTTCGTTATTCTCATGGCCAAATTTCTCCCAAATATGCTCTACCAAGTCTGCTTGAAGTTTGCGATGGTTTTGCCTTTGATGCACATGTGCTATCCTTTCAAACAATATTGTCAAATTGGGATCAGGACCAGTAGATACTTCAGTTGTGGATAAATTATTATCAATGTGGTCGTAATCAAAATTACTTGCATATGTGTCTCGCTCATCTTCAACAATCATGTTATGCAATATGATACACGCTAACATTATGTGTTTCATTGTATTCACATGCCAAGCACGCGCCGGACCACGCACAATAGCGAATCGGGCTTGGAGCACTCCAAATGCTCGTTCAACATCCTTTCGTGTTGATTCTTGTCGTTGGGCAAATAGCTTTCTCTTTTCTCCTTGCGGCATAGGGATAGTCTTGACAAATGTTGCCCACTCAGGATAAATACCATCTGATAATGAAAATAGAATGGGAGAACATGTGAGGTGTATATATAAACTAGTTTATAACGGCTAGTTTTTAATAATGGAAAATTTTTATTAACGGCTAATTTTTAGCAACGGCTAGTTTTTCAAAACTATTTTGAAACATAGATTCAAAATTAAAATTACAATGGTCGTGGGCACATTTGAAAATTTTGAGAAGTGTCACCGGTAGGATTTTGGAAATAATTAAAATAAGGATTCCATTGGTTAGGATCCATTTGATAAATGAAATATGATTGGAAATTGAAAGAAACAAAATAAAGTTAAATTTTAGAAGGTAAATTAGTGTGTACAAAAATATAAAATTACTACTAATATTTATACAAAGATAAAATATATCATATAGCCTTATACCAAGTTAAACAATATATAGCCGTTGGAGTATTAATATTGGCAAATCAATGTAAACATATATAAAACAATAGTATTTAATGTCCTATTTAAACTTAGAGAACGTTGGTTAAGTTAATCACGGCAACTAATTTTATTTGCTTCTACTGCCAGGTCATACATAATGCAATGGAAATTCTTTATTGCCAACGTATACTATTAAGAATATGGAATTAGTGAACCTGCACTATTGTTGCTCTTATATGTTTAACTAGTACACCAAATGTACTATTTAGCATTTTCTTTTCTGATCCCCAATTTAAATTTCAGGTTTAACCTCCACTTTAGAATGAATGTTCCTTCCGCGGATCCACCACAGTTGATTATCCATCCTCTTTTTTATCCTCTTCGGATAAATTTTGAAGTTTTTGACAATTTCAAATTCAAAATTATAGCAAAAGAGTAGAGAATATCGATTTGTGGTAATTTTAAAACAGTCGGCAGTACGGACACATATATACTTAGTTAGCTGCTGATTTGGAAGTGAGCAGTTGTTGTCTCATGGCCTCCTTCTGTCAACGCATTAATTAAAAATAAAATGCAAGTTGAGAGACAACGAGACATTAACTTCACCATTAGTTTTCCTCAATCCCTTGGCCAAATTGCAATTTTTTGTCTTTAGTTTACGTGTATAGGCATGCATTAGGCCTAAAAAGCGACGGAAAATTACGTTGATGGGCATATATAATTGCACTTTGATATAGATTAGACCAATAAAATAAAGAAAAATATTAAACAGTGCCGCCAGACAATAGTTAAATATATTAAAATAAAAAAATTGTTTTATAATGTGTGCATTCAATACTTTGAAAATGTAAAAAGTTATTTTCCCATTATTGAATTTTTCTTCTATTTCTTTTTTTGGTATACTTAACAAGTCCCAAAAATAAATACTACCTCCGTCCCATTTTATTAGAGTTATTTTGATTAAATGATACTATTCATTTATCATGTTTTGACCATACTTTTTTATTAATATAAAATAGTCATATCAATCAATATCACTTTATTCATTTTTTCTTTAATTTTTATCTCTCATCGTAAGTGTACCTAAATTATATTTATTTAAGTTTGTGCTCATATTAAAATTTTTCCAAAGTAGATGGATCTAGCTAACAATGTTACAGGCTGGCATATCCACCAATTAAATACAAGAGGGCCATATGTTAGTATACTAGTAGAAACTAGAAAATAATGTTACACTTTGAGGTGGCAAAATGAGTCATTAATTCATTGTTCATCTATCAATAAATTCATCTAATTCATTCAATATGTATTATATATTGCATTCTCTCTGTTACATCGTTTTGAGAAGAAAAAAATTGTTCTAAATTATAAGTTGCTTTATAAAATAAATGAACAATTTAATGCTATTTTTTTTATTATATCCTTAATTATATATTACTCTTATTTCAATTCTTTAATTTATTTTTTCCATATTATTAATGAAGGACAATTTTGTAAACCAACTCATAATTTCTCTTTTCCATACAACATTAACTACATTTCTTAATTTGTATAATATGATCAAAATGACTTATATTTTGGAACGGAGAGTGTAATTGTTAATAGATTAGATTCAATTCTTTCAACCTTTTTTCTAAAAGGATTAAACTTATTTATTTTAAAATAGATACAATATGATTATATTTAATATTTTAAAACATCTTAAAAAATTACTTTTTGGATTATTTCAAAACAATTTTTTAGTATTTAAAAAAATCTAGATTTTCTTAAATAAAAAACAGATTTTTTAAATAAGTATTTTCTTTTTTAAAGCATAAATAAGTATTTTCTTATTAAAATAAAATAATAGTTTAAATATTATATTTATTATTAAATTAAAATTAATAAAATAGGGGTGGAAGGTGGTGGCCGGATGCCGGAGCTCAGACACCCCTACCACGGGAATGTCGAAAAATCTGTCACCCACCACCATGCCAAAGGTCCAACGTTGACTGGTTGTCACCACCACGTGTTTTTACTATTTATTAAAATTTTGTTACTAAAAAATAGCTAGAGCTCTTTATGATTTCTCTTTGTAGGGGTGTCTATTTTGTACTACTTATCTGAGTTTATTTTGGGGTAAGGTCTAGCCCCCATGTATATTTTTTTTCTATATATTATTATGAGTTATAGGTATAGGATGAGAGTGTTTAAATATAACAACTTTGTTGGATGTCTACTTACTATTTGATGTCCAGATACTCTTAATTTATTAAAAAATTTAAAACTAATAAAATAGTTTAAAAAAAAATAATTTAGGGAGGTGTAGAAAGAATGATTTGGGCTCACTAAAATAATTTAGGTAGCTGTGTCAAAAAAAAAATGGACTTAGTGAAAAAAGAAATTTGAGTTGATTATACACCATTTCATAAAATAAAAAGATTTTTTAAAAGATAATAAAATTAATAAATATGTTTCTTTTTTAAAAAAAACCCATTCATTTAAGATACAATAATATGGATGGATTGGATGAATCATGTATTTATTAGATGAATTAGATTGGATTATTTCAATAAAATTTTGATGGATTATAATAGATTAATCGATTATTTTGATCCATCCATTACCATCTAAATTCAAATCTATCCAATTCATTTATTTTGTCACTCCTAATTACAGCCGATAGATATAGATATAATTGACATAAGCTAGTGATTACCGACGATTAGGAAGGAATATAATAAATAATTACTAAGCCACTAGATTTGGTCCAACAATGAGGAATTCAGGGTCACAATTGTAACAAAAAAAATATTGTTGACATATATGTAGAGGTAGATAATCTTATTCTAAACACATGTTTGGATAGTTTTCTTTAAAAAAATATTTAAACATGCATATATTGGGTAATGATTAGGAAGAAATGATATAGGGCCAATTATTAGAATATGAGTAAAATCAAACGATAATAAATAATTTATCCTCGATATATCACAAGTTTTCGTAAAATTATAAAAAAACAGTTAGAGAATCATGAGTGAGTATATGTGGAGCAAAGAAATTGAAGAAAAAACAATTGTATGTTAGGGTCAGTATAATTTGGACCCATGAATTCATTTGTCCATCTTGGACCAATGGGTTTTGGACTGGGGTAAGACCCAAAAATAACTAGTATAGGCCCAACAGCAAGATGACCCAATCATTCAACCCATTAAATTCAAATAAACAACTTGGCGGGAAAGCAAGGCGGATGCGACACACCCTATAGACGACGCCCTCGCCCCAAACACAACTGCTCCTATGAAGACCCAGCCTGCCAATTAGTACATGGAAGGAGATAACCACCCTCTACCACCACGATCACCACCGAAACGGGAAGGAACCACCCATCGCCGCCACGTGGGAGACGGAGGAGGAAGAAGAAACTGCCACGATCATGGGGTATCCGTGATCGTGGTACCTCATAACTGATATTTGTAAAAATCTATAAATAGGAGCTTATGCTTCATTGTAAAGGGTTCACAACTTTTAATAGACAAGAGATTACTCATTTCTTATCTATGGTTCATTAATTTATCACCCCCCTATTTGTTCACCAGAACATTTTTGGCGCCCACCGTGGGGCCCTGGTAAAACCATTCCGAGGCCACACAACATTCAGGATCAAAGCTTCATTCCATAGCTTCATATTATCTACGGATCAAACCCTTCAAAGAAGAAAAAGAAAAGAAAAAAAAAAAACCAGTTTAACCATATCACTATTTTCCCAAATTTTGGTTAGTTTTGCCGATAAAAGGTTCAGCACCATCACAACAATCAGCGAGAGATTCACCGGCACAACGTCATAGATCTTCGTCGGCGGAACCACGATTGCAGCAGTTCCCTTACCAAATAAGCGGCGACGGCACAACTCTAGGTCTCGGCCGCTACAACTGACCAACCAACTTTACTCCGGAAACAAAATTCCTTGTTCGATTTCATTCCCATGGGTGGCGGATACATCCGTTCAGATATGGGGTTTATGAATTATCCGAATAGGTTATGTGCCACTTCACTTCCCTTCATATATTATAATTTTTGCAATGTTTATCGATAAAAGAAAATCTAATGAATAGTACCAAAAACCCAAGTTGAAGGAACATAATACTAATTAGAATAATGCTAGATATAGCGACAAAAATTACAGCGAACGTTTCACGAATGACGTGTCCACTTCTTAACCATTCAACCATCTCCTACAACTCGCCACTATCCTTCACCGATGCATCACCTCGAACAAACACGCACGGCAGCAACATGTTCCGGCGACCGAGCGAGTCTCCTAAAACTTTTGTCGAGGTACACATCATGCTCGTCAACTGTGACGGGCGAACCGGATGACGGAGACCGCTGAATTAAATGAAGATACAGCCATGGTTGATGTTGGATTGTACGATGGTAGTGGTGGTGGGGAGGTGGTGCAGGTACAGAATCAATTAGAGATGATGAGGCGGTGGAAAACAGAGCATGTGTGGGTGAATCGGGTTCGGTAAAACAGAGCATGATATATCATCGTTTTATATTCAATTTCCCTTTTACTTCCAATCTTCCATATTAGCAAACTGGACATGCGATTCACACTCAATGGAATTATGAATTTTTAAGATTGTTAAAATCATCTCAACCATGTTTGTTTTGCGGTACAGAACAGAGGTTTGATTGTTACTTGTTGTTATAGCTTATAAGAGATTCCAACAAAAAAAAAAACAAAGTTCCAACCATTTCGTGAAATTTTGCGACATATGCTTTCGCTGCATATAGCAGCGCTCTACTAATTACTTCTAATTTCCTCAGTTCCACTTTATGAATTTTATTCATGATAGTCTTTTGAGAATTTGATATGCTATGCTCTCTCACCATTCTTGCTGTATTGTTTGTCATACGTGAGTGAATATTGTGTAATTTACCGCATTATGATTCTTGTGTGTTGAGAAGAAGATAAAAGAAGTATAGTTTGGAACTGGGAATAAAATTGAAAGAATGAATTGTGTATTTTAATTGTTTGTGGGATTATTCCCTTGGTAGATAATCTAACAACGATTGCCACTTTTAATCACTTTTAATCCGCTCAGATTATAGTTGACTTATAGAAAGTCTTAAGTTTTGATTATATTTTATTCTTCTACAATCTCTATTTCACTGTGTTTCTTTTAGTATTTGCTTGATAACTTCTATTCTTCCAGTTTAATGCATCTAGTGGAAGGTTTACTTATTTATCAATAAGAGAAAATAAGAAGACTTTTTCAAAAGGCAAAGACAATTCAAACAATATCACTGTTAATTAATCATATATGTTTATGTGAGAGTCTCAACTTAGTTAAAGCCAAAAGATAATAATTATATTTATAGTAATAGTAATATATAAGGTAAGACCGGTCAAACAGTTTCGACGAGGCGATGTCTTGAATCGTGAATAATTGAATTAGTATGTGATTAAATTATCTTTAGTGGCTATATTTACATGCTCTCTTATATAGTTACATCAACAAACATATTGTTAGACACAATAAAAAAAAATGACAAGTATTTTTCACCTCCACTTTGTATGATTTGTATCGGGCGACTACTTTTGATTGTACCGCCATTCAAAAAATAAATTGATAATAATTTAGTAGTCCTATTATATAATTCTTATATATCTTTAAACTCATCTTTCATAATGTTGTTTGTATTTTTCTTACATGTGCAAAATACTTTGAGCGCGACACTGTTCTAGAAGGCAATCAAAAAAGCACAAGGGACAAGCAATTTTTTATGAAAATTTTAAGGATAAACAGCTCGCCGAACCATTGTCGCCGTCCAACATCGTCGTCTCGCCGCCAACTGTTGACAGTGCAACTTCGCTTATCGTTGTTTCAAACATGGACATCATCACCGTCAAATTATGTAATTGTTTCGTGAAAACTGAGCACACAAACCGAAACTTGAACCAGGTTCTATCTTTAGCATTTTCTTTACTTACACCATTGTGCATATCAATTGAAACTTGTTTCCACAAATGATGTAATGTGTGGTTAAACTCATGCTATGTGGTAACTTCATATCGCGTAAATACCATTGCTCAAGTAAATAACTAATCATGTCGCTGTAAGTTTAATGAGTTATGTCGTTATGTTGTAGAGGTTCAGTAACATGAATGCAGTGAGCTAATGAGGTATCATTGTCTTTAATGAGTTATCATTGATTTTTGGATGATAAAATTTTGCTTTTGATTGTTCATGTGATAGATTGGCAATTTGTGTTACCCTGTCCTTGTTAACTATATGCTTTTTGGATGGCAGCACATGTTTCATTCAAATATCTATCATATATTATATTTGCGTTATATGGATGCAGACATATACTAGTATTTAAAACTAGTCAATCATCATAATGGTAATGGTAATTTGCAAATTACTATTACAGGTGCACAAAATAGTGATGAATATAAATGATTATTATAACTAACAAAAGTACCAAGTTGATCATAGTGCCGGACAAAAGGCAAAGGCGGTAAATCTGAACAATTTTTATTGAGGCCCACCGTTTTAAATCTTTGGTTTCGTGAAGAACTGATACATATGCTTAAGACATGACTGAAAAAGAAAGAAGAAACGAGTTGAAACACCATGACGTTATCCGTGAATCTTACGAGTAGGAAACGTCAGAAATAGAAACGGCGATATCCGTAAATCTTACGAGTTGGATACGACGGAAACGAGTTGAAACACCATGGCGTTATCCGTGAATCTTACGAGTAGGAAACGTCAGAAATAGAAACGGCGATATCCGTAAATCTTACGAGTTGGATACGACGGAAACGAGTTGAAACACCATGGCGTTATCCGTGAATCTTACGAGTAGGAAACGTCAGAAATAGAAACGGCGATATCCGTAAATCTTACGAGTTGGATACGACGGAAACGAGTTGAAACACCATGGCGTTATTCGTGAATCTTACGAGTAGGAAACGTCAGAAATAGAAACGGCGATATCCTTAAATCTTACGAGTTGGATACGACGGAAATGGGTTGAAATACCAAGGCGTTACCCTTTAAACTTTTCAGTGGGGGGCGTCCAAAAAATTAAAATCAGGTTGAAAATCCTAGGCGTTACCCTTTAAACTTACAAGTGGGGGGCGTCCAAAAAATTAAAATCAGGTTGAAAATCCTAGGCGTTACCCTTTAAACTTTTCAGTGGGGGGCGTCCAAAAAATTAAAATCAGGTTGAAAATCATAGGCGTTACCCTTTAAACCTTTGCGTGGGGGGCGTCCAAAAAATTAAAATCAGGTTGAAAATCCTAGGCGTTACCCTTTAAACTTACAAGTGGGGGGCGTCCAAAAAATCGAAGCATGGTTGAAAGTCCAAAACGTTACCCGTAAATCTTACGAGTTGAGAACGAGGAAAAGAAAAAGAAAGACATATCAAAATATCAAGGTGCAACCTATTAAATGGGAGACGCCAGCGACAAAAAAAATGTTATTAAAGGCGGTTAGAGGTAATTTCATACATTACTCTTATTATTGGTTGATTTATACTAAAACAGGTAGGGGCATCGCCCAAGAAACCGAAACCGAGACTTGCAAAAATATGCGTCAGCCAAAGACAAGAATAAACTCATTCAAAATCAAGGAATTTATTTATTGAAGTCAAGATACAAAATGCAAAGAAAAAAGAAAGTGGTTCAACGATGTTAAGTCGCCTATGGTCACTATGAAAAAAGAAAAGAAAACGCCACAACGTCGCCACAAACACATTATATTCTCTAAGGCGAGTCCGCCCACCATCTTCTCTATGGCACCAGTATTTTAGCATAACCCAGGTGATATCATTCTAACTCGCCTTGGTAAAATTTATCATTTTATCTATTTCTTTCTATAATCGAAGTATATAAAAG
This sequence comes from Trifolium repens, assembly GCA_030408175.1. Taxonomy (NCBI): domain Eukaryota; kingdom Viridiplantae; phylum Streptophyta; class Magnoliopsida; order Fabales; family Fabaceae; genus Trifolium; species Trifolium repens. The sequence continues at coordinate 53,877,145 of CP125851.1, forward strand.
TCACCATGGATGAATCCGTATTACTGCATATGAATCTGGTCACTCTTTCGTTGTCTATATTTTACCTTGATTCTCACTACTATATGAATTGAATAGTCCTTCAAGATTGTCAAAAACACCGAAGGGAAACAAAAAATTAATATGGAGCAAAAAGACAGAAGTACGAGCCAACAGAAGAGGGGGCGATGCAGAGCAACGCCACATCGCCAATGATCGCCGAAAAGATGACGCCAAAAGAGGCAAGCACGCCCCAGGCGAGGTGAGATGAGATTTCTAAGCAAGGAGCAAAAGAATCCGTGACTCAACTACAAAGAAAAGCAAAGTTAATGCAAAGATGAATGGAAATCAACGCTGCAAACGTGATTATTTATAGAAGTTGTTATGCAATAAAGACGAAGTAGGGGACGATTATTTCCCCACGTCCTACGACTATCACCACTTCGTCTCTTTGAGCCTCGTGCTTGGGGGGTTGTGGACTGGGGTAAGGCCCAAAAATAACTAGTATAGGCCCAACAGCAAGATGGCCAAATCATTCAACCCATTAAATTCAAATAAACAACTTGGCGGGAAAGCAAGGCGGAGGCGACACACCCTATAGACGGCGCCCTCGCCCCAAACACAACTGCTCCTATGAAGACCCAGCCTGCCAATTAGTACATGGAAGGAGATAACCACCCTCCACCACCACGATCACCACCGAAACGGGAAGGAACCACCCATCGCCGCCACGTGGGAGACGGAGGAGGAAGAAGAAACTGCCACGATCATGGGGTATCCGTGATCGTGGTACCTCATAACTGATATTTGTAAAAATCTATAAATAGGAGCTTATGCTTCATTGTAAAGGGTTCACAACTTTTAATAGACAAGAGATCGATTACTCATTTCTTACCTATGGTTCATTAATTTATCACCCCCCTATTTGTTCACCAGAACAGGTTTCATTACCATAGATTTAATATAAATATAGTTCGACGGCTGAGATTTAAAGCTTGTTACCTTTTAGGACATTTTCACAAGGAAAGATGTGTATGTGAAACGGTTGTACAAGATTTTTTCTTTCTTTTTTTGTTTTTTGGTGACAAGATTTGTGGATTGGGTCAACAACGTGGACCATAAAAAGTGCTGGACCGTAAAGGGTTAAATTAAAATGTTTGAATATTTATTTATTTCTTTATAGTATATGATTGGTGGTATATTTCTTATGTGCATTATTGTTGGTAGGAGAAAATTATTCTACTTCTAAAAAGAATTTGAGGAAGAAATCTCAATTAGGTAAATAATATTTGAATTAGCAAAAGCAGAGCAGCCGCCGTTTCTCCTTTTCCATTATCTTTTTCTTCTTCATCATCCAAAAACAAGAGACTGTATTTTTCTCAATGGCAGCTCAAGATGCTTTCCTTCCTCGAAAGAGGGCAATTTTGGTGGGAAGTGAAGAAATCAGAGTTGGAGACAGAGGGACGGGGGTCGTACATGATGTATTTAGGATGCAACATACGTTGCTGCAAGTTTATGGAATGCGTCCTTGGAATATTACGACGATGATCGATCATGATGATTTTATCTTGCCGACGGCGACCAATGTGCTTCAACGCATACATCGTAAATTTGAAATTTCTATTCCGGGAGATGAACTCCTCCTCTACTTGGCGTGTCACAGCGGCACGAGAGCCACTCCACCTATATTCAGCAATACTCGTCATATCGAAGCAGTATCTCTCTCGTACGACACGATATTGGACGGTAAACTGTTTTTATTTAATTTTTTCTTATTAAATTGATATTATGTTGGAGTTATAGGGTTTCCCTGTTTATATATATTGATATAGACATCGTTAAGTTATGTTCTGTTTCGATACCATGTTTATGTGTTCCGATATATGTTGATATACATGCATAGTTGCGTGTTATTTTTGTGGATCTGTTGAATTAATTGGTTAACTGTTTAAATGACTATATTTATGTCACTAATTTGTAAGTGAGCCATGGTATTTGATTGTTTAAAAGAGTAATGCTATATATGAAATTATGTTAGAGTTATAGGGTTTCCCCTGTTTATGTATTGATATAGACATCGTTAAGTTATGTTCCGTTTTGATACCATGTTTATGTGTTCCGATATATGTTGATATATATGCATAGTTGCGTAAACAGGGGAAACCCTATAACTCCAACATAATTTCATATATAGCATTACTCTTTTAAACAATCAAATACCATGGCTCAAAGAGAAGAAGCTCAACTCAATAGTAACCCTTGTTTATGTTTTAGCAAAAGCAGAGCAGCCGCCGTTTTGTGGATCTGTTGAATTAATTGGTTAACTGTTTAAATGACTATATTTATGTCACTAATTTGTAAGTGAGTCATGGTATTTGATTGTTTAAAAGAGTATTGCTATATATGAAATTATGTTGAAATTATGTTGGAGTTATAGGGTTCCCCCTGTTTATGTATTGATATAGACATCGTTAAGTTATGTTCTGTTTTGATACCATGTTTATGTGTTCCGATATATATGCATAGTTGCGTAAACAGAGGAAACCCTACAACTCCAACATAATTTCAACATAACTCCAACATAATTTCATATATAGCATTACTCTTTTAAACAATCAAATACCATTACTCTTTTTATAGCGGTGCCCGTTTGTGTGGTACGATCTTCTATTATGCTACCTGAAATTGAAAATTATTCTAAATTTTTCATTCATCTATTTTATTTATTATGTTAAGTGGTAAAGAATATAACATCAGACTTATATTTTTTATTAGCGGGCTAGACGGCGTTGTGTGTTTTTTATTCTCAAAGCAAAAATTACCCATTAATTTTGTCACCAATATTTGACATCCCCATGATTTGTTAAAAAAAACACATAAACTTCGAAATGATTACTTCGAGAGAACAAAGACTGTAACACCCCAAATCTTATATTTTATTATATTTGATTAATTGAAGTTATTTAATTAATTGTGTATGTTAATTGGTATATTTTATATGTATTAATTAGTTGTTACATTTATGTTTGATAATAGTGGGCTTTTATGAGTATTGGACTTAATTAGAATGAATAAGAGTTTGTGGTAGAATTAAGGGTAATACAGTAATTTAGTGTGAGTTAGTGGATTGTGTAGAGATAAGAGTGGCATTTTGGTTATTATCTTAAATGATAGAGTATCTTGGAGAGGAAGTAGTGACAATTGTGTAAATAAATGTAGAAGTGAGTGGTTAAAGTGAGGATAGAATTGTGTGGGAATTGTAGAGAAAAGAAGGGTAGAGTGGGAATTTGACATAAACCTAAGAATGAGGTTATATAAAGGGATGATTTTTATGAGAGGTGTGTTGTTGTTGTTTGTCATAAAAATAGTAGAGAAAGAGAGGTAGAGAGATAAAAGAGAAAAGAAGAGAAAAAGGGTTTGAGAAAGAAAGAAGAGAAAGAAGTTTAAAGGTGAAGAGAGAAAGAGAAGAAAAGCCAAGTTAGAATCAAGAGAGGAAAGGAGGACTAGAGAATCCAACTAATCCAAGGTAAGAGACTTAGATAATATAATTTTGAGTGATCAAAGAGAGGGGAGTTTGTCTATGACTCCACACCCAAACTCTCTTAACTCTTTTTGGGTTTTGGAAAAGAAAGGGTTTTGGGAATGTGTTTATTATTGAAGCTTGATAATGATTCATGTATAATATGCTTCTACTTGTGATTGTTGTGTAAAATCCATGATAAAGTTGATTACTTGAACCTTGATTTTGGTTGATTATGTGATAAATGAGTTTTTGTTAAAATGGGTATAGATTCTCAAATTTGAATTATGATAAGTGATTTTGAGTGTTCAAATAAGTGATTTTATTCATAAACATGCTTGGTAACTGTTTATAAGTATTATTGGGTTCAAATAAGTGATTTTGGGTGAAAATAAGTGTTTTTTTGGTTCAAAACGCGTAAAAAATGATTTTTCATCAGGTCCCTGCGCCATGGCGCAACTATCCCGCGCAATGGCGCAGCATCCTCGGATTCCTGCGCAGTGGCGCAGGTTAATGGTCAACTTCGTTGAATGTTGACTTTTCGTTGACTTTTGACTTTTTGACGGTTTATGCACCCGGAACCTATTTTCAATACTTTTTCGTGTAGATTCCAATTCCGGAGTTCGTTTTCTGAGATTGTGTTTAGTTAGTGATGTATACCCAATTTTGATGTTACTTAATGTGTTAAGTGAAGTTGATATATCTAAATTAAATGAGACTATGTTTATGATGATGATAGATAATTAGTCATGATGTGTGATGATTAATGATGTATGATGATTAGTTAATAATGTATGTTGATTAGCTAATGATGTGTGATGATTAGGAGTTAATTAATGATGATGAGTTATGATGTTCATGTTTTATGATGATAAATTAAGATGATGTTTTATGATGATGAGTGTGTTGATTGGTGATTATAATGTTGAAGCTTATGAATATAGGATATTAGGATTATACTATCCTAATAAAGAAGAATATTAGATTGTGTTATCTAATAAAGAAGGATATTAGATTATGTTATCTAATAAAGAAGAATATTGGATTATGTTATCCATATTGATGACGAGTTGATGTTAGTTGTTATCATAGGTTTGATAAAGAATCATGAACATACATGCATTCATGACTGAGTCGGATATTAGAATTATGTTGATTCTAATAAAGAAGGATATCAAATTAGGTTATTTGATAAAGAAGGATATTAGAGGTGAGATACTTTAATAAAGACGATGGTACCACATGCATTTAGTTATGTCTAGGGTGACATGACATGAGATTGGTGACATTAGTTTGCATTAGGGTAATTGTGCACTCTAATTGATATTTGGTAATTGTCATTGTTTTCCATTATGATTGTAAATGGTTGAATAATGTGATACTTGATACTTGACATTGATTGATAATCCTTATTAACATGATTTAGCATGTGTAATAATAATTGATAATTGATGATGATGTGCATACTTGTCAATTGATTGAGAATGTGATGTTATTATGATGCGTTGTACTTTATATGAATATGAAATATGAATGACATGAGATTGATATTTGTTTATGGAATGAGTTGTAGACATGACTATGATATGTCCTAAGTATTAAGAGTGCTCTTGTACTTAGTTTCTTTTTATGGTTATATTATCTAACCATCTGTTTTGTGTATGTGCTGGATTTGGGTTCCAGATCTTCAGGTTATATGTTATTGATGTCCGAGTCGTCGGTGAAGCTCCGCTCTGATGTGACACGGGGATGAGATTATTTCTATAATGTATATTTAGAATCTTGTTTCTTATTTCCAATGTATTTTATAATGTATTTTTCTTAGAAACTTATTTGTACAATAATTGTTTTACTAATTAAGTTATTGGTAAACCTTTATGTGTACGATGTAATACTCGAACCAAGTCTTTCATGAATCAAACTTTATTTCCGTTGCGCATTTTTAAATGTTATTTTATTAAATACGGGTTTGGGTGTTACAAAGACACTCCTGCATAGTGAATCAACCAACTATCTCAATTTGAAGTATCAATAGTTTAAATAACTATAATGCAAAATAAGAACATAATAAAGAATCAAAGGGAGAAAATAGTGACAAAGAGAGGGAAAGAGGTTGTTTCTTCACCACATGTATTCTTTACGCATTTTTTTGAATATATACAATTATACAATAATAGAACATACTACTACTCGTAATTTCATGAATTGCATTTTTTTTCTGTGCTTCCATAATAAGAAATGTCTTTAACTTTGTCTTTAACTCGATCGGTTAACTTGTTTCCCTCTATTTTGCTTTGTTTATCCATGATTTGACAAAATATAGTAGTACCCTTTATAAACTTGGTTGCATAAGCAAAATGTTCTCCAAAGTCATATTCTGCACTTCAAGCAGACTCACATATCTTTATCCAGTGAAGAAATTTCCACACAATTTAAATAGTGAAAGTCTCAAATGGAAATTTTGACAATATTAATATAAACGATCAACTTAAGTCACAATGCTGAAAAAAATAAACAACACCAGCAAATAAATAAAAACAAATCAGTGTTGTTCATTTGAGACCATCTGTAGCAGGAACAGGAAAAAATAAAATAGAATTTGACTAAAAAGAATAAGCAAACATTTGGTTTTCGTTCACTCTTGTAAAAGAGAAAAGTCTAATTGAATCATCAAAGAGAAAAGTCTAAATGAAACCATAAAAATGCAAGTAAACACATTGAAATACATAGGTCAAATTCTCCTCTAACATACACTATTGTTGAAAAATTGGAGGAATTGGTGAAATTAAACACCCATATTGTAACCTGTTAAAAAAAAAACACACATATTGGAAATGACATCATGAAGCAAATAATGGATGCACCAAATAAAAATTGTAACCATAGTACTAAGGAGTAAAATAATTAAACCGTTTAAAATTTTAAACCGTTCCAAAAATTTGCAATGGCTTTGTCGCGACATTTAGCATTTTCCTTCATTAAAATAAAGCTTCACAAAAATAAAAATACAAAAATAAATCTAGCAACAATAAAGTATGATATACAAATATTAACAATAAATAACTATATAATAATATACACATCCTTTAACTACACAAAAGCAAAACTGTTTTAGGGTATATTTGTACACATGTCATCACCACATCTTCCTAGAGCAAAATCCTATGTGGACATAATGACAAATTTCATACCTTCTTTAGGCAATTTTTTGAATCAATTTTCCCTCCTTCCTTTGGTTGCACAGCTGGGTCAAAGATAAAACAAGCCCAATGCATTTCGGACCAACAAAGCCCAGTCCGTTTTCACCAACTTGCTTTTGACCCGTCGCTGTCTTCCATCAGCTTTTATCATCCCATACTGACACAAACAAAGAAAGGAGGGTCATTCTTTTGAAATTGTAACCTCTCAGATATATTATACACACATCCATTTTCTCAGATCTATACACACATCAATTTTTTTATTGATTATACACACATATATTTTTTTTGAAGCAATTATACACACATCCATTTTCTCAGATGTATACACACATCAATTTTTCATTGACTAATATACACACATATATTTTTTTTGAAGCAAATATACACACATATATATTTAATAGGCATTTTAATATTTGAGGATTTATAGATTTTATAGGTAATTACATGTATATTTAATATTTATAGGCATTTTAATATACACATATATTATACATACATCCATTTTCTCATATGTATACACACATCAATTTTTCTTTGATTATACACACATAATTTTTTTTTGAAGCAATTATACACACATATATATTTAATAGGCATTTTAATATTTCATGATTTATAGATTTTATAGGTAATTACATATATAATTAATATTTTATAGGCATTTTAATATACACACATATATTATACACACATCCATTTTCTCGGATCTATACACACATCAATTTTTGTTCGATTATACACACATAAATATTTTTTGAAGCAATTATACACACATATATATATTTAATAGGCATTTTAATATGTGAGGATTTATACATTTTATAGGTAATTACATATATAATTAATATTTTATAGGCATTTTAATATACACACATATATTATACACACAACCATTTTCTCAGATCTATACACACATCAATTTTTGTTCGATTATACACACATATATTTTTTTTGAAACAATTATACACACATATATAATTAATAGGCATTTTAATATGTGAGGATTTATACATTTTATAGGTAATTGCATATATAATTAATTTTTTATAGGCATTTTAATATACACATATATATTATACACACATCCATTTTCTCAGATCTATACACACATCAATTTTTTATTGATTATACACACATATATATTTAATAGACATTTTAATATGTGAGAATTTATACATTTTATAGATAATTACATATTTACTTTAATTTATTTTGATGGTTGTATTATAATTCAATGATATCAACGAAATCTCACCCCGTGCGTTGCACGGGTGCCCCCACTAGTACTGATACATTTGCAAAGAATTTATATATATATGAAACTCTCGTTGATCCTTTCAAGTAAAAAATTGGTTATAAAAAATGGTTGAATGAATAGTAATGATTTATAATTAGGCACAAAGTAACTACATTGTACCTCCACAACACTCGAAGAGACAAATACATCCAGACCAGAACTGTAAACGATCAAAAAAACATGATGAGATAGTTAGAATATAAGCTAATATCCACAAAAACAAAATAATCAATCAGAGACTACCAAGAAGGAAAAATTAATAATTTGAAAAATTGAATTGTTTCCCTTTGTTTTGTGCCATTTTAAAAATTGAATATACATTGAAATTCTCGTGAATATTTGTATCCCAAAATCCATTAAAAATTTAAATTAATAATTAAAAAAAGTAACTTTCAAAATAGTTAATAATTAACAAAAAAAATTAATGATAATTAAAAAAATATTACTATTAATAGTAACTTTTAAAATAGTAAACACTCTCAATAGTTGACAAATGACCAACTTGCCAAAAAACTAATCTTGCTTTATTATATTCTACTATGATATATATATATATATATATATATATATATATATATATCCTCCGGAGACAATTATAAGCAAAAAACACCTTTTAGACTAGATACAATGGTTTTCCGATGAATCTAAAAAGGTGTTTTTTGCTTATAATTGTGTCTAGAGGGAGTATTGTCAAATAAAAAAAGAGAAGAAAAAATGGTCTCAATGTCTAAAAAAGTTGTTCAAATAACATCAGTCATACAACCCGTATTGAAATTTCACACATTTCTTAGCCTCCAAAGATGTCTGAGAAGGTTGAAGGCAACCCGTTAGTGATTGTATGATTCATTACAAAGTCGCCAAATCTGTAGGTTGGCAGTTTTCAGATTATTCTTCTAAGAGCATACAATTCATACCACTCAATTTAATGGTTTAAATGTATCCCACTTAATTCTTTATATTATTTCATATTTTCCAATTTTCAATTATTTAAACAATTCAACTACATTTATTAAATATTCATACCACCCATCAAAAACTTTAAATTGGGTTCCAATAATCTCACACTATATAGTCCAAAGAGAGAGAGAGAGAGAGAGAAAGAGAGAGAGAGATGGTGGCTTTGCTTGGCAACGGTGATTTTGGAAAGTGGATAAAACACCTCATATTGAATGTCAATTATTCATACCATCCTGACACATTGTCTTTAGTTAGTGTGAAACTACTACCAAAAAACACCGATGTTGGTGCTCTAAGGTTCTATCATACGGTGAGCGAGGATCTCGCTTTACCTCATATGTTTTAAACCTTAATTTTTGTAGAATTCCTAAATTTCAATATCACTTTAACATGTATCTATGTATGTATATGAACCATTTTTACAACAAAGACATTGAATACACACCTTTCAAGAATATATTTCTTTTTTGTTTCCATAACTGTGACTCTGTCCGATAAAAATAACAGATGATTAATAAACTAACTAATAGTTTATGGCTTTTAACTTATAGTTGATAAGCTAATTGCAATATTTGATAAAATAGCCGCTCTAACAAGATTATGAACAATCATATTCGTTTGGCGCTTTACAAACTTACAAAAAGAAAACCACGAGGAAACATTCATATATGGATACGATAGGCACGTAAAAGACGAGCCTCATTGCCAATTTCTTCCACAGGAGTATATAGGACACAGGCTTTGGCCAAGGAACCTTTCATGCATTCCTGCAAGATTAAACATATGTTTACCTTATTAAAGATATCAAACAAATTGCATAAGGTCAAATTTGGTGGTATAATAAAGCAAGTGTATCCATCCAACATACACTACTATCGCAAATCTTTCTATGAAATCCCAAGCTAATGTAAGTATTAGGATGAAGTGATAAACATCTCACAATGTAATGCTGAAGTTAATGTAACATTTTGTCTACGAGTTTGAAAAGAGAAAAGCTTCAAATTGTGAATATATTATAATTTTAAATGCAACAAAAAGACACTCTGCAGAAATCAACTTGTATTTAGTCACTTCATTCCATATATTTAGTGAATGCACCAGCCTTAATTAAAATGGCTTGTTATATATTGTTAACAAACAATTAGCAAGTAGGAATTCATGAGTGCTCTTCAAAAAAAAAAAAGGAATTCATGAGTGCTGTATTGATAACTTACCAGTCCCTTTAATCTTACTAAGAGAGGCCGATTATCCAACGCTTCCATAACTTTTGAGGAAATACTCTGCATGGATACAAACATAATAATTACAAAGAAAGAATTTAATTTACATACTATATATTATTTATTATGTTGTGTTTAATAAAACTTACCTGCAAGACCTCAGTGGCTGTCTTAACTCGGTCTGTGTTCCACAGCTTAAGCATGAGTACTGTGAGGTGAAATGTCTTAGGCTTGATGAATATAGATTTATCAATCCCCAAGTCTGTAGAAGTGTAAAATAAATCAATGATGTTTCATTTTAAAGAAGATAGCACATAGAAGTAGTAGATTAAAATAGAAGAATATACAAATAATCCTTGATGGGTTTCTACATCACAAAGTAATCTCATAAACTATGAAAAAATGACTAGTTACTGAGTAATATAAGCATGTCCTAGAAATAATCATCACTTTCATAAATGATGAAGTAGAATTCTTAGTTCAGGCTCACCAAGTATAAAAATATAGTGAACAGAAAAACGTAATGCAACACACACTTAACACTCACTAAAGAATAGTTATGTTGCTGAGTTGATTACACAATGGAGATCATTTAACGATCTTTTGATTCCAAATTTTAAACAATATGCATTCAAAACATAGCAAGACATATTACTTCATACCAGATGAAGTGGAAGGCTTGGATGCTTTAGGTGCATAACTGACAAATGGTATGCTAGTAAGATTGACTTTAACTGATTTACTGTCATCATCAACTTTATGTTCAACTGCAACATCAGCATTTTCCTTTGACAATTGATCCACTTCTTTATTATTATCAGTAGTATCCTCAGCCTCATTGGAGTGGGTGTCAAGATTCTCATCTATGCAAGAATCGTCATTTCCCAATATTGTGTGTTGAAAATTGATTAGTTTGGAAACTAACTTGGGATGGATGGCCAACGGAAGGGATATGAAGTGTGAATAGTTAAGATTTCGACTCCTAACCGTCTGTATGAACACAAGAAAATATGTGAACCATAGTTTGTGACTGAAAGTAATATCAACTCAAGTCACCAGCACCAACATAATACACTTCAAAGATTTTTTTTTTCCGAAAAAAGAAGGTAGTTATAGCCGTAAATTTCTTCAGATGGAAAGATTGCATGGACAGAAAACTGACCCCATCAATTATAGCCTGAATCTTCTCTGAAGCTGAAGTCACGCTATCTATTGAAATGCCTTCAATGGCTGCAAAATACAATTATACCTCTAGATGAAATGAAAAATATCATATAATAGCTTGATCTTATTCTAGAATAACTTAGTCTTTTGTATCAAATCACATCAAACACAATTCAAAATCATTTTTTTCGTCTTCTTTTCCCTCCCTTATCTAAATGGAAGTACTGTATCTCACATTCAGCCAATCTAAGACTCAATCTTATGTTTCTGGTCTATCATTATTTCTGGTCTTTTGATGGGGGAGAATTGTATTCATGCTAAACCAGCTATCACTTAATTTAATATCTCAATCTATAAAGATAAAAGTAATCAAAGTTGAAACAGAACCATAATAGAAAATAACTATTTCAAAGCTGACACGTTGGAAATAAACGGTGGATTTAGTGAAGCCAAAAACTTACTAATAAACTCATCTTCTTTCGAAGAAGGGAATATTATCTTAAACTTTGTCTGCTCTTCTTTCACTTTCTGCGTGTATCCCCCCTGAACCCTGAAACATTATTAAGTATGAATGACACCAAGCATATATCTTATATCGTAAGAACTATATTCTAAACTCTCTCTCTTTGATGACAACAATTGCAACAAGATTTTGTATTATTGTATCCATATGATGCTGACAATGTGAATCTCAAGCCTAAACTATTTACTATTCCTGATAAGCATTACTATGCATCGCTAATTACAATTCTCTATCACTTTCACTCATGTCAAACTCATCCTCCCTTTCATCTAATTCCAGTTGACTAAGCAATATTTTTATCAATGCCAAACAAATTAAAAACTAGCTAGTTTTTACCCTTTTCCTTTAATAAAACGAAATAGAGAGGCACCGACCTGCACAACAAACACAAAATGAAAGAGCTGAAGTTGTTGACTTTTCAATGCATAATCAGAAAGTGGACCAAATGCATATAGGGATTTTTAAAGAAGAAAAAAATATGAACTAGATTTCAGAACTGAGGCAGATAGCACTTTGTTTTCGACATTACCCTGCATGAGATGCTCATTTGAGATAGTGCTAGATGTGCTACAACCCACTTGAACTCCGCCTCCATGTTCTGACTCAACTGTCGCTGGCGTTATCGAGCTTTCTGCAAAACACGTCAATTTAAGGCACCATCTTCATAAAAGATACCAAATTTCTCATTTGATCTAACAACGTGGTGTTAGTGCACAAGGTTCAAAGATGATAGATAGAAAAGAATAACGGCGCAAGAAGGAGAGAATTGACTGTTCTATTAATAACAAATAGCTACTACTATTTATACAAAAGGTAAAGTTGCCACATAGGCCCTAATAAAACTTACTGAGCAAGAATAAAAGTACATAAATGTAAAATACTAAATTACCCTCTAATACCATCCCTTAATTTATATTTTACTAATTAAAACTAACAGCTATGCTAACAAACTCAAACTAACATCAGAAGCAAACTTCTGCTTCTGACTTTCTGCTTCAGCTCATGCTTCTAACTAACAGCCTCAGAAGCTCTATTGTTTCTGGGCCACACTGCTTCTGAGTAATGACCACAGAAGTTTCTTCTTCTAACAGCTTCTGAATATGAATTAGTTCCAGCACCATCCCTTAATTCATATTCAGCCAATTCACCTTTTGCAACACTTATTCCATCCCTCAGATGGATAAAGTGTTCAGCATTGACATCCTTCGTCAGAGCATCTGCAAGTTGCTTCTTAATGCTACAGTGAGCATCTTCTAACACTTCATTCTGGACTTGACTTCTTCTCAAAATTTTGTCTCCAGACCAATCAAAGTCTATCAGCTCTGCATTAATTTTAACTCCAGAAGGGTCCAAAAATCCATACCTCAGATTTTCTTTAATATACCTCAGAGTCTCAAGTTCTTCTTTGGTGGCCTTCAACCACACTTTCTGCTTCAGAACCTCTTTCGTACTCACGGGTTCAGAGTCTTCTAACATGGCACACTGAACGACTTCTCCCTTTGAGTCTACTTCAGCATCTTGCAACATGTCAAACTCTGCAAGCCTTCTTGGAACTTCAGAACGTCTGACTCTCTGCAGCCTCTGATCTTGAACTTCAGAACTTCTGACCTCAGAAGCTCCGTCAGAACCTTGACCTTCAGAAGCTCCGTCAGAACCTGAAGTGTGTTCAGAAGCTCTTTCAGAACCTGAAGTGTGTTCAGAACCTGAATTGCCTTCAGAACCTGAATCGCCTTCAGAGGTTCTACCTTCAGAAGTTCTTTCTAACAAAGCTTGGCTACCAGAGTCTTGACCACCAGAATCTGGAATACTACCAGAAAATCTGCCTTCAGAAGTTTCATCTTCTGAAACATGACCACTATCAGAGGATGGACTACCTTTAGAAGCTCCTCCTTCAGAAGGTCCACCTTGAAAGTCATGATTACCCATAGAAACATGATCATCTCCAGAAGCTTGTCCTCTAGACCCCGTGTCTTCAGAGTTTTCCCTTCTAGAGGTATGACTACCACCACCAAATTCTTGATCATCATCAAAATCTGGATTATCTTCATAATCAGATTTACCATCAGATTCTGACTCATCTTCTGGATCTTCTTCTTCTTCAGAGTCACCTTCAGAACTTTCAGATTCAGCTTCATCTTCTGACTCTGACTCATCTTCTGAGTCTTCAGAATCAGATCCATCTTCTGACTCTCCAGAAGATTCTTCATCTTCTGACTCTGAGTCATAGAGTTTGACTCCAACTACTGACTCATTTTCTGAGTATTCTTCACAATCAGAAAATGTCAACTTCACAGGATCATCATCATCAGATTCATAAGCCATTAATAGCACAGGTTCATCATCTGAATCTCCTCTGGCTATTTTTGCTTCTTCTGACTTCCTTTCCTTGTTGAAAGGACAATCATTGGCATAGTGACCAAAGTTCTTGCAACAGTAACACTGAACATTCTTCTTCTGGTCATACTTCTCCTTTCCCCTCTGATATTTCTTCTCATCAGAGGTTGAAGTTTCCATCTTCTGGAATCTATCACCACGTCTATTTTGCTTCTTGACAAAAGAAGCCTTCAGAGCTTGCTCAACTTCCCTCTCAGAAGTTCTCTCAGTCAGACGCAACTCATGCGCCTCTAGACTGCTTTGCAACTCTTCTATTCTCATGGTTTCCAGATCTTTAGAATGTTCAATAGCAACAACAATGTAATCAAATTGAGGGGTAATGGATCTCAATACCTTCTCAATGATTACTTGTTCTGAAAGTGTTTCACCACAAGCTTTCATCTCATTAGTGATAACAATCATTCTGGAGATATACTCAGAAACCTTCTCATTGTTCTTCATGTTGAGATTCTCATATTGCTTTCTCAAGGACTGAAGCTTCACCTTCTTCACTGATGCGTCACCACCGTAACATCTGACCAGTGTGTCCCACGCAGCCTTTGCTGTTTCAGAGTCAGCAATTTTCTCAAACACGTTCTCATCAACACATTGATGAATAAAGAACAGAGCCTTCTGATCTCTCTTCCTTTCTTTTCTCTGCGCTTCCTTCTGTTCCTCCGTTGCATCTGCTGCAACCGGAACATAGCCATCGGTAACAAGCTCAAGGACATCTTGAGCACCAAACAGCACACGCATCTGAATCATCCACCTATTCTAGTTTTTGCCATTAAGAACTGGAAGTTTAGTATTCAAATTTCCGTCTCCAGCCATCTTCTAACTTGTGCAAACTCTCAGATCTCACTCACACTCACACAGTGTTTCCCAACCCACAAACAATCAAGAAAAATGTGATTTAACACAACTTTGTTTCCCAGAAACAAAGTCAATCACACAGTCACACAAACTCACGTTCACTCGTGTTTCCCTGTGTTTGGAACCGGAGCTCTAGATATCAATTGTTAGTGCACAAGGTTCAAAGATGATAGATAGAAAAGAATAACGGCGCAAGAAGGAGAGAATTGACTGTTCTATTAATAACAAATAGCTACTACTATTTATACAAAAGGTAAAGTTGCCACATAGGCCCTAATAAAACTTACTGAGCAAGAATAAAAATACATAAATGTAAAATACTAAATTACCCTCTAATACGTGGAACTATACACATCTAACCATAATTAAAGACAGATAAAAGTAACTACGATATATGTTTCAATACTTTCAAAGGAATACCACTTAAAGCCATGTCACGGGATAGAAATCATGCTTATCATGAACATAATGCAAAGTTATTGGCACGGCCCAGAAATTGGTCGCTAATATTGCAGAGGACAAAAAAGGCAAACCTTCACAAGAACTAGCATTAGTCGCAATAGGTCTCCATAAAGATTTCACTGTTTTTTCCTTCTTGCTGTGGTCATCAATACAAACTCTCTTTTTTCTACCACCCATTATAAAATCACAGCTTAAACCATGATAATTTCTCTGTTCCTAATGCAAATGCAAAAAAACCAGTAAGTGTTAAAGCAGAGAAATGATTTCATAACTCTTCAACAATCAAATTTGTTACAATTATTACATCTCAATGAGACACTATCTCAGTACAGTATAGCAAAATTAAACTTCACTATGGAGGAAAACCTATGAAGCACAAACACAAATACGTACATCAGACATGACACATACATTGTCACGTCGACACAAAAATACTTTGAGAAAATAACATAATAATAATAATAATAATAATAATAATAATAATAATAATAATAATAATAATAATAATAAAAAAATAATAATTCAATGTAATTATAGGTGTGGGTGTGTGTCATGTGAGACAACCACACGTGTTCGACACCCTAATCATAGAGGAAAAACTAGTAATGTTAACATAATTTAATTTCACTATATATATATATATATATATGGCTTAAACATCATTTTCGTCCCTGTAAGTTCATAATTCTTTGGTTTTAGTCCCTGTATCTTTTTTTGTTGCAAATTAGTCCATGCATGTGCAAATAATTTTGATTTTAGTCCCTAAAGCTAAAATCCGTAGGAAAATCTGCAGGAAAATTCGCTGGTTTCCTGCGGATTTTCCTGCGAATTTTAGTTTTAAGGGACTAAAACCTAAAGATTTGAACATACAAGGACTAATTTGTAACAAAAAAAAATACAGGACTAAAACAAAAAAAAAACGCGAACTTACAGGGACGAAAATGATGTTTAAGCCTATATATATATATATATATATATATATATATATATATATATATGGGAAGTTTCAAGTGAGAGGAGATTTAAAAGGAAAATGCTATTTAGCAAGAATTTTTTGATGCAAGAAAGAGAAGAATAAATCCTCACCCTTGATTACATTCATAACCACCCATGTTTTCCACTAAAAAAGAAGATTAAATGACATCATCCTTTAAGATTTTGCCATGTGTTAATTCTTGCATTTCTTGTGTAAAAATTTCATGCTAAATAGCAATGCTCGATTTAAAATGAGATGGTGAGAGGGTTCAATCTCAACCATTAGATTGATATCAATGGATGAGATTAAATTAGTCACTAAATAATGCACTCACACTCTATTTTTTCAATCAGCCTCTTCATCTTTTCTCACCCATCTCAACCATTAGATTTTTTTTTTCTCTCATACCAGTTCATCCCTCTAAAATCACAGCCAAGCCATTGAGTTTTCATAAAATTGAAACGAGTTTAGGTGATTAAAAGAGGATTACTCGAAAGATAATTTGAGAACCCAACTTTTGTTTCGTATTTCTTTTTGAAAGAAACACTAATCTTACCAATCCTGTTTCCTAAATCTTCAAGTGTCCCTTTTGTGTTGTATTTGTTCATTTTCGGTGGAAAATTAAATCAAAAGAAAGCTGAATTTCACACAGTATTTTGAGAATGAATTTAATAGCAAAAAGATGAACTGGATAAAAAAAATCGTCTCCTGACTACGCAAGATCTCTCTCTGACTCTCTCTCTTCAAAGATCGTCTCTTTTGCTTCCATTCATTCCTCTGTTCTCCTTTAAACAAACAACATCATCACCTTAAATCAAATAGAAATCGATATGTGTTTTCTAGTTGGATAATAATTAATACCACGAAAAGCTGAATAACGAAAACCATGATTTTAGTCAAACAACAATTGTGTAATTTTATTTATTAAAAAAAGAAAAAGAAAAACTGATCTTCATAAGGCATGTTCGTAATTCTCGTTAAAAGCATTTCGTGATGTATAGCAGTTCTGTTTCTAGTTTAATTCCAAATTAACAAATTGAATATTTACATTTTTCTCTACCAAATTAATTAGGAATAAGTTCAAACAATTAAGAAGCTACCATTGATGTAATGTTTGCAGAAACAATGTTTAGAAAAAAATAAGTGAAGCAAGAAAAGTCAAAAACAAGAAACAATTTACTGGAATGTTTGACATAAGAAGCGGTGGCCATTAAAGCTGACTCAGCAATAGAAAGGAAAAATAGATATTGGAACGTACAGGGTAGAAGATCTGTAGTTCAAAATCAAGGTTTTTAATTATATAGATTGAGAGAAAGTACATGGCAGAGTCATGGAGGAGATTCGGAGAAGCCGTTGTCACGTTGAAAACGAAAGAGAAGAGTTTGGAATTTTTGATGTGGGTGTTTTTGTTTCATACTGATATACAAGGGGATACAAATTTTTTGGATAGATTTTTTAATATTCCTATTTTACCCTTAAAAAAATTAAAAAAAAAAACTAAGCACAACTTCCACATAAAGGTAGATTTTCAGTTTTTTTATAGTAAAAAAATATATATTTTTTTCTTCTTAATAAGTAGCCACAACAAAAAAGGAGGTTAATAGTTATCAATTAATTAAGTCCAATAAAAAAAGAGATTTTTTTTTTGAAGAAGCTAAAATGGAATATATATATAGAATCACAAGGACAAGTAGACCCCTCAGCACAAGGCGTACCAGAGAGTACTACAATAGTTTACAAGAAGATACAAGTAAGCAACATAAGTAACATGACTAATAGTCGATGCCCAAACATAGCAAGGGGCTCGACCACCAAAGATGAGAGTTGGTAGCTAAAGTAACATCTGTCGTCCGCAACCACCGGTAGAAGAAGAGCTTGACTTTGTCTAGAAGCTGATGTACAGAATTCGCCGAATTTCTGAAGACCCGGAGATTTCTTTCATTCCACACTACTCAAACACAAGCGAGCCAGACGAGCTGCAAGAAGGATCTCTGAGCACGGAGGCCACCAACTGAATAAGTGAACTGTACGAAGTGATCTGTGATACTGTGAGAGTCGACCGCCGAGAAGCCAATCCAAGCCCGGACTAGCCCCCAAAGAGAGCCAAAAGTGCTGCATGATAGAAATAGGTGTTGAGCTGTTTCAATGCCGCCGCAGCCTGTCGCGCAATAGTGGAGATCTGGAGCAAGAATGCCACGAGATACCAGGTTTGTCTTTGTTGGCAACCGGTCGCGTAAGAGACGCCACACAAAGATAGACACCTTCAAAGGAACCTGTCTGTGCCATAGAAGATCAGCTGACTCCCCTAAAGTAACAGAATCCTGAGAAGTCAAAATCTGGTACGCATCATGAACCGAGTAACCCGAAGTAGGATCAAGCCGCCACTGCCACCTGTCAGGAGACTCGACCTGCAAAGTCACAGTAAGAAGTAAAGTCTGACACTCACCCAGTAGCTCCTCCTCCCACGCCCACAACTGTCTCCTCCACACCCACGCCTCACCCCCTGCCTGCCACCCTAATGCACACATCTCGGCAACCGTGCATGACTTGGAAGCCGCTAACTCAAACAGCCGCCCAAATCTCTCACATAAAGGGATCCCGCCCACCCAGGGGTCGGTCCAGAAAAAGGTATCTGTCCCATCCCCCACCTTCCTCGTCACGCACTCCACGAACCACTCGTCCCTAACTCCTCCTACTACATCCCTGATCCTCACAATCTCCTGCCACCAAGCTGACCCCATCCTCCCTCCCTCCCTCAACCGCCCACGCTCCATCCCATAGCGGGCCACCAACACTCGAAACCAAAGACCCCCACGATCCACCAACGTCCTCCAACACCATTTGCCTAATAAGGCAGTATTAAACTCCCTAAGCTGCCTAACCCCCATACCTCCATACTCCTTACGCAAACAGATAGTTTTCCGATTAATCCAAGAGGTTTTCCTAGAGTCCTCACTTCTCCCCCAAAAAAATTTAGTCAAAAGAGATTCAATAGACGAGATAATACCTGAGGGGGCTTTGAAGAAAGAAAGAGCATAGACAGGCAAAGAAGTCAAGACAGATTTGAGAAGAACCAGACAGCCGCCAAAAGATAGAAATCGACTCCCCCACCCAGACAATCTACTCCTAATGCGAGCTAACACCGGTTCCCAGAAACCCAAACGCCTCGGATCGCCACCAATAGGGAGACCCAAATAGAGAAAAGGAATTCCCCCCACCCGACAACGCAATGCAGACGCAGCCTCGTGTAACCACGCCTCCGAAATATTAACCCCAATCAGCATACTCTTGTTGAAATTCACTTTCAGTCCTGACATTAGCTCGAACAGCAGGAGGACCGCACGCAATGCCCTAACGTTCGCCCAACTCTTGGTCCCCAGCAGCAAGGTGTCATCGGCGAACTGCAAGTGGGACACAGTCACAGCTTCCTGCCTACCCACACTATAGCCGACGAATCTATTCCCCTCAACCATTGCCCGCATCATCACATTCAATCCCTCTGCGGCTAGAAGAAACAGAAAAGGAGAAAGTGGGTCCCCCTGACGTAAACCACGTTCAAGGGGGAACTCAGCTGTAGGGCTGCCATTCACCAGAACAGAAGCGGTAGCTGTGCAAACACATTCCCGAATCCACTTCCTCCACAGAGGCGGAAAGTCCATCTTGTCCATGGCCGCATCCAAGTAGCCCCAATCAACCGAATCATAGGCTTTTTCAAAATCCACCTTAAAGAGCATCAACTTCTTCTTGGATCTGCGCGCCTAGTCCACCACTTCATTTGCTATAAGTATGCCATCAAGGATTTGCTTATCCTTCCAATAAAAAAGGAGATTAAGTAGTTATTTATAATTGCACAATAGAGAATATCGATCACAACAAACAAAAAAAAAAATATCGATCACACAAACGGGCACGGTTGGCGGCTAGTATTAATAGTGGGAACTTTATTCTAAGGAATTAAAAATAAAAATAAAAATGTTAAACAGTGCTCCCGGGGCAATGGTTAAGAAAGTAAAAGTGGTAAATATATTCTTGAAACTTGTGTAATATACTTTTCTAAAATAAAATAACACTACTTCCTATACAAATATTACTTTCTTTAGTAACGAGGGCACTAGTTAGCGAGACCCGTTTAAAAATCATGGGAATATTTTTTATTTATTTTTTAAATAAAAAATCTCTCCAGTGACACGGGTGTTTAAAAATCATGGGTGTATGATGATGATAATTTGCTTTGCCACTTATATGTTACTGGAAGTTGCTAACCGCATTATACTACAGTAGAAAAATGACCTGTTTAACCACTGACATGTTTGCCAATGCACAACTTTAATCGTTAATATCTCTAATTATTTATTATTAAAAATTATAAAAATGGTATATTTTGAAAGTACTCGTCGAGACAAATCAAACATCTCATATGCTAATATTTGTATGTATATATTAGTAGAAAAATAAGATCAAAGCAGGTCAAATGAATAGTACACTAAGTCAAAAAAAGATCATTTAAAATGGGACGGAGGGAGTATGTTATAACCACCGCATGGGCGTGGGAATATTAATTTCCAGGGAAAAATTTATTGCTGGAAATAATTTGTGAATTCCTTCTACCAAACATGGGAATAAAGATTTCCAATATTATATTTTCGGGAACTCATTTTGTAACTGGGAAACAAACACGGCCCCATCTAAGGTGGGTAAGTGGTATAGGTCTCCTATGGTGGGAGACCAATTTATACCCTTAGATTATAAAGGTTTACAATACACTATAATAAAGTTTCCACACTATATTTTATTCTCTTTTACCTATTTTTATTTTTTTTTGATATTTTCTTTATCAACCTATTAATTTTTTTGCACGCCTTACGAATTTATAAAATATCTTTTCCGCTACTTAGGTCCACCCCAAAAATATCATATTAGCTTTGTTTTTTATAAAGTCCGTTATTAGAGTAGCGGACAATATTATTCAAAAATTCCTCAATTTTATAACGTCTGCTATTTAAGTAACGGACGACATTTTTTAAAATATCCTCAATTTTATAATGTCCGCTACTTAAGTAGCGGAATGGTAAAAATGGAAACGCGTATGACGCGCGAGAATCCTGTAAGCCAGTATGACGACAAAAAAGATCTCTTTATCCTATTTATGAAATTTGCACAAGCTAATTTGTACACATAGAGAGGCATAGCGACACCAACTCAACCCAATTATTTTTAAAGAATATTTTATGAATAATTTCCTGTCATTCTGTATACTTATTAGTACAAATATATATTAATGTAAGTATTAATTTAGAGTTTGTTATTGATGACTTTTAGTTTTTTGATACACATATTAGTTAACCAATGTTGTAGTCAATTGGATAAATTTTTTTTTTTTGGTTAAGTAGTTTAGTGGCTAGAAATTTCACCCTTAAAATGGATAGTGGGATGACCGGAGTTCGAACGTCAGCTCCCTGCATATATAATGTAAGGAAAATGTTAACTTGTGCCCTTAAGGCAGATGTTAAGGAGTTTAATATAGAAACTTTATCTTGATACTTGTGTAATACACCTTTTTAACATTAATTATTTTAGATTATTTAATGCTAAGTTTCTTTATTTAGGTAGCTTATCATGTGCCCTTAGGGCACATGTTAACATAACCCATAATGTAATTGTCCTACCAATTGAGCTAAACCCACGGGACTTCAATTGCATAAATTGATATGCAAATTACTCAATTACGTGCATTTTACTAATATAATTTGATACGGTAGATCTCAAATATATATACATATAAATCTTTTACTATAAAATTGTTAATTGTATACAAAGCTGAAAGCTTAATGAAAGTGATATTATTCAAATTAGAAACCAATTATCACGAGCTCGATCACTACGGATAGCACAAAAAATGAAAAAAAATGATGAGCTATTTATATCAACATTGATTTAATTGAGTAAATATTGTTTATATTTATATTAATATTAATATATATTTGTACTAATATATATATATATATACAAAATAACTAAAAATTATTCATAAAATATATTTTTAAAAAAATAATTGGGTTGAGCTGGTGTCGCTATGCCTGTCATGTGCAGTGTTTTAAAAATCGGACCGGACATTAAACCGGTGATAGTACTGGTTCAATGGTCGAACCATTGGGTCACTGGTCGAACCGCATGACTAAACTGGATAAAACCGAATAACTCGGTTAAATAAACCGGTGTTTATAACAAAATTATATAGTTAATAAACCGGTTTGAATCTCTAATTATGACACTTAAATATTTTTGAAAATTTAAAAATATCAAATTAATTTTAGATAATAGTGCGTATCCTATTTTAATGCTAGTAAATCATATGTCTTTGAAACTTATAAAAGTATTTCTACTTTCCAAAACTTTTGCTATGACTTGCCTTGCATTGCTTTGGGACTACACCCTCATAAATACATTTATTGTCTCTGTGCAAGTCTACTTAGTTGTCTTCAATTTATGTGTTAGTTGTCTTCTATTACTTAGAACTTGGAAGTTGGAAATAGGAATACTAGTTTTAATTTTAAAAAATATAACAATTGTCAATATCTTTATAGAAATTAAAAAAAACATTTATCTCTCTATCTTCCAACATGTATTCTTCTTACTCCCATTGAACAAAAACACAGAGAAAAGACCAACCATGCGTCCATCTTCTTCTTTCTCGTGTTCTCCTATAACTATGAGGCTAAAGGCTTAGCAGCCCACTACAAGAAATATCGTTTTTTCAGCGACAAATGTCGCTGCCAAAAACGCAAAGTTGCTGCAAAAAGTATTTTTTACAGCAAAAAAATTGTTGCTGCATGTCGCTGTCATAAGTGTCGTTGCGAAAAGTTTTGCAAGGACAATTAATGTCGCTGCCATAACTAGTATTTTGCAGCAACAATTAATGCCGCTGCCATAACTAGTGTTTTTTAGCAACAACTATTGTCGCTGTCATAACTAGTATTTTTTGCGACAACTATTATTGTCGCTGGCAAAAAATGTGTTTTTCGCAGCAATTTTTTTTTTCCGCTGCATACCGTTGGCATAAGTGC
This sequence comes from Trifolium repens, assembly GCA_030408175.1. Classification (NCBI taxonomy): domain Eukaryota; kingdom Viridiplantae; phylum Streptophyta; class Magnoliopsida; order Fabales; family Fabaceae; genus Trifolium; species Trifolium repens. The sequence goes on from CP125851.1 coordinate 53,900,777, forward strand.
CGTTGCGAAAAGTTTTACAAGGACAATTAATGTCGCTGTCATAACTAGTATTTTGCAGCAACAATTAATGTCGCTGGCATAAATAGTGTTTTTCGCAGCGAAAAAATTATTTTTGTCAATGATATAAATTGTTGTTATATCTTTTATACATCAACAACAAAAGTTGTTGGAATAAATTAAATTTCCCAACTATAAATATCATTATATAGTTTTATTATTATTTTTATCAGAAATTAGCATCAATCACTGAATTTCAATTGTCATAACTATACATAAAAAAATTCTTTTACATTGTAATGTTTTAATCAAGAAACACAAACACAAATTATAATAAACACAAAATTTGCAGCTCCTGGTCCAACAACTACAATTTTATCGATTGGAATATCAACATGCAATTTTCCGGTAGCACTCTTCTTTTTCTTTTTTGCAACACCTAAGTCAATAGTTCTTCCTCTTCCTTTTTTCCTTGTATTTGTACATTATTTTGCATTTTGACCTAAATGAGAAATTTATGAGAATTATATATAAAGTGAAATATTAAGATGAAAATATAAGAACAAATAGTATATGAGTAAGAAAAATTAAAGTTAAGCGAATCAAATAAGTACCTTCTTGTTGTTGCTTTATAGTATTTGAAGAATTTGAAAGTTGTAAACTTGGACTATGATTTGATGCTGCCATAACTATTAAAAGAAAAAAATATATAAAAGAAGTATGTTAGAAAAAAGAGGTACTAGCATTGAGTTGAAGTATGTTCGAAAAAAGAGCTTTGTCAAAATAAAATAAAAAGAGAAAGAAAAAGAATCAAATATAGAAGAAGAGATGAGAAAATAATTCTATTCAAAAATAAAAAAATAAAAAATCAATTCATGGTACCGTTGGTTATTATCACACTGAATCCAGTCTACTTCTTCTATCCATAAGAAAAATCAATTAGAACAAACAACTTAAAGAAATAAAAATCAACAGTTATTGAAATAAAAATTAACATTATGCTTGTATCCAAATACAGTGATTAAATGAAAAGGTCCTGGCAAATGCTTCTATACAATTCGACCAAGCCACAACTACAGATCATTAAATTTATAATTGTTTGTTATATTACGTCGATGACCTCAAGCATTGAAATTGACTAAGAAGTAAGAAACACACATATACAACTAGAAAAGTTCGTGATTGAGATGGATTCAATTTCCATATTAGAGATTATATATTTTAACTTGATTGCTCCGCCGATTTAAAATTATCCATTGAAAGAGAATTTTTTGTTATTTCTTTTAAAAAAAATCGGTTACAAAAAGAAAAACAATGACATCAACAAAGTATCATCTATGTAACTCTAGGCACGGCAACTATCCAAAGAGAATTATTTGTTAGTTATCGATGAGATTTGATTTAAGAAATTATTCGTAACATAAACTCTAATTGTGAATTTAGTTTACGTATGATTCCTAGAAATCTAGAACCCATAAAAAAATTGAAAACATAGAAATTATTTAGAAAATATAGAAATCCACTTACTTGTTCAATGAAGTATTATAGAACAATTTGTGATTTAACCTGTAATCTTTGATCATAGGCGATTTACAAGAGAGTTAAAGATTTAAAGTGAGAGAGACGAGTTAAAGATTTAAAGTGAGAGAGATGAAAAAACAGTTTTTTATTTTTATTTAAGGTTTAATCTTATCTATTTGTTTGTTTTCCTAAAATCAAGGTCAGTGTTGTTTGAGTTGCCATTAAACTTTTTTATTGGATGTTATTTGTTGAGTTATTTCTACCTTATCACTTTTTTTTCTTTTCTATATAGAATCTACTTAATTTCCTATTTTAATTAGAGTTTTTGTTTTTTTAATTTTTTGGCAAAAAAAAAACTAGAGTTTTGTTTCTTATCTATTTGAGAGTTAAATGTTTTTTTTTTTAAAAAAAAAGTTTGTTTTCTTGTTAAAATTATTAATCATATATATCGCGACTCAAAAAGCTGATCCATGTAATCTTGTTTCCTGCTATGAACAAATACTCTCATTCAATTTGTAAAATGTAACAATGAGTTTTTGAATCCCCATCATCTCATGCTATTGTCAAAGGGGGTTAATTTTGCCGGAAAATACGTGTTCACTTCTTTTTAATTAAAAAAAATATTATTAATTAAACAAATAAAATTAGTTATTATTTATTGTTGTAAAAAAAAGTTGTTATTATAAACAAAATTAAAAAATTAAAGATATCAAAAAAAGATACAAACATAAAAATAGGATGAAAAAACAAAAAAGATAATAATTTTATGTTCAAAGAAATCTACACATAAATATAGGAACAAAAACCACAATAAAAGATACGCATAAAAAAAATAGTAACAGTTGGTTTCCCAGCAATTTTATAAGGTTTGTTGCACAAAACCTATACGATTAGTGCAAAAATAATTATTGTTGGGATAAATAATTTTTCCCAGCGATAACGTAATTGTTGCGAAAAAACTAACTTATAACAACAACTTAAATAAGTTGCTGCCATATATATGTTTTTGTCAACAATTTGAATGTCGCTGCAAAAAAGTCGCTGCAAAAAATCATATTTCTCGTAGTGGCCTACTACTACCACAATAAGTCATACCTACCAATTTTACAAAAAAAAATGGCTTAATAGATCTTTTGGTCCCTGTATGTTCGTGAATTTTTGGTTTTAGTTCTTGTATCTTGTTTTGTTGCAAATAAGTCCCTCAATGTACAAATTTTTTTGGTTTTAGTCCCTAAAGTCAAAATCCGCAGGAAAATCTGAAGAAAAATCTCCACAAAAACTGCAAATTTTCCTGCGGATTTTGACTTTAGGGACTAAAACCAAAAAAATTTATACATTCAGGGACTTATTTACAACAAAACAAAATACAGGGACTAAAACCAAAAATTCGAGAACATACAGGGACCTAAAGATCTATTAAGCCAAAAAAAATTAATTGAAGAGATAGGGTTCTCACACCAGAAAGAAACAAGTTTAGAAATGTTGTGTTGCTAACAGTTTAGATCTCCAACTCTCTATCTTGTATATCAAAACCTCAATCTATTAGATATTGATTTTGTTTCATCACCCTCTAATCTTCTTGTCTGATCTCGTAAAACATTGAAAGTCTTCATCTCTATTTCTCTTTTTGTTAATTAACATCTATTTTTTCTTCTCTATTTCTGTAAAATTCTGGAAGAAGCCACTGCAATTTATTGCATATTTCTTTTTGATTTTTTTTTAAACCGAAAACGGCGTCGTTTCTGTCTGAAACAATCAGACCGCTGGTTTTCAAAACCGCCGGTTCGCCGGTTTTTATCAGTTTTGACCGGTTTCCACCGGTTCGATTGCTTACCCGGTCCAGAAGTCAGACCAGACCGATAATCCACCGGTTCCCAGTCGGACCGGTCCGGTTTTTAAAACACTGGTCATGTGTACAGATTAGTTTATGCAATTGCATAAATAGGATAAAGAGATCTTTTTTTGCCGTCCTATCGGCTTCTCGCGCGTTCTACGCGTTTCCATTTTTACCATTCCGCTACTTATGTAGCGGACATTATAAAATTGAGAATTTTTCGAAAAAATGTCGTCCGCTAATTAAATAGCGGACATTATAAAATTGTGGAATTTTTGAAAAATATCGCCCACTACTTAAATAGCGGACGTTATAAAAAACAAAGCTAATATGATATTTTTGGGGTGAATCTGCTACCGAAGTAGCGGAAAAAGATATCTTTATAAATTCGTAAGGCGCGCAAAAAAATTAATAAGGTGACAAAGAAAATATTAAAAAAAAAAACAAAAATAGGTGAAAGAGAATAAAATATAGTGTAGAAACTTTATTATGGTGTATTGTAAACCTTTACAATCTAGAGGTATAGATTGGTCTCCCACTATGGGAGACCTATATCACTTACCACCCTAGACAGGGCCAACAAACACATGGTCAATATTCACTCCTCTCATCTTTCACAATAAACACTCACTCTTCTCATCTCTCACAATCTCGTCCACTTCCCATATATATATATATATATATATAATAAAGTCTATGGTGCATCAAGTGATGTACGGTGTGCAAGTTGTTAATTATGTTATAACAAATACGAATTTTATAAAATCGTCCGTTGGATTGAAAGTTTATATCGCATAGATCATTCATAAATTTTTTAAATTTTTTGAAAATCATATGATATGTAATTGAGACCCATCAAGATTAACGGTTTATGGATTTTTATTGAATGCCGTTAGTTTTGATGAATCTCAATAACATATCAAATGATTTTAAAAAAATTTATGGATGATCTATACGATATAAATTTTCAATCCAACGGTCGATTTTGTAAAATTCATATTCGTTATAGCGTAATTAGAAACTTGTGCACCATGCACCACTTGATGCACTTGTGCATATTAGAATTTGTTATATATATATATATATATATATATATATATATATTTGATGTCTAATTTTGCACATGATAGAAAAACCAAGGAGCGTATCTAGTGAGAGGAGGGTTTCTCTGGTGTAGCTCAAAAGGGAAGTTGGTGTTCTCTTTTGTTGGTCCCGGTTTTGTGGGGGTTTGCATCGACTGGGGTGTAGCTTTGGCTCGGTGCTTTGTTGTTAATGTTTATTCTAAATGCACTCTAGCTGATAAGCGTATTATGTGGGGTAAAATGCTTAGCTTCAAAGAGTCTTTAGGAGGGCTTGCCTGGTGTGTGGTTGGCGATTTCAACTCGGTTCTTGTTGACTCAGAAAGGAGGGGGGCTTGAGAGTTACAAATTCGACTTCAGTTAGAGAAAATCAAGAGTTCAGACTTTTTGTTGACTGTATGGGTCTTTTTGACTTACCCTTGCTTGGGAGGCGGTTTACATGGTTCCAACCAAATGGTGGGGCTATGAGTAGACTCGGTCGTTTTTTGTTGTCAGATGGCTGGTGGGAGTTGTGGGGTGAGGCGAGTCAGTGGGCTTTACCTAGAGACATCTCTGACCACTGCCCCATTGTTCTGAGGTACTCTTCCCAACTGTGGGGGCCTAAGCCTTTTAGGTTTAACAAATTTTGGCTAGGTCATCCAGGTTTTAAAGATTTGGTCCATGAGAGTTGGAACCAACCGGCACCCAAAACTTGGATGGCTTTCAAATTAAAAGAAAAACTAAGGCATCTCATGGTTGAGCTCAAAAGTTGGAACAAGGAGGTGTTTGGAAATTTGGATTGTCGCATTGACTCAGTGATTGAGGAGATACAGAGCTTCGATATTCTGGCTGAATCGAGAATCATGTCTCATGATGAGATTAATTCTCTCTCTAAAGCGTTTTCTACTTTGTGGGGTTTTATGCGGGCAAAAGAAATCAATTTGGTCCAAAGATCTAGGTCTCGTTGGTTAAAAGAAGGAGATGCAAATACAAGTTTCTTTCACGCTAGTATTAAGTCTAGAGGTAGGAAAAATTCGATCTTGGCTCTAAAGGTGGGGGACAGATGGGTCGAAAATGTTTCTGAGGTGCGAAGGGAGATTGTTGAATTCTTTAAGGGTCACTTTTCAATTTCCACGCAAAGTGGTTCATTCAGAGGTTGAACGAACAATATCGCGTGCCACTCTTCCTTTCTTTATCTCTCTCGCTGCTTCCATTTCAATTCTCCACAACCACAAAACCAACATCACAATCTCTATTTCCCTTTCAATGTTTCAGATTCAATATTCACCGTACGATTTTCCGAAAACAAGAAAAGAAAATCAGAGAATTAATTAATTAATAAGCAGTCTTTGAATTCCAAATTAAATCAATTTCAACGAGCACACTATTTTGAATAGGATAAATAAATAAAGGTATTAGGTATGTGTATATAATATGTTCCAATTCCACCTTAGATAATGAGTTGTTTAATGAATTCAAAGCTTGGTTGTTTGAATTATATTTTTCAGTATGGTATGAATTATAAATAAAAAGGGCTAAACAACTATTTTGATCTAAATGCACACATCAAGCTTTCACAAGATATTAGTATCAAACTATTTCAGTTTTGGAGGAGCTGATTAAGAAATCAACTCCTCCACACATGTATTGTAAATTTCAAATAAAGTTTATAAGTATTTTAAATTAAAAAAGGTACTCATCAGTAAGAAATATTATGATAAAGATTATGTGTGTGCCTACTTGATTTAAGCTGTCCACAGGTCAATTTATCTGAAATCGCAATGACAACAATTATTCTGTTAAGTTTTTCAACTTCTTGGACCTAATTCTATAAAGTTTCTCGAGTTGGAAAAATGTAAAATGTTATACATTAATAATTAATAACATTTTTCCTTTGAGTACAAATCAATGGATAGAAATATTACATTTTGTAAACAGTTACATGAAGACAAATGCTTTTAATAATGCAAATTTGCACATGATAGAAAAACACTTTAATAATAAGATTTCATGCCCTAATCTGTTGGATGTCTTGTGTTAGCAAAGTGAGAACAGAAAAATTAAAAGCATCAATTATCCATAGGCATTATTATAAATAAGAGGATGACCAATTGATGATTCTTTTTGTTACATTCCTACTACTATTTTTTATTTATTGAATCACCTAATAGAATAATACAAAATCAACTCGATTAAAAAATAATAATTCTAATTTTCATAGAACATTTTTAATCAAATTGTTGAAGTCATGTTTGGTTTGCCCGTAAGTTGTTGCAGAATGTTCCTTGGACATTTCTCAAGATTTATATCTTTTCCATCGCCTTCATCCAACCTACAAATTATTTATCATACACACAAAGTTAATCACCATATGTATACACCTTGGCTTTATAATCTACTTAATTTAGATTTATTTGTTGTTATTTTACCAGTAGAAAAATGGTTGTGTACTTTGGCTTTCAAACCAGAAATCGTAATACACGCGAAGATTGTGGCCATATCGTTGATTCGGGTCAATCTATATATAATAAACAACAAAGGATTCTCTTTGTTAATACCAAATCAAAAATTATAAAAATTGTAATTCAATTTCAAAAGATACCTCTTCAAGCGAATGTTGCAATATTTCTTGCATCTTTTCCTCCTTAGATGAATCTTTTTTCCCCACCTTTAGAAAAAAAAGAAAAGTAAAGTTAAATTGTTTTTATATAAGCTATGAACAATTTTCATATGTTATCTCTAAAACTTATACAAATAAGTTACAAAAAATTCTATAGACATTTTTTAATAGTCGCACAAGTTTATATCGATGAATAAACTCAAATAAGCTAATTCGACGGGTCCTAAGATGTTAAATACCTGAGGTGCTCTTGTCCTTCTTGCTGTATCCCAACTGTACACGTCAGCAGTATCTGGATCCTGATCATCAAAGAATGAAACATAACACTTTTTAAGAACAACAAAATCCAATGCCTTGAACCATAGTTGTTCCACTACAACTGCACAATCTGCAAGGTTTCTTCTTGTAAGGTAACTCCTGTAAACCTTTTGTAATTTAGTTGCAGCAGCATCAAGTTCAGAGACTGGTCTTGGAGCTGGTAGCTGAGAAATCACAGAAACTTGTTTATGTTTCAATTCATCATCACTTTCAGTTTCATGAAGAGTAAATGAATCCATGTTTTCTTCTTTATCTTGTACTTGATTTAAATTTAGTACAACAAAGAATGATATTAAGATGAGTTTATCACAGTGACTCTTTGTGCTTATATACAGTGCATTCTTGCCTTCAAATATGCGTCAAAGATTCAACGCACACTTTTGAATTTGAATAGGAAAAATAAATATATAAATAAATAAAGGTACAGCATAAGGATTCAATTCCAAGGTTATGCCTTTTACAAACGAGTTGTTTGATGAATTCAAAGATTGGTTGTTTGAATTCTATTTTTCAGTATTGTTGGAAAGTCACCCTTATATAAATAAAGAAATAGGGTGTCATTGTTTTGTTCATTTTTTTTTTTTAGTATTAATTCAGAGTCGAAATTAGGTACAAATGACTAGTGTAAAACTTATTTATAGGCTAACTAAGTTAACTGAGTAGACTAACTAACTAGTAACTAAAGTATCTAACTATATTAGAACACATATTAGAAACACATATCAGAAAGCAAATACTGCAAGTTTTTTTCTATATTACATTTACAACTTACACACTATTTACTGTATTAGTACTGTACATTATAAGAGGTTTGTTTAGCTACAAACATGCTAATATAAGACTCATGCAAACAAACTAGCAAAGTATACTAACTTCTTTTTGGTTGTTCTGTAAACAAACTAAACTATAAAATTAAAGATAACTAAAAGAGCATAAAAGTAAGGTCCAACCCAAGTTCACCATTTGAAGGCACTGAATCAATGTAAGTTGATTCAATGCCATTGATGACAGATTTAACTAGTTTGTCCCACCAATCCACTTGCAGATCCACCCCAATCTGTTGGCTTAGTTATCAAATCCTCGAATTCAAGATAGATATTGGAGTCATTCACATCCATTTCTTCATCAACAGAATTTTCACCCAATAGATTCTCTGACATAACATGATAAGCAGAAGATACATCTTGCACACTTTGTCTAGAACCACCACAACCCTTCAATTCATGCAAAGTGCCACACAATCCATTTTCCATTCGAGTTGGAACTGGTGGTGGTTCCATTCTACCAGTGTTCATATTTTCAGGAAAAAGTCCATTCAATTCAGATTCCAAAGTAGCAAATTGTTGACAACCCTGAGACCTATAGTCTACACTAGTACCTTGTGTTCCAAGCAATCTAGGTCTTTTAACCATGTCAATACTACCATCAACTTCTCTATTCCGCTTAATCTTTTGGATTAACTGCTCCATAAACATTGGCCTTTTGGCCATTTTGGTGAGGAAATACATCATCTGGTATTGCTTTAATTCTGCACGCCGAACTCGTTCTTGAACATTTGTGAGTTGAATATTTGAATTCTCTTGTTGCTGCCTTAGCTTCAGAATTTCCAATTTTAACATGTTCTGATCCTTCTTCAGTTTCTCCACTTCAGATTCGACAGGAGGCTTCATCAAATTGAATCCTCCTTGGTGCACTTTGTTATACTTACTTCTCCTTCTTATGGTCTTCAACAAATGTTTTTTCCCTCCTTGAAACCCTTCATTTGCAAACTCCCAACGGTCTGAATCAACCTTCCTAAACCCCTGCATGTGAGGATTCAATTTTATGAGACAAAATAATTCAAGCCATGTAGAAATAATGATTTTGAGTTGTTTGAGTGTATATGTTTGGTTTTACCGTAGAAAACATTAATTTTGAGTAAGGGTGTGTTTGTTATAGATTTTTTTGAAAAATACTTTGTAAAAAAATCATTTTTATCCCCAAAATAAAAAATTAATCCTAATAGCTTTTTTAGAGTCTCTTTTTCTTTTTTTTAAACAAAGGAAGTGTGGAAACAAAATATTGAATAAGAAATTACAATTTTTAGCTTAAGTTAAAATCAATTCTAGAGACAAAATCAATTCTACTCTTGTAAAAGATGTCAAAATCAATTATACACCTCTAGAATCGATCTTTGAGAGCTCGTCAAGAGTCCAACCAAAACCTCCAATTAGTTTTGACAATTGATTTTGTAAAATTGATTTTAATTAAATTGATTTTGTAAAAGCAATTTGAACAACATTTGGAGGTAAAAGCTGTGAATTGTAAAGTTAGAATTAATTGGACAAAACCCAAACATAAAATCAATCCAAAATTTTCAGAATCACTTATTATGCCTCCTAATTTTGAGAATCACTTTTGCCTCCTAATTATGAGAATTTTTTACTTACATAGGTGTTTAGCTGACGAATAAAGCTGGAGAAATTATTGTGCTTAAAGTACTTTGGAAGAAGGATTTTGGAGAATTCATGAGAGTCCCAAACAATGAAACTATCACGAGAAGCACTCCAGGAAACAATCGGGTCAGTTTCCGGATCCTCCACCATTTCATACGTTTTCTTGAGAAACGGTGGTGGACCAGCATCGTGTAACCCTTCCATTGGTTTTGGAAACTTGATCGAAGAAGATGAAGTGTTAGCACCTTCGTCTTCAACAACCTCTTCTTTGATTTGAATAGCAAGAGAAGCTGTAGCACCTTCTTCTACGGTTAGTTCTGAGTCTTTTCTTTCGCTTAAAACGTCGTCGTATTGACAAGAACTTGAACCTGCACTATCATCGATTAACTCTGGTTTTACTGATGGGATTAGATAAGACCTAGAGCCACCGATTTCACCGTCGTATCCACCGTGAGACACCGCCATTTTATTTCTTTATTTTTTTTTAGTGTTCGGCGTTACTCTGCTTTACCGCTTGAGTGTCACTGTGTGAGTTAGTGTATGTGTATAGAGAGATGTGAATGAATGTCTTCTTTGTGGGAAAGTGTTACACGTTCTCGTTCGTTTCTATTTATAGATGACATATTCTACTTTTTTTTTTTTACAAGACAAGATGACAAATTATTAATTCATTTTTTTTATTAAAAAAAAATCTAGTCATAAAATTCCAACTTTTAAAAATGAATGAGTGAATATATCAAAAAAGAATTCTATCAACCAAATGCATATGATGGCTTTTTTGGTAAAAAATTAGTGCATAGCTGCGGCTGAATTTATAAGCTAGCTGATTGAATTTGTAGTGTTTGATAAAATTAGCGGTTGGACTAGCTTATAAGTATGAAATGACATAAAAAGAATATGTTTAATTAATATTTAATTTTTTTCAAATAAGATGATAGGGGTAAAATTGGAAGAAAAGATAATAAGTTATAAGCTATAAGCTCATAAGTTACTTGAAATGACGTTTAGAAAATAACCTATAAACTAGTAAAATAAGTTATAAGCTCTTTTTTAAAAATGGTTACCAAACAGAGCTTTTAGTTTATAAGCTAAAAGCTATAAACAACTTATTTGACTTATCAAACAGAGCCATGTAATGTTTTTATCAAAACATAGTTTTGTGTTTACCGAGATTTAATCGACCTAGGTTTTAGTATTAGTACTAGGGATGACAAAAAAATATGTACCCGCAAATATCTGCGGATAAAATTTGTCATGGATACGGAACAGATAACTTAGTGGATATTTCAATTATCCGCATTTAATGAATGCAGATGCGAGTTTAATACTACGTCCGCGAATATCCATATCCGCTAAATAATTAGTAAATTATTTAATTATCCTTACTTAAATAGAAATTATAGTATTTTTCTTGTATAAAAAAATAGTATTTTTATATTTTATATTTTCTTTTCATATAGAGAAAACTTTTCATATTTCTTTTCCATTTTTGAGAGAAAATTTTTCAGCTCCTTACATATTCCTAAATAGTACTAGTATTTTATACATATTCAAAAATTATATAAATGAAAGATATCAATTTTATTTGATTGAAATTGAAAATTCATTTTGCTCTCTCACACTTTTACTTTTAATCATTTTGTTATGATTTATTTTATGAAGAGTTTATTAATTACTTGAGCCTAAGCAATTCTCCCTCACTATTTTTTGATGATACAATTTAATTTTGACAAAAATAAAATTCAAAATAGTCTCCATACGTTCATATAATAAAAGGATTAGTTTGTTTTCAATATATAATAAATTAAAATAGTGCATTTTTTTTTTGAAACTGCTAAATTTTATTAATAACGTAACTGAGCACAAGACGAGCACAGTCCGCAGTAACTCATACAAAACTCTTCACATAGGAAGAATTTAAACAACACCAATGGTTTAACATTTTTTAAAAAATGTAAGGTACGGGTACGTCAATATTTTTTATTTTTTTTATATAATTATAGAAATAAAATAAAGCTTGACCACTGTCTACTACTAATTTTCATAAACTAGTCCTATTAATTTACATAAAGTTATCATATTAATTTAGTATATTATCAAACTATTGTCTACTAGTACTATGTTGTGACTATTGAATATTGAATTGACTATTGAGAAAGAAAAGAAAAACGAAACAGTACAAGTACATACCTTTGTCTTCTACAGCTGTGTGTTTTGTCTTCTATATGCAAGTGCTCTGATGGCTGTGCGTTTTGTCTTCTGCAGCGGCTACTTTGTTGTAATTTGTGGTTTAGGGCATTAGGAGTAAGCAGAGTACTTTTATAAAATAGTAAACAAATATAAAAAAGAATGTGAACAGTTGCTATGAAAAAAATCAAATTTTTACAGATCCGTACCAACGTGCGTACCGGCCAAGTACCACGTGCGTACCGGACTTAAAAAAAAAAAAAACTGGTTCGCCGTCGATGCGTACCCATGGAGTACCGTACGCTAACCGGTACCCGATACGTACCCGGTACTGGTACTCTTTCAAAAACGGAGTACCCGTGCATCACAGACAAAAACACACCCCAAAAGTGAAGCAAAAGCACCAATACTATTCCCTCATCCCTCCTACACTAACTCCATCTGAACCAAAACACTCGCCCCGAAGTCAAGATGCAGCCACTCGCATTCGGATGTCAAACTAAACCTGCACAAACCACCATCGCAGAAACAACCAGCCCCTTCTCAGAACATCCAAATCCAAAACCACCATCGCATTCGGATGTTAAATAGTGCATGTTTGCTTATAAAATGTTACAGATGAAATATATTATAATTGCATAAATCACATCATAAAAAATTACTAAAAAATTGACATGATAGACCAAATTTTGGAAAGGAATGTGCAACAAAGGATAAATATACTTGGTATTTATTAATTATATAATAAAATAATCAAATAAAAATGCAATAGAGGAATGTGAGTCATGTGAGTCATGTGAAAATGAAAGTGAGAGTAACACAAAGAAGGAGGGGAGAATAATGTATCTATCTTTGCACACCGGTCAATTTTTTTTGTAAAATCAGACCAATAGCCACGTTTCATATTTTCTATTTTGTGGACATTTGTAATTTTGTATGGATGTTGTTCTTTGCCTATAATCATTTTGTGTTTACACTTAGTACGTGTAACATCGAAGATCAGGTTGTGACACGTGAATTATTTGTCTCTAGACAAACGGTTAACATCCACGTGCAAAGGAAGGAAGTATACACAGTTTCATCCTTCTGCCTATGAAAAGAAAAGTGTAAAATTGAGATTATCGCATATAGTGTATTTTTTAAAAAAAATACTCTATCCATCCTAAAATATATATAAAAAAATTATTTTTTCTTATCCCAAATTGTAAGAAAAAAATCAACTTTAATTATTATTAAGATTCACTTTTACTTTTACTTATTAGAAATAAAATTAAATGCAATTTACATTTAATTTACTCTCTTTCTTCTTTTTTTCATAATCAATAGCCAATAAAAATTATTTTTACATCTTCCCATGAAACTTATTTTCAAAAAAACACAAAAAATTATACTTCAAGTTATCACATTTTACTTTTTTTAATAAGTGTGAAAAAAAATTTGCTTATATTTTGAGACGAATGAAGTATCATTTTAGTCTATTAAATCAAGACTTAAATAACACCAATTTATATTTATATGTACGTTGCTTTTTTTATTTTAGTGTCTATATTGTTTTTTGTTTTAAATATATTCTTCAATATGCAAATTGTGTTATTTTTAAGGATTTAATTTATATGCACTGACAGTGTAAAATAATTTTACACTGTCAACCAATAACAACCATGTATTCCGCCACATCACCCCACTTTACCCCACTATCTTTATATGACATGGAAGTTTAAATCATTCTTATTGGTTGCATGTGTAAAATAATTTTACACTGACAGTGCATAACAATTAAACTCTATTTTTAATCCTTGCCATCTAATTTCATTTCAAAAACGATAACATGGCAATTGGAAATTGATGTGGCAGCGTGTGACGTGGTAAACGGAGGCTGGTGTGTCAAAGTTGATGTTTAGTCATCCACTTAAAGGGACCAAATCCAAAAATGAAATTGCAGAGAGATATAAAATCAAAAAAAGTGAAATTGGACCCAAAAACATACTAGTATTTTTCTTATTATTTCTCTAAACCTATAAATTAACTCATGTTTCTCTAAACCAAAAAATTTGTATTAAAGGTACTAAAATAATATTTTCTTCTTTCTTCTTCCTAGAAGCTTCCTTCTTCAACTTTCTTTCTTCTCTCCAACTTAAAATCTCATATAACTTTTTAACCAACAAAAAATTGATTTCGCTGATACATTAACTATTTTGATTTAATCAAAAGACCATATTAATTCCGCTAATCACCATCTTCAAAATTTGACATGATTTTTGAATCAAACAAATTTTTATATTGCAAAATATGAATTCCATTAAAATCTCTGTTATACACCTTGAACTTAAACCAAGACATTCATTATCCCCAAATCTCAACCTAGAAATTCATAAACTTTTAAGGTAAAATGACTCATTTTTATTCTTTTTTTCTTCTTCTTTTGAATCTCTCAAATCACATCCATCAAAACATGTTTTGGTGGTGGATTGGTGATTTCATCTGATAATTGGAAGAAATTGTATTGTGTTTTAGTGTCTTTAATTGGAAAAGTCGGTGATGATTTCACGTTTGGATTTGAGAATTACTATTTACGAAATGCAAATAATAACAACAACAATTGCAATGTTTGAATCTCCCTCTTACACACAAATTGCTTATTTTTCCCATTTAAATCCGAATGTTGTCGGCTTATGTTAAAAAATTGTGGAATTCGAATGGGAGCTAAGGAAAAATATAAATTTGTGTTGAACAACAACAAAATGACTTAAGTTAAATCTAGTACTGTTGAAGAAGAATAAAAAAGAGAGAAAGAGAAATTATGAAAATGGAGAAGAACACCTTTGATTTATAGGTTGAAAGAGAATCATAAGAGTCTCAATATCAAAAGCGTTATTTAAGGGTTAAATCATTTATGTATTTGGTTGTTTATAGGAAAAGTATAGAGAAAAAAAAAATGTACAAACAATGTAAAATAATTTTACGCTGTTAACCAATCATAATCCTATTTTCCATAACATCACTCAATTTAACCACATTTTCTTGATATGACATAGAAGATTAAAACATTCTTATTGGTTATCAGTGAAAAGTTAATTTACAATGACAGTGTATATCCTTTAAACACAAAATTATTATAAGTTATTTATTTTATTTATTGAGTTTAATTGATATGCACTGACGGTGTAAAATAATTTTACACGGTCATCCAATAAGAAACCACCAATCTTCCATGTCATATGAAGAAAGTGAGGTAAAGTGGGGTGACGTGGCGGAATACATGATTGTCATTGGTTGACAGTGTAAAATTATTTTACACTGTCAGTGCATACAAATTAAATCCTTATTTATTTGCAACATTTTTATTTTTATCTTTTTTCTTCGAGTTTAATTGATATGCACTGACGGTGTAAAATAATTTTACACAGCCATCCAATAAGAAATCACCAATTTTCCATATCATATGAAGAAAGTGGGGTAAAGTGGGGTGACGTGGCGGAATACATGGGTGCCATTGGTTGACAGTGTAAAATTATTTTACACTGTCGGTGCATACAAATTAAATCCTTTTTCTTCTTCATTTATGTCATTTATCTTTTATAAGCGCACATATAAACAATTTTCTCATTTTTTATTAAGAAAATCAATAATTTAATTTTTTTTAATTTTTTTTTAATAAAATTAAATAAACTCATATATTTGATGAATATGTACCTCATCTACATCAATATGTTCATCATCTTCCTTCTTATGAAAAATAAAAC
The DNA here is from genome assembly GCA_030408175.1 of Trifolium repens. Taxonomy (NCBI): domain Eukaryota; kingdom Viridiplantae; phylum Streptophyta; class Magnoliopsida; order Fabales; family Fabaceae; genus Trifolium; species Trifolium repens. Next base: position 53,916,490 of record CP125851.1, read on the forward strand.
AACTCAATACACTTCAATTTAATATGAATATGTATTGTGTTAATTTTTTTTATTTGTTTTGTAATCAAACTTTACCTTTATTTTACAATTAGTTTGATTAAAAATAATAGATATTTGATATTTTTTTAAGGTTGTTGGATTTCCACGAAAATTGTGGAAATCCGCAAAGATGAGAATAGAGGAAAAATATTTTTCGAAGCGGAAAATGAGAATATTTTTTATAGTAAAAATGATAAAGTATCCTCCGCTCAATTTTCATCTGTTGACATCCCTAATTTAAATAGGGACCGCCTATAGGGATTAAGGATAAGGTATCTACCACCTCCTGCTTGATTATGGATAAACGTGGCACATATATACACAAATGAAAGAGATTTGAGTTATTCCACATTTTGCATTTGTAACAGGATAGAGATTAAATCATGGTTCTAAAGTTAGTTTTTTAATACTTGCGGTTGAATCTTATCACTAATGCTCATTGTAACCGAATTGACAAATTTGGAAACATAAATTTGATTAGTTAAATACATACATCAGTTATTTATTAAATTTAAATTAAAAAAACAAAACAAATGAGGTGGCTATAGGAATGGGATCCCGAGGTGATGATATGTCTGCAGTTCTTTTTTTTTTTCCTTTTTTTTTTATAGTTTCTCTAAATGATTTAGGGGTGGTACCGTGTTATCCAAGAAACTAATGTTTTTGTTTTCTGAAGGTGATTTCTTAGGACATTATGTACTGATATTGGCATTCCTTATGGCTTGATATTAATTTTTCTTTTTTAAGCAATATAATTCTTTTTCTCTTTCATGTATTGTTTGTACAAAACCTTGAAACGTTTTCTCTTTTGAAGTGTTGTTTTTATGCTTACTTTTAATGGTGTAGTAATTTGTGCTTAATATATTACATATTGTTTAGTGTTTCTGTAAATGGAGGTAGTACTTTTGTCTTCTATTTCAACTTTGATTTCGTGTGTCTAGCTCCGCCTCTTTCTCTGAATTGTTTAATTTGTTTTCCCTAGGGTGGAAAAATGAAACAAAACTTTATCACATAGTTTGCAAGTATAGCATGAATCCAAAAATATAGAAGAAAAGTTGATGCATAATTATCCCCCTCCAATAAAAATGACTTAGACTACACCATAAGCTCCTAACTTATAGACTTCAATTCCCAAAATGCATAACATGGTTGAAGGAATTCCATAATTAAATAACACATGTGATAACTACGAAACTTACTCTCTTAAAGTAATTTGTAACAAATTTAGAATGTACAAATAACTTTTAAATAAATCAGAATCTATAAATAAGTAATTTAGAAATTGCACAGGTATCTCTGGTGCATAGTCAATGTGTATAATAATATAGATGGTCTCTATGACACATCTCACATTGTCCAAATAATATTACCAAGTATGATAGTGACTGAAAGCTTTCAATGTTTGTATATGTGGGCGAGTGCACGTGCATGCATGCGTGCGTGCATGCTAAAATAAAAAAGTATATAATTAGTATAAATAAATTTTAAAATAAATTTATACTCTTATGATCTTGATAGTGAGATTTATTTGATACTTGCATAGATATTAATGTCATTTCCCCTAAAATACCAAATATGCCACAACACTCACTATAAGACAAACTGTCATAGCAAGAGGGAAAAAAGTTTAATAAATCAATCAAATAAATATAAAAATTATATCGAAGATTAATTGCATTATAATTTTTTTTTTTAAAATTTTTAAATGGTACCAACTCTGAATTAAGGAATGTAAGGGAGAAAAGTTTGCTACCCTCTGCCACCTCTACCAGGCGGCCACCTTGTTCCACCAATTTGATTACGTTCGTGCTTACTCACTTCTAAATTTTTTGGGATAATCTCCTCGACAACAGAAACTTCAACATCTGTTTGTCGACCGGTATAAGAGTGGCCCCCCAATGTGAGTCCAATCACATTGGGGAGTTGAACAAAAAAAAATCAATAAATATATATTTCATTGTAATCATAAATAAATGTTTCAAAAAAAAATTAATTTATTTATTACTTACATAAATGTAAATGTTTTTAACAAAAAAAACCATATAGAAAAGCTACATTGTGGCACTCGGGATGAGAGGGACGGTTAGAGTGATCGACATTGACTCCACATTTCTTGTTCGGACTACTTGTATCTACACACATAATATTGGTAAAAGATACAACAAATTAACAATTTAAATAATAATAATAATAATAGTAAATTTTAAATTATATATAATTAACTTATCACGGTATTAAGAGGTACCGCAAAAACAACAATCAGAACTGATGTACAGATCCATCCGAGTATAGTGATACAATCCTTCTTAGCTACAACAAATTGTATAGCTAAGAAGATCGATAAAAATAAACTAATATCCATTGCCATGAGCAATATGAGTATCGATCGCTGTAATTAATAAAAATTGGTACGAACTTAGAAGAACAGGAGCATAGGTAATGAATACGATAATGTAGACGGTCTCTATGACACGTCCAATGGCGTTAATCGAAATGATTAAAACGCCATCTGAATCTTGGAAGCCGTAATAAAGCCACAGTAAACATCCGAATAATCTTATCAAGTATGGTAGCGACCAGATGTTTTATGTGCTTCTCTGAATAAAGCCACATTACACATCCAAATAATAATATAGATGGTCTCTATGCACATCCCACACTGTTAACGGAAATAATTATAAACGTTGTTTGTTTGCATATAGTTGTAATATAGCTAAAGCACACGTAAATAATGTTACCAAGTATGGTAGCAACCGGAAGCTTTCGGTGCTCATATATGTGGATGAATGCACGTGCATGCGTACATGCATGCTAAAATAAAAAAAGTATATAATTAGTATAAATAAATTTTAAAATAGATGTATTTGATTAATTAAATACGTACATACATCAGTTATTTAATAAATTTAAAGAAAATGAAATTTTACCAATAGTTGTAGTCAATGAGAATAGATATAAAAGTTTTTCTATCATGTGCAAATTTGTACATATTAAAGTTTAAAATAGTAAATTTGTATTGACCCCCGAACCAGATTCAACTGGTGGTGAAAAAAAAATAGTAAATTTGTATTGAAAATTGGGCATTTTATATTAAATATAAATTTTTTTGATAAAAGATTGTTGTTTTTTTAATAAAAAGTTACTATTTTTAGTTATTTTAACATGTGCAATATTGCACACTTGCACATGTTAGACAAACCCTAAATATAATCAGTAAGTGACTATTATTTTAAATATTTTTAAAAGCGAGTTTATTAATACTATCTCACATTATGTTCCCGTTTGGATTAACTTAATTTTAAAATTGTGCACAATAGCTTATACAAATAAATAAGGTTTTAAGTTAATTCATAAGTTTATACTAACGAAAATTGTCTTTTTATAAGTTATTTTATCATAAAGTACCATGAAAAACTTATAATAATATATAAAAATATATTTATCTGCATAAGCTGTTTTGCATAAACTTAAAAATAGCTAATCCAAACGGACCCTATATATGTTTATCTCTCGTAAATTTTGATTCTTTTTTATCAATTAGTCCACATTTCATTTAGTAATACTATAAAAAGTATTTTGTACCCAAAAAAAAGTATTACGAGAAGAGTAAAATATAGGGATTTAGATTCTCTCTACAGACTAATTGAACTGACACCAAGGCTTTCTAAATTGTGGAAAGTAGACAAGTTGAGTGTTGCAAATTTACTTCCCCATACCACTTGTAAATGATGGTCTACATTGATTTCTGTTATGTTTCCTGCTTTGTTGCAAAATATCTGACCCCAATTACACCAATTGGTGATGTTGTAGATTGCATCAGAAGTGTTCCACCATCCACTATTCAAAATATCTTTTGCTTCAATACAAAGTTGAAATCTCAATGTAGATAATTCAGTTCCAATGGCGTTAATCGAAATGATTAAAACGCCGTATGGGTCCTAGAAGCCGTAATAAAGCCACAGTAAACATCTGAATAATCTTACCAAGTATGGTAGCAAATTTGTTATTTCATCTACATATAAAAAAAGTTAATATTTGTAAAACGATATTGAGGCAGGGGAAGTGGAGAAAAAATATTCTTCTAGCCCCCTTAGTTGCTACCAGTCCCCAAAAACTCTAAAATACCCTAAATTATTTGGATTGTAGGATCCGAAAACAACAAAATCCCCCAAAAAACACCATTTCGGAAGCTATGTTCCGAAGTGGCTATCTTTTTTAATTTTTGTTTTTAGATTTTGGAACGTAACTTCCGAAATTGAGTGTTTTGAAACCTAGGTTTCAAAATGGTTGAATTTATTTTACTTCATTCAATACTACTAAAACAAAAAAATATCATTTCTGAATCTACATTCCAAAATTAACTAATTTTGGATCCTAGGTTCCAAAATACCTAAGAGTAATTTCGTCAGTTTGAGGGGCCTGAAAAACAAAAGAGGGAGCCTAAAGAGCCATTTTTGAAGTGGAGAACCACTAGGCCCATTAATAAAATTGATAGCCCAGCCCAATAATAATATGCTCTTTCTTCAACACCTGACAACAGTCAGCATGACTGGAGCGATGGAAATAAAAAAGGAACTGAAAAAGGAGGGAAATAAAACGCCCATAAAATGAAAAACCCTAAAAAATAAAAAGTAGAAAGAAAACGCAGTAACTGAAAGTGCAGTGCCAAACTTGGTGACATGTCCACTCCATTTTCATTCTTCATATTTCATTGTTCAATCATTTTTCTTCATTTTCCTACCCTCTGCAACAATCTCTGAACTCGCATAGTTACAAAACTTCTATGGCGAGGTTGCTTCGTAACACTTCCTTACTCACACGCTCTCTATTCGCTTCTCAGGTTCACACACTGTTACGCTTTCCGTCCCTATTGATTGTGTTTTTGACTTTGTACAGTGATCATGATCATGTAATTTTTGTTACACAGTGATCTGATCATGTTATTGTCTTTATTCTCATTTCGTTGATTTTAATGCATATCGATAGATAATCACCAATTCATTATTTTGTTTATTTTTGTTGATGTCGCAGGGTTTGAAATTAGGAGTCTCTGGCACTTTTCAGTTATTGACCTTTTCATCCAAAGGTTTATTGAAGCTCTATTCACCATTTGATAAATGAAACTTTGGATGAGCTTAATTTTGTACAATGGATTTGATTAAAATTGATTTGAAGTTTAGTGACAAGAACTTGAACCTGCACTATCATCGATTAACTCTGGTTTTACTGATGGGATTAGATAAGACCTAGAGCCACCGATTTCACCGTCGTATCCACCGTGAGACACCGCCATTTTATTTCTTTATTTTTTTTTAGTGTTCGGCGTTACTCTGCTTTACCGCTTGAGTGTCACTGTGTGAGTTAGTGTATGTGTATAGAGAGATGTGAATGAATGTCTTCTTTGTGGGAAAGTGTTACACGTTCTCGTTCGTTTCTATTTATAGATGACATATTCTACTTTTTTTTTTTTACAAGACAAGATGACAAATTATTAATTCATTTTTTTTATTAAAAAAAAATCTAGTCATAAAATTCCAACTTTTAAAAATGAATGAGTGAATATATCAAAAAAGAATTCTATCAACCAAATGCATATGATGGCTTTTTTGGTAAAAAATTAGTGCATAGCTGCGGCTGAATTTATAAGCTAGCTGATTGAATTTGTAGTGTTTGATAAAATTAGCGGTTGGACTAGCTTATAAGTATGAAATGACATAAAAAGAATATGTTTAATTAATATTTAATTTTTTTCAAATAAGATGATAGGGGTAAAATTGAAAGAAAAGATAATAAGTTATAAGCTATAAGCTCATAAGTTACTTGAAATGACGTTTAGAAAATAACCTATAAACTAGTAAAATAAGTTATAAGCTCTTTTTTAAAAATGGTTACCAAACAGAGCTTTTAGTTTATAAGCTAAAAGCTATAAGCAGCTTATTTGGCTTATCAAACGGAGCCATGTAATGTTTTTATCAAAACATAGTTTTGTGTTTACCGAGATTTAATCGACCTAGGTTTTAGTATTAGTACTAGGGATGACAAAAAAATATGTACCCGCAAATATTTGCGGATAAAATTCGTCATGGATACGGAACAGATAACTTAGTGGATATTTCAATTATCCGCATTTAATGAATGTGGATGCGAGTTTAATACTACGTCCGCGAATATCCATATCCGCTAAATAATTAGTAAATTATTTAATTATCCTTACTTAAATAGAAATTATAGTATTTTTCTTGTATAAAAAAATAGTATTTTTATATTTTATATTTTCTTTTCATATAGAGAAAACTTTTCATATTTCTTTTCCATTTTTGAGAGAAAATTTTTCAGCTCCTTACATATTCCTAAATAGTACTAGTATTTTATACATATTCAAAAATTATATAAATGAAAGATATCAATTTTATTTGATTGAAATTGAAAATTCATTTTGCTCTCTCACACTTTTACTTTTAATCATTTTGTTATGATTTATTTTATGAAGAGTTTATTAATTACTTGAGCCTAAGCAATTCTCCCTCACTATTTTTTGATGATACAATTTAATTTTGACAAAAATAAAATCCAAAATAGTCTCCATACGTTCATATAATAAAAGGATTAGTTTGTTTTCAATATATAATAAATTTAAATAGTGCATGTTTTTTTTTTTGAAACGGCTAAATTTTATTAATAACGTAATTGAGCACAAGACGAGCACAGTCCGCAGTAACTCATACAAAACTCTTCACATAGGAAGAATTTAAACAACACCAATGGTTTAACATCATCCAAACGGAAACAGGTAAAACAACACCTAGAACAATAACAAAAACACACCCCAAAAGTGAAGCAAAAGCACCAATACTATTCCCTCATCCCTCCTACACTAACTCCATCTGAACCAAAACACTCGCCCCGAAGTCAAGATGCAGCCACTCGCATTCGGATGTCAAACTAAACCTGCACAAACCACCATCGCAGAAACAACCAGCCCCTTCTCAGAACATCCAAATCCAAAACCACCATCGCATTCGGATGTTAAATAGTGCATGTTTGCTTATAAAATGTTACGGATGAAATATATTATAATTGCATAAATCACATCATAAAAATTTACTAAAAAATTGACATGATAGACCAAATTTTGGAAAGGAATGTGCAACAAAGGATAAATATACTTGGTATTTATTAATTATATAATAAAATAATTAAATAAAAATGCAATAGAGGAATGTGAGTCATGTGAAAATGAAAGTGAGAGTAACACAAAGAAGGAGGGGAGAATAATGTATCTATCTTTGCACACCGGTCAATTTTTTTTGTAAAATCAGACCAATAGCCACGTTTCATATTTTCTATTTTGTGGACATTTGTAATTTTGTATGGATGTTGTTCTTTGCCTATAATCATTTTGTGTTTACACTTAGTACGTGTAACATCGAAGATCAGGTTGTGACACGTGAATTATTTGTCTCTAGACAAACGGTTAACATCCACGTGCAAAGGAAGGAAGTATACACAGTTTCATCCTTCTGCCTATGAAAAGAAAAGTGTAAAATTGAGATTATCGCATATAGTGTATTTTTTAAAAAAAATACTCTATCCGTCTTAAAATATATAAAAAAAAATTATTTTTTTTTATCCCAAATTATAAGAAAAAAATCAACTTTAATTATTATTAAGATTCACTTTTACTTTTACTTATTCTCATAAAATTAAATGCAATTTACATTTAATTTACTCTCTTTCTTCTTTTTTCCATAATCAATAGCCAATAAAAATTATTTTTACATCTTCCCATGAAACTTATTTTCAAAAAAACACAAAAAATTATACTTCAAGTTATCACATTTTACTTTTTTTAATAAGTGTGAAAAAAAATTTGCTTATATTTTGAGACGAATGAAGTATCATTTTAGTCTATTAAATCAAGACTTAAATAACACCAATTCATATTTATATGTACGTTGCTTTTTTTATTTTAGTGTCTATATTGTTTTTTGTTTTAAATATATTCTTCAATATGCAAATTGTGTTATTTTTAATCCTTGCCATCTAATTTCATTTCAAAAACGATAACATGGCAATTGGAAATTGATGTGGCAGCTGTGACGTGGTAAACGGAGGCTGGTGTGTCAAAGTTGATGTTTAGTCATCCACTTAAAGAGACCAAATCCAAAAATGAAATTGCAGAGAGATATAAAATCAAAAAAGTGAAATTGGACCCAAAAACATACTAGTATTTTTCTTATTATTTCTCTAAACCTATAAATTAACTCATGTTTTTCTAAACCAAAAAATTTGTATTAAAGGTACTAAAATAATATTTTCTTCTTTCTTCTTCCTAGAAGCTTCCTTCTCTCCAACCTAAAATCTCATATAACTTTTTAACCAACAGAAAATTAATTTCGCTGATACATTAACTATTTTGATTTAATCAAAAGACCATATTAATTCCACTAATCACCATCTTCAAAATTTGACATGATTTTTGAATCAAACAAATTTTTATATTGCAAAATATGAATTCCATTAAAATCTCTGTTATACACCTTGAACTTAAACCAAGACATTCATTATCCCCAAATCTCAACCTAGAAATTCATAAACTTTTAAGGTAAAATGACTCATTTTTATTCTTTTTTTCTTCTTCTTTTGAATCTCTCAAATCACATCCATCAAAACATGTTTTGGTGGTGGATTGGTGATTTCATCTGATAATTGGAAGAAATTGGATTGTGTTTTAGTGCCTTTAATTGGAAAAGTCGGTGATGATTTCACGTTTGGATTTGAGAATTACTATTTACGAAATGCAAATAATAACAACAACAATTGCAATGTTTGAATCTCCCTCTTACACACAAATTGCTTATTTTTCCCATTTAAATCCGAATGTTGTCGGCTTATGTTAAAAAATTGTGGAATTCGAATGGGAGCTAAGGAAAAATATAAAGTTGTGTTGAATTTGCCAACAACAAAATGACTTAAGTTAAATCTAGTACTGTTGAAGAAGAATAAAAAAGAGAGAAAGAGAAATTATGAAAATGGAGAAGAACACCTTTGATTTATAGGTTGAAAGAGAATCATAAGAGTCTCAATATCAAAAGTGTTATTTAAGGGTTAAATCATTTATGTATTTGGTTGTTTATAGGAAAAGTATAGAGAAAAAAAAATATGTACAAACAATGTAAAATAATTTTACGCTGTTAACCAATCATAATCTTGTTTTCCATAACATCACTCAACTTAACCACATTTTCTTGATATGGCATAGAAGATTAAAACATTCTTATTGGTTGTCAGTGAAAAGTTAATTTACAATGACAGTGTATATCCTTTAAACACAAAATTATTATAAGTTATTTATTTTATTTATTTGCAACATTTTTATTTTTATCTTTTTTCTTCTTCATTTATGTCATTTATCTTTTATAAGCGCACATATAAACAATTTTCTCATTTTTTATTAAGAAAATCAATAATTTAATTTTTTAAAAATATTTTTTTAATAAAATTAAATAAACTCATATATTTGATGAATATGTACCTCATCTACATCAATATGTTCATCATCTTCCTTCTTATGAAAAATAAAACAACTCAATACACTTCAATTTAATATGAATATGTATTGTGTTAATTTTTTTTATTTGTTTTGTAATCAAACTTTACCTTTATTTTACAATTAGTTTGATTAAAAATAATAGATATTTGATATTTTTTTAAGGTTGTTGGATTTCCACGAAAATTGTGGAAATCCGCAAAGATGAGAATAGAGGAAAATTATTTTTCGAAGCGGAAAATGAGAATATTTTTTATAGTAAAAATGATAAAGTACCCTCCGCTCAATTTTCATCTGTTGACATCCCTAATTTAAATAGGGACCGCCTATAGGGATTAAGGATAAGGTATCTACCTCCTGCTTGATTATGGATAAACGTGGCACATATATACACAAATGAAAGAGATTTGAGTTATTCCACATTTTGCATTTGTAACAGGATAGAGATTAAATCATGGTTCTAAAGTTAGTTTTTTAATACTTGCGGTTGAATCTTATCACTAATGCTCATTGTAACCGAATTGCCAAATTTGGAAACATAAATTTGATTAGTTAAATACATACATCAGTTATTTATTAAATTTAAATTAAAAAAACAAAACAAATGAGGTGGCTATAGGAACGGGATCCCGAGGTGATGATATGTCTGCAGTTCTTTTTTTTTTTCCTTTTTTTTTTTATAGTTTCTCTAAATGATTTAGGGGTGGTACCGTGTTATCCAAGAAACTAATGTTTTTGTTTTCTGAAGGTGATTTCTTAGGACATTATGTACTGATATTGGCATTCCTTATGGCTTGATATTAATTTTTCTTTTTTAAGCAATATAATTCTTTTTCTCTTTCATGTATTGTTTGTACAAAACCTTGAAACGTTTTCTCTTTTGAAGTGTTGTTTTTATGCTTACTTTTAATGGTGTAGTAATTTGTGCTTAATATATTACATATTGTTTAGTGTTTCTGTAAATGGAGGTAGTACTTTTGTCTTCTATTTCAACTTTGATTTCGTGTGTCTAGCTCTGCCTCTTTCTCTGAATTGTTTAATTTGTTTTCCTTAGGGTGGAAAAATGAAACAAAACTTTATCACATAGTTTGCAAGTATAGCATGAATCCAAAAATATAGAAGAAAAGTTGATGCATAATTATCCCCCTCCAATAAAAATGACTTAGACTACACCATAAGCTCCTAACTTATAGACTTCAATTCCCAAAATGCATAACATGGTTGAAGGAATTCCATAATTGAATAACACATGTGATAACTACGAAACTTACTCTCTTAAAGTAATTTGTAACAAATTTAGAATGTACAAATAACTTTTAAATAAATCAGAATCTATAAATAAGCAATTTAGAAATTGCACAGGTATCTCTGGTGCATAGTCAATGTGTATAATAATATAGATGGTCTCTATGACACATCTCACATTGTCCAAATAATATTACCAAGTATGATAGTGACCGAAAGCTTTCAATGTTTGTATATGTGGGCGAGTGCACGTGCATGCATGCGTGCGTGCATGCTAAAATAAAAAAGTATATAATTAGTATAAATAAATTTTAAAATAAATTTATACTCTTATGATCTTGATAGTGAGATTTATTTGATACTTGCATAGATATTAATGTCATTTCCCCTAAAATACCAAATATGCCACAACACTCACTATAAGACAAACTGTCATAGCAAGAGGGAAAAAAGTTTAATAAATCAATCAAATAAATATAAAAATTATATCGAAGATTAATTGCATTATAATTTTTTTAAATTTTTTTTAAATGGTACCAACTCTGAATTAACGAATGTAAGGGAGAAAAGTTTGCTACCCTCTGCCACCTCTACCAGGCGGCCACCTTGTTCCACCAATTTGATTACGTTCGTGCTTACTCACTTCTAAATTTTTTGGGATAATCTCCTCGACAACAGAAACTTCAACATCTGTTTGTCGACCGGTATAAGAGTGGCCCCCCAATGTGAGTCCAATCACATTGGGGAGTTGAAAAAAAAAAATAAATAAATATATATATTTCATTGTAATCATAAATAAATGTTTCAAAAAAATTTTAATTTATTTATTACTTACATAAATGTAAATGTTTTTAACAAAAAAAACCATATAGAAAAGCTACATTGTGGCACTCGGGATGAGAGGGACGGTTAGAGTGATCGACATTGACTCCACATTTCTTGTTCGGACTACTTGTATCTACACACATAATATTGGTAAAAGATACAACAAATTAACAATTTAAATAATAACAATAATAATAATAATAGTAAATTTTAAATTATATATAATTAACTTACCACGGTATTAAGAGGTACCGCAAAAACAACAATCAGAACTGATGTACAGATCCATCCGAGTATAGTGATACAATCCTTCTTAGCTACAACAAATTGTATAGCTAAGAAGATCGATAAAAATAAACTAATATCCATTGCCATGAGCAATATGAGTATCGATCGCTGTAATTAATAAAAATTGGTACGAACTTAGAAGAACAGGAGCATAGGTAATGAATACGATAATGTAGACGGTCTCTATGACACGTCCAATGGCGTTAATCGAAATGATTAAAACGCCATCTGAATCTTGGAAGCCGTAATAAAGCCACAGTAAACATCCGAATAATCTTACCAAGTATGGTAGCGACCAGATGTTTTATGTGCTTCTCTGAATAAAGCCACATTACACATCCAAATAATAATATAGATGGTCTCTATGCACATCCCACACTGTTAACGGAAATAATTATAAACGTTGTTTGTTTGCATATAGTTGTAATATAGCTAAAGCACACATAAATAATGTTACCAAATATGGTAGCAACCGGAAGCTTTCGGTGCTCATATATGTGGATGAATGCACGTGCATGCGTACATGCATGCTAAAATAAAAAAGTATATAATTAGTATAAATAAATTTTAAAATAGATGTATTTGATTAATTAAATACGTACATACATCAGTTATTTAATAAATTTAAAGAAAATGAAATTTTACCAATAGTTGTAGTCAATGAGAATAGATATAAAAGTTTTTCTATCTTGTGCAAATTCGTACATATTAAAGTTTAAAATAGTAAATTTGTATTGACCCCCGAACCAGATTCAACTGGTGGTGAAAAAAAAAATAGTAAATTTGTATTGAAAATTGGGCATTTTATATTAAATGTAAATTTTTTTGATAAAAGATTGTTGTTTTTTTAATAAAAAGTTACTATTTTTAGTTATTTTAACATGTGCAATATTGCACACTTGCACATGTTAGACAAACCCTAAATATAATGAGTAAGTGACTATTATTTTAAATATTTTTAAAAGCGAGTTTATTAATACTATCTCACATTATGTTCTCGTTTGGATTAACTTATTTTTAAAATTGTGCACAATAGCTTATACAAATAAATAAGGTTTTAAGTTAATTTATAAGTTTATACTAACGAAAATTGTCTTTTTATAAGTTATTTTATCATAAAGTACCATGAAAAACTTATAATAATATATAAAAATATATTTATTTGCATAAGCTGTTTTGCATAAACTCAAAAATAGCTAATCCAAACGGACCCTATGTTTATCTCTCGTAAATTTTGATTCTTTTTTATCAATTAGTCCACATTTCATTTAGTAATACTATAAAAAGTATTTTGTACCCAAAAAAAAGTATTACGAGAAGAGTAAAATATAGGGATTTAGATTCTCTCCACAGACTAATTGAACTGACACCAAGGCTTTCTAAATTGTGGAAAGTAGACAAGTTGAGTGTTGCAAATTTACTTCCCCATACCACTTGTAAATGATGGTCTACATTGATTTCTGTTATGTTTCCTGCTTTGTTGCAAAATATCTGACCCCAATTACACCAATTGGTGATGTTGTAGATTGCATCAGAAGTGTTCCACCATCCACTATTCAAAATATCTTTTGCTTCAATACAAAGTTGAAATCTCAATGTAGATAATTCAGTTCCAATGGCGTTAATCGAAATGATTAAAACGCCGTATGGGTCCTGGAAGCCGTAATAAAGCCACAGTAAACATCTGAATAATCTTACCAAGTATGGTAGCAAATTTGTTATTTCATCTACATATAAAAAAAGTTAATATTTGTAAAACGATATTGAGGCAGGGGAAGTGGAGAAAAAATATTCTTCTAGCCCCCTTAGTTGCTACCAGTCCCCAAAAACTCTAAAATACCCTAAATTATTTGGATTGCAGGATCCGAAAACAACAAAATCCCCCAAAAAACACCATTTCGGAAGCTATGTTCCGAAGTGGCTATCTTTTTTAATTTTTGTTTTTAGATTTTGGAACGTAACTTCCGAAATTGAGTGTTTTGAAACCTAGGTTTCAAAATGGTTGAATTTATTTTACTTCATTCAATACTACTAAAACAAAAAAATATCATTTCTGAATCTACATTCCAAAATTAACTAATTTTGGATCCTAGGTTCCAAAATACCTAAGAGTAATTTCGTCAGTTTGAGGGGCCTGAAAAACAAAAGAGGGAGCCTAAAGAGCCATTTTTGAAGTGGAGAACCACTAGGCCCATTAATAAAATTGATAGGCCCAGCCCAATAATAATATGCTCTTCTTCAACACCTGACAACAGTCAGCATGACTGGAGCGATGGAAATAAAAAAGGAACTGAAAAAGGAGGGAAATCAAACGCCCCATAAAATGAAAAACCCTAAAAAATAAAAAGTAGAAAGAAAACGCAGTAACTGTAAGTGCAGTGCCAAACTTGGTGACATGTCCACTCCATTTTCATTCTTCATATTTCATTGTTCAATCATTTTTCTTCATTTTCCTACCCTCTGCAACAATCTCTGAACTCGCATAGTTACAAAACTTCTATGGCGAGGTTGCTTCGTAACACTTCCTTACTCACACGCTCTCTATTCGCTTCTCAGGTTCACACACTGTTACACTTTCCGTCCCTATTGATTGTGTTTTTGACTTTGTACAGTGATCATGATCATGTAATTTTTGTTACACAGTGATCATGTTATTGTCTTTATTCTCATTTCGTTGATTTTAATGCATATCGATAGATAATCACCAATTCATTATTTTGTTTATTTTTGTTGATGTCGCAGGGTTTGAAATTAGGAGTCTCTGGCACTTTTCAGTTATTGACCTTTTCATCCAAAGGTTTATTGAAACTCTATTCACCATTTGATAAATGAAACTTTGGATGAGCTTAATTTTGTACAATGGATTTGATTAAAATTGATTTGAAGTTTAGTGATTTATGTATGGATGTTTTTGCTCTTAAACCAAGTTTAATATAAAGCTCACTGTACATTTTTTAACCTAAAGAATGGGATAAATAGAAGAGTGAGGGTAGGTTAGATTAGATGGTCAGGGTAACAAAAAAAAAGGAGGAAAAGTAAGTTTGGAAAATCTGGGCAAGAACTAGAACCTATTCAAGCCAGTTGTGTGCGAGAAAATCGTGAAAAATGAAAGTAAATGTTCATAGGAGGTTTAGAGATTTTGAGACATTGATGTTGCTGTAAATGACTAAAGAATCAGTTAATTTTACAATACAGATCAGGGATACATTTATACTTTGACAATTTGGAAAATGTTTAACTACATAATAGCTTTTTTTTTTTGGGTAAATAACTACATAATAGCTTTATTAACCGCTTAGCTTACTCAGGAAAAGTCTGGTAGGTATAACAAACTTCGGCACCAAACAAGTAATTACTCTAGTAAGGGTTCTTAAATTGCCTGAGATATTTGTATTTTCTTTTACAGAAAGAGTTTAAACCAGTTTGTTTTTCCGTCTCAGCTATTAAAATCAGTAGGAGATTTATTAAATATTGCAGGGTTTCGGATCATGATTTGTTTTTCCGCCTCTGCTATTAAAATCAGTAGGAGATTTATTAAATATTGCAGGGTTTTAGATCATGATGCTCCAGTTTTCTACAACCTTTCGGTTTTTCTTGGAGTTTGTACTGATTTGAAGTTAACATGTTGACAACATTTTCGTTTCTACATATCTTAAGGTAGAAGGCGCTCAAAATCTGATGGAAGTGACTCAGGTGAAGATAACATGTCTAAGAAAGATTTGGCCCTTAAGCAAGCTCTTGATCAGATCACTTCTGCATTTGGAAAAGGATCTATCATGTGGCTTGGTCGCTCTGACACACCAAAAGATGTACCAGTAGTGTCTACTGGTTCTTTTGCTCTAGATATAGCACTAGGATGTGGTGGACTTCCAAAGGTATCCTTAGATCCCTGCTTAAAGAAGTTTGCTTCTAATTTCTTACACATGTTAAGTGTTAACAAACTTTGGATCTTTCTGAACATATCTAATTAGTTGTGGTGTTGATAAGACAATTTTTTTTCATTTGTCTCTAATGTATTTGTTTTATTTTCATTACTGATTTTTACTATTTCCTTTTGGAAGTATGATGAAAAACGGTATCATTTTCTTAAAGAAGTTGTTTTTATCAGTTAACATTAATGGTTGATCATTTCAGTCGACAATTTACTTCATAGAATTCTTTTTCTAAGTATTAGAAATTGTTTGCTTTTCAGTTTATTTAGATAGAGTGGAGATTCTACTCGATCTTTCATTATGCAAATATATAGTTAGTTAATATGATTATTAATATTATATTTAACTATTTATTTCATGTAGGGACGTGTTGTGGAAATATATGGTCCAGAGGCTTCTGGGAAAACAACTCTTGCTTTACATGTGATTGCAGAGGCACAGAAGCAAGGAGGTTATCTTTATACAATACTTTTGCGATCGATAATCATGCCATCTATTGTTTTTTGGTTTTGATATAGAATTCTAACTTTTATAGATGTTAGGCATCTGACAACTGCATGAGTAATTATCATTCTTATGGTAGTCACGGTTGATTGAATCCCCGCTTCTCTTCTTGCTTGGTTGTGATAACACTGTAGATGAACTTAAATGAATGTTTCACCCAATTTCTAAGAATGCACTTTTGACCAATGCTATTCGGAAGTAGAAAATTGCGATTTAATTCAATACGGTTTCTTATTTATTTTCCACTTGCCAATTTCAATGATGTGCCAATAATTCGAGCTGCTAGACTACTGGCTAATTTCCAATTGTAAGTATGGATGTGTTCTGTTTTCCAGGGTATTGTGTCTTTGTTGACGCCGAGCATGCCCTTGATAAGACACTTGCAGAGTCTATTGGTGTGAATACTCAGAACTTGCTTCTCTCACAACCAGATTGTGGTGAACAGGCACTTAGTCTCGTGGACACCTTAATCCGTAGTGGTTCAATCGATGTAATTGTTGTTGATAGTGTAAGTATGGATATCTTTTTTGTAATTTAAGAACTCGATGTATTGTCGTTGTAAATTGTTAATGATTCAATAAACTAAGGTATAAATTGTAGGATTCAATAAACTAGGGTATAACATGTAGGATTCAATAAACTAGGGTATAAATTGGCACACTATCACCAACTCAAAAGTTATTTTAGCTGATCACCAATTCAACGTTGAATCATACCTAGTTATTTAAATTACTCTTAAAGACAAAAGTTATGTATTTCAGTAATATTTTGATTTAAGCTGTATCGATGGATGCATATATCTAATTCTTGTTTGAATTGATACTCATAATCTGGAGGTATAGGTACAAGGAGAATGAAATATCTAATGTGGAAACTGAAATTTTTTTCTTGTCCAGAAGTTCTTAAATAAAATGGTTTTAAAATTTCAATCCCTATGGTTTGTATTTTGTCAGTTCGCTCTTCTATCATAGGCGTGATGATCTTGTACGTTTTAGGTATATCTGCTAAATTTTTGCAGTCTTTTCATTGATAGGTGGCTGCTCTTGTTCCTAAAGGTGAGCTTGATGGTGAGATGGGTGATGCTCACATGGCAATGCAGGCTAGGTTGATGAGCCAGGCACTTCGAAAATTGAGCCACTCCTTGTCACTTTCTCAAAGTATATTGATTTTTATAAACCAGGTATCAGCTAAAATTGTTGAATACACAGTTGGCAATCTTCCTTTTGAAATTTGTTCTGCTTATCTACTTTCTTTAATATTGTTGTTTAGCTTCAATTTGTCCTCTTTCTTTTTGTATAAAGGTAAATGGAAAGTTTAAGGCATGGTGTTATGTGTAAGCCTTTCATTAGATGGCAAAAGATATAAGGGACAAAAACTTCATCAGTATTTCTTTTAAATTATGGAAAATGATTTTAAATTACAATAAAGCACAAAAATAGTTGGGGTTCTTTGCTGGTTTGAATATCAGAGCCATAAACTCAAACTGATATGGTAGAATTTGTTTTATGTACTTTTGCTTTCTAGATCATCTGAATTGATTCAATATATTATTTCTCTGATGTCCAGGCATTGGTTGGTCATGTAGCAGCAAGCCTATTTTTTGAACTTATGTTAAGTTGTGCTTGCTGTGCAAGGCCTAAATTTGAGTAGGCATTTTTTTTTGAATTGTTGTTTGATGCCAAGGAATGTAAATGACTTGCATGATATTATAATCAACCGTTGCTTGTATATTCTTTTGATTGTATGCATATCTATTTTCTTTTAGGTAAAAGTACTTCTGTTCACTTATCTATCTCTTAGTAATGAAAACTCTTGTATATTTCTTCAGGTGAGGTCAAAGATTTCTACTTTTGGGGGATTTGGTGGGCCTACCGAAGTTACATGCGGTGGTAATGCGTTGAAATTTTATGCTTCTGTGCGTCTTAATATTAAGAGAATAGGGTTTATCAAGAAGGGTGAAGAGGTAGTCATCTATCAGTTCGTCTGCTTTTCATGCTTTCTGCTTTAGTATTGGCATGCCTGTTTAGTTTGAACATTGTTATTTCAGAAAAACATAAATACTTGCACCGTCTGCTAGAACCAATGATGTACTGTTCTGAACTCGGCTTTATTTAATCTCTACATACCAAGTTGCTTCATCTCGTGTATGTATTTTGGATAAGTTATTGGTGTTCAATGTTCATGTTAAGTTTTTTTCAACCAGGTGATATCCTCGTTTGGTATAATAGGATTCAGTGTTTGTGTTAATAAGCAACTATTATAACCACAGAAACTTACTGCAATCTTAATAATCCAATTGTTCTGATATCTGATCATGCATTACCAAACAGTGAGTATGGATCAATTAAAGTCACTTGTTTGCTTATTGTTCAAATCTTTCACGATTGATTAATGTATTTCACATTCCACAGTAAGTAGTTGACTGTGTTGAGGAGAAGGCTTTTGTTAGAAATTCTTGTGGCAAAACTGGTTGCTTGACGGATACTGGTTTGAAGAATTGTTCTTTTAATCTCATCATCGGTTTTCTGTTCAAACAGGTTGTAGGAAGCCAGGTTCTTGTCAAGGTTGTGAAGAACAAGCTTGCCCCTCCATTTAAAACTGCTGAGTTTGAGCTTCAATTTGGCAAGGGTATATGTAGAGAAGCAGAGATTATAAAGTTGAGCTTAAAATACAAATTCATCACAAAAGCTGGTTCTATGTATTACTATAATGAACATAATTTCCGAGGTATGGATGCTCTCAAGAGTTTCCTGGCTGAGAATTATAGTGCTTTAGAAGAACTGGAAATGAAGATTCGGGAGAAGCTTTTAAAACCCGAGACAGACAAGGTAGCAGAGTCAGATGGAGATGTTACGGAAGAAATTGCTACCCTTGATTCTACTGACGAAGAAACCACAACTGTTGTAGAAGCATGAATTTTTGGTGAACTTTAAGTATGATGATTCACATTTCACACTCAAGTCCGGAATTTATTTTTGGGACATTTTATGTAGGCCTGTGGCACATGTAAGGTGGCAGGGTAAATTTACTAATTGGTAATTGGTCATTACTTCCGGCCAGCCAGTGTTCGGTCGTCACTAATTATTTGTAAAGATTTTGCTGTGCAATTTGTATAGTGATGAATATGTATATCTCATCTAGGACCAGAATTTACACGGAAATATGATGATTAATTTTGTTTGTGAAAGCCAGTTCAATAGTTTGAAATAAGATTAGTGTCTGACAATGTTTTGAATAAAATACTTTTAATGAAGAAAACTATCAGAAAACAAAAAGCAGAAAAAGTAAATGATGTAGGAAGGCTGAGGACAACGTGGCGTGTAAATGGAAATAGTGCAGATTTGATTTCACTAGATTCTAGTTAGATTTGATTTTACTATATTTTACTAATATTTTAGCTAGATTTGTTATATTTTTTATTTTAGCTAGATGTGTTTTTTTTTTTTTACTATCTTTTAGGTAGATTTGTTATATTTTTTTTTTTGGTAGAAGATTTGTTATATTTTTATTTTAGCTAGATGTGTTATTTTATTTTATTATCTTTTAGGTAGATTTGTTATATTTTTATTTTTCCTACTATTTATACCAAACTACTGTAGCCTTGAAAGCAACTTTTTGATTCAATAAAATTATAGAGATTTTTCTAAAGTTTGGTGGATTTCAAATTATTTATCTTTTCTGGTGGATTCCAGAAATCCGGTGGACTCAGAGCTTTATCTGACAGGATTGAATTAGCGTTTGCTGATTCTTCCCGCTTCCGAGTGCGTCAGTAAAGGTGAAAAAGATATACAAATTTATTAATGGATTTCTCTATGTTCACCTTTCAAACAACAAATATTCAAATAAAAAATTCAAATAAAGCCTAAAAAAATAGAAATTTGTGTCCAATTTCTCCCTATTTCAGAGTTTTTTTTTTAAAAAAAAAATAATTTATTTTATGGAATGCATTAATCCTTTTTAATTCGACCTTAACTGAAATAAATTGAATTCATAATCACTTTGGTTGGTCATGTGCAAAGATAACACAGGACAAAATTGTGTGTTCTCTATACTAGTTTCAAGTAAGTGAATAATTGGCTGGCAACTAGTTTCTCAATGGGTACCTTTGTTATACAAAATGCTAACTCACTTTCACTATTATCAAATTCTTCACTTTCTATAACCCCCTCATTGTTTAATCATCACCAGGTTCGTTTTTCTTTCATTCCCAATCACAAACAAATAACCAGAAGAAGCATCCTCAACTTGAACATGTCTCTGTCTTCAAAAACCTCAGGTGAAGTATATTTTGTGTTTTTATTGCATAAACAAACACATTAATTCATTGTTCATTGTTCTGTTAATAACTACTTTTTTCAGGGTTTGAGCAAAAGAGAATCGTAATACCAAACAAGCACGGTGAAAAACTTGTGGGCATATTACATGATTCTGGAACTAAGGAGATTGTAATCTTGTGCCACGGTTTTCGCTCATCAAAAGTTTGTAACTTTCATATATTAATCTTTATACCTTAATTAATATATTTGGAATTAATTGTTTTCAATTTCATGGTTTGGTTTTCTCATTTTCAGGAATCCAAAACCTTAGTGAACCTTGCTGCTGCATTGGAAAAAGCTGGAATCAGTTCTTTCCGCTTCGACTTTTCTGGAAATGGGTAACTAATGTGTACATTTTATGTATGACTATTACTACTAAATTATCGCTTGTGTATATATGTGCCAAATATTAACTTTTTATCTTCGAACACAAATTAGTAGTACTACTCGGCTACTCCAGCCTTAATGATTAGTAATATAGGTCAGATACATCAGTTATTCAATGAATTTAAAAAGTTGTTTTTTGCTTATAATTAAAGATGGAGGGTGTATTAATTATGGTCAAATTTTTTGTTCTTCAAATTGTGCTAATAAATAGTGACAAGGGTAGTATAACATATAAGTTGGCTGGTAATTTCTCCATTTCTACAAAGTGTTAATTGTTTGTACTAAAATTTGTGTCATTTGGTCTTGATCATCTTTTCTACTTCGCGCTATTTTGCGTTAATTTATCTGTTGGGTTTTTCTTCTAGGGAAAGTGATGGTTCGTTTCAGTACGGTTACTACTGGAGAGAGGCTGAAGATTTACATGCCGTAACTCAACATTTCCACGAATCAAACCGTCTGGTGACTGCAATTGTTGGGCACAGTAAAGGTATATTAGCTTGTTCTCCTTATCTGCAAGTATTCCTGCTTCCAACAAGAAAAGTTTTAGAGAAATATTTAAAGATTGCATTTTGGATATAGTTGCTGATTTTGTAATCATTCATCAAATATGCTCCATTATATAGTATTACAAGAATTGTCAAAAATCCCTTGCTCCAACTCTATATGGGTGACTGCATGATCATTTTCTTTTCATTTGGACTCGGTGAAACCTGACTTATTAATGCAGCTTCGATACATCTTCTCAAATTGCCTTCTGATTATGTTTTTCAAGTCTAATGCATAATTAAACTAATATTTGGTGTATCTGTATCTTGATGCAGGAGGTGGAGTGGTGCTTCTTTATGCTTCAAAATACCATGACGTCAAAGCAGTCGTCAATCTCTCTGGACGCTATGATATGAAGGCAGGAATTGAAGAACGCCTCGGAAATGATTATATGAAAAGGATTAAGGAGGATGGTTTCATTGATGTGAAGAGTTCAGGTAATCTGTTTTTTAATCAGACATAAGTTTCAATTCCTCAAAATATAGGCAATGCTTATGAACAATTGGGTTCAAAACTGGTAGGCAGCCACCATAGATGATCTGGCACATTACATGACATTCTCAGTTTCTGTCTGCCAACATAAGCACGCTCATTTTATTATTATACGACCATTACTGTTGCAGGAAATTCTGAGTACCGCGTGACTCTGGAAAGTTTATTGGATCGCTTAAATACAGATATGCATGAAGCATGCCTTCAGATTGATAAAGAATGCAGGTGAGAGAAAAGTATTGCCTAGAAGTGTAGGATAATTTTAATTATGCATAGAAGTGTTAATCTCAAATCATGTAATATATGACAGGGTCCTTACGGTTCACGGCTCTTCAGACACAGTTATATCTGTGGGGGATGCATCTCAATTTGCCCAGATTATACCAAATCACACATTACATATCATAGAAGGAGCTGATCATCCCTACACTAATCACCAAGATGAGCTAGCTTCGTTAGTTGTGAACTTCATAAAAGAAACATTGCACCAGGATAGGGATACTAGCACTAGTGGCAGTATATAGACTAATTTTTGTTTGACAGATATCGTTGTGATTGGTTTTGCAGTCAATTGAAGTTGCTACCAACAAAAGACTTTCCCGCGGATATGGCATTGTTTAACAATTTTGAACTCTTCTAATTAGTGAATCTTGCTTTATAAGCAAAATATACTGTTGATAACTGGTAACTATACTGTCCACTGCTATTTGCCCCTGATTTGATGTACCGTGTTATTTTGACAATATATCGATTATAACTTGAGGGTGCATGCGCGCCACTAGTATTAGGAGAAAAAGAAGAGCTGAAGGAGTTCCTAGTTCCCACCTCTTTGAGATTTCTAAAAATGATGAAAGCATTTACAAAATTCATCATCATTAGATGGTGTAAGGCTCTACTTAGTTGTATGAACTTGCTGTGACCATCCATTGCTCAACAAAGCATGTGATATGATTGTTCATTGGTTTCTACTATGTCTATGTGATTACCAAGACATGAATCTAAAGGTACAGTTTTCACTAATACCGTGGGCAGTTAACAAAACTGAAAACAGATTTTGAACTAGTTATGTTACGGCTGTTTTTATTAATAACTTAAATTTATATGAAATCAAATACCTGAGAGCTTTTTATTTTCCCCTCATGAATACAGGAATATTGTTGAGCCATCAACATATACTTGGGTATATAGGCGTTTAACCTACTCCGCATAAAACAGATCGGACTTAATCTGTCCATAAATGATAACGAGTTGTGACACATTGGCTTGAGTTCAGCCCACATTGGTCCACAAGTTGAGCTGCAAATCATAATCATAACAATACGAATAAAAAATAAAAAGAAGCTAAAAATTTGGTATTGTAAAAATCCGTCATTTTTCAAAAGCTAAACAAATTACAGTATTGTTTATAATTTTATGTTACATTTATAAGTTTAAGCAACAAATAAATAAATAAACCACAAATGGTATTTAATAAGAATTTTTTGGTTATTAATATGTTTTGCGACATTTTTATTATTTATCTATCTTCTTTATGGAGTCAGCATCATGAGTTAAATTCATAAAAAAAATCACAGTTAATAAAAAAATTACTCAAAAATTCAGATTAATAATATACAATAACACATTAAACTCCCCTGCTCCAATTTTTTTATCCGACCCTGCATTGAAAATAACTGCAAATTTAAGTGTTATGAATATTAATTAAATAAATAATTAATATATAAATAAATTTAATATACAAAATACCATTTTTATGCAATATACATAATGATTTAAACATTAAATTATTTGGCTTGTTTACATTACAAAATACATTTTCATTTTAAAAATTCTAATTAAATTAAAATAAATTATTAAGTTCGAAGTTGCAAAAATATTTTATTTGGCTTGAATACTAGATAAATCATACAATTGATTTTTTTTTAATTCACATGAATTAATCATGTCTATAGTCATGCATTTCAATAACAAAATATACAACCAACTCTATACATGGTACCCACCAATATAACTTGCAAATAATACATATCTCTTTCATTTATTTCATGTATTAAATTGAGTCATGTATATCATGTAATAATGAATATTATATATGATAAAATACAAATGATTGTAGTAAATTTTAACCCCTATTCTTTTTCCACATACGCGAAACTCTTATTGCATTTATATATCTATTATCAAATGATTTATTATATTTATATAGTTGCATAAAATTTTGCAACGTTAATTTTAACCCCTATTTTTATTTTTCATTTACGCTTAACCCTGTTGTATTTATGTATCTATTATAAAATGATTTATTATATTTGTATAGTTGCATAACATTTTGTAACGTTATATTATTTTATCAACAAATTAAATATTTATTTGTCTCGTCTCTCACTTATTTTCATATATTCTTTTGCATTACTTTTTTGTTTTCTTATTTTTGCACGTATTCATAAAAATAAAAAATATTTTCAATAATGCATGAATACCAAAAAATTGTTACTGGTTCAAAATTGTGCATGACAAATATATAAAGTGATGAACTGTATCATTTATTTTAAGAGAAAAGATGTATTTTTAACAATCTTTTTAATATATTAATATATTGATAATGGATGAAAGGACAAGTTATATTTTAAATAATAAGATCAACCCTACCTAATGGTACATTTTAAAAGATTTACAAACCATTCATAAAATAGACAAGGTGCAACCACTTTTTAGCAAAAACATTTTTTTTATATAATCCATAATTTTAAAGAAAATAAACTCCTTATGTGCATTTTATATCAACTAAGGATCATTTGAATTAGTTTATTTTTGAGCTTATGTAAAATAGTTTATGCAAATAAATAAAGTTTTATGTTAATTTATAGGTTTCCACTAAAGAAATTGTATTTTTATAAGCTATTTTTTCATAAACCACTTTAACAAACTTATAATAATAATACATACATACATGCATACATACATAAAAACTTATTTATTTGCATAAGTTAAAAAATAAGCTAATCCAAATGAACGTCAAATAGTAATATTTGCATACCAAATCAAGCAATAGTATTTCTTTTACTCAATTTTTTATTTGAGAAAAAACATAAAAAACAAAAACTTTTTAGCAAGATCAGGTAATTAAAACTGCACCGGACCGACCGATTCAACTGTGAACCGGAGCTATATCTGGTTTGGTTTGACCTTTAAACCGCCCTGCATGTAAACTGGAAAATAAACCGGAAAATCGGGAAAAATTAGAAAACCGTCAATTTTGCCAAATTAGTGAGTCGAACCGTTTAACATGATGAAAGTTAATTGCATCTGCATGAAAACACGGTTGATGATTTTGCAACACCGTATTACTCAAGTAATTGCAAGCAGAAATAGTGTGATCATGTACATATAGAAAGAAGAAGACGAAAGAAAAAGAAAGAGATCTAGGATAAATGAATAGAAGCTCCAGGTTCAGTAAAAAAAATTAACCAAATTGAACCACGAAACTTGCATTTTGCGAAAGTGGTCTCTTCTACTCTTCCCAAATTAATATATGCGCCTACACAAGTTCCATCTTGTTTGACAATCCAATTAAAAGCAAGAGAACCATGAGAAGCAAGAGAACAAAACTAAGATGGATCATAATTATCTCACATCTTCCTCACACACAGTCTTAGAACTATTTAGCGTGTCACAGAATAAGAATACCAAATTGTAAATAAATCTAATTATTTTTAAAAATAAACATCATTTAATTCCTCCATCTTTTATCTTTTTTTTTTATTATTTATTATTTTTTATATTTCAAATTGTGACTGTGTGAAAAAGCAAAAAACCATAAAAAAAATGTACCGATGCAGTATATTAATTAAAAAGAAAAATATATTATAAAACATGTGAAAATTCAAATAAAGATAGTATTTTGCTTGTTTGGTGGGGAATGAAAATAGAAAGTTTATGGACAAAGATAAAAAAGACCTTAAAATTCAAATAACATTAAAAGATTTATTTATATTTATCTTCCTTCAAAGATACTAAGAGAATTCGAATTCGTACCTTTATTAAAGATCTGTCTTCTCACTACTAAACTAAATTTTAGAGTTAGTTTTTTTTTTTAACCAAACCAACTTAACTTATATCATTAACTAATAAATGTTCTACATATAAGATAATAATCCTCAAATATATGAAAACCAACCAATCATTGGTATGAGCAACCAAATTCGCATGTCTCCTAACAATCTTAACCTTAAAGATTACATAAAAAGATGACATAAGAAAAATAATGTCATTAACAATTAAATTAAACTCTCAATTGCCTTATCATCTTGAATGGATAGCATCAACCAACAACTTTAAGTCGTTTCCAAATTGAAGTCACTCAAATCCATGATAAATAGCCTCTTTCATTGCATGTAATATAGCCCATACTTCGTCTTCCGTTACGGAAATAACAAATTGCTGTGATTGAGTCAAGCCATCCACAACCTGTCCATTGGTAGTTCATTTAAGATGGCCCAATCTGCACAAAACCTTTGTGAGTTTTTTTCTTTTGGAATTTGATTTTCTATGTAATTTGCAAATCATGAGACTGATTACTTGACTACCCTTTATCATTTGGCAGTAAAGGCTTCACCTTTATATGCTGAAAATGGCTTCCATGTGGATTATTTTGAAGCTACTGCTTTAATTGTTGTCTATATGTTTGTTGCAAGTTACCTGGAATTAAAATAGCAGGTTCTAGTTGAAAGTATGTTATTTGAGGAGTTTCACTCTCGGTGTCTATTTGAATTGACTTATCTGAGTTTATCCAGTAGCGTAAACACTTCCAAGACTGTTTGAGAGAACTTGTATAAACAACTTATGACATGTTCATAAGTTGTTTTCAGCTTATTTATGAAAACAACTTATAGCTTATATGAAAACAATTTGATTTGATTTTATCTTTTGTTATAGAAATAGCTTAAACATAATATCATAAGCGCTTACTTAAGTTGTTTATCAAAAACATGACCATTGTATTAATAAGAAAAAAGTCAAAAGCTGGACATCAAAACAACTTGAGCATCTCTAATGACAAAGACCAATTTGGGTTCTTAACACTCTTTTGGTAGGCACTAGCACTACAATGCTACATAGGATTTTAAGAGCCCATACTAGTTTTCACTTCAATTTTATAACATAATTTGGACTCCCAACTTGGTTTGAGTAGAAAAATGATTCTTACATGTGACATTAAAGTCAGCTACGCGTAAGAATTGATTCTTACAAACAAGAATCTGCAAAAGAAACCTTCTTTGGAGATGGTCTTAGCCGTAGGATATTGTAAGCAGCAAATTGAATGATCAATCGATTACAAACAAACTGACTTGAACTGTTGAATTATTTTGTCAGCCTCCCAGCAGCAGAAAGTCATAATAACCAATAAGCATGGCAATAAACTAGTAGGCATATTACATGAAGCTGGAACCAAAGAGATTGTTATACTATGCCACGGTCTTCGAGCCTCCAAGGTTAGTTTCCCTGACTTATGGATTATGAACTCCCTATTTATATTTGTCATAATTACAATTATTATGCAAATTCAATATTTATCATTGCTTAATTATGTTTTTCAATCTCCAGGAAGACATTATCATGACACAACTTGCGGCTGCTCTAGAGAATGCAGGAATCAGTTCTTTCCGCTTTGACTTCACCGGAAATGGGTAAATTTCTTGTAGTACAGAACAAAATCATGAACTTTGTTCATATTATGCCTTTAATCTTGACCTTCAAAATATGCAAGCAACTTCACCTTTTATTAAGATTATCATGGTTACTAGATTCAGAACCATGACAAAAATGGTTAGGTAAAGTCCCTCGGGGAATTCTTCTGCGATGCAAGAAATCAAAACCTTGTACTTATTTTATGGAGTGTTTCGTGTAAGTTGACAAAGATATTTATTTTATTCAAAGAACCTTGGATCAACACTAGCCGTACATTTATGAAACTTAAGCTACCTAATCTCAACCACTAGTATTACTTAATTGCTTTGTTTTGATTTAGCTTTCGAGTTTTCCTTATAGGGAAAGTGAAGGTTCTTTTGAATTTGGCAACTACTGGAAGGAGGTTGATGATATACATTCTGTAGCTCAACACTTTCATGAAGCAAACTGTAGAGTTATGGCAATTGTTGGGCACAGTAAAGGTTTGTTGTGTTACAATGGTCTTTCATATTATCATTTATCAGACACTTGCTGATTCTTCAACCATATGTTTTAGTCCATAGTTATGAATAAAGACTTTTTGCTTAATCTAATAAGCTACTCAAGAAAATTACTAAAATTAATCTCCCACCCTTCCTCTGCCTATCATCCTGCAAATAGCTTTAACGGTGAAGCATGGTAATATAGAGGGTTAATGTGAAATTTTATCGCTTGTTGTAAAGTGAAGACTGTGTGAACCTATATCTAGTAGAGGAAAATAATTACTTGTTAAGTTGCTGCATATTTATATCAGGGCTTAAAACTTTATTTCATCCCTTCGTAAAACATTAGAAGATCTTCTATTGATGTGTGCCTTTTGAGCTTCACTATAAAATGGGAAGCAGGATTCAAACATGTAAAGGACAAGTCAAAGAATTCTGTCCCTATAAAGTATGTATGTTGAAATTGTTCTGAATAGTTTCTGTATCTTGCGGCAGGTGCTAATGTGGTTCTTCTTTATGCTTCAAAGTATCATGATATTAAAACCGTTGCCAACCTCTCTGGTCGCTATGATCTGAAGGCAGGCCTTGAAGATCGTCTTGGAAAAGATTTCATTGAAAGAATCAGGAAGGAAGGTTTCATTGAGCTGAAGACTAAGTCAGGTAACCGTCCATTTAATCAGCCACGTGTTGAAATACCTAAATTGTCATTGGTATAGAAGAATGTATTGAAACGATGCTTTCGAGGAATTCAGGATCCATATAACTTGTTTGTTATCCATCTCATGCATTTACTAAAATGAGCAAGTCCAGAACCTTGCCTTGATTTTTTTTACTCTACACTTGTTCTATTGCTACTAAACTATTTTCTTAAAAAAATTGGAGCTCTTTTTTTGTTTAATTTTTGATGCAATGCTCCAACAACATCATTCTTAGCATCTTCTCCGTACCTCTTTTTGAAAGTGAAACAACACATACACAAAAAAGTTTAACTTTTTTAGAACAAAAAGATGTAGTTTAATATGGGTTTTGCTAACGAGTGCCCTCGGGGTTGGTGCACTCTTTAAATATTCCAATTAAAGAAATTATTTATTCAAAAAGTTAAACATTTCAATTTCCAATGCATTGACTCCACACATTTTGATAAAAACTTACTACTTTAAGATCATCCCCGGGGGCAATTGTTAGCATTTCCCATTTAATATTACTTGTTTCAAGTTCTTGAGGACATCACAGCATACCTTCTTTTGTAGGAAGTGTTGATTATCGCATTACTGAGGAAAGTTTAAAGGATCGGTTAAACATAAATATGCATGAAGCATGCCAGCAGATTGACAAAGAATACAGGTGAGACAAAAAATTTCTGATAGTTTGCTTTGCGTCTCCTTTTCAGCGAAACCCTTTCATCTTTATTGCAACAGTTTCATTGCAATAATCTGTACCGTGGAATCAGTGAACGGTGAAGGTGTTTTGGCTACAACCTACAGTATATAGCAGATGACATTTTACCTCTAAATCTATATTTAAATCAAAAGACTTTCAAATTTGAAATGATCTACTTCAAGAACATGCTTCTGCAAAGTTTTGAAATAACAGAAAATCCTTATCAATTGATCATGTCAGAAATTTCAATATTGGAATAAGAACTTCAAAAGGGTTTGGGAGACTGAAGATTTTGTAATGTTGATAATTGTAGTATGTCTTTTTATTCTCGTATTATTTAGTGAAGGAGATGATGCAGAGTCTCATAATATAAACATGACAGGTTCCTTACTGTTCATGGTGACGCGGACACAATAATTCCTGTTGGAGATGCACTTGAGTTCGCCAAGATCCTACCAAATCACAAGTTACATATTGTAAAAGGAGCTGACCATGTATATACAGATCATTTAGCTGAGCTAGCTTCAATTGTGGCGGATTTTTTGAAGGAAACTTTTGCAAAGGGACAAGTTTAATGCTAGTTAGGTAGGTATCTACCTTGCTGTCTTGAGCCAACACGACCATTTGAAAGAGTTGCTGGTGACAATCTTGGTTTTTGCAGGTCCCTAATGAACCTGTCCATGCATTATGCTATATTGCACATTACATGGTGGTACATTTCAGAACACTGCTAATGTGATGGAGAGTCCTTTCCAATTTACATGAAGTTTACTTAAATGTTGACCCTTGAAGTTTACTTCCCAAAACTTTACTTAAATGTTAACCTTTGAAGTTTCCCATTTTTCTATAAGAACCTTTGTGTTTGGGATTGACCAACCATTGTTCTCCCCTTCTCACTTTTTTCTCCCATCAAATGCTAGGATTGAAAACAAAAATTAGTAATCTGAAACATTTCAAAGCATATTCAAATAGCACATTACAAAGACTATCACTAACAAAATTATACAGAATTTCATCAATTTTCACATATAACAAACACATGTTGCCACATGTTCACTCAAATATAAGACATAGCTATTACACGTTACTCATCAAAAGACCAGGTTGAATACATGGAGTGTAAGATTAAAGCAAGAACAAGAATAAAACAAAATGTGGGCTTCAATATTATTCACAATGAGAATTACTTTTCGCACCCCCCGGGTAGTCTCATTCACCCCCTAAAATGACCATAGTACCCTTTTGAGTTCCCTCTCTAAGTAGCGGACTATATTTTAGTTCGTACTCTAAGTAGCGAGTGTCAATATTTTATACTGAACGTTGACACCCGCCACGGTTGAAAAAATTGTGAAAAAATTGAGTTCACATCCTAGGGAGCGAACTCTTTTTTTCGTGATTTTTTCTTCCAAGGGGTACCGGCGTCCAGTTTGAGTATAAAATATTGACACTCGTCACTTAGGGAGCGAACGACAACACAGTTCACTACGTAGAATGCGAACTCAGTGTAACTAGTAAACCTTATACATTAATGTTAATTATTATATTCATAATATAAATCAATATGTAATAAATTGTAGTTATGTGCATGATATCTCACATTCATTGTAAATATTAGTTGTATAATTATCATTCATTACACAATATTATTACCTTATATACATCTCATGGTGCAATTATGACCATGATCTCTTGATTTGCTCCATAATTATTATAAAAAAAATTTGATTTTTATAGCATTGGCTATGTAGGAAGCGAAAGGTGGTGTTTCTGTTTTTTGCACTTTAGACACTCGCTTCCTAAATAGCGAGAGGGGTAAATCTCATTCACAATAATGATCTCATATACTCTTGGAAATGAACTAAGCAAATACCAACACGGAAGGTCCAAATGCCGCCACAAGAATCCAAAGTAATCACAATATACTCCTCCAAACAATCGAAAGATTCTCTTCTCCCCCCATTAGTTCAAATTCGTCGAAAACTTCGAAAAATACATTACGAAATTTGTGTTCAAGGCAAAAAAACTTAGGAAAACGTGTTCCGAAGTTTAAAACTAGAGACAAAAAAGGAAATCTGGAGGGGAAAAGAGATGTGGGGGGTGGGATGAGAATCAATCCAGAGTGACAATCAATATCAATATCAATATATATACAAATAGAGAATTTAAAAAAACAAAAACCTAGCATATTGGTCATGTTTACCTTGGACTAATGGACTGGAGTATGGATTGGTTATTGGTTTTATAGTAAGCATAGTCACATGGTTTGTAAAATTCACTTTGGTGTGTGATACGCATTCGGGTACGCGATACGCCACCCTCAAAGTATTCGATATGTTAGGAGGTATGCATAATCGGTACGCTATTTGGTTCGTGGTACGTTATATTTGGTATGCTATGAATAAAAAATATTATTTAGTTTTTTTTTTTGGACAGAAAAAAATATTATTTAGTTAAAAACAACAAAATACATGATGAAAAAATCACATGTTCACTCACCTATGAGTTTTTGTACCTGTAATCGAACGTAGATAAATCACAATAGCATTAGTCGAGATGAAGCCCCGATACTCAAAAAATGATGACGAATCGTGTCCGATACGTCCTCGATACCGATACTCTTTCGATACGTCCCGATACTCGTATCGGAAGAGTATCGATTAAATCATTATTTTTAAATAAAAAACAATACCCGATACACGTGTCCGATACGTCCAGATACACGTATCAGAAAAGTATCGGTTATATCATTATTTTTAAATAAACAAATAATATCTGATATAGTGTCCGATACAAAGATTATTTTTTGGATAGTATTGTGATTTTGTTTGGATAGTTTTAATGGTGTTCTTTTTGTATAATACACTACAATAAGATGTATAGCTTAAGATGTATCAGTAATCATTATGTTCTGGGGACTAACTTAAGATGTTCTCATGTATCAGACCTTGGGAGTTTCCAGTATTGATTGACTTTGGGTTATTATGATGCTCCTGTATCAGACATGTTTGTTTGTATCTTTAGCACTTCTTGTGTTTTTCCTTTGTCAAAAAAAAAAAAAAAAACTATGGTATCCTACTATATACTGTAATAGGTAGTTAAGCGTTTGAACTTGTCCCAAAATTTTAGTATAATAATAGATGTTTTCTGCTTTTAATTATTAATATTATTGATTTTATGTATGTTTATATATTGTGTATTTATACCTTATAAAAAAAAAATATTGTGTATTTATATATTTAATTTTAACTTTAATTTTTAAATAACGTATCGCGGCAGTATCGGATTGGAAATTTTAAAAAATTTCACGTATCGGCGTATCAGTATCGTATCGTATCCGTATCGTGTCCCGTATCGGGGCTTCATTCGAGACACAAAGAGGCATATTCATATAATCAGTGTAAGAGTAGGGATGGTAATAGGCAGGGTATGAGTAGGGTACTATAGTCTTCATTCCCATACATGCGGTTTGAAAAAATACACGTACCCATCCTCATACTCGCGTGAGTGACACTCTTTGTCCCCGTCCCCATATCCTATAGGTACCTAAGTACCCATACCTGTAAGTAGGCGAGAAGGCGATTAAAGTTAAAATCATCAAAGTTGCGGCAGTTGTGTTCGTCGCAACAAAGATGACAAGTTCATCGCAGCACCATTGCATGCTAGCTTGATATATGGTGCATAGTAGCAATAGTGTGACAAGTTTTTAGCAAACCTGTGAGACCTCGTAGGGATAATGTCAACCTTTGAATGATATGAACGAACCCTTTGTTTATACGACTATCAAAGTTCCTAGTGGTGTTACATGTTGTAGAGTCGCCGCCACAACAAGTTTGGTGGTGGTGAGTGTTGATTTTAGAGGAGGAGGATGATTGTTGTTTTCTATTGGATGAGAGTTTTGGAGAAAATAATTTGTAATTTGTTTAACAAAGGATTGAATTACTTTTTAAAAATTATTAAATTTTGTTTTTGGTCTATCAAAAAAGTGACATAATTTGGTCCTACAAAATTATTATGCAAGTAATTTTAGTTTCTATTGTTAAAACAATGCGTATTTTGTCCCCATGAGCTTAGCTCAATTGGTTGGGACATCGCACTATATGTGCAGGAGCCGGGTTCGAACCCGAGAGACACTCCACTTATCCACCTTTAAAGTGGAATTTCAAAGCCACTAAGCTACTTACAAAAAAAAAAAAAAATGCGTATTTTTAAATTTTTATTATGCAGACATGTTTCGAACATTATAAAAAGTTTCTCAAGAAAAAAAGAACTCAAAAATTACTTTGCATGTAATTTCTATGTCACTTATTTTTAAAAGAGTTAAACATGTAATGTCGAGAGAGGAGCCTTGGTAGAATAACTTGTGTGCCAAACTATCAAGTTTCAGTTCTTGTTCTTCTTCAGCCCATGTTAAGCCTTGTGAGAATTATTATTTTTTTTGTTTGTTTAATATTTATGAACTCGTGTTTTGTTAATTATGTTGCGTTGGTACCGACACTTATAGTTGGAGAGTCCGCAAACAAATAAAAAGAGAATTTAAAACTATAGAATTAGAACATGTCTTTGGAGATATTCATAAGCTACATGTTTGTGAACATAATATTACAAAAGATTCAATGTCTTTGGAGATGTTTATAAGCTAAATGTTTCATATGCGTATTTTATCTTTGTGGGTATTTTACATCCGACAATTTTTATGCCAAAGGCTTCAACTGGTGGATCGTTTTATTTCCTAAATGGTGTACATCTGGATATTTGTCTCTCTATGTAGACTCTGCAAATTCAGAGACTCTTCTAGATGGATGGAGGAGATTTGCTCATTTTATCTTGACAATTATTGATCAAAATAACCACAATTACTCTGTCATACTAGCCTTTCCAACCTTTGGTCAAACATTATTATTTACGCAAGTTGAGAGAGTTGGTGAGACTTGTGAGGAATGTGGTTCAACATATCGATGAATTTATGGTATTCTTATTTTTACTCTAATTTAATTTTTTTTAAATGAAATTGATAGGTGGTGAGTGTTGGTTTTGGAGGAGGAGGAATTGATATTTTTCATCGGGTGAGAGTTTTGAAGGTAAGAATTTGTTGTTTGTTAACAAATTCTTTAACAATGTAGGTTCCTACTGTCTAAAATATTATACATGTCTGCAAAATAGTAAGGATTAAAATTATGTGCATACCAATCTTGTAGGGTAATTTTAGATGGAGCAAAAACATATTTAACCATTTGTTAAACAAATAACAAACAACAAATTCTTTAACAAATAAATTAAAGTTTGTTTAACAAATAACAAATTCCTCCCTCCAAAACTCTCATCCATGCCCTGCTCCTCCTCCAAAACCAACACTAACCACCGCCAAACTTGCGGCAATGACTCTACAACATGTCACGCTACTAGTAAATTTGATGGCCGTATAAACAAAGGAATCGTTCATAGAGGTTTAAGGCATATCATTATATCCCCAAGAGGTCTCACAGGTTTGCTACAAGCTTGATACATTATTGGATATGTAAGGGAAATGGTTTTGTTTGTTGTTTTCCAATGAAAGTTTTAAAACGGACCCATACTTTCTTGCAAGATAAGGATTGCTTATATGATATTGATAATGATAGATGACATGATAAGTTGGAGGAGGTGAAATTGCTTGATCAAGTAAGATTACATATCAAGGTAACACAATGGTGATGTGGTGGTGAAGTTCATCATCTTTGTTGCGGCGAATACAACCACCACAACTTTGATAATTTTAACGATTAATCACTCTCGCCTGATTTTTGTTGCTTTGTGGCTCACCATTTTATTCCTGAATGTTATTTTCCTTGGATTTGAATTGTGGGTTCAGTTAACTGAGATTGTCACTTCTCTGTGAGATCAAATCTGTTGTTACACTCCACCAGTAGAGACCCCTCAACAAGTGAACAACCACAATAACAATGAGAATGACGGTCAAGCGTCAACAACGAAGGTTGATTCTTCAACCTCTACCTGAGTATCTTTAGAGTAGCTAATAAAAGACCCAAGAAGATTCATAGATCATCGTGCATGAAATTCCTCCTAGGTGGGTCAATCCATCTGTCATATACTCTCTTGTCACTTCAATCTCTTGCTAATGCTACTTCAAGCATGAGAGTGCATTTCGCAAATACCCCAAACAACAAGTGTGTGGAGTGAGTGCAAAGAGAAATTCAACATAATGAAACAGAAAGAAAATGACAAAACATGTGTTATCTATCCCTAAAATAAGCTTATTTGAGGTAATTTATGCAAAAAAACACTAACCATCACAAATACAATAAAAATTTATTATGAGCGCATGCTTTAGCTAAAACAAGGAAGACAGACAACCACGTTGCAGGTATTGAACATTTAAATTTTAACCAAAAGAACACGATAGTAGCCAGTAGCAATCAAGAGTAAAAAAATTTTGGACACAAGGAGCCGGATCAACAACCATCGGCTCTGATACTAGAGTTGGGTTACAAGGGGGTTCAGGGATCATCACATCGGGCCTTGAACAACTTCACAAGTGAGTTGGACACCACATTTTAACCCAAATCCTTAAGACATTAGGTTTATGGGTCATCTCACTTATAAACCATTCAACATTCATTGTTCTATCTAATGTGGGACTCAACTCACGCTTGAAATACCAACACACATGTACTTCTATTTTATTTTGAGAGGTTTAGACCTCTTTTAATATTTCTTTTCAAGAAAATATTATTACCTCTATAGCATCGCACTTTTGATCGAATGCGTGTTTGGTGTGCGACATGTATTAGCATCTGACACCGACATGCCACTAACACATGTAATTACAATCAATTGATGTAATTTTCTCAAATTATTATCAGTGCCGATGTGTTGATGTCAATTTTTTAAGAGGAGAGAGGTCATATATTGAAAATTTTGAGATGTAACAAAAAATAAAAAATGAATTGATAGTAAATTAAAGTAAATTTGGTTAATAAAATTGAATAGAAGTATAGAAATAAGAAA
Source organism: Trifolium repens (assembly GCA_030408175.1). Taxonomy (NCBI): domain Eukaryota; kingdom Viridiplantae; phylum Streptophyta; class Magnoliopsida; order Fabales; family Fabaceae; genus Trifolium; species Trifolium repens. Next base: position 53,953,169 of record CP125851.1, read on the forward strand.
CATACATACTGCCCACAAAGGCAAAGAAGCATAAGAGAACATATCTAAATGGTTTAGACTCAAATCTTCTCATCAAATGGATTTTGTACAAGCTTCTAAGTTTTTTGTTTTTTATTATTTTCTTATATAAAACTTGAGAAATTTTCTATTGATGTATGTTTTTCGGGCTTCGCTATAATGGGAAGTAATTCAACCATGTAATGGACATGTCAAATAATTTTATCCCTATATTTCTTTTCTAAATGGTTGGTGAGACAATTTTCAGCGCGTGTAAAAGAGAGTTTATCTTCGTGGAACCTATTGTGGCTGAAGCTTTGGGGATTCGATGGGCTCTAAAAATGTGATTGCACAAGGCCTGTCTTCATTTTCTATTAGCTCCGACGCATTGAATGTTGTGAACTGCATAACAAAGAGAGGCACTTTTGCATCTATTGACATCATAGCCCAAGATTGTAGAGAGTTGATGAGTGGTTTGACAAATGTAAGTGTCTTATTTGTTAGGAGAGAAGCTCATAATCTAGCATCTTTGGCTAAGTATGTGGCAAATAGATCATGGATGGGATTAGCTCATCTGTTTCATACTTTCTGTTGGTAACTACGATGGCAGTGTTTCTGTTCTTGTTTAATGAAAATGTGTTAACTTCAAAAAAAAAAAACTACGTAGCAATGTTGAAATTGATCTTAATATTCTCATACTAGAAAGTATGTAGCTACGTTGTAGTTGAAATCGAGTGAGTGCTGCTATATTGGGTTTGTGGGTGAAGCATTGATGCCAGAACTGATCCCCGAACCAGATTAAACTGGTGGTGAAAAACAAAAACAAAAAAATGATAAGAGAAAATTGTTCTCTACGTCCCTCCTCAGACCTTTTAAACTGACGAAATTGGTATTTCGGAACCCAAAAATTAGTTAATTTAATTTTGGAATGTAAGATCCGGAGTGAGATTTTTTTTGTTTTAGCAGTAGTGAGTGAAACAAAACAAATATTCAACTATTTCGGAACCTAGGTTACATTCCAAAATTTAAACATTTTTGAAAAAAACTAGCCACTTAAGGTAACTTCCAAAATGATGCACAATTATAATATTTTTTATTTTTATACACTATGTATTAATGATGTAAATAAGGGTAACCAATAATTTGTTTTATAAAAAAAATTGTTTGCAGTGTAGTCTATTGTTTCGTCCCAAATTTTGAGGGTTAGAATGGCCTACTCAACCAGTTCAATATTTTTTGTATGCCAAGTTTAAATTAAAAAATATGAGTTGGAGATGTGGCGATTTGATTAATTAGATCACATTGTTTAATTTTAATTTTTCTATTTTTATTACTCTATTTAGTGAGCCAACTCACCATTAATCCACCAACTTGGATTACTCATTTTTCCCATTTCTTTATTTCCCCCCTTGTTTTCCATATTGAATTCTAAGATGATAACAGGAAAAAAAATATTGTCACTAAATCATTCAAAAGGTCTTAAACTAAATTTAAAGAATTTTGTTTAATATAATCTTAATTTGGTATAGATAATATATAGGTGATTTTTATGTATCAGTTAGTTATGCAGCTGCGGTTTTGTTGTTGCTTAGCAATTGATAAAGTATGAGTAACTATTATTGTAATGTGCAAATATGTGAATAGCTACTTACAAAATAGAGAAATGAAATCTAATCTCAACGTACTTAATATGTTAGAGACAAATATTTACTGCTTGCTAACACAAAATCATTCATACCATGCATTCATACTTCTTGCAACAATTGAACATGTAACTGAAATGAAAGGAAAAAAATTGCAAAAGAAAGAATTATCAAAGGAAATGAATTGAAGATAATTCAACTGAATGTTAGTAAATGATAACCTTGCAAAGTCTCACCATACTATTCCAACGAAAGGATTCAGTTGAATGTCAAACCACAAATCCTACACAGTTAACACTACAAAAGAAAATGATAACCTTGCATTCAATCACTAATGAAACTCAACCACCAAAGATAAATTGAAATCAAAATAATGAAAAATAACATTTCCAAGCAAAGAATTTATAATGAAAGACAACAGATTCATCAGATGGAGTAGTATTAAGCACAAAAATCCTAACCCAACCTGTCTAAAACATCTGTGTTTGTTTAGTGGATCGTCGTTTCTGGTCATCACATTTTTCTTATATCATAGTAAGTATAACTTCTATTTGATGAACATATATATGAAGTATTAAGAACGATAAGAAATATTTGTAGGGACAAAAAGCAAGTAGTAAGAGGGATGACAAGGATAAGAACTTTACTCTGATTTTTTTTAGTGCAATATTTACACAAATATGAACATGTTACATGTAATGTCAAGGGATGGTATTATTATCCATCTATCAAACTGAATTGATCATGCAATTTATAATCCATACAACTGAATTAACCATTTCACATGTTACATCACTTTAATATAAATGACGCAGACAATGGAAGTAACAATAATAATCTCTTCCAACCTACCGACTTGGGAAAAACTCTTGAGAAACATCAAAGGCATGGATCAAGTTTTTGTGCTCAGTAGCTTAAGCTTCACATACTTGTTCATCTTCTAAGTCACCCATAATGCTCAACCTCTGCAAGTCATTGCAATGGATTACTGTACCAAGTCAATTAGCTTGTTTTGATGTTTCAAGTTCTCACCACCAGTGTCGTCTTTGCCAAAATGAATCCCGTCCTAAGTCCTTTCATTCTAGTTTAATTAAAGAGAATAACGGAGGTAAAGAAAAAAGACGAAGTTAATATTGTTGCTGAATATTATAGGCAAAGTTAATAAGTTACTATTTAGTAAATTACAAGCACCTGATATTTGTCTATGGAGAAAGGGTATTTAGGTCTTCCATGTCATCATCAGAAGAAACATCGTTGTTATCCAGTGTTGAGTACATAGTTTTGTCACCATCAATCACCTTTTCATTTTTCTTATCATCCTGAAATCAGAAACAGAAACTTATAACCTATCCAAAATAATTACAACAGAGTAATATAGAAGTGATAGAATTTCTTACTAGCTCAGATTTGAGCAACTCGATCATCTCCTGTAAATCTGAGATATGATGTTTTAGTGCCTGAAATTTTTTTACAAACTTGATGAGATTATAGAACAAGTAAAAATCTCAGTAACTCCGTTGTTTTACAGGCTATTGCTTTATTACCTCTAGTCTTTGAAGCTCCATAGATCGAGCCAATGCCTGTCTCCGTGTCAACAAGCTTTTGGGCCTCACAACCTGTGGACGTAAGTAGTTCTTCCCACGATAAATAATTATTATATGGCCTTTGGTATCCTTGTCTACAGACACTAGCACCCCACCACTCTCAGCTTCCAAAGATATCGCAATGTGCTTAACTTGGGCCAAATTTTTCCCTTTTACAAGTATCTTTACCAACTCGCGATATTTCCAGTGTAGATGCATGTTTTCTATGGTGCCGGCATAAACGTCTCGCCTCCCTGAAAATCTCATGCATTTAACATATTTTATATAATAAATTTGTACAAAAGCAGAACTCATAAAGCTATAGTAAATTTGTTGTTCTTACCTAGAAGTAAGTATGGCTTCATACTCAAACCCATCTTCCTAAACAAAATTCTCTCTTCATCAGTTAATGTCTCCAAATCAGTTGGAAGGTCTGCTGGGTTGTAACCACCCTGTATTTTAACTAAATCCCTCTCGGCCTTCCTGAACCTTGCTTTTGCCTATAGCCAAAAAGTTAGATAGATGAGGTAAACAAATAATCTTAAGTTATTTCAGTTGGTCTCTTGTAACTTACGAGAGCTAGTTTATTCTCATGATTTCTGATTAAAGAAGAAAATCTATCCAAGGTGGATTCTCTCATCATTTTCTCCACTTCTTGTTTACATGGTTGGTGTCCCCAGTTGGCGGTTGCTGCCCTAGTCTCAGCAAGGGTACCAGCTAATAACGGCATTTGAGATGATTTGCTATTTGATATAGTAATAGATGAAGCACTCTGTCGTGCCTTCTCTTCCTCGTCTTGTTGATCGACGGTTAGTTTCTGTCTCTCGGTCAGGGTTTTGGTGACGACAGGAGGCAAGAAGTCATTGCCCCTGTAAATTACAATATATTCCTTATTTCTAGAAAGTAGAGTTCCTCCCGTCAATTTCTGCAAATGCATGAAATGCAAACGCTGTAAGTTTGAAGAATAGGATAATTTATTCACTTTAATATGCCACAGGGTAAATTATGAACAAAAACAACAGAAGTATTTATCAGAAAATGTAGTGGTTTTCAGATGAAAATAATAAAATGCAGATAGACATGTACATTTACAACACTAGACAGGTCTCATTTCTATTGATTCATCTACCTATATGCTCACGTTTCAATTGATGCATTAGAGAAAAGTTTAATGGGTTTGAAATCCTAATCTCATATACAAACTAAGGTGTAGAGTGAGAAAATTGAGGGTTGTTATTTATTTTTTTTTTTTTGACAATGAGGGTTGTTATTTTAACAAGCTCATAATTTGTTATGATGTACCCACAATATCGACCTTTGATTTGTTAATCAATGACTAATATTACTCACTCTACACTTTAGAGGATCCAGATCCCCTTTTTAGCATATGATAAATTCCAATGCAATTAAATTAAACAGTAATATTGTCAAATTTCTAGCAGGTCATGAGAAAGACCTTGAGTTCTTCGGCCATCCTATCATTAGATGCATTGGGAACACCACGTTTTATGGCTATTTTTGCAATAGCACTTGTTTCCCACAGCTTAACTATAGCTCTAGCCAGACCATGCAGTTCTCTATTTCTTCCTGCAGCAGTAAACAATAGTATCTTTTGGAAAGAAAAATTCGAAGACATGAATGTAACTATAGAGCTTCTGGCATACCAAGGGCAAAGTGCGGAGCTGTTCTTCTAGCAATTCTACGCATGGCAGTCATTTCCTTGTTGTTCAAAGAAGCTTTCACCCCATATGGAAGAAGTCTGATTGGTGTTTTATACCCTTCAACAACAGCAGGTAACTGGTCTGCATCAACAGGTAAAGGCTCACACCCTGTCCAATCTTTGAAGCGCGGACCCAATTCATCTAACAAAAGGTTGAGTTCGATCAATTCCATCTTTTCTTCTTCACTCGTATCCTTCAAATACTCTGTAGAGTTTTGATTAAAAGATTCTATAGGTCCATCTGTTTCTTTCACACTTACTTGAGCATTACTTCCACTTCCAACATGCACAGGATGATCAAGATCATTCTCTCGAGCATCATATAACTTTTTGTATGATTCAACACAAGGTAGTTTGTAGGTCATTCCTCGATATAGCACTATGGAACTGCCAGATCGCCATACCACAATACCTCCAGTTTTACTCTGATCAAGCAAGAAAATAACACTATGAATATAAAGGCTCTAGCAATTCAAATATCCTTTGATAAAAGACAAGTTATTATAAGCAAGCACCCACACTATGACCATGTTTGAATAAACAACTTGATTAAGCGTTTATAACATAAGCGCTTGTAATATAAGCGCTTAAGTATAACTATTTCTATAACAAATAATAAATAAAGTTAAATTATATTCATACAAGTTATAAGCCGTTTTCAAAAGCTATCCTAGCAAGTTTATGGAAATGAACATGTTATAAGTTGTTTGTGTCCATAAGCCCTCCCAAACAGTCTCGCAATTATGCTAGCAGATAAGCTCAAATAAACAAATCCAAAAATTCCCTACATAAAAAAAACAAAGGGTGCATTTGCATTTTGAATTTAGACGAAAGTTTCGCGACATAATTGAAGCATATGGAAGGAACATTGAACCTCAAGAATTTGATGAGCCCTTCTCATATTAGCAGAAAGAGGAGAATCAAACTTGAACTTAACAACTTCATTAACAATCCATTTTTCATGAATAGAATTCACCAATTCTTGAGTGATACCAGCAACTCCAACACTGAACCTCTCCACCATTCTCAACGCAATATTTCTAAGCCTCCGCAACTCATGTTCAGGAATCAACCTCTCTGCCAACTCAGTATTGCTTCTCCTTTTCTTCAAACCACTTTCTGATTCTTGAACTTCTCTTTCCATAACAGAACCACCAGAATTTTGCTGTAACGGTTTCTTATTTTCTTCTTTGTCCTCAGAAGCATCGAATTCAGAATCATTTTGTGGATATTTAGAGTTTTCTGCCACGTGCCAAGGGGATAACCGCTTTGGAAACTCAAAATTCAGAGGGTAATTACTAATTGAAGACTCGTTCTCTTTGGATTGTCGTTGTTCCTCTAGTTCTGGTTCTTCTTGTTGTTTTTCTTCTTGCTCTTGTTCTTGCCATGGGAATTTTTGTCTTTGGGAACCTAATTTGAGGGACCATTTATCACGAATTTGGTGAGTGAAACTTGGTCTGGAGTTGTTCTTTTTCTTCTTCTTAACAACCTTAATTTGGACTTGAGGTGTTTGGTTGGAACAAGAAAGTGCGAATTTGAAAATGGCGTGTGTTTTGGTTTGGTTTAGAGGTTGAAAATGCAGAGAAGAGATTGGTTGGAGCGCCATGAAACCCAACCTCTTTCACAGAGATACCATACTGCTTCAGCAACCAAAAACGGACAGTGTTTTTTTTTTTTTGTTATGAAAAGGGCCAAGCCCAGAGGCCCAAAGATACAAAAAAGATAGCCCATCAGGGAGCTTACTATTCGAACCCTGTGATTCTTAAAATTAAATGTCGTTCTGATCTATGAAACACCGACACCTCTATGATTAGGCGTGTTGTAGTGTCCGACACTCCTATGACACTCCTACGACACGTGTCGGAAAATTCAGATAGGTGTCCCAAATAAATCATTTTTTTCTTTACTCCGACACTCCTTGGATCGGTGTCTGACACCTGTAAAGAATTCGTACAACACGTGTCGGACAAGTATCTCAAAATAAATTTATTTTTCTTTGCTTCTACTCTATTTAGACACATATTAGACATATCCACAAAGGTAAATAATGTATAGAAACAACAATGTATATCAATGATGGGTTAAAGGTTTTATGTTTTGATTACAAATTTTTAGTTTTTTCGATAGTGAATTAATAAATAAAAATCAAATACTTTCGTATTTTTTTTAAAAAACTTTTTTATAATGCAATAACTTGCTCGACTAAGATGCACATGTATATATTTTGATTCTCAATTTAGATTTTTTATAAATATATAGCGGTGTCGGTGTCTTATATTTTTTACATTAACAGTATCAGAGAGTTCGTGTCCGTGTCGGAGTCCGTATTTTATAAGTTCTGATTATGACGAGAAAATACACCGTTTTGTCCGGATTTACCCATATAGATGTGATTATTTTTTTACGTGTAGATGAGTAAATTTGAAGGACTAGGGGTAAAAGTAGTTCTGTAATATTATCACTTTATAATTTTTTGTTATGGAGAAGTTTTACGTGGGTTTAGCTGTTTAAAATCTTTTATAGTTACACTCTATTTTCATCCATTCCATTGCTTCCTCATTTTGGATATTGGTCTTTATGTTGGATTTAGATTTAGTGCAGTCACTACATGCACTCGGTAAATTTGGATCATCTAATTAAAATCCGTCAGTCTATATTTTAATTTTTAAGGTTTAATGTACATTTAGGTTAAAAAATGAACCAATTTAACATTTAACATATTTGACAATTACTATGTAAATGTATGTTGTTGCGACACATAGTTAAAAGTGTGTCCGATATCCAAGAGGTTTGATTCTAATACCGACACGACACTAATATATTACCTTTAATTGCTTTTATTTTTTTAAAATTATGACATGTATATCTTATAAATCAATGTCATTATATATTGTATTTGTGTCTACCTCAATATTTCATAAATTGTTTTGCAACTATAAATTGTAATTATATATTGTATTTCCAACTAACACGTCAAATGTGTGTAGTGTGGTCCAAACTCTAGCTCCTACTAAATCCCACTATTTTGTTTATGAAATCTTGTCTTTGATATATGTTGTATATGTAAAGTGTGAACATATAGCATTCTCATTTTGCTCTTTGATTTAGAACGTTTGATGTGTTTGAGTTCAGGTCCACACAGAAAAAGCAAGACAATACGAAGAGCCCGTTTGTTACATTTTGTGTGTAAAAATCACTTAGTCTTTTAAACAAAATTAATTTAATAAGTTTTCATGTATCTTTTGTCAATTTTTTTCATGTATTTGTTATAGTTTTTTTATTTTTTTTCAATGAAAAACTAAAAACAAAATATTAAAATTACTTTAAATGAAGTTGTTTTAACTAGTTTTTCCCAAAAAAAAATCACTTTTTAAACCATTTTTTTCCCAAACAAATACACACAAAAAAAATCAGTTATTTTTTAAATTACTAAAAATTAACCTTCTAAGTTGTCGAATATCCATAATAAGTTATTTCTTTTATAATAATCTATAACAAAAATGGGTCCTAAGACATAATATGGAGTTAATTAAAGCAAACAATGTTAAATATGGCACTCCATGCATGCATGTTTTTTTTTGTTCTGTTTCTTGTTAATAATGATAGCATCAAATTTCTATATTTTCTTTTCATTCGTGCTTGATGATGATCATCTTTAGAATATTTAGCTATCATTACAAATTTACAATAAAGATTCTCATGTCAATTTTTCTACACCGCAACCTATAAATCCATGACAAAACAATTACTAGCTAGTAATTTTGAAATCTAGCTATGAACTGAAAAAATGTGATGTGATATGTCAAACTTTAGCATCCTTAATCGAATTTTTAGAAGACAAAAGGTACACCTAGCTAAATGTCTATAGACAAAGTGAACACAGAAAAACACATTTTACACACACCTTATAGCGATAGATGCATTTCATGGGGTAGGCTAGCTTGGTCCCCTTTGGTTGGGGTTTATGGTTTGTTCCATGGTGATCCAGTTCAACATTTTTTACGGTATGAAGAATACTCATTCCTTAATTAAGACGGAAAGTGACGACGATGATGGAGAACATTTTAAATGATGAAGAATGAAGTTGAAAAATATTCCCCGCAAATCGTCCTAACCCAATGAGGCAATGACATTTATTTTGATGAGTGTCGGTCATAATGATTTCACTCATCAATGTTCTCATGGCTCTAAAAGATATATATGTAAACAAAAACATCAACAATTTCAGGTAGACAATCTCTATTCTTTAAAATCTCACTATTTGCTCTCATACTATCTTAAATTTTAAAATGCTTTTAGTAGCCCACAAACTTCAACCTTAACAAATTGCTACTCGACATCAAGTCAACATTTTGATCGCTCCAAATTAATAAGAGTTTTGGATTGAGGCTAGGTAAAGAAAATTTGACCAATAATTAGAAGATTTTTCATCCCACCTCCCATGTATTTTTTTCACCTTCCTTGAAGGCAAAAAAAGTTCGATAAACGTAAACTGAACTTTTTTTTAGTGTAAATAAAGTTCCCATCCAATAATTATTTAAATGAACTTAATCGGTATATGAACAATTAATATAGTCTTACACATACAAGAAATTAAATTGGTTGTACTATGTAATATGTATGAAACACAACCCCACCCCCCACACTAGTCACCACACACACCACCTAAAGAAGAAAAAAAGGCATGTATGTATCATTTTCAGTGATTGCTGGCAACAGCCATTATCATTCCAATTCCATAATACTGTTGTGATGCGATATTAATTTCCTCTGGCCCGCACCTCCGTTCTACAGACCCGATTTGACATGGAAATCGTTTTTCTTGGAATCTTTAAGATTCTTGTTATTTTATATACACTCTTTTCTCTTATATATGCCCATAGACATAGTACTCTTTCCAAATATTTTTAAGATTTAATAATTCATATGCAATGAGTGTAATTTTTTTTATACCTTTAGTTAATTGCCCTTTGTTACGAAAATTGACTTTCATCTTATCTAATTAAAAGTCACAAAATGATATGTTATAATTGATAGATTATATATAATGTGAATTTTGTTACACTAATCACAATGTATGATAGTTAATTTCATATTTTTTATACATGTTTGGTGCATGAGTCTTGTGATATTATTTATGTAAGTATTCAATTAATATATATATATATATATAGTACTATGCATGTAAAGTATGCAAGATTAATTGTTCCAATTAGCATGCTGTTGTTTGGTAGTTGGAAATTGATCTAGGAAATCATGTTGTTCTAGTTGAGATCCTAGTAGAGAAAATCAATGTATCGTCTTCACTCATGTCTAGAAAATCAAGGGTGTGGTATTTTTGTTACTCATTTTTTCAATGATGTATAATTTTTTTTTATACATCTTCAAATAGTGCTGAGTAGGAGTATTTTTTTTAATGTTAATTTCTAATAAATACTCAATCATCAACATCTCTAAAAATAATATAAAATAAATCCAGCCAATATAAATCGTTACTTTTTTTAAAAAAAATTATTTGTTAAATAATAATTATCCCATTTAAAAAATATTAAATTATATTAAAAGTCAATGCACTTGTATATTTTCCCGTCGTCTCGTTTACTCTCTTCCCAAAAATAATTGATCAACTTGTATACATATTAAAAAAAGTGTATAAATAAAAGAAAAATAATAATATATTTGCTAAAATATTTGAGTATCCAAAAAAAATTAAAATTAAAAAGATCAATTATTTTAAGTGAAATTTAACATTTTTTTATGGTGGGATCTGCATGTCAAAGACGTGAGATTTTGTGCGTCTACAATATAAGACAAGGATTTAATTTGTATGCACCGACAGTGTAAAATAATTTTACACTGTCAACCAATGACAACCATGTATTCCGCCACGTCACCCCACTTTACCCCACTTTCTTCATATAACATGGAAGATTGGTGATTTCTTATTGGATGACCGTGTAAAATTATTTTACACCGTCAGTGCATATCAATTAAACTCATAAGATAAACACTCAAATAGTTTAGAGTTTGATCGGGTATTAATATCATGTTATGTTTGTGTGTCAAAAAAAATAATTTAATATCATGTTATATTTTTATATTAATTTATTTTAAAATACATTCAAATTTTAAACAAATTTTATTTGCATATATGGTACTACCAAACTACAACCTAACTAAATATATATGAAGAAAATTTTAATATGAGCCATGAATCATTAGAGACAATATTATAGCATATTTGCTTCACTTAAATAGATCAAAGAAAGGAATTGCATATCTTGTATGAAGAGACTTTAATTAGGGAAGAAGTTAAGGTTGAGAGTTCTTCTATTTCTTACTACGAGATACATGTTTTTGTTAGAGTGTATGTTAACCTGATAGAATGGTTAATATATATTCATCAGTGGAGGCAGGAATCTCTCAACAGATTTACATGTGAGAACATCATAACTCATCACATGTCATTTCAATTACAATTCAATTGTCAAATATTCATTTATTTAAAAGGTTAGTACATAAGAATAATTAAAATTTAATAGTTGATGTAATCATTTATTATTTTAATTGTTGATTAAGGTTAATCTACAAAATAAAATCCAACAATATATACCTAAAAATTTACCATCAAATAATGCCACCTAGTCAACCATATCTTTATTTTCTTTGGCTTGGAACTAGTTTACTATACATCCGAAGGAATATCTAATGGAAGTGACATAACATCAATGAGAGTGAGACAAACACATGGTGGGTATCCAACACATACAGACACAGACACGGACACCGAACACGATATGAATATTGACACATCGATATCGATAATAATTTGAAAAAATGACACAATTCAATATAATTATAAGTGTTGGTGTTGTATCGATATCCAACACAGACACGTGTCCGACACCAAGACACGTCTAATTTGAGGAATGTCCATGCATATATATGATATAATCTTAGTTTCATTTCCCTGCTTGACTTTTCATTGATAATTACAATGTTACCTTAGATGCTCACAAACGAAATCTTGGCCCGTAGAAAATCTTGTCCCTTGTCTCCATCAGTTTCCATTGTTATATACCCTTCCATGCATGAATCAAAAAAGTTCGATGAATCAGAATGACTGATTCTGTGATCCCAAAATCAAATCTTGGGAGATCTTATGATAGTAATTGCCTAATTTTTGACTATCCTTAAAATGGAAATACAAATTCCAATGTGGATGTAGGATAATGATAATCTATTAAAGATCTTATATTAAAGTGACAAGGTGGTTTAATTAAAAGGACAAATATAAAGATTGAATTTGAAGAGATAAAGAGGTTGACTTGACCCACTCTTTCACAGAAATTTCTAACAATCAACTATTCCTACTCCTACTAATTAATATTTGTGCTTATAAAAAAGGAAAAAAAAACTAATTGTAATATGAATTTTTTTAAAAAAATACCGAACATAATTGTGTGTTGATCAATGTGTTGCTTTCTGATCATTTAATATACGTAGTATTTATTTACTTTTATAAAAAAATGTTACTTGATCTATGGGTTGAAATGTGTCCAATTGCTGGGAATCGTCGTGACCGTGATGATTCATGCAATATCATAGGATATATACGCGTACGTAATAGTGTTAATTTCTTTTTAATATAGGATTCTTACCACACATGAAATTCATGATGACGTTTTACATTAGCATTTGGTTCTACACTTCTAATATCGTATCTTTGAATTTGACATTTAGCCTCACTTTCTTTTATCGGAAGAAAATCAATTATGATAAGAGTAACCAACCAACGATACTATATGAGACTGTAAGTCTTAATTTATAAAATAAGAGTTTAATTGATATGCACTGACGGTGTAAAATAATTTTACACGGTCATCCAATAAGAAATCATCAATCTTCCACATCATATGAAGAAAGTGGGGTAAAGTAGGGTGACGTGGCGGAATACATGTGTGTCATTGGTTGACAGTGTAAAATCGGTGCATACAAATTAAATCCATAAAATAAAGGCAAAATTATATTATAAATAATTTATTTTATTTATTTGTAATAATTTTGTCTTTTATCATTTTTTTTATTAAATTTATTCTTTATCTTTATAAATATGCATAGATTAATCATTTATTTTATTTATTTGTAACATATTCATTTTTTTTTCACATATGTCTTTTATCTTTATAAATATACATATGTTAATCATTTATCTTATTTATTTGTAGTATAATGAAATGTTTGAAACATAGATGCATGTGAAGGGTACAATATATTTAATAAAACTACTATCTTTGTCCCTAATTATAAGACTCTTTTGGCTTGTTAAAAAAAAATTATAAGACTCTTTTGAGATTTTTATTTGTCCATTCTTTTAAGATCTCTTTCAAATGTTCACGGACATTAAATATTTATATATACTATATATAAAGAGGATACAAATTTTTGGGATGGCTTTTTCATTATTCCTATTTTACCCTTTAAAAAAACTACAAAAAAAAAACTAAATATTTGTATATGTTGAAAAATAACTTCCACATGAAAATAGATTTTCAGTTTTTTTTTTCTCTTAAAAACTAAGCACAAGTTTCACATAAAAGTAGGTTTTCAGTTTTTTTATAGTAAAAAAACAATATATATTTTTCTTTTTTTTTTTGACAAAAAATATATTTTTTTCTTCTTAACAAAAAATGAGATTACTTATAGAGAATTTCGATCACAACAAATAAAAAAAAATATATCGATCACACAAACGTGCCCGTTTGGCGGCTAGTTTACCATAATATACCCCCTAATTAAAATGCATATTTTTCTACAATCTCTAATAAATACACTAAAAGACATTAACTAATTCTCTTTCTTAAAGGATAAAATTGTAAAAACAGTATTAATTATCAATAAATTTAATATCACAATCAATTTTCTTAATCTCCATTTTTTCTCAAAGGGATCTTATATTTACAACGGAGGTAGTATAAATGATGATGAACGTTTAACTTGTTCATTCTCAATTCATTGCAATTGCAACATTGTTCACTAATTTATGACAAAATACATTCAAATATATTTCAAAGTTGCATGAATCTAAGTGTTTTGTTTGATTTTTTTTGCTTCAAAAATTTTCTTCTAGACTCTAAAATCAAAATTTTCGATGCCCATTAAACTCTAAATTTACCAAATTTTATTTTTTAGGTATAATAAAATGTTTCAAACTCTTTGCATGTGTCATTTTTCAAACCCTTCATTATGTTACAAATGAATAATATAAAAATAGACTAAAAATATGTTTTTGTCCCTACATTTTGCTCGCTTTTAACAATAGTCACTGCATTTTAAAAAATATTTTTAAAACCCCTATAGTTTATTTTGTTACCAAATTTATTGTAGCATTTTTAATAATATTTTAAAAATGTAGGAACTATTGTTAAAAAACGAGCAAAATATAGGGACAAAAATACAGTTAACCGCGTCCATGTAAGCTTTCCGTCTAAGAAAACAAATAGAGGGAGTAAATTTAGTAACGAAAGTAAACGATAGGGTTTTTTTAAAAAAAAAATTAGGGACTATTGTTAAACAAATGAGTAAAATATAAGGACGAAAAATATATTTAACCCTATTAGAAATATTAATACAATTAATTTATTCAAAAATATGAAAGTACATATGAGTTGACTTAAAAGTTAGGACTCAAAAAATTGCTGAAATTTTTTATATGAACTAAAAACGAAAAATATTTGAACATAAAAAATTGCTGAAAATTTTTATGTAAACTAAAAACGAAAGTTAAGATATTTAAAGAATATTTAACCTATTTTTTTAAATGTTATTTCAAATAAAGCTTTTAAGGTTATAATTAATAATCAGGCTCAACTCTGAGGCAGGGCAAACAGATCTATAGCCCAAGGTCTCAACATTTTGAGGGACTCAAAATTTATCAAGCCCATTATTCATACATTGTGTGAAGGGCCAAGTCTAGCATGGGAAAGGCATGTAGGTCTCCCATGGTGGGAAACAAATTTTAACCTTTAGATTACAAAGACCTACCATAAACTATAATAAAGTGTCAACACCATATTTTATCCTCTTTTATCAAAATTATTTTTTTATTTATACATTATTATTATTAAATTAATTATATGTTATTATTAAATTAATTTTATATGCCGAAATTAATCTTTTTTTATCTTTCAAAGATCTTTCAAAGATTATATTGTGTATGCAATTTTTAATCTTTATCGATATTATTTTCATTTCTTAATCCTTTTTATTTTATTAGTAATTGTATTTGTTGTTATCTATGAAGCCCCGATACGGGACACGATACTGATACGATACCGATACGCCGATACGTGAAAATTTTTAAAATTCTCAATTCGATACTGTCATGATACGTTATTTAAAAATTAAATTTAAAATTAAATATATAAATACACAGTATATAAACATGACAAAAATCAACAATATTAATAATTAAAAGCAGAAAATATCTAGTCTTATATCAGAATTTTGGGATAAGCTCAAATTTTTAACAACCTGTTATATAGTAGAACACCATAGTTTTTCTTTTGAAAAGTAAAAAATTATATTGACAAAGGAAAACCACAAGAAGTGCTAAAGTACAAACAAACATCGGGTACCGGGACGTATCAGACATATCGGGTATTACTTTTTTATTTAAAAATAATGATTTAACCGATACTTTTCCAATATGAGTATCGAGACGTATCAGAAGAGTGTCGGGTATTATTTTTTATTTAAAAATAATGATTTAACCGATACTTTACCGATACGAGTATCAGGACGTATCGGAAGAGTATCGGTATCGAGTACGTATCGGACACGATACGTAACCACTTTTTGAGTATCGGGGCTTCAGAGGTTGTTACCCTCATTTTTTTATGTATGACCAAATATCAAGAGTAAGGGGAAAATGGAATTCTCCATGTTAATTTATTTTTTATTTGTTCAACTCACTAAATTAACATTCTTATGTGTGTTTAGTCTCTCAACCTTCTTTATTTATAAGTTCGATTTTTAGATTTTTTTTCACCTTTGTTATTGTACATATACACTTTGACGTGAAATATATACTACATTAAAATAAAATTTTGGCATATAAAAATTATTTTAATAATAAGATATGATTAATTTTTAATAATAATAATAATATATAAATTAAAAAATAATTTTGATGAAAGATGATAGAATATGGCGTGGACACTTTATTATAGTCTATGATAGACCTTTGTAATCTAAAGGTGAAAATTTGTTTCCCACCATGGGAGACCTACATGTTTTTTCCATGCTAGACTTGCCCTGTGTGAAGTATTATCATCGAATCGAAAATTAATAACAAGAAATTCCAATTGGTGCAATGGTCGCATATCTTTGTTAAGAGATCAAAAAAATTAATAACATTTTTATACACACTATTTCAAAAGTTGTTTCCTTTCACAAAAAGATGACTTTTTTATATAAAAATAGAATCACTCTATAACGCGTACTTTAATTTATTTTAGAATATGATTAATTTTTATATTATTGTTGTTATTTATATTTTAAATAAGTTTTTTTTTTTGACAAAAATATTTTATTTTTAAATAAGTTGAACACTACAATACACATCTTATTTATACATGTACTGATACACTACTGATATGTATAATTTTAATAGATCCATAAATAGTATTTAATCTAGAAAATTTAATAAACAGTATTTATAAACCTATCACAATTATTCACATCAATAAATGTATCGGTATACATTAAATAAAATGTGTACCGAAAAACTCACCTTTAAATAAAAGATTACTCTTTTTAAAAATTGTGTTTTTTTAAATTAAAAACATTTTAACCTTACTAATTTTGTTAAGCTTTGAAGAGTCATTTTACATAATTCGATCGGGTCTCAATATGTATCGGGTTGGTGCTACTTATACACTACTGATGTGTATAATTCTAATAGGTCAACAAATAATATTTAATATAGAAAATTTAATAAACAGTATTTGTAAACCTATCACAATTATCCACATCAATAAGTGTATCGGTACACATTAAATAAAATGTGTATCGAAGAACTCACCTTTAAATAACAGATTACTCTTTTTTAAAATTGTGTTTTTTACAATTAAAAACATTTTAACCTTACTAATTTTGTTAAGCTTTGAAGAGTCATTTTACATAATTCGATCAGGTCGGTCCTACTTATAATTTATCATTCTTTATTCATTTTTACTCTTTTTATTTTAATTAAAATTCATTTTTATGGGCGTTAGCCCTCTTTCACTACCAAAAAAAAAAAAAAAATCATTTTTATCTCTTGTAGAAAAGAGAGAGGATTTTCGCATGTGACATTATGGTCAAAATAATTTATATCTACGGACCGCTTCCTTGACCACAAGTTATAGTTGCCGATGTCCGTTGGAAATGGTTTTGTTTCCATGCTATACATTTTAATGGAAAATCCTTTGTCTTTTTCCGTTGGCATAGGGTTTCTTAGAAATGATAATGTTATAAATAAAACAATTTTTCCTCTATCTATATAGATTTTATTTATTGTCAATTTTTAACCTTATACACTCCAGTCTCTTGATAACTTAATATATTTGCATCAATTTTTTTTTTTTCATTTTACAAGATAAACCCAATTATTAATACAAAGTAGATATGTGAATTCACTTAAATTAATAAAACCAGCGCACTCACAGACTCACTTGATCTATTTATCCCATCTAAATTTCGGTTGATATGTGAATTCTCTCTATTTCTCCTCTAGCTTCTAGCCCCACATGAGATGGGGTCGTTTAGATAAATATTATTAGAACACAATTTCTGAGACACAAATTCAACATCAGGGACAATATTGTCATTTCCATAAAATGGTGTTTCAATAACATTTCTCATTAATGAAAATATGGTTGATTGAAATGACAATATTTTCGCTGTTATTGTATTTGTGTCCCAAAAAATGTGTTCCAATACCATTTTATTCTAAAACGTTTATTTTGATCGGAATCACCTCTCTAAAACATTTATTTTTTCTTTTAGTTAAATAAGTGTAATTTTTACACATATATTTAATATTTCTATCGGTTTTTTTTATATATTTTATTTTATCGTCTTAGTACTGCGTTGTTTGTTTTGATTCCTTATGCGAATGTACAATTTTTTAATGAAAGTACAATTAAACGAAATTACAACTTTTAAGTTATAAATAAAATTATCTTTATCTTTATTTATTATAAACAATTAAATAATTTTTAAGTGATCTTAATTAAATGGATGTATGAATTTATGGGATGTCTATGGAAATTCCCTAATTTCATGACCCATGACTCTTTCCCATCCAAGTTCTTCTATTTATAGCTAGCCCTTGCCAGTTTCCCCTTGCAATATTCTCATCTCATTTTTCATCATCAACCAGTAGTACTAAACTATAAAGAGTACTTCTTAACTTTTCCATCTTCAATCAAAAAAATGGCTAAAACTTACCCTTTTTTCATCAATTTCATAATAGTACTAATAACCATAACCTGTTTAAAATCAACCATCGGAAAAACAGATCAATGCATAACTCTGCTACCACCTGCAGAGCTTGCAAATTTTGACAGTACTATATCCAATAAACTCCATAACGACCCTCAAACAATCAAAATTGCATCTAGTGACTATGGAAACATAATTCAAGAATTCCCAATAGCAGTTTTTCATCCATCTTCAATACAAGACATAATAAACTTAATTAAAATCTCAAACAATAGCTCTGTTCCTTTCAATATAGCAGCAAGAGGACAAGGTCACTCTACTAATGGACAATCCATGGCACGTGATGGGGTTGTAGTTGACATGGCAAGCTTCAGAAAACAAAGAAAAGAGGTTGCAATTAGTGTCTCTGAAGACCCTTTGATTGGTTACTATGTTGATGTTGGAGGAGAACAACTATGGATTGATGTTTTGTATGAAACTCTTGAATATGGACTTGCACCGGTTTCTTGGACTGATTATCTTTACCTGACGGTTGGAGGAACACTTTCCAATGGTGGAATTAGTGGCATGACGTTTCGATATGGACCTCAAGTCACAAACGTTCATGAATTGGATGTGATTACAGGTATGATTCATTAATCATCAAAGTTTGCACATAATTAATTATAGATTGTTATTTTGTCTCTTTTCTTTTTTTGTTTTTGGGAAACATTTTGTCTCCTTTCTCTTTTCTTTTTTGTCAAATATTCTATTGGCTAGAAAGTTTAGCCTTAGGGTGGATAAATGAGATGATCGAAGTTCAAACTCCGACCCCTATATATATAATACAGTGTCCTACAATTAAGCTTAACTCACGGGACTTTTGTCTCTTTTTTCAAATTTGGCATATTCTTGCTCTTAGCGAGTATAATAATAAACATTTGTTGATGATTATAATATAAATAAATTATTAAGTAATAATTTAGAGGTTAATTTTTAATATTAATTTTTTTTATCCGAAAGAGGGCCTAATGCTAAAAGAAGGAGCTATAGTTTATTTTTTAAAAAAAATATAGAAGTTGTTTATGTTTGTTATTGAATTAATTTTTTTTAAATAATACCTTATGATTTTCAAGAAAATATATTCAAAACATCTTCTATTTCAAACAATGATTACATTTTTTAAGAAAACTAATTTTTATACAAAAAAAAAAGGTTGTAACAAATGGGTTCAATATATATTTGGATTCCTCTTTTTTTTTTCTCTCATAATTTTTGTATATAGTTTGAGGGGTTGTCTAATGTTATATATGGACCTAATCCAAATGTGGATCTTACTATTTATAAGAATTTTAATAAAATATTATATTTGTTTTCCATTTTATTATTGTAAAGTTTGGTTTTACCAAGAATAAGAAGGATCTTACTTTTATAATTTTTTAAAAGTTCATACTAGCTAGATTGATGTATGATCACTTGCTTGAGAATTAAAATTCCAAACCATTTGGACCAATTCATTTTTGTTCATCCTTATGCACCAATATAAATGTACATAGTTTTGAAACCAAACATTTAGCAATAAACTAAGACTGAAATTTAACTCTGATCAAATCAACGATATAAAAATGATCAAAAAAATTAAACAATAATAACGGTATAAAGTCACCAAACATTTAACAAGAAAAAAGTTATACATGTTCCAGCTAAAAAAATTACAAGTAAATGTTAGTAATTATGTTAGTTTTTAGTGTTTAATCTTAGACCTCCTAAATCCTAATAATGAATAGAACTTTTTGAGCTCATCCTTTGAACACCTAATCTTTGTAATTTTTAGGGTTAGTGTTTTTATTAAATATTGCATTTTTTTTTTTAAAGTTGAACTTTTTCAGCGTCTGTAAGCTTTGATTAGCTGTCACACATTCATGCTTAATATTAACATGATATACAAAATTTACATGTTTCAAATAGTAGAGTGGATGAGTTCTAATGAGGAATATTATTTTCCTTTTTTGACTCTATAGTCTTTGTCTATGTAATAATTATAGGTAAATGATGTAAAATGTTTCCACAAGTTTAGAATGAGTTCACACGGTCCAAGTCTCCTACTCTTGACAAACTTGTATTTTAGTTATATTAGTCCAAGTCTTAATTAATTATAATTTGTAGAAAAACGGAAGAAACAACATGGAAAAACATATATACCGGTATTGATGTATACATGCATATATCCTTTTAATTAAAAAATATTTAATTAATTTAATATATAGTTTGTTGTCATCTATCTAATGGGGTTTGGTTTTCAGGAAAAGGAGATTATGTAACGTGCTCTTATGAGAAGAATTCAGAGTTATTTAACGCGGTTCTTGGAGGTTTAGGACAATTTGGAGTTATAACAAGGGCAAGAATTTCTCTTCAGCCAGCTCCCACAACGGTACGGTTATACACAATTGTCAATTAAACTTTGTTTTCTAGTGCTTTTTTCCTCCAACAAACGTACACCAAATCTAGTTGTCATATAGAATATAATTTTTTTTTGGACCATATCATGTTAATTTTATGAGATAGGCTATGTCCTTGTCCATAACCCACCATTATGTCTATATGTTTTTCTTGGTTTGTTACGGGGTCATATATTCCACTTTTTCTGTTCCATTAGTCATCCACGAAAGACACATTCACAAATGATAATAGGAGATATTGAGTTATATGTACACATAGAGATGGCTATTTGATCCATATGATCGGTGGTTATCTAAAAAAAATATTCATAATGAATAGAGTAAAATTTTGTATTATAACTAGAATTATAGGCATTGACTTGGATAATTACTTACAAAAATGAATGGATATAGTGCGAGTATGAGTATAGGTATATACACATACTCCTCCTACAAGAGTATGATGAATCGCTGAATGTGGACTTATGAAATTAAAAAAATATCATTTATAAAAATAAAAAAAAATCACTCTGGAAATTAACACTTGATCTTAACTAATGATCAGCTAAGGTCAATAGATAATTGTATACTTTCTCATTCAATAATAAAACATAAGCTTTTCGATTGGGCGTTAACAAACTCAATAGCTATATGTCTACAAAAAGGCCTTAGCATGACCCATACATATTTTATTACTTTTATATAAGGTCACAATTCTCATACCCTAAAGTTTTATATAATTTAAAATTTGGATTATGTATGATGTTGCCTTACGGCTGGTAGAGGTGAAAATAAGTTAAGGTTTTTGCAAAAGTGACACTCTGATACACATATTATATAGATATGTATTGTTATACGATTCAGATGAATGATTATAATTGGTCTACAAATAATATCTAATATAAAAAAATTAAAATACTAACTTTGCAAAACATAATTCCGTAGGTTAAAAAGATTTAAGCACCCAAATATAGTATATTATTACCGATTCTAGATTTATTTTCGGTTCTAGAGTTTGATCTTTTAAAAAAACTGTATTTGCAATATGAAGTCTGAACTTTTTAACCAAAAATAAGTTTTTTTTTTAATATTTTAGCCTTGTCTTTTTAGAAAGCTTTTGATCGATAAGACCTACTTTCACTCCTATTTATAGTTACGAATACTGGCAATTTTCTCAATTTTTGTACTAAAGAATTCTCATTTATATAATTATTCTTTTAAACGGAAAAACAATTCATACTGTATTTTTTTTTCCTTCCATTTTGACTGTATGTCTCGTTGCATATAAAAAGCACATTATGGATGTAAAATTATTTTGCACATGCGTGTCATTAAGCAATGTGGCAATAAGCAATATATTAAATGCGTGAGTAAATGATTTTACATATATATTTCTCCTATTGATATGGGTAGAGTACCACTTGTACTTTTTTCCTCTATATTAATATAAATATACATTTTGCCGTTAAAAAAAAAATACAGTTTATAGAAATTAAAATGATTATTAAACCAAAAAAATTTGATTATTAGGATAAGACATTATTAATGATGAATTGTTGGCATGTACATATGCTGCAGGTTAAGTGGATCAGATTGCTTTATAGTGACTTCTTTGCTTTTACCAAAGATCAGGAACGATTAATCTCAATGAAAGGAGGGAAACAAAATACTGAATTTGATTTTTTGGAAGGGATGCTGCTAATGCAACAAGGCTCCATAAATAATTGGAGATCCTCTAATTTCTTTCCTCAATCTGATCATTCAAGAATAGCTTCTTTAATAAATAAACACAGCATTCTCTACTGCCTTGAATTGGTTAAATATTATGATGATCAATCTGATAAAATGGGGGACAAGGTATATACCTTTTAATTCTAGTCATTACATTTTTTTTTTTAATCTTTTTTTATGGACAATTCTAGTCATTACATATATTGAACTTTTTATTAATTTAATTAATTAATATATACATACATGATACATAGATGAATTAGATTGCCTTAGATTGCACGTTAATCATTAAACAGAAATGTTATTATGACACCATATAACATACACCAAACATACACCACATACAGCACTACACACCGTATGCACTGTTCATCAATATATATATTTTTTTTTCTTCCTATTTTCCTCAATCACCACTCACCAGATCTCTTTCCAAAGAAACACCAGATCTCTCTGCTACGCGTTTCCGGCCACCACCACATCCATCACCGGGAACCACCATCATTGTGGCCATAAGAGAAAGGGCGGCGCATCGTGGTGCTGTAGCATGGTCGGTTGGAGATTACGGTGAGGTTGTTTCGTTTCGTCCGATGGAGGAAGGAAAACGACGTGATGGTGGTGGTGAGGTCGGCGACGATGGATGGTGGTAGTGAGGTCGGCGACGATGGCTGGCTGTAGTCCGATCAGATTGTGGTGGCTAGGGGTGTACGTGGGCCGGATTGGGTTGGGTTTGACCAAAACCAAAACCCGAACCACATAAGGTACTATGGGTTGGGTCTAGTAAAATAACCACCCGTTATAACATTGGGCCGGGTTGGGTAAACCCATTAATTTCCGGGTTGGATTGGGTTGAGTAGTGGGTTACCCGAACTATTTTTCTATTTTTTTATATTAAAAATATAAATATCGAATCATCATATTTTTTCATAAAAATAACCCAACCATTGTATTTTTTTGAAAAATAGTTACTTTTTTTCACTATAAAAAATAATCACCTATTTTTTATGTATACCCACTAATTTATGAGTTGGATAGTGTGTTATCCAAATGATTTTTTTTTCCTTTTTTATAATATCAAATGACTAAACGAAAAATCATCATATTTGTTTATGAAAATTATTCAATATTTTTATTTTTAAAATAGTGCGATGAATTATCATATTTGTTTATAAAAATTATTCAATATTTTTATTTTCTTAAGAATTTTTATTTTCTTATGAAATTTATGGGTTGAAAATAAGTTACACTTTATAACTTATTTTCAATATAAAAATATTTATTGATCAAATGGCAAAATCTTTAGTATTTTCATAAAAATATTTCAAAAAATATAACACTAGTGGGTCGGTGGGGTTTTTTGGGTTGGGTCCGGTTTTACCCGAAACCCAAATTTTTTTATAGGTTTTTCATTTTTGAAATCCATATTCACCCACTTGCCCGACCCAACCCACTTTTTTATGTTGGATTGGATGGGTTTGCCCGGATCAAGTGGGTTTGCCCAATCCATGTACACCCCTAGTGGTGGTTGTGGAGTGAGAAAGTTGCAGTACGTGGAGAGAGAAACTGAAGGAGGAAGAAGAAAGAAGAAAGGTGGAAGTTTTTACCAAAATATCCTTACTTTAAGAATTGAATTGCCAAAAATGCCCCAGTGTAGTATTTGTGTAAAACATTTTATGTCAAAATAACATTTCTGATCATTAAATAGGGTCAATTCAAGATTCGGTGGGGCCTAAAACAAATTTTAAGTGTGATCTTGTTTACTTTAGAGAAAAAAAGGAGAGTACTTATATTTTGAACTTGGATTCACCGCTGTTGTAAACTCACGCATTTTATTGTAGTAGTGAATTACAGTTATCTATTTGTGATCCAACAGTTCTAAAATTTAGATTTTAATAATTTTATATAGTATCGGATCTCGATCGTATATTTTTAGTCGGACGATCTAAATCTGTTACTGCGTTGATGCAATAACTGTGTTAAATCTTGTCCCTTATATTTTTAGTGTGATCTTGCATATATTGTATAAGATAAAAAGTCAATAATATTTATTTTCTTTTAATTTCTTTGATTATGTGTGTAGGAAATTCAAGTTTTGCTTCAAGAACTAGCCTATATCCCAGGACTTCATTATGAGAAAAATGTGCCATATATTGAGTTCTTGAATAGAGTTCGAAATGGAGAGTTGAAGCTTCAGTCACAAGGACAATGGGATGTTCCTCACCCATGGCTCAATTTATTTGTACCAAAATCTCAAATATTGGATTTTAATTTGGGCGTATTCAAGGATATAATTCTTAAAAGAAACATCACCAATGGAATTGTCTTGGTTTACCCCATGAATAAAAGCAAGTAAGTCATTGAAATATCTTATACTTGAGTCATCATGATCATTTTCTAATTTTCAAAATATTATTATATAATTCAAGTCAGTTTAACGATAAGAATTTAACTTTGTAACTTTAAGTACCAGACTTAGTCTCCGTAACATTTTTAAAAAATCATTTTTTTAAAGAAAAAAAGAATATAATTATTAATTAGTTATATGAAATTTTATAATACAGGTGGGATGATAGGATGTCAACAATTACACCAAATGAGGATGTCTTCTATGCAGTTGGATTTTTACACTCAAGTGGATTTAATAATTGGAAAGAATACGAAGCTCAAAACAAAGAAATTTTGGAATTTTGTAGTGATGTTGGCATTAAAGTTAAGCAATATCTTCCTAACCATAGCACACGGGAAGATTGGGAAAACCATTTTGGCAATAAATGGATGAGATTCTTGGAAAGAAAACATCAATTTGATCCTAGAATGATTCTATCACCTGGTCAAAAAATATTCAACAATAACTATGACCAGCAGTAGCTAGTATATATGACTAAAACGTAAGATAAAAGAGTGGTTGATTATAATATGGAACTATAATAAAAAATGGGTTTTAAATTAAAGTTGAACCATAGAGATTAAATTATATATACTAGCTACGTTAATGTATTTTTTTATGTTACAATTTATAAGTTTAGAAAGCTAAAAAAACATTCGTCATTAATATGGCAAGAAATTTGGTATTATGAAAATTCGTCATTTTTCAAGAGCTAAAAAAATTATTGTTTATAATTTTATGTTACAATTTGTAAGTTTAAGCAACAAATATATAAATAAACCAATATTTAGTAAGAATTTTTTTGTTGTTATTACTATATTTGGTGACATTTATATTATTTATCTATCTTCTTTATACAGCCAGCATCATGAGTTAAATTAATAAAATCACAAAGGATACTTAATAAATAAATTACTCAAAATATTCAAATTAATAATATACAATAAAACATTAAACTCCCCTCGTCCATTTTTTTATCCGACTCTCAATTGAAAATAACTTTAAATTAATTAAATGTTGTGAATATTAATTAAATAAATAAATTTAATATGCATATATAATACTTTTTTATGCAATATACACAATGATATAAGCATTAAATTATTTGGCTTGTTTATATTACAAAATACATTTTCATTTTAAAATTTCCTAATTAAATTTTATGAATTTTTAATTTTGAAGTTGCAAAAAAAATTATTTGGCTTGAATATTAGATAAATCATACAATTGATTTCTTTTTAATTTTCATGAATTAAATATAACTATAATCATGCATTTCAATCACAAAATATACAACTAACTCAATACACGATAGCAACCAATATAACTTGCAAATAATATGTATTTCTTTCATTTATTTCATGTATTAAATTGAGTCATGCATGTCATGTGATTATAAATATTATATATGATGAAATACAAGTTAGTGATTGTAATATATATATATATATATATATATATATATATTTATCTATTTGCCATTAAAAAAAAAACAAGCTAGTGATTGTAAATTTTAACCCCTAATTTATTTTTCACACACGCGAAACCCTATTACATTTATGTATTTACTATCAAATGATTTATTATAACGCTATATTAACAACTAAATAAAAGATTATTTTTCATATAATTGCATTTTTTTTCTTGCGTACATCCATAAAAATAAAAGATATTTTCGATAATTCATGAATACCGAATATTGTTACTCATATGACTATTAAAATATATTATTATAAAAATTAAATGTCCCTTTGAATATTTATGCTCTCTCTCTGTCCCAAAAATAAATGATATTGTTTGATTAAGTACACTATTCAAATAATCTACTTTGGCAATATTTTTATACTAATATATAAACGAAAAGTTTATCATATAAGATGTTGTTTTATTTGTTTCGATGAAAATTTTCAAAATATATAATTTTTAATAGATAACTAAATATATTAATAATCAAAGTTGTGCATCAAAAAATGTGAAGTGATCCACCGTATAATATATTAAGGAGTATTTTTAACAATTTTTTTTAATATATTAATATATTGATAATTGATGAAAGGACGGTTGTATTTTAAACAATGAGACCAGTCCCTACCAAGTGCTACATTTTAAAGGATTTACAAACAATTTGTAAAATAGACAAGGTCCAATAACTTTTTAGCAAAAACATTTCTTTTTTATATAATCCATAATTACTGAGAAAATAAATTCCTTATGTACATTTAATATCAATCTAAAGTCTGTTTGAATTAATTTATTTTTGATTTTATGTAAAATAATTTATGCAAATAAATATGATTTTGGTTTTTTTAAAAAAAGGTTTTATGTTATTTTATAGGTTCCCACTAACATAAATTGTATTTTTATAAACTACCTTAACAAAATTATAATAATACATAAAAACTTATTTATTTGCATAAGTTCAAAAATAAATTAATCGAAACGGAACCGAAATAGTAATAGTTGCATGCCAAATCAATCAATAGTAGTCCATTTACTTAATCTTTTATTTGATAAAAAAAAATTGGATGGACTTAAAATGAATGAACCAATCACTACTTGATCTAGACTAGATGAACTAATCGGATAAAATGAACAAACCTTAACCGCCAAATCTGGATCTCAACTTCATTTCTTAACCGTAGAACTTAGGTAAACCTTTTCAACCTTCATGTTTGCAAAATAATGTGTATGTAAGATTGTATTTATAGTATTGTGACAATGCTTCTATGTCTTCGGAGTAGTTGTCTTTGCTCCCGTGAAAATTGAAAAACATTTTATCTTTGGCTTTATTTTTTTTCTTTGCCTTGTTGTATTACCTTCAAAATCCTCAATTTATGTATTGTCTAATGTTGTCTTGATTTTCATTTTCTGGTGTTATACTGTATGTTTTAGGTTTGCCTTTATCTTTTCATGGCTTTGCTATGTTACTCTCAAATCCTCAACCTATGAAGCATGGACTCTGACACGGACACCGCGACACGACACGGCACGGACACTCCGACACCGCTAATGTAAAAAATATACGACACCGACACCGCTACATATTTATAAAATATATAAGTTTATAATTAAAAATACATACATATGCATCTAAGTTGAACAAATTTTTCAATAAAAAAAGTTTTAAAAGAATATATGATAGTACATTTGACATTTACTCATCCAACTACTATCGAAAAACTAAAAATAATGTAATCAAAATGTAATATCTTTAATCCCTCATTGATCAATATTATTATTTCGACACATCTTTAATCGTTGTATATATGTCTGAGAAAAGTAGAAGCAAATAAATAAAATAAAATTTGAACACCTACCCCGACACGTTTGTACGAGTGTCTTATAGGTGTCGGACACCGATTTAAGGAGTGTCGGAATAAAGGAAAAATTGTTTTTTTTGACACCTCTCCGACACGTTTGTACGAGTGTCGTACGGGTATCATACGAGTGTCGGACACGGACACGTGTTGGACACGCGACACGTCTAATTATAGAGGTGTCGGTGTTTCATAGTCCTCAACTCCCCATTTGATTTGATTTTCATTTAGATAACTTCTATATATGGATACTATGTTTTAGGTTGAAAAAGAAAAAAAAATGTCCTTGTACCCCTGTGAAATATACTGATGACTTATTTGCAAGTGTACAAAATCGTTCAAGTAATAAATTAAGTAAGTAAGATCGTCTCCACATGGATTGCGTGTACAACAATTCAATTATCGCTAAATTAGGATTAAAACAATAGGTTTGAGGTTTTTAAGTTTGTTTGAGTTAAAAGCGTAAAAGAAACACTACAAGATAAGAAGGAAATTTAGGTTGTTTCGAATCCCATCTCTTTCCCTATTTACTAACCTCTTATTATATTTCACAATTCAAATTAAGTCTCATTCATCACGATGAATTAACCCTTAAGTAGTAATAATCACTCTCATGTCTTATTACCCTATTCACTATGAACAACTCCCTAATCCCTTAGGTGAGATGAGAATTTATGAAAGTATTAAAGACCGTTAATTTAAAAGTCACAATCGGTAACTACGTATTCCTACAATAGCTGCAAGTTACGTATCCCTACAATAACTCTGTTGAATAATTATCATCAATTCGAATACCAAAAGAATCTACCGAAAACAATCGATATTTAGATCAATTTCACTAATACGTATACTAATGAAAAGCATTAAACATAGATGATAATTAAATAATTAATAAAGACGAAATTGCAATAATATAATAACCAATTACATAAATGTAGTTCTAGGGAAGTTCATCTACTAAACCTAACCTAAGGAAATTAGTTACTCATAAGCATAATTATAACTAAAGAGTTAAAGAATTAGACATACGAAATAACTTCGTTGAAGCGTGAGGAAAACTACTCCCAATGGTGGGAGTTTGCCTTCCTAGAGAGCTTTTGGCTCTCCTTCCTTCTCCTCCTCCTTTGCTCCTTAGAGACTTGTAGTTCTCTAAATTTTTGAATGAATAATTGTAAAGGAGGAAAACTCTATTTATAGTTTTCTTAATAGGCTTCGTGTGCCATCGTGGCCATGATGGATCTCATCGTGCCACGATGGAAGTAGATTTGTTTCAGATTTTATGCGCTTGTTTCCTGGTCATTAAGTCTTCCATCGCGGCACGATGGGAGTCATCGTAGCCACGATGGATCGCCTCTTTCGCCCTGATAGCTTCAGAATTTACTCTCGGCTTCAACACAAAAGTTATAGCTCTTTGTCTTATATTTCCAACGCATGGTCACAAACATCAATCCGATATTCGTAGCTCAAGTTATGGTATTTTCAAGGAACTGCTCTTTTCTCCCTTTTTTGCCCTTTTTATGCATTTTCTTCAATTCTTGACTTCTTGGACAAGTAGCTTCACTTCTTTAGGTTTTTGCCTTGTAATTGGTCTTTAAAGTGACTAACACTAATATAAACTAATATAAAAACTACCTAAAAGCATCTTATAAATTACTGTCATCATATAGCAAATTCCAATTTTATCCTTTTTTCATTTGACATCATTACCCCTACAAAATTAATTCTTATGCATAATAGTTTTCTAATGTTTAACAAATTTTTGTATCCAGTGGGTGAGCTTGTGCCAAGCACGGAAAATAAAATAATTATTTCTGCATAAATTAGTATATATTTAAGTTTTTCAAAATACAAGTTAAATTTAAATTTAAAATAAACTACAAAATTAATAATAGTATTTAATATTTCAAAATTGGATCAACCAGTTTAACAGGTTGGACGGAGACTCGTACGGACGCACGGGGTTGCGCATTACTGTTCCTAATGAGTTGATACACTAATTCAAAACTATGAAATGAAACATTATAATTTAGTATATGAAAAATTTAAAATGAAAAATTATCTTCTAATATAAATAAGAAAAATTATTTAATGGTTAAAGTGTAAACTAATAAAAAGGATCTCGTATTAATATATGAGTGTGTATATATATAGGCCAAATATAAATAAAAATAGAAACTCGTATTAATATATGAGTATAAATATAGGCTTCATATAAATTAGGGCTAAATATGTTTTTGCTCTCTGCATTTTGCTCCCTTTTTAACAATACTCGGTGCATTTTTAAAAATGTTTTTAAAAACGTTTTTAAAAACCCTGCATTTTACTTTCGTCATCATATTTAGTCCTCCCGTTTGTTTTCTAAACGAAAGTTGACATAGCATATGGTTAAATATGTTTTTTATCTTATACTTTACTCCCTTTTTAACAATAGTCCAAACATTTTTAAAAAATGTTTTTAAAACCCCTACCATTTACTCATGTTCCCATATTTAGTCCCTCTTTTGATGTTCTCTAATAGAAAGCTTCATAGAAAAATATCCAAATTCCTTTTGGAAGAAGAGAGTCGTATGCCACAGGTGAAAAAGGAAGATTTAATAGAGAAAAATCTAATAGAGAACACAAACAAAGGGACCAAAAAATATGGAAGTGAAAGTAAATTGTAGGATTTTTAAAACCATTTTTAGAAATGTAGGAAATATCGTTAACAAGTTTTTAAAATGTAGAGACCAAAAAGTTATTTAATTATATGTCAGTTAGCTTTCCGTTTAGAAAACAAACATAGGGACTCAACGATTTTTAAAAACATTGTTTAAAATATAGAGACTAATGTTAAAAATGGAGCAAAAACATATTTTAACTTTTTTCATAGGTGTCTAGAATATGAAGCTTAAAACAAAGAATTTTTTCAAGTTTTGTAGTGGCTTGGCATTAAAGTTAAGCAATATCTTCCTATTTAACCACAGCACACAGTACGATTGGGAAAACCATTTTGGCAATAAATGGATGAGATTCTTGGAATGAAAACATCAATTTGATTCTATCACCGGTCAAAAAATCTGCAACAATAACTATTAACCAGCAGTAGTATATATAATTACCTAAGATGAAGAGTGGTTGATTATAATAGTATGGATGATTCATCTACACTTATATACCTATTTTCTTCATCTTCTTATTCTTTTTTGAAAGACTTCATCTTTTTATTCTATTTTTGATATCCATTTCAACACGTGGCGTTACCATCCAATTGAAATTTTTTGAAATTTAAGAGAGATATATTGTCGATGGATGATATTTTTTTAAGGAAGAAAATGAAGATGAGTATGTTCTTTCGTTTTCTGAGTTAAATTATGTAATTTTAATAAAAGAAATTAACAAATGTGGCTTGCCACTTCAGCATTTTCTTAATAAAAAATAGAAAAAAAGACTTATATGTGTGCTTTATAAAAGATAAAGAATTAACATGTAGGAGAGATTTTGACATGATATTCGATTTGAGTTTTGAGTTTTGAGTTTTAGGCTATTTTAAAGGAAAATGGGCCTATGTCCACAAGATTGAGCCAAACTGAGTAGCTATAAATATATATAGTGCAAAATAAATCTTTTTTTGATAATACATATATAGTGCAAATTAAATTGATCTCAAAATCAGAGCAAAAATATATAGTAACATAACACATGTTATGCAAAGTTTATCTGATCTATAGTAACTTTTTTATTGAATCTAGTTAATCACCATGTGTACAGATTATACAAATGTACATATATTCAATTATGACAAGAAAACATATACTAGTAAATTGCTTAATAGATTTTGTACAACACAAATTAAAATGAAAATATTAGATCAAATAATTAAAAAAGTTGTCACATATAACTTATTTTTAATTTAATTGA
The DNA here is from genome assembly GCA_030408175.1 of Trifolium repens. Lineage (NCBI taxonomy): Eukaryota > Viridiplantae > Streptophyta > Magnoliopsida > Fabales > Fabaceae > Trifolium > Trifolium repens. Next base: position 53,985,348 of record CP125851.1, read on the forward strand.
AAATCCTTTGCCCAGGTGACAATATTTTATTCGGATCAAATTGAGCTTTTCTTTTCTCAAAAATTTTCCACTTGAGGCCAAATTGTTCCACCCATTCTTCATGTGTTTGGATTAATGGAAGATATTGTTTAATCCCAATACCAGCATCCATACAAAATTGTAATATTTGTTGGTTTTGAGCCTGAAATGCCTCCAACTTATCAAATCCAGTTGTACGCAAAAGACTCACAATATAGAAAATTTCTTCATTAGGCGTAACTGCTGACATGTTACCATCCCACCTGTGAATTAATCCACATATAAATATGCTTGTAAATTTGCATGATTGTAATTAATTAATAATTTTTAGGGTTAAGTAAGTTTTTATTTCATATAAATATATATTAAATTTATTTGATAAAAAAATATCAAATTTCGTTTTTAGTTTCGATAAAAAATTTCACCAAGTTTTGTTTTTAAAATATTTTTCGTCACAATTTTTTATATCTGCTTTCAAACCAATTTATGTGTACACTTCATATTTTGGAATGAGTTTTTGCATTCATGTTTATAATATTATAATAATTTCTCTAATAAAAAATTTAGATTTTTTTATCAAAAGATGATTTAAAAATGAATTTTGAGCACCAAAACTTAAAAAATTATAATTAATTCATCATTTGTTAAAAAGAAGTAAATTTTTCCGAGAGATATTTTTAAAACTAAATATGATTACAGGAAAAAAAAATCAAATGATACACATGGCTTAATTTAAAAATAGAGACTAAAAATTGTGACGGAAAATATTAAAGGATCAAAACTTATAAAAAATTTTATACAAATTTAAAATATTTATCAAGACAAAAAAATTATTTAACCGTTAATTTTAATAAGATTATCTCATAAAACTTACTTTGTTCGGTTCATTGGGTAGACAATCACAAGTCCTGCAGTAATATTTTGTTTAAGGATAATTCCCTTGAACACACCTTCATCAAAATCAGAAATTCTAGATCCTGGAACAAAGATATTTAACCAAGGATGTGGGATGTCCCAAAGTCCTTGAGCCCTTAGTGCAAGCTCATCAACATGGACTCTATTTAGAAATTCTTCGTAGGATGTATCTTTTACGAACATAAAAGTAGGTATAAAATTTAACCCTTGAACCAAATTTTCAATTTCCTATTTAATAAGAAAGAAGATATTTAGGTTAGTGAATAAATTTATCATACAAATAAAAAATAGCATGGTTAATTAAGTTAATTAATTACCTGATCAACTTGATCTTTAGAGTTATCATCGTAATATTTAACAAGCTCAATGATGTAGATGATGCCAAATTGGGTTACTAGGGAAGTTATGCGAGGTTGATCAATTTCTGGATAAAAGGATAGGTCTAGTGGTGGCTGATTTAGCAATAACATTCCTTCTACATAATTTGCTGCATTTTCATTTATTTCACTGTGTGAGATTAGAAGCTCTTGGTCTCTAGAAAATGTAGAGAAGTCATTGTAAAATAAACGGAGCCACTTTACCTACAAGAAAGTAATTAAATGTTTGTTTAGTTTCTCTGGTGAATAATTAATGGTGACATGACATCTACTATACTCCTTCATAATTTAGAGTATTTATCCATCAACCAATGAAAACAAGTCAGATAAGTAGACGTGATTCTCAGTTCTCATAGTTAATTTGTAACAAACTTATAAGGATCACATACAAATCTATTTATGTGGTTTGTCCTCATTGGTTGATTAGTAAATACACCCAAATTATAAAAGTATAGTTTAGAAAAACCAATGCTACTCATATTCTTAATGGAAATCTAAGAATTTACCAAAAAAATTAAAGAAACATATTCATAACTGGTATATATTTTTCTAAGTTGACTTAAAAATAGTATGAATTACTAGCAATCAATGATTGTGACTAACCAACAAGAAAGCATATGTTTTCATGGAATTGTTTTTCTTTTTTCAACTAAGTATAAGAATAATAATTAAAGAACATGTTACTTACCCTCTTTGGTGCTGGCCCTAGAGCTATTCTTGCCCGGGTTATAATCCCAAATTGGCCTAAACCTCCAAGAACACTATAAAATAATTCTGAGTTCTTCTTCGTAGAACAAGTCACCAAATCTCCTTTCCCTGTAAATTTCAAATAGAAAATATTTAAGAAAATATATATAACGGCGCAGCTGGTTGTCCATTTATTTTTTTTAAAAGTGTAATTATCTTTTATATAATGAATCAAAATGGATTGATTGTTCAAAAAAAATTCAAAAGGCTTATATGTTGTTATTGTATCAAAAAAATATATTGTGTTGTTAATTTCATTTTGGCTAAAATTCAATTGTTAAATTGAATTAGAGCTACCCCACTATTTATATCTAATCTCTATGACTTTTTCATTATTATATTATTTTTTGGTCAGCAATTACACATTAATTTACACCATATATATGTACATATATTTTTAGTCAAATGATGCGACCTTTTTTTTTAGCAAATAAACTATCATCAAACCAGACAGTATATTGGATATTGAGGGATATAGGTTGAATTAGTGAATGTGTGGCAACAATTTGTTGGCTGACTTATTAAATAATTTAATAGGTGAAATGGCATGCTCAACGGTGTAATATTTCATATTGCTTATCTATATTTGATTTATCATTTATGTTTTCATAAAGTTGAATTTTCTTTTTCCAATTGAATTGAATATTTGAGACTCCTCTATGAATTAGAGAGTTAAGCAAATAAAATTATTGATCAATTTTTTTTACCACTTGTTTAAAAAAATTAATGTTCTTATCATTTTGATCAATTTGTTATCAGTATTTAATTGATTAAATCTTTGATATATGGAATATTAGTAAATATAAGATGAAGTCACGTGACAATAACATTCTTATTTTAATTATGCATTTTTCTACTCATTTATAGTAGATGTATTCGGATTTTATAAGTTTCTGCGCCGAAATTAATAACAACAATACTAGGAAATCTCCTCTCCCATTTCTAAGTACAAATTTTGTTGTTTTCTTTATGCCAAAGACTGGTTTTGTTCATATCTATATATGTTATTATTCTATATTCTATACAATAAAACATAATACATTAATACATGTCAAACTTTTGATCGAGCAATAATATATGAGTATGACGATAAACACTACGCAAAATGAATATGAGAGATAAACCTAAACTAGTTAGATGATTAAATAGACATATAACTAGACTTTGAACCTAGCAATATGTTAACTTTGATAAAGATACTAACTATTATCACCCCAAATCAATTTTAAATGACTTGGTCAATTTTCACTTCATATAAAGACAGATTTCAAATCTTCTATAAAGATATGATGTGACTTACCAAGATAGCTTAATCAATTTTTGCGACAATTAATTTGATTTCGTTTGAATAAAACCAATTTATCTTCTTTTTTTTTATATATTATAGTACTCAAGATATTCTAGAGTGTGTTTTTTTACCATTGCTTAATAGTAAGGATTTAAATAATCTTAAAAGATGGAGTTCAAATTTCATACGTGACAATTATATATAAAATTTTCATTAGTGTCATTAATGTAATTAATATAATTTATTTTCCTTTTTTTAATAATAATATAATTTTTTCTTGGACTTATACATATGTTGAAGGTACATAATAGATATTGTATAATTGTTTGATCCATCCTTTTATTAATATATTTTGTATAATATAATTCAAATTTCTTGAATTAATATAGTAGGTTATTTGTTTACAAAAAACATATAGTACATCATGTTAATTAAATGAAGAGGATTATCAATTATTATTGTTTTTATAGATTGACACTTTAATTTACATTTTCCATAACACTTGTTGCTTACTTTTCATATTATAGATAGATATTTAATAAATTAATGCAGATAAAAATATAAAGAAATTCTACAAATTAAAAAAAATTATAAAATCTAATTTTCTGCTATCATTAAAATAATGAAGTTTTATTTAAACACGTATCAGATAGTAAAGGGAAATGATCTTTAGCACGACATAGAACTAAAACGAAAAATGTGAAGGTTATATCAATCCCAATTGTAATACCAATCTGCCCATGATTTTCGTAAAATAAGAAGCTCACATTTTGACACACCCTTAATAGCATTACATGTCTGCATTCTTGCCTTTCTTATTCAAGTTCTTCGATAAAAATAGCAATGCTCAATAATAAAAGGCTACAAAAATATTTGATGTATAACGTGTATTTAAGCCCGTAATTTTTGCTTTTCACTTGGTGTTAGTTTGTATGAGTTTTGTCCTCTAAACTAAAAAAAATTAATATGTATGATTTTATATATAAAACAAAAATTATTGGACAAAAAGATTTAAGCAAAAAGAATGATATACATACCCGTAACAACATCCAATTCAAGGACATTGGAAATTTGGGGACCAAATCGAAAGGTTTGTCCACTAATACCAGCATTAGAGAGAGTTCCACCAACCGATAAATACAAATAATCAGTCCAAGAAAGTGGTGTAAGTCCTTTTTCAAGGCTTGCATGTAACACATCAATCCAAATTTGTTCACCACCAACATCTACATAATTATCAAACACTACAATTCTACTACTCCCATTATTTCCAAACCCTTTATTCAATTCAGTCATGTTCAACACAACACCATCATTTGTCATGGATTGTCCATTAACTGAATGTCCTTGTCCTCTTGCAGCTATTGTAAAAGGGATAGGAAGGGAATTTGAGAATTTTATCAATTTTGATATGTCATTTGTGGAAGATGGTGCAAAAATTGCAACTGGGTTTTTGTGAATTATGTGACCAAAATCGGTTGAGGCTAGTGAAAGGCTCAAGGGGTCACGAATAAGGTTTTGAAGGATTTCTTTTGGTGCATCTAATAATGACCATGGTTGTGTTAGTGCTTCTATTGGGTGCACTACACTATTAATTAGACATAGTAGAATAATCAAGGTTTTTGAAACTATAAAATACTTTGCCATAGTTAAGTAAATTGGCTTGATTTGGTTTATGAGAGTTATATATAGTTTTTTTTTTTTTTTTGTTTCTCTTTCTCAACTCTAAATGTGTAGTTACGTATTTATAGGGGAACTTTAGGAATAGAACAAGAAATTTTCTGGGGTATGTAACGGCGTCGTAGTATAATACTATGTGTCTATGCTATTATTTTGTTTGACTAATACTATGTTGTATTTTTTTGATCAAATAATAGTATAATACTATGTTTGTATTGTTGTGTTTGTTGCTTTGATTTGTACGTCTTTTTTTTTTCTTGATGAAATGGTTTGTACGTTTTTGTAAGTTGTAACCTTGGATCTGTAAATTAAATTACCTTTTTCATTTGCACGCTTTAGGCTAGGCACAAAACTTGGATTCTCTTTTACTCCCACTGTCCCTATAATGGGATCCGGATCCACTAGTCGATATGTTTGTAAGGAGTTGAGTACTCCTTGTACTCTCTTATAATAATCATTTGCTTATAAAAAAAAAAGTCTCATGTATTTAGATAATTTTGTGCAATCTCAGTTATTCGTTTTAGTTTACTATTTTCAGTATTTTAATAGATAAACAAAATGACAAAAACATTATAAACTCATACACACACAATATGACGGGCCAGAGTTCGAACTCCGATCATGACGTCTAACCTAATAATTCGACATTTTTTATCAATTGAGCTGGAAATTATTAACTTATTCTATATATGTAATGTGTGAAAAATAGTTGATTGAATAATCCGTGATGATATTTTACTAAACAATTTGTCTTTAAGTGAGCTCGTTAATAAGTTAAAAAGTAAACTTTTTAGTTGTATTGTCTTTCTAGCATATCATAGTATTATTTAGTCAATGGGCGGAGATTAAAAATTATAGTCAAAAGTTGAAGATGGCACATTATTTGCTTTTTATAAAATTTACTTTTATAATAATGGGGAGACTTCATACTATTAATTAGTCCTTTGAAGATGAAACTGTACTACGTGTGATAATTTGACAAAGTCAACAGATAATTCGTTATATGGTTGACATACTGTGTATGATGATAGTATATGATATACCATGAATCTATGATACGCATGCAATCAGATTTTCGCCCAACAATTTAATCACTGTACCGAAAATCTTTTTGTGACATATAAGAATAGGACTTAATATATTGAATATAGTATTGGGACTCAAAAATTCGTGTATAGAATAATGTTTATTAATGTAAAAGTAAACACATGCTCAATTATATTTGCATTTTATGTAACATTTATATAGATACCTACCGATTTTGTGAGTGTACCTCCATGAACATTGTGTACTATATATTTGTGGTTTCATTGACTATATATAATATATTCCATTTTTATATATTAATCTTTAGTTACACTTTCCCTCAAAAAAAATCTTAGTTATACTATATTAATGTTATTTTATTTATTTTGAAGTTGAAGTCATCTTTTTTGGTTTTGCTTCTTTTTATTTATCCTCACCGTGAAGTAACATTCAAAGAAAATTTTATACATCCTGAGTCCAGTCTAAGATTAGCCTTTACAATTCATCACGTATATATTTGGTAAAAGTTATACTACAATTGTATATAGTTGAGTATGTATTTGAAGATTTAATAAAGATTTTTTGCACGTGTTGAACCAAAATGAACAAAAAGAAGATAGGATAAAAGTACTTAATTGTACTTAACCGCACGCCACTCCTACTACTTGTTCCTTAAATTATAGATTGTATTACGATTTTTGGAAGTAATACGATTTTCCCTTATGATCTGCAATATCTAGTGGAACCGTCTTTCTTCTAAATTTTCAAACTACCTTAAATTATCGTATAGTGATCCCATAAGTAATAAATTATTAAGGGAAAAAAATACACACCATGATATTGTTAGCATATATAAACTAATTTTATTTTAATCAAGATATTAAGTTTAAGTGGTTAATGAGCTCCCTTAAAAATGAATAATTCTAAAGAATATTTTGGTCAAACTTTATTTAATGGTTGAATTCTAAATTATCGAAAATTTATTTCCTCTAAGATTTGAGAACTAATCCCTCCGTTCCGGAACTTTGGTCCTTTTAGGATTATTACAAATGTGTAATAAAAATAGAGCAATATACAATTGTGTTTTTCAAATATAATTGTAATATAGGCTTACTATCAATATTATGAGATCTCATTATATATTGATCTTCGTTATACCATATATAACTTTCAAAAGTTTGTTCCCATAAACTTAACTCAATTGGTATTGATATTACATTTTATATAAAGAGTCGAGGGTTTGGATCCCAGATATCTTACTTATCCACTTTAAAAGTGGAATTTTTAGCCACTAGACTACCTAAAAAAAATTCAAAAGTTTTCTTTGTTAAGACTTAAAAGATGGTGATTGACTAGGGGCAAATCTTAGCTCATTTGTGAGGGTTCAATTGAATCCTTTGAAGTTAAAAAAAATGTATACATATATCAATAATTTTGTATTTTAAACCTTTGCCTTAATTAATATTTTGGTCTCTTAAAAAAATTGAGAAAAAAGAATATGCACTGACAGTGTAAAATAACTTTACACTATTAATCAATTTCAACCATGTTTTCTGTCATGTCACCCCACTTTCTGATATGACATGGAGAATTTATAGTTTTTTATTGGATGACCGTGTAAAATTATTTTACACAGTCAGTGCATCTCCATTAAACTCTAAAAAAATTAGTTTTACATTGGTCATTTAATAAATAAACGTTCCGCTTTGGTCCCTTAAAGATATTCATGTTTACCGCATTGGTCTCTTCTGCTAGTTTTTTTTCAAAAATAAAAAATTGCTGACTTTTATACAAACTCGAAAAATATCAATTCATTCATTATCTTCATTAATAAATTCATCATCAAATCCATAAAATAAAATTTCCAGAAAAAACATAGTGGTGAAATGGCGACAAGAGTAGAAACAAAGATGTTGTGAGAGAGTTCATATATGGTTGTGACTTGTGAGTGATATTGATGAAAACTGATGAAATGGCGACAAGAGTGAAGGAATTGAGGAAGAATGTGAAGAAAATGGAAGCAAAGAGTTTTGATTTTCTAGATTTTATGGATTTTCTAGGTTTGATAATGATTTTAGTAATAAAAATAATGAAAAAATTGATATTTTTTGGATTTGAATAACGATTTTTTGGAGAGACAATACTAACAAAATGGACTAATGTAGCAAAGAGAAATATTTTTTGGGGACCAATGTAAAATCAAACAATTCTTTAAAAACCAAAATACTAATTAAACCTTTATTTAAATTTAATTTTACACCGCTAGCCTAAAAAATTTAAAAATTCTAACTTTTTTTTTTCAATATTATTAAATAAATTTTTATTTAGCCCAACAAGGTTAGTTAAATGATACTACTCCTCTTTATAATTGTGAGCCAAACCCTTCTAGAGTTGGGCCTTGATCTTGGTTAATAAATGGATAGAAGGAGTATGTTTTATTATATATATGGCTAATGCTACAGTGGACCACCTTCACAAGTGGTTCACCGTGGACAAGTGATTTATCGAATACGAATTTTATAAAATTTTATTCGTAGATTAAAGTTTATATCATAAAAATCATTCATAAAAAAAATTAGAAAAATTGAAAATCATTTGATATTTTATTGGGATTTATCAAGATTTACAGTATTTAATAAACCGTTAATTTTGATGGGTCTCAATAACATATCAAATGATTTTCAATTTTTCTAAAATTTTCTATAGATGATCTATATGATATAAACTTTTAATCCAACAGTGGATTTTGTAAAATCTGTATTCGTTGTAATATTATTCATAACTGGTCCACCATAAACCACTTGATGAGGTGGTGTATATTAAAATTTACCAAATATATATATATATATATATATATATAGAGAGAGAGAGAGAGAGAGAGAGAGAGAGAGAATAATTACATTTTAATGGAAGGTAAACGGACAACAAGTTACGCTGTTAATTCTTTTTGGATGGTAAAACCAATCATTGTAAATACTACATCTAAAGACATATGAGACATATCACGTTGCTATGCATGATTCTTTGTACTCTTTTCAAAATATCTACAGCCTATGGGGCTAGGAAACCAAAAGTGTCAAAAGCAAAAGGTAAAAATGCATGTTGATTTTCAAATCATGCTCTCTCATGTTTGGCCACTTTGTTTGATGCAGCTTTGAGGGTTGTTTGTCCTACCGTAAACCCCCTTGTCGTCAACCCCACAAGTGGTGAAACTCCAATCAAGTCCACACATGCATGTTTTCCTCCTACCCACCCATACACCAAAACGTCGGCTGGCCTCAAAGTAGATCTCCCCTCCAACGAGTCAGTCAAGAAGTTCACAAGCACCTCTTTCTTCCCATATATTCTTGCGCGCCTAAAAATATCAAAAAGAACATCCTGCACAAGGTCATGTCTGTATTTGGAGCCTGGAAGCTCTGAACAATGAACTGCATGCTCTCCAAATCTATCCAGACACGCCTTCTGACAAACATGGCACACTTCGTCAACAGGAAATAAGCGAATCATCGTGCGATATTTGAGGATGGTGCGATACTCTATCGGGGACATATGTTGGCTTAAACCATCAGTTGGGATAGCTAGAAGAAAATCCTGAGTATGGGCAGCCTGCAAACATCCAAAAAATATTTTCTGTCTGGTGAAAATAGTTAATTGTGCCCCCAGAAATTTTTGCTGTGCCATGCAAATGCTAGATTATATGTATGCTAGTTTTTTTGTTATAAGAAAATATTATATTTATGCTAGTTTTTTTTTTTGCTTTCACCACCAGTTTAATCTGGTTCAGTGGCCAGTTAATTGCGGGTAGTTAACAATTTTCTAAAGAATTTTTTCTTTTTTTTTATGCAAAATAATTTTCCTTAATAAAATAAAATATCATTTTAACCGGTAAGGCCCGTACGCTTCACTTATAGGCTACATCAAACAAACCCGGCCCAAATATACCTGCACACTTTTCTTTGAAATTCCCTACACACTCCTTTTTGGTATGTGAACCTCCACACTATTTAACTTCACATTTCCAGTTATACTATTTTTCAAATGGTACAATTTTTTTAATAAAAATGCATTTAAAAGTTACGTGAGCCAATGGTAAGGGTTGAGTTTTTTTTTATGCTAAAGATAAGTTTATTAACGAAAATTTTGATGATAAAACAAAAATCAAGTCCGAAGAAATATATGTTAAAGGTTGAGTATATATTTGAGTTAAGGACAGTGTATCAAATGCGATGCATTTTAAATTAAATTAAATAATACACACACAGCGTGAATTTATGGACTGTTTTTTTAATAGTTTAGTAGTTAGATTTACAATTTTAAGTATAAAGAAGTGTTAAATTTAAATTTAAACTTATGTTACTATATATATATATATATATATATATATATATATATATATATATATATATATATATATATATATATATATATATATATATATCAGTGTTTCTACAACTATTTGAGTTGTAGACATACACACTTATAATTTACTATATATACAGTAAACATTAGTATTTCTTTTTTGGTCAATATTATGGTGTATATCTTAACAAAATGCTTGTATATTGTAAATATATATATAAGTTTATGCTGTATTTCTTTGGAAAAAATGTGTGTGGTAAATTTGAAATTTACTATGTTTATATTGTTTTAAAATGCACATAGTAAACTTCAAAGTTTACTATAAACTGTAAAAAATGGAGTTGGGATTCTCTCCATTTTGTACTTTTTCCATTTCCTCCATTATTATATAGAGTATAATTTTGGAAGTGACAATTTTTAAATGTTGTACGAAAATAGTTTAGATGTGTTGATTGCGCCCGACTACAACCACCATTAATTATATATGATATGATTTCATATTTATGAGCAAGAATAGTTAAAAATGGAATCCCACTTGTGTGCCGTCACGCAATCGACAAGCTCTTGGTTGTCCGATCAAGATTTGATAGTTCAAATTTGAACCTCGAAATTTATATTAAAAATAAAATGGTACTAATGTTTTAATTTCACTGCACCCATCCCAACCACACATAAATTAATCAAATCTTTAAAAATATAGTACAATTCCATCATAGTTTTATACAATATGCACAATAAAATAGTTTTGCACACAAAATGGCATATGTATAGATAACACTACAAAAGTATTAGTTTTCGGCCTAACAACAAAAGTTTTTTTTCTATACTGCTTAACCAAAAAAAATATTGGGAAACCTCAGTTACACTGTCCACAATTGTATGTTTTTTATCATAGGCTTAATGACAGTTTTGATACTTCTATTTTCGAAAAATTTGAATTTTGGTACCCTATTTCTAAATCATCAATTTTGATATCCATATTTTATCAAATTTTAAAATTGTACTCATTTTTATTCTCTTTTGATAATGTGGAACATTTTAGTATTACATAGCATTCAATTAATTGGTGGTGAAAGAACCTATACATCATTTAATTAAGACTTGACTTATAAATTCATCGTGATCAACCCAATAATTTTTTGTATAAATTTGTGTCATCACATGTAAGGTGATCATATATAATTGATATTTCGAATAGGTGTTCACATAAATTTTTTGTACAGTGTGAAGATATATCGACACAAGTTTGAAATTGTCAAGTATTTGGGAGTTTATCTTTTCAAATTTTTCCTTCTTGTCACAAGATATATCATTCAAAAACTTATTATTTTTCAATTCTGTAATGATGAGTAGTTGAAATAGTTCAAATAAGTCAAATCTTTGATGATTCCTTCCTACATGATTGATGATTGGGTTGTTAAATCTTCTAGAATTATAAGGAAATTTAGGTTATGTTTTGATTGATGGAATAACATGGAATGGAACGAAAAAAGATGGAATAGAATAATGTTCCATTGTTTGGATTTGACAAATAATAATTGAATGGAAGAATGAAATAAATTTCATCTCATACAATCACTTACTTTCAATTTAGTGAGTTAAGATCACCTCCAGTTGCTTATGCTCCAGTTTTTCCAGTTCCTTGTTCAGATTGTGACATGTGGAAAAAAATCAATTCAACGGTCCAGATTTAAAAAATAAACAAACACGTAAACGTGTAAACGCTGTTCATCTTCTTCCAAATCTGTTCATCTTCTTGCTTGCTACAACGATGCTCGTCCTCTCATCACAACTCGCTGCCATCAACATCCCAATGTTTCAAAACAATAAGAATAAGAAGAGGACCAAGAAGGCAGCCATGCTTGGATTTTTAAAAACTTTTAAGTCTTTAACAGAGTTGAATAAAACCATATATGGAATAAATAAATTTGAACTAAGTATATCAGAAAAACAATCATAATCAAAATGATCACTCTCTTTACTATAACAACACAAGATACAGGATTTGATAATACGAAGAATAGAAATTGTATCAAAATAATGTAGAAGATTCAACTTAAAATTACACTCTAAAATTAATTACAATCAAACAATCTTCAATTTCAATCAAACTGTCTTCAATTTTAATACAGTCTTCAACTTCAATCAAACCATCTTCAACTGAAATTGAAAAGGGGTAAATATCAGATTTCTGTTAAGAAATAACAACACTAAAGAAGGAAAAATAAACACAATCACAACACAAGAAAATAATGTGGAAACTCCAAACCGGAGAAAAAACCACAAACAGTTGTCTAAACCGACAACTAGAGAATTATCACTATGTGAAAATTATTACAACATAGACTTCTCTCACTCTCACCCCAATGCCCCAATACAACCACACTCTCACAAAGCAAATATTTAAACTAAGAGTCAGATATAAGCTTAAAGTGCTACTGACTGGTGCAATTACAAACAAAGAACTTAGGTTCTATATATAGCCTTGGTTTTCCCCTTGCTTCACAATTCTAAGCAATGTGGGACTTCTACAATAGCTAATTTTAAACCTCCTTCTTTATTTAAGAAACTAGGCAATGTGGGACTTAACAATCAACCCCAACAATCTCCACCTTGATTGCAAGAGTTCCATCTTCCGCTTCCATTGTCTATACCGACAATCATACTCCACCATAAAGAGTATACTTCACTTGGAACTAAATCATCCCAATATTTTTCTTCACTTGGAACTAAACCATCCCAAGAATTTCATGTCGAAACCTGCTGAAAGATTATGGTGCAACTCCCATGTTGGCTTTCAGGAAGTTCTTCAGCCATCGACACACCTCACCACACACCTTGCATCAATGCCAACCAATGCTCGTGTGTTGTTCTGAATCCGCTAGCAATAACTTGTCATTTTCCATGGTATAGCGGAAATACCATAACGACACACTTTATCTTCTAGATAAGATCACCATCATCTCCCAAAACAAGGGAGACATTGCTAGCACTTGTCTCAGAGTCTTTTTCAGATACTGCTCCACCTGGACAATTTCTCTTTAAATGTCCAGACCTTCCACACTTCCAACACGGCAGATTCTTTGCATGGATCTTCTTCTCATTAGTCCCACTTCTAGTTAGCAACATCGAGCTTGATGAAGTGCTTTCATCACTTTTCATCCTCCTTTCTTCAGAAATAATTTTAGTAGCAACTTCTTCAAAATTCAATTTTTCCTTCCCATACATTAAAACAGGTTTGAGATGAGCATAAGAAGATGGAAGGGACCAAATGAGCCTTAACGCCTTATCCTCATCATCAATCTCAACTTTAATAGATTCTAACTCAGAAACAATATTATTCAAAGTACTAAGATGATCAGAAATTTTCGTACCCTCATCCATGCGCAAATTGTGGAATTGCTCCTTCAGCAACAACCGATTTGAGATGTCCTTTGCCTGATACAACCCTTCAAGCCTTTCCCAGAGTTCTTTGGCTGATGACAGATTCTGCACATTGGCAAGAACATTCTTTGCCAAACACAAGCGAATTGCACTTGCAGCCCTCAAATCTAGTTCCTCCCACTTGTCGGCCTCCATCTTGGAAGTGTTTCCTTTCAGCGCCTTGTGTAAACCTGATTGTATCAACACATCATTGACTTGTACTTTCCACAAGCCAAAGTTGATTCTTCCATCAAACTTCTCTATGTCAAACTTCATAGCACTTGAATAAGACATAGCAAAGCCCTTCTTTAGCACCTTCACAATATCACACTTCTTTTTTCTGATGTGGAAGATCAGACAATGCTGCAACCACAGGGCATACAAAGAATTGTGATATCTCACCGAACCGAAGCTCTTGATACCACTGTTAAGAAATAACAACACTAAAGAAGGAAAAATAAACACAACCACAACACAAGAAAATAATGTGGAAACTCCAAACCGGAGAAAAAACCACAAACAGTTGTCTAAACCGACAACTAGAGAATTATCACTATGTGAAAATTATTACAACACATAGACTTCTCTCACTCTCACCCCAATGCCCCAATACAACCACACTCTCACAAAGCAAATATTTAAAATAAGAGTCAGATATAAGCTTAAAGTGCTACTGACTGGTGCAATTACAAACAAAGAACTTAGGTTTTATATATAGCCTTGGTTTTCCCCTTGCTTCACAATTCTAAGCAATGTGGGACTTCTACAATAGCTAGTTTTAAACCTCCTTCTTTATTTAAGAAACTAGGCAATGTGGGACTTAACAATCAACCCCAACAATTTCAACTGCTGTGAAAATTGCAGTGCGTTTGGAAAATATCAGATCTGGGATGGACAATAGAAATCGCCTTATCACAACGCATTTAGCTCGAAACAGAGGAAGACGCGAAAGAAGCATGGAAGAGGTCGCCGTAGCTGCAGCAGCGATCAGGATCTCATATGGTTGTTGTTCATTCGGTAAGAGAAGAAGGTGGAGTATGTTCATCTGGTTCAGTTACAAAAATAAAAACTAAACATATTTTAATCAGGACCATTGAAACATTTAAATGCCACATGGCAGATATCTATTAAAGGAATTGGAGAAAATGGAGGATAAAGAAATAGAGTGGATCCAGACTCCAATTTAGTTCCCCTCATTTCTAAAATATTTAAACAATGGAATGGAAGATTTATTTCATTCCGCTCCAGTCCACTTCACTCTATTTTATTCCGCTCAATTTTGTTATATTCCATCAATCCATACATAGTCCCCGTTTGGTCCGACTTATTTTTTACTTTTTATTTCAGCTTAAACGAAATAGAGAAGTATAAAATTATATTTGACACTATTTCTCCTTAAAAGTATTAGAGAAATAAAGTAAAGAAGTAAAAAATAAAGAAAAATAAAGTCAAACACAATTTGTTCCTTCTTTACTATTTTTAAGGAGAAGAAAAAAAGTAGAAAATAAGTCGGGCCAAACGACTTAAATGCAATTTGCCACCCCTATTTTGATGAAAACGGAAAATTCTATTTTTGTCAAAATAGGAAAGACAAAATTGTTTTTAAGCCTTTTGTTTTTATTAAACATTTATAATTTGTTTGTTTTGAAGGAAAGAAAGTGAGAGGAAAGAAAATTGCGGAAATTGATAAATGAATTTGGATTAACTTTTAGTCTAATTGTATGTTTGGTTTCAATTCTGGAGCATCCATAATTGATTCTGGACGTGTAGAATTGATTCTGACTTGTTTAGTTTCTCAAAAGTATAATTGATTCTGCCTCCAGAATTGATTCTACTTGAAGCTAGAAATCGTAGCTTCTGATTCTATAATTGATTTTTACACTCAAATTTTTTGTTCAACACACTTTTGATGAATATATCCAAACATAAACCATTTTAACTTAAAATCAATTTTACAGAATCAATTTTGTCAAAATCAATTTTTCTCACCGCAAAACCAAACATATCATTCATCGATTTCCACAATTTTCTTTCCTCCCACTTTTCATCCTTCCAGCCAAACAGACCCTTAATTCGAAGGAGAAAAGATTCTCGGTAATTAAGAGTTAGGGCTAATGCTACGGTGGACCACTCCAAGTGGTCCACCGTGGACAAATGATCTACAGAATACGAATTTTACAAAATCCACTGTTGGATTGAAAGTTTATATTATATAGATCATTCATAAAAAAAATTCGAAAAATTAAAAATCATTTGATATTTTATTGCGTTTTATCAAGATTTACAGTATTTAATAAACTGTTAATCTTGATGGGTCTCAATAACATATCAAATAATTTTTAATTTTCTAATTTTTTTTATAGATTATCTATGTGATATAAACTTTCAATTCAATGGTAGATTTTGTAAAATTTGTATTCGTTGTAATTTTATTCATAATTAACTGGTTCACCAACCACTTGATGAGGTGATCCATATTAGAATTTACGTAAGAGTTAGATGTAAGATGAGTCAAATCTAACTAAAAAAATTTCAATAAAAAAATTATGAGTAAAAACCTTACTCACTATGACTACTATTTCAAGATAGATAATACTCCCTCCGTTTCTTTTTAAGTGTCCAAAAACATCGAATTTAGCGTTCCTATTTAACTGTTCATTTAATGTTTTAAGGGTACGATTTGTCAATTATACCCTTTGTCAATTACTCATATCTTTTTCAATAAAACTAATTAATGCTATATATTTGGAAAATTAATTTTTTTTAATTTTTTTTTTGTACATAACATATTAAATTTTGTTTTTTTTTGTGTGTACATAATATATTAAATTTATTGGAAAGAGAAAGTGTGTGGTAAAAAATATGATTTTATTGGTGAATTAAAATTAGAGTATAATAGAAAAATAAGATGCAAAAATACATTTTTTTTAATATGGTGTTACTATTCAAAACGAACACTAAAATAACGGAGGGAGTAACGCATGGATTCAATTCCGTAATAAATTTTGGAATTTGTTTTCTTTTTGTACAACAACAACAACAACAATTCTCTGCCATAAAAAAAAGCAACAATAATTCTCTAAACTACCAAAAGTCCAAAACTACAAATATAATATTACTAATTTTTTTTTTGTTTTCGTTCAAATATTATTCTTTATCATACTATCAATGAACAATACTAACAATGAACAATTTATCCCAAAAATACTATCAATGAAGTGTACGTTGTTTTGTCCTCATAAAATATCTTCACAGAGTGTTTCTGTATCGGATAAAAGAATCAAGTCTCTGCAATCTCAATTGTTTCTTAAACATATTAATAAAATCATCAGCTTTTGAGTCTACACCTTCATCTTCTTTACACGTCGTCGTTTCACTTCTTGCCATCGCCGTCGCAGGCCTCCTTCTCTCCACCATTTCTTCATCCTGTTCCTCCTCCCATTCAAACGTCATAGAACACTCTTTCTCGCTCGCTGATTTCTTCAACATCTCCACCTTGTTCTTGTTCTTGTTCTCGTTCTTCTCCTCGTCACTAACCGGGTTTGGACCCAGATCCAAATCCGGTTTCAGTTTAACCGGTTTCAAATTTACCGGTTTCATCCATGGGTGTTCAGATTCAGCTTGAACGTAATGTGTTTTTTGTTTGTTGATTTTGAAGGACACGACTCGCTGTAACAGAGAGGTTTTTGGTTTATGAACGAGTTGGGACTGAGTGGACTCGAATTGATCTGACTCGTTTTGTGTAACAGATTTTGGTTGGTTTTGGTTGTAGTGACGAAGATTAAAGGACTTGACACGTTGGAAAAGTAGTTGTTGTTTGATTTGTTTTTTGGGTACACCATTGAAGCGAGTAACAATAGCTATTGTACCGATGACAAGGTTTACAAAGATGAAAAGAGGAGATGGTGCCAACCAAGTAGCCATAGCTATGAAATTATTACTACCTGCAGCTATGGTGTCTGCCATTTTATGGTTTGGAGGGTTTCTTTGTTCTGTGTGTGTAATGTGTTGGTTGGTGAGAGAGATGCAAGCTTAATATAAAAGTATTAATGGAGAGTGTATATATATAGAGAAGAAATATCCAAATGTCTCTGTCTTCAGGAAAAATATCAAGGGGCCACTTGTGATACTACTGTTGTTCTGTCGACGTTTACTTCATTTCGAAGATTGTGTTTTCTTCTCTTTTTTAATTTAATGAATATGCTTAAAATCCTTTTAAAAAAAAGAATATACTTAAAAGAATAATAGTAATAAGAAAATCAATTGCATTTGCGTCACTTTGGTAATAACATTACATTTTATAGGTAAGAGTTAAAATTTAAATTTTGAACACTCTATTAATTACTTTAAAAAACTAGAATTTTAGCCATTAAACAATTTGAAGGAAAGAAAAATATATTTTTTATGGCAAAAAACTTTGATATATCAAAAAGTAAATATATTAGTATTTTTCTTGGCAGCTCCCTCATTACATTTACATGCCTTATGTTTTGGGAAGTTTATTGATAAATTTCATCTTTTGCTGATAAAAAAAAAATTAGTATTTGTTAGAGAAGAAATATTTATAGAAGTCTTAATTTTAATTTGAAATTTTTCTTCAATTTTTTACACTTAAATTATTTTTTTTGCTTTCACCATCAATTTAATCTATTTCGATGGTCAGTTTTTCTGTCATCAAGTGGTTTCAGCCATGGGTAGCCACTCCAACCTAACCCAATTTTTTTTAAATATAAATATATATTTTATATTTTAAGTAATTTTGTATAGTTATTTGTACAAATATTAATGTAAATATTAATTTAGAGTTTATTATCGATAACTATAAGTCTCTCGTACACTTATTAGTTTAAGTATAAGTCCAAATATTAGTTCATAGACTATTATTGATAATTTAAAGTCTTTCATTATATGTAAAATATTATTTTAAGTTATATAGTTAAATTTTATAATAATCAACTTTGAATTTGTTTGACAAAAAAAAAGGATAACTAATTGAATTTACAGTATTGGATAAAATTACTAATTGAACTAGCATATAAATATAAAATGACGTAAAAAATATGTTTTTGAAGATAATACGGGTAAAATTGGAATAAATTAAAATTAATAAGTTATAAACTAGTATAACTTTGGGTTTTATATATTTTGGTTCAAAGTAGGATACCGTGTAACATTAAAAAATAGTGATATGCATAATTTAATAATTATAGTATTTTTTTTTCCGAATAGAAATTTGTGGTTTCTTGGATATAGTTTGTTGATTTCTTTTATTTTTTGATAGAAATTTTCTGGTTTGTTATTCTTTTGAGTATACATATTATGTTAGTAGTAATTTTACATATTTTTTGTTAATTAACTTAATTATCAAGATATTTTTCTTTCTTTCAATAATATCTAATTAGCCCCAATAATTATTTGTGTCAAGGTCCACCCCTGTTTCCAGCCGTCTCAATTGCAGCACTTAAATGTTTAGTCCAAACAAAAATAAATAACTACATTAAAATAAATAGGTATATTCCTCTCTAGAACACAAGGGTCTTAATCATTGGATGAGAATTCACCACAAAAATTTCAAAGGCGTGTACATGTCCAGTGACTAAGTCGGCAAAAATCTATATCCATATATATGTGTTATAGGACTGTCCATGTGTTATATAGGCAAAAATATTGGCATATCTAATTCCGATATGATATAGTACTACAAGTGAAAACCTCTCTAAAGATCTAGTACTACAACTACAAGTGATCAAGATATAAAATCTGGAGGCAAGCCCTTAATTTTTAAAGGTGGTTGGTAGGACTACAAATATTTTGTGAGATGTGTCGCTTGTTTATTGGTCATATTTTAGAATATAAAGTTTGTTTTGAACTATCTTTATCATGTCGTATAAATAGATTTTTAGAAGACTTAATAGTTAATTTTATTGATATTTGCTTGTAGATGATGATTTATCCGTAAGTGGGTCGAGTAAAAGGTGTGATATAGATCTACAGATCGATGATGAAAACTAGCTGGATGTTTTGATCTGTTTGTCATTAGCTATTATAAAATAATAAATATTGAGGTTATTCCAGGTTTGGATAATCGCCATTTGAAAAGTGAAATAGACATAAAGAGTTTTCATTTTAAAAATACAGTTGAATGATTAAAAAAGTTTTAAACGACATAAAGAGATTTCATTTTTTTCATTTTAAAAATACAGTTGAATGATTAAAAAAGTTTTAAAAGATATAAAGAGATTTCATTTTTTCATTTTAAAAATACAGTTGAATGATTAAAAAAGTTTTAAAACACTGTTTATTTTTGTGTCTTTTTTCTCCAAATAATTTTTTTTTTTTCGAAATGAAGGGCCCAAGATATTGTATGAAGTGTGGAAAAGATCAAGCCATGCATTCTTTTTTTTGTCAAATACAAGATATTTCATCTAATATTATAAATTTAAATAATCTAAATTTTGTTTATGGTTATTTTTTTTTTGGTATAAAAAGAGGGCATAGCCCAATGTTTATGGTTATTTTAATCCACTTAACAAATAAAATTCTTTCATTTAACCACGACAGAAATTACACTCAATTACATTATTCTATCATGTCACGTCAGTTCTAATTTTATGAAATTGCCTTTATATATTTTTTTTCACTTCTATTCTGATAACTAAAAATATGTAACCTCTCTTTCCCACCGTATCATTAAATGATGCTTGTTATTTTTATCCTTAAATAATTACTTGAAAGTAAGGCTACTGGCTTATTTTTTATCCATAAAAATATTGTTTTTTGTTTTATTTTTGAAATCCTAAATAAATAAAAAGCTAAATGATGCTTATTTTTAGCAAATATATAGTTATTCACATCTTAAAAAAATTGAAAGAAGTTTAGCATGACTAATAAGAGAATTTAATGACTTGTGCTAATTAATGTATCGATTGGCTTGAATGCTTGATTATTTTAGATTTTAAATAGTATCTGAAAGATAAAAATGAAAATAAGAGTTTTTAAAAAGAAAAAAAAATAAAATTGTTTAGTAATTGTGTTTTTTTAGCTTTAAAATTTTTTATCTATGTATTTTTACTCACAACACAATTAAGCAACTTTTTTTATATCAAAATCTTTTTGAAAATCGGTTGGGCCCAACTTCTTCATTTATTGAGTAAAATCTTTTTGAAAATCGGTTGGGCCCAACTTCTTCATATATCAAACGGTAGCTAAATATATTGATTCAGTGATTCATATATTCTCTTTTTTTTTTACTGTACCATTCATATATTCTTAAGACTCATGATTCGTGCATAAATGGTGCTAATTTTTATTACTGTTGCTCGGTAGTTACTATCCTTTTTTTTTTACTTAAAATAAATAATTTTCAAAGCATGGCTCCTGTATCTATCGTCTTTGTTATAGTAGGTGGAAAAATGAATACTTTTGTCTTAAATCTTTAGTTTTTTTAGTTTTTCGGGTTTGTCCCAAAATCTTGATTTTTTGAAGAAACCAAGATACAATTAATGATATTTTACTATTTATACCCTTATAAAAACTGTGTATATATATTTGGTTTCAATTCTGGAACAACCAGAATTGATTCTGGACGTGTAGAATTAATTCTGACTTGTTTGGTTTCTCAAAAGTAAAATTGATTCTGCCTTCAGAATTGATTCTACTTGAAGCTAAAAATCGTAGCTTCTGATTTTAGAATTGATTTTTACACTTAAATTGTTTGTTTCATTCACTTTTGCATGAATATATACAAACATAAACCACTTTAATTTAAAATCAATTTTGACGAGAATCAATTTTACAGAATCAATTATATCAAAATTAATTTTCGTCACCGCAGAACCAAACATACAAGCTATCATTAAATGAGTTTTCTCTTTCTTAATAAAATAAGGGTAAAAATAATTTAACTTGTAAATATTTATTATTTCTTAATTCACGTGCAAAACTCTAAAAAGACTAAAATTTTAGGACCGAGAGAGTATAAAATTGAAGGTTCGGGTAGTCCATACATGAATATCTTAAGAAATGAGTTAAAGATACTATTAACCGATGATAAGAAAGAAAATATATTAATATAAGTGGTTTATAAAAAAAAATTAAAAACTTATAAACACATATTTGGATAATTTTATTTATGCCCTATGAAGTACATACATTGACACGGACACCGAATACGACACGGACACTGACACGTCGATACCAATAACAATTTGAAAAAATGGTATAATTTAATGTAATCATGAATATCGGTGTTGTATCGGATATTGATACGGACACGTGTCCGATACAGATACGCCTAATCTAAGGAGTGTCTGTATTTCATAGGTTATATGCATAAGTGTTAGTTCAAGCTTAAATAGCCAAAATTACAGCATGTGTAGGCAATATCCACTAGAATAAAGTACAGAATTAATCGAAAAATTAAAGAGATATATAAATTGAAGTAAAGAATGAAAGCAAACAGCACCAGCAGAATATGAAAGGCGGCTTGTGAATATGAATATGTGAACGAGGCTGTTAATGGGCCAACTACAAAGAGTGTGAAAGAGGAGAGAGGACTAATGTATGGATCCAATTCAACACACCGACTTGAGAATTGACCGATCACCATATATATCATGCTTTCTTAATCTTCACACACATTTGTGTGTTGTTAATGTTTTTATGTCATGTTTGTTCTTTTTTAATATAATTAATAGGATGACTCATGCCTGTATGGGTTTTTTGTTTATGTGTGTGATGTTATTTGTGTTTTTGAAATTTATCATGTTTTTCTATTTTGAATAAAAATAATAATTAGGACATTATTTGATTTTGTTATTGATTTTGAAGAGATAGAATAGTCCAATTAGGCCAAATTCAAGGTGACAAGTAGCCTCAAAGTTTAAGTGAGTTGTTGCTACAAACTTGTGACCTTTAATCACTTGAAGAGGCACAACTCACTCGTTTTAAGTCCAACTAAGAGCATCTTCAATAAGGGTATCAAAGAGAGTATCATAGACTAATGATACGTACCTTATTTTTTTTATCATTGGAGTTCCATGACGTGGCACAAAGGGTATTAAAATTGATGATACCGGTACCTTATTTAAGGTACCGTATCATCAATTTAATATTACCTTTTTTGTATATAAAATTAAATAGAATTAAAAACTTGTTAATAATGTATGATACTTAGAGTGATATCACCATTGGAGCAAAATATGTATGAGTTGTATAAATATTACATGGCATTGTAGGGACCACTTTTTAGTAATGTATGATACCCAAAGTGGTATCACCATTGGAGATGCTCTAAGGCCCGTAATACATCTTTTGAAATCTTATTCAGATGCCTTTAATGTGAATCAAAAGCTACAAAATCGTTGTCCTATATAAATCGAAGACATCAACTCATGAAAGAGTTTTTGGAGGAATTAGTTTGTGAGAGATTTTGAGGGTTAAATAGTTTTCTCTTGGGTGGGGTTGATATATTATATATATATATATATATAGTTCAATTGATTTCGGCTAAGGTTAAATGTGTTAATTAAGGTGTAAAATGATCTGAGTTCAAGTTTTGATGAAGGAGAAGAAAAATTCTCTTTATTTTCTATTTTCTTTGTAATGTCATATCTTTCTAAAAATTAGATAGTTACTAATGATTCATGTTATTTTTTATTAAAGATTAAAACTTGTTCGTTGATGATAACTATGGAAAGCTAAATTAGAAATCTTAGTTGATCTTAAAGAAAAATTTTATATTTTAGAAATTTTTTTGACAAAATTTACATTTTAGATTTAAAGAATGTTAGATGTAACTGGTGCATCAAACATTCTATAAAAACGTCAAGTAAAACTCTTAGTATAAGAAGTATGGACTCTGACACGGACATTGTGACACGACACAGACACAGATACTCCGACACCATTAATGTACAAAATACAAGATACAAACACCGCTACATATTTATAAAATATTTAAATTGAGAATCAAAATATATACATGTGCATCTAAGTTGAGCAAATTTTTCATTAATTTTTTTTTTAAGATAATAAATTATAGTACATTTGACCTTTATTCATCCAGTTATTATCGAAAAACTAAAAATAATATAATTAAAATGTAATTTCTTTAATCCATCATTGATCAACATTATTGGTTCGAGTATCTTTAATCCTTGTAAATACGTCTAAGGAGAGTAGAAGCAAAAAAAAAAAATTGGGGACCGACATGGGTTGTACGAGTGTCTTATAAGTGTCGGACACCAATCCAAGAAATGTCGGAGTATAGGAAAAAAAGATTTTTTGGACACTTATACGACACATGTCATACGAGTGTTGGACGAATACTGACATTTGTCGGACACCGCGACACATCTAATCATAAAGGTGTCTGTAGTTCGTAGCTCTCGGTACCAATTAAATGTTAACATGAGGATTGTTCCCACAAAGATGTTTAAATTTTCCGGTCAAGAACATATAAAAATAGAGGGGATTAAATTGTGATGAAGTTAAATATAAAAAAAGTTTTACACTAATCTCTTTGTTGTAACACTCGTATTTATTTATTTTATTTTTATTTAGAGTTGATTAGCATTTTTTTATAGTATTTTATGATGAGTTAGTGATTTTATTAAGAATTATGGCTATTTTGGGAAAGAGTAGTGTTTTGAGTAGGATAGGTTTTATTAGAGTATGATAATAAGAGTTGGGTTTGAGTGTTAATGGGCTTAAGTTAGTAAGAGAGACATTATGGTCTTTGACTAACTAGGTTTAGGTTAGAGTGATGAGAATAGAGAGATAATACTCATAACTTTGAAAAAGAATAGAAAGAGGTAGAAAGAGAAAGCTTGAAGAGAAGGAAGTAGAGGGGAAGAATAGAGAAAGCTCAAAAGAAGGAGAAGAATCAGAATTTCATCAATTCTAAGGTTAGAGAGTAGTTATGATTCATGTGAGATGATCAAAGAGGGGGGAGATGTCTATTCTCCACACCCAAACCCTCTCATCTCTTTTGGTGGGGAAAGGGAATCAAGGGAATGTGATTTAATGATTTTCTGTGTTAATGCATGATGTTAATATGTTATTACATGATCCTATCTTCTATTTCAATCATCAATTTCGTGTGTTATATGAAGATTGTTGTTATTGATATTTGAAAATGGGTTTTGAATAAAATGAGGAAAAATCTCTACTTTCTACTTGAAATGATGTTTGATGATGTTAGAACTTGTACTTCTAGGTCTATAGAGGATATGTATGCTTAAATATGATAGCTTTAAGAGTTTATGACATGAAATTCGTGATTTTTATGTGATTTCTATGTGAACCCGTGAGCAGAGCATGAAAATCTGGGTTTGCTCGCTAAGCCACCAATCCGTCGCTTCGAGCGAGGATTCATGTGTTCTTCGCGAACCCAGAATTTCATGTGGTCGCCCAGCGACCAGTAGCGACCGCCAGCGACCAGATGTCGCCAGGCTTCGCTCTGAGCGATGACTTGTCTGCCTCTGCTCGCTTGTTCCATCGCTGGTAGTCGCTCAGCGACCATGACCTGATTTTGAGAAATTTCTTGATGTTGCATGATGATTATGAGCTTATAACATGATTAGATTTGGTCTTATAACATGTTATTGATTTGGATTGATTGAATCTTGAGTTAGTATGATGATGAAATACTTTTATGTATGTAATTGATTGAAATCGAGATGATGAGCTATGATTAGCTAAGATGTTAGGTATGTTGTATCTTGCTTGAATGTATACCTTAATGATGATATGATGATGTGAATTTGATGCGAATTGAGGAGGAGTAATAGGGTTGAGCGGCCTATTATTCATGAGTAGTTGTTTAGGGTATCATCATTGTATGGTATGTGTACATTCATGCATTCATGAGTCAACTTGATGCGATGTCCCCCATGACTTAAAACTGACTTGATGCGATGGATATATGTTTATCCTAATTTGATGCGGGTACCACATGCATTAGATATGTCTAGGGTGACATATATTGTGTATTTGCACTAGTTTGCATTAGGGAATTATGTGGCCTAATTGATAATTGATAATTGGTAATTATGATTGCATTCCATTATGATCTTGTGAATGTTTGGATTATGTGGATTTGATTAGATGATCTAATCCTTATTAATAAGTATGATATTGCTACGTTGTTGAAAATTGTCAATACAATGTGGTATATGCATGATTGAATTTATTATGTTTGTTTATATAATATAAGTGTATACTATGCTTATTATTATAGACTTGAATCGTAGCTAACTCTCTATTTTTGTGTATGTGTAATGGTTTGGGTCCAGATTCTCCACTTGAGGAGTGATCCCGTGGCTTTGGAGTTTAGCTCGTGAGGACTAGCATAGCTTGGTAAGGTGAAGGATAGGAGGATCCTAGAAACTTAGAGGTTTAGGATATGCTCTGATACTTGTAACCTTGCTTAGACTAGTATTCGGTTCTTCGCTTGTTTGAGATTTTATGTATGACCTTGCTACTTATATTGTCTTATCTTTTATTACTTGTTGGATTATCTTGGATTATATGATGGGTCTTCATTGTGGAAGTACCTAGTTGAAGTTGTAATATGATTTATGACTTGCATGCTTGGATTTAATTACTATAACTTATTAATGTAGTAGTTTTGATGCTTCCGTTGGCTTAAGTGAATTAAATGCATGCTATTAGTTATTTTGTGTTAAGTAATGTCTTGATGATTTGTATGTTGAATGATTTAAATTAATTATTGCATGCGAATCGATTAGGAGCGTTACATTTGTCATGTCTAGTTCTCCTTCTCCAGCGCTCAAAGATTTAGGCTTTGTTTGGTTTGAAGGAAAGAAAGAGGAAGGAGAGAAAATTACGGAAACCGATGGATGAATTTGGAATTAGAGCTAGTCTTAATTCATCCATCGATTTTCGTGATTTTCTTTCCACACAACCAAACACACCATTAAACTCAGATAAAAAAAATTCTACTATAACCAAGACTCTAATTACACTTGTTTTCGAATTAATTTTTAGAGAAAAAGTGAAATCATGACTTATTTTTCTCTTTTAAATTAAGAATACTATAAAATATTTTTTTAAAATAATCTAAATGTGATTGAAATATCATGTGTTTATTTATCATGTTTTATTTTTAATTATTTTAAAATATTAACTACTCCGTATATACTACTTCCTCCGTCCCATTTTAAATGACATTTTTTTGACTTAGTGTACTATTCATTTGACATGTTTTGACCTTCTTTTTCTATTAATATATACATGCAAATATTAGCATATGAGATGTTGTTTGATTTGTCTCGACGAGTACTTTCAAAATATACCGTTTTTATAATTTTTAATAATAGATAATTAGAGATATTAACGATTAAAGTTGTGCATTGGCAAACGTGTCAGTGGTCAAACAGATCATTTATTTTGAGACAGAGGGAGTAAAATATAGACCGTGTCTTTCAAAAAAATTCCTTTCAAAATGCTCAAAATAAACTCTCAAACAATGTTTAAGAGATTTATCTTCATAGTCGAACATTCAAAAGTCAAAATAATAAAATTTATAATTAAATCAGACATAGATACATTTTAATGCCTTTACTTCATTTATGGTTCGATATTCTTGTGTCTTAGGCGTAAAGGAACCACATCAATCCATTTCGAACTTGGTGGTTAAACTCTACTGCGATGACAATACTGTGGGGAGGTCCTGTGGAAAAATAGCTCATGCCAAAATGACTAGAGCTGTCAAAAAGGGCTACCAGGTCCGTTCAGGGCCGGCCCGGGCGGGCTTCAGGCAATAACATGGCGAACTGAAAAGACTAGATAAAAAATGGGTTGAAAAAGTATGGCCCGAGCCCGATCCTATACGGGCCTTCATGCTGACCCACATTTTTTTTTCTAAACCAAAATTATAAATGGCAAAATATTGTTTTTGGTTTTTGTTTTAAATTATATTGTATCGAAACCTATATTTCATTTTCAGCAAACCAAATCACAACACATCTGTTATCAACAAACCAAAATAGCACAAATTAAATTTAGATACCAGATATCAAACAAAAAAAAAAGAGTCTTTTGGCTAATAATACAAACCAAGTTCAAATCATTCAAAATAAGTTACTCATATCACTCTTTTTTTTTTATTATAATTTATTCGAGTTCGGGCAACCAGTGACACATTCGAGCTAACCCATATTTTAAATTGGCTTTAATAGGCCGTGCTAAAAAGTTCGGAAAAATAATTTATTTTATCCCTAACCTTCGAGCTCGAGCAACCAGTGGCACATTCGAGCTAGCCCATATTAATAATGCGTATGACTCTGTTTGGTAAAAAATAGCGGATAGCTGATAAACTATCTTATAGCGGATAGCTTATAAGCTAGCTTTTAGCTTATAGTGAATAAGCTAGCTGATTGAATTTGTAGTGTTTGGTAAAATTAGCGGTTGAACTAGCTTATAAGTATGAAATGACATAAAAAATATATGTTTACTTAATATTTTATTTTTTTCAAGTAAGATGGTAGGGGTAAAATTGGAAGAAAAGATAATAAACTATAAACTAATAAACTACTTAAAATAGTATTTGAAAATAAGCTATATGCTAGTAAAATAAGTTATAAGTTTTTTTTAAAAACGGTTACCAAACAGAGCTTTTAGCTTATAAACGAAAAGTTATATAGTATAAATGCATCAAAACCTTGACCTGGTGAATTCATTTCATCCATTACATTTTGCATTCTTTACCAAATAAAAGATTTTCATTTTGTTCACCAAAAATAATTTATTCTTATGTTTCACATTAGGTTGGCCATGTTCATGTTCATTCATTAGAAAGATTTGTTTCATCTTAACCAAAATCTGATTACAGAAAACAGGCCTCTACTAGAATATACCTAATACCTATCAATAAGACTCGCCATACAAACTCAAACACAACATCAATTCAAACATACTAGTAACTAACTAGTGCGAGTAATATTTTATTTTTCATTCAGAGAGAAGTGTACTCTGCATTTGTTTGTGTTGTCATGAAATTCCTCACATGTTGTTTCTGTAGCGGATAAACGAATCAAGTCTCTGCAATCTCAGTTGCTTCTTAAACCTGTTAATAAAATCATCAGCTTTTGCATCAACAGCTTCATCTTCTTTACACGTCGTCGTTTCACTTCTTGCTGCTGCCGTCGCTGGCCTTCTTCTCTCCACCGTTTCTTCATCCTCTTCCTCCCAATCAAACTTCATCTCGCTCGCTGATTTCTTCATCTCCACTTTACTCTCTTTCGGGTCCGGAGATGGGTTTTCGGATTTGGGTTGTGCTGGTTCGTTTTTGTTCAGATTGAAGGAAATGACCCGCTGTAACAGAGACGGTTTTCGGACGAGTTGTGGCTGAGTTGACTCGGAATCTGACTCGGGTTCAGAGTAATGCGTTTGTGGGTGTGATGGTTCGTGTTTGTTGAAGTTGAAGGATGTAAATCGCTCTAACAGTGACGGTTTTCGAACGAGTTGGGGCTGAGTCGTTGACTCGGACTCTGACTCTGTCTCGGGCTGTGGAACATATGTTGGTTCGTTATGGTAGTAGTGACGGAGATTGAAGGACCTGACACGGTGGATGAGGGAAGGTGGACGATTGAGTTGAGGTTGTTGGTGATGGATTTGGTCGTTTTTGGGTGGAGTATTGAAGCGAGAAGCAAGAGCTATGGTACCAATTACGAGGTTTACAAAGATGAAAAGGGAAGAAGGTGTGAACCATGTTGCTATGAAAGTTGTTGGGTCTGCCATCATCGTCTTCCTTAATTTGGAGTGTTTCTTTCTTCTTTTGTGTAGTGTGTTGGTGAGAGGTGAAAGCTTGATAAAACTGAAAGTGGATTACTACTACTAACGGGAACAATGTGGGGGGTGTAAATAGAGAAATATTCGCGTCTTGTTACAAGAAAGAAAAAAGAAAAAATATTCATGGGGCACGTTGTTGACGTAGGTCTGTTTACGTTTACTTTTTGGCTCATTGTCGTTTTGTTATATTTTTTAACGATATTACTAAGTAGTAATATTTTTATTAAAATTAAATCGTCAATGCTTAATATATATACTATAGTATAAGGTTTAGACTTTGAGAGAATCTAACTAAGGACATGTTACTATTATTTTTTGGTATACTTAAAAAGAAATTAAAAATTATTGAGTTAATGAGTTATGCCTCTTTGTCCTTTTTTTTAGAGGATGTACTATGTAGTTGTAGTTATGTCTATTTAAGGGCGGAAGAAAAAATGTCTTCAATGGTGACAATTTATGAGCACAACAACCCCAAAATAAATAGAAATTGTGGACATAAAATATAAAGCAAGGTGTCATTTGATCATAGGTGAAATGAATAACATAAAAAATACTATGTATAAAAGTATATAGAAGATTGATTCCATTCAATTCAAGTAGGACAAGGTTTTAAATTGCGGTTGCGGGTGTTGCGGTTGCGGCCACTGCGGCCGCTGCGATCTAGATTGCGGCCGCTGCAGCGTGAAATAATTTTATATCCGCACAAACACACAAAAAAACTATAATTATTGTAATTTCTTATATATCTTTTATTTATAGTTCTCTATAAATTTAAATTCATGTTTAAGATATTGTATAAATAATATAAATTTAATTCCTGTTCTACAAAGTTTACAACGAATGTTGTTTCTACTTTCAGGCATTGGTGTTCCAAAATGCCATCCAATATCATCACTTGGAGCACCATCTAATCTTTGTGTAGGAAATTTGTCCGTAGGATATTCTTCCCTTGGTGGCATTGTGTATATTTAATAGTACCTATTAAATTTAATATAATTATAAATAAATGTCAATCAATAATATAAACTAATAATTATCTACAAATTAAAATATAAACTAACACATAATTTTTTTTAAACTAACATTGTATCAAAATTAATCTCATTTTGTAAACAAAACAAAAAAAAATTAATCTCATTTTTCTTGATAGTAAATACAAAAATTAGCTAATATTAATATCTATATAAAAATAAATTATATATCTATTAATAAATTTTAAAAAAAAAATGTTAGCTAATCCCACTAAATTTCAATTCCCCCCACTACCCAATCCCACTAAATTTTCTTGTCCCACTTAATTTTTCGGTTCCCTCACTTAATTTTTTGGTTCCCTCACTAAATTTTCTTGTCCCACTTAAAGAAATAAAATAAATTTATATTATAATTATTATTAATAATAATAACCAACCCTCACAGTCTCACACTCACTCAAATCAATTGCTCTGCTTCTTTACTCTGTTCTCTCTCTGCTTCTTCTCTCCCTCTCGCCGCCTACGCCACAACCCACAATTACAGTTTCGGAAACAACAGAGTAATGGTGGTGTCACAGAAAACAACAACAGAGTTCAGATGTTTGGTTTCTCCAATCAATTTCCAGCAGATCTATAGTTTATTTGCAACTTCACAAACCAAAGAACAACATGAGTGAAGGGAAGAGTATTGAACTAACATACCTTTAGACTGCGTTTTTTGGATTAACAATTTGTTTGTTCTCTGGTTGTATTGTTGCTGCTCTCATCTTCACTTTGTAACTTGTGTTTTCATTGTTTCAGATACTTATGTTCCTGGTATGAAAGTTCCTGTGAATGGAAAAAAGAAGAGTTTTAGATTCACTTCATGGAAATCAAGTACAGATCCTTCAGAAGGGAATTGGGAGTTGATCCAGAAGGGTTACCACCACAGATAGTAGTTTGGGAAGGAGAGATAAGAAGATGGAGAAGTGGTTATTGGGCTGGTAGAATTTTTAATGGTGTTGATAGTTTGTATTGTTGTTCAGAAAAGACACAAAGGAAAAATAAAGGTAATTTTACAGTAAGATTCTTTTCTATTTTTTTTGTTTTTTCCTATTTTCTGAACTTATTTGAGATTCCCTGTTTTTTTTGTTATTCCTTTTTTCTTGATTTGTGATATATATAATGTACTGTTGCGGTCTGTTGCGGTCAAAATGCCGTTGCGTTGCGGTTGCGTTGCGGCATCACACGTGATTTGAGTTCACACTGCAATTGCAGTCCGATGCTGTTGCGGCGCCTACCGCATCCGCAATATTGCGGCCGCATCAGCTGATGCAGTCCGCAATTTAAAACCTTGAGTAGGAGTATCACCAAAATAAAAGAGAATTGACTCAAGACTTTCAAATAGATGATGCTGTCAAAAAAGAAATATATGAAAAGAGGAAAAAATAATGGGATGACCATGGCCTACCTAGACCATATCATGTTCCCCCTTGATCTATTTGGCATCTTTTTATAGCAGTTGTTATTTATCACGAAAGTTTTTTTTTTTAAGAAAAAATTCATGAATTCTAATTGATCTATCAAATTAGTTTTTGGGCTACCAGATGACACGTTAGAAGAATGCAGCAATTGTTGGGTTTTGGGCTCCCTTCCTATGTGGATAAAAGTCCAAGTTTGATGGTCCATTATGTCTCACTTATATAAGTGGAGAGTGGTCATATTAGGGTTGTAAGAGTGAGTAAATTTTGTGAGAGAACAACTATCAAAAAGAGAGAAAAGAAGAGAGAAAGAAAATCCCGTATTCAACACAGCAGTCCCACTAAAACTCCGATTCCCGATTCGTTAACCGTTGGATTTTGCTCAAACTTGGAGGGCAGGTTCGCAGCTCCAGAGGCTATCTTTTGACCGTTCGGATCGTCGAAATAAGTTCTGAGGAGGGAGAAATTGCGTCTGGTGTGCTTCAGGTTTTTTGGGAAATTTTCATCTTCTTGTTCTTGGTTTTGTAAGCTTTAGTGCTTTGTAGTTTGATTGGTTGTTAGCACTTGTTTGTGCATCACTTTGAGACTCTCTTGTACCCTTATTTGATTATAGTGGAGCTATTTCTTTGGTCTGGACGACCCGTGATTTTTTACTCTCACATCGAGGGTTTTCCACGTTAAAATTTCGGTGTCTTTATTTTGCTTTATTGGTTGCTTTTTATTTGTGTGTTGGTCCTCAAGGTTCTTACAAGTTTGGGGAATTTTATTTCCGCTACGTATTGCTCTGTTATTATTATTGTGTGTTAATTCTCCATCAGAGTGGTATCAGAGCTCTTGGTTAAGGGCATTATTACTTGTTTGAATGATGCAGTCAATTACAAATATGAAGATGATGCTGTTGAATGGTTCTAATTACAATTTATGGAAGGGCAAGATGAAAGACTTACTATTTGTGAAGAAATTGCATCTACCGGTATTTAGTTCCACAAAGCCGGATTCTATGTCTGAAGAAGAATGGGAGTTTGAACATCTACAGGTATGTGGTTTTATTAGGCAATACGTAGAAGATAATGTTTACAATCATATTGCAAATGAGACTCATGCAAAAACTTTGTGGGAGAAGATAGAGTCGTTGTATGCCTCTAAATCAGGGAATAATAAATTGTTCTTGTTGAATAGCTTCATAAGTTTGAAGTATAAGGAGGGTACTTCTATTTCAGACCACTTAAGTGAATTTTAAGGGCTCCTTGATCAGATGTCAGGAATGGGTATCAAATTTGAGGATGAACTGTTGAGACTAATTTTATTGCTATCTTTACCAGAGTCTTGGGAGACATTTCGGGTTTCTATTACAAGTTCTGCTCCTAAAGGTGTTGTTTCTTTGGAAACGGCTAAAGGTGGTATTCTTAATGAGGAGATGAGAAGGAAGGCACAAGGTACTTCATCTCAATCTGAGGTACTTGTCACTGAAAATAGGGGGAGAAGTCAGAAAAAGGAACCGAAGGGTGGTAGAGAGAATAGCAGAAGCAAGTCCAAAGGGCGATACAAGAATGTGGATTGTCATTATTGTCATATGACAGGACATATACAGAAGAATTGTTTTAAGTGGAAGAGGGATAACAAAGGCAAGAAGAATAAGAATAAACAAAGAGAGCATGATGATGATGACCGTGTTACTACTGCTACCAATGATGATCTTGTTATTCTTCGTGATCATGAGTCTGTTAATCTTGTATCAGATCAGAGCATGTGGGTTGTTGACAGTGGTGCTACATTGCATGTTACACCGAGGAATGAGTTTTTCACATCTTATACTCCTGGTGATTTTGGAGTGTTAAAGATGGGTAATGATGGTCTATCTAAGATCATTGGTGTTGGTGATGTTTGTTTGCAAACCAACATGGGAATGCAATTGTTGCTTAGAGATGTCAAACATGCTCCTGATGTCCGTTTTAATTTGATCTCTGTGCATATGCTTGATGATTGTGGTTATGATAATCACTTTGGTTCTGGAAAGTGGAAACTCAGCAAAGGTAACTTGGTTGTGGCTAGAGGGGAGAAAAATTCTAAACTGTATTGGACAAAAGCTTTGGTTGCTAGAGACAGTGTGAATGCTATTGACATGGAAGCATCTTTGTGGCACCGAAGGCTTAGTCATATCAGTGAAAAGGGGCTGAATGTTTTAGCCAAAAAGGATATGCTTCCTGGATTAAAGAATGTAGATTTGGAGAAATGTTCTCATTGCATGGCTGGTAAACAGACCAGAGTATCCTTCAAGAAGCATCCTCCCTCAAGGAAGTCATAGTTACTTCAATTGGTACATTCTGATGTTTGTGGTCCATTAAAGGTAAAATCTTTTAGTGGTGCACTTTATTTTGTTACTTTTATTGATGACTGTTCCAGGAAACTATGGGTATATGCTTTGAAGACGAAAGACCAAGTGTTGGAGAAGTTCAAAGAATTCCATGCTTTGGTTGAGAGACAGACAGGCAAGAAGCTGAAATGTGTTCGTTCTGACAATGGTGGTGAGTATTGTGGTCCATTTGATGTCTATTGCAAGGAGTATGGTATTTCACATGAAAAGACTCCTCCTAAAACTCCATAGTTGAATGGTTTAGCAGAGAGGATGAATCGAACACTTCTTGAGAGAGTTAGATGTATGCTCTCTGAAACTAAGTTGCCTAAACATTATTGGGGTGAGGCACTGTACACAGCGGTGCATGTTCTTAATCTCACTCCTACTGTTGCTTTGAACAGTGAAGTTCCAGACAAAATTTGGTTTGGAAAGAATGTCAAGTATGATCATTTGAGAGTCTTTGGTTGTAAGGCTTTTGTGCATGTTCCAAGGGATGAAAGATCCAAGTTGGATGCAAAGTCAAAACAATGTATCTTCATCGGCTATGGGCAGGATGAGTTTGGTTACAAGTTGTACGATCCTATTGAGAAGAAACTTATCAGAAGCCGCGATGTGGTGTTTATGGAAGACCAAACTATTGAAGACATTGATAAGGTGGAGAAGACTACACCAAAGAAAGATATCAGTTTGTCTAATGTTGATCCGGTTCGGTTGCCTGTTCATAATCTGGATACTACTGGTGGTGAGGTTCAGAATGATGAGCCACATGATTATGTTGAAAATCAACAACTTGGAGAAGAGATAAATATTCCAGCTGATAATGATGAGGAGAATGATATGTCACAGGATGAGAATCTTGGTGAAGCTCCAGAATCATCTCAAGTTCAACTTAGGAGGTCCAACAGACAGAGACAACCTTCTACAAAGTATAATTCTGATGAGTTTGTGACTTTGACTGATGAGGGTGAACCTGAGTGTTTTCAAGAGGCCATGGAAAGTGATGAAAATCAAAAGTGGTTAGATGCAATGAATGATGAGATGAAATCATTGCATGATAATCACACTTATGATTTAGTGAAGTTGCCTGAAGGCAAAAGGGCTTTGGAAAACAGGTGGATATATAGAGTCAAACATGAGAGTAACTCCGAGTCTCCAAGGTATAAAGCCAGATTAGTGGTGAAAGGTTTCCGTCAAAGAAAGGGTGTTGATTTTTATGAAATTTTCTCACCTGTTGTAAAGATGTCATCAATTAGAACCGTGTTGGGTTTAGCTGCTACTCTTGATTTAGAGGTTGAGCAAATGGATGTGAAAACGGCTTTCCTTCAATGTGATTTGGAGGAAGAGATCTACATGAAGCAACCTGATGGTTTTCAAGTTAAAGGCCAAGAAGACTATGTGTGTAGATTGAGAAAGAGTCTGTATGGGTTGAAGCAAGCTCCAAGGCAGTGGTACAAGAAGTTTGAGTCTGTTATGTCTGATCAAGGGTTAAAGAAGCAGTTGGGCGAGTCATTTGCCATGAAAGACATGGGAGCAGCTAAACAGATTCTTGGCATAAGAATCATGCGTGACAGAAAGGAGAGGAAACTTTGGATGTCACAAGAGCACTATATCAAAAGAGTGTTGCAGAGATTTCAGATGGAAAACTCTAAGGCGGTAAGCACTCCTCTTGCTACTCATTTCAAGTTGAGTTCTAAACAAAGTCCTTCAAGTGAAGATGAAACGTTTGATATGAAACGTGTTCCTTATGCGTCTGCTGTGGGCAGTTTGATGTATGCAATGGTGTGTACAAGACCAGATATAGCACATGCTGTTGGTACAGCCAGTAGATTTTTGTCAAATCCAGGTAGAGAGCATTGGAATGCCGTCAAATGGGTTTTAAGGTATCTTCGTGGTACTACTTGTATGAGGCTTTGCTTTGGAGGAGATAAGCCTACTTTAGAAGGATACTCTAACTCAGATATGGCTGGTGACATTGATTGCAGGAAGTCCACTTCAGGTTACTTGATTAAATTTGCAGGTGGAGCTGTCGCTTGGCAATCCAGATTGCAAAAGTGTGTAGCATTGTCTACTACAGAGGCAGAGTTCATTGCCATTACCGAAGCATGCAAAGAACTGCTATGGTTGAAGAAATTCTTGCAGGAGCTTGGTTTTGTTCAAGACAAATATGTGTTATTTGTTGATAGTCAAAGTGTTATTCATCTTGGTAAGAATCCAACTTTTCATAATAGGTCTAAACATATTGATGTGAGGTATCATTGGATACGTGATGTTTTGGATGCTAAGTTGTTGGAGCTAGCTAAGGTTCATACGGATGGTAATGGTTCAGATATGATGACCAAAGCTTTATCAAGAGGGAAATTTGATGCATGTTGTGATATCGCCGGTTTGGCGATTTCCTCCACATAGTTGTGAGGGGGAGATTTGTTGGGTTTTGGGCTCCCTTCCTATGTGGATAAAAGTCCAAGTTTGATGGCCCATTATGTCTCACTTATATAAGTGGAGAGTGGTCATATTAGGGTTGTAAGAGTGAATAAATTTTGTGAGAGAACAACTATCAAAAAGAGAGAAAAGAAGAGAGAAAGAAAATCCCGTATTCCACACAGCAGTCCCACTAAAACTCCGATTCCCGATTCGTTAACCGTTGGATTTTGCTCAAACTTGGAGGGCAGGTTCGCAGCTCCAGAGGCTATCTTTTGACCGTTCGGATCGTCGAAATAAGTTCTGAGGAGGGAGAAATTGCGTCTGGTGTGCTTTAGGTTTTTTGGGAAATTTTCATCTTCTTGTTCTTGGTTTTGTAACAAGTGTGAGTGAAAAGTCCTACATTGCTTAAAATGGTGGAGGTTGAACACTTTATAAGTGAGAGGACCCATAAACCTAACACCTTAAGGTTTTGGGTTAAAGTGTGGTGTCCAACTCACTTGTGTAGTTGTTCTTAAACCCAATGTGGATGATCCCCGTGGCTGCCCCCTCATGGTGACCCAACAACAGTGGTATCAGAGCCGATGGCCAACGGCGGTGCAAGTGTATGGATGAAGAAAGCTTCCGCTTGAGGGGGAGCATATCCAAGAGTGGATGGACTCACACTTGAGGGGGAGATTGTTATGACAAGTGTGAGTGAAAAGTCTCACATTGCTTAAAATGGTGGAGGTTGAACACTTTATAAGTGAGAGGACCCATAAACCTAACGCCTTAAGGTTTTGGGTTAAAGTGTGGTGTCCGACTCACTTGTGAAGTTGTTCTTGAGCCCAATGTGGATGATCCCCCTGACTGCCCCCTCATGGTGACCCAACAGCAATATTAGGGCGCATTTTCAAGTCATATTAATTATTGCGTAATAGTAAATAGATATTTTTTAAAATAGTATTTGAGTGGATAGAACTCTAGCTTTGCATATTACAAATAATATTCCTATTAATTGAGTTTTTTTTTTTTTTTGAAAGTAATCAAGTTGTGTTTACGGGATTGTAGTGTTATATATTTTTTTGTTAGGACAAAACTTACATGCATTGTTTTATGTGCAGTTTTTGCTGTTCCACTCACAAAGAAGTGGTTTTTTGTGTTTTTTAATTTTACAAAAATAAAAGAAAACTGTTTTTCAATTAAAATAACTACCTCTTTGTGAGAGGAAAAGTAAGAAATACATGTATAGCAATGCATGTAAATTTTGTCCTTTTTGTTATTATATGATTAGTATTACGGTATTCTTTTCTCTTTCTATAACAAAAAAAAATAATGATATTATTGAACCCACACGGCCACACCCGTCCTTTTCACTCTGGATCCTTATGTTATGTTATTTGGTTCTTGTTTTTTGGACACAATGTTATTTAATTCTTAACTACCCAAAGTGTGTGTGAATGTGTGATACTTTAACGCAATCACAGGTAAAAAAAAAGAAGGTAATATTGTACATGACAATGATAGTAGCGAGTAGCGATGTGTTTGTTTCCACATTTAAAAATTGCATATAAACACGTCTTTTTTATTTTGTTGACCATATGGAAACCGTAGATTAAAGTCTCCTCTAAGAAGTCATATTATTCAGTTTATTTATACTGCACAATTTATTTTTTATTGTGAATTTTCATACTGCACAACAATTGTTAATTGTACATGGTCATACGTGTCATATTTATTGTTGTGATCCTTTCTTACGTCCTTTTTGTTTTCTTCCTAATTCCTATCAAACAAGCTCGATTCGACTGCAACTTGCAACATTGTTATAGGTGAGTTTTAATTAAGGGGAAACAGTTATTTTGATCCCTCAATGTATAACTCGCTGTCATTTTAGTCCCTGACCGAGAAAAAACTATTAAATAGTCCCTGACTCTTCACTCAATTAGTCAGTTTAGTCCCTAATGTTAAATTTGACCGTTAATTTGACCAAAAAGATGATCTGACATTTTTGTTTGAGACACATCAGCGCTGAGTATGCATTAGTTTGACAAATGGTTGCTGAGTATGCATTAGTTTGACAAATGGTTGATGACTTGGCAAGGGATCAAAATGACAAGTACCAAAAATCCCATTGTTCTTCTATGTTCTTGTTGTTTGTTGTTGTTGTTGTTCTTCTTCTTCTTTTTCTTTTTCTTCACCTATAACATTACAAAATAAACAAAAACCCCCATTACGTTACAGATTTAGATTCAAACACAAAATCCATAAAACAGCAAGACCCTTAAAAGTTGAAACTAATTATTTTTACCAATATTTGCAAAATCCCATATTTAATCGATTTATCATATGAGCTTCTTGCTAAAAAAGAAAAACAGATTAGCAAAATATTCGTTTAATTTTGCAAAACACATTAAATCCAACCAACATAATTTTTTTCTTTCACTACATTACCAAACCCCCAAAATTCCAATCTTTGAACAAAAAAATTAAACCCAAAAAGAATAAAACATTAAAACCAAAAAGAATCAATGAATCATAAAAAATAATGAAAAACCAATCAAAATCAGTATGATCGAAGAAAACACACACCTTTGGGTTGTTGTTGAGGAACAATAGGTCTTGAAGCCATTGCAAATCTCTTGTTGTTGTTGTTTAGTTTTGTATGATTCTTGAGGGTAGAATCAAACAATGTTGTTCTCACCCTCACACTCTCTTATATGATTGAAGAATGAATAGGAATGGGAGAATGAGAATGAAAACTCCTCTTTTTGAAGTTGATGGAGACCGGTAGACAGGTCTTTCTTCATTGGTACCAGGACTTTTCAGTTTTGATTTCTCACCATCACAAGTATTGTTATTGAAGCATTGGTACTAGGAGAAGAAGAAGAAGAAGGGAAAAAAAATAGGTTTGGCATTATTGAAAAATTTGGTATGGACTATCATTTTGATCCCTTACCATATCATCTGCCACGTGTCAACTTAATGCTTACTCAGCAGGCTGATGTGTCCCAAAAAATGCCAAATCAGTTTTTTTTTGTCAAGTTAACGGTCAAATTTAATGTGAGGGGCTAAACTGACTAACGGAATGCAGAGTTGAGGACTATTTTATAGTTTTTCCTCAGTCAGGGACCAAAACGACAACGGATTGCACATTGAGGGACCAAAATGACTGTTTCCCCTTTAATTAACAATCTTTCTCCTTTATGAAGTTGTCTGTTAAAATTTGGAAAATAATAAAAAGATTGTTTGGGTTAGTATCGGCAAAATGTGTAAGCTAAAGAATGAAGGTGGGTTGGGGGTTAGAGATTTTCGGACAGTGAATTTACCGCCGCTTGATAAATGGAGACGACGATTAATTTCACAAAGAGTGAGTCTTTGGAGAGATGTAATTTTTGCGAGATATGGCCTGTTATTTCCTTTCCCTCAAGTTGGTGGAGGAATGTGTCCTTACTAGGTCCTGTGGATGCTAAAAATATGTTTGTACTGGACTCACAACCTCCTTCTAGTTTGAT
Organism: Trifolium repens; assembly: GCA_030408175.1. Lineage (NCBI taxonomy): Eukaryota > Viridiplantae > Streptophyta > Magnoliopsida > Fabales > Fabaceae > Trifolium > Trifolium repens. The sequence continues at coordinate 54,025,693 of CP125851.1, forward strand.
CCATGAGTAGGGAAAATCGCTCTAAGAAATCAGTTCTAAAGACTCTTTTAAGTGTTAGCCTAGAGTGCTAGTACGGTTGGGAGATGGGTAGTTGAGTTGATGACCAATGAGTTTGGGATTTAAGATGGAGAAGAGATCTCTTTGTCTGAGAGCTTAATTTATTAGACAATCTTCTTGAAATTCTAAACGGCTCACCAATCTCTGTAGCAGTTAATTCTTGGTGTTGGAAGCACGACCCATGTGGTCTCTTCTCAATAAAGTCGGCTTACATGGTCATTCGTCAGTCCACAACTGATGAGGTGTCTTTTTTTGCAGATGAATTACTGTTTCCCCCCAAAGTATGGAAAACGTCGTGGGCACCCTCAAAAGTGGCGGTATTCTTTTGACAACTTCTTCAAGATAGGCTGTCAACTCATCATAATCTCTGGAAACGGGGTGTCACTACGGATATTGGTGCTTCTACGTATTTTATGTGGATCACTTGTTTGGTTCTTGCAATCAACTCTCACCTATCTGGTATGCTATCCTTAGATGGTTGGGTGTTGAGTGAGTGTCTCCTCGTGGTATCCATGAGTGTTTTAAGTTTTTTTGGGCATGGGTATGAGTAGGGAAAACAACTTGAGATGGATGTTAATTTGACAAACTATTGTGTGGACTATCTGAAACTTCCAGAATAACGTTTTTTCTTCGCAAGGAACTTTTTCTTCTGAGTGTCTGATCAATAGGGTGAAACTTTCATCTTGAAAATGGTTCCTAGGTAAAAACTCTGACTACCTCTATTCCTTCTACGAGTGGGGCATGCACCCTATTTTTTGCTGGAACTGGTTGAGTATGTCTGGATGTTGAGCTGGGTCTTCGTGGGGTCTAGTTGATTGAAGACCTCTTGTGTTTGTCCTTCTTGGTTGTTGATCTTTGCCTCTCCCTCTGAGGGGTCCTTGGATCTTCTTGTGGTGGTGGGTTATAAGTGTTTAGTTTTTAGTGTGCCTTCTTGTAAGGCTCGGTGTTTTTTAGAAGTTGTTTAGGTGGTGAGAGGATGTACTTCTAATACTTCTTTGTATTTTGAATTTTTCTTATTCTTTTTGAGTATTATATATAATATTGTTTGCCATTAAAAAAAGGTGAGTTTTAATTTCATATGATTTGTACTATCCAAAATATAAACAATTGGATAAGAAATTTGATGTATTTTGTTTCAATTTTAATTAAATACAATAATATTTTTTATTTGTTTTTGTTAATATTTCATAATGAAAAGAGTAATTAATTCCTCGATCTTGAGGATATATAAGCAATACAAATTTATTTAAACTAACTAATATTAGTGTAGAATTTCATTAAAAAAATGATTATATTATTTAAAGCATTATCTATTAAAACATATTTCATAAAATTAAATAGATGAGAATATAAAAAAAAAATGTCATCTAACTTATACTTAACAGATAAATATATTGGTTATGTCTTGACCCAAAAAAAGAAGATATATTGGTTATGTATTTATCATAAATTAAATGTTACATATATATTATAATTATAAAAATATAAATCGAAAAAGGCAAATAAAACAAAGAGTTGTAAGATATGCCATAGTCAAATACAAGAAACAAAAAGACTTGGGTAAATCAATTAATTAGGAATTCATGACACGGTATAATTCAGTTAGTAGAAATATTGCATGTAATTATATACATAGATCAAGGTTTGAATCATGCAATTCCACATATTCACTCAATATTGCACCAAATTGACAAACAAAAATTGTAAGTATTTTCGTCTCACTGGCGGAGCCACCGCTCGACCTGCCTGGGCACGTGCCCGAGCTTGGCTGTTATCATGTTTGGTAGAACCAGGGGGCGGAGGAGCTACATAGGAAAATAGTTGAGAAGAAGATGCAGCAAAAGAAGAAGAAGAAGGATAAACAGTGTAGCTCCTAGAAAGAAAAAGGAAGGTGGGGCGGCTGCTAACATCTTCCTTTATTACCCTCTACTGCTTTGTTGTTCTATTTATATTTTTTGGTGGCGGCGGTGTTTTGTTGTAGCTGTTAGGTTGAAGAAGAAGAAAATAATTGGACTCTGACTCGACCCATTTAAATTATTTTTGTCTTTTTGTTTGGCCCTTTTTTGTTCTGCCATTGCCTATTTTAATTACTTTGACCTGGATAATACTTTTGTTCTATTTTTAAAAACTGGAAGCATGTTTATCTTGAATTAAAATTTTTCTTAAGGATCTTGAATTAAGCTTTTTTTTAATGATCACGAATTAAGCTGAATATTGTTTTCCATTGATAAAATAAAGAAAATAATGTAAGAAAGAAAATAAGTTCATTTTAAAATTTAATTTTAAATAAATTAAAAGTTATACTCATTTTGGTAATTACACATTTAAAAGCAATTTTAGTTCAAATTATCTAAACAACATATATAAATTGACAAGAAGAACGTTTGAAGTATCTTATTTTTGAGTTTATGTAAAATAACTTATGCAAATAAGTAAATTTTTATATATTAATTATTATTTTAAGCAATGAATATTATCAAGTCTAAATTGTGCAACAAGATCAACTATGAGTGGTTCAATGACTTGATGATATGTTACACCGAGCATGAGATATTCAAGTTACTTGATGATGTTGATATTATATGAACATTAACCATATCGAAGTCTCGGAAAGGAAATTTACCACTTACAGTTAAAATTGTGCCCAGACCTTCTAAATCCTGGCTCCGCTTATGCTTCGTCTCTTAATATTGGACGTGAGTAAATGTTGGTTGTTGTAATAATTTATTGATAATTGTATTTAAATTAAATTTATCATTTATGAGATAAATTCAAGGGCAAAGCGGAGTCCTATATTATTTTCCTCAAAGAAAAGAAAGAAAAAAAACCTCCTTTTTCAGGCTTTTACTCACCCTGGTTTAATTGTCACCACCAAAATCATTTTATAGGAGGAGTAATTTATAGTTGTTGAATCGTTAACTTGGTATTTCAATTTTTTTTTTTACATAAATGAAATGACAAAGTCATCATAAACTCATATACACAAAGTGGAGTGACCAAGGATTGAGCCCCGGTCATGGGTGTCCGACCTAACAATTTTGACACTTTCTACCAGTTGAGCTATAACTTCTTGGACTTTTATCGATATGTAATATGTTTTTTGGCTTTATCTCTTTGATTACTATTAATCTCATTAATGATAATTAAAGATTTGGCTTCATTGCTGTATGTATTGATAGATTCCACCACCTATCTATATAATGGTCCCTAGCTAGATAAACGTGTTAAGAGTTTTGGTATGTGTTTGAAAAATTGACCCATGTAGGTAAACAAAAAGATTAAAATAAACAATATCAGTTAATTATGGTAACATTTTAATTTTAATTAATTATGAGAATTAGAAAATCAAATAATAATAAAAAATTAGGAAACATCGCTGAACCTGATCACTTTTTTAGGACAATCCTAAAGGCTTCTTTTAGTATGGTTTTAAGCATTTGAACTTTCTTAGGGAAAATCGATGTTTGCATGTTAACCTGACCTATGCACATGCCCGCAGAGTCACATTAATCCACTATATCTACCATTTCAATGCATATAAAGCTTAATTAAACTTTTCCTTGTATGAACATGAAGGACAAGAACGAGGGTGAGACAAAAACAACTTGTAATAAATAAATAAATAAATAAAAAAACTATAACACGGTTAAACTGTTGGTTTGTAATTCAAGCTCTGCTGAATTCTGATGCTCATCAGAAGCTGAACTCATCAGAACCTGAAGCAACCAACTTCTGATGCTCACATAGCTTCTGAAGGTCACAGGTTCTGATGGAACAGGTTCTGATGGAACAGGTTCTGAAGCTGCTTAGCTTCTGCTCTGTTTTAGTAGTTAGCTAGCGTAGTTAGTTAGTTAGTTATTTTTTGTTTTGTCCTAGGTAGTTAAGGCAGTTGCACTTTACGCAACCCCCTCTTGTATATATAACTACTAAGGCCCTTTGTGGAAGAATAAGATTTACTTTTTCTTTTATTCATTCTCTTCAAGTTTTATTCATAGTTCTCGTTTTCTTTCTTAGTGTTCTAAGTTCTTTGTTGTTCATTCTTTGTGAGAGTATATCTCCAACAAAGTGGTATCTAGAGCTCGTACGATCCAAAGGGATCTTGATTCGTTCTTGAAAGAAGAATCAGGTTGAAAGTGAATCAACCATGGCTGGGAACAACAATTTCCATGCGAATTTGCCAGTTTTCGATGGAAAGAATTGGGATAGATGGGTGAAGCAGATGAAGGTGATATTCAATGTTCAAGAAGTGTATGAACAAGTGAATGCAGCAATCACTCCTCTACCAGAAAATGCAAATGAAGAACAAAGAACAACATTCAGAGAAGCAAAGAAGAAAGATAACAAGGCCCTGTTTCTCATTCATCAATGTGTTGATTCAAAGGTGTTTGAGAAGATTGCAGATGCTGAGACCTCCAAAGATGCATGGGATATCCTGCAAAAGAGTTATGGTGGTGATGCAAAAGTGAAGAAAGTAAAGCTTCAGGCCTTGAAGAGACAGTATGAACTGTTGCAGATGAAGAATGATGAATCCGTTGTTGATTACTTCACAAGATTGGTGACTCTCACCAATCAGATGAAGAATTGTGGAGGTAATCTTGATGAGCAAGAAACGGTGGAAAAGGTACTAAGAACTTTGACTTCTAAATTTGAGCATATAGTGGTGACTATAGAAGAGACTAAAGATTTGAGTGAGATCAAGATAGAGGATCTGCAAAGCACTCTTGAAGCTCATGAGTTGAAGCATGGTGAGAGGAGCCATGGCAAAGACGATGAGCAAGCTCTTTTCTCAAAATTCAAGAAGTATCAAAGTGAGAAGAAGAAATGGCAGAACAAGAAAGACTCCAAGAAAAGCAAGGAGAATGCTGAGACAGTGCCTGAATCCTCTAGTGGAGGAGGAGGGAAACAGATAGATAAGTCAAAGAAGAAGGACAAGAGCAAGATTCAGTGCTACAACTGTGACAAATATGGGCATTATGCCAATGAATGCAAAAATCCAAAGAAAAAGAAAGGTCAAGACAATGAAGAAGAGGCCAAGGTAGCACATGATAGCTCAGGTTCCGAGGGTGAAACCAGTTTCATGGTGACAATTGCTGATGAAGCAGCAGATTCCATGGTTTGGTACTTTGATTCAGGGTGTTCTAACCATATGACTGGAAATAGAAGCATCTTGACTGACTTTGATGAATGTCTCAACACAAAGATCAGATTGGCCAACAGTGATTCCATTAAGGCAGAAGGTATGGGTAATGTGGTGATCCAAAGATCGAATGGGAAGAAAGCTGTGATTGAAAAGGTTCTCTATGTCCCTGGTATGAAGTGTAACTTGATGAGCATAGGGCAATTAATATCAAAGGGTTTCAAGATAGTAATTGAGGATGAGACTCTGCAACTTTTTGATTCCAAGAAGAGACTGATTTTCAAAACAGCCCAAAGCAAGAACAGGATCTACAAGACTCAAATCAAAGCTATTGAAGCTACATGCTTGTCTGCAACTGCTGAAGAGAAAGATAGTGATCTATGGCACAAGAGGTATGGGCATTTGAATTTTAAGAGCTTGTCAATGCTTAATTTAAAATGCATGGTGTTAGGATTGCCTAGTGTCATAACTCCAGTTGATACATGCACTACTTGCCTGTTAGGAAAACATCATAGATCATCATTTAAAAGTCATCTTCCTATGAGATCTAGTGATGTGTTAAATGTTGTGCATTCTGACATTTGTGGACCATTTGATGTGTTATCAACTGGTGGAAACAAATACTTCATGACGTTTGTTGATGAGTACTCTAGGATGATATGGTTATACCATATAAAAGCTAAGAGTGATGCTTTTGAAGTGTTTAAGAGGTTCAAAACACTGGTTGAGAAGCAAAGTGACAAGTCATTGAAGGTTCTGAGAACAGATGGTGGAGGTGAGTATACCTCTACAGAGTTTGAGAATTATTGCAAGGAACAAGGCATAATTCATGAAGTTACTGCACCATATACTCCTCAGCACGATGGTCTTGCAGAAAGGAGGAATAGAAGTATTCTAGATATGGCTAGAAGCATGGTGAAGCAGAAGAATCTGCCCAAGAGGTTCTGGGGTGAAGTTGTTGCTACAGCTGTTTACATTCTGAATAGAAGTCCTACTAAGAAGCTGAAGGATAAGGTACCTGAAGAGGTGTGGTCCAAGAGTAAGCCAAGTGTAAGTCACTTAAAGGTGTTTGGCAGCTTGTGCTACAAACATGTACCTGATGCTAAGAGAAAGAAGCTGGAAGACAAGAGTGTTCCTATGATATTTGTTGGATATCATAGAACTGGTGCCTATAGACTGTATAATCCTACAAGTGACAAAGTAGAGATCAGCAGAGATGTGAAGGTACTGGAAAATGAAAGTTGGGATTGGGGTCAGAAGCTCTCATCTAAGAAAACTTGTGCAGTGGACTTAGGTGGTGAAGCAAGCACTACTAATGACACTCCCACTTTTGTGAATCAGCATCAAGGTAATGTAAGTGATGAAGACATGCATACTTCAAGTGATGATGAGGATACTAATGTACCACCAAGACCTCAGAGAAACACTCAACTGCCAAGAAGGTTAGTTGACTGTGAGATTGTATCAGACAATGCAGTAGACAATGAAGGAGAAATTGTGCATTATGCAATGCTTGCAGATACTGAACCTTTAGATACCAAAGCTGCACTAAAGAGTAAAGTTTGGATGGAGGCAATGATTGATGAGTTGAAGTCTATAGAGAAGAACAAGACATGGGACTTGTGTGAATTGCCCTCTGATAAAAAGGCAATTGGTGTGAAATGGGTGTACAAAGTCAAGCAAAATCCTGAAGGCAAGGTGATAAAATACAAGGCAAGACTTGTGGCCAAAGGATTCCTTCAGAAGCAAGGTTTGGACTATGATGAGGTATTCTCTCCAGTGGCAAGACATGAAACTATAAGGCTAGTGATTGCATTGGCTTGTAGTAGAAGATGGCCCTTATTTCATTTAGATGTGAAGTCAGCATTTCTAAATGGACCCTTAGAGGAAGATGTGTATGTGAAGCAGCCTCCAGGGTTTGAATTGAAGGGCAAGGAAGACAAAGTTCTGAAGCTGAATAAGGCTCTGTATGGTCTGAAGCAAGCTCCAAGAGCTTGGAACAAAAGAATTGATCAATTCTTTGTTATGCAAGGCTTCAGAAAATGCAGTGTAGAGTATGGTGTATATGTGAAATGCAGTGATGACAAACACATGTTAATCATATGTTTGTATGTTGATGATCTGTTAGTAACAGGTAGCTCATCTATAGAGATAGAGAATTTCAAATCACAGATGAAGTGTGAGTTTGAAATGACTGACCTAGGAAAGTTAACTTACTTTCTGGGAATGGAGCTCTTAGAAACTCCAAAAGGGATGATATTGCATCAAGCTAAGTATGCCACTGAGATTCTGAGAAAGTTTGAAATGCTTGATTGCAATTCATCAGTCACACCTGCAGATACAAGAGCCAAGATTGAAGAAGATACAGGCAGTGATGCAGTGGACTCTACCATGTTCAGGCAATTGATAGGCTCACTGAGGTATTTGTGTCAAACTAGACCTGATATCAGTTATGCAGTTGGCTATGTAAGCAGGTTTATGAGTAAACCACTGAAGTGTCACCTATTGGCAGCTAAGAGGATACTTAGATACATCAATGGCACAATCCACTATGGAGTTGTATTTCCATACTCTAAGGACAATGGAAAACTTGAGTTAAGTGGATTTTCTGATGCAGATTGGTGTGGTGATAAGGTGGACAGGAGGAGTACCAGTGGTTATTTGTTTAAATTTCAAAATGCACCAGTGTCTTGGTGCTCTAAGAAGCAGTCAGTCATAGCACTCTCCAGCTGTGAGGCAGAGTATGTAGCAGGGTCCCTAGCTGCATGTCAGGCAAATTGGCTGCAATCACTTCTCAGTGAGATGAACATTATTGCTGACACTACAGTGGTGCTGAAGATCGACAACAAGTCAGCAATCAACCTGGCTAAGAACCCTGTTAGCCATGGGAAGAGCAAACACATTGAGACAAGATTTCACTTCCTCAGAGACCAAGTCACTAAAGGAAAGTTGAAACTTGAATATTGCTCTACTGACAATCAACAAGCTGATATTCTAACTAAGGCTGTGAAAAGAGACCAATTTCTCAAGCTCAGAAGGGAAATGGGAGTTGTGAGCTTTGACAGCTTGAATTAAGGAGGAGTGTTGGTTTGTAATTCAAGCTCTGCTGAATTCTGATGCTCATCAGAAGCTGAACTCATCAGAACCTGAAGCAACCAACTTCTGATGCTCACATAGCTTCTGAAGGTCAAAGGTTCTGATGGAACAGGTTCTGAAGCTGCTTAGCTTCTGCTCTGTTTTAGTAGTTAGCTAGCGTAGTTAGTTAGTTAGTTATTTTTTGTTTTGTCCTAGGTAGTTAAGGCAGTTGCACTTTACGCAACCCCCTCTTGTATATATAACTACTAAGGCCCTTTGTGGAAGAATAAGATTTACTTTTTCTTTTATTCATTCTCTTCAAGTTTTATTCATAGTTCTCGTTTTCTTTCTTAGTGTTCTAAGTTCTTTGTTGTTCATTCTTTGTGAGAGTATATCTCCAACATAAACCACGTGACTGACGTGAGAAAATCGGAAGTTTCTTGTGAGTAGTGAGTCTAGTGACACTGCTCTTGGCTTATCATAAAGTGCTTATAATTCTCTATAATATTTAGGTTTTTCCTTTTCAAATTTAGACACTTTGAGAAGTAAGAATGATTCACCAAAGATATACAGATTAGTGACATATGGATGATCAACTTTTTCAAAACTCGGGTGGCACATGGGCAAGTCTAGATCCGATATTCAATTTGATAGTACGTGTGTACTTGGTTTTTGTTTTCTGTAACTATAGTAAAAGGATCCAACCAAAACCAATATTTGGCCAAACTTAAAATGGCTTCATTCATGCTGTCCATATGATTTTAGTTTGAGATCCGACTCATTAAAAAATATTACTTGTGTGAATTTTTTTCACATCAATTTAATTTGATTTGGGTTCAGTTATGACATAAAATGGTTCCAACTCCCTCCCAATTCAAACTTTGTGTGGGAACACATGCAGTGTGAAATCCAGCCAAATAGTGCAGCAAGAAAATCAACATGCCTATGCCTAGCTTCCTAGCTTACGGTGCATGAAATGTTTGACAATGGTGCTGCATAATTTCAAGAATGGCAACCAAGCATTTAATGCTTATGGTTCAGCTCCTTCTATAAATAGAAGAGATCTTGGCTGAACAATAACAACACAACAACAACACATCCTCACTCATAGAAATAGCTAGAGTTGAGAGAAAAATAAAGAGCCTTAGAAATTGTTCTAAGAGAAAAATATAGAGAGCCAATTTGTGAGAGTTGTGTCTACAAATTGAGATACAAAGTGAGGTCCACCTAAGGGTGAAGATTTTGTAATCACATTATTAATTTATAGTGGAAGTTTAAGAGGCCTACGGGTCCCGTGGTTTTTTCCTTACTCACATTGAGAAGGTTTCCACGCTAAAATTTTCTTGTGTGTTATTTTACGTTTCCGCTAAGTGCCTATTTTGAGTTCATAGAGAAGGGAAATTATGCAGGCATTTCCCAACAGTGGTATCAGAGCACTAGTTGCTCTGTGACGCTGAAGTGTCGTATTCGCAAGAAAACTCTTAGTATGCTCTGTGGCTGCAACATTGTTTGATCTTCCACATCAGAAAAGAAATATTCTTGTTGCTAGAATAAAGTGTGCTAGTGATTTATTGCATGTCTAGGAAAATTCTGGCTAGACAAAGACTTGGTATTTAAGTGTGTCTATTGACCCACCTCTCTTTCCTAGAAATTTTTCCTACAACACTATTCACAAACTCATATTTATTTTAGTATACGATACTTGTCACACTGGTTGAAAAAAAAATAAAAAAAATTCCTGTGAAACTCAAGATGGAGGGCTCTATCACTCATGATGGCGATATGTTCAAGCTAACCGCTGACAATTACACATATTGGAAGCCGATGATGGAGGACCACTTATATTGCAAAGACTTGCATGAGCCAATCACCCAGATGGAGAAGCCCACGGAGAAGACAGACAAAGACTGGGAGACTGAGAATCGAAAAGCAGTGGCTATGATTCGAAAATACATTGATTGAAGTTTGTTCGAGCATGTATCAACTTATACCAATGCACATGAGTTGTGGACAAAGCTTGAATCATTGATTCAAAAGAAGACGCCCAGAAATAAAGCTCACCTTGTTAGAAGACTGGTGAAGTTGGAGTACTCAGACGGTCAAAACATGATCGAACATCTAAATACCTTCAAAGGTATTGTAAATCAATTGACGAAAACAGAAATGAAGATAGATGACGAGTTGCAAACACTTCTACTTCTCAGTTCCTTACCTGAGAGTTGGGACACTCTAGTTGTCACTCTCAGCAATTCTGCTCCAGAAGGAAAGCTTAACATGGATTCAATTACTGATTGCTTGTTAAATGAAGAGTCAAGACGAAGAGAAAGAGGCGTGAACAATCAGTTCGAAGCCAACGTCTTTGAAAATAGAGGAAGGAGTAAGAACCGTGAAAAAGGTGGCCGTGATAAATCACGAGGTAGATCAAAGTCTCGCACCAAACTAAGTTGTTACTACTGTGGCAAGCCAGGCCATAGAAAGTTTGAGTGCAGAATCTTGAAAAGAGATCAACAGGCTGGAACAGTCCATCCTGACCAAATTGATCCAAAGAAGAAGGATGATGGAACCACGACAGCAGTCGCCACAAACAACGAGAATATGTTTCTTGTTGAGGAGGAAAATTATCTAAATATAGCGTCTGATGACTGCATTTGGATAATTGACTCAGGAGCATCCTTTCATATAACCCCTCATGAAGAATTATTCTCATCGTATCAAAAAGGAGACTTTGGTATGGTGAAGATGGGCAATCATGTCACAAGCAAGATTGTTGGCATTGGCGAGGTGACTCTAGTTACAGAGTATGGCTATAAGCTCGTGTTGAAGGAGGTCAGACATGTTCCAGACATGCGTTTAAACCTTATCTCAACATGAAAGTTAGATGATGGTGGTATGGTCAACCAATTTGGAGCTGGTAGATGGAAGCTCAGTAAAGGAAGCATGATCATTGCTCGTGGAAAAAAAGGAAGGCTCCTTGTATATTATGCAGGGAAAGATAAACATGGGAGAGACCAATGTTGCTCAAGACACAAGCAAAGAATTGTGGCACAGACGACTAGGCCACATGAGCGAGAAAAGTTTGGAGATTCTTGCTAAAGATCATCTTCCAAACATCAAGGGTCAAGCACTTGAATCCTGTGAAGATTGTCTCGCAGGTAGACAACACAGAGTATCTTTTCAAAGATCGGATGATGCAAGAAGAAGAAAGCATATCCTCGATCTTGTTCACTCAGATGTTTGCTCAACATCTGAAAGGTCCCTTGGTGGTGCACAATATTTTGTTACCTTCATTGACGATCACTCCAGAGAGTTGTGGGTGTATCCATTGAAGACGAAAGATCAGGTTCTTCAAGTATTCAAAGAATTCCATGCCTCAGTAGAACGGGCATCTGGTAGAAAACTGAAATGCTTAAGAACTGACAATGGAGGAGAGTATATAGGCTCATTTGCAGCCTATTGTAAATCTCATGGGATAAGACATGAGAAAGTACCTCCAAAGACTCCTCAAATGAATGGAGTAGCTGAAAGAATGAACAGAACCATTGCTGAGAAAGTCAGAAGCATGCTTTCTCAAGCAAAACTTCCCAAATCATTTTGGGGTGAAGCAGTAAGAACTGCAGCTGATGTGATAAATTTGACTCCTTCAAGACCCTTAAATGGAGAGATACCAGATGAAGTATGGTATGGAAAGAAAGCCTCATATGGTCACTTGAGAGTCTTTGGGTGCAGGGCATTTGTGCATGTTCCTAAAGATTAAAGAGCAAATCTAGATGCTGAGACGAAGGAGTGCATATACCTTGGTTCACCAAGAGATGAACTTGGCTTTAGATTATATGATCCTGCAAATAAGAAGATTGTTCGAAGTAGAGACGTGGTATTCTATGAAGACCAGACGATCCACGATATTCAATCTAAGAAGTCAAAGACCATTGTGGTACACAATTCAGGGGGAGAGATTCCTCAAATGAATTATGACCGTGTTCAGCCAACACAACTTGATCAGATGGAGCAGCCTGATCAGATAGAACAAAACCAGTCAATTGAAGAAGAGCCAATGGCTGATGATGATGAGTTGGAACAAGAACCTCAATTGAGAAGATCAACGAGAGTTAGACAACCATCAAGAAGATATTTCTCAGGTGAATATGTGAACTTCACTGATGAAAGAGAACCTCAAAGCTTCGTGGAAGCCGTTGAGACAGATGATAAGGATAAATGGCTGTAAGCCATGCAAGAAGAAATGCAATCCTTAAAAGAGAACCAAACATGACCTGGTAAAGTTACCAGAAGGAAAAGGGGCCTTGAAAAATAAATGGGTGTTCAAGCTCAAGTCTGAAGAGAACAGCCCGAACCCCAGGTACAAAGCACGAATTGTTGTGAAGGGGTGCCATCAAAAGAAAGGCATTGATTTTGAAGAAATATTCTCACCTGTGGTGAAGATGACATCCATCAGAGCAATCCTTGGTCTAGCTGCAAAACTAGACTTAGAGATAGAACAACTTGATGTTAAAACAGCATTCTTGCACGGAGACCTAGGGGAAGAAATCTATATGGAACAACCTGAAGGTTTCACTGAACCAGGCAAAGAACACCTAGTGTGTCGCTTGAAGAAAAGTCTATATGGCTTAAAGCAGGCTCCAAGACAATGGTACAAGAAGTTTGATCTCTTCATAACCCAACACAGTTTCACAAAGACGTCAGCAGACCACTGCGTATTTGTGAAGAACTACGAAAATGGAGAATCCATCATACTTTTGTTGTATGTTGATGATATGCTTATTGTTGGAAGAGATAAGACAAAAATAGCTGCTCTCAAGAAAGCATTGAGTAAATCTTTTGCTATGAAAGATCTGGGTGCAGTGAAGAAGATTCTTGGAATGAAGATCGTTAGAGATCGTTCTAGAAGAATGTTGTGGATGTCACAAGAAGATTATATCAAGAAAATTCTTGAAAGGTTTAACATGCATAATGCCAAACCTGTGCATGTTCCACTTCCTGGTCATTTGAAACTTAGTAAGACACAATGTCCAGAGAATGACAAAGAAAAAGAAGAAATGAGCAAGGTGCCATATTCTTCAGCAGTGGGTAGCCTTATGTACGCGATGGTGTGCACGAGACCAAACATTGGTTATGCTGTAGGAGTTGTGAGTAGATTCCTATCAAACCCAGGAAAAGAACACTGGAGTGCTGTGAAATGGATACTGAGGTATCTAAAGGGAACTGCCAAAAAGTGCTTATGTTTTGGCAATGGAGATCAAATGCTCGTTGGATATGTAGATGCTGATATGGCAGGAGATGTGGATTCAAGAAAATCTACATCCGGATATTTGATTACTTTTGCAGGGGGAGCTGTCTCATGGCAATCGCAACTACAAAAGTGCGTTGCTTTAAGTACCACGGAAGCTGAATACATCGCAATCACTGAAGGTTGTAAGGAAATCCTGTGGATGAAGAAGTTCCTGCAAGAGTTAGGCCAGAATCAAGAAAGTTATGTTCTCTATTGCGATAGTCAGAGCGCAATTCATCTTAGCAAGAACTCGACATACCATTCAAGGTCAAAACACATCGATGTGAGGTATCATTGGATACGTGATGTGTTAGAGAGTAAGCTGTTACAGATAGAGAAAATTCACACCAACGACAATGGGGCAGATATGATGACAAAAGCTCTACCGAAAGAGAAGCTAGAGTTTTGTAAAGGCGCTGCAGGCTTGGCAGCAACCCCAAATTGATCAAGGACATTTCCCCATTGGCTGGAGGGGGAGAATTGTGGGAACACATGCAGTGTGAAATGTGGGAACACATGCAGTGTGAAATCCAGCCAAATAGTGCAGCAAGAAAATCAACAGCCTATGCCTAGCTTCCTAGCTGGTGCATGAAATGTTTGACAATGGTGCTGCATAATTTCAAGAATGGCAACCAAGCATTTAATGCTTATGGTTCAGCTCCTTCTATAAATAGAAGAGATCTTGCTGAACAATAACAACACAACAACAACACATCCTCACTCATAGAAATAGCTAGAGTTGAGAGAAAAATATAGAGAGCCAATTTGTGAGAGTTGTGTCTACAAATTGAGATACAAAGTGAGGTCCACCTAAGGGTGAAGATTTTGTAATCCCATTATTAATTTATAGTGGAAGTTTAAGAGGCCTATGGGTCCCATGGTTTTTTCCTTACTCACGTTGAGAAGGTTTCCACGCTAAAATTTTCTTGTGTGTTATTTTACGTTTCCGCTAAGTGCCTATTTTGAGTTCATAGAGAAGAGAAATTATGCAGGCATTTTCCAACACTTTGGTCCTCCCTATCAAATTTAGTGTCAATCACATAAATCGGGACAGTCCCTGAGAATTTGAGTGTCTTGTGCAAGTTATAATTTTGGTGTTTTTTTTTATAAATTTTATATATATATATATATATATATATATATATATATATATATATATTATGTGTTCCAGGAATGCAAAATATTGGTAAGGAAAGAGTTACCAAATAGCCAGAACACTATCACAACATCACAACACATGGTGGACCAGCGAGCCTTGACCAACCATTTGGTTTCGCTTTCCAATTTTGTAACATATCCATCGATTTTGATCTTCTCCCATTTGTTAACACTACCCAAACATTCCTCAGCCGACCGTGGTATCCATACACACAAAGTAGTGTTCATGGAATCCTACAGTAGTGACGTGTTGAACCCAAAAGGGTGGTTAGAATATAATTAGACTCCAGTTAATGTGGACACATTATATTTTGTCGAGCACAAAAATCATGGACCCGGAGCTGGAGTAAAGAACCACATGAAATAGCCAGGATACCATGTTTTGACTGATACTAGCCAAACTAGTAACTTGAGTGTGGTGCAATTGATTTTGGGGAATCAATGATTACCTACAATTGGTGTCCCATTCACCATTGAACTTGGGAATTAGAAAATATTAATTACTCCCTCTGTCCCAAAATAAATGACCTGTTTGACCACTGACACACTTGCCAATGTACAACTTTAATCGTTAATATCTCTAATTATCTATTATTAAAAATTATAAAAATGACATATTTTGAAAGTACTCGTCGAGACAAATCAAACAACATCTCATATGCTAATATTTGCATGTATATATTAGTTGAAAAATAAGGTCAAAGCAGATCAAATGAATAGTACACTAAGTCAAAAAAAGATCATTTAAAATGGGACGGAGGGAGTATAGAATAATTGTATATAGGATAGTGCCTCAACGACTATAATGACTATATTTTTATTTTATTTTAATGTAGAAGAAACTACTGAAGTGAAATTATATCACATCACTTGATGTAGAATGTTGGTTTGATGTTGACATGAATCATGCTTTCATTACTGTTAATCAATTGGAAATTAAACTGGTTTTTTATGGCTGTTAACCATGCTTTGCGATTTTTATTTTATTTGTTATACCTATGTTGATTGATTTGTTAGTCCCCGATAATTTGAGTGTCATGTGCGAGTTATAATTTTGGTGCCCCATTTTTTCTATAAATTATATAATAATAAATATATAATATTAAATAAGAGTTACAAATTATATTAATATCGGAAAAACTAAATCAAATAGATTCAATTGTTAGAATTTATCTGATAACTTTTAGTTTTTCAAATATATTTTACTATTAAGATCATAAGAGTATAAGTTTATTTTAAAATTTAGTTATAATAATTATATAATTTATTTACTTTAACATGCATGGAAGCATGCACGAACACACGCACACGAGTGCATGCACATACACATACTAAGTAAAAATAAAAATCGGTGTCCCTAAAATTTTGGTGCCCTATGCGGTCGCTCCTCTCAAATACCCTCCAGAATCATCTGAATGGAATATAATAGAATAAAGTGAAGAGAAGTAGAATGAAGTAAAACAGAATGAAATAAACATATTATTCAATTGTTTGGATAATTTATGATGGGAGCGGCAAAAAATTTATATTCTATAATTTACCTCTCAAATTAAATGGAACAAAATTTATGCTAAATGGTGGTATGAAATGGAACCCATCCTATTCTATTCCATTGTTATTTTTATAACACTAATGCTAATTTCAGCGAGAATAAGTATCACGAACAAATTACGATCTTGTTTCAAGTTTTAACAAAAGCCATGGCCCACCTCCATATATCATACAACCCATGTATTCCATCAGGTTGAACATCCAACGGATGGAAACAGTTCATGATGATTTCAGGATATATTTTCTCGGGATATATAGCACCTCTTTTTTATAATCCAAACAATGAAACTTTAATCTATTTCATCCATTCTCATTCCATTAATAGTTTTTCTACTCATACCCCAAAAGTTCTAAGGTACACCCAAATTTCATAAAAATGTAATCATAATACCAAAATTATCCTTCTCTATATAATTTTTTAAAAATAGTTTTTCATCTTTTATTCTAGGCTAAATTACACAATAGGTCCATTAACTTATTTACTGGTTTCATGTTGGTCCCTTAACTAATTAACGTTACAAATTGGTCCATTAACTTTAATTTTGTTTGTCATATTGGTCCTTTTTGTTAGTTTTTACGAAAAAACATTAATTTTACTTTCTATTATTCATTATATGAACAAATAAATGATTTATTTAGGAGTAATATTGTTAGTGAATATGATTATGAGTTCAAACATCCATCTTACATTCCGCAGACTAAGGAGTTTACGTTGATTCTCAGTGCCCGTGAAATGAATTACCGTTAATCACTTCAAACCCAGAAAATCAAAACACAACTCAAAACCGAGAGATGAAACTCAAAATCAACATAATTTCATAAGGAACTTGCAGCACATTCACAAACGAACTCAAATAAATAGCAAAATCATATGAACTGGTAATTGGAAAACTTATCTTTCAAATTGAGTTTCAGAAGTGTAGATGAAGATGAACACAACATATATTTGAGCGGCGGAGATGAACATGACGTAAATTTGAGCGGCGGAGATGAACGCGTTTTGAGCGATGTCGACAGCAACGGTGGAGATGAATGGAAGCAAGAAATGTAACACCCAAACCCATAATTATATAAATTATGCTTTCATAAAATATTAACTCGAGAATACGCAACAGAAATAAAACTTGATTTATAAAAGACTTGGTTCGAGTATTACAACGTACACATAAAAGCTTACCAATAGCTTAATTAGTAAACGATTATTGTACAAATAAGTTTATAAGAAAATACACATCTAAATACATTGGAAATAAAAGCAAGACTCTAAATAATACATTATAGAAATAATCCCATCCCCGTGTCACATCAGAGCGGAGCTTCACTGACAACTCGATCACAAACATAACCTGAAGATCTGGAACCCAAATCCAGCACATACACAAAACAGAGGGTTAGATAATATAACCATAAAAGAAAACTAAGTACAAGCACACACTTAATACTTAGGACATAGCATGGTCATGTCTAACAACTCATTTCATAAACAATATCAATATCATGTCATTCATATTTCGTAATCATAAAATATAAATGCATCATAATAATATCACATCCTCAATCAATTGACAAGTATACACGTCATTATCAATTATCAATTAATATTACACATCTCATAAAACACTCCATTATAAGTATCACATTATTCAACCATTCACAATTATAATGGAACACAACCACAATTATCAAATAACAATTAGAGTGCACAATTTCCTAATGCAAACTAATGCAAACACATAATGTATGTCACCCTAGACATATCTAATGCATGTGGTACCCGCATCAAATTAGGATAAACATATATCCATCGCATCAAGTCAGTTTTAAGTCATGGGGGACTCGCATCAAGTCAGTTTTAAGTCATGGGGGACTCGCATCAAGTTGACTCATGAATGCATGAATGTACACATACCATATAATGATGATAACACCAAACATCTACTCATGAATAATAGGCCGCTCAACCCTATTACCCCTTCTCAATTCGCATCAAATTCATATCATCATATCATCATTAAGGTATACATTCAAGCAAGATACAACAACACACTCATCATCATAAAACATGAACATCATAATTCATCATCATTAATTAACTTCTAATCATCACACATCGTTAGCTAATCATACATTATTAACTAATCTTCATACATCATTAATCATCACACATCATTACTAATTATCTATCATCATCAACATAATCTCATCTCAACATACTCATAAACTCATAGTTAATTAGCATGTACAATAACGCATACATCTAAGTTAATCATAAGTCACCATTCTCAATTTCAAAAATTACTGTTCATACTGCACTAACTCGCCCCGGCGAGTGAATGGCGAGCTCATGGCGAGCTCAAGTCAGAAGCTACTGTAACCACTCGCCACCAACTCGCCACGGTCGCCATGGCGAGCTACAACTCGTCATGGCGAGCTCATGCATTTCTGGAATTTCCAGAAACATGAATACTCGCCACAGCGAGTAATATACTCGCCCCAGCGAGTTCATACAGAAGGCAAAACTCTGCTTCGGTTTTGAACTCAAATCCATCAAAATCCCATTTTTCAACATGAAAACCTCAAAAGTTATTAACATTAGGTCTATCTAACATGTATAAGCTTAGAAGTACAAACTTTAACATCATCAAACACCATTTCATGATAAAAGCAATGATTTTCCAAAGTTTCACTAAAAACCCATTTTCAAACATCAACAACATAAATCATTCAATTAACACGAATTTGTTCATGGGAATTCGAAATAGAAACATATAGCAACATGTTAACATCATACAATAACATATAAAGCTATAAACACATTCTCTTGATTCCCATTTCCCACCCAAAAGAGATGAGAGGGTTTGGGTGTGGAGAATAGACATCTCCCCCCTCTTTGATCATCTCCAAGTTATATTATCTAAGCCTCTTACCTTAATAAAGTTGGAATCTCTACTCCACCACTTGATTTCCTTTAATCTACCATGGCTTATTCTTTATTTGATCTTCTCCTTCATCTCTTTCTCTTTCTCTACTCTCTCAACTCTCTCTTTCTCTTAACTTCTCTTTCTCTCATTTTTATGATAAATAACAACAACACTACATATCATAAAAATCCTTCCTTTATATATATCCCTCTTCTAGGTTATAGTCAAATCCCCATACTACCCTTAATTCCACTACTAATTCCACTCATAATTCCCCACTTTACTATTACCACAAATTCTTGTACTATTTACACCATTGTCACTACTTTATCTCCAAGACACTCTATCCTTTTTAAGATAATAACCAAAGTGCCACTCTTATCTCTACACAATCCACCAACTCACTAGATTACCATATTACCCTTACTTCTACCATAAACTCTTATTCATCCTAATTAAGCCCAATACTCATAAAAGCCCATCATCAACAAACATAAATGCAACAATTAATTGATACATATAAAACATATCAATTAACATATACAATTAATTAAATAACATCAATTAATCAAATATAATAAAATATAAGATTTGGGGTGTTACAACTCTACCCCCCTTAAAGAATTTTCGTCCTCGAAAATTTCACGCAAAAGTTACAACTAACAAGTTCAAGATTCATAGATCAATCAATAATAATCAACGGTTATAACCATACCAAATAAATGTAATATTCATCACCAATTGCATATAATACCAAAATGGACAAGACCTAATCATGGCATTACCTCATACTATTACAAATTATATACACAAAATGATATGATATTTCAATCAACAAGATAACATGCCTCACACTTCAAGTTATAGCTTCAACATAATTTAAAACTAAGATTAACTCCACAAAATGCAAACTCACATGTCATTGATGCGCACATAATAAAGTCATACAAATTATGAAATTAGCACAACCCTAGACATATCATGGAGTACCAAATAACTTAATCTCATAAAAATCATTTATAATCATCACATATACACATTCATCGCAAAATTTCAAGTTCGCAAAACACGGTATATATATTCTATAAAAATCATTTTCCTCATCTCTAAGCAAACTCTAGACACTACCAAAGTTTGACAAGATTAGTATCATCCAATCAACACAATCATGTCTATCCATTAACAAGAGATCAAGGACGGTCAGTTCCTTAATTTGTTAATAAATGGACAACAATCATGATGGTGGTTCAAACCATCCTCACCAAGCTACGATAGTGCTTTCTTAAGCACGAAACACATAAGCATTTATCAATAAGTAAACATAATATTGAGGTAGCATAACTGAATAAATATATAAAACATTTACACATGAGCATACAAAAGCATATCACATCGTCTCGCATGAACATTTAATTAGCATACATTGCCTCTAAACTTAAAAGTCAATTAATCAACTTAAAACAAGAAAGATAGATATTCCACAACAATAAATTTTAAGAATTCAACCATTCTTACCAAACAAGGACACTTTCACCAAAACATCACATTTAAAATCGTACAACGACTAATAAGAGAAACAATTATGGAGACATAGAGCATTCACACATAGATTCATACATTTCAAAATTCATCAAAATAGGAATTCACAATTTGACAAATCCATAAAGTCATGAAAACATGTTTATGAAAATAGCACATTTGAGAGATTCATTCACAATGCACAATTCATATAGTTACTCCCATAGGAATCATGGTAAAGGATATTCAAATAATCTACAATGAATCTATCATGTTGTATTCATCTAGAATCGCAATAATCCAAAAATAACACATTGTCAACATATGCATAATCTACACAAGGATACACAAACAAATACATACATGAATTCTCTCATTATTAAATCATCAATCTAAGAGTTTGGTCATGGTAAAAGAACAAACATTTCATAACATCGAATTCTAAGTAAATCAAGGATTCACATTCCTACACATAAATCATGCAAGGAAACAATTAACTTAGCATGGTAATCAACCTAATCAAATAAGATCATCAAATTTCACATAACATTGAATTCATTCATTCTCAAAATTTCTCAAAGGAAAGGATGAAACAATTAACAACTCCTTAAAAGACATTGCAACAATTTACGAATATAGTGCATATTATTATCTATCAAACACAAGTCATTCTAAGCATACCTATCACTTAAATAATTTCAAAATACTTCAACAATGATTAACAATAAATATTTGTAAGACAAATCGAATGCACAAGTGTCTATTCTACATTGCACAAGAGCATGACACAACATTTCACATAAGCATGTCATACAAGATAAATAATTAACTTAACATGACACTCAATCATCTACACAAAATCATGAAAGCATTTAAGGGACATACATATCTTCTCTAAATCTTAGAAAATTACAATCTCATCAAAACAAGAAAAGATAAATATTCCATAGCAACAAATTCCAAAACTCAACGAATCATACTCATATAAGTATATTCATGCAAAAAATAACTTAGCTTAACCTGGTAATTAACATGGTAGAATAAACTAGTAAAAACATATACAATGCATTTACCAAATCTATCTTGGGCAAATTAGCATAGTCATATAACTTACAAATAATGAAAAGAACAAATCAAGTCATTCTCATGGTCATAATCTAGTGCATGTTACAACTAACATATCCTAGAATCCATATAACTTTACTACCAATTCTTACTCTATAACTTTCACAAAAATTGGTTTAACATACTCAAAAGAAAATAATTTAGATTCCAACAAGAGTCACATAATCAAGCAACTAGAACAAAATATCATTTATCACCAATCAACAAGGATACAATCACATCATGTACTAATTAGGCATATGAAGTTATAAGCTAACATAGAAGAATAGTAATAATCATGAATTAACTTCCAAACATGAAGTAAAAATTATAGATGCTATAGTTATTGCCAAATTAAAACACAAATTCCAAGAATCAATTAAAACAACATACTGACGAGGAACCAACAATAAAATTCATGAAATCAACCTCACACATAATCAATAAGTTATTCGAATACATAGAATTCACCAATACATGTTCAACTTAATAGATCACAATCTTTTCATGAATATTCACCAATAATCGAAAAGTCAAAACATTCAAATAATTTCACGGATACATACATACATGCATACATACAAACATACATACATACATATATACATACATACATAACATCATTTAATTAATTCCATCATACTACACAAGCAATCATCATGAATAAATTATTACAACCTTCATTTACGACACATGCATAAACAATCATACTTAATTACATATAACATAGATTTTCATCAACAAGGAATCTATACTAATATGCGAATATAATCATTTTAAATAAAGCAATAACAAGAAGACATTATCATTTAAGTCATTATCTTGAAATAAAACAACAATCATATTCTCAAGTTTCAAGAATAAACACAAATGATGACAATAATAATATTCACTCACTCCATCGAATGTAAACATCAACAACAACAACAAATATCATCATTAAGTCACATTTCAAAACAACAATGATGAATGCATATTCATTATCAATTATGCGCAATTATATCATGTTATAATCACTCATTTATCATGAAATCGTAAATAAATAAAATCATGTCAAAACTACACAAAGATTATAACTTTAAGCTCATACAACTATTATAATCATAAAAAGTAACATTCATCATGAATCAACATCAAAGAATACATGCTCAATACTTGAATCGATAACTTACAACTAAGATAATTATTAATCTCATCAAATACTCACCGAAAGAATGAATAACATAAACATAATCCAATTCATATTACTCATAGTTCATGAATAAACAATCACCAATTATATTCATAAAATAAACACATCACAACTTACCAACATTTATGAAACAATAGATTCATAAGTCAACACCAATTAAAACACAAGTTTTAAGGATCAAGCAAAACACATGCCAATAAGCAATAAAACAAGATTCAATAAACTCATCATACATCCGCAAAATGATTAATAGCGACTAATGTGCAAGTGTAACTATTAAATTACATCACAAGAGGACACCACTGACACTATGCTCACTTAGCCTGATTGCACAGACTTGCTCTGATTGACACACGACACACAACTAGCTCACTATGTCCGAGGACAACCGGAGCTCTGATACCAAATTGTAACACCCAAACCCATAATTATATAAATTATGCTTTCATAAAATATTAACTCGAGAATACGCAACAGAAATAAAACTTGATTTATAAAAGACTTGGTTCGAGTATTACAACGTACACATAAAAGCTTACCAATAGCTTAATTAGTAAACGATTATTGTACAAATAAGTTTATAAGAAAATACACATCTAAATACATTGGAAATAAAAGCAAGACTCTAAATAATACATTATAGAAATAATCCCATCCCCGTGTCACATCAGAGCGGAGCTTCACTGACAACTCGATCACAAACATAACCTGAAGATCTGGAACCCAAATCCAGCACATACACAAAACAGAGGGTTAGATAATATAACCATAAAAGAAAACTAAGTACAAGCACACACTTAATACTTAGGACATAGCATGGTCATGTCTAACAACTCATTTCATAAACAATATCAATATCATGTCATTCATATTTCGTAATCATAAAATATAAATGCATCATAATAATATCACATCCTCAATCAATTGACAAGTATACACGTCATTATCAATTATCAATTAATATTACACATCTCATAAAACACTCCATTATAAGTATCACATTATTCAACCATTCACAATTATAATGGAACACAACCACAATTATCAAATAACAATTAGAGTGCACAATTTCCTAATGCAAACTAATGCAAACACATAATGTATGTCACCCTAGACATATCTAATGCATGTGGTACCCGCATCAAATTAGGATAAACATATATCCATCGCATCAAGTCAGTTTTAAGTCATGGGGGACTCGCATCAAGTCAGTTTTAAGTCATGGGGGACTCGCATCAAGTTGACTCATGAATGCATGAATGTACACATACCATATAATGATGATAACACCAAACATCTACTCATCAATAATATGCCGCTCAACCCTATTACCCCTTCTCAATTCGCATCAAATTCATATCATCATATCATCATTAAGGTATACATTCAAGCAAGATACAACAACACACTCATCATCATAAAACATGAACATCATAATTCATCATCATTAATTAACTTCTAATCATCACACATCGTTAGCTAATCATACATTATTAACTAATCTTCATACATCATTAATCATCACACATCATTACTAATTATCTATCATCATCAACATAATCTCATCTCAACATACTCATAAACTCATAGTTAATTAGCATGTACAATAACGCATACATCTAAGTTAATCATAAGTCACCATTCTCAATTTCAAAAATTACTGTTCATACTGCACTAACTCGCCCCGGCGAGTGAATGGCGAGCTCATGGCGAGCTCAAGTCAGAAGCTACTGTAACCACTCACCACGGCGAGCTCCCACTCGCCATGGCGAGCTACAACTCGTCATGGCGAGCTCATGCATTTCTGGAATTTCCAGAAACATGAATACTCGCCACAGCGAGTAATATACTCGCCCCAGCGAGTTCATACAGAAGGCAAAACTCTGCTTCGGTTTTGAACTCAAATCCATCAAAATCCCATTTTTCAACATGAAAACCTCAAAAGTTATTAACATTAGGTCTATCTAACATGTATAAGCTTAGAAGTACAAACTTTAACATCATCAAACACCATTTCATGATAAAAGCAATGATTTTCCAAAGTTTCACTAAAAATCCATTTTCAAACATCAACAACATAAATCATTCAATTAACACGAATTTGTTCATGAGAATTCGAAATAGAAACATATAGCAACATGTTAACATCATACAATAACATATAAAGCTATAAACACATTCCCTTGATTCCCATTTCCCACCCAAAAGAGATGAGAGGGTTTGAGTGTGGAGAATAGACATCTCCCCCCTCTTTGATCATCTCCAAGTTATATTATCTAAGCCTCTTACCTTAATAAAGTTGGAATCTCTACTCCACCACTTGATTTCCTTTAATCTACCATGGCTTATTCTTTATTTGATCTTCTCCTTCATCTCTTTCTCTTTCTCTACTCTCTCAACTCTCTCTTTCTCTTAACTTCTCTTTCTCTCATTTTTATGATAAATAACAACAACACTACATATCATAAAAATCCTTCCTTTATATATATCCCTCTTCTAGGTTATAGTCAAATCCCCATACTACCCTTAATTCCACTACTAATTCCACTCATAATTCCCCACTTTACTATTACCACAAATTCTTGTACTATTTACACCATTGTCACTACTTTATCTCCAAGACACTCTATCCTTTTTAAGATAATAACCAAAGTGCCACTCTTATCTCTACACAATCCACTAACTCACTAGATTACCATATTACCCTTACTTCTACCATAAACTCTTATTCATCCTAATTAAGCCCAATACTCATAAAAGCCCATCATCAACAAACATAAATGCAACAATTAATTGATACATATAAAACATATCAATTAACATATACAATTAATTAAATAACATCAATTAATCAAATATAATAAAATATAAGATTTGGGGTGTTACAAGAAACGCGTAAGATATTTGATGCATTGAAAATTAAATTTATTTTGTGGGTATTTTGGTCAGTTTAGGTGTAACCAGATTTCTTAGGGGGTGTGAATAGAAATTTTCTTCCATTAATTCAAACATAGTAGAAATTTTAATTGATTTAGATCGGTTTTAAAAAACAAAAAATAAAAAAACCCACTAGACATTGTTATGAGCTCGTATTCGGTGACAGTCCCAAAGGTTTATAGCAATAATCCTTGAAAGCTACAGTGCACCCAAACTGTCTTCATTTCCATCAAAGCTTGTTATGGCCCCTCGAATCCTTCTCTGCGGCGACGTTTTTGGCCGCCTTAACCAACTCTTCAAGCGCGTCTCATCGGTCACTCTCTCTCTCTCTCTCTCTAGGGTTTTGTTTTGTTCATGAGTTAAATGCATTGCACTGAATCCTTTGAATGAATCTTAATTTAGGTTAACAAATCGGCGGGTCCATTCGACGCGCTCTTGTGCGTTGGCCAATTCTTCCCTGACTCACCGGACCTGCTTGACGAGTTCATGGCATACATTGAAGGTGGATCCCACATTCCTCTCCCAACTTACTTCATCGGCGATTACGGTGTCGCCGCCCCTAAAATTTTGTTGGCGGCTTCTAAAGATTCTGCCAACCTTGGTTTCAAGATGGACGGCTTGAAGGTTTGCGATAATTTGTTTTGGTTGAAAGGCAGTGGCAAATTCAACCTATTCGGTATGCTTTTGCTTTGTTTTGATTTTTCAATAAGAATTCTATTTCAATTTTATTCTCCACAATGCTTCACAGAAATTTTAATTTGAGCTGAAGTTGAAGTGCTAGGATTGCATTTTGTTAATTTTGTGTCTGCATGGAATATATTCGTCTATTGAGTGAGTATCTAAGTGTGGATTGCGAAATGTGTTTTTCTTTTAGGTAATGTTTGGATAAACAACTTAATTTGCTTATAACATAAAGGCTTATCATATAAGTGTTTATGTATAAGCTAAAATCAAACTGTTTTCAATGCTATCTTGTAGGGCTAAGGGGAATAAGTTGAAAACAAGTTATGGACACGTCATAAGTAGTTTTCATTTGCTCCCTCAAACAGCATCATAAGTGCTTATGACAGTAGATAAACTCAAATAACTCAATCCAAAAACAGACCCTTAGCTGTTTATTATGCTTCAGTGGTTCGTAGTAGACACAAGAGTTTTTTTGACCAGCAAAAGAGCAAATAATCTTAATACCAGAAAGAAATATATTTTTTAGGGGTACCAGAGATACAGCCAACCTAATACTGACAGTCCAAAAGAGAATAATAAGAAGCCGAGACAGCCTAAACTCAGCAACTCATAAAATACCACCTCCCATGCTCTCTAAGAATCCAATAAAGAGGATTAATACACCACGCATAATACTAACAGGAACACCCCCCTCCCTCCCTCCCTCCCTCCCTCCCTTTCCTTTGGCTAAAAGCCATTTCAAAGAGAGAACTTTGATGTAATCAACCAACTCCCCCGCCCCGCCTCCAGAAGCTTGTTCTTGTAAATGGAGTCATTCCTCGCCACCCAAATTAACCACATAACTGCATGCCAAACCAATAATATCTTTTTCCCTTTACGGGCTAAAGTAGAGAAGCAGGATGGATAGATCGGCTGGCAAAATAACGACCACTCCTAGCCACCTAAAAACCTCATGTCAAACAGCAGACTAGAAGCTACACGAGCCAAACAAATGATGCTCCCACTTAGAGTAGATAGTACTTAGAATTAGAAATGACACGATCTAGGGGTTAGTTTTGGCGATCACAATTGTAAATGGTTGGTAATGGCTTTTTTTCTTGGCTTGTCTATCAGTCATGCAATACATATTGGGAATTGAATTTGTTCTCTTACCTGTTGTACTTTTGTACAGGGTTATCTGTCACCTATTTATCTGGTAGGAAATCGTCGAATGTTCAGCAGTTTGGAACTTATAGTGAAGATGATGTTGATGCTCTGCGTGCGATAGCTGAAGAACCTGGAGTTATTGATTTGTTCTTGACATATCCTTGTATCGATGTGAATTAATTCTTTATTATTCTCAGTTATACTGTATTCTGGGCTTAATGTAACTTGCTTGTGTTTTCTACACCGCAATCTGTTTGTTTATTTCCTTGATTCATTATTACTAATGAATGGCCAAGTGGGGTCACAAATGGAGTAGCTACTTCAGATATTCCTGCTGGATTCTCAGATTCTACCGGCAGCGATTCAACCATATCAGAGTTAGTACAAGAGATTAAACCACGGTAATTTTTGGATAGATATCTCACAATCCCTTGTCTGATTATCTATGTTCCTCATATCAAACACACAAAAAAGGATGAACTACATTTTCTTGCTGAATGTTTCACATGCAACCACAATAGTGATAATTAAACAAATTACGAATTTTCTATTTAACAAATAGAATTGTATGCCTGTAAAAAAAAAAACAGAATTGTATGCATAATCTTGATTTCATAATATTTGGTGATTGTGCACTTTTAGCTTCAAAAAGACATGCTCTCAGGTTCTTTGTTCAATTGAATGTATTTTGTGTATTGCCACATATTACCTTTGTTACTAAATATAAGCTCCTTGAATTTTTTTCCCTTTCTATTTCTAAATGGCTAGATGCATTAATTATTTTTAAACAAAAATACCCATAATTATTTAAAAACCTGGGAAAATCATTATTCAGTTGAAAAACGAGTCCCAATAATCGAAGGGCAATTTTGAAAAATCAAGACACATTGTTGATAAATTTAATGTAAATAACAAAATTACTTTCTTTTCTTAATTCTTGTGAATTGGTTAGAAGAGACTTTTATATAGGGACAAATGTAGTACTTGTTATGTGTTATAGGTATATATCTGTGTCAGGTTATATTTGCAATCCTTATAACTGGGAATGGCAATCTCACAAGTGGTAAAAAGAAAATGGGCTTTGATTGGACTCATTGTTAGGAAATTAATTAAAATTATTAAACTTGGTGAGGGGTTTCGTGAAGATCTTGCCTATAGGAGGTTAAATCATTCACTAGATCAGGATTAGTTTCTTATTTTTCTGGGGGAATTTGGTATGTCAATTATGCCTTTTGCGGTATCTCTTGTAGTCTTTTTGTGAAAGCTGGGTCTTTGATCATAACAGTTTTTCCTTTTGTTTTTTGGTAGCTATCATATCGCTGGTTCTAAAGGTATATACTATGCCCGTGAACCGTATTCCAATTTTGATGCCGTCCATGTTACACGTTTCATAGGGCTTGCGTCTGTTGGAAATAGAGATAAGCAGGTTTGGCAATTCTTTAGCATATCACTCTGTTATTGATTTTATTTTATCAAAATTTAAAATTTCTTTAAGATTTTCATATGGCAGCAGTTTCTTATTATTTGTTCTTCAACGTGATGATTCTTGTTATGATCATACTTCTAAACTTTCCTACATTTGTTCTTTAGAGGAATGTCCACGAGCTGTTATGCGAAATATCTTCTCCATTTGTTTGTGTCACTTGTTTTTTATATACATATCTTTGGACTTTCTGGAGAGGGGGTGGAGCGTGGACTGTGGAGGACAGGACTTAATCTTATAAATACTTAAAGGGCTTTGCTAACAAGTGCCCTTAGGGCACTTCTTAAGGAACTAAAAAGGGAAATAAAACAAGAGTTTTGTGTTGAAAAAACCAAAATTTATACTTCTAAGGTATTGAATGCACAATTTTCAAGGGCACTTGTTAGCATTTGCCATACTTAAATACATAGTTGTGAGTTCAAACTTCAAATAGTACTTTTTTTCCTATGGAGAAAATAAACCTGCCTTTATTCATGCAAAATTTTGGTCACTTTTGCTTTTCAGAAATTTATTCATGCAATTTCTCCAACACCTGCATCCACCATGTCGTCAACTGAGATTGCCATGAAAACAACAAATACCACCTTATCACCATACACATCTGCGGAGGCAAAAACTTCTCCAAAGGATACTGTAAAGAGATCCAGTGACGGTATCTCTGATTCTCAAGATTGGAGATATGATGTTTCACAAAAGCGACAGAAATATGACGCTTTGTGTTTCAAATTTGTATCTTCTGACTCTTGTCCACGGGGAGAGACATGCAATTTTCGACATGACACAGATGCAAGGGAGCACTGCTTGAGAGGTGTTTGTTTTGAGTTTTTGAACAAGGGAAAATGTGAAAGGGTTCCAGATTGCCGCTTTAGGCACAGCTTGCAGGATGAAGGTGATAAGCATCCTTCCAGGAGGCCTGGATCAGAAAAGACAAGGTCTAGCAGGTATGTTTCCTGATTAATTATATTCTATAGTTAATGTACATTCTGTTATTTAGTGATTCTTGTTAAGTGAATTTGTCGGTTATGTTAATACTCACATGGTAACTAGTAAGATTTTGGTTTTATTATTCCTCATCTTTGTTTATTTGATTTATCCCTGTTTAGTTGAACTTTAAAGCTTTTTGCCCTTGACAAATTCTACAATACAACTGCAGGTCAAGAGAATGTTGGTTTTGCTTGTCAAGCCCCAATGTGGAGTCACATTTAATCATAAGCATTGGGGAAAATTACTATCTAGCACTTGCTAAAGGCCCACTTGTTGAAGACCATGTGCTGATAATACCTGTTGAGCATATGCCAAATACTTTATTTTTGTCTTCTGAATCTGATGCTGAGCTCTTAAGGTTTCAGAACAGTCTCAAGAGATATTTCAAGAGCCAAGAAAAGGAAGTCATATTTTTTGAGTGGGCTTCCATACGTGGTACTCACGCCAATCTTCAGGTAAAAGAAGTTACTGTTGCTAGTTGGAAGTAGTTGAAATCCGGAGTAGGAAATGCTCTTTGCATTTTGTTTGTTGAATGAGGTGGCTCTCCTCCATACCTTTCATGGCTGTCCACTTTCCCCTTATATAATTTGCTAAATTACACCTTTGGTATCCAATCTGTTTGTCATTTTGTGATTAGCTATTTTCAGTTCTAACAGTAGAAATTGAATTTCTTTTTTCCCTTGCTTGTTGATTAAGTTCAACTTTTAAGTGATTCACTGTAATTTTATATTCTCTCTTTCATTGACATTCTCCTTTTATGCAGGTCATTCCCATTCCATCTTCCAAAGCAGTATTGGTTGAAAAAGCATTTAACTTAGCTGCACAAAAGTTGGAATTTAAATTTGTGACAAAGAAATGTAAGTGGGTTTTGTATTTCATTGCTTATGCGGTACTTGTCATACCTGGATCCTTAAGTTCTCCATAACCCTTATTCCCCCTTAATTTCCTTGTTTTTCATTACCCTGTAACCAATCTCCACTTACTAGTTATTTGGCTTGAAAGAAATTCTTCAATTTATTTAGTTTGGGAATTACCTACATTATTTTTTGGGTTTCCGTTGTATTCTTATGCTGTTTTTCATTGCAACTCAGTTGATAGTATTTCTGATGGAAGAAAGTTTTTGAAGACGCAAATCGATGGGAATTCAAGCTTGTTCTATGCTGAAATACCAGGAGGTACAATTTTGCTGCACCATGTTGATGAGAAAGACACATTTCCTGTCCAATTTGGACGTGAGGTAGCCTTCTAAAAGTGAAATACTCAGCGAACACAGAAATGTATCAATATTTTCCCCCCGGTCTCAATTATAAGCAAAACTAACTAACTACAATATATTAAGAATAGTGATTAACCTATTTAACTTTGTTGAAGTAATAAAAATAATAATTGCATTTCCTGAATTACCCTTTCTTTTCATTTAATTTTGTATGAAAACATGTTTCATTTAATGGTACTTTGAGAATAGTAGCATTTAATAAAGTGAAGTTAGTTAGGTTTTGCTTATATTTTAGACCACCAAATATGACTTCTTTTTTGCTTATATTTGAGACTGTAGTAGCATGCCATAAGTTAACCATTATTTATTCTGGTAGAGGTGATCAATGATTAGATTGTTTTTTTTTAATAAGTTTTCACCTACTGTATTTATCAGCAAGAGTTAATTAAATTTGAAAAATGAATCAGGTTCTGGCCGGGTTGCTTAACATGGCAGATAATGCAGATTGGAGGAATCGTAAACATAACAAAGATGAAGAGATGAAAATTGTGGAAGATTTCAAGGACCGATTTCAAGAATATGATCCAAACCATTGATTGTGTTCATACATTAAATTATCTGTTTACAGTGATACCATGATTACTCTGTTGAATCAGCGCATCTATCAGTTATATATGCCCAATCGCTTGGAGCACAGGATTTCAAACTAAGGTGTATATTTGTTGTGTAATTCTGCAATCATCACTTTTCTGTTGTTTGGTTATTTTGGAACCATCTGATTTTACCATGATTTAATCCCATGAATTGGTGCTTAGGATGCAAGATAGTCCTACATGATTTCAATCGGTCACTTTTATCAGCGGTTCCTGCTGTGAGCTTCACTTTCCTTTCATATGGGCTTCCTGAAGCGCGCCTCTAAATCTGAATGGCAAATTTTGTGTGACTATATATGCACATTGTATGGACACCTCAAACTTTGGTATTGTCATTTTGCATATTTTCCAGGCGGTGAATGACCAAGCTGAAGTAGCTATCCTATCACCTAGGCTTTAAATGCTGGTCAACAAGCAGCTGCCACATTCATGTTTTGAAACAGTTGGATTTGTTTCTGCTTTATGTAAGTTAAGATATTCATATTTGTTTCGAGAGACCAGGAGGTTGAGGTTAACAAGGAATCAATATCCTTTCAGATTTGTGGTTGCCTTTTGCCTAAAGTGAGTTTGTATAATTTGCTTACAAATGTATAGTTTGCAAGATTTGTGCTTGCATTTGCCTCGGCTTCAACCTGTTTATGAAAATTCAACTCTGTAGAAGCTAGCTGTTTTGATTCTTTATTTTCTTTGAAAATAGTTAGTTGTTTTGGCCTTTATTTTCTTTGATATGATTGTTCCTTTTCATTTGTATTTTTAGTGTCCAAAGGACTATAACATAACCTTTCGTCTTCCTTTAAAACATTTTATTGTTATCTTAAAACTTAAGTTGTTTTAGGAAATCAAGATTTGATCAATTGAAGGTAAACAAGTAGACAGTCCCATTCACGGAGATTGGCTGTTGTTGGGGAAGTAGTAGCCGTCAAATATGCACTGTCCTTCCTTTCCTTTGTGACTGACAATCCAGCTGAGCTGCCTTTGTTTTACCCTCGTGACCTCCCCACTCTTTTTCTATTATCTGTCTCTTGTCTTTTTGTCTCCTCAAGAACTGAAATAAGCTAAATGCTATTGTTTTGATATTGCTGACAGATGAAGTAAAACCGTGAGTTTTGCTTTGTATCCATCCACTGTAAGGGAAGTCACGGGTGCCACATTTTTCACTTGTATTTGCCAAAAAGAGCCATGGATTCTTCTCACCAACTCCCATTTTATTCCCCCAACTCCAATGGTAGGGGAATATATAGATATAGATTACTTTATTCAAATCTTCATCATTACATAGGCATACGTGATTTATCTTTACAAATGTTGACAAACTTCTTTTTTTGATGAAAATTGACAAACTATTTTTAGAATAATATTATTAAATTAAAAAATATTTATAAATTGATAAATAAATATAACATTTTAAGAATACTTTTTGGCACTACACTTTTATTTGGTGGTGCGAGGCGCATGAAATCTCTTGTTATCCCTTATCAATGAATCATTGTCTCAAGATGGCCAACAGAAGCTACCAAAATTGGAGAAATAAAACCAGTCTCCACTGAATTGAAGTGATAAATGTTTGTTAATTAATGCCATGCACTTCTTTAACCTAACTTTCCTGTTGAATATTAGTAGAATAATATAAATAAATATAAAAGTAAATATATGGTGTGATCATACCATAGTATTTGGATCTGGAAAAGTACATATTAGGTTCTATGCTCACACACATTTAAGTGGTGTTTAGAGAGAAAACAATACTAAAATGAGCGATCTACTAGCTTTTCACCTCTTGATCCATTTATATTGTAAAAAGTAAAATAAAAATATGTATAAGAGTGAGTGCATGCTTGGTATTATGGTGAATTTGTTGAAACACCTTTTGCAAAATCATGCAGTGGCCGTGATTTCGGCAAACACACCGCAATATCAAACATACAATAAGTAGCCTTTCTCTCATTGATGAAAGAAATCATTTTCTATAAACCATCTTTTAAAATTCTTTTGAGGTTCCTTAGTGTGTATGGACTGTGAATTCACATGTAATATTGTTTTTCTCCTCCCTCTTGTATCAATATTTAACTTCATTTTATTAACTACTTTTACCCTTTCATCACGTGGAAATTTCTAAACTCTGCTAATGCCAGTGCTGTTTTTCACAAGAGACATATGTTTTGGCTCTTGTCCTTTACATCAAAACAATTTTGGTTTGTTCTCTATAAACAGTATTTTCGCGTTATGTCTGTCACTATATGTGGTCCTTCTTCAATTTAACCTCATTTAGTTCTTTGCTTCTTCTGGTCTTCAACTTCAAAATCATTTTTTATGAATCACTACTGAAGAGGCTGTCCTTGGATATTGGAATGGGATGGATATGGTTTTAGCACTGATGTTGCAGCTGTTGAAGTTCTGCATCATCTTTGGCTTTGCAGTGGCATCCAAAGGTAGTTGCTTGCTTAATCTTCATATTTATTTGTTGAGGTTAATCCTTTTTAACCTTTTCTGAAGATCATTACAAAAGAAAAACACTTTTGCTTAAGCTATAATAAGTACTTGATTAACATACTTTCTTTTAAGTCTTTACAATGTTAATGATAATATATACTCAAGAGAACTTAGACATGCATTGCTAACAAAATCAAATTTTGATTAGTATATATATATTGAAGATATTTCAAGCTTCTGAAGAAAAGTATTAAGTATGAGTTCTAGCAAAAAAGTACCCTCAATTGGACACATATCCTTAAATATTTTTTTCCAGATTCAAACACACATCCAAAACAACCAGAAGAGATATATTGAAATAATTATTAACATTCCAAAATGTCAAATTAGTGCTGAAGTGAATCTATGTGTTTCCTTTTAATTAATCAGTCATATATTTGTCAATTTTGAGCTTGCTCATAAAGTTTTGATAATTTTCTCTTTTCTCATGGAATTACTGACATTATAACTATTCTCGAGGATTTGAACTTTGTCTTTTACGGTTACAAAGTCAAACTCTTACAACTGAGTTGAAATTTTTGTCCTGTTAGTTTCTACAAGTATTTGATACATTGTTAACTTTTTTCAGGACTTGTTGTATCGCCATCTCCAGAAAACTTACATGTGTATCCATCCCCTATTGAAACACCTGGTTCTCCTAGCTCTCCAACAGTACACAATGGTAATCTCATTACCTTGATCCATTAAATAGTTATGGGATCACCTGACCAAAATATATCTTTTTTCATTGTCCAGGGCCATTCTCTCATCCTCCAATAGCATTATCACCACCATCTGTAAAAGCAAGTCAACCACCAAGGAAAGCTCCTGTTGTCTCAACACCAACTGCCCCAGGTATGTCTTTATTCAGTTACAACATACAACTGACATTGTGCAATCATACTTCAATTCATGGATACTTATTTAACAAAAAGTATACATGCGGTGCAGCATCTATTCCCCCTCCTATATCAACTCCTTCAAGAATCATCAATCCGGGACATGGAAGAGCACCGATTTCTGCACCTTTGTACAAAACACCAAAGCCATATGTAATACATTCTCCTGCATTGACACCTTCAGCCTCAAATTATAAACATCATCATTCAAGACACGTAATTACCATTCCTGCTCCTGCGTCATCGTATATGGTTTCTCCTCCCATTTCAAGATCCCGAGGTTTGCTGCACTACCTGATTGATTTATTAAACTGTGTCACAAATGGAGTTCTTTGCTGCAACTGAATATATAACCAATTTTTTTTTACACTTTTGATATAGATAGAGCAATTTCTCCCTCATTATCACCAACAACAGGTGGAAAGAGACATCATTTTCCACTACCATTGAACTCAGGTACCTATGGCTATATTAGTATTATAAACTTCTTACTTAGATCTTTTATTCTGTAAGAATGAGAAGTAAATAAAAGACATTTCTTATTACTTGTTTTTCAGACTGTTTATCAACTGTCTGCACAGAGCCTTATGTAACTTCTCCTCTTGGAGCAACTTGCAGATGTGTCTGGCCCATACATGTCGGTCTTCGCCTCAGCGTTTCTCTTTATACCTTATTTCCTTTGGTCTCGGAGCTGGTTTCTGAACTTTCCAGTGGGATTTTCATGAAGCAAAGTCAAGTTAGAATTACGGGAGCCAGTGCAGCTAACCAGCAACCTGATAAAACTGTTGTCCTTATAGAATTGGTGCCACTTGGGGAAAAGTTTGATAATACTACCGCCTTTCTGACTTCTGAAAGGTTTTGGCATAAAAAGGTTGTTATTAAAGCCTCCTACTTTGGATACTATGATGTTTTATATGTGAACTATCCAGGTATATATAAACGTCAATTTCGGGTCTAACTGTTTTTCTCAGATTCTGATTTCTTTGGTGAGAAATTTTATTGGATCCGATTATTTTGTTATACAGGTTTACCTCCTTCTCCTCCTTTACCACCTTCAAGCATTAGCATTATAGATGGTGGTCCTTATTCCTCTGATGGCAATAATGGAAGGACAATAAAGCCCATTGGAGTTGACATACAGAAGAGGCAGAATAGAGACGATCTTAGCAAAGGCTTTATTGCCATTGTTGCTGTTTCAATTTTTGTAGCATTTATTTTATGTACTGCTGCTGCCTATGTCATGTTCAAATTCAGAGTTCATGTTGGTCAAACAACATCGACTCCACGACTTTCACATCCTTCTATTGCCAAAGCATCAGGTAATACAACCAGGTGAATTAGCTAGTGCATTTTACTACCAGCTTATTCCTTTGTCTCAATGTTTGATAATTAAAAATAATGCTATATCTACAAATAGAAAACTATGTTTCTTACTGCATAATAATTGTGACAGTTTGATTTATCATTTAATTTTATAGCCCCTTTCTTATAAATAAATATTATGAATTTCACAGTTACCGCTACTGGATCATTAATTGGAGACGGAGGGATTGGTTCGGTTTCCTCTTTATTTGAATCTAGCATTGCTGCTTATACAGTGTGTGCTAAAACTTTCAGTATGAATGACATTGAAAAAGCTACTGATAATTTTCATGCTTCAAGAATACTTGGAGAAGGTGGTTTTGGTCTTGTTTACAGTGGTGTCCTCGGAGATGGAACAAAAGTGGCAGTCAAGGTTCTAAAAAGGAGGGAGGATCATCAAGGTGATCGCGAATTCTTAGCTGAAGTTGAGATGCTTAGTCGTCTTCACCATAGAAATCTGGTCAGGTTGATTGGTATATGTGCTGAAGAGGACAGCTTCCGCTGCTTGGTTTATGAACTCATTCCAAATGGCAGCTTGGAATCTCATTTACATGGTATTCGAATCTGCCTTGTTTTTGCTTAGTTGAGCCTTTTCGGCCCTGTTTTGTTAAACAACCTAATTAAGGGTTATAGCATAAACACTTATCATATAAGTGCTTATGTATAAGTAATTTCTATAACAAAAGATGAAAATAAAGTCAAACTGTTTTCATATAAGTTATAAGTTGTTTTCATAAGCTATTTTGGAGAACTTATGGAAATAAGATGAAAACATCTTATGTGTATGTCATAAGCTGTTTCATAATGTTTCCCAAGTGCTTATGCCCGTAGATAAGTTAAATTAAACCAATTCAAAGAGGCCCTGCATTCTTCAGTATACTGTTCTTATCTTATTTGGTCTTGTGATAGGGGTTGACAGGGAAAAGTGCACACTTGATTGGGGTGCTAGGATGAAGATAGCTCTTGGTGCAGCTCGTGGTTTAGCTTATCTGCATGAAGATTCAAGTCCTTGTGTTATACATAGGGACTTCAAGTCTAGCAACATATTGTTGGAAGATGATTTTAGTCCAAAAGTATCTGATTTTGGATTAGCCTGGACCGCTACAGATGAGGAAAATAGACACATATCAACGCGTGTTGTGGGAACTTTTGGGTACGAAGTTTTTTACATGAGATATTTTATCCTTAATAATAACTGTTGAATTTAAGTGCATGGTAATATCTGCATTTGGTTGAAACTCGAAATTTTCTTTCTTTTCTGGTTGATTTTCACAATCATGCATTTCCTGATTCCTATAATTTTGAAAAATGAATTCAGTTACGTGGCTCCGGAGTATGCAATGACAGGTCATCTTCTTGTTAAGAGTGATGTTTACAGCTATGGCGTTGTTCTTCTAGAGCTTTTGACAGGAAGAAAACCTATAGACATGTCACAAGCTCCGGGTCAAGAAAATCTCGTTGCTTGGGCTCGTCCATTTCTCACAAGTAAAGAAGGATTGGATGAAATTATAGATCCATCTATAGGACTCGATGTTCCTTTCGATAGTGTTGCAAAAGTAGCAGCCATTGCTTCAATGTGTGTGCAATCAGAAGTATCGAACCGTCCATTCATGAGTGAAGTTGTTCAGGCTTTAAAACTTGTATGCAATGAATGCGAAGAAGCAAAAGAAGATCATGGTTCAAGAAGCTCTAGCCAAGAACACGAGGATTTATCTGTTGATGATATTGAAAGAGGCTTATCAGCATCAGAATTTTTCAATTCACCAAGTAGAGTTGGAAGAATGGAGTATGAAACATTTAGAAGAAAGTCTTATTCAGGTCCTATGGGAAATGGAAGAAGCAAACAGTTATGGGAGATAATGAGAAGGCTTTCTGGTGGCAGTGTCAGTGATTGTGAACATGAAACTATATGAACAAGTAATGAGTAATGACTATGTTACCATAGAGAAATTGCATTTTTTTTTTACTTTCTAATTTGTGGATATTGTTTTCACTGGTTTTGTTACCACTCAGTGAGAAGTCCTCTGCTTAACTCACTTTTGTTTGCTCTCACCTCTTAACTAGAGATGCATGGATGTATATTAAAAATAAACAAAATACTACATAGATATGATATTTATCTTTTTTTACTTTGAACATTTTTGTATATTTATATTTTACCGTGTTTTCCTAGCATGCAATTTATAAATGTAATAACCATCCTAGTCATTATTCAGAATATTTTATATTTGAAAGAAGAGGGAATGGATGCAGCATTCTACCAAAAATAGTGAAGGTGCACATGTGGATATCTTGAGGTCCATATTGAAACACATGTGGAATATGACATGTTTATACTATATTGTTGAAACCTAAACAAAAAGTTAAAATCTTTAAAAATCTTAAAAAAAAAATTGTAATTATTTTTTTGGGTTGTTAATTGTCAAAATTGTCTTTTAAAATCACAATCCAATACATTCCCCTAACTTATGGATGAAAATCATTTAATGATGGTGATACTCTACAAGCATAAATTAGATTTACACTGACATTCAATGAAATTAATTATATTGCAACTTTGAGTTCATTTTATAATTTTGTTTTTAGAAAAATTCTTATGACTACTATTATTACTAACAATTCATATTCCATTTCAAGAGCTTTTCAACTATTGACTTCGAATTATTAACATTTTGAAGAAAGACAAATATCTCTTATTTTTTTTATGATGGTGAAATTCACTATCTATTTTTTGTGTCTAACTTTTTTCAAATAAATTCCTTTAATTTCTTTTACTTGGGAGTATGCTCCTCCTTGTTAAAGTGTAATCCATGTTTTCAGAAAATGAAGTATCAGAAGCTCTGAAAGAAGTCAGAAGCTGAGCTCCAGAAGCTCAGGGAGTCAGAAGCTGAGCTCTAGGCTCAGAAGCTCTAAACAGGTCAAGAAGTCAGAAGCTGAGAAGCTCATGTTCTCAGGTTCTGAAGACTCAGGTTCTGAACACTCAGAGTCTGATCACTCAGGCTCTGATCACTCAGGTTCTGAATACGAAGGTTCTGAACGCTGAGACTCTGTTAGTTAGTTAGTTAGATTTTTGATTTCATCCTAGGTAGTTAGTTACAATTGCTTGGTAGTGAAGCAAGCCTCCTTTGTATATAAATACCTTTGCTCCTAGTGGATGAATAACAACTTTCATTTTTCTCTAATCTTTCTATTCAATTCATTTTCGTTCTCTATTCTCAAATTACTCCAACAAATTGGTATAACAGAGCCCGGTTCGTATTCATCGTTTTGAGTTGATTCCTTGATCAAGAATCATGACGAACAATAGTACAACCTCCTCGCAATTTCCAGCAAATCTTCCAGTCTTCAAAGGTGAAAACTATGATCGTTGGTGTGCACAAATGAAAGTGATTTTCAGATTTCAAGATGTTCTTGAAATTGTAACTGATGGAGTAGAAGAATTGGCTGCAAATGCTGATGATGCAGCAAGAACTCAACACAAAGAATTGAAAAAGAAAGATGCTAAAGGCTTGTTCATCATTCATCAATGCGTGGATTCTAATATCTTTGAGAAGATAATAGAAGAAGAAACCTCAAAGGGAGCTTGGGATACATTGAAGAAAATCTATGGTGGTGATGAGAAATTGAAGGGTATCAAGCTGCAAGCTTTGAGAAGGCAATACGAGATGATGCAGATGAATGAACAAGAAACGATTTCTGAGTACTTGGCAAGAATGTTGGCCTTAACGAATCTGATGAAGTCATGTGGTGAAGCCATGACTGATAGGTCCAAGATTGAGAAAATCTTGAGGACCTTGACTGAGAAATTCGATCACATAGTGGTTGCTATTGAAGAATCAAAGGATTTGGCAACTATGAAGATTGAAGAGCTGCAAGCATCCTTAGAAGCTCATGAGTTAAGGGTGAAGCAGAGGAGTTCGAATAAGGTAGTGGAACAAGCATTACAGGCCAAAACTCAGAACAAGAAAGGGAAAGATAAGTGGAAGAAAAAGAAAGAGGATTCAGAGAATTCAACCAAGAATTCAAAGAATCAGGATGAAAATTCCACAAAAGAACGTTCTCAGAACAAGAATCTGAAGAAAAAGGTAAATATGAAGGAAGTACAGTGCTATTGTTGCGATAAGTTTGGTCATTATGCAAGGAACTGTCCTGAGAATAAAGATTCAGATAAAGATGAAGCCCAATATGCAGATGGAGGTGGTAGTGATTCTGATGATTCACTCCTAATGGCAATCACAAATTCTGAGGCAGACAAGTCAAATGTGTGGTACTTTGACTCAGGATGTTCTAACCATATGACTGGTAACAGAAGCATTTTGATTGACTTTGATGAGTGTCTCAGTACAAAGATCAAGCTTGCCAACAATGAATCCATCAAAACTGAAGGTATAGGGAATGTTAGGATTCAGATGTCAAATGGTAAGAAAGCTGTGATTGAAAATGTTCTCTATGTGCCTGGAATACAGTGCAATCTGTTGAGTGTAGGGAAATTGGTTTCAAAGGGTTTCAAGGTAGTGATTGAAGATGAGACACTACAACTCTTTGACTCAAAGAAGAGATTGTTCCTCAAGACAGCTCAGAGCAAGAATATGACCTACAAGACTCAATTCAAAGTCATTGGAGATGAATGCAAATTTGTAACTGCTGGTAGCAGTCAAGTGGTCTCTGAAGGGATTGAAAGTATCTTGGTGAAGAGAAAGGATGGACAAGAAGCTATTATCACGGATGAGTTGTATGTTCCCTCAATGGAGAGTAATTTGAAAAGCATGAGTCAATTACTAGAGAAGAACTACTCAGTGCAAATGCAAGATAAGGAGCTGAAGCTGGTTGATGCAAAGGATAGAGAGATCCTGAAAGCTCCAATGCCCAACAACAAAACCCTTAGAATGTCGACCAACAAGTTGGAACATCAGTGCTCTGTTCCAACTGTGAATGAAAGTCAGAACTGGATTTGGCATCATAGGTATGGCCATTTTCATTTCAGAAATTTGAACATGTTAAATTTGAAAAAGATAGTGAAAGGTCTTCCTCAGATTAAAATTCAAAAGCAACTGTGCAAAGAGAATTGCACAACCAAGTCAACAAGGAAGTTAGATGACAGAGGTCAAGCAACGATTTTCCTTGATTATCACTCAGCTGAGGCTTATAAACTGTATTCTCCAACAAGAAACAAGATGGTTACATGTAGAGATGAGCAGTTTGATAAAGCTAAGAGTTGGAACTGGAGTGGTAATG
This sequence comes from Trifolium repens, assembly GCA_030408175.1. Taxonomy (NCBI): domain Eukaryota; kingdom Viridiplantae; phylum Streptophyta; class Magnoliopsida; order Fabales; family Fabaceae; genus Trifolium; species Trifolium repens. The sequence goes on from CP125851.1 coordinate 54,067,758, forward strand.
TTGTACACAGAGATGTTGCAGCATCTGGTGTGACAACTGTGCTTGAAGAAGCCAATAGGAATGTACTCATTGGAAAACATGCATTAGGAGGTGTGTTAAAGTGTAATCCATGTTTTCAGAAAATGAAGTATCAGAAGCTCTGAAAGAAGTCAGAAGCTGAGCTCTAGAAGCTCAGGGAGTCAGAAGCTGAGCTCTAGGCTCAGAAGCTCTAAACAGGTCAAGAAGTCAGAAGCTGAGAAGCTCATGTTCTCAGGTTCTGAAGACTCAGGTTCTGAACACTCAGAGTCTGATCACTCAGGCTCTGATCACTCAGGTTCTGAATACGAAGGTTCTGAACGCTGAGACTCTGTTAGTTAGTTAGTTAGATTTTTGATTTCATCCTAGGTAGTTAGTTACAATTGCTTGGTAGTGAAGCAAGCCTCATTTGTATATAAATATCTTTGCTCCTAGTGGATGAATAACAACTTTCATTTTTCTCGAATCTTTCTATTCAATTCATTTTCGTTCTCTATTCTCAAATTACTCCAACACTCCTTAAGGTCTCAGGTTCGATTCTCTCTAATGCCAAATTTGGATGGACTAATTTAACTTCTTCAAAAAAAAAAATCTTTTAAAATATCGAGAGGATGTCAACTATAAAAAAAGTGTATATTAGAGAAAAATGGGAGGTGTCGAACAAATATTTGGGCTTGCAAGTTGGGCTTATTACAAACAAAATCTGTTAAGTAGAAACAAGTTGACCGGAAACGAAGACCGGCGAAGGAAGTATACATAAACACAACTGAGTTTGGTGTGAGTGAGAACGAACGAGTGCAAGATCTGTGTTCGTATTCTTCACATTGTATCATGGTAATTCTCATAATCAATTCAATTTCGTTTTAATTCCATTTTTCAATTCTGATTTTGTATTTATTTTTCATCTTTCTAAGGCTCCAAAAGCGATCGCGAGTCCTATCCCTGATTCACTCTACCCTACGCTCTCCGTCTTCACTCTCGCAATCGGTCTCATCTTAACCGCTTCTTTCTTCATGTAAGTTCCGATCTCACCTTCTTTCCTTTTCAATTTCTTCCATTTCGCATTTTAACTCAATCTGCATGGATTTTGCGATTTGATATAGAGATTTTGTAATTGTTTCTTAAGTTTAGTGATAAGTTAAATTAGCTGTTTTATGAAGAGTTTGTGTTAATTGTGGGATGCAGATTTTACTTGTTGGTGTGAGAGTTTGTTTTTGCAGATGTGAGATTTAGTTTATTGTAGGATGTGTAATACTAATTTATCAATTTTGAAAATAAAATGTGAAATGAAATGGATTTGTTTTACTATAGACTATAGTTTTAATGTTTCCATGATAGAACAAAGGAAATTCTCCTTATGGTGGTATTGGTTGGAATGGTTTAATAATTCCATTCCAGCAATTCAGAGGAAAATTTCTTCGACTTTAGGGCATTTGCGTAGATGCCTTATTCAACTGAACCATTCATTTTTATCCACTTGCTGTTAACGAGTTAATGCACTGGTACGAGCGTGTTGTTTACTGAAGGGTCCTGGACAACAACCCAAATCTTTCTATAACAGTGTTTACAATACAGACAAAGGGAAAATTATAACTATGGCAATTCAATAATGCCTATACTCTCGTAAGTTTCGGCTGACCCCTCAATTCACCCCAAGATGCCTGTATAACTACTCTCTGTATAACAAATTTGTACACACGTCTACATCACCTCTCCAATGCAACCTTAGCAGGTGGTTACACTACCATTATCCCACCTTTCGACATGACAGTGCCTATATTCTCTTAAGTTCAAACTATGTTTGAGCCTGCCCCTCAATTTACCCTTACATGCTTGCATATATGACCACTCTCTGGATAAGGATTTTGCCCAGACATCTGCAGTTCGTCATCAGTGCTACCTCAGCAGGTGATTGTACCACCAGTATCGCTCCTTTGAATGTTTGATCTAGTTCATCGCTCCTTTCTTCATTTCCTTGCAGATTTTAGAGATTCTGGGCTTTGGGACTAGGTCGTAATTAATATGCATTATCACTTGAGCATGTGTCATGAGCTTATTAGATCTTGCATTTTTTAGAACTTTTGTTGGATCTAAAAAGGATGTGCAGTTTTCACTTTAAAATAAAAAGTTGAATTGTACTGTGAACACCCAAAAATAATCAAAATTGGTGAGTGTATCATTATTTGTTGCTTGGTTTTTTGTAATCTCTCACGAAGCAAATGATTGCCGTGAATGGGTGTATTTTTGTAAGGCTGGGTATATATGTGAAACGTGACCCTGGAATTGATTGATACAATTAGTTTTGTGATGTATTAGCGATGGGCGTGTTTAACGTGGACTTGGCCAGTTTGGATTAGCTCATAGTTTATGAGTTTGTCAATTAAGATATGTTTATGGTTCTTCACTTGAGGAAAAATCGTTACAAGCTTATAGGAGTTATTGTTTTAAACGAATTTACATGAGAACCTAAAAAATTGAGATGCAGACTCATGATTCGGGCTCCTGCAAGAAGCTATTGTTTGAAAAACTCAGTTGTTGCAAGATTTTTTTTTAAGATTTCATTTTTTTCAAGTGCTTCTTGAGAAGTTTATTGAAATTAGCTTAGTTTTGTATTTTTCTGATGTGTTACTGATGAAGTGAAATCTTGATGCTTTAAAAAGATGAGGTTTTCTGATTTCCCGATAGCTGAGTTTCATGTGCTATTAAACTATGAATGTTCAGGCGACATCTTTTTTGTTATATCATGTTATCATTCAACTGAAAGTTGTGTCTTTTGCAGTTATGAAGCAACCTCTTCTAGGAAAACCCGTTCCCTTGCTCAGGAGCTAGCAACAGGAGCAGTTGCATCTGTCTTCTTGGTATGTACCGTATTGTTTATACTTTATTTTGTTCTGTCATTGTTTGGCATGATACTGGTATAACTTTGGAGACTTATGCTCGTGTCTTTATCTTCTTCACAGGGTTTTGGATCATTGTTCCTTCTACTTGCCAGTGGCGTGTATGTCTAATCATTGAACATCAAACTGTATGAAATTTTTGCTAAGCAGATAGCTTAAAATGAAAATTACATGAGACATTTTAGTCCAACATTATGTTCTTAAACTGTCGGTGACTTTGCTGGTTATGTTTAAATGCTCAAGAAGATTATGAATTGCTAGTTTTTATGCTTGATTCTCTAGTGAGGAAACTTGCATTTCTATATTTCGATGAAGACCACAGCAATAATTTGGACGACTAAAAATTCATACATTTTACGTTTTTATACTATGTAATTTCACCATGAGATTTTTTAGTGGTGAATATCATGAAGACCACAGCATTAGCAATACTGCTTGGGGTTTCTGAGGATGAAGATGGTTGAATGACAGTTATAGGTTGCCAAATAAGCAATAGCATATCTCATTTTTTGTGCATGTTCAATTACATCACTTTTATATTCCCTCAAACGAGTTTATCATTTTCCCTCAATGGACCAATCTTCACCCATCAAACACAATAATTCCCCTTTTTCCATATTTTAATTAAAACCTTCCAATTTTGGTAAACAAATAAATAATTTAAACCTTCCAACCTCTATTTTTCAAGAATCCTAATTTCATTGGACAACAATGTCATGTCACAGAGGGGAATCATTTCATCTTTCATGAATAGGGTTTGGTAAAACAATTAGATTATGTACCACTATTAGTGTTGTAAACAAATAATGTATTAGACGACAAATTACAAATCTTGTAAATGTATTTAAAGAGTTCCTTATGCAAGAAAAGTGATTGTTAATAACATTTTCTTTTAACTTTTGCAATTATGAGTCATGCCTGTTTGGATGGTAGTCAGTTTCTTGTGATCACTCACCTTAGACATGTACATTTAATTGATTGAAGTATTAGGGATTGGATTTTTTTCCCTTTAATTTCTTTTTCAAAAAGACTAAGGAATTTTTATTTTTTTTTGACCAAAAGACTAAGGAATTCTCTAGACAACAAAACAGCTATTCAAATAATTGGGAAAAGACATGTTTTGCCATGTGAAATTGCTTCCAGTACACATTGAGAAAACGTTCTTTGAACAATGAGTACTGAGAGTTTTATACGATTAAAATAACACATTTAAGCTTTCATTTTCTGTATTTGCCAAATGAAATGGATTGGAAATAATTTTCAAATTTGGTAATGTGACAAAGAAGACTGAACTTTGTTCAATACAAAGAGGATCATGAATTAATTCAACATGGACAAAAGTCAGTTTCCTCGGATGGTATATTGGTATGTGGTCCCATAAAAGCCAATTTTGCTACTTGCAGACCTCTGACAGTCGTGTATTATCGGTTGAAATTCGTTGTTTCTTGTTTCTGATTTCTATCTCTCTGACTCAGAAAACTCATGATGAATTGTCTCCACATTCATGTGTTCTCTGTCTCTTGTGCTGTATTGAAAGCCAAAGATAACCAAATCAATCCGTTTGTTTCTTCTACCCTTCCTCTTTTCTTCAAATAAAAGAAAGAAAGAAAGAAAATGTCCTTTTCTGCTGTAACTTTTGTATGTTTTCTCTCTTTAGTCTTTATACTTCTGATTATGACTAATTAAAAAGTGGACTAATTCAAAAACACTGGAAGATCAACCAATAATTCACATAAAATCTATATTAGCTAATTCAACTATTAATTTTGTAACTATTTTTTTTTGGTAAACAAGAGGGCCATAAGACCCAAGAAAAAGCTCACAAAGAGATTAAACGGGGAGTCACAACTCCCGCCAAATCGGCTGCAAAAAGAATACTAAGAGGAGTCAGACAAAACGCATAATAAATCAAAGGACCTTTCGAATCACATAATATGTTAGCTAACATATCTGCACACTTATTAGCTTCACGGTAGGAATGTTGAATTCTTATCTCCCAATCAAGCTCCAGAAGTTGTCGAATTTGCTGCATTAAACTCCAACAAGAAGAACTAACGCGAGTTTCCTCTTGAATAATTCTGACCACTATTTGAGAATCAGTATGGAGCTCCACACGTATAAAACCAAGGTTCCATGCATATTTTAAACCAAAACTTATATCAACTAAGTTATCCACTATAATTTTATTCGCTATCTGTTAATTTATATGCTATATAATATAAATTCACCTATTATCGATTAATTGTAAACCGACTATAAACCAGCTACTATTATTTTTTGTTGGCTCTGACACGTCGGGCTGAAGGTGGTTTGTTTGAAACTCTCAAAATAAGTTCATAGCAAGTGGTTGTAACTTATTTCTTCTATTAAGAATTTACATTCTAATTTTGTAGTAAATGTAAAATTCATTAAATGGCAAACAAATATGATCACGCTCATTGTACAAAAAAGAAAATGATCACGCTCATACATTAACTAGGCAATATTATGGTCTAATCATAATTTCCTTCTTGCATTGAAAAAATTACTATTAATGAAATAAGTCAAATAACTTGAATTCATTTTGTAAAAAAAAAAAAAAAAAGTAAAGATCGATGAGGTTGAACATCTAGAAAAATCCAAACGCATGGCATGAAGCATGCTTCAAGGTGAAAAAAGCATGATAGGTAAAAAAAATGATACGGTAAACTTTGAGAGCGATTCATCCATCCAGTAAAAATTCGTACATTTTGCGCGTTGGTATATAAAGGACGCGTCGCGACCTTTGTGGGACGAGAGAGAGAGAGAGTGGAATTTCCATTCCCGCTCTTTCAGGGACGCGCCACATCAACCTCAACCATGATCCCATCCACGTGGCACTCAAATCAACGGTATTAATCCATTTTCAATGGGACCCACCATGCGCTTTGTTTGTTCCATCCCAATAAATCCATCCAGAACTTTCGTTTTCATTGCTCCCATTTTCCATCCGTTTTCAAATTTCAACTTCCAACTCACTTTTCCCTCTGTCCCTCCCTCTTCAATGGCCACTTCCTCCTCCGCCGTTCAACCTAACGCCGACGACAAAACACCGTTTGAACCGTCGCACATGGAAGAAGAAGAAGACGACGACGAGCTTTTCAATATGTTACAAGAGGATTGGGAAGCAGCGGTGACTTTCATTAACGATCCTTACTCGTCTCTCCTCGTTTTTCAGTCTTCTTCTTCCTACGTCACCATTAACGGAAATGAAGAGAGTTGTGGTTCGTCGTTTTCTGATTTCGGCACTTCTCTCATGGCTAGCGTTGATGTCAGTAGCAGCTTCAGCTTCATCCCCAAATATCAGGTGTTTCCGTTCACAACATACTAAATCAGTTATTTTCAATCTCTCTTTTTTCTTTAGAAATTAGAAGAATCACAATGTGAATACAATACATCAGAAGTAGTAGAAGAATATGGAGGGGATTCATTAGTACAAAATGTTCTAAGAGTAGTATTTTCCAGATTCAAATTAGGGATTCTATTTCTATCAAGAGTAAAGATTAATAGTTATTAATTATCATATCACCATTAACATTTTTGTTATGTAGTAAACTGAAAGGAAAAATCCCAATGCTAATGTTTTGGGGGTGACATTGTGCAATGAGTTGGCATGCTGAGTATTACTCCTGATTTTTCTCTCTTTCTATCTGTATCCGATTTTATTTTATTTTGCTAAAAAAAGTAAGTAATAGTAAAACTGTAAAAGGCACTACTTGATTACCTAAATGTTTGGTTCTGCGGTGACGAGAATTGATTTTGATAGAATTGATTCTGTAAAATTGATTCTGGCCAAAATTGATTTTAAGTTAAAGTGGTTTATGTCTGGATATATTCATATAAAAGTGAGTTGAAAAAAAATTTTGAGTGTAAAAATCAATTCTAGAATCAGAAGCTACGATTTCTAGCTTCAAGTAGAATCAATTCTGGAGGCAGAATCAATTCTACATTTGAGAAACCAAACAAGTCAGAATCAATTCTACACATCCAGAATCAATTCTAGCTGCTCCAGAAGTGGAACCAAACATACACTACATAAACTTTAAAAAACAAAATTTACAATTTTTGGTTTAGTAAAATTATATTAGTATTATAGTTTTGGATAAGAACGGAACCAAACTAGTCTGGACACTAGAGCAGAGGTTTGATAATGGTCAATAGATATTCCATCTACTACATTAATACTCCTACATCAATGCTTCTACTTTCTATATATTCGATTTAACACCTAGCACCCATGGCTTTGGTTGGGCTGTTCAACCATCAATTTGGTATGTAATGATATACATCCTCGTATATTTTGACCATATTATACAAATTAAGAAATATAATTAATATTATATGAAATTGTAATAACATTCAAATTATAAAATTATCATAACATTCAAATTTGAGTTTACTAAAAATGGAATAAATATTCCAAATGCCGCTGGAATCAATTATTTATTTCTCTCAACTTGTTCATACATGAAAAGTTCAATAGGAAAAAAATGCTTTCTATAAGATTAAGAATACTGGTGTTGTAGTGTGCTCGATTCTCTAAATCAGGGTCTCTAAGAGCATCTACAATGGTGATACCTATTTTTCTAAGTATCAGTCGGTACTACCATTGGAGCAAAATTCAAATTAGTATCTAATAAGTACTGGTGCTACGATAAGAAGCGGTACCTATGCCATTTTCGTGGGACCCATTTATAATTATGTAAAGTTATTGGTATGATATGTTATTAGTGGGACCCATTTGAAATTTTTTAAGAGGTGTTGGATTGGAGGAATTGAGTATTTATTAGTACTATTATTAAGGGTCTGTTTGGTTCGAAGTTTTTGGAGGGGAGGGGAGGGGAGGTGAGGGAATATTTTAAATTTTGAAGAAGTAATTTACTTTTTTACTCTGAATCTTATAAACTCAAAATAAGGATTAAATTATAATGGATATATTACGTCAAAAAAAAAATTTAATGGATATATAACAAAAAAAAAATCTAATGAGTAGAAAACCTAAATTTTTTTTGTTGTAAAAAAAAAATAAAACCTAGAATTTTAATATTCCAACATGGATAATTTTGAATTTTAATAAAAAAATGAGGGTAATTTTGTCAACATAATAAATCCCTCCCCTCACCTCCCCTCCTTCTCAATTGAACCAAACAGACCCTAAAAAAATATAAATTTATGATGTGTACACGTGGGATCCATTTAAATACTAGAAAATAGGGAGCTCCATTGTGGATGCTCTAAGGGACTCAATACTTCATTATCTACAATTGTTTTCTACTAGATGGTGAATGAATGGATCTGTGTAATTTGGAGTGTAAAATAAATTGAACTGCCTTAAAAGGTGGGTGCATTATTATTGGATTTCATATACTTTCTATACCTAACCTAATAAAATTGTTTCACCGCATGATCCTAGCTGCATAGGGCCTCAACTGAGAATTTCTTTGCAATTCCTGGACATGGGTCTCCCCCAAAATTTTCAGGAGTTACAGTAACCATGCAAGATTGCTTGCCAATGCAGTCCTGCCAAAGCATAAAAATAATATAAGGACAATAAGTAGCATAAGGTAAACATAATATTTACTGTTACCACAAGAGTTAAGGAAGCAGAGTAAATGTGATAGATGAGTGTAAATTAACTCAGAGTATCATAATAGAAAACCATTAGAGGCTTACTAAGTAAGTACCATCATATGATTCTATATTGTATGAATTTGGATTTGTTGCGGTTAGCAATCCATGCATTCACGTAGTCAAAGACGTCAGTGATCGTTGTATTGTGATCGGACAATTCAAATTTCAATGCATATTTTGATTTTCTTAAAAATAAAAAAACTGAATGAATAAATAGACTATTTTCACTAACGTCCTTAACTATGTGAACGCGTAGACTATGACTGCAGCAAATCCCAAACCAGATTGTACAAGGTTCTATTTTATGAGTATTGTTATTGGAATGAAACAAATAACTAAGTAAGAATTGACAATGAAATGGTAAATATACCCTTTGAGGAGCGTCATATGATTTGTGAGCATGACAACTCCCCTCTCTATAGTTTCCACAAGTTCCTTGTGACAATCCATAGCTAGCAAATTTAATTTGGAAGATCTTTTGTCCAATAGGACACCATAAGTCAGCTAGTCTATTAACATTGTTCCTAAGTGTTGGCTGATTTTCATATATATCAGCACAAACACTTCCTGTTGTTCTTTTCACCAAAGACATTCCATTAGGGTCACCTCCCCATTCTTCAAACACAACCAAATAGTTCCCTCTTGGGTTCAACCATGACCTAGGAACATGGTACCTGTCCAATTCCAAGAACAGATTTTTCATGATGTTCAAATTAAACCATTCACTATTGTAAAATAAGATGTAGTACAAACTCTTACCATTTCTGCGAGGGTTGTCCACAATTCGTCAGACATTTTGTTTCAGTATAAGTTCCGGCATAATAACAATCCCCGCATTTACCACGTGCTATATATCCAGGCCAATGGCGTCCGATGTTTCGGCCGTTTATCCATACTTGACCCTTTCCCATAGTGCTCATATCTAGAGCTAATGGATCATTGCCTGCTGGTGTTCTAAAAGATGTCTAATGACATTGAAAATACAAAATGATATATATTCAGAGGCAAGTGATCATAATGACAAAATTAAAACATATGTTGAAAATTTAATCATACCTTGTACCATGTCAAAGGTTTTCTTATAGCCAATAATGATCCTTGTACCCATCCAACTGATGTGCTTCTATTTAGAGTGTGAAGTTTTAAGGCTTCACCCTCGAGACCAATCTGCCCAACAACAAAAATCAAATGAAATCTCTTAATGTTGCATTATTTCCGAAAAGCTAAATCACATGTAAAAATGATTGATTCATACATAATGCGCTAGACAAAATAAACAAGCAAAACATTGCTAGCCAACAAACCTTGTAAGACCATTTCTGTCGAGACAAGTCTCTGGTACCCTCGTTTAGTCCCTTGAGTGTGACCGGGCCTAACACCCCGGCATTCCATGTCTCAAAGTGCACTCCGACATTCTAGGATTAATTGAAAAGATTTCAAATATAAATAATTCTGAAAATTGAAAAAGTATAAAAAATAGTTAAGATGTTACAAAATTTCAAGAGAACTAACCGGGAGACCAACAGTAATACTAAGTAAAGAGATCTTGTTATTTCCAACCCTTAGCTTAACATTCTGACTAAATGTTAATTTAGGAAACTCCAATGACCCATACACAGTACCTGCATTCAAACATGATGGATAAGTAAAACTATAGTTTGCTATAGAAGAGAAAAAAAATAGTAAACAAAAATATAATTCACTAATTTTATTTACCTGAAAGTTGACCATTAATGAAAACATGCATAGCATGACCTGCTGACATTATTGTAAGAAGAGGAGATTGTCCATTCTTTGTAAAACCTTCATTTGGATCAATGTTGACACTGATCAAGTGACAAAGAATGAGTATTAAGTATAAAGAAAAATTATGAAGAAGAAGAATTTTCTAATTATAAGCCTAAGACATAATCAGTTGAAAGACACTTACTCTGTCATATACCACAAATAATCAGTAGAATCTCGGGTTACATTTATCTGCTCCCATAATGCATATGCTGTGATGGAATCGCGTTCATTGGATGATGCTGGTTCTTCGTTATATGACTTCCAAGAAAATGCACTGTTTGCAGCAGTCATCTTCATTATGGAACTTTGAGTATTAAGCTGAATAAAATCAATTACATAACATTAATGGCTGTAGCCTGTACTTGAAAAATAACTCAACATAGGCAATACAAAGAATTTAAGCATAAATAATTAATAATTCACTTCAGTTTTAATTTTATCAAACTGTTGAAACGGTTTAGTCCGGTTAAATTTTCCTTCTTGAACCGAACTATGAACGGTCCTAATAATAAGTACTATCTTACCCTTGCAGTGTTGAAAACTGCAGTTTTGCAGTCAGGAAGAATGCTAACAGACCAAGGTGGCAGTTCATATTGTTCGTTTCCATATTTAACTGTCGCCGCATATTTGGTATCATAATTCGCAAGGAAGGCAGAACAAACACCAGTATCTGTCTTGAATTCATGTACCTAAGATAACATTAACAAAAGTAAGCTATTAAATTTACAATACAAAATCTATTGTGTTGAGTATTCTCATAAAACCAGTTTATGGTCTTTAATTACCTCTAGATTTTTTCCAGGCCATGTTACTGTGGGATCAACAGACAATAAAGCTGGTTCACATAGCTTAATTGCTTTATGTAAATCTCTTAAATGCCCCCATTTGGGTTGGTTCAAAAGTCCTGATACAGTCATTAGATGTAAAAGTTAGTTAAAATAATTAGTCACACTAAGCAGTTTTTTTATATTTTAAAAGCTTATTTTTATGTATTTAAAAGAACATACCAAATTCATCAAGGGGAGCATCAAAGTCATAGCTTGTAGCAATGAAAGGTCCACCAGATGTTCTATCAAAGTTAGTTCCTCCATGATACTAGACCAAAAAATGATCCATATTACACTCAAGTATGAGTTTACAAGGCATGAATTGAATACATAAATCAGAATTGCTATGATTTATTTATTTATTTATTTATCTTACCATGTAGTAGTTAACAAATGAGCCACCATTTTGTATAAATCTTGCAACAGAGAATGCCATGTCTTCTGCTGATCTACGTGGAACTGCACCACCAAACTCTGTGTACCTACATAACATGAAAAATAAGAAGCATAACTAATGAATTTAGAATATGATATTCTGTGTGGTACACAACATGAAAAATAAGAAACAAAGAAATTAGAATATGATATTTTTGGAATTTATTTGTTTTGACCTACCAGCCAGTCCAATTCTCAGTCCACATTTTGGGTTTGAAGTTCTTGTTAGGCTTGAAGTTTTCACAGTAGTAACCATTACAAGTATCAATCTGTTGCACAATATAAATATGAATTAGAGACAAAAAATAATACAATGGAGTAGAATCAATTTTTTATGCACTCAGCAATTCCAGGCATTCAAGTCCCAATTACGTCGATGATGTTCGTTGGATCAAGATAGGAATGTCTAATTTGTAATGTGAATTTTGATTTTAAAAAATATTTTTATTTTTTTTTGCCAATTTAAAATATCAAATTTGAAATGTGAACCATCCAACTACGTGAATGTGTGAATTGCTTACGGCAACAAATCCAAATCTCCAAAATACTATGCAAGACACTTTTGAAGGAGTAGTTTATAAGCTTATATGACTAAAACAAACTTGTTTGGTAATCGTCATTTTTTTTATGAATTTATAGTTTATTTTACTAGCTTATAACTTATTTTGATAAATTACTTCTAGTAGCTTATAACTTAATATTTTTTATCGCTATTTTGTCCATGTTATCATAATTGAAAAAAATTAAATATTAATTAAACATATTATTTTGATAGGCTAAAATGACCGCTAATTTTATTAAATACTGCAAATTCATTTAGCTAACTTATATACGCTATTAGGATATCAACTAACTTATCAATTATCCGCTATAAGGTAACTTATCAGTTATCTCGTATTTTTTTTCCAAGGAAATGCTACATAGTTAGGACATCTTGCTTGCAAAAGAAGATTGTTGCGATACAAAAAGTACTCTAAGGTGCTTACAATAGGATCAGGAGCATCTTCTTGCTTGCACATAATCCATGGTACTCCAGTATCTAAACTAACAGCCATTTGAGCTGTTGGATATGCCTTGAAATCTCAGTTACAAGAAGTCGGAAATTCTGAAGAACATCTGCCAGCTAGCGCGCGGCGCCAGGAGAGGCCTCGTTTGGCCTGTGGGTTCTGTTGTCTGGCGCGGGGCGCGAACGGGCTGGCGCCAGGCGCAGCTCGTGCTGGTTTGGAGATTTTCGCGGAAAATTTGTTTTGAAGAATATCTGACTTAGATTGTGTTTGTTTTTAAATATTAGATATATTTAAAAATAATAGGAGATTTGGTTTTATTTTAAAAGATTTATTTTAAAATAATAGGCATATATTTTTCTATAAATAGAGAGTGCTTTGTTCATAGAAAAAATAAGAGAGCAAGAGAGAGTGAGACAAGATGTAGGGAATTGGGGTTTGCCACCACACAAGGCTAGGGTCTTAGGATCCTAGGGATTTGGGCAAAATCATTCTTGGGATCATCTTGTGGGATCACCTTGGGTAGACTAGGTAAAATTGAGTCTCTTGGCCACGGGAAGAGATTCGGGATTTTGGGTAGAATTAGGATTAATTCTTGTAACCCAATTGGAATTTCTTGTAAAGTGACTTCTTTGATCTAGTGGAACGGAGAGTTGCTCTCTCCCCCAGAGTAGGTTCATTAACACCGAACTGGGTAAACAATATTATTGTGTTCTTCTCTTTTGTTTGAATTATTTACTTTCATCATCTCTATCAACTTTAATTTGGTTACTTGGTTAATTTGCTCCACATATCAAATTTCATTGGTGTGAGTTTATCGTCGAATTCACAACAATTGGCGCCCACCGTGGGGCAAGGATCAAATCGATAATCAGGTACCATGGGTTCTAAGTTTGATATTGAGAGGTTCACCGGGAGTAACGACTACGGGTTGTGGAAGGTGAAGATGAGGGCGGTGTTAATTCAAAACGTGTTGAGGCGTTGAAGGGAGACGCACGGCCTGGAGAGGCGGTGGAATAATACTCGGGTGACTGTTGAAACAATAACTTTGTTATAAGAATTCGAAGATGCTAGTGAAAGTTGGGAAGCGGTGGAGTATTAAGTCATGGACTTTGGAGGCTCCTATCACATGTGTTTAAAGAAGGAATACCGTGAAAAATCCGAGAGCTAGTTGAAGGTGGAGTTTTTCATCTTGAAGACGGGAAAGCTTGAAAGGTTTGAGGTATGGTTTTGGTTTGTCTTACGATGTTTGACAAATCATGTGTCTTCTTTTACATGATGTGAGGTATGTTCCTAAACTTTGATGCATGAATAGTTGGTCTACTATTGATTATGCATTTGTTACTAGTGGTGATTCTCATATGGTTGAGTTGTGAAACTTTGGTTGATTCTTGTTAGTGACATAGGTTTAGTTGAACTAGTGAAACGAGATTTACTAGGTGTTGGAACTAAATTGGAATTGTTGGATACTAACAATGGCCTGAAGTTTGTTTCAGAGCAGTTTGACAGTTTTGCAGGTTACAAGGTGGAAACATAGTGGAAATACCGGTTTGTGGCTTTGGTGGAGGAATCTCAGATTGAGGTGGAGTTTGTTACTAGTTGGACTAGAGAAAGACAAACATTCAACAATGGCTCTTGGCTATCTAATGAGAGGTAGGGAAGAGAGTGGAATTGTTGCACCAAAGTGGTATGACTATGAAGACCTTGTGGGTTATGTTTCAATTGTGGCTGAAGAAGTGCAAAACTTGGAAGATCTTCAGGGAGGCAATTGAAAGCAACAGTGATCAGACTTGGTAACTTGTGAGACTGCTGGAGGTAGTTGGATACAAGGAGAGTTTGATGTTGCAGCTTGTGGAACCGCCTAAAATTCCAAGGTTGGTTCGGATCCAAGCAATACTTCGAGAGGACGGAGGGCACTCCGGGGGTCGAAGGGTGGTGAGGCTTGTAGGGCTGTCCTAAAAATCCATGGATAGTCGGAGGCAAGCAATTCTTCAGGAGGACGGACAGGTTCAATCCGGGGGCTGAAGAGGGTAAGGTGGAGCTTGTAGGACTATCTAAAATTCCGGTGATAGTTGGATGCAAGCGTTTCTTCGAGAGTACGGAACTGAACACTCCGGGGGTCGAAGAGGTAGCGGTGAATCTTGTGGGTGCTACCAAACATCCTATGGTAGTGGGAGACAAGATCTTCATGAGGGCGGAAGGCATTCCGAGGGATGAAGGGGAGGTACAACTTGTGGGAAGCAAGTGGAGGATGGTGCCTATGTCGAGGTTCAAGTGGGACTTGGCCGGTGATCTTGGATAGAAGATTCAAGATGGAGAGAGCAACACGGTGGTTGATTGGATCACCATCGATTTAAAGGCAATGTGGAGAATTGTTGGATATGCCTTGAAATCTCAGTTACAAGAAGTCGGAAATTCTGAAGAACATCTGCCAGCTAGCGCGCGGCGCCAGGAGAGGCCTCGTTTGGCCTGTGGGTTCTGTTGTCTGGCGCGGGGCGCGAACGGGCTGGCGCCAGGCGCAGCTCGTGCTGGTTTGGAGATTTTCGCGGAAAATTTGTTTTGAAGAATATCTGACTTAGATTGTGTTTGTTTTTAAATATTAGATATATTTAAAAATAATAGGAGATTTGGTTTTATTTTAAAAGATTTGTTTTAAAATAATAGGCATATATTTTTCTATAAATAGAGAGTGCTTTGTTCATAGAAAAAATAAGAGAGCAAGAGAGAGTGAGACAAGATGTAGGGAATTGAGGTTTGCCACCACACAAGGCTAGGGTCTTAGGATCCTAGGGATTTGGGCAAAATCATTCTTGGGATCATCTTGTGGGATCACCTTGGGTAGACTAGGTAAAATTGAGTCTCTTGGCCACGGGAAGAGATTCGGGATTTTGGGTAGAATTAGGATTAATTCTTGTAACCCAATTGGAATTTCTTGTAAAGTGACTTCTTTGATCTAGTGGAACGGAGAGTTGCTCTCTCCCCCATAGTAGGTTCATTAACACCGAACTGGGTAAACAATATTATTGTGTTCTTCTCTTTTGTTTGAATTATTTACTTTCATCATCTCTATCAACTTTAATTTGGTTACTTGGTTAATTTGCTCCACACATCAAATTTCATTGGTGTGAGTTTATTGTCGAATTCACAACATGAGCAAACCATTTTGTGTAAGCTTTTCCTGGAGCACCAATTTCCCACTCCACTGTCCATACTCGTTCTCTATCTACCATATTAAATGCAAATTTAAAAACTATTAGTTAGGATCATTATAATTGCAATAATGTAATTGGCCAGCTTAAAACTTCCTAGTAATATAAAAAATAATAATAATATGTGAAGCTGAAATCAATAATACAAATAAAAATATTATTTAAATTACATTTCCTTAAGAATAATTGGACCTCCCTGCGTTTGAAACAATTTCTCTGCTTTCATCATGTCGACAATCTTAGTAGTAAATTTTTGCATTGCCGCCTACATGCATCATCATAAATTATATGCTTATATACTTAGAAAATTGACAAACTTTCATCAAATAATAATTATAATAATTAATAATCTATACCCGCATATAGAGAAATATTAACTTTTGGTGCAACTACTTTTTCCACCAATTTTACTCTTCATTTAATCTTATTTTATTTACAATTTTATCATTTTTTTATGGTACAATTTTATCATTCTTTATCCAATGAAATAGTAACTATTTTCTTAAATAGTTGCATAAAATTGTTATTGGACCGTAGGAAGCTTCATTGGGTTGGATCAACAAATTGGGCTAAAACCAACCATATAAATCTTAAAGTATTAGTGTCTGAAAATTGCTTTTTAAGCTCTTTATTTATATGCTCACATACCCCTCAATATGCTTTGGAAATTTAAGGAGCTTGTGAGCATATTTTTTTAAGGGGAAACAACTATTTTTGGTCCCTCTCAATTATATGTTGCTCAATGTCAATTTTTTTAACATGTGAAACTTAATTCACACTTGTATAACTTGAAACGGACATATATTGCACAATAGTAGTAATATGTAGTAATAATATTCTAAATTTCTTACCTTGAAAGGCTCATTGTCTGTTCTAAATGCAATGCCCGGGACATACTTAAGCCAAACTGGAAATCCCCTGCATTTCATTTCAAATATAAAAAAAGAAGACCTTTGTGTATAGTCTAAGCATTATTGTCATTTTCCAAAAATACAAATATTATACTCATCATATATAATAATATAGAATTATAATACACATTACAAAAATTGATTACCCCAAGTTCCATTCAGCACATGCGTAGGGACCAATGCGTAGATGAACAAAAAGGCCAGCTTGTTGCACCACCTTGATGAACTTAATCAAATCGTACCTATCCTCAAAATAATACTAATTTATTTTATTCACATAAAAAAAATAAATTAATTAGCTTTCTAGTTAATAACATTTTTACAAATTAAATTAAATTCAAAAGAAAAAAAAATTGAATTACCTGACCAGGATAAGGTTCATGTCCATTCCAAAATACATAAGTTTGTATAACATCTAAGCCTCCATCTTTAGCCTTTTGAATAAGGTCTGGCCACATCTAAATTTATCCAAATATCATTCAGAATTTGAGATACATAAAAATTGTTTAAAGAATATTAACAACTTTGATGCAGCATATATAGTAATATGATAATAATATACTAATAATAATATACATTACCTGAGGTGTACTTCTTGGATAATGAATGGACCCAGAAATTAATAGTCTTCTCTGTCCATTAACAAGAATGGCCTTATGATCATAAGTCACAGAGGCAGTGACTGAACAAACCCACAAAAATAATGGCAAGATAAATAATTTTCTTCTAACAAAATTCTCCATTGGTGCCCATGAATCCATGACTTGATCACTTTCTAAAGAGAACAAATAAAAGAAAGAAAAAACGGAAACTTTCTATGATTTAAGTATAGTAGTTGAGGGGTGTGGTGTTGATGTCTAGCTGGTGAGAACTAAGAAGCCTACAACTTCTTTGCTTAAATCAATGTACTTAGTTATAGAGATTTTTTATGGGGTATTTTGTGGTTGCATAGCGAAAATTATTCTTATATATAGGACACTAAATTGTAACACAACATATTATTAAACTATTTTTTTAAGAGACTTCCTATTTTAAGTAATAAATTTTAAAATATTTTAAATAAAAATATAAATCATAATTTATAATAATATTTTATTTTAAATATAAATCAAATCTATATTTAAATTTAATTTTTTTTTTTAAAAATATTTAGTCATATTATTGTGTACAATTGGAACCTTAATTTGTTTTCTTCCATGGCATTGACCCCACAAGGAATCAAAACAAGTGAGTATATACTAATACTGCCATTGCCGTGGGCTTTGGTAAATGTATCTTATTTCCTTTCTTATGATGGTTATTATACATTTAAGACAACAAGTGCGAAGAGGATCATAGGTGGATTGTAGTGTGCACAAGCTATTGAATTTGTTTTCCTTCTGTTTTTTGAGCAAACAAGCTATTGAATTTTTGTACTATACGTACATAATTATGATTATAATCATTGATTTAATAGTAAATAATTCAATGTTTCAAAGAAAAATAGTAAATAATTCTATGGACCAATAACTCTTAAGTGAGTTTGGTGTTATACATTTATACTTAAGATATTGGCAAGCTCGATGTCTAACACAAAGGTATCACAATATTTATGTATTAATTTAAAATAAAATAAAAAAATTTCCTTTTGAGAAAATTTTAGGATTATGATTACAAATATGATGTGAGAGTTGGATATGGGCATGAGAGTTTAATTTTACCAGGTAACAATAATTATGTACTAACATAAAGAAAATTTTAGGATTCAAAAAATACTTACACAAAGATATAGTTGTTGTCTAAAAAGATCAACTCCCTATATTTATTTCATGAATGATGTATTAATCCATTTGATTATATAGCTCGATAATTGTTTGATTATGGTATAGTGTTAACCATAGGAAAAAGAATTGGGATTACCTGCAGTTAAGTTATAAAATAAAAAAGAAAATGTAAATGAGCATGGCTAAAAGTAGAGCTGTCAAATGGGCCGGCCCAGCCCGGCTCGGGCCCATAGGACCAAGATATCTACTGGGCCGAAGTAGGCCGGCCCATTAAGGCTCAAGACCCGGCCCGCAGCCCAGCCCAATAAGCAATGACCCGATGTGTCGGCCCGACAAATTTTTTTATATTTTTTTTATAAAAAAATTCAATGGACAATAAAACTACATATAATAATTGATTAAGTTGTTTTTTTTTTTCAAATAAAGATAATCATAACAAATTTGGTTTAATAATTATCTCCTAACTAACAAATCTCATCTTTTTCCTTAAAAAAAAAAAAATCTCAACTTTTGTTACTTATTTTATCTAAAGATTTTATGTTAACTAAAATTCCTTATTTTTAGGTAAAATTATTTTTAGATATGTTTTTTTAATTCTTTAAGGGGCCGGCCCAAAAGCCCGCGGGGCCAGCCCATGATGGCCCATTAAAAAAATAGGCCCGGGAGTCCAGCCCAATAAGGCCCAATAATATTTTTTGGGAAGCCCGGCCCGGCCGGTATAAAACTATAGGGCTACTGGGTCGGCCCGATAGCCCGGCCTTTTTTTACAGCTCTAGCTAAAAGGGCTTATGGCAGGCAATCCACACGCTACGAAAATGGAGAGAGGGCATAGACAAAAATTCTCATGTTTTAGTTGAGAATACTTGTAATAATTTATTGGGCCTAGTTTTCATTTTGGGTATTCAAATCCAGTGTTTAGTAAAGTTTTTTTTTATGGCCTTAGAATAGGAAGATTTCTTTTTCAATTCCCCACGTTTCTTTTATAGCCCCCATAAATCTCATTTTGCCCCTGAAAATGATGTAAAATATGAACAAAAAAATTCAGTTTTTACGAACCGAAATCGGTTCTTTTAGATTCATATATTTTCCGCGTTTCTAAACTTCGGTTCATAAAAACCGAAACACCGTGCAAGGGCAAAAACGTCAGTTAGGGGGGTATCAAAAAAAGTGGGAGTCTGGAAGAGAAATCTTCTTAGAACAGGCCATGTTAACATTTCCAACATGCTTGTGGTTGTGTGCCATAAAAAATAAAGAGTATTACTTTTTGCGCCCCCTATATTTCCTCGTGCACTCCCTCAAATTATCATAATAAAAATCTCGCTATCTAAAAAGTAATTACTGTTCGTACTCTTAATAGCGAGTGACAATATTTTATCCTCAAACTGAACGCCTGCGTCACCATCTTATATCATATTTTAATTTGTCACTGGAGCAATTGTGACATTATCGACCAATCACACACACACACACACACCGTAAAGAGAGCTACACTGAATTGTTACTTTATTTGATATGAACAAGTTTACATTTAGATTTACATTAGACATGTATCAAGACTACAAGAGTTCATAAGTTTGACAGAAAATAGAAAGTTAGGTGAATGAATAGATCACACTTTAACTTGTGAACTGTGTTTTTTTCAAAGTTATTTCAAGGGAAATGAGAGAAAGGTGAAGAGGACAAAAAAAGTTCGCATTCTAGAATACGAACTCGGTTTGCAATTTACTATCTAAAAAACAAACTCATTTTTTTTCCAATTTTTGTTACTTACACACCCGCTTTCTAAGTAGCGAGATGAGTAAATTGAAAATGTCAGGGGTGCGTGAGTGTAATGGGGGTGCAAAAAGTAAATCCCAAATATAAATAATCAATTTTCACTGTAAAAGTTCAAACAAGTGTGCTTTTGGGGTGCCCTACAATGCAGGTGTACTTTGTTTCCCCCCCTCATATTACAATGATGCAATTATGCACTTCTCATGTGAAAATGTCATTTGGTTTGCATGACATAAAGGAAGACGCAACTATAATGGATTTTTTTCTCTTGCAGTGGCGCACCGGTATGAGTATGAGGTTGATCCGATCAATCCTAATTTAATTTGAAGTGTTTGGGTTTTTTTTTTAATTTGTTTCAATTTTGTAAAAGTACAAATAATAAAAAATTATTAATTACTTTATAATTTAATTTCTTAAAAAAACTCAGAAAAAATTATTATTTTTTAATATATAGTTCAAGACTACACACAATAAAACTATAAGTATTTCAATTTAGTTAACCTGCTGTTTTTTATATAAGTGTTTAAATTTTTATGGAATATGTTGGAATAAAGTGGGTCTGACATGAACCTCTAAAATTTTAAGTGGTTTTGATGATAACAAAGTATTAAAATTGCAATTGGTATTACTAATGATTATTCTAGTGTGCAGAATTATAAGTTAAAATTCATTCAGAAGCACTATGAATAACAAGAGAGAAGTCAAGCTATGAAGCTCTGAAAGCGTATCGCTGTTCATCAGAGGCTTAAATTTTGCGTGCTGAAGATAATGCTTCTGAGGACCAAAGCTAGACTCTGAGGAGTTCAGAAGCTGAAGACCTTAAGAAGCTACGACAACAGCATCTGAAGCAAAAGGAATTTACGTCACTCAAGAACCAGAACCAATGTTTGAAGAACAATCTACTTCAAGGCTCTGTCACATCCACAGGAAGGAATATTCGTTGGTACAACGTTAATCTTATCCATAAGTGGAGCGCATTTGAGGATCGTACTATCGTACTATTATTACTCAAAATGGATGAGTGATAATTTGAATTGCAAGGTAGTGGAATTGGATTTCTTTGCTAAAGAAGGCAATCTACAGCTAGCAATTGTACGAGCAAATTCCAGCTGGCACCTTATCTCTCTACAACGGTCATCATCTTCCTTCAAGTATAAATAGAAGACTCAAATGGAAGAAATGACAACTGTTCTACTGTTCCATTACTGCGTTTAAAACTCTGAAGCATTCTGACATTAATGTTCCATCTGTCATTCAAGTCTTAAAGCAATTTGCATTGTATTTTGTAAACACCTCTGATAGTATATCAAGTGTTCCTTAACATTCATTATTATTCTTAAGTTTGTTTGAGAAGTCTCTTGTTAAGTATAACTTGAGCATTTGAGAAGTCTCTTGTTTAGTGAAACTTGAGCACCTGAGAAGTCTCTTGCAAGTGTGCTTGAGCAATTTGTAATCTTAAGTAGATTATAGTGAAAATCTCTTGTTAGTAACAAGGGGACTGGAGTACTCTCGATTTGTGAGAGGAACCAGGATAAATTTTGTGTCTTTCTCTCTCTCTCTCTCAGCACCCTTTTTATTTTGTGTTTATATCCGCTGCAAACTTAGTTCTATTTGTTAAAAAGTTTTAATTTTTAAAACACAATTCAACCCCCCCTTCTTGTGTTTTTCCACCTTCAATTGGTATCAGAGCCTGGTTTGTTGCCTAACTCACCTTACAGTGAAACAGTAAAGATCCAGGAGGAAAAACATGTCTGCTGAGAAGAATCTCAATGAAGTTCCTTTTGACTATGACTCAAACTCTCGACAAAGAAGGTCATCTGATAAAGTTCCTTTCTTCAATGGAACTGAGACTAGCTACCCTTTCTGGAAAACAAATATGTACAACTATATCATGAGTATTGATTGTGATTTATGGGACATGGTAGAGGATGGAGTTAACTTTGAAAACATGGACTTAGAAGGTGTTGTCAGTTCTCAGAACAGGAAAGCCTTTACACCTACTCAAAAGCTAGAGTACAAGAAGCATCACTCTGTAAAAGGAATGATGACTAATGCTATCTCACATGATGAGTACCTTAAAATTGGAGATAAAAGAACTGCAAAATCTATTTGGGACTCCTTAAAATCCAAGTATGAGGGCAACAAACAAGTTAAGGAGGCAAAGGCTAACTTGTTGGTGCATCAGTATGAGCTGTTTAAGATGAAGGACGGAGAGGACATTGAAACTATGTTTTCACGGTTTCAAATTCTAGTATCTGGACTTCAAGTATTATACAAGAGTTATACTGAAGCTGATCATGCGAGAAAGGTACTCACAAGCCTACCACCAAAATGGAGACCCAAGGTGACTGCTTTTCAAGAGTCTAAGGATTTGGATACAGTATCCTTTGAAAGCTTGATTAGTTCATTAAAGAGTCATGAGATAGAACTAATGACTGATGAATCAACCAAGAAGATGAAAGGGATAGCCTTAAGCTCTAAAAGTTCATCAAAGGCTCTGAAAGCTAAAATTATAGAATCTGAAGATGAGGCTTCTAAAGAGGGTCAAGAAGTTGGGTCTGATGATGAAGAAGAGATGGTGCTGATGGCTGCTAAGGTTTCACAATGGGCAAAACGAAGCAAGAAATATGCAGGCAAATTTGGAGGATCTTCCAAGAGACTTAGTACTGCTAAAGACAAGAAGGAAGATCAAAACAAGTGTTTCAAATGCAACAAGCCTGGTCATTTCATTGCTGATTGTCCAGAAAACAAAAGTAGATCATCAAAGCAAAGCTCTAGCAAGGAAAGATATAAGAGTAAAGTCAAGAAGAGCTTTCTGGCAACATGGGAAGATCTTGACAAAGACTCAGACTCAGATGGTGATGAGGAAGCAAATCTAGCACTGATGGCAACTACCTCTGACAGAGAAGACTCTGAAGGAGGTTCAGACTCTGAAGATGAGGAAGAGGTAATTGCTAAACTATCTAGAACTGAATTAGTAGATTCTCTTAAAGATGCCTTAAAAATGCTCACTAAAAAGGCAGGTGAATGTAAGGTCCTGAAAAAGGCTTACAATAACCTAACTGAGAAAATGAACATAATAGTTGAAGAAAATGAGTCTCTAAGTAGTAGAAACTCATTTATGGAAACTCATTATGTTTATGATGATAAGGTTCCTCCAGAGCATGAATTTGCTCTGCAAGAATTTCTTATCAATGGCATGAAGAGAAGTAAGATAGCTTCCTTAATATACCATGTTAGTAGAAACAGAGGTGAAGGTCTTGGATTTTCACGTTTTAAAGATAATCCATTATTTTCTAAACCCTCTAAAAGTGATAATTCAAAACCTAAGGCTGTATTTGTTAAAAGCCAATCAGAAGCAATAGGTATACCAGAACCTGAAAAAATAATTGTGTCAGAGGCCAAGAAGCCTCAGACTCTGAAACCTTCAGAGCCTAAGGTTTCCAAACCTCAGACCAATGTCAAAATAAATAAAACTCTGGTATATTCTAAAGCTAAGCACAAGAGTTATACAAAGCCTAAAAGTTTTTCAAAATGCTTCAATAACTCTAGAGCTCCTGATAGGCCTTATAAACAAAAACAATCTAAGGTAATGAGGACTAACTCTAAAGGACCCATAAAGGTATGGGTACCAAAGTCTGAGATTGTCTTTGCAGCAGATCTGCACTCTAAGAAGGCCAGAGCAGCATTCTTGGTACCTGGACAGTGGCTGCTCGCGTCATATGACAGGAGACAAGCATATGTTCCAAACCCTGACTCTGAAAGAGGGAGGAACTGTGGGATTTGGAGGAAACCAAAAAGGGAAGATCACTGGTACTGGTACAGTTGGTAATTCTTCTCTCTCTATCAAAGATGTTTGGTTAGTTGATGGCCTCAAACATAATCTACTAAGCATTAGCCAATTTTGTGATAGTGGATTTGTTGTTAAGTTTAATAAAGATGCATGTACTGTAATCAGAGAGTCTGATGAGTCTGTAGTGTTCAGAGGCTTAAGGAAAGGCAATGTTTATAAAATCAATTTGTCAGAACTCACAGAGCAAAAGATAGTTTGTCTTCTATCTTTGAATGATGAGAAATGGGTCTGGCACCAACGCTTAGGTCATGCTAACTGGAGATTAATCTCTAAGCTTAGCAAACTAAGCTTGGTTAAAGGACTACCCAATCTTAACTATCATTCAGATGCTCTGTGTGGTCCTTGTCAGATTGGAAAGATTTCAAAAACCTCTTTTAAATCTAAAAACATTGTCTCTACCTCAAGACCTCTTGAATTGCTTCACATTGATTTGTTTGGTCCTGTAAGTACAGCCTCAATCAATGGAAAGAAATATGGACATGTTATTGTTGATGATTACAGTAGATGGACTTGGGTCAAATTTCTTAGAGTGAAAGATGATGCATATGATGTGTTTACCATCTTCTGCACACAAGTGCAAAGTGAGAAAAGTCTCAAGATCTTAAAGATCAGAAGTGATCATGGGGGTGAGTTTGAAAACGAACCCTTTGCAACTTATTGTGAAGACCATGGAATTGTCCATGAGTTCTCAGCTCCTAGAACACCACAGCAAAATGGTGTTGTAGAGAGAAAGAACAGGTCTTTACAAGAGATGGCAAGAACCATGATGCATGAGACTAAACTTGCTAAGCACTTCTGGGCAGAAACTGTGAACACAGCGTGTTATATTCAAAATAGGATCTATATCAGACCTATATTGAATAAAACAACATATGAACTCTTTAAAGGAAGAAAGCCCAACATCTCTTATTTTCATCAGTTTGGATGTACCTGTTACATTCTGAACAATAAGGCCTACAAAAGAAAATTTGATGCCAAAGCTTGTAAGGGAATCTTTATAGGTTACTCTGAACGCTCAAAGGCATACAGAGTGTATAATTCTGAAACTAACACAGTGGAAGAATCTATACATGTTAGATTTGATGACAAAGAGCCTGACAGTAAAAAGTCAGAGCAAGATGACAGCTATGCAGGTGTTCCATATATATATAACAATCCAGAACCTGAGAAAGCATCAGATGCAAATGAAACTTCGGAAGCTGTATTGGAAGAAGTCTCTGAAGAAGCATCCCCAATAGAAGCATCTGAAGAACATGATGATATCTCAGAAGATGATACCCAAACAAGTGCTGAAACTAATGAAGCTCCAAAGAGAAAATTCAAATACAGATCATCACATCCAGAAGATCTTATTCTTGGAAACAAAGAGAGTCCAAGAAAAACAAGATCAGATTATCAACAACAAGATTCACTTCTAGGACTCATATCTATGATAGAACCTAAGAATGTTGATGAAGCTCTTTCTGATGATGGATGAATTGTAGCAATGCAAGATGAGCTCAATCATTTTCAAAGAAATGATGTGTGGGATTTGGTACCAAGACCAACACACAAGAACATCATTGGAACCAAGTGGGTATTTAGGAACAAATTGAATGAACAAGGTGAAGTGGTAAGAAACAAAGCTAGACTAGTAGCACAAGGCTACAGTCAGCAAGAAGGCATTGACTTCACTGAAACATTTGCTCCAGTGGCAAGACTGGAAGCAATCAGGTTATTATTATCATATGCAGTTAATAATGGAATAACCTTATACCAAATGGATGTTAAGAGTGCCTTTCTAAACGGTGTCATTTCTGAAGAAGTATATGTCAAACAACCCCCAGGTTTTGAGGATTTGAAAAACCCTGATTATGTTTATAAACTTAAGAAATCACGCTATGGTCTCAAACAAGCTCCATTAGCTTGGTATGAAAGACTGAGTAATTTCCTTTTAGAAAATGGTTTTCAAAAAGGTCAAATTGACAATACACTATTCAGAAAGACAACTAAGAAAGACATCTTAATTATTCAAATCTATGTTGATGATATAATATTTGGTTCTACTAATGCTTCCTTGTGCAAGAGTTTTTCAAAGCTGATGCATGATGAATTTGAAATGAGCATGATGGGTGAACTAAAGTTTTTCCTTGGAATTCAAATCAATCAAGGAAAAGATGGCACTTACATTCATCAAAGCAAGTATACAAAAGAGCTTCTGAAGAAGTTTAATCTTGAAGACTGTAAGATAATGTCAACTCCCATGCATCCTTCAAGCAGCTTAAGCAAGGAAGAAATTGAAAGCAAAGTAGATCAGAAGCTGTATAGAGGTATGATTGGTTCTTTGCTCTATCTAACAGCTTCTAGACCTGATATTTTATATAGTGTATGCTTGTGTGCAAGATTCCAGTCAGATCCTAGAGAACCTCACTTAACTGCAGTTAAGAGGATCTTTAGATATCTGAAAGGAACTACTAATCTAGGACTTCTTTATAAAAAATCCCTAGATAGTAAGCTAGTTGGATTCTGTGATGCTGACTATGCTGGAGACAAGATAGAGAGAAAATCCACTAGTGGAAATTGCCAATTTATTGGTGAAAATCTCATATCTTGGGCCAGCAAGAGACAAACAACTATTGCTTTGTCTACAGCAGAAGCAGAATACATCTCAGCTGCTAAATGCTGCACACAACTTCTCTGGATGAAATATCAGTTAGAGGACTATAACATAGCTGAAAGTAGTATTCCACTCTATTGTGATAATATTGCTGCTATTCATTTATCTAAGAACCCAATTTTGCATTCCAGAGCTAAGCATATTGAAATTAAGCATCATTTTATAAGAGATCATGTTCAAAAAGGGACAATAAATATTCAATTCATTGATACTGATCATCAATGGGCTGATATATTTACTAAGCCTTTAGCTATTGAAAGATTTGACTTTATTAAAAAGAATTTGAACATGCATTTTATCTCTGAAGAAAACTAGCTCTGAGATGCAAAATAGAATTAGGATCAGAAGCTCTTTCAGAGCCTACATTAATTCAGAGTCTCTTTTTGGAAGTTCTGAATAATATGGGATCTGAAGGATAACAGGTTCTGATGAGGTGACAGATATTAATGAGTTTGGCTCTGAACTAGACGGAAATGAAACGTTTAGTACTAGTTAGTGTACAACAGTTGTCTGTACACGCGTCAGCTTGATTAAGCCTCTCCTGCACGTGTCTAGATCCTGATGGGTAGAGAACAGTTAATGATGAAAATGCAGTTATGCAATTTAAAATTAATTTTAAACTGTTCGCGCTCCCTCCTTTGTGTCTATTTTCTGAGTGTTTATTCTATTTGATATAAATTGTCACTTCACTCACAAAGCACAACTTTTTCACATAATCACTTCCTACACAAACCCTAAACCTCAGATATTCCCAAATCTCCCTGCTTCTTAATCTTTTGCAATCATGGCTGCTCATCCTTCAAACGAAATTGTTCAACGTCCGTTCAACCCTGTTCTACCACCGGTTATTGATCTTTCGTCTCAAGCAAGACTCGTCTTCAAAGATAATGTAACCGACGCTGGTCCGGAATCGTTTGAATTCGTTACGGAGAAATTTGTTGATTTTGAGAGTTTCAAAGTAAATGGGATTGACATTCAAGGTTTATTCTATGATCAACAATGGAAGAATTACTTTGAGATGCTAAACAGGTTTGTCTACTATGATATTGTCAAGTACTTCTGGCAAAAAGCAACCATCTTTGACAAGTTCTGTGCTGATGAAGAGGTTAGAAAGATGGTTGAGAAGGATAGTTCCTTGAAAGGAAAAACAAGGAGTCAACTGGGTTTGAGACCCTATAAAGGAAAAGAGATTAGGTCAAACATCATGGGAATCAATGTTCTTATCACTCAAGAACATATTGCCAAAATTTTGGGTCTGGACAATGAAGGAGAAAACGTGGATGAATATGGTGAGAAGAGTAAGCATATTGAATCCATTAAGAAGGATTTATTTCTTCCTGGTTGTGCAAACAATGATTTTGGCAAAGCAAAATTCATGAAGCAAAAATTCATCTTTGCTTTCAAAGTGTTTCTGGCCTCCATCATCACCAGAGAAGGAGGATATGATACTATTTCTCTACCACACAGACACTTCATCTGGTTTATGTACAAGAAGGTAAAGATAAATCTGGCAAAGCTTCTGTTTGATCACCTATGCTTTACTATATCCAAGAGCAGAAATCATTCGCCAAACAAAGCTTATTCAGATTGTCAGTACCAAGGAGAAACTTAGAGTTTTCAATACTGCTAAGTATGATGCAAGTGTTCTGGTAAATATGAAGCTGAAGACAAAAGAAGAGCTGAAGACAGCCAAGAGCCCTCTGGAGCAGGTTTATGAAAAGTACTTCTGGTGTGATGGTTTTCCAACCATATCAGAATTTGATAATGATGATGTTATAAAGAACTTCTTGGAGTTGGTTAGATTAGATTCTGGAGTAAGAGTGCCCAGGAGTATGGTAGTTGGTGTACCAAACTGGGACATTTTCAAAGGACCAAAGCAGATCACCAAGTCTAAAAGAAAACCTCAACCAATTGAACAAGAAATTGTTGAGGAAAGCTCCAAAGAACAATCTGGAGATAAGAATGATGCTGCTGAGGTTACTGATCAAGCAGAAAGTGGTGCTGAAAGATTGGCCACTGAAGACAATGAAGGAGTCACTGAAGAGCAAGTGACTAAGATAGCTCAAAGAAAAGCTATTCAGAAGGAAAGAAGATCCAAGAAAAGGAATGAGAGGCCTGAAATTGCAGAAGAGGATCAACATGTCAGAGCTCCAAAAAGGAAAAAGACAGTTGTTTCCAAACAGAAAGCTGCTGACTCTTCCAAAGGTAAAAATTCTAAGCCTATTACTGATAGCGTTTCTAGTGCTCAACCTTCTAACCAATCACCTCCTATAGACTATACACAGCCTATACGCATGATTCCACCATCTCCACAACCCTCCTCACCCTCATCATCCTCATCTGAAGGGACTTCCTCTGATGCTAGCACTGATTCTTCAGAGCTTATTGAAAAACTAGATAAAATTCAGAAGGAACAATCTAAGAAAAAGATCCCTGCCAAAAGAACCCTCAAGAAACCCAAAAACACCTCACCAGAAGAGGAAAATATTTTCATTGACACTTCTATTCTTGACCAACCCACCAACACAACAAGAAAACCACCTACAATTCTTGAACACCTTTCCACTCACTTATCTGGTGATGCCTTTACCTACTCCAACACAAACTCACCTGATCAATTTCACTTTGTAAATACATCTTCTGATTTACCTATTGATCCACCAATTCTAGAACCACCAATTCAAACATCACCCTTCTCCCTTGCTGACATTGAGCAAGAAGATCCACCCACCTTCACACCAGCTCAAGATGAAGTTATGAATCATTCTGAACATACCACTGCTAAACCATCCACACCACAACCTGAACCTTCCACACCTGAACCATCACCTGAACCACTAACACCACAATCAGAACCCATCTATGGTCCATCTCACAAACCCTTAACCATAGATGAACGTAGTCTACCTTCTGACTTCGCCCTACCCATTCTGAAGGATCTGCTAAAAGCAGAAATTAATGTTGATGATGATATAATAACAACCCCCAAAGACCCCTTTGATGAAATCAGAAAAATCAAAATCATCCCTCTAAAAAGAAAAAGACCTGAACCCACCATTCCCTTCAACAAAAATCAACCCTTCTTCAATCACAACTCTGAACCAAACCTTGAGCTGCTAGATAATGCTATTAGTATTAGTCTGAAGAAATTTAAGAGCATGGAAGAAGAAGTACTGATATTTCCCTCAGATGTTGATGCTAAGATCAGGGAATTGGAACAGAAATTCAGTCAGTCTCTGAGGCTCTTAGGAGGTTATGTGAAAAGGAAGATTGAAGGAAGATGAATGGAAGTTTTGTCTCAAATAATGAGTGCTGCTGATCGCTCTCATGCTCTGAGACTTACATCTTTCAACCATGAAGAAGAATGTCAGAGATTAGCATTTTTAGCTGCTGTGAATGAAAGTATAAGAAAATCTCTTGATGCTGAGCAGGCTAGGATAGCTGCTGAAATGGAATGTCAGAGGCTTGCTGAACAAGAAGCTTTCAAGTTGATTGTTGATAGAGCTGTTCACATTGCTGTTATTGAGACTAATAAGATTATTGAGAATCAAGCAGCTGCAGAGGATGTTGTTATGCATAATCAGAACATCAGTGAACCAGATTCTGATAAAGGTAAAGCTCCCATTGTTGCTCCATCTCCTCCTGGATCTCCACCAGTACTTGTCCAAGGCTCTTCTTCATCTGCTATACCTTCAGCTATGCAAGAAGCTCTGGATGTAATCAAGAATGACTTAAGAGAGGAGCTGAGAAATGAAATGGATGAGTTCAGGGCCGATATAAGAGAAGACATGAACAGATCTGGTGAAGCTACTAACAAGAAGATAGATGCAATGATGGAACTACTTCTGAAGCTTACTCAACAACAACCCAAACCAAAACCTTAAGTTTGAGCACTTGCTTGTATTAATTTTTTTTTTTTTTTTTTTGTAATTCGTTTGGATATTTTCTTCTTGATTAATTAAACTTCTTATTATCCTTACTTGTGTATGTGTATCTGAATGTGTGTTTATTTTATTTTGTTTTTCAAAATGAAAATCATATACTCTGATAATGTCTGATACACTTGTGGATTCTGAACCTAGTGTAAGGTGTTGGAGAACATCTTGTTTTTAAACTTATATAGGATTTTGAAAACCTAAGGTTCCCCCACATCAATATTCCTGTTTACTCATGAAATAGCTTCTTAGTATTATAGCCTGTTTATAAGCGGGGCAACAATACCGTATGAGGCGTGTCTGGTAACTGGTTTTCTGACGTTTGAAAAAAGTATATAAAAGAAACACGCTCAAAAGAAAGAAATTTATAGCAGGAACTCTTTATTAAATTTATTGAAGAAATTCTTTATTACATAAGATAATGAGATCCTACTTAGAATCAACGTCAGCAGCCTCTGGCTTATTCTTCTTATGCTTCTCATCAACATAAGAAAGTAGGTCACGCAGGGCTTGCTGAGCTTCAGCTTGATACTCTTCGTATGGCTTGTCATCATCATATGTCCATAAGAATTCTTCCAGGTCAAAGCCTATTTCTTCAAGCTCTGACTCTGTCAGAACCAATTCTCGCTTGTTTCTTTCATAGAGATGCCTGTTTTCTTCGCAGCGCCAGGGCTCTGCTTCCTTCTTGATCACTTCTTCAGATCCTGAAGCATCCTTCGTAGCTTGCTTTTCCATTGTGTGTTTCTCTTAATGTTCTTTGATTATTCTGTATGAATAAAATGAGAAGAATCATCTCTTTTTATAGTGCTCTCAAGCTTTCTTGTCTACCTGGGAATCAACACAATTCATTTAATGAATATAGTTGTAACCATTTTTTTTGACTTGAATGTCTTGTTTTCTGAGCTTTTTGACTGATGACAAAAGGGGGAGTAAGAACAACGTTAAAATTGATGATAACTGATTTCTTTTACTGCTAAAGAACTGAAACTGTTATACTCATATCAATTTCTATCCCTTCTGAACTATCGTTATGTGTTTTTTTTCTGAACCATTATTGAAAGGGGAGAAAATTTAAGAACCTAAAATTGATTTCCATAGATAATATAAGAGAAGCTTGCAAACCTCCTCTGAACATTATCTGACTCTAAGAAGCAAAGCTTACAAAACTATGCTTCTGAGAGTCAAATAAGAAAATCTAATTTAAGTTGATAAATTAACTCTTAAACTGTTTTAATTAATTATGGATAAGACTTAGGGGGAGCTTACAAACCTAACCCTATGGATTATCAGACTCAGGGGGAGATTGCAAACCTTTGAAACCTGAAGTCAACATAATTAATTTAAATCAACAACAATTGAATTTTAATGCTTTAGTTTGTCATCATCAAAAAGGGGGAGATTGTTGGAACAAAGTGGGTCTGACATGAACCTCTAAAATTTTAAGTGGTTTTGATGATAACAAAGTATTAAAATTGCAATTGGTATTACTAATGATTATTCTAGTGTGCAGAATTATAAGTTAAAATTCATTCAGAAGCACTATGAATAACAAGAGAGAAGTCAAGCTATGAAGCTCTGAAAGCGTATCGCTGTTCATCAGAGGCTTAAATTTTGCGTGCTGAAGATAATGCTTCTGAGGACCAAAGCTAGACTCTGAGGAGTTCAGAAGCTGAAGACCTTAAGAAGCTACGACAACAGTATCTGAAGCAAAAGGAATTTACGTCACTCAAGAACCAGAACCAATGTTTGAAGAACAATCTACTTCAAGGCTCTGTCACATCCACAGGAAGGAATATTCGTTGGTACAACGTTAATCTTATCTATAAGTGGAGCGCATTTGAGGATCGTACTATCGTACTATTATTACTCAAAATGGATGAGTGATAATTTGAATTGCAAGGTAGTGGAATTGGATTTCTTTGCTAAAGAAGGCAATCTACAGCTAGCAATTGTACGAGCAAATTCCAGCTGGCACCTTATCTCTCTACAACGGTCATCATCTTCCTTCAAGTATAAATAGAAGACTCAAATGGAAGAAATGACAACTGTTCTACTGTTCCATTACTGCGTTTAAAACTCTGAAGCATTCTGACATTAGTGTTCCATCTGTCATTCAAGTCTTAAAGCAATTTGCATTGTATTTTGTAAACACCTCTGATAGTATATCAAGTGTTCCTTAACATTCATTCTTATTCTTAAGTTTGTTTGAGAAGTCTCTTGTTAAGTATAACTTGAGCATTTGAGAAGTCTCTTGTTTAGTGAAACTTGAGCACCTGAGAAGTCTCTTGCAAGTGTGCTTGAGCAATTTGTAATCTTAAGTAGATTATAGTGAAAATCTCTTGTTAGTAACAAGGGGACTGGAGTACTCTCGATTTGTGAGAGGAACCAGGATAAATTTTGTGTCTTTCTCTCTCTCTCTCAGCACCCTTTTTATTTTGTGTTTATATCCACTGCAAACTTAGTTTTATTTGATAAAAAGTTTTAATTTTTAAAACACAATTTAACCCCCCCTTCTTGTGTTTTTCCACCTTCAGAATAAAATATCTATCTCACACACGCGCGCACATATACATACAATATTATGTATAATTTCAAATTTGATAATGCTCGGCTCCAAAAAAAATTATTTGGAAGCCAAATTAACTTATCGTTTGTGTTAATTTAACTTTTTTTAAGATTAAATTTGGTCGTAAGACTTAGCTCAAATCAACTGAGCTATCCACCTCACCTCTGAATATGTGATAATCTCTTAACTATTCATTGTGCAGCATGAAACCTGTCAACATAGAAATTGATTTTCTAACTTCTCTTTTTTCACGACATACACTCGTTGAGATATACAATTATCACTTAGTTTACCGCCAAACCAAACACATAATACAATTACTTCTTACAATTAAGATCTACTTAGACAAGACAACACGGAGTTGAAATTGAGTTGATTGGCTGTAGAAATTAAATCATCGATCGTCTTTATTATGATTGCAATCTGATAGGTTCCCATAAAACCATAGCCAATCAATCGTGTGTTATGTCCATATATATTTGATCTTATTACTGTTGATTATTTGTAGCGTTGCATTTCATGATAGATTGATACTATAGTATAGTACTCGTGCTTTTTTTTTTAATAGTACTTATGTTTTTTATTTTTGGATACAAGTATAGTACTTATGTTAAAAACACATTATCAACATGCATTTTTTTAAAGTATAGTTTTTGACTAATTGAAATTTAAATTGATTACATTAAATTTATGTGAGACTTATATAATTTAGTCGTTCCACTTATATTTTTTTATTTTTGATAAAATAAACGATATTCATTCATTCAAATGGATAAAGTATATTGATGTAATACAAATTCATAATTTCTAAAAACAAAAAAAAAATCTGCGAACAAACTCACAAGTCACAACATCCATGTTAATAGGATAAAACGGCAAATTACATGTGCATACAAATATGACTTATATTTCATGAATTATATAGAATATGTTGAAAAAATAGTGTTAGAGAGTGTCTCGGATCATGAAATTTTAAATTTAAATTTTACTTATATATAGCTAGCCTTACCCTTGCCCATGAAAATTCTGTACCCACCATAACACATTGAGATCTATATAGGGATATAGAGGGGCCATGGGCATTCTGTAATTGATAGAAAATAAAATGTCATTTAGCAACTGAAAAGCAATGGCCCCTTTGCCCCAATTTTGAAAAGTACTATAATTTTGGACATACTATATTAAAGACAGAAATTACATTATAAATTTCTCACCAAGTCACTTTCAGAGACAGCATTGCCACTAGCTTCAAACGTTTACAAGAGTGATTTACAAACAGCATACGTAGCCTACTTCATGATCGTAAAAATTACAATTATTATTTATTATCTTTTCATTTCATAGTCATACATAGATAGAAAAATTGTTGTTTTAATTAATTAATTTCCAATGAAAAAAAAATAAGAAGCTCTTCTATGTTCCATATTGTCTATGGATTTGTGATCATGCTTTGGATAAATGTGTGGGTAAGGTCTAGTTTAGTATATGTCTAAATTTTGATTTTTGGTCTCATGGATATGATATGATATTTTGATGGGTTATAATTAATTAATACTCCTACAAAGGAATTGAGGATTGCTATCCATCATTCAGTTATAATAAATTCTATGGTACTTCACTCGACCCCCATGAACTGTCATTGTTAGCATTTTAATTTGGAAATTTATGTGGGTACACCCATTTAACATCATGAGTTAATTTAGAAATTTATGTGGGTATACTCATTAAACATTATGAGAGATAAAATAGTGTGTTTTTTTACACTAAATAAAGAGAGTAAACATCAACCAATCGTTAGTTGATTCAGTGGTGATTGACGCTGAACTTGGTAGGGAGGACTACGGTTCGATCCCCACAACTGCGATCGGAAGGAGGCTGGAACCATTTGATGCCAGAACTGACCTCCGAACTAGATTAAACTGGTGGTGAAAGTAAAAAAAAAAAAAGTTAACATCATGAGTTAATTTAGAAATTTATGAGGGTATACTCATTAAACATTATGAGAGATAAAATTGAGTGTTTTTTGTTTTACACTAAGTGTTGATATAGACATAAGTGAGTAGCGTGATAGAAAGAGAGATAGAGAGAAAATGACGCGTTTAATAGTTGTGTGAAAGTTAGGGGTGTCTAAATATAAGTGTAATTTTAATTTTATAGTATGATCAGTTGTGAAGAAAATGTGAGTAGAAATGGCAAGGTTTGGTTTCCAAAGTGTTCCGTGATCACTTGGGTAAAAAGGTTAAGATTTTTGTCTGATAGTGGTTTAAGACTAGGTAAAAGAATTTTTGTTTTGATTATCATACTCAGTGGTCTAATTTTTTTTTTTTGTTAGGTAGCCTAGTGGCTAGAATTTCACCCTTTAAAAGTGAAGAAGTGTTTAGATTATTTTTAGATTGGTGCATTTGTATTTTTCTACTGCTCGTGTGATTATTTATCTATCATGTTTTTTCGATGTACTATTTTCTTTTAATTAGACACATGTTGTGCTTAATTAGCTTTTAAATATATTACTTTGGTTTCTTAAAAAATAAAAGTGAGAAGCAATCAAGATATGAAAAAAGTGTGATAAGAAAGAAATGAGTGTAAAAAGAAAGAAATCAAAATATGAAACAAGTGCGATAAGAAAGAAATTAGATAGAAGATTTGAGAATAGAAAATGTTAATTGTTTCTAAAATGAATGCCCCTAGTTTGGTCCAATAATAAGAAATTTGTGTAGAATTTTAAAAATTTTGAGTTTCGATCTTTGGTTCTTTTTGGAAATCAAAACAAATAAAAATGAATGCCCCTTTTTTTAAAAAAATAATCAAGATTAATTTAATTGCAATGATAAATATATATAATTACTTAAATTAAATGAATGAATATGTATAAAAATACTAGTAAATGAAATGTATGCTATTTTTTTTACTGCGAAAGAAATGCAAAATGTTAAAAAAAGAAAATGAAAAAAAAGTGAAGAGTGAGAAGGTCCATGAAAAGAAAAAAGTACTATAAAAGATTCAGACATTCTCTCATCTTTCTTCACACGTCTAAATAGGAGGAAAAAGAGGTGTGGAGTGTGGATGGCACACTTATTTAGTTACTCTTTTATGTTTCTTTTGTGTACCTAGGAGTATTAAATTAGCTTGATCTTAACTTCAAAATGTGAGATTGTTTTCGCATATTTATATACTCAACAGTCTAATAAAAATCTAAGTAATGTGAGATTTCAAACATATTTCCACCAATACTATGTTACCAATTAGAGAAATAGTGAGGATTAATAATAAATTGGCCAATTTTCTTGCACTCCCCTCTCTCTCAACTAGCCGCCACCCCCTTCCCCCTAAACCTAGTTTCTTTTTGTTCATCCACCAAGGAGGGGTGGTTTTTGGGTCAATTTTTGACCAAAAATCACCCCTCTAAATTGTTTTTCCTTTCTTTTTATTTAAATAAGTGATTTTCACAAATATTTAGTTTTTCTTTTTCTGATTTCGTCATCTTAGTGTGACGTTGTGTTGGTCGTCGTCTTGTTACGGCGTTAGTTTGTTATCCCGTCTTGGTGCGGTGTTTGTTCGATTAAATTGACAGATTAGATTCGACTCGGTGCATATTCAACGATCAATGACTTTGGCGCCATCAACGTTGCAGACTCGGAGACATAGGTATTCCGAGCACTTCAAGTTCGTCATATTTGTAGGCTTTGTCACATTTGTAGGCATTTTGCCGTTATATGCTATTAACGTGGATGCTGTGAGTTTGTTCGCAGTTTCATCCTTTTCAGTTTTTAACGATCTTGAATTGTATTGTTCGATGTATTCTATCAATTTGAATGAATGAATGTCGTTTTATTCAAAAAAAAATAATAAATTGGCCAAAGTGGGTAAAACTTTGAACATTTAAATAGATGGTTAGAAGTTTGATTCTTGACTCTTGCGTAATTAAATAAACAATTTTTTTTTCTCGCAAATTTTTTTAAGTAAAAATGTGATTAATTCAAGTGAATTGATGACTATAGTTCAATAATGATGTCAAAATTTGTAATTAACTTATGTAAATTAATCATACACTCAACGGAAGGTTAATTTTAATTTGAAAATCAAGATATGATGTCAAAATTTGTTTGTAGTTAATTTGAACACCAAACACTCAACTAATTCATTTTAAGGTGAATTTTTAGTTACTAAACTACTTAACAAGAAAAACTAAAAAAGTATATAGAGGCTAAATATGATTTCATTCCAAATAAATCAATGAGATAAATTGAGCCAAAAAGGTCGTAGTAGATTTTTATTTCTATAATTCACAGCTTGATGCTGTCTCTTTGATATCTACCTTCTGGTTGTTAAAAAAGATATTTTCTACATTTGATAGGCTCTTGAAAGTGAACACTATATTGGTGGTATTGATTCTCTTATTGCATTGGCGGTGGTAACTGGTAATATTGATCCATTGTTTTTGTTTGAAAGCTTCAAGGAAGGAATTGTCTTCTTTAGAGGAGGCTAGAAATGAGAGGCAGAGACCATGTTACCATGATGCTAGTAGAGCTTGGACCATATGCACCTGATGATTAGTATTATTTTATTTTTGTCATTTAGTTCTCAAAGAAAATCAAACATTAGAATATCTCGGGTGGGATGAGTAGCTCAATTAATTGAACTATTTAAGCTAAGAGTTAAAGGAGTTAGAGACCCAAGGTTCAAGTCCTAAAACAGTAGAATATTTCGTATTTAATTTAAATAAAATTGGGGACAAAGAAATCCTTATTAATTGGGGAAAATGCTATACATGTTAAAGAAGTGATTTTTTACAAGACCTCGAATCAATCTTGTACTATTAACGGATAGGTGGTGGAGCTTTTTCCTATAGCGCGGTTTGTGAAATTGTTTGGGTCAGATGGCTCGAGATTTGGTTGTATTTTGTTTTTTTTCTCTTGAGCTCGTCCTAATACTTCTGGTTATCTCTTGCTCTGGATATTGTTTAAAGGCTTTGTCTCATGATGGTTGCCCGCTAGTGGTTTTTCTCGAATTTTTTTTCTTTCTTTTATTGGTTTTTGATGCCGGTTTCTATATATGTATGTATCTCTTATAGTTGTGGTGGTATTTGATTTTCTGTATATAATATATTTTATCATTAAAAAAATATGTTAAAAAATTAAATATAGAAATATTATCTTGAAAATCGTCCATATTTCATTGTTATTAAGTATAATCAAATTTGTCTCTAAAATTGATCACAAGTTGAATTCAGTTTGAGTCTAAATATGACTCTTACTATCAATAAACTATTGAAAAAACACTCAAATTTCACATTCCCGTATAGAATAAATATGTAATATTCATGATCAGTGTGTTATAGAAAAATAAACACATTTCACCTTACAAGTCGATTTTATAAATATGAATATAAAAATGTAAGCTAAAATCTATTGTTGAAACGTAATTGAGTAAAGGGAAAAAAGAAAGACTCGATCATGTGTTATATAGGAAAAGGCTCGATATCATTGATTGCCATATATATGCCAATATTATATTATATGTTGTCTGTTTAATTTGTTATATTAGACTTGTGAAGATGGCGACGGCGCGGTTATATGGGGACCGAAGTGGTTAAAACTTCAAACTTATAAATTAATTCATTCCGTCGTGATGTGTCCATTTGCATGAACAATCATTCAATTATTTTTATAATTTTGCATGTCATGCAAGTTACTACCTCATGCAACTATATATCTTTTATCTTGCTCTGATTTTACCTTGTAATTCCAAAATCAAAACTTGAAAAATTTCCAACTTTACAGTGAGGAAAGCTGTGAGATCAATGTCGCTGGTAAAGTTTTTTTTTTTTTTTCTGCGGATAAGGTTTTGTCATACGTATGGGGTCAGCGTAGTAGCATTCCACACACTCCATATATTTTGTCCTTTTTCTTTGTTTCTTTGCTCTCATCAAGTCACGTGAATTTCTAATATAATTACTTCAAATCTAACTTCATATGCTTACCGCTCTTGTTAGAAAACTAACTAGGTAATTACAGATTATTACTTTGACAAATTTTCAAGAAAATAATTCCCCTAGACCAAAAAAAAAAGAAGAAGAAAATAGTTCCCGTAAAACTACCATGCAAAAAGGAGAGGAAGAATTTTGTCACCTCACCTCTATCTTTCCTGATATAAGTAAAAACAAAATTGATGTAGCTGTTTAGAAAATATATGTTATTTTTTAAAAGAAGATGTTAATATTCGATTGGGAGAACCCAAATTAGATTTAAGGTAAAAACAATTTTTTACTATATTTTATTTACCTCGCTGCCATATTATAGATTATCAGAATTTCTTTTTCTGAAAACTAGAAGATTAATACCAAAAAAAAATCTAACATATGAAGTGATATGTCCGATTTAAACTTTTCATATATTTGTCCTATAATCCTAATTCAACTGGCAAAAATTCTCAAAATTGTTAGACCGGACGTCGTGACCCGGGTTCGAATCCGGGATCTCACAATTATGTGAGTTTAATTTTAGTGGATTACCACTTTATCTAAGACCGAAAAAAAAACTTTTCATATTTTTAATGTATAGTACTCCCTCCGCCCCTTTTTATAAGATTCAGTTTGACAAAAAATTTATCATTTTTTATAAGACCTTTTTGCAATTATCAATGACATTAATTATTATTTTTTCCAAACTTACAATTATTTACTTTACATAGTTTTTTAATAGCATTAAATTCTTTTTTGTTTCATAGTACAAAGCACTATTTAATATATTGTAAGGATAAACATGTAAAATCAATATAATTTGTTAATCAATTTAAAACTAAAATTCATTTTTTTAATATCTGTATTTTGTCAAACTAGCTCCTATAAAAAGGGACGGAGGGAGTATACTTTAACATATTTAGTCAAAGAGAAAAATAATATTTCTATCTTTAGATTCCTAAAATTTATGGCATATTTCTATGATCTATCTTTAAATTTAACTACTTTAATTTCTCCTTTAAAAAAAAAAGCACTTTAATTTCTTTTAATGGGTTAGTAAAATAAATCTCTTATACCAAAAAATATATATTTCAATGCTGCCATTCTTAAGTCAAATACTCTCATTTATTGTATTACATCCATTCCAATATATAATAAATAAATGAATTAGAGTTATTTATTAGAACCTCTAATTAATACCAAAAAGATTATGTGAAAGGGTAGATTATTTATTTAGCTTATTTTAATTGTTTGATAGATAAATACTCTCAAATTATAAAAGGATAGATTAAAAAAAAACCTTTTTTTTGTCCTTGAAAAATAAGTGATTGATTTTGAACCTCAATTTTTTCATTTTGTCAAAAAAAAACTACTAAAAGTAAAAATATCATTAAGGGTCCGTTTGGTTCGAAGTTTTTGGAGGGGAGGGGAGGGAAGGTGAAGGAATATTTTAAATTTTTATGTTTTGTTCAATTTTTTAACGAGAGGAGGGGAGGGAAGGGGAAAAGTAATTTACTTTTTTACTCTTAACCTTATAAACTCAAAATAAGGATTAAATCATAATGGATATATTACGTCAAAAAAAAATCTAATGGATATATAACAAAAAAAAATATAATGAGTAGAAAACCTAAATTTTTTTTGTTGTAAAAAAAAATAAAACCTAGAATTTTAATATTCCAACAAGGATAATTTTGAATTTTAATTAAAAAATGAAGGTAATTTTGTCAACATAATAAATTATGTTTTACCTCGTCTCCCCTCCTTAAAAATCCCTCCCCTCCTTCTCAGTTGAACCAAACAAGCCCTTAATACATTACATTATATTTTCGGTGGGACTATATAATATGTATGCACTCATCTTAAAAAAAAATAACATGCGATATTTTTGTAAAAAATGTCTAGAGTCCATCAATTGAAAATTGAAATTTTTAATTTTTTGAATAAATACTTTTTTTAAATCCAGTGTTAAAAAGTACTTCAGAGCACATATTAATAACATCCTTTTTAAAATACGAGAAAGAATACGAGAAAACCAAAAACTGTGGAACCACTTGATGCCAGAACTGACCCCCGAACCAGATTCAACTGGTGGTGCAAACCAAAAAAAAAATACGAGAAAGAATGAGGAACATTAGATAAGTTAAGTTATATTTTAATTTATTTTTTTGAAAGGAAGTCTAGTTATATTTGATGCCATCAAATTATAGCTATTTTTAACTTATAAATGAGGTGGAAACTTGTTTTTGTACATAAACAATATAGTCTACTAGCATAAATTTTAAGCTAACGGTTTTAACGGAGAGGAGATGGAAGAATACATTTTACTGTATACTAATTTAAGGAATGGGGGGTGTAAAAACTAATAATGAGACAACATATTTTTAAGGAATATATTTTACTTTGAAAATTAGGAGTAGACATGTTGCCACATATATCTTCTAACTTCTCTCCTTTATATATTAGTGGACAAAAGGATCAAACAATACCGTTTCAGTTGCAATTATACTTTTGCACCTTTCACTCATCATTCATATCTGATCTCTCTCACTCCCTTCAATTCATTCTCTCATATATATCTACCTTGAATATTCATTCATTCATTATTTTCTCTCATATATATGATGAATATGAATATGTTACCACCACCTTATCACTCTTCTCTTATGTCTTTAGATCTTAATATTGAAGATCAAAACCATGACCAACTTTCTAGTCCAAATTCTTCTAATTCATTTTCTTCTCTATCATCTTCTTCATCATATCCTATTCTCTTAGACCAGCCAGATCAAGTTCAACAACCATCTTTTTATTTCCAAACAAACCACTTTCCAAATGATCATGAAGAGGTGAAATTAATATATTATTTATACTAATTAATTGTGATGCATCATATATTTCAATATATCTTATTATTGTTATATATTTTTTGTTTTTGTTTTAATTAATTGATCCCCTTTAATTTGATCATGTGATCTTTAGGTTGAAAAGATTAATAGTATGGTCTCAAGTGGATCATGTGATAATAATTCAACTGTTGAAAACCATGAGATCATCAAAAGTAAACACAAGCTGACAATTAGATGGAAGAAAGAAGAAATTGATAAGAATAATATTGAAGAAGCTGATCATCATCATCATGATGGTAGTTCATCCGTGAAGTGGATGTCTTCAAAGATGAGAATGATGAAGAAGATGATAGTTTCTGATCAAACTAGTGGTAGTTCTTCTAACATAGCAAGCAATAATTCAAAGCAAAAATTTGAAGATCAAAAGCAACCACTTTCACCACTAGGAAGCAGCACCACCAACAATTTTTCAAATCAAATTAGGGTTTGTTCTGATTGCAACACCACTAAGACCCCTCTTTGGAGGAGTGGACCAAGAGGCCCCAAGGTACATCCATCTTTTCAAAATAAAATCAATCACATGCTTCGATATGCGATGTTCTAATTTAGACATGTTTTTCTCGAACCTTCAAATTGACGATTCAATTCAACCTATAGTACTTGGGCTATATTTGGAACTACGGTAGCGCTTTGATAAAATCACACTGACACACTGCTTTGATTGAACTTTTGCAAAATTGTGATGATTCACCATTTTTGTAACAACTTTCTGCGAATCTAAACATACATTTATCTAACACGAAAACAAACATAAACTTAGCTGTTTATTTACTTTTTAGGCTCAAACTTTTGATTATTTAGTAACATTATTTTATATGATTTTGCTAATTATTAATTAACTATGATATTTGAAAATTGAACAGTCACTATGCAACGCATGTGGGATTAGACAAAGGAAAGCAAGACGTGCCTTGGCATTGGCAGCAGCAGCGGCAAATGGTACAACAGTAACTGCTGATCAGGCATCTTCTGTGAAGAGAAAAAAGTTGCAGAAGAAAAAAGAGAATAAGTCCAAAATTGATTGTTCTACACATTTGAAAAAGAAGACCAAGTTTGAATCATCATCAGAAGAACAATCTCATCAAAGTAAAAAAGAGTTCATAACTTTTGAAGATTTGAGATTAAGTTTGAGTAAGAATTTGTCTGTTCAACAAGTTTTCCCTCAAGATGAAAAGGAAGCTGCTATTCTTCTCATGGCTTTATCTTATGGACTAGTCCATGGTTGAGAGAG
This sequence comes from Trifolium repens, assembly GCA_030408175.1. Classification (NCBI taxonomy): domain Eukaryota; kingdom Viridiplantae; phylum Streptophyta; class Magnoliopsida; order Fabales; family Fabaceae; genus Trifolium; species Trifolium repens. The sequence continues at coordinate 54,111,138 of CP125851.1, forward strand.
CTTAATTAATTAATGCAGTTCTTCAATTAATTATGATTATTATTCACTAGGTTTTTGATACTATTATTATAGCTATCTTAATTAGGTGTTATTAGGAAACTAGTTTGAATTTGATTAATTAAGGGTACGTTTGTGGTGTACTTAGAGAAGAAGCTGGTGCAATAAGAAAATAGGGAGAAGGACGAAAAAGGACCACAAAATAAGTTGCATTGTTGTAACTGTGGATGGTGGGAGAGAGAGAGAGAGATCAGCTAGGGTGATCATGTGAGTTTTTTTGTTGTTTTTAATTTTAAGAAAGGGTAATATTTTTTTGAGGTGTGAACTTAATTATATATATGTTTGATTTCAACAAGTAGACAATAATAAAAAATATCTCTATCTTTGTTCATCGATTTCATTTTATCTCAACAACTAGTACAATAAAATCCAAAGTAGGATGATTGACAAGTAATTATAATTGCAATTATTTTTAATGGCAAAGATATATAATAAAATGACCAAACCAACAAGGTTTGAAACACGGTCACTCCCACAAACATGGTCTTAAGAGCATAATGATCCGAGATGGTTATAACATACTTTAGAACGTTATGTCAGTTTGACAATGGCTATTTGAGGAAAATAGATTTTCTGCTGTGTTTTTTCACACAATTTTGATGTTGTTATGCATTACAGTCGTCCTATCTAAACTGTACGGCTATGTTTGTTTTTAGTGATTTTATAACTGCATTGATATGAACCCGATCTATAATCAATGGTCAATATTAAAAATTGTGTGAAACAGTGTGAAAATGACAACGGTAAACCTGCATCCCTATTTGAGTAATATTGAATGGTATTATTGAACCACGTTTCCAACTGTAGCATTGTCACATTACTCAACCTATGTCAATTTTTTATGACTTTGTATCTTATACCATTGCACACTAATTTAGATTTTTTGTTGGTAGAGTCTACTTAAGCAGTCAAATTGAATGACATGAATGTAAATATTCTAATATCATCAATAAAGAACGAGTTTTATCTTCCACTTATAAGAAGCCGCATAAGATTGACTAGAGATCTTAAAAAGAAAAAAAAGAAACATTTCAACTATCACTTTGTAATTGAATTAGCATTTTCTTTAATTTGTATAACTAAGCTAGCTTGCACCTTGTATACACTTTTATGTATTCTAAAGACATTTAATTAAATAATTTATAATAAGAAATTTTATCTTGAAAAGATAAGTAAAATTATTATCAAAGTAATAATTATAACATTTTTTGATTTTTTAACAATGTTCTTAAAATAGTGCTTTGTTAGCATTTTACTACAATTAACCGGGAGTATATATAAAGATTTTGTATGATATATTGCAGGTTTTAAGCACACTACAAGGCTATATATATGTATGTGGGACGAATATTGAGGATTTCAGATGAGAAAGCAACACGACTACTTTTATTTCTTTTTTCTCTCATGTTCTTTCCTGCCCTGCCCCGTATCATTCTGAAATTTTTTTAATATAAAAATATTTGACAAATGAGGGAAAGGTTCTCTTTCTCTCAATGATGACAGTGATGATTCGGGTTTGGGATGCAGCTTTTTAGTTACCCCTTTGTGGGATGCACAGTTGATTTTAGATTTTGTCTGCTTCACAGTAATAACGCAAGTAGCTAGTTAGACTTGACCCTTCATGGTACCCAAATACTAGTAATTAATAGTAGTAGACATTACATTACATCGACACAAGAGCGGCGCCACACACAACAAACAAACATCAAACATTATCATTATGGTTCAGATTGCCCATTTTAGTTGGAGACAAACTTCCATAGCAGTGCAATAGTACTGCTACCGCCTCTTTTTCCATATAGTACGTACTCTCCTGCTACTTAAAAAAAAAAAAACCATAATTAACGGTCTCCATGAAACACCGAATAGGAAAACGCTAGTTAGTAAGAACATTGTATAGTATATATATAAAAAAAAGTGGTGTTATTTGAATAACTAAAAGTTGATAAATTTTGGGAAGAGTTGGATTATCTGTCATGCAGTTATAACTCTCGGTCGTCCTATTTAAATTGACAGCTGAGATGATTTTAAATCAACATCTCAGACTTGTTACGGCGTAAAAGCTCAACTGCAATCAATCATGATCCCTTTTGGTACAACCTTCATTTTTCTTCTTCTTCTTTAGCGGAAAAAAAAAAGATAAAGTGAAGGGGAGAGAGAAAAAAAATAATGAGAGTATGAGAGAGTAATGTCCAAAAGTTGTCAATTTTTTGTTGTTCAAATATCATTTTTCTATAGAAAAATGCTAAATACTCCCTCCGTTCCTTTTTATAAGAAACAAAAGTGAAAAAAAATTTGTTCCTTTTTATAAGAAACTTTGACTAATTTTCAAATATTTTAAATGTTGAATTTCACTTATTCCCTTATTTATTATGAAAGAGAATATTAAAAATAAATAAGTTAATTGAATTTAGAGTAATTAAATAGGGGTATAGATGGAATAAGTTTAAATTTATAAGAGTATTAAATGAAAAGAACTATTTACAATGTGTTTTCTTGGTATGTGTAATTTTTTCAAACTGTTTCTTATAAAAAGGAACGGAGGGAGTAGTAAATAGTGTCTCCGAAACACTAGTTAAACATATTAATAAGGAAATTTTGTTTTGTAATTTATGTATTCATTATCTTAAAAGGGTAAAAAGTTATATTGCGAACATTATTTTTTTTTTTTTTTTAGTATACTTAACACAAAATATATATGGTACAAATATAGGACATCGCCGTATGAGTTAATTGTTTTTATAAAAATGAAATTTGATAAATTTAAAAGGACTAAAAATATATTTCACCTTAAATTATTAAATATTTAAAAATGTCTTATAAATATATATGGGGATGTAGCTCAAATGGTAGAGCGCTCGCTTTGCATGCGAGAGGCACGGGGTTCGATCCCCCGCATCTCCAATTTTGTTACATTTTGTGAACTAAATAATATCATAATAATTTGTAAAAAGGTGTGCTAAGGTTGATAGAACCATCAAATAATTACAAATATTTTTATCATGATTATTTTTTAAGTCGGGAAGAGTTATTATGCATAAGGATTTTCATTATGCATGGTGTATAAACAAATCTCAATCATTTGTACTCCAAAGTATTTAATAATGTCAAAACCACTTTGGAGTACAAATTGTGGAGATTTGTTTATGCACCATGCATAAGGAAAATCCTTATGCATAATAACTTTACCCAACAAAATAGACACAAGAAACTGTTATAAAAGTCGCATATATGTTTGATTGCAGTGATTGTATAAAAAATTTACACCAACAATATATAAAAACTAAGCTCAAATTATACGTTGGGTTACACTTACAAGTGTGAGCTAACTTGATATACTTTTTAAGAATTTATTTCTTCTTCATAATTTATTAGTTAATAATAATTCAATTTTTACTAATGCATAAAAAATACAAGTCTCTAAATGCCTATTGGGCCATGATTTGGAGATACGGCCCATTAGTAGGGATCAGATTAAGAGGTTCTTACTTGTCTGTGAAGAAAATGAAAATACAAAGCAAACTCCAAAATACAAAAACTCAAAACTCATTTTGTGTTTCAAGAACTTCCACGATTGTTTTTGGTAGCATAATTCGCAGCGATCATCACCATCATCCTCGTTACCGTCATTTGGTTTTGATGAAATGACAATGAACGAAGCTCCTCCACCTGTACCTCCAACTGAGTTACCCATGAAGCGCTTCAAGTTCGTTTGGCGCTTTCTTTTGCTCTCTAATCTTGCTCTTGGAGGTAACTTACGCTTTTTTCAATTTCCACCTCCACTGTTGCTGTACCTTGAATTTCTGATAATGGGTCGTTGTTTATTACTGTAATCATCTACCCCAATGTGTTTTTGCCTTGTTACGTTATTTGCATATCAGGTGTTTGATACATTGCCTAATCCATCTTTTTTTTTTGGCTTTTCCTTTCAAGAAGTTGCCCACTTGACACATGAACATGCTTCTTTAATTTCTGTGTCTGATTATGCTAGCTGGATTCTTTAGTCTTGCAAGAAACCATTCAAAAAATTTTAACAATATTCATGTCTTTGATTAAGGTCTTTCATTGAAAGGTTTACCAGCGAGAGCAATTTGATTACATTTTTTATATAGAGATGAAGACATTCAAGATGAATTTTTATCACTATGTGGTGAAATATTTCTTTGCTTTTTCATCATTTCATACTTATTTGTTATAATTCATGGTTGTGTTCCAATTTTCTTTAGTAATTATGACTGTTATGGTCAATTTGAATGTAATAGTGAGAGTATTTCTGTCACAATCATTCGGAATTTAAGAACGGAGCTTTTTGAATCTAAATTTGATGGAGTCGAGTTATAGATCACTAGGTTTGGGTATCTGGGGGCATGGGAGGGAGGATCTAAGGGAAATAGTTGGTGCATCTCACAAGGGTTATTATCATCATTGCAAGATGGGTATTGTTTCCTTTTCCCTTTTCACTGGAAATGAATGCTTAATCATTACGTAACTGCACGTTGTGATTGAAAAATGGTACTTAGGACCTGTCTAACATTATTTTTCTTCAACTCGTTCAACTTTTATGTTTAAAAAAAAAACCTCAGTGGTTCAACCAGTTGAAAGATGTGTTTGTATTTAAGAAGAACTTCTAAGAGTCTGTAAATCAGTGGGGTGTCCTTTTTTTTCTTGTTGGTTCTTGAGGAATGATATGGCCATTTAGTGATTGGTGTTTTTTCACTATCACTACCTTGTTACTCTGATGTCTAGTGGGATATCTTCAATAATAATTGCACCATGTGAAGTCACTGGCCATCTGAATCATTTCCACTGCTATATCAAATCATAACTTTCACTACCAGTTACTGATGATTTGTCCTTTAAAAAATTATTACCTTTTGGATATTATTTTGTAAATTTGTGATCAGATTAAAAGGGACGACATATTGGTATGAAAATGATCAGTTTGACAGATATTTTGTATTTTTGCTGATATCATATGATGTTGCATCATACAACGTTAAAATATTTATGCATCATTGGCCTCAACTTCTCATATATTCTATGCTTTTTGATGTCCCGAGAAAAGTGGAAATGGAAACTCTAGTGTATAATGTACATTTGGTTTTGGTTTAGAGGGGGAACATCTACAATATACTAGTACTGGTTTGTGGTATGGTTCCTCTCTTGGTAATATTCCTTGACCTTGTTATGTGAGTTCGTGTGAAAACTGTACATCTATCTATCTCTTTTTAAACATTTAAAACTTTGATTGGGCCAAACTTATTTAATATCTATAAAAAGGAGAATTAAACATTACATGAACAGATTTATATCCCTAGTTTGCTTTTGTTGCTCCGTGATTCATATTTGATAATTCACAGCTTTTCTGTTTGCAAGGGCAAAACGGAGAGATTCAATGGAAATTCATAGAAAAAGAACAGCACACAGATTGCACAAGAGCAAAGCTACCATTGAAGTTCCTCCTGAACCCATCACAAGTTCATTGGACCTAAATTATGAGGATTTCTTGGTCCCTGTCACAGTGCCTGTGGTAGTGCGGGCTCCAATTGCTGAAGAACAACAACAGGAAGTTTTCAAGTGGATGCTGGAAGAGAAAAGAAAAGTGAAACCAAAGGATGCTATGGAGAAAAAACAAATTGATGAAGAAAAGTACATTCTGAAGCAGTTCTTGCGTGCAAAATCCATTCCCAAGTTTTAACTTCCTCTTTGACTCTAGCATTGTTAAATAACTGACAGATTAATGTTTCAATCTGATAAGTTGTCCCTGACTTTGACAAGCTCATCGCTTCCAAAGTTCATTTTTCGCTGAGCAAGACAGTAACAGGTTAATGGCATTGTATTTCCAAGAGTTTTAGGGAAGCAAGCATCATCTTAACCTAGCTAAATTCTTGTAACCATACTAGTTGTGCATTGGGGGATAACTGTAACCGTCGTCTTATATAATGGAAACATAGATATTATGCTAGAATATTAGTGCTATATCAACAACATTGAAAATGAGAACCATTATGCCCCCGCTACTGGTAGGTCTCTACTTTTTCAATTGTATACTTAATTTTTGGTCCTAACATATGATATCTGTGTTGGTTGTGTGCTTGGATGAATGATGTACTTACCGATTATTCTTTTAATGATTAAGCCTATCTTTGGATCCTTAGTGAACTCGTCACTCTCGCTTTTGTAATTTTTTCTAAATCCAAACACAAAAGTTTATGGTGAAAACTATTGTGTGGGACGCCTATGTACTTGCAAAAGAAGACACGAGAAATGATAGTGATATACTGATATTAACAATAGAATTTAACTCAACCTAAGGTTATGTTTGTTTGTGGCAAACTTGTCATGTCATGTGAAAGTGGTGAACGTTGTTATACTTCAAGTGGGTCAGGCTGAGCAACCAAAGTTTTGTTATATGACAGTTTAAGAACTGGACTTGATGTTTAAGCAGCCACCAACCTCAGTTGTTGATGAATCTCTATCCAACTGCTTGGATTGTCTCTCAAATGTCAGTCGCGGCCAATCTTCATGCACATCCCACAGATGTTATCCTACAGGGTTGAAAGAGTGGTGCTCAATTTTCTTTCATTATTATAAAATAAAACACATTTTGTCTAGGCCCCTACCTGAAAACAGTAAACTGCTGTACATGTCCAAATTTATGATTTCATTCCAAGCACGCCATAATTTGATTATCATGAGCTGAAAATTGATCGTTCTTGTTGATGCAACAGTACAGGACTTGGCAATATGCTAGTTTTGTTTTAGAGCTCGTCGTAGATTGAAATCTAAATTTTTATTTGATCACCTTAATTATTAATGCAGTTCTTGTCTTGTAGTATTGAAATTCTTGTCTTTGCAACGTTAGGTACCAGCCTGATCTCAGGTACTCACTCCCATGTAGAAGTAATTTTGATATCAATATCATGTTAAAGAAACGAGTGAAAATAAAAAGATTCATTTTATTACTTTTAATGTAAATTATAATTCCACATAGTCTATACCAAGACGGTTCAAGGGTAAGATGATTATCCGATAAAAAATTATCGAAGGTATGTCATACAATTAAGTATGACACATTGGTGTCATTTTTCTGACTCTAGTTGTAGATATATTAGTAGTAGTAGATTGATTCCTATTTTTATGCGTATGTTATGTATATATTTTTTATTGTTTATGTTCCTATTTTTATGGACATTTGTCTTTTATAAAAAGAATTATGTAAAATTAAATTTAAGAATAAAAGATTTAAAATAATTATTAAAATTGATAAGGACAAATTAAATAACTTGATAGTAATCATCTTTAATATATTGTTAGTACATATCATATTTTTAAGTAAATTCGGAATCTGTATAATCAAATATCAAATCATAAATATCTAAAACAAAATAACAAATCATATCTTTTATTTTTTGGAGACGACAAAACAATGGATATTTGTATATAAAAAAGAAGGAATAACAAATCATATCTTTTTACTTGCCTAAAAAGAAATCTTTGATTACTTATCAATTCTGTTATAAATACATAATATAAATATATATAAATCCTTAGTTTCATTCAATATCTAGTTAATTTTGTGAAAACACTCTGAATTGATAGATATGGTTGTTATTAAAGAATTTAATGATGATGATTTCAATAATGAAACAATGTTTGATGTAACAAGATTTACATCTTTCCTTCAAAAAGACAACTCCTTTCTTACTCCTTGGAGTTGGAAACCTAACACATCTATGAATGACATTAATTCTACTAAAGAAAAACAATACCTTACTTTTCATCCAGAATCATATTTTAGTTATCAGGTAATTTTTTATTCATTATTGTTTGTAATTCTTAAGTCATTGTCAGTTATATTAATTTTTTTATTTTTGTTAAACCAATAATGTGCTACCTTCATGATTGAGATTTACCATGATTATTTATAGTGTTGAATAATATGTTAAATTTTGAACACGGATCTCTGAATTTATAAATTTTATATAGTCCATATTAAAACTTGTGTTTGTCCAAGTACTTGTAATTTATGTTTAGGATAGAGTTTACATGATTTTTTCATTTAAAAATTAAATCATCCCAAGGAAGAAAAAAACACTAATATTTCTTATAACCAAGACAATGAAAAGATGACTTAAATTCTTTTGTTTGTTTTTTCAGATTATTGGTCATGAAAGTAAGAACAATGCTCAAATAATTAATTACAACCAATGCTGGTCATCTGAAAGGTAATGTAAAAGTTTAGAGATAAAGTTTAAATTTCTTATCATCATATTCAATAACTTTTCAATTATTAATAATATTAATATTATTATTATCATTATTAAAATTAGTTTTTAATTCTTCTTTCCTAATTTTTATTATGCTTTTTTTTATGTCAGATTATATCCACAAGTTATTTGGTATCCAGTTCCACTCATATTTTACAACCAAGTTCCAACTTATTTCATGTTTCCTACTAATTGAAGCAAGAAGCACATATGAAGAGTGATATCAAAATATCAAGTATAACATAGAAAATGATATCAAGAGTGATGAACATTTGTATGGGGTGTGATGAAAAAAGAGGGTTAACAGTACTTATGTGTTATAATTTTGGGAGAGAGACAAAAGTAATTTTAGAAGCATACATGATTTTATTGTTTTGAGTCTTATTATCTAGAAGAATTGAATTTACCTTTACAATTGGTTTACATATCAAATTTTGAATTTGAAGCTTTGCATCAAAAATTGATTTTATTGCACCAAAATTAATTCAATTCTAAATTTCACCTTTATACAGTGCGGAGTCAAAAAAAATTATAATCGTTTAGTGGTCCACCAAAATATTTTCTCTTTGATGAATAAAGGGCTTAGATTTATAATGTTCATGCATAATCTCAAGCTCAACCCAATGTATCTCAGGGTCGTCCCTGAGATTTTGAGTACCTTATCGGAATTAAAAATTTGGTGCCTCATTTTTTTTATAAGTCATAAGTTTATTTTATTTTATGAATTTATAAGATATATAACTATAAATGTAGATGATTGTAAAAAAGAAAAAGTTCACAACAAATCAAAATTACAATAAAATTATGCATGTATCAATCAATTTGAACATATATCAGTAGCATTTCACACTAAGATTCAATATAATGTCCCTAAAAAATTTTGGTGCACCTAAAAATATGGTGCCCTGTGCCACCACTCCTCCGAACGCCCTCCGGAACCTGCCTGATGTATCTATTTCATAAACTGCAACCGATTTATTTCCACATAAAGACTAAGGTCATACTAAACGGTACACTCGGTTCACTTGTTAAGCTATCAAAAATAGAAATTAAATATAAAGTTAATGTTAATAAAGACAAATTTTTACATTTTTAATATATTGAATGCACAAGTTTCAAGATAATTATTTTTTTTTATAGAAATTTTTTCTTATTTATATGCTTAACTATTGCACCGAGTGTATTATTTAGGATTTTCCTAAAATGGATAAAATTTGACACATATCAAAAACTAAAAAGTATAATGCTTGGTGCAAACGCATATGTAGGCATGGCAATAAAACTCATACCCGCGGGTACCCGCCCAAACCATACCCGCTTTGACGGGAAAAACCCGAGTTGACTGGGTTTGAGTTCGGGTTTGGGTTCCCCAATTTCAAAAGACGAGGTTGGGGAGGGTAATGGGGATATTGATACTCACCCCGAACCCGTCCCCGAACCAGCCCCACTTATATTAAAATTAGATTTTACCTTTTTTAAATTAGAAATTCTTAAACAATCTCTTAAATTACATTCATATGTTTATTTGTTATCTTTAATTTGAATATTAAACAAACTATTTTCTCTATTTTTTTTCTTTATTTAAAAAAATATCGTTGAAACAAAATAATTTTGGGTTTTTAACTTCTTTTTTTTAATACAAAAATACTAAATGCAATCCAAATTCATGTAGGAAAAAACGTAACGGGGATACCCGAACCCCGTCGGGATACCCGATTTTCGTTGGGTTTAGGGTTATACTTTTTATCCCGTTGGACAGGTTTGGAGAAACCCGAACTATATGGGATTGGTTTGGGGAGGGCAAAATTCGTCCCTGTCCCGCCCCATTGTCATGGCTACGCATATGTCCATTTGTTAAATGCAAAAGAAACCACGTCAAATCTCAATTTATTTCGTTATTATATCAGTTATTATCAATGTAAACCCGTGGACCTTATATTGCCTCTCTAGCGGTAGAACTTGACAAAGAAATGCTCTTAATTTCTTTTGTGATAATAACTCAATACAGAGAGACAAAATAAACCGATTATTTATATATTGGATCCGAATTGCATGCAAGTTTTAGTCCAAAATTAAAAACCCTCTAATTATCTATACTTGTGTACTCTATATAGGTGACAAGACAAAGACAACCAACTATATAAATTATTGATTTAGTATTTCTTTTGTTTAATATTTGATGATGGATGCATACCCTATTTTATCCGATCTCAGATACAAGTTAAATTTAATCGAAGGAAATTGTTGTACTTAGTTAAAAATACGGATAAAATACATCAATTTTATTTATTAATTTTTTCATTTATTTGAGACCGAAGTAGTACGTATGTGACTAAATAAATGAGACTAAATAAATGAACGGTGAAATAGAAAAGAGAAAATTCAGTACCTTTTACTTTTCATTATTGTGTTGTAAGGATGAAAGTTCTACCGTTATAGATTCTTCTATTTTAACCAAATAAAAATTTGTACACAGTTTAAGGATCAAACCAACCACTACTTAAAAGACATAAATATTTTATCGCTTAAATCAATTTATTGTTTGTAGAACCATTAGAGTTATTAGTGGAAAAAAAATTAATACAACTTGTCACTTGCTCCTATGACATTGAAAGTGTTTTGACTGAACTTTAAACTTTCAAACTAGATCAAGGTCAATGTCACTTTCATCGGCTCAATCTCGCAACCATTATCTATATATACAACATTTAAACTAAAAAATACAATAATTTCCTTTGATTAAATTTCTGGAGTGTTTTCTAAAAGAAAACCCTTTTTTTATCGCTGATCACCTCTATTTTGAATTTCAACCTCCAACTCAGAACATTTTTTCCACTAGTTTATCACCAGGAATTCCCTACTCTCTGTTTTATTTCATCGGATAAATCTAAATTATGCAATTATACTTCATGAAGGGCAACATTTTTAATCCAAGATTGAAGTTTCTTGCCAATGAGAATCTATATATATATCTATATACACTAAAAGGAAAAGGATAAAAATTCAAATGTTAAAGAGAAGAGTGCAGAAGAAGAAAAGGACGGAACTAGCTAGAGCCAAATATTTAGTATATCTTTTGGTCGTAAAGAAAATGTGAAAAAGGAAAATGTTGGCCCAAAACAGAGGAACAACAATCGTCACCTAGTTGACATGAAATAATAAGACATTTCTTTCGATTATCTTTGTAATGTATAGAAAAACAAATTAACGATTACTTATATAAATTATATAATAATACTACCAAAAACTACGCGGTGGTGTAAAGGAACTAACTTCTTACATATCTTATTTACATAAGTTTATGAAATTAATTCATTGTTATATTATGTACAAAACATTATGCCACTACAAAACTTGTAACTTTTACTAATTTGGGCACAATGTTTATGGGTTATGGTTAGTCCAAAAGAAAATCCTAGAATTGAATCTTTGCTTGCAGCTACGCCTTGGAAGTTTTTTTTTAATATTGCTTTGTGGCGTTTCCATTGTCTCAGGTGTGATGCTTAAGCTTAACATGTTCCACATAATCTCAACATCTTTGTAACCACACATTTCAACATCATCTCGAAGACTCAACAACCCACCACCGGCTCCACCGCATTCGCCGCTGCATTTAACCGCGCCGCCGCTTCCACATCTAGCAACAACCCCTGCCCCTATATATTAAAGGAATGAATTAATATAAGTTGATATATATTTGATTCATGGTATTATGAATCAACTTGTTTTTTATAAAAATGACCGGAAAAATAGTAATAATATTTTAAGAAAAAGGAAATAGAAAGGGGACCCACCAGATTTGCGAAGCTTGATTCTTGTGGAGAGAAGAGTAGTGAAAGTTCTTCTGAGCTTATGCAACCAATCCATGTATGAAGCGAACTGGCGCAAAGAGAGGGGAGGGACATAAGTATGTGATTTACTAGCAATATAGTAAGATAAGATTTGTATATAATTGAATTTTTCATGTGTATATATGGGGTATAGTATATGAGAAATGAAGCATTACATTAAATTAGAAAAAAGAAAGGCACCGAAACCTATAACACGTTGGTTGAATGAGGTGCCAAGCGTCTTGTGTTGGTACAATCCACAAGGCCCAATTTGGTTTGCTGCCAATAATGCATATGCCATGTAAGCATCAAGGATTTGACTACACTTCAACTTCTTCAATTTTATTTCTTAATCCTAGTAAAAGCACACTAACTAAGAATAAATAAATATTATTGATTCGGCTTCGGCTGCTCTTGTCACATTCTAAGAATCTCTTAAATGGTCCACGTTTTCATGCCTACGATGAATGACCCCCACTTACTTTACTTATATTCATACATCACCACCCTTGCTTGACCTTGACTCTTCTCTTTTTCATTTCCAATTAACTTTCTTTTTCTTTTACAAAGAAAATAAAGTACTCCTATTAGATTTACAACGTATAAATATAAAGATTAATTCGTCTTTTTTATAAAAGATACTCCATTTTTTAGATTTATTGAGTAATTGATGTGTCTGGTCTATATTATAGTCCAAATACATTAATCATTAAATGAATTTAAAAAATCAATTGTCTCTTATAAAAATAATCGGAAAAAGTATTATTCTATTAAAAAATTTATATAGTTGAGTAAAAAAAATTAAAAATAAAAATGGAAAATTCTTAAAATTTTAATTTTTTAAACGGGAATATTTTGAAAATTGTATAATCATGTCATCAAAAATCTAATAAACATATTTTCAACACAAAAGTTCTTTAACATAAAAACATGTCAAATATAATAGATGATAAATAGAAAGAGATAGACAAACATAGGTTTGATTTTATAAATTTAAACATGTCGGTGTTCGAACCAAAGTTGTAAGATTATGTGTCTTTTCTATTTTATTTTAAATAAGGGTGGCAAAGCAGGTAATCCCGCTCCATTTAGGCACGTCATGTTTAAGCCCGCTTAAAAGCGAGGAGACGAGGCGTACCAACTTAGCTAGTCGAGTCTAAAATTATCCTAATTTTGTTTATTGGCAGGAAAGCGAGTTGGCAGGCTGACACTTTAAAGTAAAAAGTTTTTTATTTTATTTTAGCATTTGTGTTAAAAAAATGCCGATGTTATTTAAAAAAATTGGAAACAAACAAATTTATGCGAAAAACGAGACAAATCAAACACCAACACACTATCAAATCTAACAACTTAGTTAACAAATTCAACATAAATAAAATCTGAAGCAATGCCACCGTTATAAATCCCGCATTAAACAATTTTCAAAATAAAAATAAATTTAAAATACATAGAAAAAAAAACATAAATTTACTTAAATAATTGTTGTTTTTTATTGGGTTGGGCCACTTCATTTGGTAAGTCAATGCATCATTGATCCAGGAGCTCACATTTGTGTTTCTGATTGCGGCGGCGCTGAATCAGCTGAGCATTTATTCCTCTTCTGTATTACTTTTGGTTCCCTTTGGTCGTTAGTTCGAGCATGGACTGACTTTTCGTCGGTGGACCCTCAAAATCTATCCGATCACTTTCTTCAATTTACTTATTCATCAGGTAGTCTTTGAGCACGACATTCTTTTATACAACTCATTTGACTGTTATGTGTTTGAGTTAAAAGAACCGACCCATTTTATCACCCCTATTCTTAAATACCAATAAAAGTTTCTAAAAAAAAGAAACCGTACAAATTACTCAAACATAAAGTTGATGTGGAAATGGACTCTAATGTTCCAAAGTCAAATTATGTCGGTGTCGTAGCATTCATGCATACAAATTAATTTATTTATTTTTTACTCAAAAACAATAATATATATTCATTCAAATTTATAGGAAATATATCAATTGAAATCATTACATATTTTATTTTGCTAAAAACTAATAAGAATGAATCTATAAATAGGCTCATAACATCCGAGTTAATAGCATAAAGCGACTTAATGTCCATGACAAAGCATACCATTGATATGACAAACTTCAAGTGTCAGAAATAATCATGTATCTGGATCTGCAACGTTGATCAGACGCGGTTCTATAGCCCAGCTTGCCTGGGCTTCGATAATTTTTTTTTGGTATTTTAGGGGTTATTTTTGGACAAAATTGAGGTTTTTAGAGGATAACTTTGGGCAAAACTGGATTTTTTTTGTTTAAAATTGAGTTTTTTATTGCAAAACTCCCGACTTTACAAATGTTCTAGCTCCACCACTGACGTCGATGATGCTAAATTCATTGAATCTGCACTGAAATTGGATCGAAATAAACCTGTAAATCTGAACAAACACAAACATTGTTCCAAGACAGGACAAACACTGTATTAAGACGGGAAATCAAAACTAAAACCCTGCACTAAGATGAAATGAAAACAACACCACATGAAAAAATCACGAAAGAGAAAACTCAAATAAAACTTAAATAATATGTGGATATCACTTATTTAAATTAAAAGAAATAAAAAAAACAATCAAGAGGGGTGATTCCGGATCAAAATTAATCTTAAACCACCCATCTCTAATTGATAAACCAAAAAGAAATCAACAAAGAAATTGCTGTCGGCGGTAGAGAGAAAGAAGAGAAAGAATTAGGATCTACATTCCAATTTTGGTATACTAATAATTAACTTAAATTACAAATATTTAAGTTTTATATATGTTTGTAATAGATATGTGTTTTATGTAACAAATAAATCTTTTAAGTTTGTAATTTGTATTAGTAAAAAAAAATAATTTTAATTTGTAACATTTAGATCATTTCAATTAGATTTTGAATTGATAAGTAGAACCTTAATGTTACAAATTACAAGCTTAAATAACATATTTATTACTTAAAAGTTCAGAAAAATTTATTTATTACAAACGTAAAATTTAAACCACCTCTGCCTATGCATATTGCCTATATATTATTATAATATCCAAACAATAGAATCTTATTTCATACCATTTCATTCCACCTTATTCCACCGATACAAACATAGCCTAAGCTGGAGAGTGGTCATGGTGCACAAGCTTTTTCCTTATGCACCATACATAAATAATAAAAATTGCTTAATGCACCTCCGAATTGCTTAGTGGATTCCCATATTTCTAGCGCACCCCTAGAAATTTGGGGGTGCACTAGAAATATAGGGATGCGCTAAGCAATCTGAGGTATTTATGCATGACTTAGGGCATCTCCGATGCAAGTGTCTTATTGAGTTCTTAAAGCTTAGCAACCATATTTTATTTTATTTTACCATTGGAGTTGGATGACATGACATTCAAAGTTGCTTAGAAATAAGGGATGAAACTTCATGTTGCAACTCTTACCTTGAGTGGCTTAAGCAATAAAATTTATTATTTTAACAGGAATTAGGTGGGGCCCATACTTATTATTTGAATCAAAATTAAGTGAAAATAAAAAATATATATAAATTGGTGGGGTCAAATATGAGTTGCTTATTTTAATGCCATAAGAGTAAAATTGGTTAAAGTTACTTATCAATTGCTTAGATCCTATATGGCAATTTAGATCCACAAAAAGTAAGTTAAACTACCTATCTAAACTTCCCCATTGGAGATGCCATTATGCACCATAAATTGTGCCTGTAAACTCTTCAAACTTGCAGAGTTATCCGTGTTTATCTCCTGGAATAATTATTGGGAAGCAGATAATGTGGTCCCTTGCACAATCGTAACAGGTTTTCTGAAAACCATGGGGACGGCCACAAGTGAGCCGCCGATACTAGCCGCGCTTTTTTCAAATCGACATCAGTTCCCGGCAAACGGAGCAATTAAACTTCCCAATCACAATCTCATACACGCAACACCACCAGCATTGCGCCGCCGTGGTTGGACCGCCTGTGCAAGCCGTCCAAAACATCCGATTCCGGTTTTTAACAACATTGACGACGACGACAGGTCAGTTCAGTGCCTTTTCTTTCATTTCTAATTTGATCCAATCCAATAAATTTGAATGCATCAAACACCATTGCCGTTATTTAGGGATTTCTATTCCTAACTTGCACACAGCTTCTTTCAGTTTCTTGTTCCTTAGTTACTGTGAGAATCATAAGAAAAAAATAATACGAAGATTATATTGATAATGAGAGAATTATTAACTACATCAAGGGTGCATAAGACTTATACAGTCAATGAAAATAACAACTAACTACTGTAACTAACTAACTCGTGTGACTAATTGGTATAACTAACTTTTATATGTCGTGAGAATCAAAATTTGTGTTTTGATTGTAAAGCTAACAGCTATTACCTTTCATTTTTTTTCTTTAGGGACTCGATGGGACAAATGTGGCAAATATGTTTTAATTTCTCATGGAGATGGTTTTCTAGACTTGTTTCCTTTTACTTGTTATTGTCTCTTAATCTGGTTGCTGTGGCCTCTGATTATCCAGCTCCTTCTACTTATGCCTGTGAGGACATTACCAATTACTATTCCCCTTTGAAGAATTTGAGATTAAAAGGCGAAGCACTCAAGAGAAAATTGAATACCATTATTTCTCCACATCATTCCTTGTCCTACCAAGAGGTTATTTCTGGTTTTAAAAATGTACTCTGTGTGTAACCTCAGCTTTGAATTCCATGCAGTAAATGTGTGACACATTTATCACATTTATTGATCTTAGCCGTCTAATCTCAAATCGACCGTTAAGATTAGTTAAAGATAATTTAGTGAAGATGTAGTATGAGCCGACTGATTTCAAATTGAAGGCTGAGATCAATTAATGTCTGTTAACTGCACAGTTTTCAAAATGCTGAGATCATTTCTCTGTGGTATTTCAAATCTTATATATCTGTAATGTCACAGGTGTGGGATGCTCTCAAGTTTCTTGATGCTGCTGATATTGATAAACCAGGAGCTTCATCGGGAATGTATGCAATGCGTTTATAACATGATTACTTTTTTTTTTTTTAGTTTGCTTTACACTTTCCATTGCGTGATGCCTTTTGTTTATTGCATTATGTTTAGCTGGTTTATGTATGCCTGGTGATTTTTGATACGCAGAGTTGAAATCTACTCTCTCAGAGTTGTTCCAAAATGGTTATCAGGAAAACCGCAAGGATGGAATAGTAAGTCAAATGCTCAATTTGATGAACTTGTCATTATTTCAATATTGGTTTTTGACTACTGTTAATTATCTTATGGTATTTGACAATTTGTAACAAAAAGGTAAAAATGCAAGTATGTCTGATAAGAAAATAAACATCTATTTGATAAAATGCCAAAGTAGAAAGATTTTTATTGAACTAGTGTATATTGCACACGGAGCTTGTTTTAAGCAGTTGATCTTTAACAGTCTCGAGCTTAAATAAATACGTATATGCAATAATGGTAAGAATTTGACCTCGTAACATTAGTCGTGAAATGGTAAGAGACGGGGTTCAAATCTCTTTGAGTATAGTCGAGAAGTGATCATTAGTGTTATTTAAATAATAGTAATTTTTTTCTTTACCAATTTTTTTTTTATAAATATTTGTGTTTCCTTAGAGAGAATTTAGCTTGATGGTTTTAGCAGGGGCTAAGAACTCACCCTTATCTCTCTCCTATAGCGCAGACCTATTTCATTCCTTGTGATGAGCTCCAATTCTACCACCTGTTCCATTTTGATGTGTAGATGGAATAACTAACTCCAAAATTAGACCTTTGATACCAATTGATATGAATTGAACCAAATATAGTAGAAAGTAGTTTTTATTGATAGAAAATTCTATAACATCTTCGGTATTCAAGAAACTTGGTTCTCTGCCATCTTACATTATCTAACTAAGTCGCTAATTTATGTAATTGTATCTTACAGGGGAGCATCTTTGGCCTCGTTCTTATGGGCTTACTACTGCTCCATCTTTGACTGATTTACACAACATTCGCCCTGCCGACGTTAATGGTAAGGGGGACCACAGCATAATATTTTGCCAACATAACAATTTGGTTGATATTACAAGTTTCTCTCAGTGAATTCATCAAGAGGAAACAAGTACTACGGGGAATGCATAACTAGCTTGACCAAATGTTTGAGGCCAGCCAACAAAGAAGCTGCTTCGGACACTGAAGCAGACAAGAAGAGGTGGGCACCACCTAAGCAGGTCATATAATCATTTTGTTTTTTATTTGTCATTTTAATATCCTATTAATTCATTGCTGATCATGCTTAAAATTTGACGGATATCTGGCCTGGTAGTTTCACCTTACATCATCTGAGCTATTATGGTTAAACTTAAAGGTGTTTTGGACTAGGGTTGGAGCATTTCTACTCTAGATTAAACCCATCTGATTAGAATTTATTCAATCTCTATAACTTATATTCACAATTAATTTGTACCTTGCAAATCAACAATAGTTGTTAAAAGGAACCTGAAAGGAAGGTGAAAGCTCCACTACTGTACTACTTCTATTTTCAAGTAGCTATGATGTCTCTTCACCTGCGAAATTAATATATTGTTGATTCAAACTTCATATAGGATATACCTCTTTGATATTTATGTCTTAATGTTAACCTGACCTCAGGTTAGAGGAGATATTGCAAGGGCATTAATGTACATGGCAGTCAGTTATGGGTTTCAACAACCAGGGGAAAGTCCAGGTCTTCGCCTTTCAGACACTCCAAATGCTGGTAGGTTCAACTGTTGAAGTTCTCGCCAAACAATAATATTTGGATTATGACCTAAAACCGGCTAAAATACATTCCTTACCTGTGTTGGGTGAATTTTTAGTGTGTTTATCATGCTTTTTATGTGGTTGTTTATTATTAGATGATTATCTAGCTTTTCAGTGTATTTATCTTGCTCTGTATTTATCTTGAAGTTCGCCCTGTGTTATATGCTTTTTTATAATACTAATAGTAATTATACTTATTAATAGTAATTCTATATTCTATACTCAATTTATGTTGCAATGTACATATTGTTTTATGTTGAAAAAAGAGTTGCTTTTGAAAGTTGCAACTCGTTTTTTGCTTCTTATAAATTGAGTATATAATAACTCTGGTCCTTGTCTGCGATTTTTTATTGTCCTTCAGAAGTAGTATATAATTGAGTCTTATGATTTTAAAATTAATTGAAGTGGTCCAGCATTCATTACTGTTTTTAATAACTTGTAAGTTAAAATATTATGCTATAACATCAAATTGAGAATTTATATCATTACTGCAGAAAACAGAGAGATGGGACTGCTTTCCACATTGTTAGAATGGAATGAAATGGATCCACCTTCAAGGGAGGAGAAACTGAGAAATGAAAGAATATGCAAATTTTATCAGCATAATCGTAATCCTTTTGTTGATCATCCCGAGTATGCGAATCTTATATGGAAGCAGGTTGTTTCAAGACATGGTCCTCACAGTGATAAGAATGTCTCCAACAAAGAAAAAGAATTAGAACAGTTATCTCAATTACCTCACTTGTAATATTGTTTGCCACTATTTTTAATATGGTTGATTCTAAATAAAACATTCAACTGTTATTGTTTATTGTATAGGATGCCTTCTTGCTAAAGGAATGTATAATCCAGTGTTATTTTGTCGAACTAATAATAAAATCATTTGCATTTCTTATTGATCTAAGGGTTTTGTTGACCCGTCAAAATTTGTTCGTTCATTCATTCATTCATTCTAGATCATTATTTTTTGATCAAGTTACATTCTAGATATTGACATGCATTCTGTTTCTTCTAATATTTTTCATTTGACCTTTGATTTTTTCATAGGATTAAGAAGAAAAAAACAAGGTAAGTGGACAATCCTTTTTCTATTATGCCTTTCTCCATCAAATTTATTAGTACTTAAAATAAAAATGAATATCATTCATTTACATACTATTTTACAGGAAATAATATGCATAGTAAACATACTATAAAATATAAGCTGAGTATATTTATATTATATATGCTAGTTGTTTTTTTTCCATGATATATGATTATATATAGTTTTTGTTTTCATGCAAGTGAGCATTCAGGAGGGAGACCCTGAGGAAACCGTGTTTTATCAGTGCAATAATTATAAATCATGTAATTCTTTTGCACCCATTGAATCCTAGCTTGCCCTGTAGAATCTAATGATTGTTTCATCCATGATTGATCTGAAGTTGGATTTTTGGAAGAGCAAGAGGAACCTGAAGAAGTCCAAACACAAGCTTGGATATTGAAGTTTCCATATGAAGCAGTGAATGGGGCTTGGGCCCAATCTGTTTTCACCAGGCCTCCTCTTGTGGCCCAATTATCTGCATCCCAAAGGCTTGAGTATATACTCATTGCTTGACTTCTTGGAAAAGGAATACCTTTTGATTCAAAATTCTTGAATTCTCTTAGAGGGGTCCCATCCACAGAAAATCTGATAAAGATGACACAAAAAAGGGTTTATAATACGAAGATAATATATTTTTTTTTATTGGATGTCAATAATAGGACATGCACAATTAGTATAAACGTCCAATAAGAATCTAATATTTTGCAGTTACTTTTAAATTAGGATTTTAAAGTGGACTTGAGCAGTAATATCATGTTTTTTTTTATGTGATGTCAGTTACAAACTATTTTATATCGATAATATATGTCTATTAAACTCTTGTTAATTTTTTTTTATTATATGTAAAAAATGTGATAGAAATGAGGTAGGATTTATACATGATACTTTGAGGGTTCCAAAGAATAGAATAAGTGTGAAAGTCCTTGGTGGGGTCGAACCATAAATAGAATTGCTGTTCTTTGTTCCCTTTCCCTTGAGCATAAATGTTTGTATGAACAATATAAGGATCACCACTTAAGTTACCCAAAAATTCAAAATCTATTTCATCATGAGCACCACCAAGAGAAGATAGCTGCAACAATCAATAACAAATATTTAGTTATTAACATAAAGTATTTCATAAGAATATTCCATTAATTTGATGCTAAAATTTTTATATGAAAATTGCACAAGGGAAAGTAATGAAGGAAACTCAAACTTACATAATATGTTGTAACTGTTCCAGCAGAGTTACCAGGCACAAGTTTTAGTTGCATGTCAATTTTTCCAAACAAGTATTGATTTTTGGAACGAAATCCAGAGCCAGAAGCTTTGTCCAAAGACAGAGTAAGAAGTTGTCCATTGTTAAGGATTTTGCCACGACCATCACCCCATGTTATATCAAAATATTGATTGAAATTACTACCAGCAGAAGCTACACCCAAAAAGGCTATAAGAAGAAAACCAATAAGTATTTTATTTGCCATATTTTAACAAACTAGTGATGAATATGCCTATATTTTGGTTGGTGTGAATAGCAAGCAACTTAATTTGAAGAGAAAAGAGAGAAGTGTATTTGGTGAGGAATGAATTTGCATGCAAGTTGTGGAAGTATATATAGTGAGTGTATTAAGAGGAGGCAATTATGAATATGAAGAGCTAATTGGTATTTTTAGGAGGTGGTGGAAGTGGTTGGGAAAAAATATTGCAAACGTGTGGAGTGAAGTGTAGATATGGGTTGACTTGTCTTTGGTGAGACTAAGCTGATCAAGTACTGTAGGGTATGTGGGGCCATGACAGCTGGCTAATGAGGGGATTATAGTACATCCCAAAGTTATTATCAAATTATTATTTGGGCCAATGTACTGCACAAACTTTTTCGTATATGCACCTGAAATGTATTGCCTTTTATAGTTCATATTTATCATGATGGCAGCTGTCTTGGTTATAGCAGTCTTCTTAATGGTTTCATAAGTACGATTAGTATAACGTCTTTCATACATGTGTCACATGAATTATGATATAGAGTCTCGTAAAATTGGAAGCTTTAAAAAAATTACAGGGTATCAGTTCTGGTATCATGTAGTTTTTTGAGATCCAACTGTGGTTCTTTCTACCAAATTCAGCGTCAATCATCACTAAATCAACTAATAATCGGTCTTTCAATTCAAAATTTAATATGATATTTGAAACTTTCCAAGATCCATTTGATTATGTGCTATTTGGTTTTCAGTATGGAATGTCATCTAACATTCATGTACCAAACGCAAATATTAGATGTAAAAAAGAGTGTTATGAATATTAAATAAGAGATAATTGAATATATGTTTATAAGTCGGAGGTATGTGTTAAAAGTGCAAAAATTTGTGTGTAACTTATTGATTTTATTCATACTTCTGAAATTACTTCTCTAAATATAAAATCAAATATGCACAAAAGCTGTGTGTCACTTAATTTTAAGAAATGGCAATTTTTTTCTTTCTAGATGTTGTTAATTGATGATCAAGTACAATTGAGAATAGGATAGTTTGGTCTCCCTAACTAATAAAAATATTGAGCAAAGAAAAAAGATGGCTTCATTAATTGATTGTTAATATTATTCACATTATATTGAAGTTGTACATACATGGGTGGATTTTCAACTTACGTACGAACAAAGTGTTATCTTAGATGGGAAGTTTCAACAAATACAGGTGCAGAGTTTATTACGGTATAGAAAATTCACCACTCTCTATTGGACTTTGAAGTTTAAGTTTATTACATTTTAAAGGGGTTGGAGAAGCTTAAGGTATAGAAATGAGCTGGTTAAATTCACTTGTTTCACCGTAATAGCTTTCTGCCAAAATTGGGTACCAAAATTAATTATTGCAAAAATGCATGTAATTGTGAAATATGAGTAATGAGTATTTTTCTTCTTCTTAACACATCGAGGGATTTTTTATTTTTTTACTTAGAATAGAGATCCACCTACTCTCTGAATTATTGAATGAACTAAGGAAAAATTGTTTGATAATTCCCTTATGTGTGTCTATTTGGCACAAGAATCATACAGGATTAATATTGGTTTTGGAAGAAACTTCTTCTTCCACTTAAATTAGAAGACATTTATGACAAATTCTTATGCCTATATGGCTGTAGACCAGTATTTGAAAATGTTTAAAACTCTAATGCATAACTTACATGAAAAGACAAATTACAATATGGATTATGTGGTCTATCAAGAATCAATATTTTAAAAAGTTCAAAATTCAATAGTCATCTTTTAGTAGAGGATAATGAATATTTGAATAAATTTATATGTCAAAGAAGATTTTTTTTTTAGTCAATATTATATGCTACTATCATGTTCGGCTCTTACGAGGCGTAAGGTGGGGGCTACGACCTGAGTCGTAAAAATTACGAGGCGTAAGGTATAGCACACATTCATAAATCACCAAACCACTATTGACTAGGCCATTTCAATTATTGTAACAAATTTATAAATTAGTTTATATTTGACAATTCATACATTATATTGCAATCTATACCTTTTTTATGCTATTAATTTTATGTTTAATTTAAATAAAATAACAATTTTTTATAAACATTTTGTGTTTCTTTTTGTTGGAGACCATTTTTCATATTTGAATACGACGTCCAAATTATTTGAGTGAACCCTAACAACTGTATGTCTATATCATCATTTTGCACTTAGATATTGAACACTTTTTCAAGTATATTACTATTTTTTTTAACAATAGTTAGTATATTACGTCAACAAAAGAGTTATAATTTTTCACCTTCACTAGTGTTTAACCTCAGTCTTTTTATATGGTGCCGACATGGTTATTTTTATTTTATTTTTTGGTATTTTGAAATGGTCATCTTTGGCAGACACATATCACAATCTCTGTAAACTGTTTCTTCTAAATAAGTAAATATCAAATCTTCTGAAATAATAGGTTTGAGTTATGAGTTTTATTCGGTTGATAAGAACAACATATTATATGTAGTATGCAGTAGTTTATTCGGGGTTTGAACATCAAACATTCTATTTATTTACCTTTAAGATAAAATTTCTATCTATAAATTCGTGAATAAATAAAAATTGAAAATTTATACCACAAATTATATTACTTATACCTCAACAAATGTCTCTTTCTCAGTGATTTTGATTCTTGAATCTATTTTTGAGTAATCAATTGGTCCTTAAATTATTTTTTTCCGTCAATTTAATCCATAAAATTATTATCAAATAAAATACTGGAATATATTTGCAATTTCAATACATTAAACAACTAATATAATAATAAGTTGCATTTTGAAGGACCAAAATAATAGTTTATTCAATTTTAAAATTATGACTATCCGTCTCCTGTAATTTAGAGAGGTAAAATTGACGATTTACTCAATGAAAAATAAATAAAGCATAACAGCAGGGATAAGCATCATGTTTTACATATAATAATTGCATAAATATCAACATCAATATATACAATGTGTAGTAGTAGTAGTAGTTAGTCAATTTAATTATTTTGTATTAATTAGATCTTACTGGAATATTAACAATGACCAATTTTGGAAGAAGGGGAGAAAGAAACAGTTGAATTTGGAATTAGTTAACAAGTTGGGGGTGGGATATTAATCCATTGAAAACTACTTATAAAAATATTGCATCGTCATTAGTCTGCAAGCCATCAATAATACCGCTGTCTTCCATTTATAAAACTCATTAGTCTTAAGAATTGGACCCCAAGTAACCCCACACAACAAAAACATGACAAATACTAGTTGAAAACTACTTCAATGGCCCTATGCAAATTCACCTTTGCTATGTAATTTTTTTTATTAATTTGAGATCCACTGACAAGTTGGAGTCGGCTATTTCATAAGGATTTGTTTAACAGGTATAATATTGCATATATTAAAGTAGCTAGACGTAGTAACTTTATATTGAAAAACAACATTTGTTTATTAATTAATTAGAAATTATACATTTAATATAAAATGCACATATTTCAATACAAATTTACTATTTTAAACTTTTTAACATTTATAAATTTACATACGATAGAAAACTTATTTAATAATACTTCATAGTTTTATAATGTGTGTTTGTGCGGTAACAAATTTTGAATTAATTAATTTTGTAAAATTAATTTAATGAAAAATGAATTGAATATAAAATAATTTATATTTAAATATATTATTGTAAAATTAAAGGTAACATTTAAATTCACTGCTAAAATTAATTGCAGATCTTAAACATGTTGAGAATATCATTTGAATTCTTAAGGTCAAATTAATTTTATTAGAGAATATTAAAATATGTCAATATTAATTCTACATCACTAATAAATTTTAGCTCCATTTAAAGTAAAATCAAACATATATCAAATAAAGGAAAAATAATTATTTTTACAAAATTATTGTTATTTATTATTTCTTGTATTTTCTATCGCAAATATAAATTGGAATATATTACTTTTAGAAAATTATACATAATAGTATTACAGTAAAAATTATAAACAACATTCAGTTTCAAAGCTTTTTTTGCTGAAGTGATATCTATTATGAATCTACATTAATATCAAGTTTTTTTCATTAGCAAGTACTACTAAAATTCGTACACATAATATAAAGATTAGTATTATGGATACATGACTATCAAGTTGTAGTCTAGCATTACCTACTTTATCAAAAAGAGGAGAAAATTAAAAAGTGCGTACGTGGATAGAAACTTCTCTTCATTAGTGTTAATGTTATATATTCTTATCTTCTATTTACAGCATGTTTGGAATTGCGGCTGGTATTAGTTCACTACATAGTTTGTCGTCTATTGCCATTTTTAATTAAGATGTGTCATTTTATAATCCTCTTACAAATAACTAGTTCTTCTAACATAGCTAGGGGTGCTCGCGGTTCGGTTTGGATCGATTTTGAGGCAAAAATCCATCCGATCCAAAGTTAATATTAATTGCGGTTTGCTTCGGTTTTGGATGACTAAATAAAAAAAATCCGATCCAATCCGATCCAATTTTGTGCGGTTTAATTTGGATCGGTTTTTGGATATCCAAATTACAAATTAATTTTTTTAATTAAATATTAATATTATAATGACACGGTAAAATAATATATTTGATGTAAAATACAATATATAATATGTTATAAATTAATATTTTGCAATGAAAATTATCAATTATATTTGAAATCTATGAAATAGCAAAAAGAAATACATTAAATTGAATTAATAAGTATTATTGAGAAAATAAAAATCAATAATTAATATATTAATGCAATATATCATACTAATAAAAATTTAAATAAGTATTAAAAAATATATATGCGGTTTGGTTCGGTTTGGATCGGTTTTGAAAAATCAATCCAAAATCCGATCCGATCCAGCGGTTTTCACAAAAAGAACATCCAAACACATCCAAAAATATTCGGTTTTTTGCGGTTTTCGGTTTTTTTGGATCGGTTTGCGGTTTTTATTTGGATTGGTTTGGACTTGAGCACCCCTAAACATAGCCATACATGATATACTTTTCTACATACAAACTATACTATATATTTTGGTAAAATGATGGATTGATGGTCAAATAAATGTTGAAGTATAATTGGGATTCTTAATAAACAGCTTAGGAGAGAAATGAAGACGGAGCTTTGGCGGAAGTATTAGGCGGCCATAATGATGTAATTTAGGGGCTAATCATGATTCGAAATTTTAATTTTTTAGATGAATAGTATAGTGACCCTAAATTCACCCTTAAAATAAATAAGAGTAATGTTATTATGACACAGTTTTGTGTACACAAAAATGACATAAACACTGTTCATGCAGAAAAGTGGAAGATAAAATTTTTAGTTTGACAAAATTGTCCTTTCTTTTGGTTAGCAAAATGGCAAAAATGCCCCTGTATATGTATTGTAATGTGTCATAATACCATTTCTCAATAAATAAATAAAGAACTCTTAAATTAAATCTCTCTATAATATCCGACCAAAAAAGATATACAAACAACTCTTAGGTTATTTCTCAAAGATATATTTACCAATATATATAATAAGATAATTAAGGCTCACATAATACGTTTTCAATAAAAGCCATTGATTTATATCTCGCGATTAATATTGATTGTTCTCATTTCTCACAATAACAAAGTGTTCTCGCTGAAATCATACATATACAACGATATGAATTATGAGTGAAGAAAAATATTTTGGCTTATATAGAAAGATATGATCACTTAATTCTTTTTCCCTTGTTTGGGAAAGACAATTCCTTATTTTTTATAAAATGCTAACACATGTCTTAAAGTCATAATTTAAATGTAAAAAATGTATATGAAATATAAAACATTTTCTTGGAATTTTTACATTTAACTTTTTAAATATTAAATTTTATTTTATTAAATACTAAATTATATAATTAAATATCTTAACATGCGTTAGTAAGTCACATGTTAATCTGACCTTTTTTTTATAAAAAAAATTATACGTTTTTCTTTTTGAACGGCAACTATTATTATTAATAAAGTCTTTACACCAGATGGACAAAGACCCGTAAAAAAGGCTAAAAAATGAACATGATTCTTGTTTCATCTATCATTATTTTTTGTGTGTGGATAAGATTTTCACAAAACTATATATCAGGCTAAAAATGTCAAATTTCAAGAATGATAATCTCTCTTCCCACCCCTATGTTTTTTTTTTCACCCCCAAATTCCATTTTTGTCCTTAAACAAAAATTTCGAAACGTGTTTTCCGAAGATTTTCGAGTCTAAATTTGGAAAATATATTCCGAATTTTTCATTCAAGGTAAAAAAATTTTGGAAAATGCTTTCCGAAGTTTTAATTTAAAGGCAAAATTGGAAACTTGAGGGGTGAAAAAGAGACACAAGGGGTGTGAAGAGAAACTTTCTTCAAGAGTTCGAACCTATTGGGCCGATCAGGCCTTTGTATTTTTTTTTTGACGAGTTGATTGATGGACCTTTGTTGATAATATATGTAGATGTTTTCTCTTCCGACCCCCCATGGTTCTTTTATACCCCCGTAAAATCCAATTTTGGCCCCCAAAACGGTATACTTTTTGCAACAATTGTCGCGGTTTCTGCGAACCATGACATTTGTATATTACGGTTTCGCGGTTTATACAAACCATGACATATGTTTGTTTGTCATGGTTTCTGCGAACCATGACGAGAGTTTACTGAAAATTTAACAAGGGTTTAAATTGTGATTTAAATTGCACCCTCTACCTTTTTTTCTGTGGTTGAGATAACATCGGGAAATTTATGTGGCTATAATTATTCGGATTTGTGTATAAATACATAACCCTAATCCATATTCTCATACATAACCTAATTAAATTTCATCTACCACCATTTTATTGTTTCAATCAAGGAAGATGCTTCCAACTTTCACCATGTTTAATTTATGATGTTTCTAAATTAGCAAGGTACATCTTCCAGAGTCATGGTTTCTGAGAACCATGACAAATAAAAGACTACCATGGTTTCTACAAACCGCGACGTCTTTAACATAAGAGAAGCAGTGTGTTACTATATTAACCCGTCACGGTTTCTACGAACCGCGGAAACCTTAAATCGCGGTTTCTATAAACCACGATACCGTGCAAGGGCAAAAGGGTACCTTAGGGGGGTATAAAAGAACCGCGGGGGTTGGAAAAGAAATTTTCATATATGTAACTACAATTAACTTTTTTTTAATCAACGATTAAATATTTTTTGGTACGTTAATTTTATCATTTCAATCAAGTTCAATTGTTGTGCGAGTTTAATAATTATTGATTGTTACTGTTAAAAATAAACAAAAATTATTGATTGTTTTTTCTTTAGTTCAAAAAAAATTAATTTAAAGTATACATAATAATATCATGACATTGAATTTAGTCTACAAATAATACTAATAGTCTTTCGTCAAAAAAAATATTAATACTAATAGTCTAATAATCCGTTTAAAAAAAACTAATAGTCTAATAATCAACCAAACTCCAAGTTCCAGAATATACAACTTTATAAATATAACACTTATTACAATTTCATTGTAAAAAAAAAAACACTTATTACAATTTCAAGGATTACTCGGACACAAATTCAAGAAGGCTAAGGTGTGTCATAGTATATATTACTATTGAAAAGAGATTATTAAATTTTTATCGTGAAGTTGTTTTTTTTTATTTTTTTTATGCCAATAGCTTATTCAATTACGAATAGAGAAATAATAGAATCATTTCTGATTCGACTAAATATGGGTATTTGATATACATGAAAGAAAATTTATAAAACAAAAATAAATAGAAGAAAATTTTCTCCAATATGGGAGTAGATTTCTAAGAAATTTAACAGTTCCAGCATATAATTCTAATAATACAAATGAAAAAAATATCCTAATGAGATATCAATCTCAAAGAAAAAATAGGGGATATGGCGAAATTGGTAAACGCTAATATCAGAGTTCGAATCTCATCTCCACATTTTACATATATAACATTTCTATCAACTGAACTATGCTTACGAGAACTATTGTGGGGTTGATTTAAATCCCATGAAATTAATTATATAAAAAAAAATCCCATGAAATTAAAGGGATTAAACTTTGGGCCAATCGTGTATATATCGACCTTTATTTGGTGCCTAGAAAATCATGGTTAAATATGTATGGTTGCGCAAATATAATTAATCATTTATTCAATTGAATTAATTATATTTTAATTTTTATGCACTATGGCCATGTATCGCACAAGTGTACCAAAAAAGGGAATTAGATGTATCAATATTGTGGTCGAAGTGGTGGACGAAGAAAATAAGAAAGACCTCTTGATTTTTTCTAGTAGATTAATGAAATGACAATAATTATTAAAAATTCATACATATAAGTAAATGAGTTGTAATTTGAAATCCAATCACAGAATTCAACCTAATAATTTCAACATTTTTACAAATTGAGTTAGAATTTGTGGACGAATCATTCACATACATTTTGTATTATTTACAACTTAAAAGTCAAAGATAAAAATATTTAAAAAGTTGGAATGTCTGTATTCGACCGCATAATAATATTCTAAATGTATGCATCCCCCAACAGGATTGTCCGGCAATGTTACATTGTTTCGATCTATACTATGATACACCCACAGGACACAATAGAATAATAGAATAGAATGTTTCTCCAATTGTTTCATTTTTTGTTTTTCAAGATAACAATTAACGACAACAAAGAATTGTTACATAGTAGAAAATCAAATAGGAAACTCATATCAACAAATTGTTGCTGTTGCCAGTTGTTGAATTTCACCTCTTCATATTATTTGGCTATGTCATGTCAATACCGACCAAGACGGCTCATCTTCCACCATAATACTTTCTTCTGTCCCTAACAACAAACAATGCCTCGAAGATTACTTCAACCCCAAGGTTTCATTTTTTACCTTCATTTTCTTAGCAATTAAATGAAATTTATGTAATGTTATAATTGGAACAATATGTAATAAGTACAATATTCTTATAGCTGTATCAGTTTTTTCATGTTAATTTTTTTTTTATTTTTGTTTTATGATGAATGAAATCTTGTGATGTGACAGAAACACCTCCTTCATCTTCATCCTCTTCCGCGCCACACCACCGCTCTGAAGCTTTGTTCTTTTTCCTTGGAGGGATTGTAGTGCTAATCATATTGCTCATTATTATCTTTGTATGCTGGAAGCGTATTAAACGCGCCCCAGCAGAATTACCGGAGAAAACAGCTTCACCACCAAATCAGACTCAGAAGCATGGTAATAAGTTCACCACAATATAAATACTCTATTTAGATCGACTTATTTGAACTTATCTACTACTATAAATATTTGTGAGACCGTTTGAGAGAGCTTATAGAAATAACTTATAACTGATATGAAAACAATTCGAGAGAGCTTCAGAATAAGTTGTTTATCCTAGTAGGTCTAAAATAAAAAAATTTCACCGCCAACATTTTTAATGCTTGCATAGTAACATGGATGCCATGTGCACCATAGATGTGGCCTAGTAACATATATAATTTGTTTATAAAAATAATCGTATTTTTATTATTTGTGCTTGATATTGTAGCAGAAGATGAAATGATGAAGAAAATTGTCCCAACTGATCAACAGTCAGGTAAAAAATTTGACATTATTTATGGACTATATCATTGTAAAAATCAAATTTGTGATGAAGTTTCTATATGGATACAGGATTCATGGAGTTCATTAGTGGGAACCTTAGGACAATTAGCTACTTTGATTTCCAGACATTGAGAAAGGCCACGAAGAATTTTCATCGCAGAAATCTTCTTGGAAGTGGTGGATTTGGCCCTGTCTATCAGGTATAATATAGGTACTAAATCTAATGGTGCTTGCTTTGATAGACAAATTTGTGGTTATCAAATTGTGAATCATAATACATTTTTTTGAATCGTGAATCGAATCTAATTATGAATTGTAATGGTACATTGCTGATAAAATTATGCCATTTTTAAGTAATCAACATGTGACATAACAAAATTATAAGATGATATATCATGTATTTATTTTGGACTGCTTGTGTTTTGACAGGGAAAGTTGGTAGATGGAAGGGTAGTTGCTTGTAAGAAACTGTCTCTTGACAAATCTCAGCAAGGAGAAAGAGAATTTCTAGCAGAAGTGAGAATGATCACAAGCATCCAGCACAAAAATCTTGTTCGCCTTCTCGGATGTTGCTCAGATGGACCTCAAAGGATACTTGTGTATGAATACATGAAGAACAAAAGTTTGGACCTCTTTATACACGGTATATATCTCGGTATCCTTTTTATCATTTGGCAAAATAGTTTGGACAAACTAAATAATTGTTATGTTGGATATTGTTCTTATGTGATCAGGGAAGAGCGATGAATTATATCTTAATTGGAGCACTAGATTCCAAATTATTCTTGGAGTAGCGCGGGGATTGCAATACCTTCACGAGGATTCGCATGTAAGAATTGTTCACCGAGATATCAAAGCAAGCAACATTCTTCTTGACGAAAAGTTTCAACCGAGGATCGGAGATTTTGGACTAGCTAGGTTTTTCCCCGAAGACCAAGCTTACCTTAGCACTCAATTTGCCGGAACATTGTAAGTCCATTCAAATGATATGTTTCAGTGTCGGACACCAACACATAATGATTACATTAAATTAATTTGTTTTCGCAAATTATTACCACTAATGACATGTCAATATCGTGTCTGTCTCGTCTCGTGTCTTAGTTCTTCAGGATTTCTAATGATGATTTCATTTCTGTCTCGTTTTGTTAGAGGTTATACGGCTCCTGAATATGCTATTAGAGGAGAACTGTCTGAAAAGGCAGATATCTATAGTTTTGGAGTTCTTGTGCTTGAAGTAATCAGCTGTAGAAAAAACACAGATCTTACTTTACCATCAGATATGCAGTACCTCCCTGAATATGTAACTTCACATCTTCAATTCTAAAACAATTTCATTTTCAATTATTATTTGAACCAATATATATCTTAGAAGCTTTGAAATTAATTTGCATGATGTGAATTTTTATTACAGGCATGGAAACTTTATGAGAATTCAATGGTGATGGATCTTATAGATCCAAAGCTGAGAGAAAAAGGATATGTAGAAAAAGATGTTATGCAAGCATTCCATGTGGCTTTTTTATGCCTTCAACCACATCCAGATTTAAGACCTGCAATGTCACAAATTGTAGCAATGTTGACATTTAAAATTGATATGGTTACAACACCAATGAGGCCGGCTTTCCTTGATCGAAGGCGCGTAATGGATGATGAAAACCATTCTTGGGAAGTTATATCTGAGGTTTTACAAACTCCTGTAGCTAGTGATTCTATGTTGTAATGCAAAAGCAGCATCAATATGAAGATCACTAATCCAATTTTTCTGTCAAATAGGAGTTGTAAACTTAAAAGATCAAAGAATGGATTTCATCATGTGTATATATTTGTGTGAAATCAACTCCTATATATGTTTGTACTAGATAGGTTTTTTAACTTTTTTTGTCCCATGTAGATTTTTAGTTTCTATAAAATAAAGTGAATGTAAGTGTAATCACAACTTATTTTACTCATTTCCCTCTCCATGAGTCCAAGCACTCAATTCCTCTTATCTCTCTTACAATATTTACATGTAGGAGTTAAAAAGGGCTACACATAGGATAATCAATCAAGGTGGACCGAAGAATTCACCATCAATCAATCATGCTCGTATTGCACGTATCACAAACATTACAGCCACGTGTGTGTGTTATGTAACAAAATTTGTGAAAAAGGGTAACAGCTAATAACGTACAAGTAATGAGACATTAAAGACCTATACGGGGAAAACACACAAACTTAAAAGACTAATTTGATATACATAAACAAGTTAAAGGACCTCATGATGAACGTGTAGGATAGGTGGGAGGTAATGACACTGAACGACCAATCCTGAAAAACCGCTCTTTCGTTTGATCCAATCAACCACTAATGACCAAAAATGTTCCAACCACACATAAGTGTGAAGGATTAAATCCTGTGATAGAATTTTTACCTTATAGCGGCAAATAATTTGGAGGGATTCCTTTAAGCGGCAGTTAAAATCCCCGCTAAATAACTCCCGCAAAACATTTTTTGGAGGTTAAAACCCTTTGCTAAATGGTCCGTTTTTTGTAGTGTTATTATTAAGATATTTTGTTTTTACTAGACTGTTTGTATAGTGAATGGTTTATACTTTTTATTATTGTAAAATAAGTATTTGTTAAATAAAAGTCTTACTAACAAGTGTCCTTAAAAACTCTCAATAAGATAATCATGAAAAAACTAAACATATGTTTGGAACAACAATCATGGCCAAAATCTTGTGTCCCAAGCCCCAACATATGTTCAACGTGAAAATATAGAAGTTAAAAATTGGAGCTTCATTTTAGACGTGTGTTCGATAACTTTTGAACGTGGAAACTAATTAAGTACTAGTACACTTTAAAAAAAATATATATATGGAGGACTTTTTTGATATAAAAAAGGGGTGCATAATAGGATAAGTGGTCAGCTCCATAGTTAAACTTGTTTTTGTACTAAGTACTATGATTCTTTAATCAATAGCAAAATCATTGAACCACCATAGTTTTGAAATGAACCATACATAGTATTACTACTATTTAATCATAATGGACAAGTAACCGAATCATTCCCTCCCAAATTCTCATCACAACTTTCTAGTTATCCCTTCCCCCCTTCATATGTCCGAACCTTCCATAAAAACAATTATCAAAGTGTGACAAAATATTGCAAATAATAAGAGACATAAAGAAAGACAAAAACAAAAGCACTATTTTCCCCGTCCACATTGACTAGTGACTATTGTCTCTCCTCCATGCCTCTTCTTCAATTTTATAATAGTATTTTCGATTTGACTCTGTTGAATTTCCAAAAGGGAAAAAATGATACTACATAGAAAATAAAAATTTACTATTATATTATATATCTACAGAACATAACCTCGAGATATACAATATATGAGAAAAAGACCATAAACAAGAATGGCAATGCACCATGGTTCATGTCATAAAGTAGCTTTTGCTTGAATACAAACAGAGAGACAAAGACAAAAGCAAAAAATTAAAAATACTATGCATGCATGAGTAGTAGTATTTACATTACCCTTTCTAATTAATATTTGCAGCTAGCATGGCAGTGATGACATTCAATTCTACCCCTATCCGACACACATATTTAATGCTGTTTCTTGATTAACAATGCAGATTTATAGATCATATCACAACCACCTTATTTCTTTTTTTAACCTATGATTCACATCTACACCCCCACCCAATATGTACGTAACCCCCTCTCCCTCTTTAGTTCTATTATGTCATTCTCTCATAATTCTCTTTCATTTCACATTTTTCCATAACATAAGTGCTATGTTTTTATTCATCAATATAGAAATTAAATTATCAACTTTTTGGCCCATGCTGGGTGGAGCTCAAACACAATGGATATATACATCAAAATGGGTACATCATTTAATTACATACAATACAAGCTTGTTTCAATTTCCTAATAAAAGAAAACAATTTGAAGGTATAGTAGTAGTTACTATCAACAATGCTAGAGCCATTGAAATTACCTTTTAATAATAATAATAATTCATTTACATTTTACAAGATAAGATAAAGAGAAAAGTCAAAAATAAAACAAAATGGGAAAAATTCAAAGGACAAGCTACAAATTAAGTAAATATATATATTAAAAGAAAAATGCACACATTTCTTCCAAAAAAAATTAAGTGTATATTTAGAATCACATTGAGTTTCACAAAATTACAGAAGCACCGTGTAGCTGCCGTGATTTTGTTGAAACTACATAGCGTATTGTTTTTAACAAAATCACCATGACAAACGTGATTCTGCCAAACTAATCGTTAATTCAAACATACACTGAATTACCTTAAACTATATTACATAGTATGTTACTTCATGGAAGAATGATTAAGGTTGTTCATGTCCATGTCCATGATGTTGAAAAATGGCATGATGAGTCTACCTGTTGTGTAGTGGATTTGGACCTGTAGGAACAACCCTTTTGTCTTCTGATGATGACGTGTTATTATAGCAAGGAGACACGTGTTTTCTCTTGTGGTTACATCTAAGAACATCATCATCAAGTATTGCCACACTACTATTGTTCTTGTTCTTCTTTGCTCCATCAAACAAATTTTCAACAAAAACTGTCTTCCTTGCCATTGTTGTTGACCCAATACAAGCCCAAAACAAAATGCACATAAAAAGTAACACTTGTTGTAATTTCATCTTATCTTTAATCTATAATATATATAACCTTGGTTCAAAAATATTAAAAAAAAATGAATGGTGGCAAAGAAAATAAAGAGATGAAGAAGAAGGTAATAGGAGGCAGAGGAAACAAAAGGAATTGATTTGTAATAGTATTAGTGAGGGAAAGAAAGAAAGAGTGTGTGTTATTATAAGGAAGAATGGGACATTAACTATAGTACCTCGGATATATGCAGTAAGAGACTTTGAATTTGTTACATCACATCTCTCTTTCGTCAGAAATTTCACCAAACCTCATTAATTCACTTCAATTCTATATTGACAAAACAATAGTAATAGTAGTAATAAAAGATTAACAATTTTTTTTTTTTTAAGTAAATGGAATTTTTGAACATAAATGGTAGTGAAATATGGAGGAGTCAAAAGAGCAACATTCCATTTCCTTGTTATCTTAACCCTGTTGAGATTAGAGAAATTGTTGTTCAATAATAGCTATAGCTTCACCACGTGAGGATTGAATTAAGGACCATGCTTCAAAAGCTGACATTCATTGAGAGAAAAAAAGGAGTTTGCAGGAGAATTAAATGGGTGGTTTTGACTGTAACATTGCATTGCATATAATGCATAGCATAACATAGCATTCAATTTAATTTTATCAATCAACAACGTTTTGCTTTTGAAGCACGTCTTCTTGGCTTATTCGAGTTTAATTTTTTATGATTAAACAAAAGGTACAGGAAGTTGTTGTTTGGTTTGTGTTACAATACTTCATAATTCACACAAAAACATGTATTATATATATGACAAATATGTATGACAAATTCTAATATGTACATCTTCCTCTATCATGGATCAGTCATAAATAACATAATAAATACAAATTTTGCAAAATCTATTATTAAATTAAAATTTTATATTGTATAGATCATATATAAAAAAAATTAGAAAAATTAAAAATTATTTGATATGTTATTAAAACTTATAAGATTAACAGTTTATGAGTTTTTATTAAATACTGTTAATCTTAATAGATCTCGATAACATATCAAATTAATTTCAATTTTTTAAAATTGTTTAGAGATGATTTGTATGATATAAAGTTTCAATTAAACATTAAATTTTATAAATTTATATTCATTATAACGGTATTAATTACTTATCTACGGTGGACCACCCTCAAAATATATACCCTATATGAAAGATCTGGATTTAATTAAGAGAAATGCTTATTAGTACGGGAAATTACCATAAGAAATGTCAAGAATTAATCTTATCCATCCATTCAATCACCAACCGTCCCATGTATTGTGCCACGTTTCAAAACTTTATTTCCTTTCTACTTCAAAGAGCAATTCTTGCTTTTCTTCGGTTCCGGTTTCGTAACAAATAGCAACACCCTTTAATTAAATTAAGGGTGATTTATATTTGTTCCATCTATTATCCTCCAACATCGATTTAAATTATTATTTTCTCATCAACATATATCACATCACTCTCTATTTCTTTCAAATATATTAGTAAATTGGTATGCATGAAATATTTTACATAAAATAAATATATCTATAATTCTATATAGTAAAAACCTCCTTCGTTCCTGTGAGAAACAGAGACAACCTGGGATGATAGGTTAATGGAATTGGAGTAGCTATGAAACGACAGTTGATACTTCATTAAAGCCGGCAATTTCTGTTAAAACAGGAAGGTTAATTACTTACCTATCTTACTATATCATCCTACTATTCACACCCCCTTTCCCATTTTGAAAAGGTTGAAATGAAAAAGGTTCAGAGGTCAGCGCTAATAGATATGTGACCGGCCATATGAGTTTAGTGTGAGAGTAATAATAAATATAGGTCAAATCCATACGGATTTATATTCTCTGCATTTTATTTTCTTAAATTAACCTATATTTAAGTAACAATTAAATTTTTTATGGAAAATAAAAATTAATTAAAGATGAAAAAATATTGCATACGTAAATGCATTTATGTGTAACTACATTTATGTGTGTTGTAAAGATAAAAACACCCCACAATTTTGTCTAAATGTAAAAAATATAAAAAACAATAATTTTATAAAATCCAAATCCGATCTACACTAAATTGATGTTATTTATAACGCGAGTAATAATAATAAGAATAAGACATTGGGCTCGAAGAGAACTGATTTTTTGTGGGAACAACTATTGATACCACGAATAAATAACATGTTTTTTAAAAAAATTCTACACTACTCATTGTTTTTATTGATCGTAGTGTAAATACTCCCAGATTTAATGTGCCTTGCCTATTTTTAAACCATCTTTCAAGTATATTTTTGATGAAGTAGATTTATGAAATTAAGATGAATTATTCTTAGGATCTTGCAACATGTCTTCTAGATATCTAGCAATTTTATACAAAAAATTAATAATTTTTAAAAACTTTAATTAATAAATTTCAAGCGTATGTTTTTACATTTTCCTTATAGTGATCAAGATTGTCACCTATAAAATCTAACTTTAACTATTATTATTTGGCTAAACATCTGGATATATATATATATAGAGTGTATTTGTGATTGTTGTTAGATATTAAAGCACTATTAAGTTATTAATCGTTAGTTGGTTTAGTGGTGATTGACGCTGAACTTGGTAGGGAGGACTACGGTTCGATCCCCCGCAACTGCGATCGGGAGGGGGCTGGAATCACTTGATGCCAGAATTGACCCCCGGATCAGATTCAACTGGTGGTGAAAAACACTATTAAGTTTTTTTTTTTTTTTTGTAAGGAAGAGCATGCATTATTAAGTTTGAGATCAAATTTGACTACTCTTAATTGAAAATTTTTATTTTTATTTAAACTAAAATTGAGAATTTTACTTAGTTAAAAACTTTCATCATAAATTTTAATTAAAGAAATGATGAAAACACAAATAATATATAATATTGATGCTTAAATTCAAAATAATAATAATAATAAATAAATATTAGATAAATAATACGTATTTAGTTTGTCTCATTCTCGCGTTCTTTCTCCATTCCAAAATAACTGACCTTTTTGCATACAAAGTTTGTAGCAAAATAATTGGAGCGTGACTGAGAGATTAAAGTTCAACATTCCTATCGTGAAGCTAATAAATGTATTGATATGTTAATTAATATAGGGTGCGACTTAGGAAGTCCTTTGATTTATTATGAATTTTGTCTGACTCCTCTTAGTTTTCTATTTATAGCTAATATAGGGGGGGGGGTTACTACTTCCTTCTTAATTTCATTGTAATCATTTCTTTTGGTTCTTAATTCTTATTGATATTTACAATTTTTAATACAACATTAATTACTTTTTTCCATTATACCCTTTAACCAATATTACTTACCTCCGGTCATCGTTATAAGCAAAATTTGACTTTTTGAGTACATTGAAAAGTGATGTATCTGGTTACTATTATGGATTAGATACATCACTTTTTCAATATACAAAAAATCAGATTTGCTTATAACAATGATCAGATGTAATACATCACTCTTAATTTAGCATCTTCCACTTTGCATTTATGGTAACTAGTATCCAGACCCGTGCCAAGCATGGGTAAAAATGTGTTCGTAGTTCTATTAACTTATAAAAAATACATTTTAATATATATATTTTATTTTAGACTGGAAACTTAAATTTTTTTATTGCTTTTGAAAAATGATTTATATGACAAAACAAATATTTACGATCTTATATAATTTAAATAATTAAAATGATACTATGTGATAAAAACTATTGAAACCTTAAAATATTGATGACCAAAATTATAGGATTCGGTTGCAACGAACAAAGTAATAAAAAATCATATAATAAAATAGAACTAAAGAGATATATATATATATATATATATATATATATAAACTTGATTTATGTTCATAATTTAAAAGGAATGCAATAACATAAAAAATATTACACAATGGGATTTGAATTGAATAATAGTAGGCTCCCGTATAAATTACAAAAAGTAGGTTGTTGTATTACTTTTTTATTGTTATTGGGTTACTATAATATTGGTACGAAATTTTCACCGCCGTTAACGATGACTGATCTCCGTTGGGGAACCTGTGGGGCACACAAAGTGGGTTCTGCTCTTCCAATCTATAAGTCAAAATATATGCTTCCATATAAATTACAAACAAAAAAAATTGCTCCATATTTTTTTTTGTAGAGAAAATTGCTCCATGTTAGTATATGTGTGTGTGAATATAAAGTCGGTACAAATAAAAATAGCATCCCATATTAATACAAATATAGATATAGTCTCTGTAAATTAAAAAATAAAAAAGACCTAGTAATTTATAATAATTTAAACAAAAATAAGACATCTATTATAATAATTTGTAAAAAAAACAATAGACCACGTATTAATATATATGATTAAAAAATAATGACTCCTATATAAATTTTATAAAAAGCTCCCGAAACAAAAATAATAAATGAGAAAACACCTCCACAATATATCTAGAGAAAACAATTACAAAACAGAAAAACCTAAAGAAATTATTCCAATATATCTTTTATTATTTAATATCTTTTGTTTTTTAATTTCCACACCAATAACATCAAATAAAACATATATAAATAAATATGAACCTCCCATAAATTATATAAAAAAATCCCTATATTAATATACAAAAAAAATAGTTCTCATATTAATATATGAATAAATACATAAGTCCCGTATAAATTATAAATAAAAAAGAGACATATAAATTTCAAAATAAATAAAATATGTCTCCATATTGATATATGATTATAAATACACTCCTCATATAAAAAAAAATATATATACCCCGTATAATTTACAAAAAATAGTTTTGTATATATTAATATATGAGTAAAAATATAATATCCCGTATAAATGCTATATAAAAAGACCCCATATAAAAACTATAATGTTATAAAAATTATTGTTAATTTATATCGGAGAGAAGGTTTAAATTGGATCTTTGGTCCTTTTATTTTGGTTACAAAATAAATAAAGACTAAAAAAACTAATAATAGAAACTAATATCTTAAAAAGAAGTTTTTCGTTGCACCATTCTTAATAAGATCACGAATACCTTTGAAAGTTTTATTACTCTTATACAACTTAAAATAGTAAAAACAATTGCCTAGTGTACATATTATTATTATTATTATTATGTTGTTAAAAAACATGTACATATTATTATTTGATTGATTATTTCTATTTAATTTAATTCATCAATTTTCATTGCCATCCAATAATTTCTTTAATTTAATTATATGTATTATTTGATAATATAAACTTTCCCTTTCAAGCAAGAGAGTTTAAACATGTTGAGTGATTCATTTTTAGGAATAAACGAAAATTGAGAGATTCATGATATATTATTCATGTACTAATATACCAATTTCTTTAACAGAAATTCATTATTGTGTTTTATGAAATCGAGAATTTAATTGTGTTGAATGAGATCAAAAACTATGTCATAATGAGTTTTTGTAGTACGAATTAATCAAAAGAATTCAATGATGCCACGTGCCATGCACGGAAAAATATACTTGTAATTATTGACTTATAAAAAATATATTTTGATATATTTCACTTTAGATTAAAAACTTAAATTTTTTATTGCTTACGGAAAATGATTTATGATAACAAAACAAATATATACGATCTTATATAATTTAATAATTAAAATGACACTTTGTGATAAAGACTAATGAATATTTATTCAAAATTATAAATATATCAAAAAATTATAGTCTTTGTGGACAAAGTTATGAGAGTCAGTGATTTTTTCAAGCTCGATAATATGGCGTCATACAAATATTTTCCACAATAATAATATAATTATATCATGAACCTCAATAGCTAGGCCGGACGTCATGACCCGGGTTCGAACCCGGGACCTCACAGTTATGTGTGAGTTTAATTTCAGTGGATTACCACTTCATCTAAGACAAAAAAAAAAAGAACCTCAATACAAAAATAAAAATAAAAATTTAATTGTAGAAACAAAATTTATTAAATATTCTTTGAATAACTGTACAATTTAACTAAATAAAAAACTTATTTAAATAAAACTTAAGCTCGATTGCTAGAAAAATGAACATCTCACACAATATTGGTATTGGTTTTTTTTAAGTTATAATTTTGCATAAATTAAATTTAAAACAAAATAATTTTACTTATATTAACAATATTTGGGGTTGAGCTTCCATTAGGGACCCGCAACTCTAATATCAAATCATAAAAGTAAGATTTTTCACATTAACGACCAACTCATTAAACACTCAAGTAGTATGCTCTCCTTTATCTATTAGCTCATTCTATGTCTCTCTCAATCGCCTTGAACAAAAATGTAACTTCCTATACTTTCTCGGACATAATCCTCTATCTCAATCGCAACCCCTTTTCTCTTAGTTTCTATCGGTCGTATTTCCTCTTTCTTCGGTATTCACTCTCACTTTAGTGTTCCATCTCACTTTACGGTGTGAATTTGCATGTTGTTATTTGTTATTATATTGGCGAAAATTGGGATAAAATTGAGGGTAAGTTTTTGTGAAAAATAGTACCAACAATACATTATATAAGTTTTATCCTAATAGCCACTAAACTTGTAATAAATAGATTTTATATGTTAAGAAAATTATCCCTTTAAACAACTTTGATGTGCCCATAAAGCCATGAGAAAAAATAATTATCTCATTATATAGTATGATGATTAATTTCAAAGGTAAAACTTGAGTAGAAATTACAACAAAATATGTTTGTTTATAAATATATGAGCAGTAATGTAGACTAAAATATAAATTACAAAAAAAAAAATAGACCTCTCGTATTAATAATAAGTAGAAATATACATTCTCATAGAAATTGAAAAACAAAAATCTTCATATTAATATATGATTAAAAATTACAAAAAGAAAATAGGGTCTTCCTATTAATATATGAGTAGAAATATAGAACCCCGTATAAATTATAAATAAATAGTCCTCCGTATTAATATATGTGTGGAAATATGTCCCCGTACGTAGAAATTGCAATAAATAAAAATAGGACTCTCCGGATTTTATGTATGAGTTGAAATATATATATAGGTCATGGTGAAATATATGTTCCCATATAAATTACAATAAAAGAAAAGATTTTTGTATTAATGTATGAGTAAAAATATAAGTCTCATAACAATTACTAAAAAATAAACCTTCACATTAATATAGGCCTTTGTTTTATAGAAATTAAATAATTAATATGTCACTTGATACCAGAACTGACCCCCAAACCAGATTAAATTGGTGGTGAAAACAAAAACCAAAAAAAATAATTAATATGCACATATACAAATTACACTTCTTATGTGCAATGTAAATCCATAACAACTAAAATCTCCATTACATGTTAAAATATGTACAATAAAATAAAATATGCTCAATCTGCATTAAAAGTTTGAACAAATCTAAAAGTTAAAGACAAATAATACGAATTGACTATTAACTACGTACAATAGAAAATCATTTACATAAATTTTATATAGGATTGTAACCCTCCCATGTAGAAAGATACTTTAGTATTGACCCGCGATTCAACAAATTTGTGAAAATGTGATTTTTTTTTTCACATCTCTCATTCTCTTTGTTGTCAATAATACAAAAAAAACTTAGATCAACTGAGCGAATGTTGAACAAAAAAATAATAGTGCACGAAAGATTATGCGTAAATTTCGTTTATATTATCTAATTCTTGACTAACATTTATTTTTTATGGAAGGACCTAACATTTATTTATTGACTAACATTATGACATTCAAATTTGAATTCCAATTTATTTTTTTTAGGGATTATATATGTGTGATGATTACTCAAATTAGAATTAGCAAATTATCATAGGTGGTGGTCGTGCCCGTTTACTTGTTTAAGTCTTATTTAGAGTTTCATGTTATTTTTGTTCCTTGACACTTTGTAATTTTTTCCGGTCTCTTCGGTACACCTTGTGTTAAGTGGATTATTTGGTTAATATATGCATTTCATTTTTACCAGTTTAAAAAAAAAAATTAGCAAGATAAAAAAGGAAAGAATCTGCACGTAAAAATTAACTATTATTACTAAGATATAATCATTATAATTTGAATAATTAAGTAAACGAATTGATGCTAAAACAAAGCAACGTAAGTTTTTTCCTTAATTGTCTAAAGGAGCGAGTCACTTCTTGGATAATACATGCATTATGTTGTAAAAATTATGAAAAGGGAAAAGCTAACATGTTAGTAATTTAAAAATGGAAAAATTTTATTGTAATCAGTGTATTTAATTCAATTTTTGAACTCTTTTCATAAATTAATTGCATAATTTATAAGAAAATGTTTCTA
Organism: Trifolium repens; assembly: GCA_030408175.1. Lineage (NCBI taxonomy): Eukaryota > Viridiplantae > Streptophyta > Magnoliopsida > Fabales > Fabaceae > Trifolium > Trifolium repens. The sequence goes on from CP125851.1 coordinate 54,155,307, forward strand.
ATTTTGAATTCTTAACATGTGCCCTTACTCCTTAGGACACATGTTAGTTTTGAGTTAAATTTTGTTCTAATATTTTAAAAGAACCAGACAAACAAACTAATTGGTTCAATTACAAATAAAAATGCAAAAGTCAATTTATTGATTTAATTATAAACATTAAACAAAAGAAAAGTGTGTCAATCGGTTGATTGATTCTTAATTTGTTAAGACAAATTTTTTGTACATTAAAATTGTAGTAATTTGTACATTTTTCAACATTACACTTTTTGTTGATCACTCCTCATTCATTCATGTAATATCATCTCATGACAAACATATATATATATATATATATATATATATATATATATATATATATATATATATATATAGGTTGATTAATGATTTGTCACACTCCTCCATTTTCTTCATATCCCTCGAGTCCTTAGCATATACATTACACATATATGATGAAAATAGTTAAGATCCATTACCGTAAAAAAATAGGGTTAAGATCCCTTATTTCATTATCTTGTTATTTGATTAGTTGAAATTTGATGATTGTTGTTGACATATTTGTCGAATGTAACCATATAAGTTTCTATATATCCTGGAAAATAATAAAAAGTCAATGCAAAAAGTAATAAATCAATGATTGAAAGTAGAACAAAGCATATAAACAAATTGGACAACAAAACCAAAATTACCATAATAGTGAAATTCATGAACCAATATGCAACTCATACCGGCAACAAACAGCAACAAAAAAAAACAGATTTGATAAGTAAAAGATTAGCAAGAGAACTAATACAAAGCAAAAGAAAAAACGTGAAACAAAAAATATACGGAAGCTTAGCAATCATTCATACCTGCGGAAGAGTGAAAAAAATGAATCTAAAAGAAGAAAACATTTAAATACAGTAAGAAAAAAAACAATTGATAATTGAGCAACAATTATAGAATATAATAAATATATATATACTATTCACGTTTACTAATTTGAAAGGAAAATAATTAAAATTAATTGCATTGATCCTAACATGAAAATAATATATTTTTTTTCCACAAAAACATGAATTTTAATAAGGAATATACGCAATATGCTTTTAGTATATTAAGGAAATGAATCAATATCATATACCTTTTTAAAATAATATTAAAATCTCTATTATCATGGTTTTTTATAATGAAGTTAATTAATTAAAAAAAAAACGGTTTGGGTCTTATATTTTTTTTTGGTTTTCACCACCAGTTGAATCTGGTTCGGGGGTCAGTTCTGGCATCAAGTGGTTCCAGCTCCCTCTCGATCGCATATGTGTGTTATGTACCTTTTGTTTTTAATTGAAAAAAAAGAAAGTTTATTTATATTTGATGTTTATACATAGAAATAGGAATATTATTTTTAATTTTCTTTTTGACAGAAATTCTTTTGTTTTATCCTACTTCAATTGCAACGTTTTATATTAAACACTAATAATAATTCTTATTTTAATTGTAGAAAAATCATTAAATATGATAAAAGGATCAAAATCATATGAGAATTAAATGTCAGGTGTAATCATATGACAAAATGATCAAAATCATTTAATAATAATTACATTTCTTATTATTCTTATGTGAATTAAATGTCAAAATCATATGAGAAGAGAATCGTTCTCATGATGCCACGTGTACACTTGATTTTGAAGAAAGACTCACAAATAATATATATATAGATTGTAAACACATGCACCCAGGGGCGATTTTGCCGCCCAGCGAGCCTGAGCACGTGCCCGGGCTCGACATATATATTTTTTTGTGAGCATGAGGTTGAAGATGATGAACAGTGTAATAAAATGTTGTTTTAATACATATATTAGTTAAGCCATTGCTATCACATGACATGTTTGTTGGCCCAGTGCTTGTGTTTTTGGTTGAGTATATAGAGGACTTGGGTTCAACTCCCAGCTTCCCCTTTTTTTTTTTTTTTACCTTTTTTGTTTTTTTTACTTTATTTTCTTTTATTTGTTTATATACATTATTAAAAAATATCTAAAAATTCCAAAAATATATATTTCTTTATTTTCTTTATCAAAAATACTAAAAATATAAAATATTTAGATTAAATCCTTAACATTTGTGCATTTGCGCCACTGCATGCACCAATACTTTTTAAACACACCAAGTCAGGTTTGCTTATAATACTGACCGCATAAGCATAATGGCATGTGTAAAAAAAGAACATATGGATACAAAATAGACAAAAACTAAAGAAAACTAAATCTTTTATTTATTAGACGAATCTTTCACAATCTTTTATTTATCGGACGAATCTTTCACAATCTTTTATTTATTGTTAGAATATTTATGAATATTTTGCTCTCTTATCCAACTTATAAATACTTCCTTCACTCAGGTTTCTTTCACTTCAAACAAGAGTACACTCAACTAACATTCGGAAAATTTATGTGAAGATCTGTCTTGATAAAACCTTCACAAAAAACACGGTGGAGGACTGTGATACCATCCATAGTATCAAAAACAAGATTTTAAAAAAGCATAAGATCCCACATGATCAACAAGATATAATATTTTCTAATAAGAAGCTTGATGATGCCTATAACATTATTAACAATACTAAACTTAAAATGAAACTAATTATATTGTTTAATATCAATTTAGAGTTTATTTATTATGATATATTTTTTTTATTATTCTATTATAAATGATAGGACTCACCATAGTAAAAAACAAAAGACATTATATATGGTGTCTTTCCTCTCAGAGGAAAGCTTCCCAATGCAACTAAAGGATCAATGAAAAAGGTATTTAAAAACAATGTTATCAAAGTTACAAAAAGAATTTCTCTGTATTATTATGATTAGAAATATATGTCTTTGTTGAAACTATAAAAAAAATAGTTCTCGTATTAATATATGAGTAGAAATATAGATTCTCGCATGTAAACAAAAGAATGTCACCTATAAAAGTATTACAAATGAGTAGAAATATAGGTCTCCGTATGGACCTCATATTAATATATGAGTAGAAATATAGGTTCAATAGAAACTACAAAAAAAGGTTTTTGTATTAATATATGTGTAGAAATATAGGTCATCATATAAATTACAAAAAATAGATCTCTATATTAATAGAAATATATTGATTGAACGACTTTTATATATTTATTTATTTATAAAAATTGTCTCAAAATATTTGACCTGCTAAATTTTCAATATAATTTTTGACAATATTAACCTTTAATTATTACTATTTTCATAACTCTCAATTCAACATTTTTCACTTAATATTTATGACACCGATTTATAAAGGTACTATGAGTATAAATATAAGTCACTTAGAAATTATCAAAAATAGACAACTTGATTAATATATGAGTAAAAACATAGGTCCCATAGAAATCACAACAAAAATTAGGTTCTCATATTAATATACGAGCATAAATATAGGTTTTGTAGAAATTATTAAAAATTAGACAACCTTATTAATATATGAGCAAAAATATATGTCGTATATTAATAGTAGAAAATAAATCTAAAAACAATGTGTAATAGAGTATAGTGATTATAATAATATTATTTTATATGAGTTAAAACATAGGTCCCATAGAAATCACAACAAAATTAGGTTCTCATATTAATATACGAGTATAAAAATAGGTCTTGTAGAAATTATCAAAAATTAAACAACCTTATTAATATATGAGCAAAAATCTAGGTCCTATATAAATAATAGCTAGAAATAAAATGTAAAAGCAATGTATAATAGAGTATAGTATTATAATATTATAATTTTATTAAAATTTGGTATGATGAAACAATATCACCCCTAAGATAATGATGTGCCATAAAAAAAGAAATTCCATAGGATCTTCTTTATTTAAATGTATTTATATGATTTTCTTAATATGTGTGAAATGATCAAATATGTCAATTATTTTGAGATAGGGGGCGTATTAAACATGACTTTTGGAGTCATGCATCTCAATCACCAAAAATATCACAAACCAATTACACTCATAATACCACCAATATATTATGAAGTTTAATAAAAAATAAAAAATTATTAATAAGTCATATACAATGATTTTTTTTCTCATTATCATATATTAAATATGACTATCTTGACCAAAAATAAAAATATTAATTATGACTATTTGAGTCATAAAAATAAATCACTAAAAAGAACACCACCAACCAATTACATGCATATCTATCACTATTGATATATTTTTTAAGAAAACAAATCATTCACTCTAATTCTTCATGCATTAAATGACTCGTAGATTCATACAATATCATATGATAATATATATTATATATGTTGGAAATAGAAAAAAATCGTAAATTCTAACCATTATTACATTAATCTACTATGTATATATTATCTACCACATAACTAAATTTTTTTTGCGTAAATTTTTTCCTCTATTAATGTTTTATCTCATTGGATTTTCTAATTTGGTAATTTTTTTTTTAATGAGACATAGTTTTTATGCACCTTATATGTTGACTTGTATTTTGGTTTAGTTCTCAAAGTATCCTTGGTATGTTCCTTTTTTCTTTTCTAATAAATTTCTTTGGGTGTTACAAATGATTGATAACCTTATTGAATTCCAACAGAGTTGTAATTAAGAATGACAATGGATATAGGGTATTATAGTATCCATTCACATACCCGTAGATTAAAAAAATACATGTACCCATCCTTATACCCGCGTGAGTAACAATCTCAGTACTCGTGTTCATACTCTATGAGTATCTAAGTACTCATACCCCGTACTTGTTATCTGCGCTTTTGCTAAAAAAATTGATTAATTATAAAATATCATATCATTTTAACAAAATTAAAATAATTTCAAATATTTTAATGTTGACTCACCAAATTATAAACAAAATAATTATTAACCTTATATTAAAGTTCATATCTTTGTTGACATATTCACATAATGTTTGCATTATATTATAAATAAAGATTTTTATTAAAAATATATAATAGTTTAATAGTGTTGTATTTATTAAAACTGATATACATATATTATTACATAATAAAAAAAATAAAAAAATATTATGTGGGTATGGGGCAGGGTGAGTACTAAGGTACATGTACCCGCACCTGTACCCAAAATGCGAATTTTTATCCTACCCATTGCAAGTATTTTTTGCTGGTGCCCATTAGATATGAGTCAAATTGTCATCCCTAATTGTAATGTCACGATGGTCATGTGATGACTTTGGACTTTGTTGCTCTATAAAAACAATAAATATTTTTTTTTAAATTGAATACAAATTGATGCAACAAAAATTATCAAATCTCCTTCATCTTTTAATGAGAGCTTAACAACAAAAATTGATGCAAAAAATAATAGTGTTGTATTTTGATTATTTTTGGTGTAACCGAATATCCTCTTCGCGCAATTGCATAAATTTCTCGTTCAAATTTTATGGGATCCAAATAAATCATAAATTTTTCTTAAAAGTATTGTATTTATTTACTTTATTAAAACATTATCACCTAATAAAATGATATTTAATATTTGAAAAGATTTATTTTGTAAAGAGATTAGAGAACCGGCCAAGTAGCCAACAGCTACCATTTTCCACAAAGCCACAAATTCGTTTGTAAATTGTTGCAATCATAAAAAATGATGCTTCTTCAGTAAAAAAGGTGAAAGAAAAAAATGTCAACATAAGATTCCTCCTCCTCTTTCTTCATTTTCATTAGCTCCAACATACTATTCCTTATCTTGTTTTTTCATTTTCATTAGATCGATTATTGTATCCATCTTTGTGAGTACTTGAAGCATCATATTGTTGTTGGTCTTCAAAGCCTCATATATCGTTGGTCTTTAAAGCCTCCAACTTAAAGTAAACAAAACACACTATAAGTGTAAAGACAAATTATATAATTCTAATGTAAAGACAATTGTTGTGTTGAAATTTTACCATAGGATTAGTGTTGTAGCTATTGGTGCCTCAATCGTAAGGTCTTGATCATCATTTTCCATATTAATGTCAGCAGCATTGTAGCATCCCTCTCTAGCTTAGATCTCCATTTACGTTAATATAAAACAAACACTATATTAAAATAAGATAAAATAAAATATTAAATCAACAAATCAATGATTAAGGGTCTGTTTGGTTCAAAAAAGAGGAGGGGAGGGGAGGGATTTTAATGAAGGGGAGGGGAGGGAAGGGGAGGGAAGGAGAAATTTTTAATTATTTATATGTTTGGTTCAAACGAGGGGAGGGAAGGGATTTTAATTGTGAATGTGTTTGGTTCACGAGGGGAGGGGAGGGAATGACAAAACTAAATTACTTGTTTATCCTTATAATCTTATGAGATTCATAATTTTAAAATTATTCACTTTATAAATAATTAAATATAAAAACTCAGTTTGTCAAAAAATATATATATAAAAACTCGGTAAGCTCAAAAACTCCACAAATTAAATTTTTTATTGATAATAATTTTATGTTCTTAATTATTGATCTAACCTCATAAATAATTTATAAAAATAAATTCTATACAAAAAATTAAATTAATTTTTTAATATATATAATAGACAAAAATGAGCATGATAGTCATGTCGTGTGAAAGTCAATATAACAAAAAATAAAGTATGGTTACTCGACGTAACAACAAATCTGTATGAAAATTTTTATTAAAAAAAAATTGTATGGCAATATATACAAAGAAATACAAAGCTTGGTTGAAAAAAACATAAAAACAAAGTCTGGAAAAGAAAATAGTTATAAAAATAAATTCTATATAAATATTAAAATGTCTACAAAACCATTAGTTATAAAAAAAAGTGTATAAAAAGAAAAGCTACAGTAGGAAAAAAAATGAAAAGTTAAAGTATATTGAAATAAATAAATAAATATTGAATAGAACATATATATCTAACATCATAATTAAAGAAGAAAATAGTTACGTGAAAAAATTATTAACGCAAAGGGAAAAACGAAAAGAATAAAAAAATTATTAACAAATTACCATAGTAAAGAAAATATATACATTATGGATAATTTTGGTATTTTGAAATAAATATGAGGATAAAATTGGTATTTTAGTTAAATTTGTAATAATACATTATTCCTCCCCTCCCCTCCCCTCCAAATCCCTCCAATTTGGGGGGAAGCAAAATGTGAGTTTACGAGGGATTTTGCTCCCCTCCTCTCCCCTCCCCTCCCCTCATTAAAATTGAACCAAACACAATTAATTAGAAATATTACCTCCCCTCCCCTCCCCTCCCCTTCCCTCTATTTATCTCGAACCAAACACACCCTAAAGAACAAACAAATTTTTAATTTATAATGAATCTTACTCTAAGTTGCTCTCTGTTAATTAGGCCCACACACATTTAGGAATTTTTTTCGAAAAATAAATAAATTAGTCATACCATTTAATTATTTTATATTTGTGTCAAAAAAAAACTTTTATATTTTAATTTTTTTCGTTGATCAAATTTTGCAAAATCCACATGTTTGATTGAAAATTTACATATAAATTATCCATTATATGAATCTAAAATTATTTGATAAGTTATTGAGACCAACTAAATATTAAAAGTTTATGCATTTTTATTTAATATCATTAATTTTGACGAATCTCAATAATATATTAAACAATTTTAGAATTCTTTAAAATTTTACATGAATGATATATAATATAAATTTTTAATCCAACATTGAATTTTGTAAAATTTGTATTCATTTTTCTACACATTTTTATAAAATTATTATAATAATACTCATGGCTTGAACCGAACAATTCATTCTTCTACCCTTAAAGCTTTTTTTTTTTTTTTAATAAACTTCTACCCTTTAAAGCTTGTATTCATTTGTTACTATGGTCCTTGATTTGGATTATAAGAATTCATAAATACATTTCTATTCATTCTTTCTCATATAAAGATTATGGGTGTGAATAATTCTTGTTTCAGACAACTTTACTTATCTCGCAGTCAAAATTTTAGTTTTTTCATTTTTGGGATCCCTTCTCTTGAGAATTAGAAGATGATAAAAAAAAAAAAAAACAAACTCAAGGAACATTTAACTTGTGTGCGCATTTGGTCTATTTAAAAATAATTTGATTTATACTCATGAACATTGCTCAATGATAAAAATATTACATTTAAATGTTTAATTAGTATGTAGGTCTCTTAAAGACTTTTTTGGTTTTACTTTGGTCCTTAAAGAAAATAAATTCCACTTTGGTCCCTTATAGATATCTCTGACAGTCAATATGGTCCTTTTCGTCAATTTTTATCAGAAACCGTTAACTAGGTTGTTTCGTGGCACCTGTACAGAAAATAACGGTTTAAAAAAAAAATAAACGAAAATGACCAAATTGACTGATGGAGATATCAATAAGGACCAAAGTTGAACTTATTTTCTTTAAGGGACCAAAATGAAATTAAAAAAGTCTTTAAGAGATCTACAAACTAATTAAGCCTACATTTAATATGCAAGAATCAAAATTGAAATAAGAGTGCAATATAGTCACCACCGTAGTACTTAAAAAAAATTGATTTTTCTTAAATAGGAGAGCAATATAGGTCATATTCTCTCTACAATCTACATGGTAAATTTTTGTCGTGGACCTAAATTTAATCAAAGTGCTTAAAGTTTTTCTCATGTTTGGGTTGAACTATTTTTGGTTTGGAAGTTTTTTTGTTCTTAACTTAAGTAGCAAAACGTAACAAGTGATGATCCAAATAGAAGAAAATGATTGAAAATGATTTCCCACAAAAACCGTTACACTGTCGCCACCCTCTTCCTCCTCGCATTCTTCTTTCTCTCCATTTTCTTCTACTCATTCTTCTTCACCCGAACCATTCTTCAACCTCCTCTCTCTCATCGCACAGATCTCTATCTTCAAGTCAAACCTTCTCCTCTTCTATCTCCTCCTCCACCGCCGCAACAACAACCACCACCGCCACCGACACAAGAATCCTCCTCCACCATTACCGTCATTCAACCAAAATCGAAATTGAAATCTCCCAGTGTTAATACCAGTGTTTCGGATCACGAATTTGTTGCCGCTGTTACTCATACGGAGAAGAAGATCGATAATGCGGCAGCTCTAGCTTTGAAGGATTGCGATTTGTACACGGGAACTTGGGTTGAGGATGAAGATTATCCGATTTATCAACCAGGTTCTTGTCCTTACGTTGACGAGGCTTATGATTGCAAAATCAATGGAAGGAATGATACTCATTATACCAAATGGAGATGGAAACCTCATGGCTGTGATCTTCCCAGGTTACTCTCTCTAATGCATTCGTTAATTGATTCGTTTGTTTCGTGTGTGATTTGAAATATGATGCGATTTTCGGCTATTTGCAACAAGTTATTTATGGTTGATTAGTTATAACTAGAAAATTTCTTCATTTGTTCCATGTTATGTTAATGTTGCTAATTAAGTAATTTGGTTTGATTTAGGGCTTAAATTTGTTAATTTTGAAAATAAAAACGTGTTATTGAGTATGTCATTGTTAAGACTTTAATGCATTAGACTTTAAAGGAAAATGTTACCACATTTGTATTGGATTAAATACAGGACAATACAGATCCTTGAGTTCAATATTGGGAAAAATGTAAATGTTATGTTAATAATGAGTGGTCACAGGACAAGATATGATTAGAAACTAGAAATTGTACTAATTGTACTAAATAAAAGCATTATGCAGAAAGTTGTGGTAGTACTAGTAATAGAAAACAAGTAAAATATCGTCTTATACAGGAATGATTCAATGAAGAACAAGTGTAGGTGCTCCATTAAAAATAGAAGACTGGATAAGCGATAGTTTGGTAATTATTGATAAATAGTGTCTAATGAAAAAGTTAAGTCAAACGATTATTCAATGGTTTATTTATAGTAAGATATGATAATGGATATGGATTTAAACGAATTTTTGTTATCATGACTTTAGTTAAAGCTAATTTAAATTGAAAAGCTCCAGGAATGATATTCATATTCATGAAAACCGAAAAACATGTTCAACTAGTTAACTGTGTTCCTGTAAAACCTACTGGTTTTTGGTAGAAATTTTCAGGAAGTATCTGTTCTATTTGTGGAAATAATTTTAAACTTATGGGAACATTTTCGAAAAGTCTCAAGCGAAGCTTATGATGATATGATGAGAAAAGTTGAGTTGCTGCCTAGCAAATAACAAAAATAGCAAGAGTCATAATGCAATATTGTTTTTCAAACAGCTATCCTTTGCATTTCATCGGTTAGTAGTTTACTGGAAAGTTGGTTATTGATGTCTTCTCCATTCATTTCTTTCACATATTACTGTAGGTTTAGCGCCAAGGATTTTTTGACAAGACTGAAAGGTAAAAAACTAATGTTGGTAGGAGATTCTATGAACCGAAACCAATATGAGTCCATTCTGTGCATACTTCGTGAAGGCCTGCAGAACAAGAGCAAAATGTATGAGATACATGGTCACAAAATATCAAAAGGAAGAGGCTACTTTGTTTTCAAATTTGAGGTAATTTTTATCTTTTCTTGCATATTTAGATCTGTCCAAGCACCAATTACATGGCCTACTTTATATTACTTCTTTTGGGGAAAAAATAATCTTTTTTCAGTTATATATTCACTTCCTCTTAAAGCTTTGATTGACTGGGAAAAAAATTGTTTGCAAATATAAACCCAGCCCTTGCTATTATATAATTTTGTTTTTTCTCTCAGAAAATGAACTTTGAATTCATCACTCTTTGAAGCTGTACGTTCATAAATTATAAAGTACTGTATTTGATAGTTATGTGAATGTGAAATATGAAAATGTTTACAAAATGATCAGGGCAGCTTTACTGCATCATTTACCTGTGAAAATGAAATGTGGATGGACACACTGCAGTTCATTATGCTAAGATTTTGGAACACTTGTGCAGGACTATAATTGTACGGTGGCATTTGTGAGATCTCATTTCCTTGTGAGGGAGGGAATTCGTATGAATGCACAAGGGAGTTCAAACCCTACACTATCAATAGATCGAATTGACAAGACATCTGCCCGTTGGAAGAAAGCTGACATTCTCGTCTTCAACACTGGGCACTGGTGGGCTCATGGAAAAACTGCCCGAGGGTTAGGATACAATTATTTCATATATCATATTTTGATTGATCTATGCATTCAAATTGTGTACATTCGATTATGGGAACTGGTTGTTCCCCATGCTTATTGAATTCTAACATAGTTAAGTAATAAAAGCATTCATCCAAGTAATTGCTGCACAAGATTATTGACATGTTTTTGTAACTTCTCTTAACAGTGAATGTTTGCATGCATAATACTATCAATCAAATATATATATTAGGAAATATTGTGCACCGTTGTCTTACACATTTATCTTGCTACTTCTTTTTTTCCTTTTTTAAATTAGTTTTCATTCACTGGTATGTGTTGTTTGTCTTTCATTCCTTAAAATTAATAAGTTGTCTATTAAAAATAAACAACTGGAACAATATTAATAATTATATTAAACAAAAGTATCTATCGAAAGAGTGATGGTGCATGATTTGTGCAGAATAAATTACTATAAAGAAGGTGATTATCTATACCCAAAATTTGATGGAGTTGAGGCATACAGAAAGGCTATAACGACCTGGGGAAAATGGATCGACAAAAATATCAATCCAAAAAAGCAGATTGTCTACTATCGTGGATATTCTTCAGCTCATTTCAGGTGTCAATGTTTTTTTTAGATATTTTTCCATTGCATAAATTCCTTCTCCCCTTTTCAGTTTATTTTTACCTGAGGGTCTTGTAATTTGTTAAATTATTTAGCTGCTTTAATGTGAAGAGTGCACGTTAGAGAGAAAATTACAGTTATAACTTATAAGCTATAACTACTGTCTGGAAATCAGTGGCTGAGATTGTATGAAAACACGGTACACATAGCAAACCCTGAAGTTGTTAAATTTCACTGGGCTGATTTTGAAATCATTAGTTATAATTTACACTTTTCTTTCAAAAAAAAATTGTTAAATTTACCCTGTCAAAAATTTACACTTCACTTCAGAGCAGTTAAAATTTGTAAAAGAAATCAATATCTTATGATCTCAACATCCTTATGGAGAAAGGAAAGTAGAAGAGAGAAATGCTAGCAAGTAGCAATTTACTCTTTAGCATATTCTGTTATTGATTAACTTTTTAATGCGGTCCATATAAATTTCATTGATAAGAGTATGCCGCTAGCATTCTTCAAATAAGAAAAGAAACTAATTGTACATGTTAAAAATCATAGTATCATAGGGATGAAGATCATACTCATAAGCAAGATAGAGAGCATAGGAGTACTCATGTGGGAGATACTCAAAGAAACTCATTATAGAGTAACTAGATTTGATTAAAAGATAATGAATTTGGTACATGAGTAGCTCTTATATAGAGCAATGTGTGGATTAACCAACTCTAACAAACTATTAACTAACTTGGAAATCCTAACTAACTAATAAACCTCTAACTAATCCTCATTATTCTTAACAGCCTCCCTCAAACTCAACATTGGAAAATTTCCCAATTTGAGTTTGAATTACAATTATTCTCAAACAAGTAAACAAAAAAGGTATTGCATTTCTTCCAAGCTATTCACCAAATCAAATCATCAGCTGAATGTTGTAGAAACACCAAGATGTGTTGTGTTTGAACTTGTACAAGTAGCTGCAACAAACAAAACTTCATACAACATGACAGGAGCATGCTATCTTCTTATGCAAGGTTAACACCAACAAAAGCATGGCCACACCATCCTAAACAAACTCCAATTAAGCCAAAAAACAGCTCATAAGAAATCCCTTCAAATTCATCACTGTTTTACCACCAATGCTGCAAACATATAATGCTACAAACAAGCTTCAACGAAATGGCCAAACAGTAAGAAATTCCAATAGCATCTGATTCCAATGAACCAATAACAAGCTACATAACCCAATTGCCCAAAATTTCAATATGTTCTCAGTGATAAGCTTGTAACAGAGCACCATATTGAAATGATATTACATGCCAAACTACCAAAATGATTAACCAATGCACCAAGGGAGATAGCTACAACAAATCATTTGTGAAATGATTCTCCAATAATCTCAAATATGAAATCATATATCTGTCGTAGAACATGCTCATGATGTTATAGACTTTAACTTTCCAATCAGAACATTAATAACGAGAACCAAATTGAATCAATACAGCCAGCCTAAAACTAACAAATCTGATCGATTGCAGATAAACAAGACCAAACTTCACAATAGCAGAAAATTGAGTCTGAATCATGCATAATCCTAATGAAGCAAGGTCCTGATGTATGAAATTAATTCCAATAGCTTCTCCCAAATTAACTCTTATATAATGCATAGAATTGCAAAACTCCACAACCATTTGATCAAGTTGAACAATGTTGCAGAACCAAATCTTCTACATTGTAATAGCCTCCCTCAAACTCATAATAAGGGAAGTCTTAGGGTGAGTTTGGAGAACAGAAGAACAAACAGAAAATGAGAAGACCAGCCTCAATAGCAATTTTCACAAAAATAGGAAATGCATCAACATCCTCTTCTTAACATACCATAGTAGCTTCAAACAAAATCTGCCAAACCTCCTTGATATGTCAATGGTGTGCTGAATACTCATAAATGTCAAAATAGAACAATAGCAGCTCAAGAATCATCATCTAGATTCCACCAAAACACAATAATGAACTTGGATTCTAAAAAAACTTAACACAAACACCTTCTGTGCATCAAATCGAAGTTCACAAAAAAAAAAAACAGAATTTTCAATGATGGCCACCAGGATCGAAAGGGAAGAGTGAAATTGAATGAAAAATTGACAGAATAGAGAGCGTAACAGAACTGTAAATCATTGCCATAGTTCCACCGGGATCAAAAACAGTGATGCATAGACTACGATGTGGAGAAATCATGCTCTGCGATGAACAGAGTAAGAAAGCAAAACGAGGCTCACCGTTCTTGCTGGTTTGATCTTGATCGCGTGAGAATGAAACGTTGTCGTCGTGTTGACGCTCGATCTTGATCGGAGAAGAAAACGCTCGAACACCGAATTCATATTGGCGATCGTTCAATCCTTTGATTGCGTCAGAAACCACAATTTCAGAATCAAGATTCGGCAATCTCTCGTTTTTCGAAGCGGCAAACGCAGATTCAATGTTGCGACTTGAAGAAACGAGAAGACATGCGATTTTCCCAACCTGAATTGTGCATCCATCAATTGTTGGCTTGATTTGAGTGACGGAAGCAGATTGAACGGTTGAAAGTTCTGAACTTTCGAAACTGCCAAAACAGATGTTATTGCAGAAGGTTGAAGATTGAACTTCTACAGAAACTTCCATAGCTGCATCATGAGAAAGATCTTCATCTTCATCAATGGCTGAATCGAAATCCGCAGCGGAATCTTCATCGTCATCCCTTGGGTATCGCTCTGATACCATGTTAAAAATCATAGTATCATAGGGATGAAGATCATACTCATAAGCAAGATAGAGAGCATAGGAGTACTCATGTGGGAGATACTCAAAGAAACTCATTATAGAGTAACTAGATTTGATTAAAAGATAATGAATTTGGTACATGAGTAGCTCTTATATAGAGCAATGTGTGGATTAACCAACTCTAACAAACTATTAACTAACTTGGAAATCCTAACTAACTAATAAACCTCTAACTAATCCTCATTATTCTTAACAGTACACCCCTACTAATTGTTCTTTAAGTCGTATCTTATTGCCGATGAATCTTGACAGAGGTGGAGACTGGGACTCAGGTGGGTCATGCAACGGTGAAACTGAACCGGTTCTTAATGGTTCCATCTTGAATAACTATCCTTTGAAAATGAAAATAGTCGAAGAAGTGATCCAGGGAATGAAGTTTCCAGTAAAGTTACTAAATGTCACAAGGCTGACTAACTTCCGCAAGGATGGCCACCCATCTGTCTATGGCAAGAACATAGTGGGAGGAAAGAAAGTCTCTACAAGGCGTCAAGACTGCAGCCATTGGTGCCTTCCTGGGGTTCCTGATGCATGGAATGAGCTAATTTATGCCACTTTGGTTTTGCAACAGACAAATTCAAGGAATTGACTTATATAGCTCCTTTCTTTGAAGGAATTTACTTTTTGTGCAGCAAAGAAAGAAGTAAAAATGAGAAAGGCAATTGGGAGCAATGGAAAGTGTACCCTTAGTTGTATATCATGACAATTGTTCAACCATGAAAGAATCAACACAATAGTTAACAAGGCTTTTTCATTGATGGTTAAATTTCCACCCAATGAAGTCAGCAGGATCATGTTTCATTTCACCTGTAAGGGTCATGATCTCATTGATTGTTTGGTGCGGAACTCCATCGGATAAGCATATTCATCAAAGTTCTATTATAGGTTAAAAGAATAGATAAATTAATCAGGCTTTTGGGTGTAGGATTGGACCTGATTAGTTTTTATGTAGAATTTGATGTATAAGGTTCTGTGAAATTTTATACATTGTATGTAATCTTAACCTCTCTCCATCAGTGTCATTCTCGCACACTCACTTGATCTCTTTTGTCTATCTACTCCATTGCAGGGTCAGGTATGTCTCTCTCTGCATCTCTATTTTACTGTTCCTGCTTGTTGTCATTCTCTCTTTTCTATTGTCTGTTATATTTTAATTTTTTTTCTTCTTCTCAATCTGAAAATACACTGCCATGTAATGGTATTATCTTATCATTCTTATGTATAATAATATTTTATATGGGCCGGCCGATTAATGAAAATCCTATCAACCTGATACTATTTTATCTTACTTTAGTTCTTAACCAAGATGAGTTGATACACATTTTAAATTTAATGAGTAATTAAGATAATAATTAAATTTAGTTATTTATAGACAACCAGAGGATAATTTTAGGTATTAAATTGTATTTTTTATATATCCAAAAATTGAAAAATAAATATATCCAAAATTGATAGTAGCTTGGATTATATCGTTAGATTATGAAAGAGTCAAAATTCCATTTCCAATATATTTTAGGTTTAACCATATAAATATTTATATTTTCTATGAACTTTCCATCCCCCTAATAGTAGATATTTAACCAACATGTCTATTACATTTTTATTCATTTTACCATAATTAAACATTTTTATAATAGTAATTAACTTTAAACCATAATTTAAGAAAACAAAATATTTTCTTTATAATTTTCAATGTCACCATTAAATAGTATTTTCATTTATCAGCTATCGTAATTTCGTCCAATATTTTTATTTTATCTTGTATTGCATCATAACTTATAATACTATTTAAAACTATATGAAATGATTGGGCCTTTGGTCCTCTTTTGTAAAAAAAAAAAAAAAAAACTATATGGAATGAATGATACTGTGAATAAAAAATAGAGGAAAAATATGTGTCAAAAGTTTAAATATATTAAAATTGACAAAATGGATCATCAAAAAGAGATAAGTGCTGATTTAACATGAGAGTAGAGAGAATGCAATTCAATCATTTAGGGGAACATGGTGTAATTCTCTCTAAAATGTAGTATAAGTAAGTATTGCATTATATTTAACAAGAGAGAAGAATATAGTGAATTATTTATTGGATTAATTATGATTGTCATTATTTTTTAATTCATTTATTTAGCATATAATACTACTCTCCTTTAAATATAAATAAAAGTTAAACTGTATTTGGTTTAAATTTAGACTAAATACAGTTTAAGTTTTGCTTATATTTTTAGGGTCATACTAAATAGTGCATCTGGAATATTAGTTAAACATATGCACAAAGGAAATAAAAAACAAAATTAATGTTAGAAATATAACATTTTACATCTTTATATTAAATAACTCATCATTTTTGTAAAGTTTTATATAAATATGAAACGGTTTATTATATCATTGAGATGTGTCAATATTAACTTATAGTAATAAAAAAAAGTTAGATTAAGGAAAGTCAAATTCAAAGAGTTAAAATTAAGTTTGATCAGCAGAACTAGTCAAGAAAGATAGATATTGTTCCACAAGACAGGAACTTAGGAAGAAGTTTCATATTCACATTTTCCATAAAGCATTGTTGTCTTTCACACCATTATGACCCACAGAGAAATCTTGCTGATGTTGTGCAATGGAGTTGGTGGAGGCTGATGAAAGAGATGACCAAATGATTGGTGTCCAGTGACCATGATACTTGTTTATGGTTTTGATTAAAGACGCTCTTATCCCGTGATCTCTTTATATGTGGGTCTTGTTTTGTTGTTTTCATAGCGTATAAGAAAAGCATTCAATTAAAAAAATGAATTGAAAGAAGAAAAGAAAAAGTATTATTTTAAAATCTGGCAATTCTAATAGAGATATAAAATTAAAATAAGAGAAGAAGATGAACAAAAGTCAAATTTTATGTGTAATGAAAGATTTAATTTATTTTTGGCAGAATGTCAAGAAAAAGTATTGACCGGTGTGCTTTGCTTAAGTATCAAGGAAGAAATATTAATCTCAATCTCTTTGTTAAAATATAATTATATTAAAAGAAAAAAAGTTCAATGTCTCAAAATCTTGTACAGTGGGAAATGGGATCCGACACATCATTATCGTGTTTGAAGAATTCTTATGACAAATAATAGTTAAAACATCAGTTATTTTATTTGCATTTGTTGTCGTTTAACTAAGAAATAATTAAGCTTCAAAATATTATTTTGCCTTCAAGTAGAAATATACTATACAAATAAATATAGACCTTCTGTCCTTGCGTCAAAAATTTAGAAAATTAAATATAGTTCTATAACCGTAGGGGGGCTTAATGGGATTCTCTCTTCCTTTTTTTCCCCCAGCATTTTCTTCTTTTCTTAATTCAAAGGTGATTGACTCAAAGAATTAAAAAAAATTAGTCCATGAGAGAGAGAAATGAATGAATGGTTGAGATTGATGTTGAACGGACAACATATATAAGAGAAAATGTATGAGAGGATTCAATTCTTCTATGATTCTTTGGTTACATTGCAATTATTGGTTAAATTGTGTTGAACTCCCAAAGCAAATGATGTTCATTATCTCACATATTTATAGAGAAGGCAATTGATGTGCGGATGATATCTTACTAATCTTGGGTTGCACATACAATACTCTCGATTGTGGGACACGATTCTTAATATTATGAGTCATGCTTTCACTAGAAATTATAGATTCAGTTTATCGGAATATAAATTTTATTAATCGTTTTTTTTAGCATTGCACTCTTTTTCTTTTTATCTGATTTTTCTTTCGAGTTTTACAGGTAAAATTTTTAATGAGACAGTTATTATTGTTAGCTCCCACTTGGGTATTAGCTTAGTCGCACAAGTTTTATTGTATTTTTTTTTCTTTTTCTTTTTAATATATTTGAGAGTTAGCTTGTTTGTGAGGTAAATAAAGAGGTATCAACAAAGTTGAGATGTCTTTACTTTTATACTAAGTTTTCTCCTCTTGCCTTAAAAAAACGTTGTAAATAAAGTTTCTTTTTACCCATTTGCACCATTGATTGCTAAAGCACAAAAGGTTACACAAAGAGAATTAGTGATATGCTTGTACTTTTTTTTTAAGCAGTTTAATAGTTAAAAATCCATCTCTTAAAAATAAATAAGTGAAAAATTCCAAATTCAGACCTCATTCATGAATATAACATGCAACATCCCTAATACTTTTATAGTTACATTGATAATACTCCAACAATTTTATATATGTTAGAAAAATGTTTGACTTGTATATATGCCTTCTCAATCCACATTATTCACTAGCTCGATATATAATTAAGATTTTTTTTTCTCATAATTATTTTTAGGGAAAAACTAACATATGCCCTTATGGTATATGAGATAATGATTTAAATAGGAAATATTTTATTATAAATCATGTGTCTAATTCACTTTTTCAACTTGATCACAAATTAATTGCACAAAATTTAAGTTAATATTTCTACTTTTAGATTCTTAACATTGCAAGACCCTTTTTTTATAAAGAAGTGTATCGAATATTAAATATAATTATCGCTATCGGGTGGAAGTATACATTAAGGATTTAATTTCTAGTATCATTAATTAAGAACATTAGAAGATATAATAATTAGTTTATAGAAATCATAATTTTTCATTCCGTTTTATAATGGCGTAAGTTTTTTTTCTTCTAATTATTGTTTGATTAAAAATAATTCAGTTATAACATTAATGCTATTTTTTTTTTGACACATTATGCGTTAAAGCTAAGACCATTATTCCATGAAGAGAAGTATACTATAAGTTAGATATTATAAAAATTAAAAACACGTAAACAAAGAAATTTATAAGAACTTTGGGTAAGACTTCCTTAGGACCACACACATCATATACTAATGATTTAATCACAAAGAAAAATATCAATTAGAACCAAGTTTTAAAGAAAGATATCAACAACCAAGTTTTTATAAGAATATAGTGATTTATATATAGGATAGGATTAATTGAATCAAATCGTTGACAAAATCCAATCTATATAGCTAAGATTCATTATTCCAAACTTTATTAATCCTAGTTACAAATTAGTAAGTGGACTAACTTAAAGAATTATTGTTTGATTGATCTCTTTGAGTTTCAACCATTCAAACACTTATTCCTTATCTATACTCATTAAATATGTATGGCACATATAGCTTCATTGAATCAAATAACAAACAATTAAAATAAATAGTGAGTTAACATTTTGTTGAGATATTATATATGTTAAATCAATAAGAGGCACCTAATAATTAAAAAAAAAAATAACAATTAAGCTACACGTGTCCCAAATTCCATATACCTAATGTGAGGACTTGGGCATGCACGTGTTTTCTTTTCTTCTTATTATTTCCTATAGCTTTTTCTATTGATTAAGAAGTAATCAAACATCTAATTATCAATTTCCCACTTCTAATTCCAATTTAATTAATTGTTGTTCTCTAGTTCATTGAGCTTCAACAGTACTTTCTGGTCGCAAGAAGAACACATTTTGGGTTTTGATGGAGTACGTTGAGGGCATAATGGAGATTGTACAAGTTTGAGTTCTTGCAATTCCTTCTTCAATCTTCTGTTCTCATCACTTAGATTTTGACAATGTTTTTTCAATAACTCATAATCTACTTCTGTCTGCTTCAGCTTCGTCCTGTTATTATATATTTACGTTATATATACTAATATAGTTAACTTAATTTATGAAAATTAAATAGTAATCGATACGTACATACTCCTATATAGTCAACAAAATAGTTAAATTAAATTAAATGGTTATTTTAATAGAATTAAATGGTTTATATTTAGAGTTACAAACAAAACCCAGATAGTATAAAGAAAAATTAATGATTAATTAATAGATAAATAAGTATGTAATTAACAACTTGCTTACTAGTATTTTTTTTGACAATATATATAATATATAAACAACTTACTTATAAGATCAATAAATTGGATGAAACACAAATAAACGTACCTTGCTCTTCTATTTTGAAACCAAACTTCAATTTGTCTAGTCTTTAAATTCAATTGGTCAGCAAGTGATTTTTTCTGGACCTGCATATATATCATCAAACCAAAACTAACACATAAATAAACACTTTTTCACCCTTCGATGGAAAAACAAATTAAATTTTGCTAAATAAAATTAAATGAATGAATAGACCATAGCCATCGTGTTCAAGGGTTTTAAACAAGAGTTCATGGCCGCAACCACAACTTGGGTCACGACACAATAATTTTGGATCTGTTTAATATAGATATCTCAAAAATGGTCTAAGAATAGATGTAATATTTTATTAAAATTTACTAAAAATAAAAATATTCACTTTTGAATCAAATTCATATTAGACGTCGTTATAATATTATGTTTCTAGAATTACACTATGTATAATGCAATTGAGAGTGTATCAACCACATATTTTAATGTAATTCTCCACAAAATTAAGGATTGTGATTGTGATGAAAACTTTTTGTGTGATTGCAATAGAATATTTTTTTTTTTAAAAAAGAGCAAGATTCTAGAAATTTATAATAAAATGAAATTAGATTTTAATATGAATGAATGAATACCGGATTAAGAGTGTTGTGGAGTTTGAAGGTGTTCTCAAGGATGGTTGATTGCTCCTTTGTTAGCCTCAATTTCTTTCTACTATCGTTGTTGTTGTTGTTGTTGTTGTTTTCTGAATCGGTGCTAGACGTTACATTCGGATAATTTTGTTGTCTCTCCAAGCTCAATCTTTCACCCTTCTTCTTCTTCATGTTGTTATGATTATTATTGTATACGTTCATGGCTTCTCCTTTTGGAGAAAGCTCAAAAGCTAGGTCAAAACAAGCCATCAAAGGTTTATTCACTAATTTCTGCTTCTTCTCCTTTTTTGCCACGTGTCCTCCTCCTAATCCTAGACATAAACCTGTGTTGCATTCTTCATGATCATGATCACTTTCTTCCATGGCTCAAGTTGTTGCTTGAGAAGAGAAATAATCAAGAAAATAAGGAATTGAAATTGTATCTTAGTATGTATGTGGGAAAATGATACTATGGTTTAGTCAAATAAATATTATTGGGAAAGTGGGAAGAGATAGGTAGATTTAATACAGATTTTATTGTTGGGGTTTGGTCTTAGTCTTGGAGATCATTCAATCTCAATCAGTTATTATTGGCCAACTTGTTGTTTTCATCACAAACTAAAGAAAAAATATATATTGGTGTTACATTACATTACATACATATATAATGGAGTGGTTATATATAATATATATATATGATACTATAATTATTAATAATGATATATTAAAACGGGGGAAGAGAAAGTAAAACCATGCGTTAGACTTGACTTATGACTCCATTTGGAAAACTTTTCTTAATGATGAAAGATACTAATATAATATTTGACAATTTTGTTTTAATTAATTATTTTCATATCCATAACATTTCTTATCATGATTATTCTTTGTTTCATAGTAGTATTCAAATACGTCTTGTCTTACCTTAGGATTCGGCACAAATGAGCAAAGAAAAGATAGTACTTCAATTTTTCTTTTGGTTAAGAAAGGTAGTCCTTCAATTTTTTGTTAAGCGTGTTTTTTAGGTAAATTCTTTTTTAGATGTCTTTTTTCAATTGCACAAAGAAAACATTATTATTTATCAAGTATATATTAATTAGTTCCATCTTATTGACTTATCACAAACAATAGTAAAATTTAATATGATAACATACATGTGTATATAAGAAAATCAACTAATTTTTATGTAAATAATTAAAAATTTAGTTGTGTTTTTTAATGAGAATAAAATGACTTATTACAATTACAATTATTGACAACATCATTTACCTTTCTCTACGTGTTTTTTTTTTTTTTGTTGGACTTTGCATTTAGTCTCATGTCTAGTTTTTGTTTTTGTTGTTGCTCTCGAGTACCTCTTGTATTTTGTTGAATTTTTTTTTTATTTTTTCATTTTGTCATAAAAATAAACATTTACCTTTTTTGAAAGTGATAATTTTTTTGACAAAATAATAATATTTACATTAAAAATACTTATTTTGTTCTTATTTTAACTAATTATTTTATTCACATATATTTCATTTAAGGTTGTTTTACACAAAAAGAAAACCTTCGTCAATATTGATACTTTTAAATATTTTTTTTTACCTTTCACTGTTCAACTTGCTTGTTTACCCATTTTTTTATCAAGTTATTTGTTTACCCTTTTACTCATTATATAAATCCAAAATAGTAATGTAATCGTTAAATAAAATAAGAGTGAAGATGGTTTAGTGGCCGAGATGAATGGGTTAATGAGTGTAGGAATAAGGAACATTGATAGTTCCATTCTCACCACCAATAATAAAATTAACAAAATCGAACTCTACTAACATTAACCATTAAAAAAATATCATGTTAAACATACACCCGGTGCATTTATTAAGCATATCAAAATAAAAATAAAATATAAAATTAATGTTGATAAAGACAACATTTTACACTTTCAATATATTGAATGCACGAGTTTCAAGACAAAATTTCTTTATTTATGTGCTTAACTAGTGCACCGGGTGCACTATTTAGTATTTCCTTTAAAAAAATACAAATTAATGACAAAAATAATAGTTAAAAGTATAATTTAAATTTTTAAATGATAATTAAATGAATAAAACATAATTGCTTAAAAAAGTAATGGAAAAGGAATGAGAGAGTATATATATATATATATATATATATATATATATATATATATATATATATATTAATAACAAATTTGTTGATTATTTATATTTTAAAAATATTTGACATTTATTTTATTTTGGTCAAATAAATATAATTTTTTTTATATTAACTCTCTTTTTCTCAAACAAATTGACCCGATATCATTCAAAATTCGACCGCAAGGTAAGTAAAGTCTAACAAAAAATTGTTTTTACCAAAAATCGAATTTGAATTTTTTCAAACAATTCAATTTTAAAAAAACTCACTAATCACTTGAATCCAATATCTTAGATAATTACTCTCTCCGACCGTAATTTTAAGTAAATGTTATATTTTAGATACATTGAATAACTAATGTATCTAGTCTAGTTATTCAATATATCTAAAAAGTAACATTTACTTAATATTAAGGTCGAAGGGAATATTTACAATTTACCATATGGTTGAAAGCATCTCCCCATTGAATTCGGTGGTACTTGTACTTGTGCTATATATGAATTTGAGGGCATTTTAGAAAAATAGAGTGGCGTGAATTTCGTGACAATGATATAGCAACTGATTAGTTGATATAGACCCAACCCAAATTAAAAAATTAATTACGTTCTTAAACATTAGCTAATGTTACTTACAGGGGGAACATCTTTGCCATTCATTTTACAAGCTATTTCTATCCACATAATAAGATTGTTCTTCCAAAACACAAACTAGTACAGTTATTTGGACTAATTTAGTTATATGCATGCACTGTTTTACAATTGGTAATTATTGAGGTTGGACCAGACTAATTAATTAATCAATTAATTAATTATAGAGTTTCTAATTGTCAATATATAGCCAATTATTCAAGAAACGGCTAAAATGTGATGAAATGAATTAATGGTACTATACTATAGAATTACCTAAGGCAAAGGCAAACTGTTGTATGGTAGTATATATTAACTAACATTCATAGCCATTTATTTAATTATTTATTTATTTATATTTGTTCTCATAAGAGGGTAAAATTGAAGGAGATTGATCCCCACTTAGGCTACAACTGCCTTAATCATAAAATATATAATTATGCAGCTACTTGCAACACACTACATGTCCATCAACAATCAGACAAGTCGACAAGAATATGAAATGTTTATTCCTATTTGTTACGGCGAAACAAGGAGCTAGCTAGTATGAGATTTTTTTTTTTTTTATACCAAATATATCTAAATGTCTTTTAAGTTTTAATATTTATATAAGATAATTTAAACATGAATTTATAAGAAAGATAAAATTCTCATCTTATAGTTGATTTTATAAGATTAAATTGAGTACAATCCAAATTTTAATATGGTACCAGAATCTCCTCCAAAATTTATTGAAAAATCAGAAAATCCACAATTTATATCTGTACATCAAATTCAATTGTGTTTGACGTGAGTAAGTGTATTTAGAATCTCACATAAGATCTGAGATAGTCTGACAATGAGTTTATAATTGAATAGGGAGAATTCTCACCTTACAAACCGATCTTGTAGATTTAAGTTAGATTCAATCCAAATTCTAAGAATTTGTGATAGACCAAACTCACCTAAAACAATAACAGTGTACTTTGTTACAAGCTCAAAAAATCAAGTAACACTTAAAAATCAATGTATTACAAATCGTAAAAAACTTTTAAGTACATTTGGCCTTTTTCTACGTATAATTAGGACTTTTAGAATGACCTACTAAAATAAACATGAAATATGAATTTTTTTTTTTTTCTAATATAAAATTTAGGGTGAGAAAGCGCATCGTCTAAAGGCCCAATGAAATTTAAGTTGGGGACCTTTTAAATTTAAGACTTGTTTTTTTATCCTTAGACCAACTCTGAGTTCTTATAACTAATATTATTATATTACTTTTTTGTACTTTGTGTTAAATATTTTTATTTACTTTTTTCAAAATTTATTTTCATGCATTGACTTAAGTATATTATAGCTCACATTAAATTTAACATATTTAAATATATTTTCATAAAAAATAATTGAAATAGGTTGTCATATAATCACTCGAAATATCACCGAATATTAAATATCAAAATATAACTTTAATATATATCATTGATTTAGTTTGTTAATCTATTTAAATATGTGTCAGTTTTAAATCTTGCAAAGTTTAATTCGACCTAACTTATATTCTCCTCTAATTACAATATTGCTATTCATATACTCTATCGGTTAATTTTCCTTTTTTATTTTAGGCTCAATTATTTACATATTAAACAAACCAATAATTTTTTTTTCTATATGGCAAAAAAACAATTTTTGGAACTTTGCAAGCAATATATGATCAGAATTTTCTTCTTGTAATCCTTATTGATGAGTTATGCCAGCAAATGTACCCAGTAGTAAGTATTGTTAGAAATTTGTTTTCACACTTATTTAAAAAAATAAAATATAATAATTTGAATTATGAATTTTTGTGTTATTCTTAAAACAAGTTTTATGCGAAGTTGTAAAATAGAATTTCTATTGATTATTACAAAAACCACACTAAACTTGTAGTTTTGAATTTTGATAAGGAGTTTTAATATATGATGCCATTTCAAAATGACCCATTTAAATCAAATATAGACTTAGTATTGTGAGAAATTGTGGTAAATCAGCATAATTTTAAATAATATGATGTTAAAATTACACAAAAAATATTTTATCTTATTTATTTGCAATAGATTCGCCCTTTATTTTTATTTTTTTCACATGAATCTTTTATCTTCATAAACGTGCACAAGTCAATCATTTTTTTCTCTCTCATAGCTCATTTTTCTTTATAAACATGCACGAGTTAATCTTTTATCTTGCTTATTGTACCATAATAAAAGGTTTGAAACATTTCGCTATACTATAAATGATTATGAACATTTATCTTGTTCATTCTCATCTTCATCATATCCATCATCTTCTTCGCTAATATATACAAAGTACACTTAATTAAATACACCTTAAAATTGTATGAATTTATGCATTTTATTTGCTTAATCTTCTTATAAACTCTAAAATCAAAATCTTCAATTCTTGTTAAAATTTACCAAACTTTAAAAAAAAATTGAGGTTTAATGAAATGTTTCAAACCCTTCACATATCTTTTTGGTTCAAATGTAACTCTTAATTATATTACAAATAAATAAGATAAACGATTAATTTGTGCATATTTTTAGAGATAACATATTTATATATATAAAAAAAGAAAGATAAATGACGAAAATGTTACAAATAAAATAAAAGATTATTTCGTGGACGTTTTTGAAGATAAAAAATCCATGTAAAAAAAAAAATTTGAGTAATTGGTTTGCATAATTTTAATTTTTAAATGATATCAATGTGATCGTGAAAAGACAATAAGAGAATGACATAAAGATATATACTTTGTACTGAATAATTTGAATTTAATCATAAAACACTTTCAACTAAATTTTTGTCATGATGATGATAATGCCGATTATGATCATCAGTCGAGAAAAATACTAATTATACATTTTGTAATTATCATATATAGTGAAATTGGCAATGACAACATGTTAAAACCTATAAAGGCAGCATGTTGTATTTGCATCCAGGCGGCACAGCCACCTATTTATAACTACCAACCATTGATTAGGCAGCAAGGTGTAATTGTGTGTACTATATAATATAGGGTCATGCTAACATGTGCCCTAAGGGCACATGTTAAAGAACCTTAAAGTAGAATTATTCCATTGAAAAATGCAATGATTTAACTTTTATAAAGTTAAATGCACAAGTTTTAAGGAGAATATTTCTTTATTTAGTTGTTTATCATGTGCCCTTAAGGACACATGTTAGCTTTTGCCTATAATATAATATAATATAGCATCCAAAACATATAGTGCCGAGCTAGCAATTTATGGTACTATACCATTTCATTCGTTTCCTTGAAAATAAATACAGTAGTAGTAAGTACATAAGATACTTTCGTCACTATATGGTAATGCCAATCGATAGAGCTCTTCATCGGTCATCACTACATCCGCCGCCGCCACCCCTAATCCGAAAAAATTGCATTTCAATGATCTTCACATTGACAAGTTTAGAATCCGTTTGGATTAACTTATTTTTGACCTTACGTAAAGAAATAAGATTTTTATGTTAATTTATAAATTCTCACTAATGAAAATTGTATTTTTATAAGTTATTTTTTCATAAACTACCTTGAAAAACTTAAAATAATACATAAAAAATTATTTATTTGCATAAGTTATTTTACATAAGCTCAAATAAGCTAAACCTTAATATTTTCCAAGCATCAACTGACTAGTAAGTTTTTTAAGTGCATCACTATATATTTGTCATTAAAAAAAATCTCAAATATCATATTATCGATATTTTAAAATGATCATTTAAATTGCAAAGTTTTATTTAAATTTTCCTCTATGTTGATATTTCTAGCGATTAGATTGATATTATTAAACTAATCATGATGAATTGGTACACATTAATTAAGTGAAAATAGATTTTGATTTTTTAAGCAAATGATTAGGGGTTTCATTTCTAACTCTTATGTATGGAGAAAAATTGGTTTTTATTAGAGAATGTATCTTGTTTGTCTAATTGATTCTCAAATAGGTTGAATTGAGTTGGGTTTTGCTAGACTCAAACCTAACTTGTCAAAATAATTGTATGTTGTAACCGAGATAAAATTAAGAAATTTATGTGTATATACATTTGATCTTATTTGATATATATATATACACACTAAAACACTCTTATCTTATTTGATCAGAGTCGATCTTGATCAGAGTCGATCTTGTTCAGTTGTGCTCCTCTTCACCTCTGGTGGGTGGATGAGAGTTTTGCACCTGCAGGTATTTCGATGTCCAAGTCAATAAAGTGCGGGAAGTAAGGTTTTAAGAATAAGATAGAATGTATCTATGTCTTCTACGTGAGAAAGCTTTATATAGTTTTCGGTGTAGAGCCAAGACAATTAATGTGAGGACGGATATGTCATCTTCGCTATTAATGACTGTCAAAAAACAACTGAAAAATAACGATTCACAGTAAATGCAATTATTCCGATGTCAACTGTTACAAAAGGTCAACTTTCTTGACCGTTGAGCAGGAGAAGGCGCTCTTTGGGCCTTAGCACGATCTTGTGGGTGTGGATCTCCTTGATTATTTGATTGTAGGCCCAATCCAAAACACACTCCTTAAAAAATTTTCTGGCAAAACACTCCTTAACATTTTTTGGTACTCTTATTTATATATGTAGTCTTAACATGAAGTTATATGTATGTTATTGTAAGAAAAAAGTGAATTAAGTAAATCTAAAATTATCAAAAAATATTTTATACATCTCCAAAAGTAATGTTGATATTAATGGATAGCCCTTGCCTGCGGAAATAAAATTATAATTATTAACACTGATATTTTGGTAGTTGATTAGCACACTTTGGGCCATGAGGGCTCGTGTATTGTTGCTACTTTCCGATCCTCGGTCCATGTTAGGTAATCGACTGTTAATTTGATCCATGTGGTGTAGACCCAAACTGTGTTAATTGACAACTTGATGTTTCTGTTTCATCTTTCAATCTTGAAATGGCGTGGAAAGGTGTTCATTACTAGATTGAGGCCTTGAGGGTTATATTCTAAGTAAAAGCAAAATGGAAGTAAAAGTAATTTTTTTGAATTGACAAATACATCTCTTAAATATTTGTCAAAAAAGAGGCTGCTTACATTATGAAGCATTGGTCAAAATAGTCATCTATTAAGTTTTACCGTTAAGACGCGTTTAGTGCATTGTATAGAGAGACATGATAGTATAAAATTAACCTATCATGTTTAAATCTTTTATTTGGTGCACCAATAGGAAAAGATAAACTTAACCTATTACTAATCCTATCATATTCACTCTTTGTTATTCTGATCCTTATTTTTGGCTGGGATAACAACATGATAGTATTGTTATTGTATTAACCTAACACTCGCTTTCTACTTCTTCTTTTTCACGTTCGCGTATTCGCTCCCTTAGAGTTTACGTTTGTGATACATTTATGACCCATTAAATGAAAGTGTAACTCTCTATGTTGATTTCACATGAATGTCACATCACTAAAAACTAATTTGCTTATAAAATTTAAGCATCTAAGAGACTAACTTGCCAGTAATTAGTCGATATATAATTGCAATTGTTGACAAATTTATCACTGAAATGATATAAATTTTATAGATATAAGATGATATTGATATAAAATCAACATAAAATATAATATAACATGTCCATTTATTTATTTATTATGTCGCAGTCTTTATTGAAAATAGTTAGTAGAAGAGGGTCATTTTTAATGATGTGCATTTTGAGATGCATGTCAACTCAAAAATAAACAACTATTTTGATGGACTCTTACCATTGTAGATTCAATTTATCTACTCACAAAAAAAAAAGGGGGATGGAATGTCATAAATTAGAAGGGAGAAAAGTGGTCAAAACAGGTGGTTTCTGTTTCCTTATCATGCATTTGTTCAAATCTTCCATTTTAATTCGACTTTAATTTGTACTGTATCCATCAAATTAATTGAAGTGTTCTCATGTTGTTACTAATAACATTTGAGATGTCTTGTATCCATCAAAAATAGTGGAACTGTGGAAGTGTTCTCATGTCATTTGGTTCATGTTGTTACTAATAACATTTGAAATGTCTTGTCACTCTCATCTCAGTCCCTTTCAGTGTTCAAAATTTCAAGACATAAACCTTATCCAATCTTGCTCTTTGACATACATAACTGTCGATTGAAGATCATGCTTTATTAAAAGATTGAAATCATTCCTCTATCCTGTTGTATGCTTTAGATAAAACTAAATCAATTTTCAAAATGAAGTATTCCTTTCTACACCAAATAGAGTTGAGTTTGCAAGTGCAAGTATGTCAAAAACATGTTTCCCAGCTCCTTGAAAATGAAATATAGTTGAGGTATGCAATAGTTGAAAGGATTAGAGATTCTGAGTCTAGAGAAAAAAATCTAAAGATACAAACAAAATATACAAAGATATTGAGAGAGGGTAAGATATATAACAGAGATATAGCAGCCAAAGGATGATATATATTATAAACCAGCCTTTATTATTGAGGACAAGACATAAGTTGATAATGTAGCAGTATGATTTCTTTTGGAATGTGAATATACCTCTTTCAATGTAATCATATCATGAGAGAGAGAGAGAGAACAGTCCAACATAACCACTAGAACCATGGGTACGCATGTCAAAACATGTTTACCAGCTCCTTGATCAATAATTGCATCCACCTTATTTCTTTTCTCTCTCCCTCCATCACTTTCTTCTGATGCACTTTCCATGTGCTTCTATATAATGTTTGAAGCAATCAACAACTTCCCCTATGGGTAGCAAAGTTGATTTTCATCACATGATGAGTTCTTCAATCTTTCTTCTATGCTGCCTTCTTCTCACACTCTCTTTGTACTCCATCTCACAACACACAAGCTATAGCTATTCTCTAGATTTTACACCAGCAAGGAAGTTGAGCATGACAGCTCCT
This sequence comes from Trifolium repens, assembly GCA_030408175.1. Classification (NCBI taxonomy): domain Eukaryota; kingdom Viridiplantae; phylum Streptophyta; class Magnoliopsida; order Fabales; family Fabaceae; genus Trifolium; species Trifolium repens. The sequence goes on from CP125851.1 coordinate 54,186,026, forward strand.
CGCCATGATCACAAATATCATGAAATCCAGGTATGTTTATCCCCGATTAATCATCTTAAAGAGTAAATTGTGGAAAGATAAATAATAGGATGTAACTTACTGAAAAAGCAAATTTCCTCTGCAAGACTTTTCATTCTCCTCAGTGCCTTCATACACCTTGGATTTGCTGCACACAAAACTGTCATGGATCTCAAACATTTTATAAAGATTGAATGACTTATATTCTGTATTTTAAACCTGATCTAGTAAAATCAGAATACAAGTCCTATGATCTTCATTCATCACTTTCAATGTGTGCTTTCCTTGACTAAAGGAAATTGAGGTCCATCATGCCCATCTTTCCTTATTGTTTCCATTTCTGAACATAAGTGTATAAAATGCAGGTAGCAGACGAGGGAATGGAAAGTGCCCCTGCCAATGCAGATTTCACAACACTAGAAATTACTGGCAACAGTTACAGTCCTCGTGATCTTGTCTATCATACGGATTACCATGGAGTAACAACTCATCCAACTCCTAAGCATCCAAAACCATAGGATGCAGTGAAGATTTAATTTTAATATGTGAAAGATTTATGCAGACATGTATTCTAGTTCTTACCAATATATAAATGTAATGCACTGTGTGCTTGGGGAGGGAAAAGAATAGTTTTGTTTATATACTGAAACTGATTATGTGATTTATTTTGCTTATCTAGTTTGACCTATACATCTGCACATAACTTGTAAGCTATATATAATAAGTTCACAGAAACATACAAAAACTGACGAGTTTGTCACCAAGACGCTACTCATGTCAAGCATTCCAGTAGGTGAATATGATTCAGCAATTCCTCGCAAAAGCAGGCAAAACTGAATTAAGATAAAACAGCAGGGAAAACTGAAATAAATTAAAACAGCAGCATTACAATTTATCATGAAGTGAAATCATTCCATTAATATATTGCCTTCTTGTCTTTTTATACTTCTGAAGAAGCATCCTGTGACTAGTTACAACATCCTCAAATACCACCTCAGTACAAAACCTAGACTTCACATTCAGAAAAGCAGCTTCTAACTTGTCCTTGTGTTTGGCACACAGAGAGTGTAAATCTTCAATAATGAAAGATTTTTCTGTGTTGAAAGCACATTTGTCTTCTTTTTGCATATTATGAACCCAAAGCCATTGGATTTGTTCAAACGGATCTTTATTTTTCTGAATTGCAACCTCTACATTACTCATCACTTCCGAGAAGCTAGATTCATTACATATTTTATCAATCAAGTGGAGAAAAGTTGTTCTCTGATTCTGAATAAGCCTATGATAAACATCTGGTGGCAAGGATACTGTAGCAGTCAAACATGCTTTCCGAAAACTAGGATCACAAGTGCTAATAATCCCAATCGCAACATGTAAAAGATTCACAGACACAAGATCAAGTTTTTGAGACAGAGAGTCAATGGAATCATAACATGGTCTTTTCCAGTTTTCACTCCAGCAATGAAGAGCAAAATGAGCTACTCCTTCCCACCTGTGTTTAGAGAGATATACAATTCAGTAAAACCTGGATATCTAAATCACCAGAGAGATAACAAGGTTTCTTAACATGTGCTACAATATTGTGAACACAAAGTAGCAAGTACAACTTTTCATTTGCAGTTGCTCCATTAACAAAGTGTACGCCCATATAGTGTTCAAAATCTTTTCAATCACCTCACTCATTTGCTAGTATAATTATCAATTTCAATTTAAATATAACATAAATCTAGCAATCAAATACAATTGAAGGAAAACAAATTTCAAACAGAATAACAAAAAGTATAAATTTATAGGAAGACCTAATGGTTAAATAATCTTTCCGAATAAAAGAAACCTAGTCATAACATATCTCTCATAACCAAACATAGTAAAAGTTTCACTCTCTTCATGCGGGATCTAAGACAAACCAGCACGAAGATGAAAGGTTAATATTATTATACACATCCTTATCAACAGGGTAATAATTGAGGTAGATTAAATACTATAAAAACTGGTCCATGAATCTGCTTTCCAAAGACATGGGTCTCTGAAAGCTTGGCCCGGTGTTCTGCAGACACACTTGTCTAATTTTTAATAATTGATTTTAGTGTGGGTCACTCCACATGCATAGTTTCAGTTTTCTGATTCATAAAACATCTATCAAATGATTTTGTAATGGATCGATATAATGCTATAGCAGCTATATACAAAATCGGCTTAAAGAAAAGAAAATTAAAAATCAATGTAATCATAATTCTTGGAATCAATGAAAAATCTGAGAAATAATTTCTAAGGAACAAGAGGTCCGCCCATGATTATGGCCATCATACAAAGACTGATGGACCTACTAGTGCCAATTAGATGGGGAAGACCAGCTTTGACTGGATAGGAAAGAAAACATCAAGATGTAATCATTAGTTCAATATAAGAATGTTTACCAACAATAGTGTACTAGTAAGAATTGCCAACAGAGCAATGTAAAATTTTGTTTTCACAAGGTCTTTTATTTTTACACTGAGAGAAGAAAAATTGAAAATACTTAAATATGTTTTTGTTCCGTACAAATATATCACTTATTTTTTTAGTCCCTGTAAAATAAAATTATTTGTTTTTTTCTTTGATGAAAAATTTAATTGTTTTTAATCCTTGCAATTTTGCAAATGTATCACTTTTATCCTTTTTTTTTTAGTCCATAAAATATTTGTTTACATCGAAACTGATCCCTTATAATATGTAGAGGAATTGATTTTCGTCCCTCCAATATGAGCTACAGAAGGACAAAAATGAATATTACAGGGACCAATTCCAACGTAAACAAATTTTATAGATACTAAAACAAGGATCAAAAGTAAAAAAATTGTTTTTTTGCTAGGATTAAAAACTTAAATGAAAAATTTCACAGGGACTAAAACCAAAAAGTGGTTTGTTTGCAAGGAATAAAAATATATTTAAGCCAATTGAAAATTTTATTATCTGAGCATTTGTGAAATTACATGTTGTAAGAATTAAAATATGAATTAACTGCCTTCATATAGGCATACAATAGAAACATTATAACTAACGCCAATTGGCCATTTTCTTCCTAGCATACAAACATACTAGCCTCTAAATCAGTAATAGGTAGAACATTGTAATATCATGTTAAATAAATCAAACTACTCTCCATTGTAGCAGTAACACTTATGGTAAAAAAAATACAAAGCATTGGACCGAGAAAAAGAGAAATGTCAAAATCACACTAGATAGGGGAAACTGCCGTATGGTATTAAAGAAATTCCAAAACTAAAATTACTAATTAGGCGGAAAATATTTCTGAAGAATTTTCTGATTCTCAATATATTATCCATTCTATGTTCAGTGTACTTCTCTTTCCTGATTTTCTATTTTGAAAATTGAAAGTACTTCCTAAACAAATTCAAGCAATTCATGAAATTCAAAAATCCTAAGCAACAAAAGCCTTATTTTTGTCATCAGTCACTGTCCACACATTGGTTTGGCATCCACTGACAATGGAAGACATACACTGGCAACAGAACACTTAATCCAACCACCAATTACTGGCATGGCATAGGCCTCCTTTCTTCTTGGGATCTAGATCTAAAGTCTAAACATAAGTGCTTGTGTTAGTAGACCTCCTATTAAAAAGGTGTATGTAAGGCATAAGTTCAAAGGCCCAAGCAATTAGGCCCAGTTTACGTGGTTAGTCGTCTTTAAATAGAATAAGAGTGACATTTTACTGTCATTGGTTATTGTTGTATTGGGTGTGGTTTGGGAGATTCTAGGCTCTCTAAGTCCTAGAGGTATTCAAGGGAGATAATTAGCAATTATTACTAGTGTTACTGTTGCTGTCTTTTGGTAATCCAATCTGTGTAACTGTTCTTGATCTATCAAGGCAGTAGCTTTTACTAAATAATAAAAGTATCTGTCAGGGTTCAAGTCCTGGCGAGGTGAAAAAAACTAACACTAACAACTAATTACCAACTTTGGCCGTTTCAAAAAAACAAAAATGAAAGGACCCACAAATTCTAAAAAATCAGCTGTGAACTGAGATTTTGCTAATTTATTTACACAGGGTTTATCCAATAATCTTCATCAAGGAATTCTTCCTTCTTGAAAGGTTCAGATTGACTTAAAATGTTTTAAATTATTTGTCTATTCTTTTATCTTTGCACTTCACAGTCTTTACATTTCAATGACTACTTTACCTATAACATGATAGAAAGGAAAGGCCAGAATACTCATTCAAAGTTCTATACAATTGATTTGCAAACTTGCACCCAATATCCTGAGAGAGAATGAAATTAACAGAACATATAGATACATCTTGTTGAGATATTGTTATTTATTGTAGTATGATTTGTTAGTATCTTTTGGAGTTATGAACTTATGATAGGATATCATTCCTATTTAGATATGCTCCATCTCTAATGTATATAAATAGTTGTTTCAATCTTTTTTAAGTTAATGAGAAATATTCATATTCAAGTCATCTCATTATTTGTCTACCTATAGCTCTCTTGTCATTTAAAATACTTGCTTTAGAGTCCTGTTCTATTTATGAATAATACATACACAGGCACTTATGGCATAGTTGCAGAAAGTCTAAAGTTTATGAAACGTGTAAAACTAATAAACTATGTATCTTCTGTTTTTCTTAATTTATGTTTCTTCGTAATATGACTGCATTCATGTAACAGAATAAGAGAGAAAGTGGCAGATTCAGATTTGACCTTACAGCAACCATCATCTAGTAAAAAATTGTCATTTTCAGTACATGCCAAAAAGTATAATTAATAGAACTAAAATTTTATATGAAAAAAAAAAAGCAAAAGAAAAGGGGCCATGGTAAGCTTATTGTAACCAATAAAAAAATAGTTCAAGTAACATTTACTTACTCAAACGGAGGTTCAACCTCAATACTGAGTGTGAGGTGCAATGAAAATCCAGTAGAATCATCATCAACAGATTCAACACCATAATTTGTATAAGCCTCATGTGGAAAACCTCTGGGAATATACAATACATCACCCTCCTTGAGAAAGAACTCTCTTCTACCAGCTTTTGAACAGTCAACACCGGAACCGCAAAGACTATCATATAAGCGAGGTAACATCTGACCGGGTCGAGAAAATACCGTCCACTTCTTGGAGCCAAAAATCTGGCAGACAAATACACAGTGATCATCAAAGTGACAAGCCAACCCCTGAGAATTAGGTGGTGTTAAGTACAAATTGGCACCTACCGAAGGTTGGCCAAACATAAGTGCTAATGTATCGGCAATAGCAGCAATACTCTGATATCGAAACTCCAGACCACGCAGAGCAAGTGTATAACCTTCTTTATATGCTTGCTCACACTTTAAGACATCTTCAGTAGTTAAATACAGAGGTTCCTTAAGGGAGTCTGAATGAAAGTCCTGAAAGTAATGTCTTTCTTTTCTCGATTGGCTTTCAGTTTTGACAACTCGTATATCTTGCTGGTAAATTATAGGACAACCAAGTCTATCTTTCACCTCAATTAGAAAATTAAGGATGTTTTGCTCCTCTGAAGCAATAGGAAAACAAGACACAAGACCTTGAAGAATTGAATGAAGGAGGGAAGGCATGCTCCCATTCCAGTTCAAAGATTGTATAAATGGGCTAAACATATCGTTCACATTGTGGTCCTCCATTTTCCTTGTTAAAAGAAAAGACGAAACTTCCCAATAATTTGACATAAAATCTTCAAAACTGGTATTGCTGGAACCAAAAAGACTTCTTTGTACCACTTCAAGTGGCAAAGAGTTAGTAAGTTGTGAAGAATTAATGGAAAGCCTAAAGATGCTTTCGGCAAGATCACTAACTCCAATGTTACTCTTACAAAGATGTCCTTCTTCATTAGATTCCACAGCACCTCTGATTACCAAATGATGACTAGCATTTGCCCTTATCGCTTTTAGAAGATTCAAGGATGCTTCAGAAAGGCTTGTGGGAATATCATGGAGTTGCTCAAGATCACAGGCATTTATAAAAATAATAATTGCACTAAGTAAAGCCACCGAGAGTTCATCTTCCCTAATCCCAATCTTAAGTGAGTGAAAACTTTCATTTCCCTCAGACCATAAACATACAGATTCCACACGCTTAAAAATCTGAAGAAACACAAACCTAAGGAAATTTTCAATATATTCAAAACAAACAAATGTTCAAGTGTTAGATTTTACTTTTATCTTTTATTTTTTCCGATATAGTGATAAATTTAAAAGGATTGCAGGTTAGGACCCTGTTTAGATAAACAACTTAATTAAGCACTTATAGCATAACTTAATTAAACACTTATCATTTAACGGTTTATGTATAAGTTACTTAATAACAAAAGCTATTTGGATTGATATATTTGAGCTTATCAACTAGTAGTATAATATAAGGACTTCTGAGATTGTTTGGGAAAGCTTATGGAAACAGTTTATGACATGTCCATAAGTTGTTATTAGTTTATTTATGAAAGCTCTATATGATAACTTATGAAAACACTTTATGGCGTATATAGAAAAAAAAAGTTTTAATTTATTGTATCTTTTGTGATTGTAATAGCTTATACATAAGCACTTATACGGCAAACATTTCTACTACAAGCTCTTAATTAAGTTATTTATCCAAACAAAAGCCAAAATATAGTTAAACTATTTTCGCATAAGGTACAAGTCATTTTCATAAACTATGCCAGAGAGATTATGAAAATAAGCTGAAAATATTTCATGGAATGTCCATAAGTTGTTTTCCGTAAGTTGTTCCAAAGATTCTCACAAATTATTATGCAAGTGGATAAGTTCAAATAAACAAATGCAAATTAGTCACTAAAAGTGAATGCAATAGGTTACAGCTTACATTAGTTTGTGCAAGGCAGAGAAATTGAGAAGTTGTTGTTGGGCGAAAGAGGTGGCAGACAAATCCAAGACGGCATTGCAAGCAGAGAACTGAACCTTTCTATTGGGATTATTCAACAGCAAGATTAATCCCTTAACAGTTTTGGAATCGGTGGCGATTTCCTGGTTGACTTCGAGGGAAACGAGGGAGGCAGTGCCGATGATTTCTGCGGCGCGGCGTGCGATTTGGGAGTGTGTGGAAGAGAGGAGAGATGGAAGTAAGGCGAGGATAGGTCTGAGGGAGGAGGATTTGGAAAGGAGAAGAGAATGGTGAATTTTGAATAAGCATTTTTTGATGAATGGAAGAGTTGTTTGGGGGGGTTGGTTTGAGAGTGATGATGCGAGTAACAAAGCAAATTGGGTGTTCAGATCGGAGACTTGAGAGCGTTTCCTTTTATTCATTCTTCTTGCAAATGCTCTGTTCTGTTACCTTACCACACGTTCCACCTGAACCTGATTCATGATTATGAGTGATTTTTTGACCTATGGCCCCTAAAAAAAAAAATTGCCACATTACCCCTCAAACAAAATTAATTTCCGTAATACCCCTTTGAGACGAGAGTGGTTCCTCTCCGGTGTAAATTCCCTCTAGTTTAATCCTGACAGCATGTTTTTTACGGTAGCAAGATAAATTTTTAATTAAAAAATGAATCAATGGCCTGGATGCAAAATTTACTCCCTCCCGTGGAATTCAAACGGGAGAGGATCTGCTCTCCTTTGAGACATGTTCTGACGTGTTGCGGGTGTCACCAGATGGTGGGACTGCCAAGGTCGCCATTGACCCAGCAGCTTTTTGCACGTGAAAATGTGCTGCTATTTGCATGAGAACAACATTTATTTTTTATTTTTTTAAATGTTAATAACAAATGTTATTTTTTTTTTGACATGATATATTAAATGTTATAAATATAAGTAATGATAAAAAAATTATGATAAAAAAAAATTAAATAATATATATTCCAAAAAATATTTAATTACAATAGTACTAATACTAATGATAATTTCTATGTCCTCCAGTGTCACAATCTGGAGGATGACCTTGTCGATGTCCACGTCCATATAATTACCCATCCTCGCGAGTTAATCCAAGAAAATCATGCACTTGTGTTAAAACGTTGAGTTTCCGGTTATTCAAAGTTCTAGTGGTCAAAGAAATTACGCGTTTGTGGCACCGGGGTCATATAATCCGAATCATTATATGGTTGGGTATATGGTTGTAGTTGTGGGATCGAGGTATGTTGTTGTTGTGGGGTATAAGATGGTGGGTCTGGGATGTTGGTATACTGTTGTTGTTGGGTGTATGATGGTGGGTCTGGGAAAAGGGTATGTTGTTGACTATATTCTTGTGGGAAGGGTTGTTGTTGTTGTTGGGAATACGATTGTGTGGTGGTACCTTGTGGTCGGACATATGGATGTGGACGTGGGTCGTTCAAGTAATGATCTTCGGACACATATGGCTGAGAGCGTAGGAGGTACATCGGCAATTTGATCTCCTCGTAGAACATTAAGGTGGCGATTATTCCAATGTTGGAATTCGGCCTGAAAATATGTGGCCCAATCATGAATATTTTTTCGCAAGTCTATTGCATGGTAATGTCTCATGATTTGTGCATTTTCCGATGGCAGTTGCGAAAGTCCGTATTGGAGTGGGACTTTGTTAGTCTGGTGGTACTCAACAATATAAAAATTAATGAGATATGTGGTTGCTGACCAACAGGCAATGTCCGCTGGATAAAGGCACTAGCCAATATCGTAAGGAGTCCAAATAAACTGGCAATGAGTAAAAAAAACAAATTAGATATTTGTTAATATATGCATTTAGTTTAAAAATATACTATTGAGAAGAGAGAATATATATTACATCTTCAGGTCTCATACGATCGAGGAAGACATTAGCAGCCTTTAAATTATGCGATGGATCGCCTTGGTACTTTGTCCCAGCAGAGACGTACCTGAAATAATGTCTCAATCACAACTAATAGTATTATAAATATAAATGTTCATATTTATTATTAATAAATAGTATATACGTACTTAAGTGCCAATGGCCTGTTGTTGGGTGGATCTGAAATTCTTTCACGTTGAAATAAAGTAATACGACAATGTGCCCATGCTTGGAGAAGCAAGACACATCCAGAAATTGTTGGGCTTTCTTTTTGTGAAGTTGTCACATCACACAAGCCTCTGTACAATGAAGCCAAACAAGCCGAACCCCAACTATAGCTTCTAATCGTTTCAAGGTTTTCCAATAATGGAAGATACATGGTATGTACACGGTCGCCAGATGTGTCGGGTAGTAAAAATTTCCAAAAAAAATATAATAGATATGCCCTTAGGTGTTGCATTAGTTGTTCGTCTGTTGGACTTTGTGGCATCCTATCAAGATATTTTTCTAGCCATGATAAACTAATACTAAGTCCATGTTTTTTGGATGGACGATTGACTCCCAATAATCTTGGAATTTCATCATACCCGGAAGTGCTTGTTCCAATAACAGGCAGTCCAGAAATGGATAGATCGAGTAACATCGAGACGTCTTGGAGAGTAACTGTGCATGATCCGCTTGGTAAATTAAATGTATGCGACTCCGGTCTCCATCTCAGTGCCAAAGCTGTAATTAAGTGACAATCCATTTGACACTTTCGGACGAGCACGACGTTACCAAAACCACATTGTTGCAATAGTGGTACTAATAAATCATGTGGTTCTTTAAATCGGGTCATCATGCGCGGTCTACAAGGCTTGTTGTCCTACACATGCCAACATATAAAAGAGTAAAATGGGATTAGTAACTATATAAGTATAAAAATAACAATATATTAATTTTTAATATAACTATATGCTAAAGAAAATAACATAATATCAAATTATAATGTTCTAATGCCATAACTTTATATATTATCATGAATAATATTCTTTAATTTGTTGCCTCTTTGAAAATTCACTAACATTCTTCTATAAATATTAATTATATATATATTATGTATTGTGGCACTTGCTTTGGTTGCCTCTTTGAGCCGAGAAAAATGAAGTGAGTGTGATTATGTGAATAATAATGAAGTGGGAGACAAAATTATAACATATATATCACTTAATAAAATTATAACTTATATTCCACCAAAAAATATTATAACATATATATATCACTTAAAAACTATAAATTTATTTTATTATAACTATATATCACTTAATAAAATTATAACTATATATCACTTAATAACTATAAATTTATTTTAATTATAACTATATATCACTTAATAAAATTATTAAGTCATAACAAGAAATTATTTTTAACATAATATTAAAAAATTATTGAAGTATAAGTATAAAAATAACTATAAATTTATTTTATTATAACTATATATATCACTTAAATATAAAAAAAAATTATATTGTAACATAAAATTAGGTGTTACTTTTATGGTTTGTGAAAGATGTTTGGCACCGATCCATAAACGGTCCATTTTGTGAAGAATTTTGGTTGTGGATGTATTAGTGAAGAAATATAGTGAATGTAGAAGTAATTATGAAGAAATTTGAAGATATTGAAGGTATTAGTGAAGGAATATAGTTAATGTAGAAGAAATTTAGGAGTTGTGGAGATGGAATTTTTAGAATAATTGTGGTGAAGAAGGAGTTGTAGTGTGAAAAAAATGGTTAGTTAAGTAGTTTATTTATAGTAGTTGGTGAGTGAGTGTGTGAGAGTATTAGCCTATTAGGTGAGTGAAGAAATGAAATGAGTGTGTGAGTGTGTTAGAGTAAGAAAGTTGGTTTGTTGGAACTGATGCAATAAATGAACTAGCAGACAACAGTAGACAATTCAAGATTCCTGATCACGTGTGTGGGCCCATTGGAGACACCACCAACGTCGCCACCCTCTATAACGTGGCGACACTGTCAGTATTGCCATCCGACAGCATTCCGCGATGCATGATAGCCTGGCGGCGTTGAAGACCGCGCCACTTGCAAAAGTGGGGCAGCGTGATTTCCATGCATGTGAACTTGCTTCAGCTCCATGCCTCCATGTGTTTGCAGATACTGTATTTGAATTGTTTCTTCAGCCCCATGTGAACAAGCTTCAAATAATTAGTGGTTGTAGGTATTGACTAGAAATAATTCTGAATTTCACTTTTTATTTCCCAAAATTGTCTTCCCTTATTACCCTTTGTAAGTGTCTGCATGTTGCTGCCATTAATGTAATGTTGTTGTTTAAGAGGAAGAAGGAAGGGAACGAGGATTAGAGAATATTTCTAGTGAGAAATTGTTGCTGCTTGTAGGGAAGAGTGTGAGTTTGTCATAGACAATGAGTGGTGAATTTGTATGACGACCATGACAGAGATCTGGACTTATCTTTTTTTTTCTTTTGAAAGTTGGGGCTTATCTTATTATTGTTGTAACTTGCTTTTTTTTTTCAAGGAAATTATCTTTTCTTTTACTGTATCTAGAATATTGTTTTCACTACACCCTTTGTAGCTTCTAGTATTTGTGAACAATCAGGAAAAAAAAGTGTGAACATTAAAATCCATGGTTTTAGATAAGTTTAGTGCAAAAAAAAAAGAAGTTTATCTAGAATGAGAATGGAATATCTATTAGAAGATTATATATTTAAAATCAATTTTGATTCAAACTATCAAAACAACATCAATTCATAATAAGAATCATAAGAGTCTATTCAAACATAAATCAATTTATATTCAACTCACTTTTAACCTAAATCAATTCTCTCAAAATCAATTCGATTAAAATCAATTCTTATCACCGCCAAACCAAACTCACACTAAAAGTTAGATTAATTGATAAATATCTACTGTATAATTTTTTTTTTAAGATATTAGAGTATTATCAATTTAACAATATTATAAAAAAATAATTCTTTAGCAATATTATCAATTTATCCTTGTTGGGATCAAGAAAAATTACTTGTAATCTGACCTCAAAATCAGCCCTACTATGGCTTCTTTGAAAATTCGTAACTTCATGATCAAGCAGCAAAATCACATGATCTTGGTACCAATGGAAAGAGGGCATGACATACTACATTTTTAATGTTGAACACTTGATATGAATCATCTTTTATCAATACGAAAACAAGCCATGAAAAACCGATGTTGTAACTGAAAAACACTTGGAAAATATTTCTAAGTTTATAGCTATTTTCACAACTTTGACACTCCAACTTTGGAACTTCTTAACTTACAATTCCTATGCGATTTTGGTTCACTCTTTCAACAAAAATAAATTATGCAATGTCATCTTTAATAACATCCCTCAGGCACGAAAAGTGATTGCTTGGGTTGTTCACAATTTGGCCATAAAGTAGGGTACTTGGTAAGGTCAAAAGTAATGAGACCTTGACTTTCCACTTTGATTTCTCCCACTTCAAGAAAACTTTTGGCCTTACATTTTTCATCAACTTGTAGTATCAAATGCCCTCTTTAAGATCAGCCATCAAGCCATCTCAAATGGATTTGTAGATTGCCCGAAATTGTCTTATAAAGTTAGGTATATGAGCATGAAGATTTGTACTTGAAAAATATTTCAAAATCCCAAATTTGAATTTTTGAACCTTTTCTTGACGCACTTGATTCTTGATGATAAAACTTGATAATCTCACATGTTTTTCTCGATTATTGACTTCTGAGGATCGAAGTTGAACCAAAAAAAAAGTGGGATTGCAGTATATTAGCAATATTTTTATTTTAGCAAAAATTTAGCAATATTATCAATTTAAAGAAAACTAAACTAATTAATTAATTAATTATCATACAATATTTACATTTAATTGATTGAAATATTAGAATGTGACATTGTAGATAAATTTAAATTTCATTAAAGATTACACAAAAAAAATTACATCAGTTTTAAAATTACATCCAAGATTTTCATTTCCAAACTAGTAACATACAGAAGGTCCTCTTGTGAATTTTTGTCTCCACTTCAGCTGAAATCATTAACTCGTTTGCACTTGTGCGGGAAACAAATATATAAACCGGACGCCCTTTCCTCTTCGGTATTGTATAGGACAGTCTCATTTGTGTCCACTAAAGTCCCAACGGCGGAGAATCCGTTTCGTCTATCCTTACCGTTTCCAACAAAATATATAAATTAAAATATAGAATGCGGCCCACATGCACACAATGCGGCCCGTGTAAAACATTTGGTCTATCGAATGAAAAATTTAGAATGTAACGACATTCTAAATTTATTACATTGAAAGATCCCCAAGGTATTAATATTAAAAAAAAACACTATACAAAAAAAGATGCTAACCCACAAGCACTCTTTGCAGCCAACGTCAATTTTTTTTTCACCTACACAAAAAAATTACAGCAAAAATAAAATATAAAAGTGTGCAAGATGGAAAGATTTGATGGACTAATATTATAACTATTATAGCTCAAAAATTTACCAACACTATAACCTGTTTCATCTATCCATACCGTTTTCAATTAGAACACAAAAAGTCCCTCGTCGACTACCATACCGTTTTCAATCATGTTGCCAAAGCAACACAAATAAAAACGTTAAGGATAGACGACGAGAGACTATGTGGCTGTTTACTCGAAACAAACCATAAAAAATATATAACACTGATATATTGTATATTTGTAAAGCGGAGGGAGAGAAAAGAAAGGATGATGTATGTTGTTACACAAACCCACCCCTTTTATAGTAAAAATTAGTGCAGATCGATGTTTAACAAGTAAAAACTGGTCACGTGTGTGGGGCCTATGGCGACACTGCCACGTGCATAACAATGGCGACGTTCAGAAACACGCCAGCAGATGGCGATATCCAGGGTTCCGCCATGCCTATGGGTGTGGCGACATTTGGAGTTCCACCACATGCAAAAGCTGACGACATGCATGCTAAAAGTAGGTGGCGACACTGCAAACTGCGCCACCTTTGTGCATGTCGCGACATTCCAGTTTTCGCCATCTAAACTGATCAGTGAAAGAATTCTTTTCACTATTGTTAATTGAGTAACGGTGACTCTATCTTTATTTTATATCATGTCATAACCCTAAAGATTAATTTACTTATGAAATTTAAATCTATTAGGACTAATTTTAGTAATTACTATCTTCGGTCCTTTTTATAAGAAAGAAATCGTTGATTTTTTAGGTTTATTATTTCGCCTATATTATAAACTAGATAAATTATCTATTTAATAAATTTAAAAAAGTTGTTGTTTCTTATAAAAATGACCGAAAAAAGTAGTTCATATCCAATTACAATTATTGACAAATTTATTTTTGAGATGGCTTAAATTTGATACACAAATTCTTAAAATGCATGTGAGAAGAACCGACAAAGTTGTTGCTCACTCTTAACTTCTTTTTTTCAAGACTCGATATTCCACTTAAAATCGATTATTTTGAGAGATATTAATTCCATTGTCTTACTTGTAGGGACATCCATTTAAAGTCAGCACTTCATTCTTCATAGATTGACCTAACATAAAGAAACATAAAAAAATGCTTTGAGAAGTCTTAGTCATTTATTTTTATTTTATTGTATAGTCTCGTATGAGAAGAACCAACAAAATTGTTACTCACTCCTAACTAAATTTGGTTTATTTTTAATTGATTCTACTTGAATTGAGGACTTATTACTTTTGTTCTCGCAATTGGTTAACGCTTGAATGAAATGGTTAAGTTATACTACTTGACCTTGTTATTATATACTTTTTCCACTTTTTACATTACTATGGCAATAACAGTATAATATCTTGTTTATACTTATGCCAATCTGATCTCGTCCTAGTTACATCCAATTTTAATTTAAACCATTTATGATCATGTGATTTTGTTTCTAATGCCATCTCATGAACAATTCTGATTCAGGTATATCTTCGTATTGATCAGCTATGTGATATGTTTGGCGCATGCTTTGTGGCCAAGTATGAAATTGAAATGCATAATCAAAGCAGAGTGGATAACCAGCTAGCTAGCTAGTGACTATATCCACCTCCATATATTGCTATTGCACACCGTTTTGGTTTACTTGTGTTGTTCTCTACATGATATGAGTAGGTTTCATATTCTATTTGATATAGTGCCATAGTAAAGCATGCATCACCATTTAGTTTTCATGTTATCTAAGGTTACTTTCTGCAAGATTAATTTCTGTTTCCTCAACAGTTTCAACATAATTGAAACAGGTATCAAACTTAATGTTCCAAAATAGTGTCACATTAGTTAGCTTTCTGCATCACACTCCTGCTAAGCATAAATGTCCACCTACCAACAAACCAAGCAAAATTTCAGGCAATTTACTATCCCGAGCATTTTCTTCGAGTGCTGTTCAGGGAATGATAATGGGAGTGCCTCTGTTAGAGCTTAGAGGCTGAGAGATGTTAATAGTTGTAATGTTTATCTAGTTTGGTTGTGTTATAATTTTGTGGGTTTGGTTGTGACTTGAAACAAAATACTACTAGTAGAAAGCATAGGTGTAAAATTCCACCACACGTCATTAGGTAGAATACTTGTTCATAGAAAATAGAATTCAGGCTTCTTGCAGGGAGTAAGGAAACAAGGAGTGTGCTGCACAAGGGCCCTGCCTACAGGTGAAGTAGCTTGGATATATGCACACAGCCTTTGTCTCAAATTGGAGCCTAATCTGATATTGCATGAACCATTAAATGACTATATTGCTATGTATTTGAACAGTAAGTGTACATAACTACTCTTTAATCGAATGGAAGAAAATAGTATACTATTACCCCTTAGCCCCAACTTTATAAGTCAGTGAGAGGCAACTTGACATAATTTTGATGCCAGTAGTTGGCAGAGTGGACAAACAAATTGAACTAGAAGGGGGAGAGGGTGATGGTATGAAATTTGTATTAACTGACTTCAGTCAATGTTGTAAGTGCAGATCAAAAGACCATATAGTATGAAATTTGAATCTTGACTGGAGCAATCATTGATCAAACTTTACTAACATCCCGGATGAATTCCGGATTACCAAGGCCTCCTTTCCCTTTGGAACAAGAGGATTGAGACAAAAAGAAAAGTACAAATCAAAGTGAAAAGGCTAAAATTAAATAATCTGCCTTCAACTATGAGTCATGTGCATAATACTCCTGCATATAGACCTGCTGATAAACTTCCTTAATGAAACATGCACATTTAATCCTTACCAAGGAATATTATGCACATGCTCGGCGTGTCAATATGCAGTAGCAGTAGTAGTATGCAGGCTTTTGCGTGTTCAATTCGAAGACATGATGTTGCACTTGACCAATAGTTGATGAATTTCTTGAATATTAACAGTTAAAAAAATCGAATAAGCAAAAGAAGAAAGGAAAAAGATGCTCGAAATCATATTTGTTTCTATTATACTTTACAACATTTGCTATAGGGAAAGGAAGATGGGGTGGATTCCATAAAAGTAATTACCTTATAAAGCAAATTGGGCTATCACAATCAGGTAATGAAAACAGTAAAAATATTTCAAAGCAGGAAGATTGATTCTTCATTCTATAGAGCAATAACAAATTTTAGCAGCTGTAAATATATTTGTTCAGAGCATTTGTAGTCAATTTAAATATGTAAATATACATTAGACGTATGGCCAAACAAATAAAACAAAAGTGGTACCATAGAAGATCTATACTATACACAAGGATGCTACTTGAGAATACTATACAGGAGGTATGTTAGAGAAAGAGAACCCTTTGTATCCCTTGTAAGCATAATATGCAATCCGCGTATAGTAGAAACCCGGTATGAACAAGATTGACCCCAATATAGCAAAGAAAAGACCTATTGATAATTCAACAAAAAAAAGTTCAAAAACAACAACAAAACCAAGAATAATTACTATCAATCATATACTCAGGTCTAGGGAATTATCTACCAAAAATTTGAAATTGTTCTCATGTTACTCATAAAGGGCTACATGGCATAAATTTTTCTACAAACACTTGTAAAAAATAAAGTTAAACAATATTGAAATAAATCAGATGACTATAAGGAGTTGAAGAAATAAATCATCCATTTAGTCCCTAAAGTTTTTTTTTGCAAAAGGTATACTCTTTGCGCAATTGCAGGGACTAATCCCTTGAGCCTTGTGGGGCCCAAATGGGTGGCAAACTCTCCCAAAGAGTTTTAACGCTGCTGCATGCCCTAACCAAGGATCAAACTCAGGACCTAGAAGAGACCCGCTCCATCTCATCTAAGCACTCTTGGAGTCTTGGGTAGACAGAGGGAGTATCTAAGTAAAAAGTAACCCCTAAAGCATGTGAAATCCGTCAATTTATTCCCTAAACTATATTAAAACCCATCATATTAGTCTCTAAAAATCTTAATAGCATGACTAAATTGAAGGATTTTATATACTTTAGAGACTAAATTGATAAGAGGGTGATACTCATTCTAATTGAAACTCCACCTAAACTCTACTTATTAGAAGCTTCTCCAAGACTACCTATAGAATTATTATCAGAATTTTTTCATATGCTTAGAACAAAGAGTTATTTCTTCTTCCATTCCAAACAAGTCCCAGTTTACTTTATTTCTAATTCTAATAATAAATCACAACAGATTTTTTTTTTTTTAATCAATTGTCAAAATAAAAAAAGTAAGCCCTTTTTTTCTGAATGAGGCAAAGAATAATCGGAGGGAAAAGAAAAAAGGGGGTGACGTGATTGTTACTTACCGTGAGCAGTGTCGCCGCCGACATGATTATAAGCCATGAGAGAACCGATGATGATACCTAGGGTTCCGAAGACGAGAAGAGCGACGGCGAGTGCGATCTCCTTGATCGGTGGCTTATTGTTGGCGGTGTAAGATGTTTCCATCATCATGTCCTCATCGGAAATCGAGAATGCGTGATCTACGTACATTTTTGTAGTGTTGTTGATCTCTCTCTGAATTGTGATTTTGTCTCACCTTTCAGGTTACAGATTCAGCTGAAATTTTAGATTAACACGAGTAGCGTGTGTTTATTTATTGATTTATGCTTTGGTTTGCTTTGTGGATTGTGACTTTGTCTTTTCAACAAACAAAGTTTCACCTTCTAGAGAGAGAATCCGTACGCTGTTGGTATTGGTTTTGTATAATTGTATGTATTCGCCATCTTAAATAGAACAATACTTCAACAAAGTCCGGCTTATTGTTAAATCGATTTTTTTGTACTGTAATATTTATTAAAAACATGTTTTTAATTTTTATAATATAAAAGTTTGTTTGGTTTGTAAGAAAAAAAAAGTTTGTTTGGTACATAGGATAAAAGATATGATAGAATAATTCTACTTTGTTTTGTCTCGAAATTTATTTTATAATGTTTCTCTAATTAAAAAAATTATTCTAAATTTAAGCTGGTAAGATATGATAACAAAATAATTTATCGATTTATTTTATAAAATATATTTTAAACGACATAATATAATAATAGTTATCATGTTTATATTTTATCATATCATTATTTTGTTTTATATCATATCTTGTCACTGTGATATTTTTATCTTATTTTATATTATATCTTGCCACTATCATATTTTATGTTTACTTTTTGTTTTTCATTTTAAATTTATTTATAAAAGAAGATTTTTTTTAGTTATAAACAAGATAATTGTTATTATTGTTGACCAAATTATCTTTATATTTTCTTATAATATTTTTTTTGTTTTTAATTTTTTTAAATGAATCCCTCTTTCTACGATACACAATAAAAAACATTACCCCCTTCATTTGTTTTTTTAGTCTTTTTAGAATAGTAATTAGTAACATCAAATTAAGGAAATGTATTTTTGCACTTTATCTTTTTGTTATACCCTCGTTTTAATCCATCAATAAATTCTTATTTTTTTGCACACACTTTCTTTTTCCAATAAATTTAATATATTATGTACAAAAAAACATAATTTAATATGTTATGTACCAAAAATTAAAAAAAAAATTAGTTTTTCAAATATATAGTATTAATTAGTTTTATTGAAAAAGAGTAAGAGCAATTGACAAATCATATCCTTAAAATATAAAAAAGACCAATAAAAATGACGCTAAATCTGATGACAAAAGACTAATAAAAATGAACAGAGGGAGTAATGTTTTACAAAAATGATAATTAGTAAAATATAACATGCCCACGCGTAGGGATGCACATGAGGTAGCGGTCACCGCAAATTTGATTTAGCACAAACAGGTCCCCTTAGAGGTGCCTGTGCTGGCTTGGCGGTTGCTCCGCAACAGGTTACCGACTAGGGATAATTTGGCCTAGCGTAATATTATTGATCATGATTCCCAATTTTGTGTGACAGGTTGTGGGGGTGCGGAAACATCACATCATCTGTTCCTTTTTTCTCCTTTCTTGCTTCTTTGCGGTGCTTGGTTCGCGGTTGGATTGGCATATCCTCTGCTGATCCGTTTCTTATACAGGATCATCTTGTCCAGGTTATACACTTAGTAGAGGACAACCGAGCTCGTCGTTCTTTCATGCACTTACTTTGGCTTTGCTGCATTTGGGTGGTATGGCAAGAACGAAATAGCCGTATTTTCAAAGCAAAGGAATCAACTGTTCTTCAATTGCTAGAGAAAATTAAGGTTCATTCCCTCTGGTGGATGAAAGCTCATAATGCGTCTATAAGTATCAATTCTCACATGTGGTGGTCGAGCCCTCTTGTTTGTTTAGGCATCGGCTAATTGATTTTTGGATGTAATGACTATTGGATACTTTTGTTATTCTGCTTGGCACACCTTGTGCTGATCACGACTTGATGTTAGTATAAATAAATTCGATTTTTGCTTGTTAAAAAAAAAAAATTAGTAAAAAATAAAGGATAATTTTTATTAGAAATTATATATATATATATACTTTAAATTTTTTTTTTATCAAAGTCGTAGTCTTGAAAAAGACATTGACTATTTTATCTATTTTTAAATTTTAATTGAGTTTATATGTGTACCTAAATTTAAATAGTTTGTATATGTGTACAAGTGAAGCTCCCAACCAAGTTGTCAATTATTTAGCTTAATATCTAGTTTATAATCTATTAAATTACATGTGGATCAAAGAGGCATAATCTTATATTTTTGCAATTTTGACTTTTGATTTGTTGCTAAAATTGATAAAAAATATCTATATGAAATTTATTAAAGAACTTAAATCATGATTGGTTAAATTCCAAAAATGTGATCTTATATTTTTTATTTATTAAGTAATTAACGGTTTAATAACTTAATATTATCCGATCCTTCACCAAATCATCATCCAATTCTCACACACCTCGAGACCACAAAGACGAGGAAGACCGCACCGCACCGTACAATAACATTTCTCCATAATAGTTTTTATTTTTATTTTTTTAATAGAATTCTCCATGTAACTCTGAAATCATAGCATTATTACAGTAACTGAAATCATAGCAGAGAATTGTCAACAAAAAAGAGACACAGCGGAGATATTCCATTGTCAAATCCCTAAATTCAGAACCTCATCATTGTGTTCTTATGACCTAACTCTCATACACTACCTTGTTCCAGATCTTCAGTAAGCTTCCAATTTTTCTTTAGGTGAAATTCTCTCCGCATTTTTCACTCAATTCGTCAAAATTCATTTCTGCATTTCTAATTTCTCTCAAGCATCCCCTTTCTCTTTTTGTTTCTGATGCTTTTCTCTGTTTGTTGGGTTTGATTGTACACTATGGGCCAATTTTGTTAGCTTTTTACTACACAAGTTTTACAATATTTTCAGCCTGATATTTAATATATTTGATTATAATATTGCTAAACATTGCAGGAATGGGAATTAGTAAAACAGAAGTAAACTTGAAGAGATTGATTGCAGCAGCTCCTCAGCAGCAAAACCAGGCAAAACTTGTACATGTAAGAAAATTAACCCTGATTATTTATTTTATTATCAGTGTCATGTAAGAAGAGGAATCTGGGCACAATAGTTGAATTTTTTGCTATGTGGTTAGAATGTCACAGGTTTGAGTAATGAAAATCAAATCAACCTTTGCAAATTTCCAAGGTTGCTCGCAATATATGCAAAATAGACCCTACCCTTTTTTTTGACCCCATTATGGCAGGAGCTTTATAGCACCAAGTTGCCTTTTTTTAGGTTTATGTTATCAATTAGCTATAGTTTATTTGCTAATTTTATTGAAACTGTTAGAACATTGATCATGCATATGAGATTGGAAGAAATGATGGAGAGAATGGAAAAGAGAAAGTAAGAGTGAAAAGTGAAAGAAAGAGATGTTTCTTAGGGAGGAAGTAAAATTCTTTATTGAACAAGCTTGGTTAGTATCATACATCAATGGTGTTTATATAACCACCACATAACAAACTAATAACCACACTAACTAACTTTTCTTAACTAACTTGTATCTATCTTAAGTAGCTTGCTTTACAAGTAACAAACATAGTTTTGAATTATATCACATTACACCCTCTTAATTCAAACTATCTAAGCTATGCATGTTGAGTAATCTTCTCATCACTTTGAATCTTTCAATCTTGAGTGGCTTGGTGAGTACATCTGCAACTTGATTTTCTGTCTTGCAGTAAGTAAGCTTGATCCTCCCTTTTGATACTTGATCTCTTAGGAAATGGAACTTAGTTTCAATATGCTTACTTCTCCCATGAGCTATGGGATTTTTAGCTAGGTTTATGGCTGATTTGTTGTCAACCATCAGCTCCACTTCATCATCTATCTCTATCTTCATTTCATGTAGCAAGGACTGTAGCCAAATCCCTTGACAGGTAGCATAGCAAGCTGATATGTATTCAGCTTCACAGGTAGATAAGGCTACAACAGTTTGTTTTTTAGAGCTCCATGATATGGGACAATTGTATATAGTGAAGACATATCCCATTGTGCTTTTCCTCTCTACTCTATCTCCACTCCAATCTGAGTCACAATATCCAACCAACTTGCCTTTACTTCCATCAGTGATAGGATACAGAACACCAAAGTCATTTGTGCCTTGAATGTACCTTAGTATTCTCTTGACTGCTTGCATATGTGATAGCTTAGGTGTTTGCATGAATCTGCTTACAATACCTACACTATGACACACATCAGGCCTAGAGTTGCAGGCATATCTCAAACTGCCCACTATCTGCTTGTATAGTGTAGCATTCACTGCCTTGCCTTCATCATCACTGCTCAAGCTAGAGCCAGTTTCCATTGGTGTGTTGGCTGGGTTGCAGTTCACCATGTTGAATCTTTTCAATATGTCTGAGACATATTTACTTTGATGTAACAACATTCCACTGCTAGTCTTAGTAAATTCTAATCCTAGAAAGTACCTTAATCCTCCCAGATTAGTCATTTCAAACTCAGAGCTCAATCTTGCAGTTAGCCTTTCAATTTCATCATTGTTGCTGCCAGTTATCAGTAAATCATCCACATAAAGACACACTATACATAAGTTGCCCTGTGATGACCCTTTGATGTAAATTCCATGCTCCACAGTGCATTTCATGTAGCCATTCTGACTTAAGAATTCATTCATTCTCAAATTCCAAGCTCTTGGAGCTTGCTTCAATCCATACAAGGCCTTGTGCAATTTCAGCACATAATCTTCTTTACCTTTGACTATGAAACCCTGAGGTTGTTCAACATACACTTCCTCCTCAAGTTTGCCATTTAAGAAGGCAGACTTGACATCAAGTTGAACAAATTCCCAGTTGAAATGAGTGGCAATAGCTATGACTAGTCTAACTGTCTCTAGTCTAGCTACTGGTGCAAAGACCTCAGTGTAGTCAATGCCTTGCTTCTGTAAGAAACCCTTAGCCACCAATCTTGCCTTGTACTTAGCTATGCTTCCATCTGGTTTATGTTTGATCTTGTAGATCCATTTGACAGCAATGGCTTTCTTGTGTGCAGGCAGCTTAACTAATTCCCATGTGTCATTTCTTTGTATTGCTTCTAACTCATCATGCATAGCTTCTCTCCATTCAGAATGGTTTGAAGCCTCAGCATATGAAATTGGCTCAGTGTCAACAAATAGTGCCAAATGTACTATATCACCATCTGGTGTAACCATGGTGTCATGAAGCAATTCATAGTCTTGCAATGTTCTGTTGGGAATTGATGTTCTAGCTGATCTTCTAGGCTCATTATTGACTGTTGCAGCTTGTGGAGGTGTTGGAAAATCATCTTCTGTGGTGCCTTGCTCATCAAGTAATTCAAACTCAATGTACTTTTCACCACTAGATTCTTCATTGTTCCAATTCCAACTCTTATCTTCTGCAAAAGTAACATCTCTACTTGTAGTAATCTTCTTGTTGAGTGGATTATACAGTTTGTAAGACCCTGCAGTGTGATAGCCAACTAAGATCATAGGTTGACTCTTGTCATCTAGCTTTTTTCTCTTTTGATCAGGCACATGTTTGTAGCATAGACAACCAAAAACTCTAAGGTGCTTCACTGATGGAGTTGTACCAGTCCATATTGCTTCTGGTACCTTAGGCAATTTCTTAGTTGGGCTCTTGTTAAGCACATAGCATGCAGTAGAAACAGCTTCACCCCAAAAACTGTGAGGTAATTGCTTTTCTTTTAACATACATCTAGTCATGTTCATAATGGTTCTATTCCTTCTTTCTGCAATTCCATTATGTTGAGGTGTGTAAGGAGCTACCACTTCATGATGAATACCATTTGCTGCACAAAACTCCCTGAAGTCATGTGATGTGTACTCACCACCACCATCACTCCTTAAGATCTTGATTTGCTTCTCTGACTGCTTCTCAACCATGATCTTAAAGGACTTTAATTTTTGTAACACCTCATCTTTGGTCTTTATCAAATAAATCCACATCATTCTGCTAAATTCATCTATAAAGGACACAAAATATCGATTTCCTCCTAAAGACAAAGTCTCAAATGGGCCACACACATCAGTATACACTACATGAAGCAACTGTTTTGACCTCATAGGAATATCTGACACAAATGATTTCCTAGGTTGCTTGCCTATCAAGCAGTGTTCACACAATTCTGATGGTGGTTTGATTTCAGGCAATCCATTAACTAATCCATTATTCTTCATGAAAGTTAAACTTTTAAAGTTCAAATGTCCATACCTGAGATGCCATAGCCAAGCTTGATCACTGATCTTCACTGTAGCCAGACAATGTGATTCACTTGGTGTGATTTTGACTTGAAAGGTTCTGTTCTGAGAGAGAGGGGCTCTAAGAATAGTATTATGTTGTGCATCAAAAACCTCCATCATTTTATCTTCTAAATGGATTATGAAACCTTTTTCTAGCAATTGACCCATACTTAGCAGATTTGTCTTCATATCAGGGACATAGAGTACACCAGTGATAAGAGCTTGATTCCCTTTCTTGCCTGTAATCAATACATCACCAACACCCTCAGCTGGTATTGTTCTATTGTCAGCGAATCTAATCTTGGTCTTTGATGAATTGTTGAAGTTGATAAGCCATTCTCTATGACTTGTCATGTGGCTGCTACACCCTGTGTCAAGGTACCAATCTGCCTGATGATCATCATCATCTGTGGTGGTAGCCATTAGTAACATAGGGTCCTGTTCAGTGTCACTTTCACCTTGTGCCATGTTTGCTTCAGTGTTGTGTCTTCTTGGTACTTTCTTGCCTCTACAATCTTTAGCAAAATGGCCATACTTTTGACAGTTATAGCACTGAACATTCTTCAAGTTCATCTTACCCTTCTTTTCTTGATTAGCACCATTGTTGTGAGTTGATGCTTGAGCTTGTTCATTGTTCTTTGATTTATCCTGCTGAGAATGATCTTTCTTGTACTTATCTTTAGATTTCTTCCCTTTCTTGATTGCATGTGCTTGTAGTGCCTGATCAGAAGCTCTATCTTTGGTTCTTTCATCCAATCTTTGTTCATGTGCTTCAAGAGAGCACTGCAATTCCTCTAATTTCATTGTTGATAGATCTTTGGACTCCATAATTGCTACAGTAATGTGATCAAATCTTGCAGAAAGAGTTCTCATTACCTTTTCAACAATTGTGCCATCACTAACTGTTTCTCCACAGCTAATCATCTGGTTAGTAATGGTGGTGATCTTGTTGAAATACTCAGCAACACTCTCATTTTGATCCATTTGTAGCAGTTCAAATTTTCTTTTCCATGTTTGTAATCTCACTTGCTTCAATCTTTCATTCCCAGCATGACCTTTTTCAAGAATATCCCAGCACTCCTTTGATGATGTAGCATTTTCTATCTTTTGGAAGTTGATTAAATCAACGCATTGATGAAGGAAGAACATAGCCTTGAAGTCTTTCTTCTTCATTGCTCTGTGTTCAGTTCTTTGAGCTTCTGTAGCATTCTCTGCCAATGGAGTCACACCATTTTCAACAACTTCTTGAACTTCTTGAAACCCAAAGATAACCTTCATTTGTTTATGCCAACGATCCCAATTGTTGCTGTCAAGGATTGGGAGCTTTCCACCGAAACTGTTGCTAAGATTTTCTAGTGAGCTTGTCATTGTGAGGAAGAAAGAATCACTGAATTCTAAGGCTCGTGATACCAGTTGTTAGAACATTGATCATGCATATGAGATTGGAAGAAATGATGGAGAGAATGGAAAAGAGAAAGTAAGAGTGAAAAGTGAAAGAAAGAGATGTTTCTTAGGGAGGAAGTAAAATTCTTTATTGAACAAGCTTGGTTAGTATCATACATCAATGGTGTTTATATAACCACCACATAACAAACTAATAACCACACTAACTAACTTTTCTTAACTAACTTGTATCTATCTTAAGTAGCTTGCTTTACAAGTAACAAACATAGTTTTGAATTATATCACATTAGAAACAACAACATTCTATTGATTTTTAATCATTAAGAAAAGCTTACTAATTTGTTGAGTACTTGAGTCTGCAGTATGTTGCTACTTTGCGTGAACTACTGGAACAATTGGCTGAAGAGAAGACACAAGAAGGCTTGCCAAGGTAGTAATAGTATGTCTCTTTATTTACGATCTCATATACATAAATATCAAGGAATTATGAGGGAGACTAAAGAGCTTCAGTGTTTCTAAATAATCTGCCATTTTTGGAGCTGACAATTCTACTCTTAATTTTATGCAAGTTTTAAAAGAAAAAATTTCCCTTATTTATTGAGCCCACATACAGAAAGACTTATATCCAGAATTGGGTTGGATTCTTTGGAAGAGATAACCATTCTGTTAAAAAACTTAAACACCCTCAAAGTGGTCCGTAGAAATCTATTATGCATTTATGCTCAACATGATTGCAAGAATTTCAAAATTAGCTACGAATAGTCCTTCGGTTAGGATATATGCCTCTTGTTGTACAATCGGAACAAATAGCATACAAGTCGCTTCATCATCTATCTTTTCCTTTATTAAATTTCTGCCAACTTCCACATGTTTATATGCATCCTTGATTTGTCGAGAACTCGTTTTAGACATAATATAGATCCCATACTTCATGAGCTGTATCTCTATATTCCACTTCAATAATGCTCATTGGCCTTACTACCACATTTTGTTTTCTGCTTTTCTATTTCACTGCAAATTTTGTGCAATAACCTCATGTAGACTTCCTATCTATAATAGGTCCTGCACAGTCAGCATTTTGAATAACTGTAATATAAAAACCTAATTCAATACTTCTATATACAATAAAAACCTAATTCAATACATCTTAGTCAAGATCAGGTTTAAAGAAATTAGTGTAAGCTCAGCTGAATAACATATGTAACGTATTAAAATCCTATTGCTACAATAATTCTTATATAAGTCATATTTAAACCATACTTAAAGGTCTAGCAGACTGTGGTATATCTATGGGCTCCTGTATTTACAACGAGTTCTCTTGGAAATATGACTCACATTGAATATAAGTTGCACCTTTCTTTGTTTTTAATTCTGAGAAGATCTTGGACTGGTTATGATTACATTTCCTTAAACTTATTGTGCAGTTTATTCCCTCTTCTACCTTCTATGATTATTGGTAATCCATGATCTAAAGCTGTTATATTCCTGCTATATGTTTCTCTACTGAATATGTGCATTCATTGAGGCTTGTTTATGATTGGTCATATGCAGGATCTCAAAGGCTACGTTGAATGATTATTCAGAGAAGATTGAAGCCATTGCTTCCAAATTGGTGCATGTGGTATGTATTTGTTAGCTATTGTATCTTGGAGAGATGGTGAAATGCAAAAGATCATTAGAGCAATTGACTAAACATTTGAGGTTCCTCTTTTTCACCAATATAATGGGAAATTTCATTAACAAAAGGGTGGAATTTGAGTATTTGAAATTTCTATTGGATATCATAAAATAGTTTATTTTATTTGCTTATACCTATTTGTTAAAAGTAAAAAAACATATTATTGCAGTTACCATGTGGTATAAAATTAGGATTGTATGGTATGTGTTGGGAAATGAACAAAGGGTGAAATAGGATGAAGTAGGATAGTGAACAATCAGAGCCTGATTGTTGCATCCCCTATCATATCTTGCCCCAAGTCGTGTATAGTAACAACAAGAAATTTATAGCCAGCCATGTGCTTTTCTGCCAAAAAAGTTGTTTTGAAGTTGGTATTTGTTTTATATTTTCGCAATATATGAATTTCAATACATAAATAAAAACATTGTACTGACATTGTTAGGATATAGAATAATGGCTAACTAGAGTAGTTAAAGTAGTTAAGAGTTGTTAGAGGAGTTAGTTAGTGAGTTGAGGTTGTTATAGGGCTATTTGTATAAATAGGAGAACACAAAGGGTAGAGAGCATCTTTGAATATTGTAATTGTGAATAGAGTATTCTCTATTGTGAAGGGGAAACCCTTGGAGAAGTGATTCTCTCCTATCCTATCATATTTCTTAAGTAAAATGTTCTTTCTTTGAAATTCAATCTTGGGTTCGGGTTCCTAACAGACACAGGTGTGCAGATGCATAAACTTAAGGCTGAGGGTCTGCTGTGTTTAGCAGGTGTTAGTAGTGAGGTGGAAACTTAATGATGAAAATCACTTCAAGCCTGCTTGGTATGAGAAAAAACATGAATAAATGGAAATATAAATATGCTCATTTTGATAAGTCACTGGAGAGGAATAAAAGAAAGGCAACAAAATTGAGGCAAAACAATTAGATTAGTTAGATTGATTGATTGGCGCAGTTGAAACTGTTAAGTGGTTATGGTCTAAAGGGATAGTACCAAGGATGTTTAGCTTGAATTTGGGGGAAAGGGCAATAGAACAGGATTCTTAACTGTTGGTATTGTAGAACCGATCATTAGCTTAGTTGTACAATGAGAAACCCATTGTGGAAGAGAAATCCCCTAGAAGGAGCATTCTCTGTTTTCTGTGGGGATTCTCTAAACCTTTGCAGATTTGTTTTCTTTCTCTACTCCTCAGCTCTCTTGCTTGTGTGTGTTAGTAATGACTGACTCAAATTCATTTTATTATGTGATGGAGAACATCACAATATATCAATTATAGTATGTGAAAAGTGTATATAAAATATTTAATGGCTTGAATTATTGGTACATGGTTGGAATGCATCATACGGAAATGAAATTTACTCCACCGTTTCCTTCGCATATATTCCTTTTTTTTTGTTGTCAAAATATGCAAACTTAGTGATTGTCTTATAACCATTTAAATTTTCAGTCTGAAATAGAAGTATCTGAGAAGGACATTGAAAGAAATGTTAAAGAAAACCCTTCTGAAATTGAGGAAAAAAAGCCGATGTCGCCTTCTTCTGGATTGCGAAGAAGGCCTGTGTAAGTTAATGCTAACCTTTTTCACTACTACTTGTATTTTGTAGGCTGTTTTACAGTTACTCATTTGATTCATTGGACAGAGCTGCCTCAAGTACAGAAGACAGAGCACATGAGCCTGCTGAGACCGATCACTCATCTTCTGTTAAACTGGATGCTGCAGGACATGCACATATTGAAAAGCACAGGTACACTTTAAGTTTGTGTAATGGCGAGTCAGTACTACCGCAGTGAAGTGTCCAAAACCTATAAACCATGGGTTCCTATGTAAACTTCTTAAAAACAACAAAAAATATATTTTTATTCAGAAGTAGGAAAGGATAACCAACCAGTTACCAAATGCTACTGAATATGTTGAACTTCTAGGGTATATTTGGAAGTTTATTTTATTCAGCATTGACTTGTTTCAGGATGTTTCTGACTCACTATATTTTGATATCAATGCTCTCACAGTTGCTATTGAGTAAATGCGAAAATGTATTAGATAGTTAATAGTTAATTGTTATTGTTATTGTCATTTGTGTTTGCTCTCTGAATGCTTTGCTTGTAATCATGTTTTTTCATTGTTTTCTCAACTGTTGTACTTCTTTGTTGAAACTTTTACGCCTCAGAAAGCTTCAAGATGATTTGACGGATGAGATGGTGGTGTTGGCAAAACAACTGAAAGAGAGTAGTCTCATGATGAGCCAGTCTGTGAAAAATACCGAAAAGGTCTGATTCTCATCTTCATTCTCTGTGTCTTGGCTAACTTATAACCAGTTGTATGGGTTGATTATGCAAAATGTATCTCATTTTGGCATGAGGGATTGTGGATGATATTAATACCTTGTGATAGCGGTTAATACAAATCTCATCCAGGGCAATGTTTCATAAAAGAAAAAACTGAAGTTTTAAATATAGTCTCATGAATTATCTCTTGTGGGGTGCTGACTAACATGATGAATGATGGCTTTGCTTGCAGATACTTGATTCTACTGAGCAGGCCATTGAGCATAGCTTGGCGAGCACAGGCCGTGTCAATGTGCGAGCAAATACAATATACTCAGAGAGTTCCAAGACTTCTTGCTTAACGTGGCTTGTGATGTTTGTAATGACATGTGTATTTGTCATGGTTATTCTTCTAATCCGTGTCACATAGGGTGCAGTTAACATTTCATGTGGTAAATTAAATTACTTTAAGGATAGATTTTTCCATAATGTAAATTTTCCTTCTATTCAGATATTTACATTTTATAGACTTTTTTTTACAGACATTTTATATAGACTTTATATCATTAAATCTGTATTTTTGTTTTGTTTTGTTTTGGGAAGGAAATGCAACTTGTTCAGACATTCACAGTATTACTGAGATATTTTCTTCACATCTATATATCAAAATTCATTCAAATGTGACTAATATAGAGAACTTCCAATTTTTTATTTTATTTTTCTTTCTGATTCCTTAACAAGTGCTTAAAGATTAACGAAAATCCAAAATATAAATAATTCAGAATACTAGCAATTTGTAAAGAACCTTTTTCAGCAATCATAACTATTGTAGTAGCACTGCGAAATGGTTCAGCCAATTTTTCTTAAATCTTTTGAAACAAAGTACTATTCTTTTTCACTAGCTTTCTCTATCGTATTCTCAATCGTAACGGATAATTTTTAATATAACACGTGTGAGTTTGGATTATTTTCTCTTTAATTAGTTTATAAAAAAAGAGCTGGTCTAGAAGACTGACCCATCATCATATAAAAGGAAAAATAACTTAAAAAGTCGGCCAATATTTTTGACAAAGTACACCAAATTGCCGTAATGCGTGATGTAATATAAGCTCAAATAATTATGTATATTTTTTCCTGTGGAAAGGAGAATAAATAGGTATATTTCTGTTATTATTCTATTTTTTTTTATTTTTTTTAGTGACAAGTAATATTTTATATATATAAAAAATAATTACACATTAATAAAAGGTAGACGGGCAATAAGCTGCGCTGCTAACCCTTTTTGTATAGCAAATCATAATCGTTGAAAAACTACATTCATAGATTTAGGTGCCACAATATTACTATGCATGACCTTTTGAACTCTTTTCAAAAGATTAACAGCCTCTGGTGCTAAAAACCCAAAAGTGCCGAATGCAAATGGTATAAAAATATGTTGATTGTCAGTGCATGCTTTCTCATGTTTAGCCATTTTGCTTGAAGCGGCTTTGAGGGCAGCCCGTCCCACAATAAAATCCCCAACTCCCAGTCCCACAAGGGGGAAACTCCAGTCAAATCCACACATGCATGCTTCCCACCAACCCATCCATACACCATCACATCCGCTGGACGAAGTGTCGATCTTCCTTCTTGTGGGTCTGTCAAGAAGTTCACTGGTGCCTCTTTCTTGACAGAAATTCCTGCACATTTGAAAATATCAAAGAGCACATCTCTGACCAGGTCATGCCTATATTTAAAACCTGGGAGCTCCTGCAATTCCTGCATGCTCTTATTCTATTTAATATTTTAATTCCATTATTTTTCCTTGAACCTGCCGTTCTTATCTGCAAAATAATTCCGTAGTCAGTAGCAATGTAGCAATGTAGCATGCTGCTATAGAAGTGTCTGCTATAGAAGTGTCTTTCTACCCTTTTTTCCGAATAAATTTCACCTTATACGGATACGGTTGAAATACAAGCATACAGTATATAATTTGGAAAATATTATTGGTCTTTTTGAATTTGACTTATTTTTGAGTTTATGAAAATTACTTATGCAAATAAATAAAATTTTATGTTAATCCGTAAGTTTTCACTGACAATTCAAACGGGCCCTAAATCTTTTTATAGGTAACTAGCCGCCTTCCGTGCCCATTTGTGTGATCGATATTCTCTTTTTTTTTATTTGTTGTGATCGAAATTCTCTATTGTGTAAATATAAATAACTACTTAATCTCCTTTTTTATTCGACTTAGTTAATTGATAACTACTTAACATCTTTTTTGTCGTGGCTAGTTATTAAGAAGACTTAGAACATACTTTTATGTGGAAGTTGTGTTTTATTAAGAGAAAAAAAAAATTATTTACTAAAAAAAAAACTGAAAATCTATTTTTATGTGGAAGTTATTTTTCAACATATACAAATATTTAGTTTTTTTTTGGTAGTTTTTTTTAAGGGTAAAATAGTTATAATGAAAAAGTCATCCCAAAAATTTGTATCCTCTTTATATATAGTAATAGATGAAAATAAATAAAATTATAAACTACAATTATCAAAAAAATTTAAAAAATCAATATATCACAATCTACTACCGAAGCAACCAAAAGAGAAGATTCTACACAATAGCTTGTACCACAAGTCATCTCATTAGTTGGAACTTGGAACTGACTCAATAGTTAATTACAGTTAGTTAGAATAGTATTAATCTAGTGTGTGCTAGTACACTATAGTTTCTATGAGTGTCCAATTATATATAAATATGAGATGTAATTACTTTTACGACCAATGGAGTTAATTTTCATTCTCTCATTTCCACTCTCATGATAATATACTACAAGCATCTTTGTATGATTAGTAATAGTTGAAGAATTTGAGTTAGTTAAAAATTAAAATATTTGTAAATGGAATTACTAACTATAATAAAAATTAGGCTTGAAAATTGAATTTGGGTGTTAGTTAAAAATTGAGTTTTACGAAATCACATCACATTGATTTTGTAAAGTTACGTTTTGTTATTGTAAACAAAAAAAAAACTTCAAACAGTAGTTTTTACAAAATTACAGTAGTAAAATCCTAATTTTGCAAAACTAACCATGAACCCAAACATTCACATAATATATAACAGTGTTGTTTACTAATCAAATAGAGAATTGAAAATCATATTGGCAAGTGGCAACCATCAAAAAGTGAGTGAATGATCCCTTGCATTTACTTAGAGTATTCTAGGAAGCTTCCTTTGTCACCAGCACGGACAAGTACCATTTTGCGTTCACTTTGTCATTCATTGGACACGTACAATACAAGTATTTTTTCCTTGTAGACACTCTTTTCACTATCATTATCATAATATAATAGTATAAAATCACTTCAGGTAGGCCTTTCAACATTTCTCTCTTGCTTTCATCCCTCTAGTTTTCTGCTAGCATGTGCTGCTGGCAATATCATTGTTCAAGGAAAAAGCAGAACCAAAGAACTTAATGGGGAACTGTTTGAATAGAAGTCTTCAATCCTCAGGCGATCGTCCCAACTCCAATACTGCTCCTGACACAAACAGTCAATCAGGTAATAAACTAATGTGTTCACACTTAACAACATTTGATACTTCCTTTTATTCATCCATTATTAAGATTCATAGAAATGATTCATTATGTGTTTGAAATCACATATTCTTGATTTGTGAAGCTGGAAGAATGAACATGTTTTGGCCCTGGTAGCCTTCTAATTTTTCTTGTAGAGTATAGAAACAAACAAGTTGATTACGATTTTCAATCTCTTCAATTGTTTTGCAAGTTTGATTTCAAATTCATCAATTTTCTGATATAGTCTCATAACATGACCAACTGTGTCTCTCTTGATGTTGCAATGTTGAGTATGTCTCATTCACCGATAATTGGTCAGTGCCTCAAGCATAGTGAAGCGAGAGCGTCCACCCTTTGGACTTGGTCCATTCGTATGTTGGATTCTTAATAGAAGGGTCGGGATATGGTGGCGAATCCCCCCGTGGTACGGTCAGGGGATAAACTTGTAATTTTGTACAGTAGTATTGAAACATTGTACATGTAACCTTAAGAATTGACTAATGTCAAAGACATAGGCACGATTAGCCGAACTTCGTGATCAATTGTTTGTGTTCTTGTGTGCGTTTATTTATGTTTTCTTTGGAACTAAATTTGTTTTTCTAACACAGCATGACAAATTGTGTCTCTCTCTCTCTCTCTTGTTGTTGCAATGTCACAGGCAGTATTCTATTTTCTGGTGGTCTCAGCAACTTAAGATTGATAAGGAACGGCAATTCCACATCTCTTGGGCGTAGCAGCAACTCTGGAGGAAATAGTAGACTATTTAGTAGTAGTAATAATGACTCAACAGGCAATAACACAAGTACATCCTTTTGGGATTCTGAGAATAGCCAGGCTTCTCGAGTAAGAGATGAGGAAGAGTTTCCTTATGGGCATATCTTGGATGCTGCAAACTTGAAAGTTTTTACTTGGGCAGAACTGAAATCAGCTACTAGAAATTTCCGTCCTGAAACTCTGTTAGGAGAGGGTGGGTTTGGTAAAGTATTCAAGGGTTTGATAAAGGAGGGAGCAGAATCAAAAAAAGGGGGGGGTTTGACTATTGCCATCAAGATAATAAATTCTCACAGTTTGCAAGGATTTGCAGAATGGCAGGTATATTTGCATTATTGCACCATGAGTTAAACTTTAAAGTTTAGAAGATCACATTCACACCTTTTGTTGGTATGTGGTGGCTTCTATTTATATTGATGTTTCGTTTTGGGGGGGTGGGGGATGCAGTCAGAAGTGAATTTCTTAGGAAGGCTTTCTCATCCCAACCTCGTAAGGCTGTTGGGATTTGGGCGTGAGGATGGTAAGCTATTTCTCGCGTATGAATTTATGCCCCGCGGTAGCTTGGATAACCACCTATTTGGAAGTAAGCGCTCATAACATTGCTGAACACTTTCCTAAACATCAACAAATTTACCATTTTTCACTCTTTTTGTGTTGTGTGTGTAATTTCCCTGATGTTATTTTACTCTGCAGGAGGTTCAAATGTTCGGCCACTTTCATGGGACAAAAGGCTGAAAGTTATGATTGGAGCAGCTAGGGGACTAAATTTCCTTCACTTGGAGAAAATTATACACAGAGATTTTAAGTCCTCAAATATACTACTTGACAAGGTAAGTTTCATTTCATCTTTTGGTGAATTGAATATCCCATGATCATATTTTGCTCATATTGAGAAATAATAGAAGACAGAAGTTAATTATTTCTCAATTTAAGGTATCCATGCTATTAAAGAACTCACAGTAATGAAAGAAAATATATCTAATCTTTTGGTTTGCAATAGGCATACACAGCCAAGTTATCAGACTTTGGCTTGGCCAAATGTGGTCCTTCCGATGATCACACTCACGTATCAACACGGGTTGTGGGAACAGGCGGTTATGCTGCCCCGGAGTACATGGCCACAGGTATTGTAACTACAAAGCATCCTCTTAACCCCTTCTTAAACATGTTTTGAAAGCGTGGTGAGTGGGACACTAAATTAAATCTTCTGATGCCAATCAAACAGGTCATTTGTATGTGAAAAGTGATGTATATGGATTTGGGCTTGTTTTGATGGAGATACTAACCGGTAAGCGGATAGGTGAGATAAGACGCCTTGGTGAGCGAAAGTCCTTATGTGATTGGCTGAAAACAAACCTATTAAATAGAGCAAAATCGAGAAGCAACATGGATCCAAAGTTGGAAGGCAAGTATCCACCCAACTTAGCTTCACAAGTAGCTCAACTTGCTCTCAAATGCATCCAAACAGAACACAAAGTTAGGCCATCAATGAAGGAAGTTGTTGAAACATTGGAAAGTATTGAAGCAGCCAATGATAAGCCAGCTGATAACAGAAAAAGGACTAGTAATTCAAGGGAAGTTCAACTACATGGCCAACCAGATGGTGGTTAATACTACCGATTAACACCACCACATTCTTTGGAAATGATAGATAAATGTTTGCACTCAAAGGAGCTTATGGCTAAAGATGCAGCCCAACATTTTAGGATTTTGGGTGAAGCCTAAGGCCTAAGGTATCTGCTCAATAATGAACTTTGTGACAATTAGCTTTATGAGCAGTCTAAAACTAGGTATACAAATGCTATATTTTGTTTCATAGTCAAATGTTAGTAAATTAGTAGTAATTATAGTTTTTGTTTCAACCCAAAACAAAACCTTCTCTGGTCTGAATATTGTTTCAGTGTACATGGCGGTGATAACAACGCACCTTGAGAGTTGCGGTGGCTTAGCAGTGATGCGGCCACTCACTTTGTGAGATTTGTGTCGGCGGAACAGAAATGCAAGAATCTGAGATTGCGGCGGTGTGGATAACTGATAAAGATTGCATCATGTGACCCGAATCGATCTTTTTGAGCAACTCCACGGTGTTCATCCCACAAATACTATTCGGTATTCACACTTTTGTATGTTTAATTTAAGAAAAAAGTTTTGTTGTTTTTCATTTTATACCTTTGTATTTGTATGTAACCACTAACCAACCACAATAAACTTATCTCCAGCGACATTATCTTAGCTTATGATAAAGTTATTATCTAAATTGATTTTATTTATACTGCTTAAAATCTTGGTGAGGTTTTCTTATATCATAAATAACATTGAGAATTGAGTTTTAATTAATCATAAATTAAATGAAATTAACCGAGTTCAAGTAGTTTTTTTTTTTCAGATTTTGTTTACCTTCCGTCTGAATTTTTAATTATTATTGATATTCTCTTCCCCTTAAAATTAGATGCTTAATACCAAATAAATAAATAAAATGAAGTTGACTTCACAAGTTTGGTGTTTTTTGTTATCTTAATCACTTAATTTGTAGGAGAACGAAATATATGTAATATGACTATCATTTTCATCAACTAAAATCGCTATATTCACCTAAACAAAATTGACAATTATTTTTGCCGCACGTCCTATTCTGATTTTACCCTTCTGTTATTTAAATAGTGTTGTGAATTCGATTAATGAAACCACACCAATAATCTTTAGTGTGTGGGGCAAAAAAAACAAAGCAACCAAACAACAATGGACTAAGCAATAATAATCAACCAACAAGAATAAACGGTGAAAGCGATAAAGAACACAATAATATTGTTTACCCAGTTCGGTGTTAATGAACCTAATCTGGGGGAGAGAGCAGCCTCTCTGTTCCACTATCGATAGAATACTTGATTACAATGAGATTCTCCACAAGAGTTACAAGAATTAGAGTTTTCCTAATTCTACCCTTTACCCGAATCTCTTCCCGTGACCAAGAGATTCAATCAACAAGTGTTTCCAAGGTGATAGAATGTTTCTCCCAACCCTAGAGTCTTCTCAAGATGTTCTCTATTAACCCTAGTATGTATGTTGACCTTAGAAACCCTAAAAAACACCTTCTGAGCCCTGAAAACGCAAAACAACTATATAACCACGCGGGTCCGCGCCCTGGCGCCCGCAGACCTGCGCCCTGGCGCCCTCACGAGGTCACGCCTGCCCGTTGCCTGTTGAGCCCTCACCAGGGCACACCAGCTTCCTGCAACAGCATCATTTTCAAGGCAATATCCAACAGTGGATGTTGTAAAAATGAATAATTTTTTAAGAAAACACCCTACATGAAAATTCAAGATTTTTACCTTTCCTCTATTTAAGTAGCGACGTCGTCCGCTACTTAAATAACGAATGTTATAAAAATATGAAATTTGAGTAAAAACACCCCTCTAACATGAAAATTTCTCATTTTTATAACGTTCGCTACTTAAGTATAGGACAAGTAAAAATCTTGAATTTTCATAAAAACACCCTACAAATATGCAATTTTTGATATTTTAAACGTAAAATCCACTACTTAGGTAGCGGATAGGGATATTTTGATAAATTTTTAGGGTATACGAGAAAACTCGTAGAATAGCAAAAATAATTGTCAACAAAATTTGATCGATTGTATTTTCTATTCTAGCGGGCCCAAAGTTGTACCCTTAAATGAATCAGCCCAAGACTTTATTTTATGGAAAAAAAGACTTGATAGAATTTGTGAGTAAAATAAAAAGCTTTGTTTAATTTTATTCGTAAAGCAAATAAAAAAATACTACTGAAATTTAAAAATAATAGTAAAATTTTGAATTTAAATTCGAGTGGAGGTATTCAATTTAATAATACCAACCTTTAAATTAGACTCATATACAATTAAAAATGTATGTTTAAAATGTACCAAAAAAAAAGTTGGTTTAAATCAGAGGCGAAGCTTAGTGTTGCTTTGGGGTAGCCTTTGCTATCCGAATTTATTTAATTTGTTTAATTTTCATATATATGTTAGTATATTTTATAGTTAATTACTTTAGTAATGTATATATTCTTTTTTTTGACAAATAGTAATGTATATTTAACTGCCTCAAATAATTTTTTTTTATTAAAACCTAATAGAAATAGGAAGGTAAATTATTATTACTTGATAGATGAATTGTTTCTTCTTATTTTGACATTTTTCGCCTTTAGAATAACTACACCGGAAGTTTTATCAACTATAAAAATTATCAAAATAAAATTTATAAAAAAATATTTTATTTTATTTATTTGGCGCCCTCTTTAAATTTGAGGTAGCTTCACCCCTTGTTTAAATGATAGTATAATTATAATAATGACAAAGACTCAGACACTTTGAGCTAATGTTTGGTTTATTTTTATTTTCCCAATTTCAATATATTAATTTTACCAAAATAATCATCTAATTTCTCATTTTGTTTCATATTTTGAAATATTGAAAAATAGAAAGTATGATTTATTTTTTTATAAAAGAATTATTATAGTATTTCATTTTATTATTTTTTAGTTAAACAAATTTCAATTATAAGGAGTGTAAATTATAAATCACTACAATATTAAGTACTATAAAGGTAAGCTAAGGGATTATTGCACGAATCAACAAAATCATAGGAAGTATGTTTTCCAATTCTACCTAGAAACCTAAACCATGAAATTTTGGCATAGTGCCCCTAAATATTATATTATTCGTAAGCCACCAAAGACACCACATTGTAGCAAGTCAAATCAACGAGCCTTTGACCCTTTTTTACATTTCACCAAAAACCAAACAAATTATGATTCCACCTATCATAAAACAAAAAAAATGATGGTATCCACTTGCATCTAAGGAAAGATTTTCCTCCACAGTTGTTGTGAGAAGTGACGAATGAAACACACATGATTAAGATCTTCAATATCTCCGAAAATAAAAAGCACAACAAAACTCACGGGGATTTGTGATGACACCCTAGCTAGTTAGAGGTGCAGGCGTTTGCAATTTCGCTAATAACTACCTCCATCTAAAAATGTTTACCTTAGATGATACATCATTCAACCACGGACTTTGCAACACAATAATAACACCGGATTCAATATACTACAAGAAAAATATATATTATTGGTCAAATACATAAAAATCATTGACAATCGCGATATCCTAGTAATTAATTACCAGAGAAAACCCTAAAACAACGTGCAATCCATATATGTGAACATTATGGGATAAAGTACCCATATAAAGGGGAATCCATATATCCTAGTAATTACCACCACTATGTTTTTTTAAAAGTAGTATAATAGCTATAAATTCACCACTTAACAAAAATGAATAAATAAAAAATTTCGAATTCAAACTCTAACCTCTGCATATATAATCCGATGTTTCTGCATATTTGTGGTGGAAAAATTTGCTTATTGAGACAATTTTTCATAATTAAAATTAAGATTAAAAAATTTACTCTCAATCAAATTATTCTCTATAATTCAAATTTAAACCACACCATTGACTCACATGATTTATCTAGCAATTACCGATCTTGTCCACAAGCAGTCATATACGGACATGTACAAATATCCGTGATGAGCTTTTGAATTTCATAAGATTCCAAGACACTGAAAATGTTACATATAATGCCATATTGTGGTTAATAACTTCCTTTCGTTGCTTTGTTCTTTCCAAAGAACAAAAGGCTAAAATTAGATTAGAAAACGGTTATTATAAAGAAGGTAAGTCCAAAACACAGCCTTTTGGAGTTATTGATGTTGATTCCAACCTGTTCACTTCACTGTGTTTGGAGTTTCTTAAATGGACAAAAGTAGTATACACCATTGCATAAATGTTACTCACTCACACCATCATCACCCATCCACCATACTCCATAAATGATCATTTAACCTATAACATACATGCCTACTCAAAACTCATAACTAATTAAACCTTCTTGTACATGAGTTTCGTATATAGCAAGATAAATTGGTTTCTTAATTACATCTTCCGTCTTAAAATGGGAGACTCATTTGAAGAAAAAAAAATTATACCAGAATAAACGATCATTTTCGATTTTCGATGCAATATATTTATTATTATTTTCTAATTGTATCCTTTAATTAATAGTACCTACATCATCATTCTCAATTTATTTCACTATGTATGGTAACTGTGAATACATAAGAATACCTTAGTTGTAAATTATTTTTTTTCACTCATTTATTTATATAGTTTTTGAAACTTGTGTGAAATGGTCAAATAAATCGTTCATTACAGGACGAAGGAACTATAATTTTCTTCCATTGGAGAAGTGGGTGTTGTTGATTGTTTAATTAGTGCAATTTCAAACCTTCGAAATATTGCTCAAAGCTATCACCCTGATATTCTTTTTTTAGACAAATCCTCTAATGGACAAATCCTCTTAATAAGAAGTATAAGAGACTGCCTGATCAAATAAAAAAAAGGTAATTAAGATGATGAAAACACCTTAACCAATCAAAAAGTACAACAACGTTAGTGATTATTTTTTAACTTTCTAGTACATAGTCAAATTAACTAAAGTGTATTCTCTCACAATGATTTTATTTTGAATTATCATGATATATAAGTACGAAATTTCCACCACCGTTAATGATGAATAATTTCTATTGAA
This sequence comes from Trifolium repens, assembly GCA_030408175.1. Taxonomy (NCBI): domain Eukaryota; kingdom Viridiplantae; phylum Streptophyta; class Magnoliopsida; order Fabales; family Fabaceae; genus Trifolium; species Trifolium repens. Next base: position 54,226,302 of record CP125851.1, read on the forward strand.
AAATTTATAGAACACACGAAGTGGACTGTACACTCTCAACAGAATTCTTTTCGTACGCAAAGTCATGAATTGAATTTATGCCCACCTACTTAAGAGACCAAAGATCCTTCCCCTTATACCAATTTATTAATGTTGGTCTCTAGAATGATTTATATGCAAAATTAACTTCATGTATATCTTAGAATTAAATTAGCAAAATTCAATAATTTTGTGCAATATCTGGTATCCAAAGTGCACAACATCTGTTAGATTTAACTTTTGTTTCTAATATATCAAATTAAATGCATCCATACTAGAGAGATTGCCCTCTCGTATCGATTATAATCTAAAAGCATCAATACATTTTTATTCAAAATATATACAAACAACTTTTAACTAACTTTGTAGTAAAAAAATAATAAAAACTTTTGTTATTTTTTATATTAGTACATTAATTTTATCATATTCATACATAATATAAAGAAAAGTGTTGTATTGTATAGTGTATTTATTATTTAATGTGTCTATTTTATGTATAATAATATTCTTATATAAAGTAGTATAATTATGATCAATTATAAATTGACTATTAATTAAAAATATATTTGAAAATAATTATAAAAAAAATTGGTACAAAATATATCTAAAATTTTAAAAAAAGTTTACATTTAGATACAACATTCCTTTTTCCCAAAGAAAACTTATATCAGTACTATTTAGCAACAGATTCAGTAGAGTTGAAATATACAAAAATAAAACACAATAAGAATGCTACATATTATTACAAGAGAAATGAAATAACACATGTAAGGCTATGGTGGTGTTTGACTAACTATAGAAAAATTAGACGACTTACTATATAGATATAGATTGATATATATACCGTTGCGTTGATGGGTTTGCATGTGAAGATGAAATTGAAGAATGAAGTTGGTAGTAATCTGGTGGTGCGTACTTCTGATACCTTTTTGTTGTTCTGATTCTTTTGGACATTTTTCGTTCTTTTTTAATATATATATATAATATATTTGCCATTAAAAAAAATGTTGGTAGTAATTAAGTAAGAGGAAGGTAGAAGTTAGGCTGCAGCAAGGGGGATGGTTTGGCGCGCGGGGGAAAGAGAGAAGCTAGATCATCGTCGGATACTTGAAAGAACTTCCGTTGAGATGGAGAAGACGTCGACGGTGGTACTGCTAGGAGATGTTGACGTTGACGTTTCTTTGGTGGTGGTGGACAAACCAAGTTGCTTGATGATGATGATGGTGATGTTGGTGGTGTGTGGTAATTATTGCTGCTGTAATCCTCTTCTTCCTCCTCCTCCTCCTCCTCATGATGATGATGATGATGATGATTCTCCCTTCTTCTTCTTCTTCTTCTTCTTCTTCTTCTCTCTAGATCTGATGATGTTGATACTTGTTGTAGTTCTTTGCGTTGACCGAAGGTGGTAGTAGTAATTGTAGGTGGAGGAACATTTCTACGTTTGATTGGCTTAATTGACCGTAATTCTTCCAACATTTCCAGACCCATTTCCCCCCGCTAGCTAACTTTGGTTGTGTGGGAATATTTTTTCCCACGACCTACGGTATATAAGAAGAAGGAGTCTATGAGAGAGAGATGTAGTGGTGATGATGATGTGATTGAATGGTGCTGAAAGAGAGATGGATAATATATGAGAGAGATAAGAAAATAAAACCAGACCAATCAAGGTGGGGTACATAAGATGGGAATCATAAATAAATAAATAAATAAATGAAAAATGAATATACTACTACTATATTGGAAAACACATAATTGCTGTGTTTTTTAATACCCATTTTAATTTTAAAGTAATACTTATATTCATATAAAGAAATCTAAAAACAATGCCACTTTACTTTCACCATTTGATTTATTTCATCAACTAAAACTTTATGAGTTGGATTCTCATGAACTACTTACAAGAGTTACAATAAATTTTAAGATTTAAAGAGCATTATTGATTAATAAAGTAGTCATTATATTTTTCATCATTAAAAGTAGGTTATTCACTAATCATTAGTTGGTTCAGTGGTGATCGACGCTGAATTTGGTAGAGATAACCACAGTTCGATCCCCCGCAACTGCGATCGGGAGGGGGCTGAAACCACACTTGATGTCAGAACTGATCCCCGAACCAAATTCAACTGGTGGTGAAAGCCAAAAAGCAGGTTATTCAAAAAGTCCAATTCTCAATTTTTTTTTTTGGAAAGTTCTCATATATAAATATGTCAATTATAAGCACAAATATAAGTAAATGTTAATTATGCGCTAACTAAGTCAATTATAACTTATATATTAACTAGTACAGTATTTAGTAATGTAAAACTAATGCAACTCAAAGTATTTAAGGATGGATTAGTAATATATAATAAAAACATTTGTCTAACACTTGAAAGAATTGTTACATAAAAAGGACAAGATTGATACTGATATAGCAAAAGCAATGGAAGAAAAAAAAAGAAGCAAAACATATGTTAGTGGTGTAGTTGTACGTGTATGAAAGTGAGTGTTACAAAGTTAAAAAGACATGATGCGGATGCAATGCAGCAGAAGAATGCATAGCATAGCCTTCTTCTGACACAAAGGCATCAAATTCTAATCTGCGCCCCCACTTTGCTTTGCTGTACCTATTCCAATCAACCACACTTCTCTCTTTTATTTTATTCTCGGTTTTTTCTAGATTTGTATGTCGCTTCTCACTTTTATTTTCTCTTAATTTCGAAGGAGAATGTGTGTCACAATATTTAAATATACAATAAAAAAGCAAAAAAAAAAATAAGTAATACGTATTATACTATGCATGTGTCTAAATAATTTAAATTTGAGAATATGACCAACCAAACATTTTATATTTTAAAGTTAGTTGTTAGTTTTTTGTTGCTCTTCAATCTTCACTTTTATCTGTTTATGTTCTCAAAATAGAAAAAAAAAACTTAAATTATTTTATTCTCTATTACAAAATTAATATTATGTACATTATTTCTAAGTTAATGGTAGTGTACTATATGCTTTTATGATATTATAAAGATTAGATAATTTTGTAAAATATATTCCCATACTCCTTTTTTAATCAATTTTTTTAAGTAGTTTAGTATCTAAATTTTATCTTTTAGGGTGAATAAGTAAGGCCGGCCCAACATAATTAGAGGCCTAAAATAAATTTTATTGTCAGATCTTATAAAATAAAAAATTACATATAACATTATGAAAAATAAATAAAAAATCCAAATATTGCTAAGTTGAAGGGTTGAACTTGTGGCTAAAGATGATTTGAGACATTTAACTTTAACAATTCAACTAAAAAAATATTATAAATTTAATTATCGTATTATATATTTACAACCAAATGAAAAAAAATTAAGTATTTTTTTAGCCTAAAATATTGAGGTCTAAAACTCTTGCTTGGATTGTTTGACTATTAGGCCGATCCGGTGAATAAGTGGATACACCAATGTTCGAATCATCACAATTTATGTATATTACATGTAATGTCTCTATCAATTGAATTATACTAAAAAATAATGGACCAATTTCTATACTTTTAATTTGTGTGGGAAAAACATATACAGTGACACTTATATATGAAATGACATATTATCAATGGGATGGAGGAAATATTGATTATACACGGTTGGTACTTGGTAGAATTAATATAGTCGATATAAGGCATTGATACCTTATTTTGATATTTCCTATAAAATCATATAGAAAGCCCCAAAAGAAAGCTTCCTTGTTTTTGACTCATTATTAAACAATACTAGTACTAGTAGTTGACATCCACAACCTCCTTTACAATTATTAGGTATAACTATATAACAATCTAGCACCATGCCATATTACATGCCCAAGGTAAAATGTTACTCCAACATTCCTTTTAGTACATTGGACACGTTTGTTCCATATATAAATGAATGAATCCAAATGCGGGATATGTGGACGATTTTTGAAGTCCATTTTCATGCGTCACGGATAAGCATCCTATGTATGAAAAAATGGTGCATTCCTAATGTTAGGCTACACATCATAGTCTCATTAATCATTTATCATTATCACATACGTGAGCCTCTAATCAACAAGATGTCAAAGTGAGGAATTTAGAGGTTTTGATAATTTTAAATGGGAAGAAGTCTAACCAACATGGTATCCAATGATTTCATAAGATTATATAATACTATTTTGTATGATTTGTCATGTTTCTAACTCAATCACATGCATTTCATACTCGACCTCTCCTAATCTAATCTAATATAATAAATAACATTGATTTTGGTGGGTCATGGGCCACACCTTCTAAGATAATGCTCACATGGTTCACCCTTGTTTGTCTACTACTGTTGCTTAATATATTTTAATTTTCATATTTCAAAAACAAGAACAATATGTCATTGAAAACTAACAAATAAACTTATATAATTTTTTATTATATATGAATATGAGTGTGCATATATTAAATTTTAAATAAACCAACTTCTTAGTTGAAACCTGTTACTATTCAGTGTAGTCTTGAAGATGAAAATAAGTTAAACTTTTAATAGATATATTAAATATGAACTAAAGTATCACATTATTTAGAAGAGTTGAAGATGAGTAACATATCATTGAAAGGATCTATAAACTTAATGCTTTATAAGATTTTAATTGAAAATATAATGTTAACGATGTTGTTAAAAGACATGACAATATCGTTAAGATAAATTGTACGGATGAAAGACACGCAGTCAATAAGTTGTTCCGCTAATCAATTTCGTGGCAACTTCTCCAGAATATGATTCTATCTCCACTACAAGAAATATTATTTTTTGCAATAATTTTTTTTGTTACAAGTCGTGGGCAAAACTATCTTAGTTTTGCCAACAACTTGTAACAAAAAAAGTTGTTGCAAAAAATAATATTTCTTGTAATGCTCATCAAAATCTCTTTTGGCGAAGGATGATTACAGATATTAACAATATCTTTTGTATGTTATGTGATAACTCGGTTGAGTCGGTGGACCACCTATTCTTATAACTTGTGAGGTGTCATCTATGGTGTGGTACTCTATTTTTAGATGGTTAGGGTTCTAGTGTGTTTTGCTCGGGGGGTTATAGGCATGTTCGAGTTTATGTTAGGAATGAGTACTGGTAGGAGAGCTCACTTGAGGTAGTTGTTAATTTGGCATGCTGTTATTTGGTCGATCTGGAATTCCCGGAATGACTTGATCTTTTCTAGGGGATCTTCTTCGGTTGAATACCTAGTTGATAAGGTGAAACTTTTTACTTGGAAGTGGTATTTGATCAAAAATCCTGGCAACCCCTGCTCTCTTAATGAGTGGGAGATGCAACCTATTTTGTGTTGGAACCGTTAGAGTCATGTCAGGTGGTTATTCTAGGGTCTGATAGTCTTGGTGGGCTATAAGCTTGCTTTTTGCCATCTTTTTGTGATTTCTGGTCTTTCTCTCTTTTTGGCCGAATGGTGATTTGGGACTAGTCTCGGTCTAGTAGGGATTTTCATCTCTTTAATTTTATTATGTTTTCTATTTTCTTTGGGGACTTGGTACTTCTTTGTTGATATTGGTTTGAAAATATACATGTTGGAAAATCTCACATTAATGAGATTTGTGAAGATTGCCTTAAAATATGTTTCTGCAAGATTTTATTTGTTTTTAAACTGTTATGTTTAAAAATAAAGGTTTATATTTTTGGCAAGATTCGGTTTGTTTTTAAGCTGGATATGTTTAAAAACAATGGAGATTATGTTTTATTTTAAAACAGATCTGTTTCTATTTTTCTATAAATAGAGGTTGATTTATTCATAGAAAAATAGGAGAGCAAGGAGAGCAAGCAAGATGTAGGGAATTCAATTAGGATTTGCTGTCAACACAAAGGCTGAGGTTTTAGAGAGAAACAAGAGGGGTTGTCTCTTGGTATGACTCTAGGGTTGGACAAAGGGTTATTGAATACATCTTGGGTAGTCTAAATCATTGAGTCTCTTGGCCACGGGAAGAGATTCGGGATGAGGGTAGAGTTAGGTTTGAAGGCTAATTCTTGTAACCCTTATGGGAATCTTGTGTAAAGTTACTCTTTGGATTTAGTGGAACGGAGAGTTGCTCTCTCCCCCAGACTAGGTTGTTTTTGACCGAACTGGGTAAACAAATATTCTTGTGTTGTGATTGTGTTCTTTAATTTTCTCTATGCCGGTTAATTTTCCCAACAACTGGTATCAGAGCCTTCTGGTTGATTTGATTCAGGAGGAGGGAGTTCCGCTGTGAAGTTTAGGCTAGAGAAAATTGATGGAAGAATCATGTTTGACTTATGGAAAATTAAGTCAAGGATGTGTTTATGCAATCGGGGTTACACAAGGTCAACCTGGAGAGGCGGTGGCAATAATACTCGCATCAACCTTGGCATATAAAGAGATTTTGTTCAGGTGGAGCAGTATGTGTTCTTATGGTATTTCCGCTGTACCATGCAAAAGGACAAGTTATACTGGCGGATTCAGAACAACACACGGGCATTGGTTGACATTGATGCAAGGTGTGTGGTGAGATATGTCGATGGCTGATGAACTTCCGGAGAAAGCCAACATGGGAGTTGCACCATAAATTTTCAGCAAGGTTTCGACATGAAAATCTTGGGATGGTTTAGTTCCAAGTGAAGAAAATTTTTGGGATGGTTTAGTTCCAAGTGAAGAAAATTCTTGGAGGATTTAGTTCCAAGTGTAGTGTACTCTTTATGGTGGAGTATGATTGTCGGTGTAGACAATGGAAGTGGAAGATGCAACTTATGTATTATTTTCAATCAAGGTGGAGATTGTTGATATTGGTTTGAAAATATACATGTTGGAAAATCTCACATTAATGAGATTTGTGAAGATTGCCTTAAAATATGTTTCTGTAAGATTTTATTTGTTTTTAAACTGGTTATGTTTAAAAATAAAGGTTTATATTTTTGGCAAGATTCGGTTTGTTTTTAAGCTGGATATGTTTAAAAACAATGGAGATTATGTTTTATTTTAAAACAGATCTGTTTCTATTTTTCTATAAATAGAGGTTGATTTATTCATAGAAAAATAGGAGAGCAGGGAGAGCAAGCAAGATGTAGGGAATTCAATTAGAATTTGCTGTCAACACAAAGGCTGGGGTTTTAGAGAGAAACAAGAGGGGTTGTCTCTTGGTATGACTCTAGGGTTGGACAAAGGGTTATTGAATACATCTTGGGTAGTCTAAATCATTGAGTCTCTTGACCACGGGAAGAGATTCGGGATGAGGGTAGAGTTAGGTTTGAAGGCTAATTCTTGTAACCCTTATGAGAATCTTGTGTAAAGTTACTCTTTGGATTTAGTGGAACGGAGAGTTGCTCTCTCCCCCAGACTAGGTTGTTTTTGACCGAACTGGGTAAACAAATATTCTTGTGTTGTGATTGTGTTCTTTAATTTTCTCTATGCCGGTTAATTTTCCCAACACTTCTTGTATTCCCTTTTTTGAATTCTATTTGGTGTATCATCTTTTCTCGTTATATATATAATTATATTTGCTATTCAAAAAAATAAAATTGCAAAATCAATCTCTTAAGATATATATCTATAGACATAGAAAACCCAACATTGCGATCATAAATCTTTGAATTTTTATAGAAGATTTCCGGTCGCCTCTAGTACTAGGAAATCAAAAGTACAAATAATATAAAAATATGTTAATTGTAGTAAGAGATTTTTTCATATTTGACCCTTTCACTTGAAGGGGATAAACAAGGAGATGGTTCAAATCCTTTGGTAGCATTTGTTGAATAAACAACCTACCCCTGTAGTAAATTATTATACATTTACTAACACTGTACCGTTAGTGTTAAAGTTGCAACTACTGAATGAACAGGGAGAGATAGATATAATCAAGAAAGAAACATGACTTGGTAAGTAATATTAAAAACGCAATGCTTTAAAGACCTGAAGCAGTTAGATACAAGTTTGTTGGCATATTGTGTTTCTTGTAACTTTGTTGTAAGCGGTGGCATTTACTCCTTATGTATTTTTCACTCTGACACTCTCATCTTATACCATAAAAAACCATGTCACAGTTTAATATAGTCCTGATTTGGTTGGTCATGAAAATGAGATCATTTGCAGCCTCTTTAAGATCATCAACGAATATTGCATTTTCAGATGTTAAAAAAATGGTTAATATTCTCTGTCCACATTTTGAAAAATATATTTCAAGACTATGTTATTACTGCATCAAAGTCTATTGAAATTTGATTTTTATTTTCAATTTACACACTAGTATTACAATATTTGTTGAATAACAAACCTGCCTGTTGTGTAAATTATTGAAGGCATTTAATTTACTGCTGCTACCATACCGATAAAAGTTGCAACCACTCTGGGGTAGATAAAATTAAAACACAACATTTGGAAAAAAGAAAATGGCTTGGTAATATTAAAAACACAATGCTTAAAGTTTCTCATATAATTGTATATAAAAAAGAGAAAAAATATACATCAAATAGAATTCATAAAAGAGAGTATAAGAAGTACTAAGTTCCCAAAAATAAAAAAACACAATAAAATCAAAAAGAGAAAAACTCATAATAGACCAAAACTAGTTTCAAATCACCCTACGGACAAAAAAAAGAGAAAGATCATAAATCACGAAAAGAAGCAAAAATCAAGCACATAGCCCACCAACCAAGACTACCATTCCCTAGAATAACCACCTCACATGAGTTTAACTGTTCCAGCTCAAAATATATTGCACCTCCCACTCACAAAATATTTCTACTAACATGATACTAACGATTCCAGCACAATGTTTAAAGATCTGAACCAATTAGATGCAAGTTGGTTGGTATATTGTATTTTGTAAACTTGCAGGAGAGGATTCTTTCCAATGGAACTTCATTGAATATTATTCAGTACAAATCCACACTCTATAAATAATCTTTAAATAACTTTAAAGGTCAGCTGTACACATGATCGACGACAGAAATTTGCTAAATTTTTTATAGTGATTAAAAACAAAATTTGAGATATTTTTAAAATGATTGAAAAATTCATAATGATTGAAAAATAGTTTTCAAATATATTATCACAATTTGTCAAAAAAAAAAATATATTATCACAAGTAATCATATTTATACTCATATATGAATACAACCGTCTATTTTTTTAAAAAAAAAATCTAAAGAGACAGATATTTCAACTCATATAATAATACAAGTATTTATTTTTTATAATTTTTACGGGACATATATGTCTTTAAATTCCACAATTGGCTTCTTTACCTATTAAAATAATCATTTTAGATTTATACTCATATTTCTACGTGGACCTATATGTTCACTCATATATATATATATATATATATATATATAAAAGACGAAGAACATCTAAACATCATGGAACAAAGCATGCATCAAGTATTAATACACATTACTCATATATTAACACACACGAATTCAAAATGATTGAAAAATAATTTTCAAGTATATTATCACAAGTAATCATATTTATACTCATATATAAATACAACTGTCTATTTATTTTATTTATTTTTTAATTTCTATGGTGACCAATATTGCTACTCGTATATTAATACAAGTATTTATTTTTTATAATTTCTACAGGACGTATATGTCTTTAAAATCCACAATTCGCTTTTTTACCTATTATATAATAATTTTAAATTTATACTCATATATTTCTACGTGAATCTATATTTTTACTCACATATTAATACACATATTATTCATATATTATTATGCATGTCTGCTTTATTATAATTTATTCATTTTTTAATAAGAACCTATATTTCTACTCATATATAAATACAACTGCTTATTTTTTTTTAGTAATTTCTAAGGGGACCAATACTTTTATTCATATATCAATACAAGTGTTTATTTTTTATAATTTTACGGAGACGTATATGTCTTTGAAATCCACAATTCACTTTTTTACCTATTATATAATCATTTTAAATTTATACTCATATATTTCTATGCAGATCTATATTTCTATTTATATATTAATAGACATTACTCATATATTAATATATATGCCTACTTTATTATAATTTGTACGAAAACCTATATATTTCTACTCATATATATTAATACGCATGTCTATTTTCTTTTTAATTTTTTTATGGAGACTTTATATTTCTACTGATCACATATTAATACATATGTCTATTATTTTTAATATTTATACGGGGATCTATATTTATATTCATATATATTTACGCATGTCTATTCTATTTTTTACAAAAAATTTCTAAGGAACCTATATTTCTATTCATATTAATACACATGCCTATTTCTTTATAATTTCTACAAAGAGAAATATCTCTACTCATATATTAATACAAATGTCTCTTTTTATACTGGGACAAATTCACACCATAAAATATTCGTTCTATAATAATAAAAAATTATAGCAATGTCGCGACCCGTGCATATGCACGGGTATTATGCTAGTTGCATGATGATAATAAGAATACATCAATAGTTGACAAGGTTGAATTAGCAAAAACCATTATTATCTTTTTTCCCCTTCTTTTTCTTTGTAGACAAACCATGATTCTGTTCCTATTTACTACTTATGTTTCCTATTTTTTTTTACATTTATTTATCATATTTTTTAATATGTGTGAAATTGTTAAATGCAACGGTTATTACAGGAGACATCAATATTTTTTGTAGTAAATGAAAGTAATCTACGCACGTCTATAAAAAATTGTAAATAATCTCTACAAGTTAAAAAGAGGAAGAGTAAAAATCTCAAATATTTTCTAAATCAAGTTAGAGTTTATCTAAATATCAAATTGGATCTTCTCTTTCAATCATCTTTCATCCCCTCTTCTAACTCTCTATCTCTCTCTTAATCTCACTTTTTCTCTTAATTATAATTTTATTTTTTAATGCAGATTAAGAGAAAGATAATGAATTAAAGAGAGAAAATAAGAGAAGAGTGAAAAAGACTATATCCATTGAATATATACATTTAGACAACCAAGTATTTCCAAAACAACAATATACCAACAAAAAGAAAATATACAAAATGTACTAATTTTATTGTTGGGCTCAATAACACAAAGTTAATCCAATAAACCCAAAAACTTCTTATTCACAGCCTCTATCTGCTATCATACACTGTTTTTTCCCCTTCGAGGGAATGTGTATTTCTCTGGGCTCAATGTTTGGGTTAGTTGTGTTAGGAATGTTAATTCGAAGGGTTCTCTTTACGCCCCCGCATTTCTTTTTTACCCTTCTTACTGGCGTTTTTGTCCCTTCACGGTGTTTCGGTTTTTACGAACCGAATTTTGTTGCTCAAATTCCTTCGGTTTTTGCCCCCGCATTCCTTCGGTTCGTAAAAACCGAATTTTGCTGCTCAAATTTTACACAATTTCAAAGGACAAAATGAGATTTAAGGGGGGGGGGGGGGGGGGGGTAAAAAAGAAATGCGGGGGCCTAACGAGAACCCTTCATATTTAAATAAATTAATCAAAATAAATATAAAATTAATTTTATAGATAATTAAAAATAAAAAAATATTAAAATTTTAATAATCCATATTTTTTTTATTGAACATTAATCTTTGCATTATACACTAGCCAGTAGCCGGTAAATATGCATTGGAAATAGAGAGTAATTACTAGCCCGGTATATATGCATTGGAAACAAAGAGTTAAAGAAAGAACACGTACGGATGAAAAGTCACATAGATACTACTACTTAGACCATCTCCAATGGTGGCCGCGCTACTCTAGCATGTTTCTGTATACTTTTTTGTTACTCAATGAGATATTAGTAATGTGTAAATCATTATGGTTTTGTATTCAATAAAATAAGATATTTCAAAAATATTTTAATTAAAACACTAATACTCCACTATTCACCAAAGTTTAGTTCCGTCATTAGAAATCTCTATCTCTATTATATACATTACGAGATTACCACGGAGCATTCTCAATAGAATTTGCTTAGGTGTCACTCGATTAGAGTTTCTCTAATATTAAATCTTTTTTATTTTTGTAGAAAATTTCTCTGTGTTTTTTGTAAGCAATATATTTTTGTTTTTGTTTTTTGAAGCAATATATTTTCATTGTTTGTTATAATTATTTTAGATTTCTACGAAAATTAAAATAATATTACTAAAATTCCATATCCTTTCAAAAAAACTAGGCTTTAGTTCATATATATCGATCGGTTCGTTCCATCAAGATTACAACCAAATTGCGATGGACCTATAATTCATATATATCGATTCATCAATGGACCTATTTTGTTGCATCAAGGTTACAACTATAATTTCATATATATTAATTAATAAAATTATGCATATAAATCTACCGTCAAAAAAAAAAATTATGCATATAAATCCATTAAAGGAAGCTCATCTTAGGTTTTAATTCATAATATATATTGATTCGTTCCATCAAGATTACAACCAAATTACAATCTACCTATGATCTCTATGATCTCAATTTCTATAATATATATTACGATATTCTTACGGAGTTCTCTCATGCATTTTCAATAGAAATTGTTTAGATGACATTCAATTAAATTTTCTCTAATTTGTTTTTGTGCTTATGTTCTTAATTTTGATAGGATGAATATCACGGCGGATGTGGAGGTAAGTAATTTTGTTGGCTAAAGTGAATGTTTATAAAATATGTTTTTTTTTATCTTTATTTGTGCTTTTTTACTCAATTATTTATGATCGTTTAAGTTATTGTTAAAAGACTTTATATTGTTAAAAAACTGACCTCCTTCATAATAATTTCATTTTTCTTTCGGTTTTTCTTTATGACACATATTAATATTGTTATGCTTGTGAATATTCTCATTCATTATCCTATCTTTTGGTTTATTTAATACTCTGTATATGATTTTTTTCAATCGTAAAACTTTTGGTCTGATATATATGATTTATAATCCACTTTTGATCTGACATGTAGTTTTTTTTTTACGCAACATATAGTTTTTTTATTAGAAGACTAATTATGTGTTTAGTAATCTTTATCTTTTTATGTTAATCCAGGTGGTTGTCAAGATTTGGCATTAACTACGGGCTGCAAAGAAAGGACGTTGGATAAAATTGTGGAGTTTATATTTCTACTCATATATTAATATATGAAACTATTTATTTGTAATTTCTGCAGGGACCTATAATTTTACTCATATTAATACTTTTTGTTTTGTAATTTTATATCGAAGCCTGTGTTTATACTTATATATTAATACGACGGCCTATTATTTGTTAATTTTTATGGAGACCAATATCTCTACTCAATAGTCTATTTTTATTATTTAATTTATAGTAGAGTATCTGAATATATATATATATATATATATATATATATATATATATATATATTAATTAGTATGTCGGCCTATTTTTATTTTTTAAATTTCAACGGGACCCATAATTCTACTTATATATTAATACGGGGAACTATTGTTTATAATTTTTAAGGAAACATATATTTCGACTCATATGTTAATATATGGTCTTCTTTTTTTTGTAACTTATACTTGAGCCTATTACTACACTTAAATTAATACGGGGCCTATTTGTTTTTTAAACTTCTACAATGACATATATTTCTACTTTTATATTAATACATAAGTTCTTTTTAGTAATCTCAATATTTTAATACATACGGGAATCAATATTTTAATAACCAATTATTTAGATTTAATATGTGCACATATATACTCATATTAATACGAGGCCTATTTTTTTTTCTGTTAAATATATTTAACTAATAAATTATATAAATTCAACAAAATAAAATCAAATTAAAAATATTCAAACAATAAAGTCCTTTAACCCAATTTGAATTCTAAAAGTTTGCATAATTGAAATAAAAAGATCAATGGATTATCTCTATCTTTATTATATACATTACGAGATTTCCACGGAGCTGTCATGTGCATTCTTGATATAAATTGCTTAGGAGACTTTCAATAAGAGTTTCTCAAAGTACACTGTTTTTTTCATGGATAAAATCACTTGAAGTCTTAAACCCAAAAAATAGCTTATGACATATTTGTACACTTATATTTTCTTTTTACGTAAAAACATTTTATTTTATCATATTATGAAGAAAAATTACGTTCATTAGGGACAAAAATAAAATAGAATTTTGGGAGAGAGAGAGAGAAATCTCTCAGTTTTGGAGAATGAGAAACAGTGAGTACTCCCCACCCACTATTAAAAATACACATTGATGAATTAAAATTTGAATTCCAACCGCGGGAGTTATCCTTATTTTCATATTTTATCATGGGGAAAGCTTATTCAAAACTAGCACATAAACGTGATCCCCATGACGAAAAGTGTATGTATATCATAGTGCGAACTATAAACACAAAAATTTAATTGATATTCATTAAAAAATATAGAATTAACAACTACTATTTTTTATCGATAAAGCCTTATAGATCATGTAACGAAGACGAGAGAGAGGGAGAGAGAAAGCGAGATGAAAAAAATCTCTTTGTGGTGTAGAATGGAAAACTGGGAGCATTTTTTACCCGACAATTAAAAATACACATTGACTAATTAAAATTTGGATTCCGACTGCGGCGGTTATCCATATTTTCATATTTAATATTTTATCACGGGGATCACTTATTCAAAATTTTATTTAGCACGATGAAAAGTGATTCCCCATGATGAAAAGTCTATGTAGAAGATAGTGATAATCTAACACAAGAATTTTATGATATTCATTAAAAAAATAATATAGAATTAACAATTATTTTATTGTTGATGGGGCCCTATAGAGTCATGCGACGGAGACGGTAGAGAGAGAATCTCTTGGTGGTATATAATGGAAAACGGGTAACACTTCCCACCCCACTATTAAAAATACACTTGACTAATCAAAATTTGAATTTTGACTACGATTCTTTTTTTCATATTTTGTGTCCATATAGGTTTACATCTGGCTAATGAAATCTCTGAGAAACCTAAAATAAATTAATATAATTTTAATTTTTTATAGTTTATGTTATATTTATCATGCAAAACATATCTCAATTTTATCGTAGAATTTTAAACTAAATTATTCAAATAATATATCAAAATAATCACATAAATAATATTAAAAAAGAAAATAATCCCGTGCACGGCACGGGCTAACATACTAGTATCCTATGAAGCACGGACTCTAACACAGACACGGACACTTCGACACTGCTAATATAAAAAATAGACAACACCGACACTACTATATATTTATAAAAAATTTAAATTGAGAATTAAAATACATACATATGCATCTAAGTTGAACAAATTTTTCATTAAATTTTTTTTATTCGTAATTTTTTTTAATTAATTTTTTTTAAAATATATTGGATTGATACTTGTTTAGAGGTGGTTTCCGATGCTATTTTTATGGGAAGATTTCTTTCATGCTTATCTTTTTTTTTTCTTCCTATATTTATATTTACTTTTGTTCCTATTTTTATACGTAATTTTTTTTAATTAACTTTTTTTAAAATATATTGGATTGATACTTGTTTAGAGGTGGTTTCCGATGCTATTTTTATGGGAAGATTTCTTTCATGCTTATTTTTTTTTTCTTCCTATATTTATATTTACTTTTGTTCCTATTTTTATACGTAATTTTTTTTAATTAATTTTTTAAAATATATTGGATTGATACTTGTTTAGAGTTGGTTTCCGATGTTATTTTTATGGGAAGATTTCTTTCATGCTTATCTTTTTTTTTTCTTCCTATTTTTATTTTATATATTTTTTTGTTTAGAGTTAAAATTACATTTAAGGACATAAATTTTGAAATATTATTAAACTTGATTGGACAAATTTGGAATTTTAGTAGTAGTTAATATATTGTAAGTAGAAACTAGTTTTGAGACCCGTGCATTCGCACGGGTCTATTGACTTTTATTTATAAATTATTGTTAAATTATAAATGACGTCATTCTGTTATTTTTTTTGTAAAATATATTAAATTAAATCATTTTTTTATTAAAGTAATTGTCCCGTGTATGGTTTTTGTGTAATAAATTATAATTAATAATAATAAAATATTTACTATTCAAATTCTTTTTTTTTATTAAAGCAATTGTTCCGTATATGATTAATTTTTTAATTAAAGCAATTGTCCCGTGTATGATTAATTTTTTTTTATTAAAGCAATTGTCCCGTGTATGATTAATTTTTTTTTATTAAAGCACTTGTCCCGTGTATGATTAAAACTTTTTTATTAAAACAATTGTCCCATGTATGATTAAAGTTTTTTTTATTAGAACAATTGTCCCTGTGTATAATTTTTTATATATTAGTGATAACATTTTTTTTTTGACAAAATTATTGATCAACACTTGTCCCATGATATTTTAAGTATAATGACAAATATTTACCCTGTAATTATTATTATACATATTCATCAATAATGCACTTCTTCTGTATTTTTTATATAAGAGTAAATAAAAATAGAGTAGATTATTTTATAATAAAAATATAATAGAATTTAACTATTATATAACAATATATTAAATTAAAAAATATAATTTTTTTTACGAAATAGAAGATTTGAAATATTTTTAAGAATTGATGAGGACAAATTAGAATTTTTTGTAGTAATACCTTTTAATATATTGGGCCTGTTTGAATTTGGCTTATTTTTAAGTTTATGAAAATAGTTTATGGTTATAATTTATAAATAAACTTTTATGTTAATTCATAAGTTTTCACTAACAAAAATTATATCTTTATAAATTGTTTTCATGAACTACCTTAAAAAATTTATAATAATACATAAAAATTTATTTATTTGCATAAGTTATTTCGCATAAACTTATAAATAAGTCAATCCAAACGGGTCGTCGAATGTGTTTTTATTTCTATTTTTCTGTTCTTTTATTTTTAAGCTCATAAATAAGTATTTTCTTTTATTAGGTTATTCTATTTTTATTTTTTATATATAAATTTTTATATGTTAGATTGAGTTACTATTTTTTCATTAAAAAAAAGTTACTATTTTTGAAGCGTATCGTTTATAGTGATTTTTGTTCATATTTTTATGTGTAAATTTATTTTAATTAAATTTTTATGGCAAGATTTATTTGATGCTTATCTTCTTTTTTTCCTATTTTTGTTTTGTGTTTATTTTTTTTAGAGATGTGGTTTCCGATGCTATTTTTATGGAAAGATTTCTTTTATGCTTATCTTTCTTTCCTATTTCTTTTTGTATTTTTTTATTAGTTTAGAGTTAAAATTACATTTAAGGGCGTAAAACTTGGAACACCGTTAAAAGTAATAAGGACAAACTTAGATTTTTAATAGTAGTTTCTTTTAATATATTGTAAGTAGATTAACTTAAAAAAAAAATTAATGACAAAAAATATTTAAAGACCAAAAATTTATTTAACCTTATTATAATTACAACTATAATATCCTATATATATATATATATATATATATATATATATATATATATATCAAGACAAAGTGTCACAAACGGTGGTCTTTTTTGAATTAAATTACAATGTTTACCCAAAATATTTTTAAGATAAGGAGTAATTATATGGTTATATTAGGGGTGTAATTGGACCGGTTTGGATCGGTTTTGAGTAAATTTGATATCCGAACCAATGAATCCTTGATTGGTTCGGTTTGGTTCGGTTTTTAGTGTTTTTCAAAAATGGATCCGAACCAAACTCATCGGTTTGGTTCGGTTTGGTTCGGATACTTTAATCGGTTTTTTCCGATGTATTTCATGCTATTATTTTTTTCCCAATATATATTTTTCCATAAGCTCATCAAATACAAAATACAATTGTTTTTCCATAAGTTCATCATATACATATACAAAATATAATTTTTTCGCTTAAGTTCATCAAATACATAATAAAACCATATTGAAATTAAGTTCATAAGTTCTTCAAATAATAAAGTGCAATAAAAATAAAACTTCAAGTCTATTCCCACTTAAGTAGAAAATAAAATAAAATAATGCTTGAAAAGATATTTTTTTGAGGGTTTGAGATGAGAGCAGCAGCGTGACTTGAGAGTGTTGTTTACGTAGTGTTGAGAGCAACTTTAGGATGGGGGTGAGGTGAGGTGAGACGAGAGCAGCGTTTCTGAGTTTACGTTTGCGGCTGTGAGTGTTTCTAAGTTTGCATTTTTAAGTTAGAGTTTCTAAGTGAGACAAATTTTATTTTATTTTTCAGAATTTGTTGGGCCAGTTGTAGTTTTTGATGGATATGAGCTACCTAAAAAAATAATTTAACATATATACTATATTTTGGTTTGGTTCGGTTTGTCCATTGGATCTGAAAATTGAAATCGAGAACCGAACCAAACCACTTCGGTTTTCTATTGGTTCGGTTCAGTTTTTCATCCGAACCATAAAATTCGGTTTTTTTTCGGTTTGGATTGGTTTGGATCATCGGTTCCATTGGATTTTTTAATCGTATGCGGGTATTTTGTAATTGAGATTTTTGTACCTCTCTCAGTTTAAGGGTGTATATGGGTTGGGAAAATCCAATTGATCCGGTTAAAGTCACGTAATTCAATCTAAAAAAGTGGATTGGACCGGGTTATTGGGTGGGTATGGATTTCAAAATGAAAAATCCATAAAAAAAATTGGGTTTGGGGAAAAACCGAGTCCGCACTTCCAAAATAAGTTGTATGCGTGTTTATTCCAAATGGAAAACGCATTACTCTTCCATAGATCACATTTTTAATGCATTTTCTGATCATTTTTTTCGAGTCTCCGCACTTCCACTTCTTTTTGTCATTTAAAAGTAATGGTGCTAAAAAATATCATTATTTAAAAAAGTGAAAATAGGTTTTTTTTTATGAAAAAAATATCATGATGATATTATCATTTTATGATGCTAAAAAAATAGTAAAAATATGTTACACTATTTTTTAAGAAAATAAAAAAGTTGAGTCATTTTTATTTGATTATTCGTCATTTAATATTAAAAAGAAATTAAAACTTGGGTAATCCATACAATCCACCCAACCCAAAAATGACTTGATTTATCCAACTCGATCCAATACTAAAGGGAGTGGTTATTTTACTCATCCTAATCCGAAGTATCTATATAGTTTGAGTTTTAACTTTTTTTATTTATCAAGTAGCCTAATGGCTAGAAATTCCACTCTACTCAATCCAACCTATGTTGACCTCTATCTCAGCCCTCCAAGAGTACTCTGTTGCCAACATGGTGCCAATGACGCTTGGGTCGTAAGTGTTGATGATAGATTAATGTCTTAGTAGAGATTCAAATTCTATTAACATAAAATATATTTTGTTTTTGGGAAGCATACTTGTCTTGGTAGTGTTATCCTTGTGCCAACATTGATTTGTAGCATCTAAAAGAAAATATTTCCATAGATATGACCCACAAAATTTCTATTACCCTAAAAAACATGATCCTCCAAAACCTCAAATTAAGGTGCCGAGTTCAAAGTCAGTCTAAGACAAATACTGTATAAAATTGACATTAATTTCACTTTAATTAAAAAAAAAAATAGTTTTCAGAAAATTACATACATTAAATGGAAATGAGGTGAGATGAGATAAAAAAAAATGGTGTCATGCTGTGGTTGAAAATTGTAGTAGTTAGGTAGTTTCAACACACTATTTCGTATTCATCCTTCTTGCACCCGCCACAATACTGAGTCCAATCAGATTTTGCATTTTTATTTTCTTGGTCATCATATCATATTAGTAGAGTAATACTAATATTTGCACTAGAGTTGACCAACAAAACAAGCACATTTTAATTTGAAGTTTCTAGCGTGTATAGGACCACAAGAATAATTTATCCCTCTTTTTTGGATCAGCACACGACTAATGACTAACGACTTGACCAAAATGTAATTGTTGAGATATATGGATGTGCGAAATGGAAGACTTCAAAGTATGGATTACATTTTCAAAAAAAAAATTCTTTGATTACATTAGCTCAATTTGAATATTGTTGTTGTTAGGCGTTGAGATTCATTGTCTCAAATGTTAATAGGTTTTATCCTGTAAACTATGTGAGTTTTACGCTACCCCGTGTATATTTTTTTTAGATTACCTTTCTACAATGTGGTTTTTTTTCTTCACAGTTCATTCTATTTCCCTGTAATGTTGTTTTTTTGTTTTACTGTAACACATGGAGTAAAATGAACTGCGAAAAAAAAAACACATTACGGAGAGGTAATCTAAAAAAAATTACAGAGAGTAACGTAAAACTTACCTACTTTACAGGGAAAAAAACTTATTAACCCTTGTCCTAATCAATTTGATCCTTTGGCCTAAAAATTAAATTTAAACATTAAATTTTTACTTCTTTTTGAAAAACTAAACTTTTGAATTATGCAATTCAAAAAACGAGTTAAACATAACAAATTGTTGCAAATTCAAAACGGAAAAAATTGCATAAAAAATATGAGCTTTGAGTTGATTTTTTTTTTATTGAATCGAGCTGAGCCTGAGACAAACGACTCGAGCCGAGATATACTATTCATTTTCACCTGTAATGCCTCCATAAAACAATACTGATTAATTACATGTACACATATACTATTAAAACTAAGTTATTTCTACTAAATTATTTCTTCTTTTTTCTTTTACAGACAGAAATAACTTTAATTTACTAGTTAGAATCACAACTAAATTATTTCTATTTATCAAAGTAATAAACGCTTAGATTTAATCTAGTACACTTAAATTAATTTAATCATGATTTGGTCCTTCGTATATGGATACTATTACCCAATGGCAAAAATTTGAATTAGGTGGAGGGGGCATACTTGGACATGAATCCAATATAAAAAATACACACAAAAATACAACAATTAAAACAAATTTCATGTCATTTATTTGATACATCACTGAAAAATATATATACAAATAAAGAAGAAGCAATAAAGACAAGAAATGTAATAAATAAATAAAATATTTAAATAAAATATTTAAAAAATTATATTCCAAATTGGTTGATAAACTATCCTAGATGCGGGTGAAGAGAAAAGGAATGAAAGAAAGGTGAGGGAGGACAAGGATAATTTTAGTAGGTTTTTAGTTATGTGATAGCACTAAAATATCCATAATATTTAGTAGTACTTTATTTAAATAAATCTTGATATTTGGTTAAGTTTACTAGAAGTTTATACTATTTTCTCATTATTTTGTATTTGTATGACATAATGCTTGGAATGTGAATAAATGAAATTTTTTTATGCATTTTATGATGACTTAAGATTTGCTTTAAGGAAGTTGATATGATCAAGACTTGTTTTTAAGACTATCGAAGGCAGTTCTTAATGATTACAAGGTGGATTAGTAAAAAAAAATTGATTATAAGGTGGAAAATAAAAGGGATTTAAGTTGGAGGCGTAATTGAAAGTCCAAAAAAATTATCATTAAAAGTTGAAAATGCTGAAAAGTCACATTTTTATTTATACGGTGAGCCAGGCACGACTGTTGCAATCAAAATAGAAGCCGAAGGTCACGAGAAAAAGCCCGACATGCCCCCTTGGTGCTCCCATCACGGCCGTGGCAACCCTAAATACTAAAAAAGTCAGTATTTGACTCTGACTCTTTAAATCACCCATAATTGTCCATTAAGGATACTTATTCCTATTGTCCATTAGTATGCACAATGATTATAATACTTGTGGCTATATAAAAAGTCTTTATCTCATGTAAAAGACATCTCCCATCTATTGTAAACTTCCTACATTAGTATGCACACGGTTTGTCTGATATTCATGGAGGATGGTCAAAGCTTGAGACACAACTTTTGTAGCAGGTATATGCTTGTCCTTGAAAACTCTTTGGTTTGTTGCTGTCCAGATTCCATAAATGATTGACGCAATAATGTTCATACTGTCTAGATTACAGACTGAAAACATGTAATCTAGCCACTCAGGAAAGATTTTAATCTGAACATTGTCTAGGTTGATGGTTAAAGGAGAGGAAAACCACACTTGTTTAAAATGTGATACCCAATCACACTCTAGAAATATGTGTTGTATGGATTCAGTAGCATTATTGCCCTTAGTACAGAGAGGGTCACCCATGATACCTTTTGTGAAACGCTTTTCCTTGACGGAGATTGCGTTGTGGAAGATTCGCCATAAAAGATTAATTTGTTTAGGCGGTACTCGTAGTTTCCAAAGTTTTGTCCATCTCTGATCTGGATTGGAATTATCACTAGTGGTAGGATTGATTATATTAGAATTACTCAACTCCATGATAGTCTGGTAGCCTGATTTAACCGTATAGTGGCCATTCGTTGTCCTTTGCCAGCACAAAATGTTATCTTGATTAAGGTTGAGAAGGGCAATGTTTTTTATTTGGTTAGTTTCCATATGAATACACATGTGGCCGAGGGCCAGTGTATTCCAGCTTGAGTTAGGTTTGTCAATCATGCCTATAACTTTCATATCTCTAACACACTCAGTTTTGTGAGCAAGACTCAATCATCCACAAACCATATACAACATCATGTAAAGAAGTTTAGTTTAATTAGTTCTTCATCTTCATACTAATTAGTTTAATCGGTAAACAAAAACTTCAATACAAGAAGTAACATAAAATCTGGTTTTGAATAATATATTAAACAAAAATAACAGCGACCCAGATTTAAAAAATAATGAAATTAGCACAAAGAAGTAGGAAAATTATGAAATGAACCATAAATCATTTCCTTAGCTCAATCTCATATATTCACGGTAGCTAATTTTTTTTATATATCATTCAAAAGGGAAACACTGCATCATTCAAAATTAGAAACAATGCAAAACAAAAGAATCAAAATCGAAATATTACACTACAGATTCTCATGTTTGGATCATGAACAACGCAAAATCAATAATAAGCGTAATCGAAAGCATAGAGATGGTAAGCATACCTTGAGATTGGGAAATTGAAATCAATTAGGGATTTGAGGTGTGTGCGAAGAGTAGCAATTTGGGATTTGAGGTGTGAAGAGAGAAATCGAAGATTTGAGGCGTGCAGATGAGCGATCTGAGGCGAGAAGGAAGCTGAAATTGATTAGGGATTTGGGTGAGTCGATTTTGGATTTGAGGCGAAGTTGAGATGAAAGGAGGTTTGCGATTAGGAACCTGAAATTGAGGCGAGAAGGAACCGTTTGCGATATCAGCTCAAATCCAAATTGAGGTTTGCGATTAGAGGAGATTAGGAAGCTGAAATTGATTAGAGAAGGAACCGTTTGCGATTGGGGTCGAAGGTGAGACGCAAGGAGGTTTGAGACTTGAAGAATTTCTAATTGTCTTTTAGATAATTGTCTAACCAGTTAAATAAATGTATTTATTTATTTGATTAAATAATTAGTTCTAATATACAATGTTTTTTTGATAGGCTGTTCTAATATAAGTATGTATATTAGAGATATGTTATTTTTCATTTTACTTTTTTGACAATAATCTGACCAATAAAATATATTATTATTATTGGGTTAAAAAATATTATCATTTTTTTTGTCAAATAATCAAGTAGCAAAAAATTTCTGGTTTAAAGTGGATAAGTGGGATGATCGGGTTCGAACTTCAGTCTCCTGCATATATATATAATTATAATGCATTGTTCTACCAAATGAACTAAGCTTATGGGACAAAAAAAATATTATTATTATATATATTAAATAAATTTTTATCAAAAACTTTTTAAAATGTTTGGAGGGATACAAAATTTTGATGTTTGGGAGGGATACAAATTTTGGTGAAGATGAGGTTGGGAGGGAAAATTGCCTCAAATTTTTTGGTGTTGATCAAATTGTTATGCAACACTTTAAAACTGTTCCCAAAAGTATCTAAGGGGACAATTGTCAAATATTGCAAAAGAAGCAATACAGTAACACATTAAAAACGTCCCCAGAAGTATTTCAAGGGACGGTTGACAATTATTGCCAAAGGACAAAAAGACCAACGCTCCAAAAGCGTCCCCAAAAGTATTTTAGGGGACATTTACGAGGGGTTGCAAAAATATTCCTAGCAACATACCTAAAACGTCCCCTTAGCAGATTTCTGGCAACAATTTTTACATGTTGCCATAACAAGTGTTGCCAGAGACACAAAATGTTGTAGTGCGTTGAGATTCATTGTCCCAAGGGTTAATACTTAATAGGTTTTTAAGGTGAGTTTTACATTGCTCTGTGTAATTTTTTTTTTTGAGATTACCTCCATGCAATGTGTTTTTTTTTCCTCACAGTTCATTTTATTTCTTGTAATGTTGTTTTTTGTTTTATCACCTATAACACATGAGGTAAAATGAACTGCAAAAAAAAAAAACACATTACGGAGAGGTAATTTTAAAAAAAATTACAGGGAGTAACGCAAAACTTACCTACTTTACAGGGAAAAAACTTTTAACCCTTGTCCTAATCAATTTGATCCTTTGGCCTAAAAATTAAATTTAAACATTAAATTTTTACTTCTTTTTGAAAAACTAAACTTTTGAATTATGCAATTCAAAAAACGAGTTAAACATAACAAATTGTTGCAAATTCAAAATGAGAAAAATTGAAAAAGAAAAAAATTGCATAAAAAATATGAGCTTTGAGTTGATTTATTTTATTGAATCGAGCTGCCTGAGACAAACGACTCGAGCCGAGATATACTATTCATTTTCACCTGTAATGCCTCCATAAAACAATACTGATTAATTACATGTACACATATACTATTAAAACTAAGTTATTTCTACTAAATTATTTCTTCTTTTTTCTTTTACAGACAGAAATAACTTTAATTTACTAGTTAGAATCACAACTAAATTATTTCTATTTATCAAAGTAATAATCGCTTAGATTTAATCTAGTACACTTAAATTAATTTAATCATGATTTGGTCCTTCGTATATGGATACTATTACCCAATGGCAAAAATTTGAATTAGGTGGAGGGGGCATACTTGGACATGAATCCAATATAAAAAATACACACAAAAATACAACAATTAAAACAAATTTCATCTCATTTATTTGATACATCACTGAAAAATATATATACAAATAAAGAAGAAGCAATAAAGACAAGAAATGTAATAAATAAATAAATAAATAAAATATTTAAAAAATTATATTCCAAATTGGTTGATAAACTATCCTAGATGCGGGTGAAGAGAAAAGGAATGAAAGAAAGGTGAGGGAGGACAAGGATAATTTTAGTAGGTTTTTAGTTATGTGATAGCACTAAAATATCCATAATATTTAGTAGTACTTTATTTAAATAAATCTTGATATTTGGTTAAGTTTACTAGAAGTTTATACTATTTTCTCATTATTTTGTATTTGTATGACATAATGCTTGGAATGTGAATAAATGAAATTTTTTTATGCATTTTATGATGACTTAAGATTTGCTTTAAGGAAGTTGATATGATCAAGACTTGTTTTTAAGACTATTGAAGGCACTTCTTAATGATTATAAGGTGGATTAGTAAAAAAAAAATTGATTATAAGGTGGAAAATAAAAGAGATTTAAGTTGGAGGTGTAACCGAAAGTCCAAAAAAATTGTCATTAAAAGTTGAAAATGCTGAAAAGTCACATTTTTATTTATATGGTGAGCCAGGCATGACTGTGGCAATCAAAATAGAAGCCGAAGGTCACGAGAAAAAGCTCGACATGCCCCCTTGGTGCTCCCGTCACGGCCGTGACAACCCTAAATGCTGAAAAAGTCGGTATTTGACTCTTTAAATCACCCATAATTGCCCATTAAGGTTACTTATTCCTATTGTCCATTAGTATGCACGATGATTACAATACTTGTGGCTATATAAAAAGTCTTTATCTCATATAAAAGACATCTTTCATCTATTGTAAACTTCCTACATTATTAATAAAGTTTTATTTCTTTTATTTTCTTTGTTCTTACTCCCTCCGTCCCAAATCTTTGACCCTTTTGAAAAACTATAATATGACCAAAATTTTCTTTATTTTCTTAATTTGCGTCCAAAACTCTAAAATGACCAAAATTTTGGGAGGGAAAGAGTAGTTCTTAGTTTATGTTTGTGGTTGCTCACCATGACTAAGGGTGAGTAATCCACTTTTCCTTGGAGTTGCAAGGAGTCCCTTGGTGGAAGTTGTGTGATTCCTAGCCCCCCTTGATCATGTCATTGTTGATTGTAATTACTAGCAAGTATACCATAAATTGTAGCTGTTTTCGATGTTTATCTCAAGGTATCGAGGAAGTACTGATGAGGGAAGCCAATATTCTCGATCCTCTACAGTTTATGCGTATTGTGCTCACCGTGCGTTAGGATAAGTTTGGGTCATTGGTTTAGCAGTCATCTGGGGCAATTGACAACTAGTGTGACAAAGGGTGGTTGTGACATCAAATCTACACTCATATAACTTGCTTTTTAAAAAAGAAGGTTTTCACATGACAAATGTATTATTGGGTTGGGGTGATTGATGAAGTATCAAAGTAAGTATAAATATTATCGTATCCGCAGGGATTGTTCCGAATCAAACGAAAGTATTTGTTGAAATCATACGTAATTTAATTGCAATAAAGTAAAAGGGGGGATTTTTTTAGAATTAGGTTTTGAAGAAAATACGGCAAGAAAATAGGATTCAAATTCAGAAAGAGAAGGCGATTGGATCCTTTCGGTTCATCTAATTATTATTATCTTGGTAGTTCATGCATGTTAACAAGGTTTACAAATTTAGTTTCACGATTCGATTAAAAAAAGTAACTATGCCCAATCTCTTGGTACATAATCCTCTCCCTTGATCATAACTCCCTAATCTCTTAGGTTATTCACGATCAATTGAGGTTTTGGCACTTTAACCTTTGAATTCTCAATTAACAATTCGAAATCTCTTAAACAACGGTTAATTGAATAACTATCCCTAGATCGATGATTTACTCCTACTCTCGTAGCAAACAAATAATTGGAATCATCACACAATTGGCCAAATTATGTAAAGCATTAAACACAAGGAATAATTAACTGAAACTAACTTCGTAATTCATTAACATGTCATATGAGACCACATGGTTCAAGAATAATAACAATTAGAATCCCCATGAGATCCAATCAGAGAAGTTTAGCTACTCATAATTAAATCAATAACATAAACATAAATTAAAGTAATAGAATTCATTACCAATAAGGTTGGAATGAGTTTCCACACTTGAAATATCTCTGGAGCACCTCTGAATCGCTTCTGAAAAATAGTTCTTTCGCCGTAAAATTCTGTAACCCTTTTTCTGAAACAGATTTCAATTTATAGGGTTTTTTCCTCGCGCCGGCGCCAGGCGCCGTTTCCTTGCGCCATGGCGCAGCCATCTGAGGCTTCTGCGCCTTGCTCCATTTTCCTTGCGCCATAGCGCCAGCTTTTGGTGGTTTTTTTCACTTTTTCTTCTCTTTCTTGTGCTTCAAGGAATCTTTGCAATGATACTATTTCCTCTTTATTTGATGCGGAAAACAACATAAAACTAATAAAAATGCTCTAAAATGTGGTTAGCAACATAGGAATGACACGAAGTCATCAGTGATTCCTCTTTACTTTATTTTTTTTTGAAACTAGAGATATTATTAAGACAAAAACCAGGTTACACCCTCAATATCTTTTTGGATATGGTTAAGAATACAAGTAGGGAAATTGGAGAACAAATCTATATTAGGCTTGTACCCGATCCAACCACCAAGCTCATGTGTCACTTTGTTCCCTTCCCGTTTGACCCAAGTGATGGAAGACTCTTTGCACGTCCCAGTTGCCGCTCTAAACAACTCTCGTCACTCCTACGCAAAATCAGTCCCAACCCCCAATGGCCATCACTCTTGGAGCGAGCATCCATATTAAATTTTAGAACATCATTTGGAGGGGGACTCCAGCAAATGTTGATATGAAGAACTATGGAAGGCTTAGATTTGGTGGTACTTAATTTTGTCACACGGTTTGTCTGATATTCACGGAGGATGGTCAAAGCTTGAGACACAACTTTTTTAGCAGGTATATGCTTGTCCTTGAAAACTCTTTGGTTCCTTGCTGTCCAGATTCCATAAATGATTGACGCAATAATGTTCATACTATCTAGATTAGAGATTGAAAACATGTAATCTAGCCACTCAGGGAAGGTTTTAATCTGAACATTGTCTAGGTTGATGGTTAAAGGAGAGGAAAACCACACTTGTTTAAAATGTGATACCCAATCACACTCTAGAAATATGTGTTGTATGGATTCAGTAGCATTATTGCCCGTAGTACAGAGAGGGTCACCCATGATACCTTTTGTGAAACGCTTTTCCTTGACGGGGATTGCGTTGTGGAAGATTCGCCATAAAAGATTAATTTGTTTAGGCGGTACTCGTAGTTTCCAAAGTTTTGTTCATCTCTGATCTGGACTGGAATTATCACTAGTGGTAGGATTGATTATATTAGAATTACTCAACTCCATGATAGTCTGGTAGCCCGATTTAACCGTATAGTGGCCATTCGTTGTCCTTTGCCAGCACAAAATGTTATCTTGATTAAGGTTGAGAAGGGCAATGTTTTTTATTTGGTTAGTTTCCATATGAATACACATGTGGCCGAGGGCCAGTGTATTCCAGCTTGAGTTAGGTTTGTCAATCATGCCTATAACTTTCATATATGGAGTATTCTGAGGTTTAGTGCTCCAAATGGTGCTTCATGGATGTGTGTTAATCCATCTATCCTCCCAGACATTGATACTTTCCCTATTTCCTTTATGGAGTATTCTGAGGTTTAGTGCTCCAGATGTAGCCTTTTATCAAAACCGAATATGATTTGAAAACTCTAGCTATGAAGGAATTCGTGTTTGTAATAAGTCTTCAACCTTATTTTGCAAGGAGTGTTTCATTGAAAGTACTTAGGTCTCTGAACCCCATACCTCATTTCTTCTTAGTTTTACAAGTTTTTTTCCAATTGACCCAATAGATTTTTCTTTTGTCCACATTGCTTCCTCATAAAAATCTACTAGTCATACTTTCCATGTGAGTACACAGTTTTTTATGAAGCATAAAACAACTCATTATGTATGTGGGAATGACCTGAGCTACAAATCTAATGAGGATACCCCTCCATGCAAAGGAGAGTTTTTTTCTTTTTTCCCTTTTATCTTGGATATAGTTAAATATTTGGTTCTTGTTTCTACCAATGTGAGTAGGCATCCCCAAATATTTGAAAAAGTGTCCTACCCTTTGCATAGGAAGGATTTGGTGGAAGTGTCCTATCCTACATTTATTGTGAAAACAGCAATTAGTGTTATGAATTATCAACTAGGAAAAATTATCAACACAATATAGGAGTGTTATTTTTTTTTTCTTTCTAACCAAACAATATTAGGAGTGTTATGTGGACGATATTCTCTTAAAAATTGTCCATATTTTTTTGTTTTTACCACCAATTTAATTTGATTCGAAAATTAATCCTGACATCAAGTGGTTTCAGTCACTCTTAATCCATATTTAAAAACACATAATCGTTTAGATTTAATTTAGTACACTTAATTATTATTTGGTCCTTCGTATATGGAATTATGAATCAGGTGGTCGGGGACCCACTTGTACACGAATCCATACACAATGTCCACATTCTTCGTATTCTTTATTTTGAAATCTTCAATATGCACCTTTGACTTTGTTTCCATTTTCACCTTTTCTTTACAACTCGTTGCTATGGAATCTATACTTTTCTTTCAACTTAGATTAGATTAGATCTCCGAATATAACAATTCAAATAAAATAAAAAAAATGGCCCAAAGTCCAACCAATAATAAATTAATAAATAAATAAAGCTTGTATAAATTTAATTTCATTAATTGTTTTGCCGAATTTACACAAAAGTCCTTATCAACTCTTAGACGACTCATTCAATAATTCATTCATTTCGGTCCACAAAAGTAAAAGTTGACTTTGCTTTTCTTTCTCTCTCTCGGAATCTCCGTTCTTTTCCGTCACCGTTACGTTTTCACTTAACATAACCCGGACGTCAACTGCAAACGGCGTTAGTTAGCGCAAAAACCTTTCCTAACATCTTCCCATCAACGCCGTCGCTTAAGAAGCCTGAGATGTGGTGACTCCGGCAGCGTTTCCGGCGGTTTGCCAGTGTCGGTGCTCTCCTTCATAGGTTACAATAAGCATGTTTGGATCATCTTGTGCCCTTTCCACATGCTTCCTCGCCGGACATCCTTTAATGCTACTGCACTTGTAGTAACCACTGCAATTTCCAAATCATAAATTAATAACAATAATCAATAATCAATTTCAATCAAATCTTACTAAAATACTATTAATTAATTAACCCTAACGGAGAAAACAACAAAGATGACGGTGACCGGAATAGAAAATTACCGTGGGTAAGGTGAACCTTTAATAGGTTTTTGACCGTACTTCCTCCATGAGAATTCATCTGCGGGAATATCGGCGACCTTGGAACTTATTGCAGGAACGCGAATTGTTCTCTTCACGCGAGATTTTCTGATTAAGAAAAATAAACAATAGATTTATTAATTTTCTATTTCTATGAATATATTTATCAATTATTAATTTATTGATTCAGGAATTAGGGTTTGAATTGGTAAATTACCTTCTCTTGGAGCAATGGCAGGGAACGGAGGACGAGACTTTGCCGGAGACGGTGGCTTCATGACATCTTTTCCGGTGAGATGAAGCGAGAGGTGGCTTACCGGAGGAAATGATAGGACCGATTTTGCCATCGGAAACGCTTCCGTCTCCGGTGATGGTGGAAAGGAAGGAGGAAGTAGTGGTGGAGACGCTATAGGTTTCCTTGGATTTTGAGTATTGAGAAACAGATAAATCTGTAGATTGGTTCTGTTTGGGTTTCAGATTTGGAGTTGGCTTAACAGTTTGGATTGGTTTAGCAAAATCAAGAGTAGTTGACTGTGGTTTAGGGTTGAATTTTTCAGATTGAATCTGTGATTGAAATTGAGAAGAAGAAGAAAAATTGGACGGTGCGCGACGAAAGCGAGCATGACCGGTTCGATTCAACAAGTTAATAACCTGTTTGAACTTAGAAACGGTGAAATCAGTAATTTCAGTGCAATCGAGTTTATTTACCAGATCTAAATGGTTTCGTTGATCAGAAGACGAAGAAGATGATGAAGAAGAAAGCACACGAATGAAATGTTCCATGCTTTTCATTCCAGCAGAAGCAGCTTCTTGTATAGCTATCTGTTCTTGCATCCTCATCTTGGAAATCATTACTGGATCTGCAGCCATCTTCACAACAACAGAGAGAGATTAAAGAAAAAAGCGCTTTTGTGTTGAAAAAACTTAGAAGGAGAAAGTGAAGAGAGAGTGTATTTGGTTTTAGGTTTGGTTGAATAAGTGAAGAATAAGTTGGTTATAAAAGAGTGGGGGATGAGAAAGTCAAACTAGCATCGTCAACATATTGGTTAGACTTTTCTTTTTTTATTTATATTTTCAATGCAAATTGCAATATTATAATCAAGTGTAATTAATTTCAAATGGGTTAATTAATGAGTTGAAATCTTTATTTTTAGATGGAAAAGATTTTTGTAGTATAAAAAATAGAAAAGATTTTTGGCAAGAATTTCGTATTGGTTTATAGTGGTTAGGTGTCACATTAATTGTATTAATTATAAATAAAAATAACAATAAATTTAATTTAATTTTTATATACTGATATATTTAATTTATAATAGTCATCAAAGAGAAAAGTGATTTTTAAATCTAATTCCGCAATATTTTGGATCGAGATGTGGCGCATAACTCTTGTGATCTTAAATATTGACTCATTATTTTTTTTAGCCCACTTCCAAGCTCTCCAATAAATGGCGTCGTTCAACCTAATAAAAAAATTTATGATTGAACTCTGAATTAACAGTGCTCTTCTATTTAGCGCGAGAGGTCTAATTAAAAAAATGAAAATAATAATGGCTGAATTGCAACGCGACAAAAACAAAGTTTACTTTAGTATGAAAGTCCAAAAGAGGAGTTGGTGGTAGGTCCTACCACTCTCTTATTTCAATACGAAAGTCCAATGAAAGTGGCAAACCAAGAAAACAATAAACAAATGAAATGAAATCTAAATTCACCAAAACAATATCATCACCGCCTTACCTAGTCCAAAAACACCAACTCATACATATAGCATACCACCACTCAATTTAATATTAAAATTAATTGACTATAAAAAATTAGCTAAATTATTTAGATTTGACCCTTATCTTTATATTGTAATGTAAAATACACATGGAGCATATTGCAATCCTTGTTGTCTCTCATCGCAAGCAATCCAGAAAGTCAACGGAGTTTGACGTATAGTACTAGTTTCCTTAACCGATCAACTACGTTCATTGTTTATAAATTACTACTTGTATTATATATTTTCTAAAAGGTTAGTTTATTTTTTAACTCATGTTTTATTGGTTTATATAGAACCTTGTCCTTTTCAAGCATTCATGAATTTGCTGCACTATACGTACCTATTAAAGTTTTTTCTATGGTATAATATAATAAAGAGTATTGTTATTTCGTTATTTGTACAAGAAACAGAAGAATTCATAAAATTAAAAATTTGATCAATCAAAAAATGATTAACTATACATGAGGAAGAGAGTGATTATAATTTGCATAAGAAATATTAAATATCGCTACATAGGATTCAATTCTTTCTTACATCAAAAAATTCTTATTAAATGAAATTTTCCTATAATAAATATAGAATAGTTATATCTAAATGAAAATTAAATGTAAAATAAGTTATATCATTAAACCTTTTTTAATGACAAAATTGGTCATGTTAAAAACAACAATCATCATTCCAGAAGATACCTTCTATTCTTAATATAAGAGAATTTTTGCTTTTTAGATTCTTTAAATTTCTAATGTATCTAGTCTATAATATAAATAAAATACATTAGAAATTCAATGAATAGAAAAAACAAGCATTCTCTTATATTAAGGACAGGAGAGAAAATAATATTTCTATATATATGTATATATACTTTTTTAAACTCTACAAAAAAAACTCACAGTCTTGTGTATTAGAAAACCAAAAATATTAGTAATTCAAAATGCTCGTATACATGTATTAAATCAAATCATTATAATGGAATATTGGATGGTTTTTATGTTTTGTAGATGAATTTGATTGAATTTTTTCAAGAAATTTTTTATAGATTAAAAATTCGTTTTGATATATTAATTATCATTAAAATTCAAATAATCAAATTTGTAAGTCCAATATATCACAATATTGGGATATTCGTGAATTTGGCTTTTCATGTTTTGAAATAACAATCTCTTTACTTGTGAAGTGGTTCTTTGTTTGTGTGCATCCAAAAAGAAAGTTACTCGTATACTATAATGTGGTCATTTCTACTTGACTTTTCTACAAGCTTTGATAATAGCATCGGATAGATTCCACTAAAATAAAATATAAAAATAAAATATAAAAATCATACTCCTATAGTGATATCTCCTCGTAAGTGTCTCCCTACAGCTTTTCCAATTTGTCATTTTGTTTATGGTTGACCATATATCTAGGTCATGTAAAAAGCAAGTAGTAGCAACTAGTTAGAACTTTACTAAATTAATACTAATAATTTTGAATTTTGTAATGGATTCCCTTACGATGAAAAAAGTAATATTGTTGCATATAAAGATGAAATAAAGTAATGAGGACTACTCAAGTCGATTCCTTTTGTTAGGTCAATGCCTAATTTGGCCAGCTTTTTATGGAAGTGAATCATTATCATACGGTTACGGTGTTTGCCAAAATATAGATCTGGATTTTCATATTTAGATAAATTTTTTTGTTGTGAGAGGCCTAGTAATTTAATAACCTATTCATTAGACTAACACACAAGTATATGAAGAAGTTGAGGTTTAAATCTCAACCAATTCAGTAATATTTCTAGTAATTAATAATATTTTAGGTTTTGGTCGAGTAGTATTTTTTGGATGCTTTCTCTTAATTGATTATTTTGACTTTTTTTTTTGAGTGGCTGCTTTGGATGGTTGTGGTAGAGTTTAATATTTGTGCTTTGATTTTAAGTACTTCTGTTAGTCTTTGTGAAAAAAGGGTACTTCTGTTACTTTTGGTCTGTAATATTCTAACCTATTATTTCCTGTCATATATATGATATCTATTTGTCATTAAGAAAATTATCAACTAAACTAATTCTATGGGACATATCTAGCTAAAGTTTTTGAATTAAATTTTTGTCACTTTGCCATATATACACTATATATAGGAATTGAATTAAAGTAAGAGTGTAAGACTACTAAAGTTTTTGTTATGTTCTATACAGAGATGAAAAGGAATTTTTTATTTTTTTTACGGAAATAAACTTAGTTCATTTCATTCATAATAAAAGTCTTAATATAAGGTGGACATTAATTAAAAATTAGTGACTAACATATAAACGAGCTGATTGAGCTAATTCGTGGGTCTACACCAATTGCGTTCAGTTTCATGTGTTATTGCTGGTTGTTGTCGTGCAGCCATACTTCTCACTTTCAACCAATCTTCTAATGAATCCCGTGTTCGGCATCTCACCTCAAAAACTGATGGCATTTTGTCATTCCAGCACATATTTGATTCTGGCGCCACCAAATCGTCCATACTCCATAGTAACATAGCTACATGTGATACACTCTTGTTGTCCATTGACTCAATAAGATGAAAAATCAGTTGTTTGAATCCAACAACATGCTCTATTTTGTGATCATGCATTCTCTCCCAAAATTCAAATTCAATCCACACCTCTTGTGCATTCTTGCATCCGAAAAAGCACTGCCACTCGTTCTCTCCGTTCTCAAATCGGTAATTAATGTGTGGCATTAAGTTGGATAAAAGCCACTCTCTTCGTTTTTATAAACATATTTCACTTTTTTATATTTATTGCATAATTAATTCAATTAAACAATGCATCTAGAAATGTGAAATTGGCGTATAAAATGTCGCAAAGAGATCTAATTTGATTCACGGATTAATTCAGACATCAAGTAATTTCAAACTCCTTCCGATCACAATTGCAGGGGATCTATTTAGAAATTCGTGTTAGACCATACAAAATTTAGTGGACACTTTGACTATTTTATTTGCTTTTATGATTATGTAGGTGTGTCTAACAGTGGAAAGTGGATGGTTTTACTCACCTTTACTTTCTCTTTCTTTAGAACCAAACAGTATTTAGAGATCCAATGTTGTTGTCAATTGCCATTTAGAAATATAAATGGTCTACTAGATTTAGAAAAAGATAATTACAGTAAAATAATCTATAGAAAAAAATAAATTAAAGTAAAATAATCTATGGTTTTAGTTTTGTGTAATAAATTTTCTATAGAAAAAAGACATGCAAAATATTTCCTTCAATTATTTTTATAAGAGATAAATTATCTTTTTAAAATTAATGAATAATTAATATATCAATATATTATAGACTAAATGTATTAATTATTCAACAAATGTAAAAAATAGATTGTCTCTTATAAAAAAACGAGAAAGATTACAAAAGCTCAAAATACAAAACTATGCAGGGCTATTGGACTATTTCTATTATGGAGGTATTCTTACATGGACACAAAAATATAGACATATAATTTAGACACATACACACAAAAATCAAAATAATTAAAAAATAAATAAAATAATCACATTAATTTATATTACTTTAATCATTTTTTCTTTAATTTTTTTTCGATTATATAAGTGTGTCTAAGTATAATTTATTTAGGGTCCGTTTGGTACGATGGAAAGAAAGTGAGAGGAAAGAAAATTATGGAAATCGATGAATGAATTTGGATGATAAAGTAAACCAAATTCATTTATTGGTTTGCGTAATTTTCCTTCCTCTCACTTTCTCTTCCTAGAAACAAACGGGCCCATTTCTCTCTATTGTGTTGAGCAGGTGAAGCCAAACAGAATTCCATTAAAAAAAAAACAAAGGGTTCGGTTTGACATTTATGATACTCGGTTTGACATCAAAATCAATATTAATGTGTTCAAAGTTTTAGTGCAACAAATCAGTTGACCAGATCATAAATACGTAGAGAGGAAGAGAACCTCAGTTTTGTGTTTTCCACAATTAATTCAACGGGTTTTGATTTGACAAGGACAACCAACCAACATTGATCTGATGAGCCCCATGGTGGCACATGATCATCCAACGGCTACGTACAATACAATGTATGGTAGTTGACCTAAGGTTTAAATAAAGGATGTCAAATGACGATGCCCGATTCATATTTAATATTTTATTCAAAACATGCGGGATATGAATATTCAACGCCCTAGGCCCCAACAACAAGAGCAGGTCTTCTTAATGGATCATGGCAGGGGTGGGTAAAAATCCATAAATTGATTTAAACCGAAAAATCCGAACCGAAAAATGATTAAGTGGGTGGGTCGCTGTAGATCGTCGCATTGTCGGTCGAATATTTTTTGTTGTAGATGGGTTGAAATGGACAAGTTTGGTTTTCTAAAATAAACTCAACTGTACCCGAACCCATCCGAGTTACATAAATTGTAACCTTTTTTTATTTAATATATATAATACGATGAAGTGACTGGATATATCTCAATACACACAAACTCAAAACTTGTTACTGTTTGTTTCCTCGGAAAGTGGAAAAAAGATACCACTAAGTAGTAGTTGAAATTAAACTACTAGCCTTCTCTCACTCAAATACTAATATCACCATACATTTATTGTTACTATTTTATTTTACGTTATACTTCATTATATTTCACCTGCACTCATAGGTATTAAACCGGTCGAATAAGATGATTCAGTCTCTAAAAAATCATGACATGACACCTAAAAAATTTGAAAAACTCAAAAATTTCATAATGTCATAAGTTCTTAAATTCAAATCTTAAATATTGTCGTCACACACAATAAAATAATACAGTAAAAAATACAAATCCAAATAAGTTTTATACAAAATTTAATTGCAACATAAACAGAATAACAAAGTGTTTAATAAATTTAAATCCAAGGAGGCATAGTTGTTTCAATGTTGGGCTCTATTTTATTTCTTTTGTTTTTTCAATTTTATTTAAATAAAAATTCAAAATGATATCGTTTTGAGGCTTTTAGTTGAAAAAAAAAGGAAAAAAAAACGCGTGCAATCAAACCGGCGGTTTGGAGAAACCGCCGGTTCACCGGTTTTTCCGGTTTTGAGCGGTTCACACCGGTCTAACTGCATGACCGATCCAACATTCGAACCAGACCGGTCACCCCTCCGATTCGCAGTCTGACCGGTCCGATCGGCCGGTTCGGTCCGGTTTTTAAAACACTGGTTGAAAACTACTAGCTTTCTCTCACTCAAATACTAATATCACCATACATTTATTGTTACTATTTTATTTTACGTTATACTTCATTATATTTCACCTGCACTCATGTTCTCTTCACACCACACAATTGAGTTTTTTAAAATTTTGATTGTTCATTTCTAATCGAACAGCTTAGATTATATATTAATAAAATTAACTCTAACTATTATTAGACGTCAATTTCAAATCGAACAGTCATGATCCAAAGCAATGTGAAAAATGTGTGCATTATGACAACATTAAATCATTTTCCCTTCTTAATTAGTGCCGATTAAGTCAGCAACAACAAAAGCAACCAGAAATGGGATTGCGATCATCTACATTCCTAGTAACGTATGACTGTAGTAATTATATTTTTCTATTGATTTGAGATCAAAAATTTTAAACCATATCGGTTAGTTTCACCCATCTCAAATATCAATAAGAGTGAAATCCAATCTTGTAGAATAAAATCAATTTGATATATTTAGTGACCTAAATTAAATTTATTATAAAGACATTTAGAAATAAAATTACACTTAATTAAAATAAAGAAAAAATTCAAATTTTGTTAAGAGAAATGCTGAATATCACAAAATACGTGTGTTTGGAAAACAAAAATGTTATCTTTACACAATACGTGAGGAGAGATAGAGAGAGAGAGGTGGAAAAAAAATTAAGAAAAAAAAAGTATGTACAAATAGTATTTATACATGTGTAAGTATTGTGTAAGAATGTGTGTTAAAATAACATTCCTGTTCGAAAAACTCTGGTAACTCTCTCTCTCTCTCACTCTCACTCTTAGTGCTTTTACAATAGAGACAAAGTACATGAGAAATAAAACAAGTGATGACTCTGATCCTTACTTTCACGACTCTATCTTTTCATGTTCCCTTTCGCCTTCTATCATCTCTTCCTCCATAAGATTGTTTTCTTGGTGCTCTCCCTCTCTATTAGAGGGTGGTGAAGCGGGCTACCCACCCCATTTATGCCTACCCAACAGCGGGGAAATACAAATTGTTGAATGATTTTAATATCGCACATGTTGCGGCTGTGAAGCTTAAGATGTAAATCTTTTTATGTTCATGTTTGGTCTTGATTGTTCATGAGAACTCATATGACAATTGTGTTTCATTGTTACTTCAATTTTTTGAACTCATATGACAATTGTATTTCATTGTTACTTCAATTGTGTTTTATTTGCAAGGATCAAAATCATATTTATGCTTAAGTTTTATTTTTATAACATTGTTATATTGTTAAATCTAAAGTGTGAAATTGGGTCATGAAGGGTTTGAAACTCTCATATTGACCAAATAAATTAAAGTTGACATTTATAATCAATTTGCTTATTTACTCTTTTTTTTTACCCAAAATTTTTAAATCTAAAGCCTTAGCTTGGGTTAGTCCTACCTGAGAAGTGGGAGGTAATTGTTTCATTCGCATTCTCTTTGAATTTTTCTATGTATTTTTCATGTTTAAGCGTCGTGGACTTTTTTAATATGCTAAAAGTAAATAATTGAACAAGATAAATTTAGATGTTATGGATTGGGCCCAAAGCTAACCAAATGTCGAGCACGGCCCAACCCATTAGGACGTTGAGAACAGCCCAAAAGAGTCCAACTCTATCCGTTAGGACTAGGTAGCGCACATTTATCATGTGCTCCTCCATTGAGGACACGTCACCACTCAAACCCATCCACGATCCTTCATCGGCGAAACAATTTGGGCCAGGATGATGAGCATGAACGACTCATCCCTACTTCCATGTGAAAATCATGGTGGTTATCCATTATGGACAGACAGACTCGACCCATAATGGAGACCTTTGACCCAGCGCCGAGGCAGTATATAAACCCTCCTCTACAGAATGG
Organism: Trifolium repens; assembly: GCA_030408175.1. NCBI lineage: Eukaryota > Viridiplantae > Streptophyta > Magnoliopsida > Fabales > Fabaceae > Trifolium > Trifolium repens. The sequence continues at coordinate 54,265,435 of CP125851.1, forward strand.
TCGAATATTCAATTTTTATTCCTACTTTCTATAAACATGTGCCTCTAACTCTAAACTGACTTGAACATTAGAACACCTGTAGATACATTCACCCCTCATGGATTGCACAACTTACAGACGTGCTACTGGTCCATCTAACTTTTTGATCCCGGTAAAATCATTTGATATTATGTTTTGATTTTTTTTTTAATGTGTTGTTATTGAAAAAACGAATGCATTAAATCTATATCCATATAAACAAAGACTAACCATAGTAAAGGACTATGAAACGTCAAAGACAACAAAGACTAAATTACATACATAAATTCATAGTTCAAGTATTCGACTACAATGTGGAAAAGCGTTATTTAATAATTTAGCCATCGGTCTATTTTGCATAAAGCTACATACTCTCTTTGTTTCAATTTATAAGAAAAAAAATTATTTTTCTTGTTTCAAATTATAAAATTTATTTTATTTATTTTTATGAAATTAAATGTAATTGGCATTTAATTTATTTTCAATTTCTCTTATTTTTTCTATAATCAATGATCAATAAAAATTGTTTTTACATCTTCATATAAATTTTTTTTTAAAATAAAATAAATTTAAACGGTCATTATACTACAATGGTAACAATGACTGTTTAAATTTATTTTTTAAATTTTTTAGACAGTAAAATTTAAAAAGTGCCATGCATGTTTGTCTAATTTTAAGGTCAAGGCATGCTCCAAGTCTCAGTCAAATCTTGCTAAAGAATTTTGAAATAATTTGTCTTACTAGTAGAGTTGTGTATACCAGTTAATCTTTTCTGTAAAAATGACTTATGATATATTAGTTAAACTTTTAAATAGAGGGTATCAATCCTATCACCAAAACTACCACTAGAACAAAAATTAGGCATAATATTAAAAGGAAAATGCTAACTAGTGCCCCGAGGGCACTAGTTAAGGAACCAAATAAGGTAAGAAAATTTTGGAACTTGTGTACTTTACTTTTTAAAAGTATAAAGAATGCTACTTATAATGCAAAAATTGCTTTTTTTAGCATTCTTAACTAGTGCCCCGGAAGCACTAGTTAGTATGACCCATATTAAAATACCGAGTAGTGATAGCGCTTGATTTAAACTTCAATTGACAAAAACATCTGCTCTTTATTACTCTCTTGAAAGACATGAGCAATTTTGTGATTCTGTAATTGTCATCAATCAACGAAACGATACACTGAGATCCATGCTGGATATAATCAACTAATTTCTTGGAGTTGGATTCAATGATCATCCTATTAAATCTCTTATACAATGTTAACTTAACACCGTAAAAAATTGCCAAAATCTCCACCACAATAATGGTGCAGTCACCCAATTTATTGAAAATGTTGTGATGAAAACACAAGAAAACTTTATCTCATGGCCGAACTCTAAATTATTAGAGCCAATTTTATTGGAAATTAGAGGGTAATAATAATAATAAAAAAAAACACACAAGTAAACCCTTGAAACGTACGTGCCCACTTGACATTGACTCGTCTATAAATTGTTTGTTAGGGTTTACGTTATTTTCATTTTATTTAATGATGATGGAAGGCTATGACAAGTTCACAATTCCAACTCTAACAAGGGCACTCCTTCCACATAGTAATCAAATCTAATGTGGATGTGGAAATTCATTATAACAAGTATTAAAATGAAATATCATACCAGCTAATTAAACCGTTAATTATCGTTGTCATTTTAACAATTTGCATAATTCTATTTATGTTCCCTCTAACTAAACTAATCTCCACATTACAACAATTATTATTTCATAAAAGTTTCTCAGAAAATTCTTTCCTTCCTAATGCCCAATTTAACATGCACATTAACGTTTATTGTACATACACACCTTGCTCATAGAAAATCAAACCCTCTATATGTTTAGTTTATTTTTGTTTATTCAGAAAGCTATGAATATCATTTTAATTAAAAACTTAGGTGTCACCCTACCTATAACAGTGGACTAACAATAGATATTTGGCCTTTTTCAACAATGTTTCCTTCTTTTCCATCTTAAATCGACAAGATACGCGTGCATTCGCAACGGTCTTAAACAAATACGAAGGAGTATACACAAAAATTTTACAAACTCTCATTTAATTTCTTTGTCGAATCTACCTTGACCTATCTATATCCATGATTACCGGTAAGGATATATATGATGTTTTAGCGGCAATTGTGCCATTATATGTTGCTATGATATTAGCATACTGTTCTGTTCGATGGTGGAAAATCTTCACCCTAGATCAATGTTCCGGCATAAACCGTTTCGTGTCGGTTTTTGCAGTTCCGTTACTATCTTTCCATTTTATCTCTTCCAATGATCCTTATGCTATGAATTACCATTTCTTAGCAGCTGATTCCCTTCAAAAAGTAGTTATCCTTGGTGCTCTTTTTCTATGGAACACTTTCACAAAAACCAAGATAGTTTTGATTGGACAATTACACTTTTCTCTCTGTCAACTCTTCCTAACACACTTGTCATGGGACTCCCTCTTTTAAATGCTATGTATGGTGATTTCTCAGGAAATCTCATGGTACAAATTGTTGTTCTGCAAAGTGTTGTTTGGTACACTCTTATGTTGTTTTTGTTTGAATATAGAGCTGCTAAACTTCTTATTTCAGAACAATTTCCTGAAACTGCAGCTTCTATAACTTCATTCAAAGTTGATTCTGATGTTGTTTCACTTAACAGTAGAGAACCACTTGAAACTGATCCAGAGATAGGGGAAGATGGTAAACTTCGTGTTTTTGTTAAAAGATCAACTACTAACTCTATAACATCCGAATCGTTTAACAAATCACATTTAAATTATATGACTCCGCGAGTTTCAAATCTTACCAGTGATGAGATGTATTCGGTTCAATCATCACGAGTTTCAAGTTTCAACCAAAGCGAGTTTTACACAATTAGTTTTCAGAGTAATTGTAATGGTACTAATGATGATGTTTATTCCATGCAATCTTCGAAAGAGGCAACACCTCGGTCTTCAAAATTCGAAGATGAGAATTCGAAGATGAATAAGAAAAGGAGAAGGCGAAGTATTAGTGGTGAGATTTTTAATAATACTGGTGGTTCTTACCCTCCTTCAAATCCAATGCTTTCGGGTTCAACAAGTGCTGGCACAAAGAAGAAAGATAGCTTAGCAATGGGTGTAGAAGTGGTAGTGGACCTAATATGTTTTGTTGATTAGTTTTGTAACACAAGTTTTGGAAATTTGAAATGCAGGTGGTAATGATTTGATTGAGAACATGAGTGTTGAAGTTGATGAAGGAGGGGATGTAAACAAAATCAAACTGATGCCACCAGCAAGTGTGACAACAAGACTCATCCTCACCATGGTTTGGAGGAAACTCATCAGAAATCCAAATACCTACTCAAGTCTTATAGGACTTGTTTGGTCTCTTATATCATTTAGGTATGAAAATGTTCTATCTACTTTTGTCTTTGGTAAACTATGTATTTAATTGATACGCATTGAAAGATTTTTTACACTGTCAACCAATCACTGCAGGTGGCACATTGAAATGCCCTCGATTGTAAAAGGTTCGATCTCAATACTATCTGATGCTGGTATTGGAATGACCATGTTCAGTCTTGGTTTGTTCATGGCATTACAGCCTAAGCTAATTGCATGCGGAAAACGAGTTGCGACATTTTCAATGGCTGTTAGGTTCTTGACCGGTCCTGCTGTGATTGCGGCAACCTCAATCGCAATTGGTATCCGTGGAGTTCTCTTACATGTTGCAATTGTCCAGGTATGTAAAGTCAAATTCACTTTATCATCTATTAATCAAAACATAATTGATTAATACTAAATCATGTTTAGTTATTTTTGCAGGCTGCCCTTCCCCAAGGTATTGTTCCCTTTGTGTTTGCCAAAGAATACAATCTCCATCCAGATATACTCAGTACTGGGTAAGTCCCATTTTAATTTCTTTTTCCATTTACATCTCTATCAAAATAAAATCCATCTAAGTTTAGTAAGATGAATACTAAAACAGAATTTGGTATTTGTGCAGGGTTATATTTGGAATGTTGGTTGCATTGCCCATAACATTACTCTACTATGTGATTCTTGGAGTATTGTAATCTATCTTGGATACAAAAGCAATAGAAAACAATTAATGATGCTTTGGCTTCAAGGCTCACTCAAACAGGGTGAATGGATGGAAATGTATTAATTAGGTGATCATGTTTAGATATATAAAGCTTCACACAACCATATATCTATGTATATTGTAGATACTGTAATTATAATTTATAAATCAAACTCATATCCTTAGTAAAATTCAAGGGAAAAACCAAAATGCAATGAAATTGAGAGGAAGACTCGCCTAAAGTGGAGAAGCAAAAAAAAAAATGGATGTAAAGTTTTAATAGGTATTATATACACATACTATAGCATATTGTTATACGTAGTATTATACTACTAGTACTAGTATATACTATTACGTTTTGTGTTCCCAACACAAATGTTTAAGTTGTTCTAGCAGTAAAGCTGAGATATACTAGTATGGATTAGGTTCCGTGTTCAAGTCACTTGGTAGAAGTCGTCTTCTCTATTTTCTAGAGAGAAAAGTTCTATAGATAAGCAAAATGTAAGGGGTTTGTTTTGTGGATTACAAATTTATTCCTTTCATTTTCATATTTGTTTCAAGTTTTTATAAATTATGCCTATGGATAATGAAAGGTTTTGGATGGAAAAACTTATTTTATATTTTAAAAGGAAACATATTGTATTTGATATTTTAAAAAATTCAAAAAACAACATAATGATCATATAATACTTCAATCACTTCACACACTAATCAAATTCGCTTCTGCACAACAAAAAATGTTCTGCCCAAGGTAGCATATGCTATTGTATCAGTAAAACTCACAAATCAAAACGATTTCAAAGCTTGTCTGCCACCTTAATTGATCCTTTCATTGTTCATCAATCCACCATTCCTTAACATGCATTTTCAGTGACCCAAAAATGCTTTCTCAAACTAAAAATTGTCACTTTATTTCAAAGCTTGTCTTGCCAGAAAATAAAAAGAGGTGAAATTTTTTGGACTTAAAATGCTTTGTCAAATAAAATCTACCCCTAAGAGTGGAACCGTGGTGGGCAGAGCTAGACGCTCGTTATTTTAACACTACTATTTCTAGCTTCGTGAAGCCGACACACTTAGTAGGTATAAACTAGTTGTGAGATTCTCCTTATAAGTTATAAATCAAATAACTGTTGTCATGACTTACAATTATTTTGTTTTACTTTTTTTTTGTAATTATTATTAATGAAAAATAATATTAATATTAAGAAGGCATCCCATGATCTTAGCTCAGTTGGTCGGAACATCGCATTTTATATGCAGAGTCAGAGTTCAAACTCTAGACACTCCACTTATTTAGTTATTTATATTAAGAATGTGAAATTCTAGCCAGTAGGTTACTTGACAAAAAAAAAAGGGAAATTCAAAGATGAAAATATCAAAGACATTGAATATGAATATTGCGATCAAATTGAATAAATTTTCTTGCATATATTATAATATAATTTCACTATAATTAATGGCAACAAATGTCAAAGCAAGAACCTTGGATATATGGATCTTCTATTTGTTTCAATGATGATCTCCACAAAACCAAGATGAATCAATCAATATCATCATTTTACAAGGAAGTTCATCATTAACCAGGAAGAATAAAACAATTTGATCATTTTAGCAAATAGAGATTGAAATATTAACCGGTAAGAATCAAACAACATAGTTGGAATGCATTAACTGTCATTTTTGTATCCTTTTGTATAAATTCCCTTGTAAAGCAACCCTAACAATAGGCTACATACTAACTGATGAAATCAGGAGAAGTGTGGTGGTTGGCAGGACTGTTGCGATGTTTGGGGCAGCACGGCGAGGTAGAAGACGACTCACTTCTGGTTTTTGTGTGGTTTTATAATTCACGGCATAATGCCTCCAACTCTAAGAAATGCACTCCTTCTAGATAGGAATCAAATCTAAATGTAGAAGTGGAGATTCATTGTAACAATAATCCCGTAAAGTTTATTGTCTGGTGTTCTAATTATTTCTTATTTCTCACCAAAACAAATTAGTAACAAAAAATAAAATGACAGATGTACCAGTTAATTAAACCATCATTGTTATTTTTACAATTTGCATAATGCTATTTATGTCCCCTCTAACTAAACTAATCTCCTCTGTCAAAAAAAACTAAACTAATCTCAACATTACAACAATTATTTAATAATAATAGTTTCTCAACAAGATTTTTCCTGCTACTGCCCAATTATTATTCATACACATCTTGCTCAGAAAATCCAACCATCTATATATTTAGTTTCTTTTTGTTTATTTAGAAGCTATAAATCTAATCTAATTTAAATTAAAAACTAGGTGTTACCATCTTTCAGCAGTGTTTCCTTCTTTTCCATCTTAAATAGACAAGATACTCATGCATTCGCAGCCGTCTTAAATAAATACAGAGTATACACAAACCTTTCACAAAATCTCATTTAATTTGTGTCGAATATACCTTTAACAATTTATATCCATGATTACCGGTAAGGATATATATGATGTTTTTGCGGCAATTGTGCCATTATATGTTGCTATGATATTAGGATACGGTTCGGTTCGATGGTGGAAAATCTTCACCTTAGATCAATGTTCTGGCATAAACCGTTTCGTCTCAGTTTTTGCAGTCCCGTTACTATCTTTCCATTTTATCTCTTCCAATGATCCTTATGCTATGAATTACCATTTCTTAGCAGCTGATTCCCTTCAAAAAGTAGTTATCCTTGGTGCACTTTTTCTTTGGAACACTTTCACAAAAAACCAAGATGGTTTTGATTGGACAATTACACTTTTCTCTCTGTCAACACTTCCTAACACACTTGTCATGGGAATCCCTCTTTTAAATGCTATGTATGGTGATTTCTCAGGAAATCTCATGATACAAATTGTTGTTCTGCAAAGTGTTATTTGGTACACTCTTCTGCTTTTCTTGTTTGAATATAGAGCTGCTAAACTTCTTATTTCAGAACAGTTTCCTGAAACTGCAGCTTCTATCACTTCATTCAAAGTTGATTCTGATGTTGTTTCCCTTAACGATAGAGAACAACTCGAAACTGATTCAGAGATAGGAGAAGATGGTAAACTTCGTGTTGTTGTTAAACGATCAACTACTAACTCTATGGTATCGGGGTCGTTTAACAAATCTCATTTAAATAATATGACGCCACAAACTTCAAATCTTACCGGTATTGAGATATATTCGGTTCAATCATCAACAGAACCAACACCGATGCGATCTTCTAGTTTAAACCAAACCGAGTTTTACACAAATAGTTTTAAGAGCTATGGTACTCGTACTAATGGCGATGTTTATTCCATGCAATCTTCCAAAGGGGCAACACCTCTGTCTTCAAATTCAGTCGATGAGAATTTGAAGATGAATAAGAAAAGCAGAAGACGAAGTATTAGTGGCGAGATGGTTAATAATACTATTGGTTCTTACCCTCCTCCAAATCCAATTCTTTCTGGTTCTACTAGTGCTGGTACAAAGAAGAAAGATAGCATTGGTTGTGGAAGTGGTAGTGGACCTAATGATTTGATAGAGAACATGAGTCCTGGTGTTGAAATTGAGGAAGGAACAAAGTCTCCATATATTAGTAACAAGAAGAAGGTGGACTTGGAAGGAGGGGATGTAAACAAAAACAAACAGATGCCACCAGCAAGTGTGATAACAAGACTCATTCTCACCATGGTTTGGAGAAAACTCATCAGAAACCCTAATACCTACGCAAGTCTTATAGGACTTGTTTGGTCTCTTATATCATTTGGGTATAAAAATCTTCTATCATTTTGTCTTTGGTAAACTTGTTTGGTCTCTTATACCTATGCATGTCTTATATGTTTTGTTTACATTGTCAATCAATCATTGCAGGTTGCACATTGAAATGCCATTGATTGTAAAAGGTTCTATCTCAATACTCTCTAATGCTGGTCTTGGAATGGCCATGTTCAGTCTAGGTTTGTTCATGGCATTACAGCCTAAGCTGATTCCATGTGGAAAAAAAGTTGCAACATATTCTATGGTTGTTAGGTTCTTGACCGGTCCAGCTGTGATTGCGGCAACCTCAATGGCAGTTGGTCTCCGTGGAGTTCTCTTACATGTTGCAATTGTTCAGGTCTAATCAAATTCACTTTATCAAATTACAATCAACATCCTTAATGATTATTTATTCTTAATTGTTTATTAACATAATATGTAATGTTTAATTTTTGCAGGCTGCCCTTCCCCAAGGTATTGTTCCCTTTGTGTTTGCCAAAGAATACAATGTTCATCCAGATATACTCAGTACTGGGTAAGTCTCATTTTAATTTCTTTTTCCATTTACATCTCTATCAAAATAAAATCCATCTAAGTTTAGTAAGATGAATACTAAAACAGAATTTGGTATTTGTGCAGGGTTATATTTGGAATGTTGGTTGCATTGCCCATAACATTACTCTACTATGTGATTCTTGGAGTATTGTAGTCTATCTTGGATGCAAAAAATAATATAAAACAATTATGATGCTGTGGCGTCGTCAAAGCTCACTTAAGTAGATGAATGAATGGAAGGAAATGTATTAATTAGGTGATTATGTCCAAATAAACAAAACTTCACACATGCTATAGTATTATTAGTAAAAGTGTAAGACTCACAAATCATAATTATTAGAAAGCTATTTATTCAGCAGAGGTTTTAACATTTTTGATGTATAAAAAAAATAACGAAGGGAAACTCAAATATTAAAATATATCAAAGAAATTGAATGCTGTGATCAAATTGAATAAATTTTCTTACTTTTCATTTCATATATAGTATGTATAATTTCACTATAATTAATGTCAAAGCAAGAAGCACCTTGGATATTAGTCTCATGGATCTTCATTCATACAACCAAGAAGAATCAATCAATTTTATCATTTTACAACCAACTTCGTCATTAACCTGAAAAAATAAAAAAATAAAAAACTTGATCATTTTACAAAACAGAGAACACATTTGAAGTATTGAATTTGCTAAAACCATGTATGAAAGAAAACCCAAATTCCTTTTGACTAAGAATAGGTTACTAACCGACGAATTCAGCAGATGAGTGGTGGAACCGTTAGGATGTTTGGGGCAGGGTGTAGAGGTAGAAGACGACGCTGTTCTAACCGTTAGTGGTGTACTTTTCTTGAGCTTATTATCAAAGAGGTGCAGTTTTAAGTCCTCACGTCAATGCCGATACAAACTTAACTTATACACCATTTCCATTTTTTGTTTTTTTTTTTTAATTTGTAAATTATATTTTACTCACCTCAAACTTTCATAAAAAAAATAAAATTAAAATGCCAAAGTTGTAGTTGTCATCCACAATTTGTGTTTGGAAGTGAAATTTTTTACCCAACAAATAAAAAAGTGTAATATTTGTATGGGAAATTTTCCTTAATTTATTTTTTACCTTTATATTTAGTTGCATTTACATTGAAAAAAACTTCAAAAAACATTTTCCGAAACATTTTTCTCGCCTTATTTCAGAGGGAGAAGAGAAACTATCCATCTAATTGCAAGTGTTAGATAGAGTCATAACTATTTTGTCTCACTTACAATTTTGGTTCTTGCATTCTTAGATCTATGAATTTGGTCTCTCAATTTACAAATTACTATCTAACTTTTGGAAGTGGATTTTTTTGTTATGATTTGACAAATAAAATACTTGTGTGACTTGAGTAGAGTTGATAATTTCAAAGACAAATTATTACTAAGTGAGAATCAATTTAAATACTGATTTACATCAAATTTGATTACTTATGCGTTACATGTCATCAACTAGACAATCATCATCAAGACATAAACTGAATTGTCACATAAACATTTCACTCGCAGCTTCATTGAAATTCAGCCTTAAAATCCAACTAGACTAATCCATTGTTGGTTTCTTAATGCTGTTTATGTCCCCTCCGAATTAATCTCCACATTACATCAAAATATTTAATAATAAGTTTGGCAGAAAGATCTTTTTGCTGCTACCGCAGATCACTGAATACTGCCCAATTCACATGTGCATGAACGTTTAAAATGGCGCCGAGTTAGCCTTATAAACAATTATTATTATTATTATTCATACACACCTTGCTCATAGAAAATCCAACCCTGTTTTGTCCTGCGAAGCACATACACTCCTTGGATTAGACGTGTCCTGGTGTTGCACACGTGTCGGTGTCAGACACTGACACGATACCGACACTTATAATTATACTGAATTGTGTGTGTCATTTTTTAAATATTATTAGTGTCGATGTGTCAGTGTCCATATACTGAATTGTGTGTGTCATTTTTTAAATATGATTAGTGTCGATGTGTCAGTGTCCATATCGTATTAGGTGTATGTATCTTGTGTTTGTATCTATGCTTCATTGATTCCGTCTGCATTTAATTATTACTTACTACTACCTCCTTTATAAATCTCATTTAATTAAAAACTTAGGTGTCTTCCTCTCTATAAGAGAAGACTAACAATACAGATTTAAAACCTTTCACAAACTCTTTCTTTATCACCCTATAACAATTTCTTTTTGTGTCTAATCTACCTTGACCTATCTATAACCATGATTAACGGTAAGGATATATACGATGTTTTCGCGGCTATTGTACCGTTATATGTTGCTATGATATTAGCATATGGTTCGGTTCGATGGTGGAAAATCTTCACACCAGATCAATGTTCTGGCATAAACCGTTTTGTTGCGGTTTTCGCAGTTCCATTACTATCTTTCCATTTTATATCTTCCAATGATCCTTATGCTATGAATTACCATTTCTTAGCAGCTGATTCACTTCAAAAAGTAGTTATTCTTGGTGCTCTTTTTCTATGGAACACTTTCACAAAAAACCAAGATAGTCTTGATTGGACTATTACACTTTTCTCTCTTTCAACTCTTCCTAACACACTTGTTATGGGAATCCCTCTTTTAAGAGCTATGTATGGTGATTTCTCAGGAAATCTCATGGTACAAATTGTTGTTCTACAAAGTGTTATTTGGTATACTCTTATGTTGTTTTTGTTTGAATATAGAGCTGCTAAACTTCTCATAACAGAACAGTTTCCTGAAACTGCAGCTTCTATAACATCATTCAAAGTTGATTCTGATGTTGTTTCGCTTAACGGTAGAGAACCACTTCAAACTGATGCTGAAATAGGTGAAGATGGTAAACTTCATGTTGTTGTTAAAAGATCAACTACTAACTCTATGGTATCTGGATCATTCAACAAATCTCATTTAAATAATATGACGCCTCGCGCTTCGAATCTTACCGGTGTTGAGATATATTCGGTTCAATCATCAAGAGAACCAACACCAAGAGCTTCGAGTTTTAACCAAACTGATTTTTATGCCATGTTTCAAAGTAAAGCGCCGAGTCCGAAACATGGTTATACAAATAGTTTTCAGAGTAATAATGGTATTGGTACTAATGGTGATGTTTATTCTATGCAATCTTCGAAAGGGGTAACTCCAAGGACTTCGAATTTCGAAGATGAGACATAAGAAGAGAGGAGGGAGAAGTATGAGTGGTGAGTTGTTTAATAATGGTGGTTCTTACCCTCCTCCAAATCCAATGATTTCTGGTTCAACAAGTGCTGGCACAAAGAAGAAAGATAGTGTTGGTGGTGGAAGTGGTAATGGACCTAATAACAAAGAGTTACACATGTTTGTTTGGAGTTCAAGTGCTTCACCTGTTTCTGAAGGGAATCTTAAACATGCTGTTAATAGAGCTGCTTCTACTGATTTTGGCACTGTTGATCCTTCCAAATATGTTCCACATGAAAATACTCTTGCATCAAAAGGTACTAAAAACAATGTCAGACATCAAATTCATTATCTAGGTTTAATTAAATATGTTTTTCATCCTTATAAATATACCAAATTTTGATTTTAGTCCTACAAATATTTCCCTCAAACTTTCGTCGTGCACATATTTTTGTTACATAGTGACATTTGGTCAACGGAAGTCCATTTCATGTCTGTTTTTCGCCATTTTTCTTTCACGTTCGTGTAATCTTGTATGTGATCTTTACTTTGGTTGATTAATTTTGTAACACGGGTATCGGGAAATTTGAAATGCAGGTGTTAGTGAATTGATTGCGAACATGAGCCCTGGTCGGAGAGAAAGGGATATGGAAATTGAGGAAGGAACAAAGTCACCATATATTAGCCAGAAGAAGGTGGATTTGGAAGGAGGGGATGTAAACAAAAATACACAGATGCCACCAGCAAGTGTGATGACAAGACTCATTCTCATCATGGTTTGGAGGAAACTGATCAGAAATCCAAATACCTACTCAAGTCTTATAGGACTTGTTTGGTCTCTTATATCATTTAGGTATGAAAATGTTCTATCTATTTTTGTCTTTGGTAAACTATGTATTTAATTGATACGCACCGAAAGATTTTTTACACTGTCAATCAATCACCGCAGGTGGCACATTGAAATGCCCTCAATTGTAAAAGGTTCGATCTCAATACTATCTGATGCTGGTCTTGGAATGGCCATGTTCAGTCTTGGTTTGTTCATGGCATTACAGCCTAAGCTGATTGCATGCGGAAAACGAGTTGCGACATTTTCTATGGCTGTTAGGTTCTTGACCGGTCCTGCTGTGATTGCGGCAACCTCAATCGCAATTGGTATCCGTGGAGTTCTCTTACATGTTGCAATTGTCCAGGTATGTGGAATCAAATTCACTTTATCATCAATTAATCAAATTATAATTGATTAATGCCCTTAATTATTAACATAATCATCATGTTTAATTATTTTTGCAGGCTGCCCTTCCCCAAGGTATTGTTCCTTTTGTGTTTGCCAAAGAATACAATCTCCATCCAGATATACTTAGTACTGCGTGAGTCTCATTTTTGTTTTTGTTTTTCCATTTAATTACATTTCTGTTAAATGAAAATGCAAGTGATTATATATGTGGATTTATTTATGAACAGTTAAATAAATACTAAAACAGAATTTTGCTATTTGTGCAGGGTTATATTTGGAATGTTGATTGCATTGCCTATAACAATACTCTACTATGTGCTTCTTGGAGTATAGTCTATTTTTGATGCAAAAGCAATTATGATGTATTAATTAGAGGATATTATTATTGGATTTTATTAGAGAAGGAAATGGAAATGATATAGAGTATAGCAGAATGCTAAATATATATTAATTTTGATTCAAATGAAAATTTAGGTCTGATTTGTTCCATATTTCCAGCTGATCATTCTTCTTCATTCCCCTTCATTTGTTAATAATTTGTCACATGAAAAATGTTTTGATTATAGGTATGATAGCTAGAGATTGGAGCCTATAAGACCATAGAAAGATATAAATATTTTTTTTAACACTAGTGTGTATCAATGTAGTAAATTGATTATTTTTTACTCTTTCAGATAAGTATATGGTTTTGAATTATACCAACTACCAAGTTGCTACTTAAACTGTAAATAATTTAATAAACAAAAAGTTAGTACTTGTAGCATGGTAATATTGACTAAAAGCAGAGTGGATTTGGTGCATTTTTCCACTTCATTTTTCAAAATAGTTTGGCTAGTCTCCAATTGCATGGGATCTTGTTCAACATTAATTAAAATAAATAATACTGAAAAATAAATTTGTCTTTAGCCATGTGATGTGACCACAGTTCATAAACGGCTCCAATTGGAACAAAGCTCTTAATTCATGTTACTCCTTTGTTATTATAGTCGTAGATATTTGGGATATTCCAAAAGTTGCATTTCTTATGGTTTCAAGGATTTGTCCTGTTCTCATAAGCAATGTTTTAAAAACCGGACCGGACATCGAATCATGAGGGTACTGATTCACTGGTTTATTGGTCGAACCACCGGGTCATTGGTCGAACCGCATGAATAAACCGGATTAAACCAGATAAACCGGTAGAACGAACCGGTCTCTATAATAAAACTATATAGGTATTAAACCGTATTAAACCGGTCGAATCAGATGACTCAGTCTCTAAAAAATCATGACATGACACATAAATTTTTTGAAAAACTCGGAAATTCCATAATGTAATAAGTTCTTAAATTCAAATTCTAAATGTTGTCATCACATACAATAAAATAGTACAAAATACAAATCCAAATAAGTTTTAAACAAAATTTAATTGCAACATAAACGGAATAACAAAGTGTCTAATAAATTAAAATCCAAGGAGGCATAGTTATTTCAATGTTGGACTCTCTTTTATTTCTTTTTAGTTCTTCTATTTAAAAAAAAAAAATACAAAATGACGTCGTTTTGAGACTTTTGGCTGAAGAAAAAAAAAGCGCGTGCAATCAAACCGGCGGTTTGAAAAAACCGCCGGTTCACCGGTTTTGAGCGGTTCCCACCGGTCTAACTGCATGGCCGGTCCAACATTCGAACCAGACCGATCACCCCCACGGTTCGCGGTCTGACCGGTCCGACCGACCGGTTCGGTCCGGTTTTTAAAACATTGCTCATAAGTCACTCAATTTAAGCCATACTAGTCAATTATTACATGCGACTGATAACAATAAAAATATATGCTTCCTAAAGCTTTGATATTAGTATGTTAATATTATTAGTATTAATCGGCTGTGGAGTTTGTCTTGAATTACAAGCTAAGTCTAACTCAATCTTATAAAATTGATTTGAAACATAAAGATTTTTTATAGCGGAAATCTCTGATAGCGGATGGTACAATAAAGTTTGGAGAAGACCATTTTAGAATTAAATGTTAGGGTCTAATTCAACTCTAAAAAACCTGCTTGTAAGAAGGACTCGGATTCTATGCTGGAACTGCTTTACGCAGTAGAAAATCATGACCGTCGATGTATGATCGGGCGATTCACATTTATACACGGTTTATTTAATATTTCAACACAGCTTTTGATCTTATCCATTCACTTTTAATCGGACAGCTTACAACGCAATAACTGTGGGATACACCTCCTGCACAATTCACTAATTTCACCATCGATTCATTAGTTTCAAAGAGTTGGTAGCATGTGAATTATGTAAAGTAAACGTGGAAAAGTAAAAATTGGCTACTTATACTTAGATGCTACTTTGGGAGAAAATTATATTTTTAAATATATGTACTCCCTCTAGTCTTGTATATAAGAAAATTTTCAAAAAAGCTTTTCCTTTAAGAAAGTAGTTAAAATACATTAATCAGGAGAAAAAACACATTATACCTTCTTGGAAAATGTAAAACATTGTATTTATTGGTTGAAATTGGAATAATGTCATAAAACTTAATAATTGAAGTAGACTTTTGCTTATATTTAAGATTTTAAATTTTTTTGTTTTGTTTTTTATATATGAGACCGGAGGGAGTACGTAGTAGTACCAAGTTTTCTTGGTATTGAAGTTTATGGTACGTGTAAACTGAATCTCAAGGAAGGATTGGATTGGAAAAAGAGCTTAAATTTGAGCATTATATAATACACACACTGTTTGACCAAATAAATTAATTTCTTGGAAATGATAACATCTCATTAAGCCATATATGTCAACTAACAAATTGATTAAACCATATAATCTCTAATAGATACTGATGAATTTACAAGATGAATGAATGGAATCAAAATGCTCCCAAAAAATAATTAGTACATTAATCAAACTAATGAGATTAGATCAGAAACATAACATGTGCTTAGGTTCCTTATAATTTGATCAAGATGATTTGATCAACAAGCACCATATATAGTGTTAGATTAAAAGAATATGTGGGTTCTTTCTAAATTAATTAATTAGTAGTATGAGATTAATTAACATGTTGGATTGGTTTCTGATCACGTGGAAGTCCAAAAGGGTGTCTTGTCTTTTTTTTATTATGAAATTCAGAAGCTAAGAGATTGGGATTGGCAGCATTGCACATGAATGTTGTCCCAGTTTATGGTATCTTTCAGACATTTAATCAATAAATTATGAGTTTAATAACAGATTATGTAAACAATAGAGTGGACAGAATGCATCCACTGACAGCATGAGCTAGCTAGCTCTGCCTCTGCCTGTGGGTGTTTATGTGTAAACCAATTTTTTCTATTTTTCTGATAAATTTTGTGAATCAAGACATGGATATATAGCGGTGACTAAGGAATCACATATACATAGAAATATCAATTTTAGGATAAGTTATGACTAAGAAATCACTCATATGTTTTGTGGAGAAAGTGGCTTAAATAGGTGTGTTTTTGGTTGTTGCTTGTGGTAAATCGAATAGGGGTCAGGTAATTTAAATTATCTGTTGAAAAAGCCAATCTTGAATAAGTAATTTGAATTACACCAGTAAAAAACTCTATAAAATTAGATAATTTTTCGACCAATATTAATTACAACTGATCTGTTTCGTGCAGAATTAGATGATTTCAATGGCGAGGCTTGAAATAGTTACGGTGGTGGTAGAGCACATATACGGTGAATCAAGGTTGGGAGAAGTACTTGCAACACGTTATCATTCAACGCTCAAGTCAGTATATGATAAGAGAGAGTAAAATAAAAAGTGTTTGAATTGTGTACTTTGGTGTCAATGTTTTTGCCTTTATATAGAGGGAAACAGTTATAACTGTCTATGACGGCTGAAAACAACTAACATTGGAGAGGATGAGGGTTGTTAGAGCGTGTGGGGTGCGTATCTGCTGCAGGTGGTGTATATTAGTAGCTACTACATTTGTTACCATTGACATGTAGGGGAAACCTTCATGAGGAATGGTGCTGAGCTAGATCTAGAGCGCTAGGCCGGATGCATTGGGCCTTGGCCCAGTCCAGAACAACAACCAAGAGAGGGAATCCGTATAAAACTCAAGAATTTTTCTCTTCCCACTTCCCATGTTTCTTTCTACCCCGTTTTTCCATTTTTGCTCTTGTATAAAAACTTCGGAACGTGTTTTTCAAACTTTTTCTAGTTCAAATTTGGAAAACACATTCCGAAGTTTTTTTCTAAGGCAAAAAAAAATTAGAAAACGCGTCCCGAAATATTTATTCAAGGTCAAAAAAGGAATTGGGAGGTATAAAAGAAACATGAGGGGTGGGAAGAGAAATTTTCAAAACTCAATGGCCGAGAGTTTAGGGCTTTGGTAGAGCTGTAAGTCCAAAATGGAGTAATTGACGAAATTCAATAAAATTATTCACAATTTGGTGAAAATTGAATTGAAGTTTGATGATGAGAACAAACTCTAATCTTGTCGGCGACAAGTTGAAGTGCGTCAATTGTGAGAAAACCAATCACTTCAAGAAGGATTGTCTAGAGTAGGGAGCAAAGCAATTATAATTTCTTGCAAGTTACACTTATAATGAGGATGCAAATATGCTAGTGGTGACAAGTCAAGAACTAGAAAAGAGTTGGATCATGAACTCTAAATACTCTTATCATATTTGTCCAAGAAATGAATACATTGAGACCGTAAGGTGGAAAGAGGTGGAGTTGTTCACCCAGAAAACGACAAAGCTTGTAAAATTCAATATTTGACAATTGTTAGTTCCTTTACAAGATGTGATGAATGTTCCCGAATTTAAGTTATCAATAAGCATGTTTGATGGATTAAACTATAGCACTAGAATTGAACATGAAATAATGGAGATTCAAATGATACAACGTACTTTTAGATATAAAAATAAAAAAATGTTACAACTTTTCTTTTAAACTACTATATATATTGTTAAGTCAAAATTGAATTATAAGATGATATCATTTTCAACAAGACAAAGCATATATGGATTTTTTTATAGACCATAGCCAAGTGCGATAGTTAACTTATAGCAAATACGCCATATTATTTCATGTACGAATCATCACTATTCAACAAGACAAAGACATAGGTTTATTTTCAAACCAGAGCCAAGTGTGATAGATATAGCAATATACGCCATATTATTTCACGTACGGATCATCACACTATATCTAATCATTATTTTATCAAAAATCCACCAAGCAAAATGGGTTTCTTCCCAAGTTTCAAAAGATCACAACCTTTTTCTTTCCTCCAATTTCCAAAATTGTACTACCTTGCGACCGAAGCAAACACATTGAGAAGTGTCTCTAAATATTCAAATTTTCCCCCCTCAGTTGCTGAAGTAATTACGAGAGGAGAAGAGACGGCGTGGCGAAAACATCCCCATATAACGAGGAGAAGCGAGACCATCAATAGATCTCTTATAATCAGGAAGAATGAAAGCCTCGCGTTCTTCACGAGCACCATTTCTAACATTGAAAGTTCCATACTTAACCAATCTTCCAACCCATGACTTCTTCTTAACCGGACTCTGATGACCAGAATTCATCTTATTGCACAAATACTCCTTCACTGCATGCAATCCATGTTCTACAACTTCTGGTGGTGGTGAACAAAGTGGATTCCCTTCCACACACAACTTTTGAAGCTTATTAAGACAACCAAGTGAGTCTGGTAAGGATTTGATCTTGTTGTAGCTAATGTCAAGTTCAACAAGGGATAAGAGAAGTCCTATGGAGTAAGGAATAGAATCCAAGTATTGGAAGTTTTGACTCACATTTAGGATTTCAAGGTTGACAAGATTCTCTAGGTCTTCTGGGAGTGACCTTAGACAGTTGAGACGTGCGTCGAGAATCTTTAAAGATGTGAGATGAGAGGTTGAGCGTGGAAGGAAAAGCAATTTGTTGGAGTTTATTGATAACTTTTTTAGGTTTAGTAGCTCATATCCTATTGTGTCTGGTAATTGAATCAATTTGTTGAAATTTAAATTCAAATCTTCTAAGGCCCTGAATCAAAGTTCATTAAACACATGTTAATTATAATAATCATAAAAAATGAATTACCATTTACTATATTATGCAGGAGCTTAGCTCAGTTGGTAGGGACATCGCATATATTATGCAGGAATCGGAGTTCGGACTCCGAACACTCCACTTATTCATCTTTAAGGTGGAATTTTAAGTCACTAGGCTACAAGACTAAAAAAACATAACTAGTACTAGTAATAACTCGTGGCATGCCAAAACTAAGTTAATGAAAAGAGATATATCTTATTGTTGCTTTCATAGTATCCTAAAAGTCTAACTCATGATTTATATATTTGAATGTTTGCACAAGTTTCATGAAATTATCCATTTGTAAATAGTATCCATATATTTGAGATAGATATGTTACTTAAAAGAATATCCATCTTTTTTTTTTTATGAGGAAAGAATATCCATATTTTCCTCTCATGGCACCATATAAAATAAGTGCCCCGGTGTTAATATATCCCGTATTTAGTATTTTGATCAATATAAATAAAATAAATATATTCACCAATTTTTTTTTTATAAATTAAATATCTCAATACACAATTGCAGAGATCAACCCCTTGAGCTTAATTTATAGAATTTAAATGGATGACAAATTCTCTCTAAAATTTTAACACTATTGCATACTCAAGTTAGAGATCAAACTCAGACCATGGTTAAGCTATAAGAAACCAGCATCATTTCATCTAAGTGCTTTTGGTATATTCACAAACAATTTGTACCAAATAAAAGTGACCAATCTAATTATAAACTATCCAAATCGATTAACTAAACTTTTTTTGTTTTGTTTCCATTTTAAACTACTCTTCACTCCCCGCATATTAATTACAAATAAGAAATGAGTCACATAAATAAATATGTAATAGTTTTTAATCAATTAGGTGATGATGAACTTAATTATAGAGGCTTCAATTTGATTTTGGGTGAAAGTATTTTTTTTCACAACTGCGATCGGAAGGAAGATGAAACCAGGGGCGGATACAAGGCCCAGCTAGCCTGGGCACTTGCCCGGGCTCGGCCGAAATTTTTGATATTTTAGGGGTTAGTTTAGGGCAAAATTAAAATTTTTAGAGATTAATTTAGGCAAAATTGAGATATTTTATTCAAAATTGAAATTTTTCGGTGTAATACCTTAATTTTTTGGTATTTTAGGGGTTAGTTTAGAGCAAAATTGAAATTTTTAGAGATTAATTTAGGACAAAACTGAGATATTTTATTCAAATTAAAATTTTTCGGTGTAATACTAAAATTTTTATTTAAAACTGATATTTTGCCCGGGCTTTAGAAATTTTCTGGCTCCGCCACTGGATGAAACCACTTGATAACAGAACTGACCTCCGAACCAGATTAAATTAGTGGTGAAAGCAAAAAATAATAATAAAGTACTTTTTTTTGTCTCATAAATTCTCTTTACCAAAAATAAATCATATTCGAGACACTCAAAATCATGGTTATACGTACATAGTAGTAGTCTAACATTTTTCGCCATTTTATTTGTAAAATACCTCAATTTAATTTTTCATAATAAAAGTTCCTCAATCTTTTTTTTATTTATAATAAAAGTTCCTCAAATTCTTTTTTTTGGTTGGTAAGTACCTCAATTTCTAATACACAATTTAAAATACAGTTTATACGAAAGACATTTCATACTATTTTAATTAATGATTTAATTTAGTAAAAGTAACAAAAAAAAAACATGTGGGGAATAACCTGCAATTCTCAATTGTCTTTGGGAGGTGTTGGATGAGGTTACCAGAGACATTCAAAAGCTTGAGCTTAGAGAGGCAGCCAATGGAGTTTGGGAGGGACCTAAGCTGGTTTGAGTGCACATCCAACACCACTATGTTCAGCAGTCTCGCTGTTAACGACTCCGGAATGTTCTGTCACAATATTAATTTAATTACACATTAATTATACTCAAAAACATATATTTATTTTTTATAGTTTGATTTTAAATATAACCAAAATACAGTTTTTTAGATTTATCCAATAAAACTTGTATCTGGATTTAAAAAACTGTTTTTTACTTATATTTAAAACCGAATGGAGTAGATATTTATCGGAAAAAGTTTTTAATGTAATTGATTAATTAACAAGATGATATGATATTGTCAAGTAGCTAGTAAAATATTGAGAGCGTGCATGATAAGTACCGCAATAATTAAATGAGATTATGTTTCAAGTTAGAAAAATACGCTAGTATTACGTTTAACATGGAAAAAATATGTAAGATATATTGATTATTAATTAGAAAAACAATATTAAAGGAAGAATATTTTTGAGATAATATTATATTATATGGTAAAAGAGTATTAATTTATTTCGTGAGCTTAGCTTAGTTGGTAGGACATTGCATTATATATGCAGGAGGCCGGGGTTCGAATCTCGGTCATCCCACTTATCCATTTATGGATGAAATTTCTAACCACTAGGCTACATGACAAAAAAAAAAAAGTATTAATTTTTACCTACATTTTATTATAAGACATATTGTTACAACACCATATCCATAACATGCATTTTCTAAAGTATTGTCTGATTTGTACATTTGTATGATCTCTCTAAGAGTTGTCTTTATAAAACAGATGAGAGAGCATGAATGTTATTTATACTTTGATTTATAAGGAGACTATTTTGGTATATTTGAGTCGAAGATTGTTATTTTGGTATAGTTGAGAGACTATTTATAATTTGATTTATAAAAGAAGATTGTTAGTTGAGTTAAATTTTACATATACTTTATTTCTTTATGTCAAATGATTTTTTATTTTTTTACAATAGTGTAATTTCTATTTTTTTTTACTAGTATAATTTCTACTTTTGAAGTGTATATATATATATAGCACTTATTCAACAGAAAGAAAAAAAAAATCCAAGAATGTGTGTGGGAGAAGCACATGCAACATGTATTACCTGAAGATTGTTGTTGGAGAGGTCCAATTTGCAAATGGTAGCCAAATTAAGAGAAGGGTTAGGAAGAGAGTCCAAAGACATGCCACTCAAATCAACTATTTGAAGCCTCTCAACTTCCTCTATCGAATTAGAATTATATTTGCTCCTCTCCGATGTCTTTATAATCGGTTGTTGTAACCGTTGTTGCTGTTCGTACATCATCTTTACAATATATAATATATTTTTCTTTTCACTTATAAAAATAATAAAGCTTGATAGAGACCAAGATTTAGAGAGCAAAGAGAGATTGATGAAGGGTGTGACTTGTGAAAGGGGAAATTAGGGGATGGATGAGAGTGAGAAGAGAAGAAATGAGATATATAAAGGCAAAGTGAAGATCTAAGCGTACGGATGAGAAGGTAAGTAGGGGAAGTGGGAGTGCCACTTGTTGTGTTTGTGATGTGTCAAATAGTACGTATACTTTGAGGTTACTTGCGTGCCCACGTTCCTCACTTAATATTTTGATTAAGTCAATACCTCTTTGTCCCATGTAATTAGGATGGAATGACTAGGGACCAACCTGCAAATCGGTTCAATTTTTTTTTTTTTATTGAGTCAACAACCCATCCATGATTTGTGTAAAAGTGGCCGTTAACAATTTTACCTTTTTTTTCAAATAGTTTACGGTGCAATTCTCACTTTTCTTGTGCAAATGTTTCGTAATATTTAGCATTGCCCATTATTTTTTTAGTCTCCTGAAATTTAAAATAAGTGTTGATTATTTTTTTGAGGTTCTCTTATTGCTACTAGAGTAGTGCTATTTGGTACGAGAGAATTTGATCAAGAAAAACAAGAATGCTTACATGTAGTGTTATAAGTGGTGGGTCAAAATGTAACTCCCCTTTTTGAGGAGATCATGGGTGAGTTGGTATTAAAATTACTCCCTTAATTTTGCCTTCTTGTATTTCTTATTTTTCACTTCTCGTACCAACAATCATTTTTCTTGCTACTAACCGTGGTTTATCTCGCCTCTCTCTTTACGAGGAATATTCTTTTTCTTCTCGTGTTCATGTTTTTCAAGAATTCTAGTTTGTTGGCTCTTTTCTTATAAATTTATTTGCTTATTTGTTTTTCTGTCTTACTTTAAAGATTGTTGAATTATGGTGGAATATACTAGTTACTTCCTTGTTGTTCTGAACATTCTCTTATATAAGTTATAATTAAAAATGGTGGAACATACTTTTTTGTTCTTTTTTATTATATAAGTTACAATTAAAAATGGACCTGCCACGTTAGTATTCTGTTAAGAAAACTAACGGTAGGGACCAAAGTTGATAACTGAAAAAATTATAAGGTTTTTTCTAACCATTTTTAAAATGTAAGGACCAATCTTGACAATATCGCAAAATATAGGGACTAAAAACATATTTAACCCTTATTTTTATTTTCAAGGTGGAAAGTCGTTCTCTCTATTCTTTTTGTTTTAACAAAATCAAATTGTTGAAACGTTGTAATTTTAGAATTTTTTATTTCTTTTTTTTAATAAAAAGGTACGGAAATGAAGTTCAAGTTTATGCAAGGAAACCCGAACCCATCGGAAATGGGGTTGGAGTTTCATTTTAACCCACATCAAGAATCAGGACAAGTACATGATACTCATGCCCGACCCAAATACAGCTGCAACAAGATTTGTGGCAGCGGACCTCTAAAATATAAAGGCCTCAAAAAAAATTACAGAATAATAGTATTACTAAAATAGGAGGTGTAAAACTTTATATATTGCTACAAAATATAAAGGCCTCTAAAATATCATTGATACTTAAACTCCATTAAATTGTCCTACAAGGTACTATTATCCAACTAGATTTCTTTTCTTCGGTATTTGATTATTTAATGTCATGTTAATTTTTTATGGGCGTAAATTGGATATTCTCTTAGATGAGATGTCGCGGTTCTTTTCTAACTTAATTTCAAATTAATTTAATTTATGCCATACCAGTATCCAAGAAATCTTTTTTTATTAATTTTTTTATAACACTAATTTTTTTTTTCCTTTATGTAATAATCCCAACTGTATTATAGAATGATAAAAAGGGCTCCTTAAATTATAAAAAATGTTAATATGTATCCTAATAACACATATTAAAGAAGCAAATCTGAAAAATATATTGAAATTTGTATATTCAATTATTTAAATATTAAATAGGAATATTCATGAAATAAATTTAAATTTACATAAATATTAAATAAAAATAAATGTTTCCTTAATTTTAGTAATATTCAGTGATGAGGGCTTTCCATGGTAGAAGGTGGGGTGACAGAGGCGTGGGTTGGAGTTGGAGAAGTCGGTTGGTTGTGTGGGAGGAAGAATTGTTGGAAGATTGTTGTGCTTTATTACATATCCGTTGTATCAATTATCATTTTACCGATCATTGTTTAATGCTTCTGACAGTTGGTTATGGAAAACTACAAACTCTGAGTCTTTTTCGGTCAGGGAAGCTTATTTGTCTTTGACGAGTAGAGTGGACGAGAGCGCTACCGAGGAAGGACATGCTGATTTTATTTGGATCAAAAGTGTCCCTTTGAAGGTTTCAGTTTTTGCTTGGCATTTTTTGGCGGATCGACTACCAACGAAAGACAATTTAATAAGGAGAGAAATTATGAGTGTTGGTTGTCAATTTTGTAGTCTTGCCTGTGGTTGTGTTGTGTCTTTATCTTATCTATTTTTTGTTTGTGAGGGTTTTCTTAGGATGTGGTATGGTGTGCGGAATCGGTTGGGTATTCAAGGTGCTCTTCTCAACGGTGCTTTTTCTCATGCTCTCATTTCAGTGGTCTTCAAATGCGTTTTTCGAATATAAAAGATAGCTTTAAAGCCATTTGATTGACGACAATTTGGATGATTTAAGAAGTTAGAAATTGTCGGATTTTTAATCAGAAATTTTTTTATGCGGATTTTGTGATTCATAATATAGAATTACAAGTGTGGTGACTGGTGGTGGTTCAAAACAAATTTTAAAATATTTTATTATAGTTTTTACATGTGGGATACAAACCTTTTAATTTGTTTACGGGGAACGTGAAATGCTTCTCTTAACTCACTGTAACATGTGTTCTTTGAAATTTTTCTTTGTAATCTAACTTTTGTCTGGCCGTGCACACTTTGTGCTAATAGAGAGTGTCTTTTTTGGTTGATTTTGAAGGAAAAAAAAAAAAAACTAAATAAAGCTACTACTTTTTTCTAAACAAGACAAATATATGAACACCCTTGATTTTGTTTTTTTGCGACAAAGATGAACTCTCTTATTTATGAACCACTAATCATCCTACTCATATTTTGACCAATTGTGGCATATTCTAATTAAACATAGTGGAAATTAATTAATTCAATAATCATCAAAACTCATTTGTTGTTTGTTTGTTCTCTTGGCAGTTCAGTTGAGACCTCGTACGCAAATGGCGATGATCATCATGCAAGTCACACCCTTTATTCCAAATCTCCAGAAAGGACAATCTCAAAACCTTAATTTCCCTAACAAACATTCATCAAAATTCATTTGTTGTTCCCTTAACAGTTCAGACCACGTTGTATCTCAGAAACTTGCACAACACTTCAATCCAAATATTCCTATAGAGAAAGCTGTTACACCTCCATCATCATGGTATACTCATCCCTCTTTCTTCCATCTTGAGCTCGATCGCGTCTTCTACAGAGGCTGGCAAGCTGTGGGTCAGTTCAAGTTTCAAACTTTTTCATTTTTCTCTTTTGGGGTATTTTGGTTCTGCTTTCTTGTTCAAGATGTAGAATTTTTAATTTAATAGTTAGTTTCGTTGGTTTAGAAGATGAAATTATTCATTTGATTTTATGATATATGTTGTCTGGTGAGATACCTTTGGTGGAAAGAAAGATGATAGCTGCTAATATGAATCTATGACCAGAATTGGATAAACAACTTAATTAGGTGTGTATGTATAAGCTATGAGCCTGTTTGGATTGACTTATTTTTGAGCTGATGCGAAAGAGCTTATGCAAATAAATAAGCTTCTATATTATAATAAGCTTTTTAAGGTAGTTTATGAAAAAATAGCTTATAAAGATACAATTTTTGTTAGTGAACACTTATGAATTAACATAAAAGTGTATTTATTTGCATAAACTCTTTTCATGAGCTCAAAAATAAGCCAAATCCAAACAGACCCTATAACAAAGGATAAAATCAATTTACTCATATATAAGATATAAGTTGTTTTTTATAAGCTATCCTAAAGAGCTTATGGAAGTCAGCTAAAAACAACTTATGGACATGTCATAAGCTATTTATGGACAACTTAGCAGTTCTCAATTGTTTATCAGGATCAACGGAGCAGATAAAGGATCCGGGCAATTTTTTCACTGGAAGGTGGGGGTTTTAGTTTTTATAACATAATATATTTGTCTACAATAGAAGTACATTGATTCCAGTTCTTGTTGTAGTTACATATGTTGTCTAATTGCAGCTCCGTTTGGTTCTTGGAAGGGGAAAAGAATATTTAGTTGTGTACACTATTTATTTTCTTTTCTTCCGGATTTCTGAGAACCACATGGAGGATTAAATATTGCAGAGTGGGAGATGTGGAATTTGTGGTATGTCGTGATGACAGTGGGAATGTTCGGGCCTTCTACAATGTCTGTCGTCATCATGCCTCTATTCTTGCTTCTGGAAGTGGACAAAAGTCCTGCTTTGTCTGCCCTTACCACGTAAGTTCAATACAGCATTATTTTTATTCTCTTTTTCTATGAATCCCCTTCTTTTATATATTAAGATCCTTGTGAGGTTGAAGACACAATTGTCTAGCTTTCCTTCATCGATAATGGTTCTTGCCATGATCTGATCCTTTCTCATTTTAGGTTTCTATTTTCATCGTGTTTTTTCCTTGTTTTGGAAAGTTTGATGTGAAAAGACATTCATTTCTGCAGGGTTGGACATATGGATTAAATGGAAATCTTGTTAAGGCAACTAGGATATCAGGAATGCGAGATTTCAACGGAAACGTATGCAGTTCTGTTCTATATTAAGTTACTTATACAATATATATATCTCACATAAGAAAAAAGGTTGGCTGATTTCTCTTACCATGAAGGGTAGGATTTTGGTCTTATACCAATCAAAGTAGCTACCTGGGGGCCTTTTGTCCTTCTCAATTTGGAAAAGGAAAATCTTTCTCAGAAGGAAGTTGATAGTCATAATGTAGCAAAGGAATGGCTTGGTAGCTGTTCAGAAATACTGAGTACCAATGGCGTTGATTCTTCGTTAAGTTATCTATGTAGACGTGAATACACCATTCAATGCAATTGGAAGGTATGATCTCTTCTTGGCTTACCTTAAATTTATTCTTTTTCATAGAGGTTTTGTTTATTGCTTTGCCAATTTGGCACACTTTCATTTTGTTTATGATTATGTGAACGGAAATTTACTGGGTTTATGAAACTTTGCCATCCTTTCTTTTGTTAAGCCTGCTTTTTTCTCACTCGTGGCAATCTTCTGCTAAAAAATTTAAACATAATTGTTTATTTGGTTTTCACCACCAATTTAATCTAGTTCGGGGGTCAGTTCTGGCATCAAGTGGTTTACACACATTGATATTTATTTATTTCATAATAATAGTAATTACTATTTATATGATTCATGGAGGTGCTTAGACTTTGGTAGTTTTGGGTCATTTTTGCAGGTATTCTGCGATAACTACTTAGATGGTGGCTATCATGTGCCATATGCGCATAAAGCCCTAGCATCTGGTCTTAATCTCGATTCCTATTCTACCACAGTAAGCTTTTTTTCTAGCTTCTCTTTTATAAATTCTCTTCAGTTAACATTCTACTATACTGTATATTGTATAGCATGACAAATTGAATCATGTTATGAGACAGTTGTTTGAAAGAGTTAGCATCCAAAGTTGTGAAGGCAGCTCAGGGAAAAGCACAGAGAATAACGATCGACTTGGAAGAAAAGCCATATATGCTTTCATTTACCCAAACTTCATGATTAATAGGTTCTTCTTTTTTTTATTTGGGCAATTGGTTGATAATTTTTACAGTCATGTTCTTCGCTAGGAATTTGGTATCCTCTTTTTTGCAAATTAGCATGCCTTTATAACTTAGGGTGCTTGCTGGCCTGATAGGTATGGACCTTGGATGGACACCAATCTTGTACTCCCATTAGGACACAACAAATGTCAAGTAATTTTTGACTACTATCTCGAACCCTCGCTACAGGTAATTTGTAGTTATGTAAGCACATTTGTTCCATGATTCAGAATTTTGAAGAAACTCGAGAGCCTAAAGAATATAACCTTTAGAGGGCAGTGTAAGTGTTGGTTGTTGATGACTAGGGTATGAAATTTTAATAAATGCAAAGTTCAGTAGCTCAATTGGTAGTCGGATTCTAAGAATCATTGTACTTATCCCTAAGGTACAAAGTTCGAAATCCACAAAAGGCAAAAACTCACGGGGGGTTGAAGATATAGTAACAGTTATGGTAGTCCAACCTCGTGGTAAAGTTCGAAAGCAGTGGAGTAAGACTGTTGGTAAAATTGCTTTCATTTTCTTCCTTCCATGGAAGGTAGTGAAACCTCAAGCTTGCGTTAAGTATAGCAATGCTTCAATTTTAGTATATTGAATTTTCAGAAATTAAACCAGGATCTGCGGTCATTTTAATGGGTCAATATTGAATTGAGCTTTTTTTTTCCTTATAGTTTTTAAAGATTACACTTGATAAGTTACTAGTTTAGAAAATAAATGCTTATCAGAATTAGGTCAATTCAAAAAGCTCAATGTCTGCTGTCTTCTCTTTGACTGAGCAGGTTGACAGAGATTTCATAGAGAAAAGTTTACAAGATAGCGAGAAAGTGCAGGTACAAACATTGGTTTAGCAGACTTGATTAGAAAATTTCCTCAAGTTGCGATATACCTATTGTAATGCATTTGGCTGTTCATGAGCAGATAGAAGATATTGTATTATGTGAAGGTGTCCAAAAGGGCCTCCAATCCCCGGCGTATTCTGTTGGAAGATATGCTCCTAAAGTTGAGCAGGCCATGCACCATTTTCATCGTCTGCTGTATGAAAACCTGACAACATAAATCCCACTGTTCATTATGGATGATAAATTGCAGCAGCGACCAACAAATTTGGCGACCCATACTGGCAAATAAGCATCTGTCTGAATTTGAAATTCATGCATGGTATGCCACTACTCTACCAGAGGCTTTTATCTTAATAAAAAATAATAAGTTGATGTATATATATTCAGTAATTTTAGCTTTGGATATCTGCTAGTGTTAATTTTGCTGGTCTAGTTTCAATTCTGATCATATGAACTGGGGATTTGCAATATTCTGAAAATATCTCAATCTCCTAAGAGTTGCTGGTCTATTTTTGAGGTAGACCAAAACCAGCTGCTAGGAATTGTAATTAAATAAATAATTATCATGCTGTAATATATGTTCTCTTGAAATAAATATTTTTTTTTTCTTTACCGACACATGTGGTTATATTCAATCACTTCCATTTCCTTGAACTATTAGTGTATCTACGTATCAATGTTAATAGTGTCTGGTGTCCATGTCAATGCTTCATAGGTAGATAGTCTATAGATCACCAATGGTTGTTAGATTTAGAGAAAATGATTAGTTTCCCATGATATCACATTTAATCACACGACTCCTCAAATCGTTTGTCCGGTAGAAGAATACTTATAGGTTTACACAGGAAAAATAATCTGTAGATCCTTTTTGAAAGAAGTTGCGCCTAATTAAAATTCAAATTACATACAAAAAGAAATGGATTTGCCTCGTCTAAAGTGAGTAAAGTGAGAAAATCAAGAATTTTTATTTTAACAAACTCGCGATTTGTTATGATGCAAATGCAATAATATGAGCTCTTCATTTTAGAGGATCTGGATCCAAAAGAAAGAAGCTTAATTGAAAAAATGAATCGGAATTGTCAGCCATTTCTAGCTGCTTTCCTAACATACAAGAATATAATATAAATAAGCACTTGTAAAACTGAAAAAATACACTTATTTGAATATCAAAATACTGACATCATCGTATGTGACGCTATATATGTATTTCTATCTCTTACTTTTTTTCTTCTACACTTAAATGCATTTTAAAAATACACATAAAAATAAAAAAAGACACCATATATGACATCAAAAAATTTGATGTCAAAATATCATTTCTCTAAAATAAATCACACTTTGTCTGTTCAAATAGAAGCATTTAGACAGACAAAACATGAGATAGAAATACATAACTACCGTATGTGACACTACAATAAATGTAACAACCAATTTCCTAGTATCAGCCAAATGCAGTTCATCTGGTTAAAATAAATAAGATGGCATGAAGAGAGTGAATTAGCAAGATGTCTATACTACACATAACTACTGAGAAGCTTCAGACTCCATCTTTCTTTTAGTCCTTCCATGACGAAATCTTCGAAAGCAGTTATTCATGGGAGTCACTGCTGGTACTGGTATCAGTTTTCCAATCACAGCCAGAGGCCAGCTAAGAGCATTGGGAAACAAAATGGGAGAAGGTGAAGAAATATAATTAGCATGTGGACATAAGGCAAATGATAATGCCTAACAAAAATTCATTCAAGAGAATAGAATGGTAAGAGCAAGATAGACTATGCATTCAAGTGCATATGATAATCAACTGACCTGATAAATCCTATAAGAACACAGATGAGCCACTGCTTCCAATTAAGCTTGACTGTTTTAGTGAAAGTTCCAAGAAATTCAATGATGACAATCTGTAAAAACAGTGAAAAAATTTATGGCAACCCTACTAGTATTTCATAAATTAAGTCAAACAACCACAGAGGATTTGTAACAAGACTCACCTGGAGTACTATAGTTAATCCCACTATCACCATAAATAGGTAATTTCTGGTAACACCCTTGAAAATGTTGAATTCATCTGGCTTTCGTGCATTAAATTCATTAAAGACCTGCAGTTAGGAAGAATATTCATCATTGAAATGAAAATCTTAAGTGTAATTATATGTTGGATACCAGAATAGCAATGAATATGAGATGAAACGCGAAATGGGAATCAATCAATAACCTTTATCTGACACTGACAAGAATTAACAGCAATGAAAAACAGAAAGAATTCAACAGTAGTATTTATCAGATGGGGGCAAAGAAATCTCAAGAACAATATGCGGTAATAATAAAGCAACAATGACGATACTTGCATCGGTTCATACTAGAGTGATTAAAGAGGCAATTGAAAGTCTTTTGCTAATGAAATTCAGGACCCCTTTTCTTTAATATAAAACACATGGAAAGAAGAAAAAAAAATTGAATAATTTCTTGTGTGTTAATTATTCTACCTGATTTCAACTAACCTACGAGTTACACACCTATAGCCATTTTTACATATTTAGGACATTTTATCCAACAGATGTATAAACAAAACTTGGTTTTATCAACATTTGAAGAGTTTTTTTTTCCACCTTATATCCTCCCCCTCCAGCCCAAAACAAAGGAACTGAATATGAAATGTAGTTTCCTGTCCTGCCACTTAAGGTTAGAGGTTTTCATTTCCCATTAAATGCTGAAGAGAAGGACTTACTTGACAAAGAACAAATGCATTGAATATTATAGTGTTCTTCACTTTGAGTGCAAAGTCGTTGCTTTCGTGCCTCAGACTCAGTATGTTCCTGCCTTGGAAATTGAGTATAAGCAAGACAGAAACTTGGTACATTGCCTGAAAAGGTTCAAACGTTGTTCATGATTTAGTTAGAGATGAAGGAAATTAATGATGCATAGGATTCACTGCAGCAAGGAGGAGGCAAGATACTACAGTTTTCAAATTCATTTGTTGGCTATTTGTGGCTTAGTCCATGCGAAAATGAAAACCCTGCCAACACCACTACAACCGTAACAACAGAATCTGATAAATTAGAAACAAAATTCACCTGTATTAGCAGATTCCTCCACAGAATATTTGTTACAAGAGGTTCTCTGAAAAATATACAAGATGCGGTCAATTTCGTAACACAAAAACCATTGTAGCGTAAAGTTACAGCATATCTGATGTTTTGGTAATGGAGCTTCAAACTCAGTAGATTCCTTTTTCATGAATGCATTATGTGAGCCCATGCAAACATGGAAAAATCAGCAATCACCAGCATATTTAGGTATCATTTGGTAGACAGGATATAACATAACATGAGATCTGTTTTATGTTTACTGCCTTGATTTGTTACTCTCTTTGATTGTATCCGGCAATTTCTTCAATTTTGTGAAGTATATATACCTCATTTATTTTACTTTTTTGACAAATCATATATTATACCTCACTTTGATCTTGCATAAAATAACACATCAACAAAGATCATACTCATGATCCAAAAAACCAAGTTCAAAACCAAGAAACTAGAAGAAAAAAATCGACCTTCGACCCACTGGAAGCTGATCCATAAGGTGATCAGTTGGTGGTTCAGTTGCCAAGGCTAGTGCTCCAAGAGTATCCATGATTAGATTTACCCAAAGAAGCTGTTGAAAAATCAATGAAGAAATACAGTTATACGGTTGGCCTCCTGAGTAATTGCGCGAGCACAAACCAGTGAGAGACAGACAGAGAGCAAACCTGTACTGTATTTAGCGGGACTTCACCAGTGGAAAATGAAGCGATGGTATTTATAACAAGAGCTGCTATATTGACTGTAAGCTGAAACTGGATAAATTTCTGAATATTTGCATACACAGATCGCCCCCATTTGACAACCTGTATTGGTCGAGAAAATTGAAAGGTACTACCAATTATGCTTCAAACATCAATTTATTCTCAGATTACATAACATGATATCTGAAATTAGGACTAACCTTCACAACAGAAGCAAAATTGTCATCCAAAATAATGATATCGGAGCTCTCTTTAGCAACTTCTGTACCTTGAATTCCCATTGCAAGACCTATATCGGCCTAAACTCCAAAATGTATTCAGTTATAAACAAATAAAAACAAGTAGTAGTTTACATGATACTTTGAATCAGAATTGTGCATTGGACCAACAGATTCAAACTATGAAATTAGGAAACAAGATTATTCACTCTTATACAGTCTTCCAGCCACAGATAATACTTAGGTTCGAATAGGATATTAGACTGGCATAGCAATAACAACTTTTGCATCGGTTACAATCATGAATCATCTGGTGCACGATTAGAATTATTGTCGTAATATTAACATGTACCGCAAATGATAAACATAAAGGCCTACGTCATAAAAATGAAAACGATGTATCAACCTCATGTAGTGCAGGAGCATCATTTGTTCCATCTCCTGTTACAGCCACAACATGCCCCTTCCTCCTCAATGCTTGAACAAGCAAAAGCTTGTCATTAGGAGACGACCGTCCCATAACCTATTACATAGTTTTGACAATTCATCTCATTTGCCACTAAAATATGACTAAATCTGTTATAGTAGTTGGATTATACCAAGATCCTTTCAGCAATTTCTTCTCTCTGTCCATCTGATAAGGCTCGGAATGTTTTTCCTTCAATGATGTTTGGCTCTGTAGCATCAGCAAATGAACTAACTATTCCACATTCCACAGCAATTGCTTTTGCAGTTTTAACATTGTCACCAGTGACCATTTTTACCTAAGGTTAGAGATCATATAGTTACTGCCATGAACTGTGCATGGATTAATTTCAGGACAAGTTTTCTCAAATATTTTAATCTCTAGGAAACAAATTTTTGTAACAAAAATAATCATTTTATGTTTTTTAAGATATCCACATATCGAAATAGAAGACATCGATGGATATATCAAATACCATAACCCCAGCTTTTTGGCAAAGGTGCACTGCATCTTTTACACCAGGTCGACAAGGATCCTGCATTTCAGTTCAAGAAATAAAATGAGCACATTATAATACTGATAATAATAAAATGACAAAGATGACATTGATAATATTAACTCTGGAGGAAATACATGCCTTCAGACCAACAATAGCTAGTAAAACAAGATCATCTTCTGGTAACCAGTGAGCAATTTTTTCTTCGCAGGTTGGAATGTTCTCCATTTCATCTAATAATCTATATGCAATGGCAACACAGCGTAGACTGTCAGCAGCCATGTCTTCAATAACATTTTTAAAAATTGTCATCTGCAATCCAGGAAATTTGCACTTAAAAGAACATTTCAAAATCGGTCAAAAACAATTTTTTGAAACAACAGTGAAAAGCAATTAACAAATGCCATCCAAACAGCTCATATATCACTTTATTTTCTTCTGCACAAAATGTAATGGAAAAAGATAGAGGAAGTAGAAGGCTAAATAGAAAAACTCAATAGTGAAGATCCGCATAAGATAGTTGTTTGAACTAAGTACATTTGTTCATATTCCTTTAATTATACAACTTCCTAGGAGAACACCGTTATAAATACAAGTTGTGCGATCGTAGTTAGATACTATTGAGTGAAACTATATAGATGCTTAACCTTAACCTACACAAAAGAGAGGCTAATCCTACACCAGTAATAACTAACTTTGAGTCAGTTATGCTGATGCGGCAGAAGCCTATTTAGCTATAACTATAACTAACTAAGATTTGACAGCTAGACTAGGATAATATCAATGATAGACTAGTATATTCACACAGATAGACAGAAATTACATATTCTTCAACAGTTATAGAAAATTTCCGAACAGGAAAAATTTAGTATAAAAAAGCAACGCCCTTATTTAACTATTGATCTAAATATGTAACTATTTTCTCAAACCTTCTCTTCATCCATATCCACCAACTGATCATTTGTATCATAATACTGAGTGCAGAAGGCAAGGACTATCTCAGCAGCACCTTTCCAATGTATATGGATTCCACCGTCAGGCTGCAGAGAAGAGTAAAATCATTAACAATAGTGCACTGACAAGATATAGTATCATATAATACATTATTTCCCTGATAAAACATCAGGTAATTTTAACAAGCAAAATTTCTACATGTTTGAATTAAAATGCCAACAAGGTGTTACCTTCTGTAGTGCTACTCCGCCTCTTTTTTTGTCCGAGTTGAATGGAAAAACATGTATGATTGATGATTCTGATCTAGCAGCCTCAAAATCCATCCCAAGCTGAGATTCAATATCATAATAATAGTCATAAGTAGTTGTGAACACAAAGCTCCTTGAAACGAAGTGAAAAAATGAAGTTTAAAAACAGACCTGTAATCCCCAATGTAAAATTGCCTTTTCTGTTGGTGATCCAGAAACCTCAACACCATTGCTACCCTGTAAAGTGTTAAGAACATAATTATACATACATAAAAAAATAGCAGAACACTCAGCAGGAATTATGGTAGAGGCACAGAGTGAAGAAAAACAGTTCTACCATACCTTAGGTACAAAAATACTTCCATTAGTGTTCTGTGCAACACCTTCAATCAGCAAAGAATGAAGGATAGGAGAAAGCTGTGACTTATCGTCAGGACGAATAATCTTCTTCCCGCCAACACATGCCTCAACCACAGTCATCTGTCTCAAGGAATTTAGGCTAAATAGAAAATCTTTTGACACACTATCAAAATTCAAAACCAATAGAAATGAACTACTTAGTATAAAATATTGTCAAAAATGGCTATAGACGCTATAGCATTGTTTCGTAGCCGAATTTGAACAGACCACATATTTTCCACGATCCTCGGTTGACAACACTGAATTGATAATATATGTATGCAACAAATGCCTTCCAACATGTTTATGAAACTTAGGATAAACATTTATTAATCAGGTTTAATACTGCATGTTAA
This sequence comes from Trifolium repens, assembly GCA_030408175.1. Taxonomy (NCBI): domain Eukaryota; kingdom Viridiplantae; phylum Streptophyta; class Magnoliopsida; order Fabales; family Fabaceae; genus Trifolium; species Trifolium repens. The sequence goes on from CP125851.1 coordinate 54,300,998, forward strand.
ACCTGATTCATTGTCAACGTTCCAGTCTTATCACTGCAAATGGTTGTGGCTGATCCCATTGTCTCACAGGCCGAAAGCCTCCTCACCTAGATTTTATGTGTTATATTATAAAGAGCTTGACAATCAAAATTCAATGAAAGCGCAAACAAAAATTGGCATACCAAAGCTTTATCTGCCATCATTTTTTTCATTGAGTAGGCAAGTCTGTAAAATTATTGACAGAAAAAAAAGTGTTGGTAAGAAAACATTAAATTTAAAACTAGAAATTCTGATTTTAATTAGTAAAACTTACGTTAAGGTAACTGCTAAAGGGAGTCCTTCAGGAACTGCAACCACTACAATGGTGACCTTCATATTCAAGGAATCATAATCACCTCAGATATCGAATTTAAATCATACGAAAATTATGAGTATTTTTATCTATATATGGACCATGCATATAATGGCAGTCTAATTTGCATCGATGCACATACCGCAATAGTGGCTATCTTAACTACTCCATTAAGAGCATCACCGAACCTAGTCTTTCCCGCTATAAATTGAACACTTCCATCTGGGTTTTTAGTGTGCCCAGTGAAATATCTATACATAAACAGATTACCATCTCAGAGACATGTGCAGTAAAAAAACCAGGTAATTTCCCACTTCAACTTTGACCTTTTGGAAATATTCGTGTTATTTCACTGTTGAGAGTTAACACAGAGAAACTTTTATTTCAGAAATATATTTAATCGTGCAAAGAAGTAGATGGCAACCTGGCCAGTAGCACAACTAGAACAACGACAGCCACAGTAAGTCCAGCAATACCGATGAAGGTAGCAAGGCCATTCAAGCGTACCTATATTGAGAACTCAAAGATCAGCATACTATAAGAAGCAGGAACTACAGATGAGACCAGGTGTAAAAAAAGGGACCTGCAATGGTGTTTCTTCACCAGTGTCTTCTGAAATGCTAGCCATTAGAAGCCCCCATTCAGTATTAATACCAACGGCGGTTACCTGGAGAAAGAACACAGGAAGCAAAAAGAAAAAATCAGAAAAAGAAAGTTACCATCAGCGACTTTACAGTTACAAAAATGGAAGGGAAAAGGATAGTTAGAAATTTACCAGCATAGTGCCGCTTCCATCTGCAACTTTACATCCAGACATCAAAAAAGGTTCCTTAGAATGCTTATTAACCTGGAAAAAGTAAAATTATTGTCAACTTAGGAAAAGAGCACCATAATTATTCTTCTCTACATGATAGAAATGAACACTTACAATCTTGCTCTCCCCGGTCATGCTTGATTCATCAATTGCAAGAGAGTGGCCGGTGATCAAAATTCCATCGGCAGGGACCTAGAATAAATCAGTAAAGAACTAAATAATTAGAAGCAACAGCAATCGTTATGTACGATGAGCAAAAATGTAAAAAAATAAACTCAAGTACCTGGTTACCAATATTGAGGGGTATAACATCACCTACAACAACATCATATATGGAGATCTCAACTCTTCTGCCATCTCTTATAACCTTTACAAGCACAAATCAAAACATAAGTTTAAAAATTTAAAAATAACAATAAACAAAAAGTATAGCTAAGCTAGAAAAAATACACACAAACCTGAAAATGTATGTTTCTTTTATGCTCATTTAAATCTTCAAATTGAAGAGACTGCTTATAATCGGTTATGGCTACAAAAAACGGTGGAGAAACAAAAGAGGGTGATGTTCCCTTCAATTGAAAGAATATATACATAAATAGAAAGTTTATATACAAATAGAAAAAAGAAGATTAAAACATGTAAATAAATTATTCCTGCACTGTAAACTTTACCAAGACAAAATATTAATACCTGTAACAGCAATAACAAGAAAAACTGCAAAAGCAATGCTTCCTCCATCATACCATCCTTCCTTAATACCCTAAAACAGAAAATTGATGATGAACTGGATGAAGTATGAACCTTATTTTACTAAAAGAATAATGAATTGATCGTAACTTTCTCAGACAGTCTTACCTCAGATTTTATCCCTAGTGCTAATGAAAACACAGCAGCTACCGTTAAAATAATCAAGGTCAGATCCTTGCAAGCATCCCAGATAAACATCTATTGAAGGCAACCAAAAACAAAGACCTCGGTACAATATCCTCCAATTCAAAAAGAATCATCAAATGATCAACATGCACCGAAATTTACCAAAAAACTTCTTCCTTTCTTTCGAGGGTAATTGTTAGAACCAAATGCATTCCTTCGGATTACCAAGTCAGCATCATCACCTTTAGCACCCTTCACTAAATTGGTTTTCAACAAATTTGATAACCCTACAACCTTAATTCGGAAGAAACTCGTGACTTGTGAGTATTTATGACACTAACTAAAGCCATTATCAAGTTAAGAAAATTGTTCTTAGCAAACTTACCCCTCCATATTCTTTCAGAGCATTAATATCATGCTCTCTTGAGATTGAAGAAAGTTGCTCTTGTCCAATTGAAAAATCTCCATTAGAGCTTGAAGTTGAAGGAGGTAGGATGGTTCCTAATCAATATGATGGGCCAAGCCATTTTATAATATCAGACCCGTCTTTGTAATAAAATTTCAAGAAAAATTGGTTATGTCGAAAACAATCATTATACTCCCTCCGTTCCTTTTTATAAGAGACAGTTCACTTTTTAAATACATTCAATAATTGATGTATTTGGTCTATATTATAGCTTAAATACATTCATTATTGAATGAATCTAAAAAGTCAACTGTCTCTTATAAAAAGGAACGGAGGGAGTACTTGGCTTATGCTACAGAATTCCTGACCAATATGCAGCTTATGAAATTAACATTGTAGCAATAAGCAAAGGTGTCTAATAATGTTTAGGAGCAAACTACAGAAGTATAATAATAAACACCAACTTTTCACCAAGTATAATTGTTTATTTTTTAAAAGTTTCATCGAGTATAATACTATATTACTAGTAATAAACTACAGATGAAATGTTTTTTAACAAACTTTGAACTGAACCAAAATCACCAGGCCAAAATACTGAAAAAATTTAATGTCTCACTATTTGTGTTCTTCTCAGCTTCCTTGAAACGATATGCAGCCTGGTATAGCAAAATAATAAACAAGTTAGTGCAGTTAATTAACAAGTATAACATGAACAATATTAAGATTGTAAATGTATAAATAAAGTCAACTGAAGGAACCAAACTTGAATGGCTCGTATATGCACTATAATCTTCCTCAATATTTGCTTCCTCTCTTCTTCTTTCTTCAAGTCCAAGGTGTAACGAAATCGACGAGAAGCATTAAGCACAAATGCAGCTTGCTGAAAAACAAAAGGAGTTATTTGCCTAGTCATTGAACAAAACACAACACAGCTAGTCTTCTAAATGTCAAAGGCAAACACATGGAGTTATTTGCCTAGTCATTGAACAAAAATATGAGTGAATTGGCAGTTGAGACATACCCTCCAACGATTGAGTCGTTGAGTAGAAGCATTCTTTGTTCTGCTAATATCAAATGGATCAGATGTGTTGTCTTCACCAACTAAATCAGAAGAGCGTGCATTGGCATTGGCAGAACCAGTCTCTAAATCACAATCTGTAGGAGGAGAATCCTTTGACATATTCATAGTTCCGGAAACCTGTCGCAGGAAAGATGGCACCGTGTAATTACCAAATGTCTCACTAGTCATAATAACCAACCACTTTGATTGCTGTGCTCTCTAAGTTCAATTTCAGTTCAACCATTTCAGTTGCACAGTCAAATAAATTTCTTTGTATAAAATGGCAAGTATTACATTATGCTAACTTAGCAGTAATACATAGCCAAATTCTATAGTAGAGTATTAAATTGTAATACTTTAAAATCATCTAAAACTCCAACAATGATCATTGTGGTCCCTAGAAGTAGAAGCTCGTGATTTTTCTCGCTCTCACAATTGAGACAGTGATGTGGTCTAGGATTGTTCGACAAAAACCAAGGAAATGAAAATGAGTTCTCCTCAAAAATTGTTTTTGTCGAATCAACACTAATCAGATCACCCTCTCAACAATGAAGATGAGAAGAACCATGAACTTATAGTTTTGAGAGGCAGACTCAGTCGAGTTAACAATTTTCAAACATCGGTCCAGCTTACACGTCTTACCTGGAAAATAACAGACTAGTTTTTGTTACTCTAGTAGTTACTGTGGTGGCGTGAAACCATTCTGAGAATAAAACAAGAAAATATCTGAGACACCTAACAAAATTGATTTCCATTCATGATATATTCACCATGAATGATGCACAATAAAATATCGAAAAATAGAATATATGCTCTAGCTCTTCTTTTTTTTATATATTTATTAATTAAAAAAGAAACTCTTGTTTTCCCCTTGGATGAAACTTGGCCTCACGATAATATATTACATATATTCTCTTTTTATTGATATAGTATATATTTTTGCACATTGTTGAATATTGAGATGACTTGCCTTTTCAGTTTGTAAGATGCTTTCGAGTCAGAGATAGTTTGCATCGCATGCAGGAAAGGAATCGCTGGCCTTTTCAAGAATTCTCAAGTCATTACTTACTGATTATTACTACTAGTATTCAAAAGAGGAAAGTGAGTGATTAATTAGTAGTAGTATTCAAGAATGAAATACCACACTTATAGCATTGCAAGTGTGTATGTGTGCGCCTGAAGAATAAGTGACTCGTACGTAGCACAACTGCAGATAGATATAGCAAATAATATATCTATCATTGATAAATAAATCAAAGATTAGTATTACATGAACAAGTATAACAAACTAAGTAACATTGGCATTTCAAAATATCAACTTTTAATTATTCTTTTTTTTTTCTTTCAAATTCACTCTCTACCTGGTTTAGATGAGCCTAATCTGAAAAGGCTATATAGTGCTAACACCGATGAAGTCCCAACACTGACAAAAACCGAAGACCAAACGTATGAATGAAATAAAGTTTAGAATATGCAATATACTAGAAATTAAATATGCATCATAATTAAGGACTTGATATTAATACCAAGATCATGACTTAGCTTTCGTCAACATCGATCAGTTTAGAAGGAAACTTCTTGGAAATTCATTGTATGAGCTATTAGCCTATTATTCTGACCCCATATGTTTTTTTATATATCTAAGATAAAAGAAATTACGTATTAATCATAGGTGATTAATATTGAGGTACTATATAGGGAAGTAAATGAATCCTGACATCACATACCAAAGAGTACAATTAAAGGATAATATCTTCTCTTTGATAACCATCAACCAGCTTGTTTGTTTCTTTGATAATTTTTGTACGTTATCACAATGCAGCACGAACAGAAGAAAATTCTTGGCAATTTCACAAACACGTTTGATCAATTTTAAGAGATTTTGTTTAATAGAAGAGTAATGATATTCAAACACCCATTTTTTCCATTGGATGTCCATAAAACATTTTTGTTTACAAAATGTAGAAGAACAAAAATCAGTGTTTTAAAAATGTTGTAAGGAATAGTAACAATAACAACTAACAAAGCACTTCTTATAAATTAGGAGCCAGGACAGGAGAGTATATTATAAATCAGATAACTGGTGATTACCAGTAGCATACTACAACTAACATTCAATAGAATGTTACTTGTGCTCATTGGAACTTCTGTTGCATTTTCATAAAGGGAAATGCCTTTTAGTATGAAGACTAAATTAAGAAAACACAATAATAACACTAACATGGCTGTGTTTTCTGCTAGCATTGGCAACACAGCAATAACACTAGCATCGCTGTGTTTTCTGCTAGCATTGGCAACACAGCAATAACACTAACATCACTCTGTTTTCCGCTAACCGCATTGGCACAGGACTACAATCATCTGCCTATCTTTGTTATAAGTATAAGCTTCATTTATTTTTATCCATCCTCTGTCACCTTCATGCTTTATGTAGTTGGTATATTTTACATTGCTACCCATCAGTGGTGACTTGGTAACATTTTTGGCCGTTTTGAGCATATGCTTATTCAACCCAAATTACAAATCCTTATCTAAAAAACTTCGTCCTTGAATAAATGGGTCAAAAGTCTAACCCATGGAAAAATAAAATTTTACATGTTAAACTGTAATATTGTAGAAAAAAGAAATATGGAAAAACAAAATTGAATCCAAGATTAAGTGCACTGATGTTCTATTAAAAGAGGGAACCCCTTCTGCTTCCTTATGTTTCACAGCTTGAATTCCTTCCTTCCTGAGGCAATTGTAGTTTCCCTTATCCTGCAGAAATAACCAAGAGTTATTTACATCATTCATTTTACACACTTTGGTCAATGCAGGAATTTTCAAATCCTTTATGCCATATCATACGATTTCTCTCGGCGTTCAATCTCAGCAATCAAGTAATTTAAATACCAAATAACAATCAAAACAACCTTGCATATACAAAACAGTCAACATCTAAAACAGAAAAAACAAAGTTAAACCATTATACTACTTCCAAAGAAAATTGAAATTTCAAAAAAAAAACATTGACATAAGTTTCTACGGCCTACGATTATACCAAATTTTCTCATTGCATTAACACAAAATAGCCAGTCATTAAGAGAATAATTATACATAATCTCTAGTACATGCATCAATGCAGTAACTGCATCTTCATTTTTACAATGCATAGTGATTAATTGATAAAAGTAACACCTTATTGTCGCAAATATGTTTATTAAGAAAAGGCAGTAGTAGATTGAAAACAACAATAATTTACTTGTTCTATCACTGACTTATCGTGATTTTACAGAAAATTCAACATCAAAAGCAATGCTATTAAGAACAAGCAAAAGCAACATTATAAACCAAAACCAATTAAGAGAAAATCACAAAGCAATCATAACTAAGAGCAAACTATTGTTAATATATCACAAGTGAATCCATTATTATGCAGGGAAAACCATAAATACAAGAAATCATATTGTATCAATTGCATCAGTACCTAACCAGATCCGACGATGATGTTGTTAATTGGAATGAAAATGAGCTTGACGAAGAAGCCAACGAATCCCATCACAACGAAACCGATGGCAGTGCGCACGGCAACCTTGGAGAATTCTACGATAGGAAACGCAGAATTAATTAAGATCAATAGCATATCATAGCATAGCACTGAGATTGGAATCAATGAAGAGAGTTAAACCTTTGCGATCGGGTTTGTGGCAGCGCTTGACGAGTCTGACACTGTCCTTAGCGAATTCTCTGAGTGGATCAAAGACAGAATCAATGGCGTCCATATTCGATCTGAGAAATTGAATTTCCAAGACACCAAAAATCCAGATTAAAGAGAGAGGAAAAAACCCTGATAATCGAAATCGAAGCCTATTGGAGAAGAGAAGTAGATACCTTGATTGAATATCTGTGTGTGTGCGCGCTAAGGATTTGACTTCTTTCTTTTTGCTGTAACAAGACCAAAAGATATATTTATTTGCCTAAATTAGTTTGCAGGTCCTTAAAGATTTTTTTGGTTTTACTTTGATCTCTTAAAAAAAATAATTTCACTTTGGTCCTTATTAATATCTACATCAATTAATATGATCATTTTCGTCCATTTTTTTCAAAAACCGTTAACTTATGTACATATGTCATGTAACAACCTATTTTAACATTCGTACAAAAGTTAACGGTTTCTGAGAAAAAATTGACGAAAAGGACCATATTGACTGCCGGAGATATCAATAAGGGATCACAGTGGAACTTATTTTTTTTATGGGACCAAAGTGAAACAAAAAAAAGTCTTTAAAGGACCTGCAGACTAATTAAGCCTATTTATTTTGACATACTCCCTCTACATCTAGTCTTGTATGTAAGTAAAAATAAAAAATAAATTAAAAAAATACATTTTAGAAAATGGATAAAGTGTATTAAATGATGAGAAAAATTATTCCATTTCTAAGTTTTATTAGTATTGTACCGGATAAAATACTGGGGTGCTATTCACCTAAGCCCAACACGCTCTATTGGGCCATCCACCTAAGTCAGAGAGGCCCAAAAAGAGTATGTCATAAAACTACTCCATCATCACCCCACTACTCCACATAATCTCTCAACTACTCCCTCTATTATCTCCTATGACACTCCTATAAATAAGGCATCACAATTATTATGAAAGATATGTTCCTTCTTCTACAAAAGACAGAGAAAAGCTAATATCAGTTAGACACTCTGCATACCCCCTAAAATCCTTGCAGGAACAAGTATGGTTTAACTAATTCCAAAATTATTTAGATTTACCAATCGTTAGTTGGTTCAGAGGTGATTGGTGCTGACATTGGTAGGGAGGACCATAGTTCAATTCCTCGCAACTACAATCGGGAGGGGCTGGAACCACTTGATGTCAGAACTGACCCCGAACCAGATTTAACACCAGATTTAACTGGTGGTAAAAGATTAATCTCCGTTAGTCATGATTAATCTCTGTCGGAACTTGTGGAACACATAAAGTGGTTTTTTCTCCAAACCGGATTTTCTCCATACACATGAGTCATGAATCGAACTTCTGACCACGTGCTTAAGTGAACCAATTCTCTTAAACTAAAATTTAGAATTTTTAAACCGGACCTTAAACTAAAAATTTTGTAATCATGTTTTTAAATTATTTTACCCAACCTCAGACCATGACCGGCGCATAAGCTAACCCCAACTCATCATGTATTTAGCTAACAAGTCTAATATCGTAACACTTTTACCTTTATACAAGTACAAAGTTATTGAAATTTGGTGGTACTGGTAACTCATCATTCGTACTACTCAAAACAATAGAAAAATCTATAATCTTATAGTTGTAACATAATAAAATCATAAAACAATAACCACGATTTCTAAATAGAATCCTACCACGAAGAACAAACTTTAAAATCAAGAATCTCGTCATTTGAAAAATCTTTTATACCTATAAAAAAATTTGTCACACCACAACAACGTTTTTATAAAATTCTTAGAAAAAATTCATTATTAATCATACATGTAATATTACGTACAAGTCTAGAATTTAAAGTAATAATAATCTCATTATCTTATATGATTTGTCTTATTCCACTAATTACACATGGACCACATTATCTCTCCGTTGTGGCAAACAGATACCACATTATCTCTTCGTTGTTTTTTTCAATTAAGTTTTTCGATTAAATAACCGATAGTCAACACAAATGTGACATATTACATTATATAAATAGGTCTCTAAGTTAATTTTTATTTTGTAAATAGGTCTCAAAACTAATTAAATCATATATATTGGGCATTGACTAATTAGTTACTCATGTAATTTACTCATGCAAATCTGAGAAGTTCATACATACACACTTGCTGAGATAGTTTTGTTTTGTTGCTAAGAGGTATCGCGGAAAGGCGTGTGAACCGTTGATGTTTTCACTTTTTTTTTTTTTTTTTGACAAACAGAAACTTATATCATTTCATTAATCAACAAAGTCGAAATACAAAGTGGTAAAGATTCAAAAGTACAACGGCGAGGGTATGAAATGGCCGCCCTAGCTAGTGAATGAGCTACCATATTCGCTTGCCGCTTAATAAACTTTTTTGTTCACTTTTTTGTTTTCATTATACTATGTAATTTTGAAATGCATTAGTGTTTATGATCAGTAAATCATTTTTATCTCAAGATTGAATTATTATTATGTTACCACTTTTAATACGATCAGTTTCTTTCACAAGGAAATAGAATTACTCAGTGAAGATCACTGTGATCTGTTTCATACAAGATTATTGTGTTGGATTGAGCCAACAAAAAGCTACAAAATGTAGCAAGCTTTAGTAATTATGTTGAAGTGAAGATCATTTCTTAAGATAGGGTTATTGCTCCTGGCTTTTTAAATTTCATTAGAAGAAACTCCAAAGTAGACTAACTACTAATTATCACGGTTGCTATCAATGTTGGTACTTGGTAGTGGTCGATCGATTCCACAGTTAAACCAACACTAAAGAATTTACTTTGAGCATTCGGCTTGACGAGAGTAGTCCAAACAACACAAACAGCATTGCATGATTTAGTAGAGGGGGTAAACTTGGTCTTGTGAGTATAACTCAATTGGTAACTAGTACACACTTTGTAGAGGCGACAAGTAGGCTTGCTCTCAATGATGCTATGCGCTTGACAGTGATTCTCTTCCCTAAAGTAAAGACAGCATCAAATTCATGGTGGATAAATTGCTGATGTGATTAGAAACAAGTTCAACAACCTCAGTTTGGGTAAGCCACCAAGGGGGATGCTAAAATGTAACATTGATGATGCATGCTACAGGGAGCAGAATTTATAATGTTGGGGCATGTATACGTTGTTGTTCATTAGATTCAGGAGGAACTACTTCGTTAGGATTGGGGAATTGAGCAAGGGAGATTTGTCGCATATGCAAGAAAATTTGAAGGCAAGCCAAACAGTAGAGAAACTGAGGCTAGGGAGTACTAGAAGGCTTGAAATGGTTACAAAGCATGAATATGAGCAATGTACAATTAGAAACAGATTCTCTAATGTATGGCTTAAAATGATTAACAATCCAGTGCATCATCTTAGTAACATGCTGAAGAATAATATTTTGTATTATGATAGATATGCAACAAATATTGTTAATGTTATATGAAAATTGTAAGGTAAATATTGTTATGAGACAAACTAATTGCGTAGTTCACAATTTGACTCAAGCAACCTATTTTTTTTTGCTAGCTCCCAAATCTTTAATTATTGTCCACGATGTATGGAAGTTTTATTTTGATGAATAAAATGTACCAAGTTTGCTCTTGTCAAAAAAAAAATTGTTGATGGGATAAGAGTTAAAAGTTCTAATCTTGATGTAATGCCTCAATTTTTCCAGCCAATTCAAAAAATAAGTCGAAATATCATTTGAGAGAAGATCGTCTCCAATAAAAAAAATTCTTCAGTAGCATCTTAACCATTTATTTCTTTTTTTAGTATACTATTCTATTTACATTGAACTATCTCCACTAAAAAATTTACCGAAAAACCGGGCTCCATTTTACACGACTTACCATCAATTAAATTTCTACAAAAAAAAGTTCTAAAAATATCAAATAAGAGATTTTTTTTCGATCGGAAGGGGGTTGAAACCACTTGATGTTAGAACTTACCCCGAACCAGATTAAACTGGTGGTGAAAACCAAAAAAATAAGAGATTTTTTTATAAAAAAAAGGATTGAATCCTTTTTTTTGTTAAAATATAGAAGGCAAAAGCCTATCAGAGTAATTTTGTACAAAATTTAACATAAATCCTTTCTAATAGTGTAGCCATAACAGTGTAGTAGCCATATATGATTTTCGTGGTTACTGTGTGTGTGTGCAGCAAAATAAGTCACTACCACAAAAAGGAAGTTACAAAAGGAAGTACATGGTTAGTCCAAAAAAAAAAAAGGAAGTACATGGTGATTTTCTAATGGTGAAAGCTTTTCTCAAGGAGAAAGACAAGCTTCCTAACAACTAAATCTCTTTTTTTTAATATGAACTGCATTCACAAATGGTGTAATGTAAATGAGTACTTGAAAATATTTTAAAATTTCAAATATGTTAGAAGTACTCCCTTGATTCCTTAAGTGTCATTGTTGAGGACTTCACACATGAAAATATACACCAAGATCCGCCATGAATTAACTTATATTTTTCGGACAAGGTAATCTTAATAAAATAGATCAAAATGAATTATAATCATTGTTGATATTAATTTTACACAATTCATACCACTCAATGTAAAGAATAATGGTTCAATTACGGAGTAAACATCAGACCAAAATCATCGGAACCTTAACTGGTTATGCAGAGTTTCATGTATATAATCAAAAGATCACACAAGAAAACCATTGGGTAAACGTATCTGGAAGAAAAAAAATCAAAAGAAACTATAGCAGCGTTTGCAAATAACGAAAGGAAACAAAAGAAACAATAGGGGCATTTGCAGATAGTGAAAGGAAACAACATAGGTATTTGCTCTAACAGAGAGTTGCAAACAAAATTGAAATTATCTCAGATAGAAACTCATAAATAGAAGTTTAATTGGAGTACAATAAATGTAGATCTTTGAAATTCAACTAGACTTAAATTTAAGAAACTAGCATCAAGCAAAAGCTAAATGCTTAACTTTCAGTTTGTTCCCTCAACCGCCTGATGGTGCTCCGAACAGTCACGGCACTTGCAGTGCTGTCAAAACAGTGAGAGCAAAGTCAATTTCTGCCATTAAAAATAGACAAATAAAACATTGAAAAAAGGAATAAGAAATATTACTTCAAAGTATAAGCTCCCCCTGCTTTCACTTTACCGCAATCCTTACATCCCCATATTCCTACAGATTTTCTCTTCACAGCATACTGCAACAAGTAATTTTGATCATCATCAGAACTCAACATTTCAAAAGCATTACATTATACCTGCTAAATTAAATGGTTTGGTAATTGACAGATGATATGCAATATATATACCTTTCCACAAAATTCACAGAAAAATTTGCTGTGCTGACTAACTTCCATCTTCTTAATCTGCTTACGCAAACTAGCACCATAACGGGTAGCTAACACAATATAATAAAACAAACAAATCAGCTTATCAGAAATTAACAAAAAGGTTTAAAAGAATTATATATAAATTCAAACATGTCTATTTAAAAAAATACATAACAATGATCTGCAAATACAATTCATGAATTCTCAAGGCCATAAACATTAATTTTCCCCAAAAATGTTATCCAAGTTCCAACAGCAATGTTTAGTGATTTTATCAGAATAATTATATGATTCCAAACAGCAAGCTTTCTGGTAATTGGTAAATTTACATTCAGTTAATTATCTAAATTTTAACTACAATGCATAGATCACTAATTATTCTATCATTAACTCAAGTACTAAAACATAGAAGAATATAAACTAATAAGATTAAACCAAAATTAAGGCGTGAAAAATACCATATTTGCCAACAATGCCAGCCTTCTTGGTTCTCTTGGTCTGCAAAAACGGTACAGAGATTCACCTTAGAAAAATGATACATAATAAAAAGAGAAGTAAAAACATAGTTAACAATTGCAAATCTGAATGAAAAAATAAAAAATAACCGTTTGTATGAATAGTGGAAAACGAAATTTGAAAGAAGTTGATGTTTAGAATTGGATGATGATTATCGGAAGTGAGTGAAAGAAGGGAAAAAGAGTACGAACCATTTTTAGAGAGATCGGAGGAGGCGCTGTAACGGAGTAGCTGCGATGGAATGGAACAAGAAGAAGAGCATAGAAACCCTAATTTTCCATTTGGTCGGTTTTATAGATCCGTTTTGGATGGGTTGCTTATGGGTCGGGCCGAGTACAGACTGCAGGGGTATATGGTATGGATGCTCAGCAGCATAAATGTCTACTGTTATCGCTACACACCACATCTAATCCCTTAAATCAATCCAATGGTTGAGATTTTATAAAGTAAAAAAATATAAATATGGTAAATAGTGCATCCATTGGACTAGTTAAGCACATAAATAAAAAAATTATATCTTGGAATTCATATATTCAATATATTAAAAATATGAAAAGTTGTCATTATCAATATTAACTTTATATTTTATTTACTTGTTTGGTATACTTAACAAATGCATCAGGCGGACAAACAGATAGGTATATTATACTTCATCATTGTGTCAGTGACTATAAGTATAACTTAAATGGTTAGAATTTTAATCTTAAATAAATAAGTAGAATATTTAAAATTCAAACATCAATCTCTACATATATAATGTGGTATCTTCTACAAAGTACGGACACAGACATAGATACTAGACACGATACAGACACTGATACATCGACATGACACTGATAATAATTTAAAAAATAGCACAATTCAATGTAATTATAAGCGTTGGTGTCGTGTCGATTTCCGATACTGACACATGTCTGATATCGAAACACGCTTCTTCCGAGAGATGTCTGTACTTCATAGAAAATAATAACAAGAAAATTAGTAGAGCTGGATTTATTCATTCATTCATTGAAAAATAAAATAGACTTAATCTAATTTTATTCGAACAAATATTCATGAGTTTTAAAGTTTAGTTCTTATAAAAATTGTTCACTTTTAGCTCTTACTTGCATTTTATAGGAACTATTTTTAGGACTAAATATTATACGTATCTATTTTTTGTAAAACATTTAAAAAATAAGGATTATTCTTACAAAATATAATATTATGCAAACTAAAATGACTACTACTATTTGATAGTAACCAAAATTTATCAGGTGATACATTATTGTCGGGTGAGTCCTTATGCAATCCAACTGATAGTTCTATAGGCAGGAGGACTACCTCCACCATACCACCACCTCACCAGCTTCGATGGAATCCAAGGAGTGGCGGAGCCAGAATTTTAAATGAGCCTAGGCAAATTTAACCGCAAATTCACATATAATGTAATATATAATTAATCGTAAACCAAAATATATTAAATAGACTCGTCATTTTGTCAACAAAAGTACAATTTAAACTCAGAGAGATGAAATATAACATACCCATACCAAAATGTATTGCAAGGGATAGTCGCATTTGAGCTTATCTTGTTAGGATTTTTTCTCTCGCTTACTCCTCTAAAGTGAGCATTTGAGTGAGTATTTTTTGCATGAACCCAGCCAATGTTCTACCCTAGAAGATACAGTAGTAATCTTGATTTTAGAGGCAATTTTGTTGAAGTAGGTCGTAAAGGCATTGAGGAAGGAAATAAAGACTATTACGAGAAAAACTCTAGTACATAGATTAGTACAAACATTTGATGAGTTATTGATATGGATTATTAAGGAGTAATCTAGGTAGAGCACAGTTATAATTGTAACACCCCGATACTTTGCCATTGTCGTGGTTAATAAACTTCTGTTAAGAACGAATATTAATCCTTGAGGAGTACTACTCGAGTTCAAATCCTAATTGAACAGTCCTTAATCAAAATTTGCTTACTACTCTGAATTAACAAAGTTTCTTTTCCCTAAAAATAGGAGGGTTGAGACATAAAAAAAAAACACTTTGTTTTTAATCTTGATCTAATCATGTTAAATTAATACGGTATCACACTTGAGCAACATGAGCTTTATCTGATCCTAAGGAAATCAAAACAGAAGATCCCACCTTAGAATCCAAGCACTTTTTAGATGGATACTACAAGCATTAGGGCATCTCCAATGCAAGTTGCTTAGTGCATATGTGGAGGCCTTAGCTCCCATCCCTTAACTTTCCATGCATTGGAGCAGTCTAGCTGGCGTTTCCCGGTTCTTCAATATTCCTATGGGTGGCTTGCTGATGCAACTACAAGAATGCGTCCCTTAGCATTAAAAAACAATATAATATTGTTGAAAATCTTGATCCAGACACTATAACCTTGTTGGAATGCATAGAAGTGGAGGGTATGGACCACTTAAGGGAGTTACTTCAAGGAACTATACATTGGAGTGAAATTAATGTGTGTTGCTAAAAAGTGATGTGGTGGGTAGGGACCACTTAAAGTATGTTAAGCTACTGGTCTAAGGGATCATGCATTGGAGTTGCCCTTAAGCAGCACAATGAAATTCATAAAACTTTTCAAATATCTTAGCAAAATTTAGCAAACTGTTCAAATATTGTATCAATGAACCATAATTTAGCAAAATTTCAATGACAACACCAGCTTTAGCATGGTGGTCCAGTAGCAAATATCATTACAAATTTTCTTTGACAAGAAAAAAGACATAAACCTATATGCTTTCCAGTCACTCTTCATCTGAATAATTAAACTTAACGGAGTGAGAATGTAAATCAATATGTCCACCCCTATAGGTCCCACGTTTCTTCTTGGTCTTCTCATGACGAAAATCCCTGCAAGAGAAATAGTTGATGTTACAAAAAAGGTAACACAAGACCGATACCAGTGCAAATTGAAGAAATTGTGCACATTATAAAACAATGTATTGGTTAGCTGAATAAGACATAAAAAGGGTTTGAAAAAACGAATGAAAGCTTTCAATATATGTGACACGCGACCTTTTGAACATATTTTGCATCAAAGGCTCACTAAACAAAAACGTCAGGCGACTAACAGTGTGAACTATTTATTTCTCTATGAACACATTAATATTACAAAGCTAAATACAATAAACAAATAATGACTTTTTTATGCATGAAATACAAGTGCAAATATGATATAACATACCTTCCTCTGACTTGGCCGAGAATCTCTTCTGCTTTTGCACCATAACCACTCTCAGCACCATCCTGCCGACAGATAGACCCATACAAATTGTTTAGATAATGCAACTGGGAAAAAATCCACAACACCAATTGCATGGAAAACATAATCAATTTATCACACCTTTGCCCAATAAGAGTTATCATGAACCTTCTCAAAATCTATCTTGTCAACTTGTACCCGTTGAAATGGCACCTTCACTGCTTTTTGCTGTAATTTCATTTGTCAAAGTCAAAAATCACAACATAAATCATAGCTTCACAGGTGAAATTGGAGTCCTAAATACAAATGACTAAAAAACCAAAACTGTATTAAGAAATATAACTATCAAAGACCAAGAGTGAAAGAATGCATAAAATTAAACAGCAATGAAACAGGCAACAAAATAAGTACAAACAAACCGTTATGGGAGAAGAATACAACTATGAGCAGCAAGACAAACATATAGGAATTTGTAATATTCAGCTAATTAATTTAAAGGGACACCAGGAAACACAAATATCCTCAAATGTTATGCAAGTTTTAGACTATATTCAAGAATTCATAGCATGGTTGGTAGGTGTCCTGGTTGTCTAGAGAGAGGAAAATATCTTGAAAATAAAAAGGAGGATAAAAAAACATGTAGATTCTATCTATGATGGGGAAAAAAAAGCTCATTAACTGATTTCAGAGTGCATTATCTGTTGGCCAGGACGCCAACTACTGAAGTACATATTCAGAGAGAATAAATACTAGCTACGGCATACCTCAGCTGATTCTTTGTTTTTCTTCTTCTGAGACTTTTGAACAGAAGATTTCTCTTCCCCGTTCTCAAAGTGCCCATTTGTCTTTGCCGATTGGTCTCCTCCCTGAGATTCATTCAAATTTTCGACTTTCCTGCGTTTGGTTTCTTCATCCTCCTTTACTTTGGTATCTTCTTCGTCATTTTCTTTAGATATTGTTCTTTTTCTTTTCTTAGAATCTTTCTTCTCGGGCATTGCTTCTTCATTTGTTGCTTTGGAATTCTCTTTTTTTGAAACAGTTATATCAGGCTCTCCAATCTGCTCTTTCGAATCCCCTTCACTATTTGACTTATCTTTCTTTTTAATTTTCCGTTTGGATTTCTTCTCTGTCTCAGCACCATTTTCAACTTTGGCATCTATTGATAAATCATCCTTAACTTTATTTTCTGTAACTGCAATCTGCTCTGTTGCATCCCCTTCAATATTGGACTTGTTCTTTTTCGTTTTATGTTTGGACCGCTTCTCTGTCTCAGCACCATTATCAACTTTGGCAACAGTAGATAAATCAACTTTATTTTCTGTAACCATAGTTGGTAGCTCCAGTTGGTTATCTTCCAAGTTACTAACAGCAGATTCTGAAACTAAGTTGCTTTTCTTTTTCTTTTTTCCCTTGGATTTTTCCTCTTCATGTTTGGAGTGCACAGCTGCAACTAGCAGGTAATTGGAAAGCCACCATTAAGATTTAATTGCATGATTCAAGAAGAACAGAGTCAGATATGCAAGCAAGATCTGACTCTGCGAAATAAAGAATTCACTGCTATAAACAACAGAATAGGTTTTCAAGGATTTAAAAGCATACCTTCCTCCTTTTGATCATTGATAGTTGACTTAGCATCCTTGCTATTGAAAAGAAATGAAAAACAAGGGGGAAAAAAACTCAATCAGCATATAAACAAGACAGAAATTACAAATACTATCAGGTGCAGCAGCAATTAGAAAAGTGAGATTCCAACTTCCAATTATTCGTCTCATAGTTATCAATCCAAGATTGTGGCACAGAATGACCAACCCCACAAATACTATACTGAGATTGTGTGTAGCGGGATAACTTCTTTTCTGAAGATTACAAATATAGGAAAAATAATTTTTACTATAGTGTTGTAAAGTAGCAGCATTATTAATAGATATTACATACATGGATCCTCGGTAACATCAGACAATGGCCAGTTACAGTGTACTTCACAAATAAAACTAGGAACAGTTTTGCACTAGTTACAGTGTACTGTTTTTGTCATAATCAATTTTTACTCCAAAATTTTGAAAATTTGTAACAAAGCTAAGGCTGTTGGTCTTACCATGTTTCTAAATATTTGCGGCACATTTCTTCAAGATCAACTGACAACCCCTCTGAACTATCTTTCTGCATCACAAGCAGGAGCAACGTTGTAAAACAGAAGGAAAACGAGCCAAATTTGTTATTATATTGTTGCATTAACTGTAAATATTTTAAACAACTCCTATAATAAGATATAATTAGCCTCATCACTGCATCTAATTCTTAAGAAACACTCCTATTTGAATTTAAATTCTAAATGAAACTGTAAACAATGATAAATTACAAATCAATCTAAACCTACTTTGCAAAAATAAAAGTTCCCAACACGCACCTATGATCTTTTTACAGTATAATTTCTTGCATAACTTTGAAATTAGCATTTGTATTTCATTTTATTTAGAAATTCTTTCATAAAATTTAACTTGTGCATAATCACCTACTTACTTAATTAAATGTTTATAAGATAAGTGGTTATCATTTATCCACATAAGTGCTTATGTATAAGTAATTTCGATAACAAATTATAAAATAAAGTCAAATTGTTTTCATAAGCTATTCATAAGAGATTATGACAGTAAGGTGAAAACTACTTATACACATGTTACTCAGTATCCTCATTACCTCGATTTTGGCTTCGGAGAGAAACTTTTTTAGGGATTTGGAGAATCCAGAGCGTTCCAAGTAAAGAGCAATTGATTGGTGAAGAACAGAGTTTAGAGTTCCGTTATCGGCGGCGGCGGCGGCGTTCTTCATGGTTAACAAAACTTGGCGAGGAGTGAAAGAGAAGAGGGTTGAAATTCCTTTGATACCTGATGGATTTGCAGGCATACGAAAGGATTCTTCAACCCCAACAACTCTAAATCATTTTCTTCTGTTAACTCATTAGGGTTTATTTAGGGTTTTTTCCCGACACATTTTCTTCAGAAATTTCACCCTCAAACTCTATCTTAATTACATTTTTGACACTTTAATAATATGGGCATTTAGGCCCGATATAAATATTGGAAAGGGTGTTATGACCAAAATAAACAAGAGAGACTTACTATTTGCACCACGGCTATTGTTACTATTTGCACCAGTGGCTTATATTTGATGAACAAAAATAAGGTCAAATAATAAAATTACCAATTTTGCATTGTTGTAAAAACTATTTACTATAAGTTTTTTCTTGAAATATTTTTACTTATTCTTTCTTTCTCATCTAACATTAGTCGTCACAATTTCTCACTTCTTCTTGATTTAATGGAGAGGGGTGATTTATGGTCAATTTAGGTATAGAATCACCCCTCCAAATTATTTTTTCTTCTATTTTAGTTAAATAAGTGTGGTTTCTGCATATATTTAGTATTTCTTTCGTATTTTTGTTATTTCATCGTCTTAAAGAGTGCGACGTTGTTTGTTTTGATTTCCTGTTTTAGTGCGGAGTATTTTGTTTTTCCGTCTTTGTGCGGCATTTTTTGTGTTCTCGTCTTTGGTGTCGTCAATGCTACAGATCCGGGGGTATGAATATTCCGGACACTTTAATATGATCAAATATGTAGGCTTAAACAATTTGTCGTTTTATGTTATTAACATGTATGTTGTGAGTTTGTTCGTATATTCATTCTTTTTGTTTTTAGCGATTTTAAATTTGTATTACATCAATGTACTCTATTAATTTTAATAAATGAATACATTTATAAATGAATACATTTATGTGTAAAATTTTTTTTTACTTAAATGGTGAAAATATCACTTTCCCCAAACTAGTTCCTGTCAATTTCTACGATTTAAGGTTCAAATGTCAATTTCTATGAGATCATATTAGCTATATTTGTGCATATGTTATCCATGTGGAAATTGATTTCTTTTTTATCGAGTCATGCATTATTACATTGGTCCCCTTCGCTAGCTGGTAGATGGATATATGACTGTATACTTCATATTTGATTGTGCATGATAAAAATTGATTTCGTATATAAAATTGTGTCTAATTATAAACGGATTATGTTTTGATACAATTATATATCATATATTTGTGGGTTGAACAATAAATTTGAATGTAAATGTCATTTTAGAATCAAAAGCTTCAATTGCTAACTTAAGTTAAACTGAATTCTAGAAATAAAAGAATTGATTTTGCCACTTAAAAAAAATTCGTGGCGCAATTTACGGGTCGTTTGTCTTACATTAAAAGTAATTATCCTATATATATAAATGAAATAAAGTTGAATATGTCAAATATTTTGACACAAAAAAAAATAAATTATAGAGATAAAATCAATTCTACGCAAAAGTCAAACATGTTAAATTCAAATTCTACACCTCTAAAATTAATTTTATCCCATCTAAAAATGGAACCAAACAAAGTCCATTCAACTTAGTTTAACATTTACATACCCAATAATAAAATGCTTTCTTCAAAAATTGTAACAACACGATGAATTCTCATTATATGTCAATTTAAAGTTGTTGATATATAGAACTAATTTACATTGCTTAAAAAAAAAAAGAACTAATTTACACGAAAAAACTATTTACAAATTAGATAAAACATTATCTAAAAATATGTTATAAATAAGATGCATCTCTCATCACTTCACTTATAAACTCATTAAAACTTCTTTACTTAATTCATTATATGTGAGTCTAAGTCCTCTTCCCTGCACTTAGTCCAAAAGGCTAGCTAGCTTGACACTAATGGAAACAATGTTGAATTTCCAATGATCCACATTTATCAATGGTCACTTTCACAAAAAATGTTTGATCCCACTTTAAGATCTTCACTATTGGAGCATCATCACTTCACCATAATATTTTTTTAAAAAAAAAATAGAAGAATTGTTTGATCCCAAAATGACAACAAAAAAGACACTATGGCTTTTAACATTCAACTTCAACATAATGAGATACAAATGGATAGAGTGTTACAAATAATATAAAACTATTGATGTGGCATATCCTAACAGCTTAAGTTTTTGGGATAATCGGTTATTTGACATGGTATCAGAGCCTCCATGACTAAGTGGTCTAGAGTTCGATCCCCGCTTCCCTCACTTTCTAATTAAAAAGTGGAATTTAAGCATATGGTAGGGCTTCAAGCCCAAGTGGGCTCTTGCGTGAGAGGGCGTGTTACAAATATTATAAAACCATTGATGTGGCCTATCCTAACAGCTTAACATTTTGGGATAATCGGTTATTTGACATAGAGTTCATCTGAATCCATGGCTCCACAAGCTTTGATTTGATTCAAATTCAACAGTGTAAACGATAATTGAAAATTTCAGACAAAAAAAAACATCATCTCAAAAGTACTCAATATGGGACCTATTTTTTGGTACGTAGTTAAACATATTGGACTTGTTATAGTACCTAGAAGAACAAACAAAATAATCATAAACATATAAACCAATTAAAAAAATAAAATACTAAAGTTATTTGTCATCTCTAATTATTAATTCAGTGACCAATTATGACAAATTAAGCATAAAATATAAAGTTTAATCATACAAAATTTCTAAACGTCTAGAGCATAAAGTACAAATGTATTTCCTCTTGATCTGAAAGCACATAGGTAAGAAACAAAGTTTGGATTGAACCTCAACGTCCATCACTTCAACTTTGCCACCACAGTGAGGACAAGTACCAGGTGCTTGTTGTCTTCCTAATTCCTTCTTTTGTCCCTCAAAAACGTAAGACAACCACATTTTTCTCTTGCTATAACTTGCTCTCTTTTTTTCTTCCGTTTTGATGATGCTTGTGTTGAATGAAATGTAAGAGGAGAAGAATGTCTCAATGTTGGTATGGGCATAAAAGAGTTAGTTACTTGTATTTATAGAGGAATGAAAAGTAAAAAACCACGAAAAAAAATGTAAATTTTTTGTTAGAAATAAAAAATACAAAAAGCTGATAGAAAGTTAAAAGTAAAAAAAGTTGAAAAAATAAATAAAAAAACTTAGAGTCATGCATTAAAACGTCTTAGAATTGAGAGTGAGTTTGGTGCATGGATTTAAATGATATGATAGTATGTCATACAAATGATTTTAGAGGAAATTTCGATACCATCTTAAAATTAAAAGTTGAATATAATTTAGTTCTGTAAAACCGACTTGTAGATGGGTCTTTGATGCATGTATCACATGGACTATGGCATAGAGTCTCATAAAATTGGGGTCCTAAAAAAATTATATGGTAGTAGTCTTAATAAATTAGGGGTGTAAAATGAGGGATTGTGGTCTTCCAAACAAGGGATTGTAAAGTTCAAATATTTGAGGTTCTCTTTATTTTAAAAAAAATGATTTTTTAGTTGCAAAAAGTTTTAAAAGAGATAGTTCTATTGTGAATAAAATGTTTAGAAGCTTTATAGCTAATTGTTATACCATATAATCTATAGTTTTATTAAATGAAGAGGTGTGTGATAGAGATTGTCTTGTTTATCAAATATTTTTTATATCAGTGAAAAAATGATTATTTTTTAGTGTTATTGTTATTTGTAATTTAAATCGCTGACAATTCTTTTCTTTTATTTTTTTGTACTTTTTCTTTTATTATAACCTATTTTTAATAATTTCACAAAACCTCCAAAAACACTGAAACCCCCTACCGACTTATAAAACAAATTATTTCTACTTATAAACACATGTTTATGTGATCTCACATCTCATTTCATATGGGACTATTAATATTACGTACATTGGTCCCCTTCCTTGAGCTATGCTTGTTGGTTTCTGTTTGGCTTCTTCACTTGCTTAGCTTAAAGTTAACATATTGATTGCAAAATGCTTTCTTCAAAAACTGACCCAACAACCGCACCAACACATGCATCAGCATCATTTGTATAACTAAAATTTAAATTGTACGTACCCGGGTGAAAACGGACTAGTCCTATGCGGCATTATGTTTCATCGCCGTATATATAGATCTAGCATTAGCAATATATGAAAAAGGAAAATTCAAAGTTAAAATAAGCAATAAGCTGGTATCACAATAATTTGGACAGATTAACAGAATAGAGTTATGAAAAATGGTAGTACTACTTAGTATTTTATTTTATGTTGTATTTCATTATAAAATTTATTTGTAAGATGAAGAATGTTATTATTTATAAACTAGCTAGTTTTAAAGTTTCTCTTTTTTTATGTGAGACTTAAATTTTCTCAATACATCGTGTGATAAATTTCATCCTCATCTATTCTTAAAAGACTACATTAATTTTTCCATTTCAAATCTAAAAATGTAATTAGATGTAACAAGTGCAGTTTATTTGTTTTTTGTTTGGTTAGTGTCTTACATTGTTCAAATTTTGAACCAGCTGAATATATGAATTGTTTAAGAGTTATATTATCCTTTCATATATAAAAAAGCTCTAACGATATTTGGCAGGGTCGGCCTAATATTTTTCAATGGTAAATTAGGTCTAAATCAAATTTTATTATACGAAGTACGAACTTTTTTTTATATTTACCATTTTGATTTATTAATTTTTTTATTGGAAGCCTAAAACAAATGTTTCAATAATCCCACCTCTAGGTCAGTCCTGATAATTGAACACCCAAATTTTCTCTTCAATCTCTCTTAATATCAAATCACTAATATATCACATTAATTATATCAATCTATTTATTTTTTTCAATATGTCAAATTGGATGCATGTCCAAATATTATTTACCAAAAAGTTAAACAAGAAGAAGAAAAGGAATTGTCAAAAGAAGAAAAAAGAAGATGGGCCGATCACTTTTGCCTCACGAAGCTTGTTTTCTCATTAATTTTTAGTTCACAGTGTTGCTTTTTGAATTCTGATTAATCGTTCACTTTTGATTTGAGATCGGAAGCTAGTGTTTGATGGCATTCTTTTGGGTCGGATTGATGTCTTTTCTGGTAGTCTGGAAGCTAATTGGGGTCTTTATAAGAATGAGATTAGAAGTGAATCTGTTCTCTATTAGGTCAGGTCTGTTTTTATATTTTCATTGGTGTTCCACTTATATATGACGCCTTTTTTTTAGCTCATCTTTTACCGGTCTTTGTTCCGCTTATGCAAAAATCTAATTTTTATTATTAATAATATATTTGCCGTTAAAAAAATGAAGAAAAGGAAATTAAAAAATAAATAAAGTAAAAGAGTAAAAGATAAACAAAGTTGCTTTCACTTTTCACATGTTGCTTTCCATGGCTGGCAATGACCTCGTAGTGGTAAACAGCATCAAGATTTTGGTTTGGCTGTTGTAAGATAGGACACGTGTACTAGTGGTTACCATTTAGAGCAACACAAACAAGCTCTTCTTTTGCGAAGCTTTGGTCATTGTTTTTCCATTTATGTAAGTAGTATGAAACCGTAGTTGCGATGGAAAATGACTCTGTGACATATGCGGAAATACAAATATCGTGGTAAGGTCCACAGTGTTCCATTTTAAGGAAGTATGAGTTGATTAAACAATTGCATGATTCATTTGTTATTTTGTTTTGTAACATATATAAATTTTTTTGATGTGTTGCATGGGGAAGTTATTATACATAAGTGTAATCATTATGCATGGTATATAAGTCAATAACACCCATTAGATTGAGCATCTATATGTAATAATCCTAGCCAATCTCAACTCACACACTCACATCTAATCTCACACCCCCAAATTTCTCACGTACCCCCCAAATTTCTCGCACATCCCCAAATTTCTCATGCACCCCCCAAATTCTCGTGCACCCCCCAAATTTCTCACGTACCCCCCAGATGACTTGTGCCCCCAATTTTTTTTTTGTCCCCCCACATTTCTAGCCTAAACCATTTTGTTGTGGGAATGGTTTCAAAAATATACACTCCAAAACCATTAAGTGCATAAGATGGTTTAATGGTTTTGGAGTACAACCTATAATTATAATCATTATTTTTTTTTTTGGGTACAATTATAATCATTATTTAAAATCATTTAACAATAATTTTGGTTTCTCATATAAGACAATCTAAACCATTAAATCACAATTATTGTTTCTATTCTAATTATAGGGTTGTACTCCAAAACTATTTTATGCACCTAATGGTTTTTTATTACAACCATCTGAAACCATTCTCACAGCAAAATGGTTTAATGGTTTTTTATTATAATCATTATTTTTTATTTTTTTGGTACAATTATAATCATTATTTAAAACCATTTAACAATAATTTTAGTTTCTCATATAAGACAATCGAAACCATTAAACCACAATTATTGTTTCTATTCTAATTATAGGGTTGTACTCCAAAACCATCTTATGCACTTAATGGTTTTTGAGTGCATATCTCTGAAACCATTCCCAGAACAAAATGGGTTAGGATAGAAATGTGGAGGGGAGAAAAAAAATAATTGGGGGGCAAAAGTCATATGGGGGTGTGCGAGAAATTTGGGGGGTGCATGAGAAATTTGGGGTGTGCGAGAAATTTGGGGGGTGCATAAGTAATTTGGGGGGTGCACAAGTAATTTGGAGGGTGCACGAGTAATTTAGGAGGTGCACTAAGTAACTTATGCATGATGCATAAGGATGACTTTTGCATAATAACCAAACCCGTGTTGCATAATTGATAGGTATTTGCGCATAATTAAGTTGATAAAAATATTAGTAATATATAAAATTGGAATTCAAATAAATTTTTTTTCATTTATTTATTTCAAAAGATAAAATTTTAACTATTAAATTATTTTGACATAGAAACAAACTTAGATGAATTAAATCATGAAAACTCACTCATTCGAAAAAAAAGTTACAAAACATGAAAGTCTTTATTAGCAGTGAAGCTAACCAGGGGTGTATATGAGTCAAATTGAGTTGGTTTTGGTCAGAACTAAAACTCGAACCACATGAGATATTTTGGATTGGAACGAGTAAAATAACCATTCATTTTAGCATTGGATCGGATTGAATAAACTCACTCATTTTCAGATTGGATTGAGTTGGGTTGGTAGTAGGTTATCCAATTTTTTTTAATATTAAATGATTAAATGAAGAATCATTATATTTTTTTATAAAAATAACTCAACCTGTTTATTTTCTTAAAAAATAGTGTAACCTATTTTCACTATTTTTTTAGCATCATAAAATGATAACATCATCATATTTTTTTCCTTAAAAATAACTTATTTTCACTATTTTCAAAGTGTTATTAACCTTGTGCTATTGAATTCGAACCCCACGGTGGGCACCAAATGTTATTGCTGGTGTTGTTTTATGGAATATGTGTATTTGATGAATAGAAAAGGTATTCCTTCCTAATGTTATAGGCAAGTCTTAGGAATAGTGGAGCAAATAGTGACGAGTAGTTGAGAGAATAGTAGAGGTAGTGGAGGAAGTAGTGGGAGGAGTCTCATTTGTCCATTTTTTTTTGGGCATATCTCCCCTTAGGCGTGACAGAGTCTCGTCCTTATCTGATAAGGTAGGCAGATCAAGTTATTTGAAGGGGTCAACTGATGTTTGAGTTCATCTCTCCTTATAGATCAAGTCCATTTCTAAAGTCTTGGGTCTCGGTCAGTCAACAAAGAATGATAGTTTTTTAACATTCTTAGAGCATAAAAAGCAAGAAGAGATAGCATCAGACTCAAGTGCCTCACATAAAGGCTTAGTTCATAAGCCAACAGACTTAGGCTAGTTTTTTGTAGTAGTTACCTACATGCTAGTACATGATATTACAATAGTCCCTACACTTTGTATATAAACTGTTCTGTAAACCCTCTTTCATTTCAAGGAAGATAATGATTCTACCCTCAATTTCTCATTTCATAATATGGTATCAGCTTCCTTCAATGAGAAGGTTGTTACGATCCTAACCGTTTCTCTAACCACTTTCTAACCATTTTTTTCTCACCGAATCTTCATCTTCTTCCTTCAATTTTCCATTGATTCTCTGCAATTTCTTGCTTGATTCACGATGCCGCCTCGTGTTGCCAACGCTATTCCTCAAAATCCACCGAACAATACTGATTCCTCTTTCTACGTTCACCCTAGTGAAGGACCAAACTCTGTTTTGGTCACTCCTCTTCTCACTGGTTCCAACTACCTTGCATGGAGTCTTTCGATGTGTCGTGCTTTGGGAGCCAAGAACAAACTGCTTTTCATCGATCGATCCACTCCGATTCCTGACGCTTTGGATCTGAATCGTTCTGCTTGGGAAAGGTGTAATCACCTTGTTCACTCCTGGATTATCAATTCTGTTTCTGAATCAATTGCTCAGACTCTTGTTTTCCATGAATACGCTATTGATGCGTGGGAGGATCTTCATGAACGCTTCGCTAAAGCTGATCGTATTCGCATTGTTTCGTTGAAATCAGCTCTTCACAATCTCAAGCAAGGTAATCGTTCTGTTCTTGATTACTACACTGATATGCGTGCGTTGTGGGAGGAATTGAACTCGCATCGCCCTATGCCTAATTGCACTTGCGTCCATCAGTGTCGCTGCGATGCTATGTGTGCTGCACGCAATTATCGAGTTGTGCAAGAAGAGAGTAACTTTGCTCTTTCCAATCCTGTGACTTCTAATGCTGATGAGAGTAATGTTCTTGTGAATGCTTCTGATACACGAAAGCATAACAATCGTGGTAAATCCCCTATGGTTAATGGTAAGGGTAAAGGCGATACAAGACATTGTACCTTTTGTGATAAGAGTGGTCACACTGTTGATTGGTGTTACAAGAAGCATGGTAATCCGAATATTCGCTCCAATTCCAATGTAAATTCAGTGAATTCTGATGGCGGAGATGCTTCTCCTACTGCTAATGGTTCCACTGAGTTGGTTGGTTCAAGCTCTAGTACTGGTATTTCTCAAGAGAAGTATGATCAACTTGTCACCTTGCTTCAACAAGTGAACTTAATTCCTTCTAGCACTTCTGGTCTTGGCTCAAGCTCTAATCACATCCACACTACTCCTACTGTTGAATCAGGTCATATTTCTCCTTCTACACATTTATCTCTTGTTCATAGTGTTGTTTCATGTTCTATCCAATCTAACTCTCAATTTTGGCTCATTGATTCTGGAGCTAATGATCATATTTGTTCTTCTCTTGACTGGTTTAGCTCTTATTATCGAATTAAACCTATCCATGTTAATTTGCCTAATGGTAATTCTGTTATTGTCAAATATGCTGGCAATGTCCATTTTTCATCACATTTGTATCTTAGTAATGTCTCACTTTGTTTCTTATCATAATATGTCTGTTCCACACTGTTTTTTTGCTTTGTCTCTTGCTACACACAATGAACCCCGTTCCTATGCTGAAGCTATTAAGTATGAGTATTGGAGACAAGCTATGCAGGTTGAGTTACAAGCTCTTGAAAATACTGGTACATGGACTCTTGTTACTTTACCTCCTCATGTGAAACCCATTGGCTGTAGATGGGTGTATAAAGTGAAACATCATGCTGATGGCACTGTGGAGAGATATAAGGCACGCCTTGTGGCTAAAGGCTACAATCAGATTGAGGGTTTGGATTATTTCGACACCTTCTCTCCTGTTGCCAAGTTAACAACAGTCAGAATGATCATTGCCTTAGCTTCTGTTCACCGCTGGTTCTTGCATCAACTTGATATCAACAACGCGTTCCTACACGGGGATCTTCAAGAGGATGTTTATATGACTCCTCCACCAGGCATTACCACTGATCCATCCAAAGTTTGTAAGCTAAATAAGTCTCTATATGGCCTCAAACAGGCTAGCCGACAATGGTATGCTAAGTTGACTTCTCTGCTAATCTCTCATGGATATGCACAAGCTCATTCTGATCATTCCCTTTTTACTAAGCATGATAAGCAGCATTTTACCTTGTTATTGGTTTATGTGGATGATGTTATCCTAGCAGGCAACCATATGGAGGAATTTACTTACATCAAAGCTTTATTGCATTCTTCCTTCAAAATCAAAGATTTGGGACAATTAAAATATTTTTTAGGCCTGGAGGTTGCCCACTCTTCGAAAGGCATTTCCTTGTGTCAGAGAAAGTATTGTCTTGACCTACTATCTGATTCAGGCCTTCTTGGAGCTAAGCCTGTGTCTACTCCCTCTGATGCTTCTATCAAGCTGCATGATGATGGTAGTCCCTTATTTTCAGATGTTTCAGCTTATAGACGTTTGGTTGGTAGATTGATATATCTTAACACCACTAGACCAGACATTACTTTCATTACTCAACAGCTGAGTCAGTTCCTTTCTAAGCCCACACACACTCATCACAATGCTGCATTACGGGTACTTCGTTATCTTAAAGGTTGTCCTGCTCGTGGTCTTTTCTTCCCACGCCATTCCACTCTTCAATTGTTGGGTTTTTCTGATGCTGATTGGGCGGGTTGTAATGATTCCAGGAGGTCCATTTCAGGCCAGTGCTTCTTTTTGGGTCATTCATTGATATCCTGGCGTACAAAGAAACAACCAACTGTTGCACGCTCCTCTTCAGAAGCTGAGTACCGTGCCCTTGCTGCTGTAACTTGCGAGCTTCAATGGCTCTTATACCTTCTTCAGGATCTACAAATAACATGTACTAAGCTTCCGGTTCTTTATTGCGATAACCAGAGTGCCCTTCATATTGCTGCAAATCCGGTTTTCCATGAGCGTACAAAACATCTTGACATTGATTGTCACATCGTTCGTGAAAAGATGTTGGCTGGTGTCATGAAACTTCTGCCTGTTACTTCTCAAGCTCAGCTTGCTGACTTCTTCACCAAGTCTCTTCTCCCTCAGCCCTTTGGTGTTTTACTTGCCAAGTTGGGAATGGTTGACATTGAAGGTGGAAAAACACAAGAAGGGGGGGGGGTTGAATTGTGTTTTAAAAAATAAAACTTTTTACCAAATAAAAACTAAGTTTGCAGCGGATATAAACACAAAACTAAAAGAGGTGCTGAGAGAAAGAGAGAAAGACACAAAATTTATCCTGGTTCCTCTCACAAATCGAGAGTACTCCAATCCCCTTGTTACTAACAAGAGATTTTCACTATAATCTACTTAAGATTACAAATTGCTCAAGCACACTTGCAAGAGGCTTCTCAGATGCTCAAGTTTCACTAAACAAGAGACTTCTCAAATGCTCAAGTTAAACTTAACAAGAGACTTCTCAAACAAACTTAAGAATAAGAATGAATGTTAAGGAACACTTGATATACTATCAGAGGTGTTTACAAAATACAACGCAATTTGTTTTAAGACTTTGAATGACAGATAGAACAATAATGTCAGAGTGCTTCAGAGCCTTAAACGCAGTAATAGAACAGTAGTCATTTCTTCCATTTGAGTCTTCTATTTATACTTGGAGGAAGATGATGACCGTTGCAGAGAGCTTTGTGCCAGCTGGAATTTACTCGTACAATTGATAGCTGTATATTGCCTTCTTTGGCAAAGAATTCCAATTCCACTACCTAGCTATTCAATTTATCACTCATCCAATTTGAGTAATAATAGTACGATCGTACAATCCTCAAATGCGCTCCACTTATGGATAAGGTTAACGTTGTACCAACGAATATTCCTTCATGTGGATATGACAGAGCCTTGAAGTAGATAGTTCTTCAATCATTGATTATGATTCTGTCAGTTCTTGAGTGATGTAAATTCTTTTTGCTTCTGATGCTCTTGTCATAGCTTCTTAAGATCTTCAGCTTCTGAACTTCATCAGAGTCTAGCTTTTGATCCTCAGAAGTGCTATCTTCAGCACGCAAAATTTAAGCTTCTGATGAACAGCGATACTCTATCAGAGCTTGTTTTGACTGGCTTCTCTGCTACTATTCATAGTGCTTCTGAATGAATTTTAACTTGTAATTCTGCACACTAGAATAATCATTAGAAATACCAATTGCAATTTTAATACTTTGTTATCATCAAAACCACTTAAAAACTTAGAGGTTCATGTCAGACCCACTTTGTTCCAACAGACATTTACCATCCTCCACCTTGTGGGAGGGTCTTAGAGCATAAAAAGCAAGAAGAGATAGCATCAGACTCAAGTGCCTCACATAAAGGCTTAGTTCATAAGCCAACAGACTTAGGCTAGTTTTTTGTAGTAGTTACCTATATGCTAGTACATGATATTACAATAGTCCCTACACTTTGTATATAAACTGTTCTGTAAACCCTCTTTCATTTCAAGGAAGATAATGATTTTACCCTCAATTTCTCATTTCATAATAAACATCACTATTTTAAATGACGGAAGGAGGTTGAATAGCGAAGATTCGAAGAAGATGGCTAGAGAATACATTGAGACTATGAAGTACAATAGGATAATGTGTTTGCCATTCGAAATACACACACATACAACTTATTTTGAAAATTTAGAGTATTGAACATTCGACTTTTCTCTTTTAATGATCAAGCGCCAAAAGTAAAACCTTTGATATTTATATGAAAAATATTTCAAAAAGATTATACGATACCAATATCATATCATTGGGTTCTTTGGGCATGGATCCAGTTTTGCCAGAAAATCCCGTTTTTTTATGGATTTTTCCTTTTGAAATTCATACACACTCAATGACTCGAACCAACCCAATTTTTTTGGTTAAACTGAATGGATTTGGCAGAATGAATTTGTCCAACCCATATACATTGCTAGAGCTAACCAAATGTTTATGAAGTATCTATATATAACAAATAAAACAAACTAAAATATATTATTAAATTAATATAACAAATCTAATCTTTAAAATAGCACCAAAAAGTAAAAATAAAATAATAAAAAAATAGCAATTTAATAAAAAAAAATGAGTTTGATCATTTATACTGCTCTTAAGATTTTAGGTTTGATATTTCATGATGTCAATTTTGGTGGTTTAACGGTATTGATTTGGGACTATGATGAAATGTTCTCCTCTCAATGTCACATATTTGATTGCTTATACATATAGAGTTTTGTTCTGAGGATGATGGAATTGAACCTCTCTCAGATTAGTGATCCTTGAGTTGAATACTAAGGCTTTGTTTGGGAGTTGGGTTTTGGAGGGGAAGGGAGGGGAATGAGAGGCTTGGGAAGAGGTCAACTCTTGTTTGGGAGTTTTAAAAAAATAAGGAAAGGTTTTGGGGGGCTTATTTTATCCAATTTTAAAGTTCCCCCAAATTGGGGGGTTTTGGAGGGTTAACTATATAAATTGTCTATTTTACCCCTTATAATAATTCAAAATTCCAATTTTAGCCCTAGCCTAATTCCATTCCAAAAGATAAAAAACTTTTTTCCGGAAAAATCGAGAACTTTTTTCCGGAAAAAATAGGAAACATTTTTTCCGGAAAAAATAGGAAACATTTTTTCCGGAAAAAATAGGAAACATTTTTTCCGGAAAAAATCTGAAAATTTTTTTTTCCGAAAAAATCGGAAACTTCTTTCCGGAAAAATCGGGAACTTTATTTCCAGGCAAAAATTCGGAAACTTTTTTATGGAAAAAATCGGGAACTTTTCTGGAAAAATCGAGAACTTTTTTTCCGGAAAAAATCGGAAACTTTTTTTCCGGAAAAATCGGAAACTTTTTTCCGGAAAAATCGGAAACTTTTTTTGGGAGAAAATCGGGAACTTTTTTCCGGAAAATCGAGAACTTTTTTCCGGAAAAATCGAGAACTTTTTTTCCGGAAAAAATCGGAAACTTTTTTTCCGGAAAAATCGGAAACTTTTTTCCGGAAAATCAGGAACTTTTTTTCCCGGCAAAAAATCGGAAACTTTTTTTGGGAGAAAATCGGGAACTTTTTTCCGGAAAAATCGAGAACTTTTTTCCGGAAAAATCAAGAATTTTTTTTCGGGAAAAAAATCGGAAACTTTTTTTCTGGAAAAACCGGGAACTCTTTTTCCCGGCAAAAAGTCGGAAACTTTTTTCGGGAAAAAATCGGGAACTTTTTTTCCGGAAAAAATTGGAATATTTTTT
The DNA here is from genome assembly GCA_030408175.1 of Trifolium repens. NCBI lineage: Eukaryota > Viridiplantae > Streptophyta > Magnoliopsida > Fabales > Fabaceae > Trifolium > Trifolium repens. The sequence goes on from CP125851.1 coordinate 54,334,100, forward strand.
TCCGGTACAATCGGAAACTTTTTTTCGGAAAAATCGGGAACTTTTTTTCCCGGCAAAAAATCAGAAACTTTTTTTGTGAAAAATCGAGAACTTTTTTTCCGGTAAAATCAGGAACATTTTTCCCAACAAAAAATCAGAAACTTTTTTCTGGAAAAAATCGGGAACTTTTTTTTCGAATAAAATATTAGATCTTTTTTCCCGAAAAAATATCGTAAACTTTTGTTCGAAAATTATTTTTTATCTGAAATCGAAACTTATTCTCAAAAAGGGCAAAATAATATAACACAATGTATTAATTTTAAGGAAAAAATGGGTAAAATAGTAAAATCATTACATAAGTCTCCTATGTCCTTCCTTGTTGGTTTTTCAACTCCCAAACAAGGGGAAGGATTTCCCTCCTTTATCCCTTCCCTCCATTTCCTTCTCATCCCCTCCTTAACCTTTCCTTTCCTTCCTCTCAAAACTCCCAAACAAAGCCTAAGATTTTTTAAAAAGACATTGTGTGCAACGGTAAAGTATCAAAACATCAAAATGACTAGTAGATATCAAACAACATCTAGCAATGGTACTAATTTACGCCTCCTTGCTCATATATAATGCTAAAATTGTGTGCAACATTTATTTATTTATTTTTGGTTTTTCACCACCAGTTTAATCTGGTTCGGGGGTCAGTTCTGACATCAAGTGGTTCCAGCCCCCTCCCGATCGCAGTTGCGGGGGATCAAATTGTTAGGCCTAAAATCTATGTAGTTATTCAGATTTAAACTAAGATATCTTACCTATGTGTGTGAATTTTTAGTGATAATTGTCAATCGATATACATAAAATAAAGGAGAAAAAAACACATTAGATACTATACCTCCTTTTCACGACGATGCTTTTAAAAAAAATAAAAAAAAAATCTTAACTAGTATCCCTATAGCATTGGTTAAAAAAGTCAATCGTATTATTTTGGAACTTGTGTAATCAATATATTTAAAATATAAATACTATTTTCAATGCAAAAATTATCTTTTTTGTCTTTAACTTGTGCCTCGAAAAACTAATTAGCGGTACTTGAAAAAAAGACTATGGTGAAATGACCATTGTAATTTGAAATAATATGTAGTATTTATTATTTGGTGCATAAAAGTTAGAAAAGTCTAACAAATATTAATACTCCTCCGTCTCATTTTTTTTTAAAAAAAAAACTTTAAATTATAAGGAAAAAAACTATTTTATATTATTTTCAAAATTTATTTATATTTATTCTCATAAAATTAAATGTAAATCATTTAACATATTCTCGTGAAACTTATTTCAAAAAAAATACGAAAAATCATACTTTAAAGTATACTCTAAAGTCTAAAGTGAATGAATCATTCACTTTAGCGGAGACATATTAAAAAATTATGTGACACATTGAGAATTATATGGACCCAAAGAAACTCTCACTTCCAAAAGTAAAGAATCAATTCAAATATATTTTTCTTATAATGCTCTTAATTTATCTAAAAAGTTCAAGTATATCTCTTACAATATAAGAAAGTTAATTGATCTTGAGAAGACAAAAATACCCTTACTTAAAAAAGTCACTTTTGTCTTTAAAGCAAGGGTACTGATGTCAAATAAAAATGTAACTGAACTAAAGATGTACTAACCGAGCCACATTTGAGCCAAATAAGCCATATTTGCATTTTTGTGTGTGTGGAATCAACTTTGATGTGAGCCACATGTTTGTTTTATAACTAAGCCATAAGCCAAATGTTTAGAATTGTTTGGATTGGAAAAGCAAAAAGTCACTTTTGTATAGAGATGAAAGAGTGAAAGAGACAAGTACAAATCAAATCAAGTCTTCTCCCATTTTTCACTCTTTCACTCTTTCTCTTTCTCAAATCAAATCATTCTCTTTCACTCTTTCTCCTCTTACTCACTTGCAACTCCAAACACCAACATTGTTGAAAGGTTTAAGCTTTGTTATTCTTTCCTATCTTTTTCTCTCTCACTTCTATTTTATTGTTGTTTGATTTGAAATTTTTCTTCTATTTGTGAACCTAAACGCGCGTGTTTAAATTTTTAGGAACATCGAAAGACCTTTGAATCTGCTTAAAGAGACCTACAACCGTAAGGAACTTTGGAAGATTGGTGTAAAGATCAAAGACAAATGACATATGTACAAAGATGGTAAACAAAATTTTGAAATGTTGGTAGGTGATTCCAAGGTAAAGTTGTTCTTCATATCATATGTTTGTTTCATATTTTTTAGTTCTCAAACTGCTGTTGTTCTTGGTTTAACAGTTGTTTTTCATCTTTACAAATGCGATATGTTATTTGTGTTGTTATATTCTGTTGTTTTTTAAGATAAAAACATTTAAAGCTTATGGAAAAAAAATTAGCATATTATCAAATATTTTTGTTTTTGTTGTTTTGGTTGATTTTCATCTTCATAGAAGTCATATGTTGTTTCTGTTATGTTGTTTTCTTATTTTCATACTTTTTTTTTTCCTTCATAAAATGTTATCTTTTGTTCTACCATTTTGTTGTTTGTGTTGTTATAAATGTCATGAATAAAACTTAAAATACATTTGTTCTTATTTTCATCTCAAATATTTGTATATAACAAAACAATACATATTTTCTTTCATCATTATATCACAATGTATATAACAATATATATATATATATATATATATACATAAAAAATCATGTGTATACAACATTTATGTTATTTCAAAGCAGAACAAAACAATTTCAAAACACAATTTATTTATTTTTCTTGACAAAATATCAAAACACAATTTATTCAAATTAAGATTATTCAACATATGCAGGGTGATGACATTTTAGTCACTGTACCACATGATCTAAATGAAAGCTTGGACAAACATATTGTTGCATGTATTATTGTTCTGTGTATAAAAACAACTAACATTTATTTTTGAAAAACTAAATGAGAGAGAGACTGAGTTTTTGCAGGAATTGAATTGTTAAAAGAAAATAAAATATTAAATTAAAGAGAGTAAAAAGTTTGCAGAAGAAGCGATCTTTACTGTACTTGCTATTTTCTGCAGCTATAAAACCTATGCATTGTAAAGTGTGAACAACTCAAAATCTGAAATAACACTATTCAAGAAGAGTACTACTAATAAAGTTATCTACTCCTAGACAGAAGATTTGACTACTCACTCATCTCATTTAAAAAGTTTATTATGATTTATATTTACATAAAAAGAATTACAAAAATATAAAAAAAGATAACAAACAAAAATAAATTACAATTCCAAAAATTATATTAACAAATTATTTTATTCAAATCTCTAAAAAAAATACTAACAGAGATAACAAGACAAAATTTGAAAGAAAAAAACTCGAAAATTGACACATGAAACAACTGCAAAATACTTTTGGAGAGAAAAATTAATAGATCCCAAAATAAATTAGCTATTTTTTCCACTAATTTGATTAATTAGAAAGGAAAAAAAATACCCATATATGATTTCTTTTGTTCTTTTGATCCCTGATTTTGTTGTTATTGTTGTTGCATGTAAGAAAGAAGTAGACATAAAGAAGACAACCCATATAAAAGATGATCGGAGAAGACATAGACGTTGTAGCGGAGATGGTTTCCGGCGAGCTTTCCGAAGAGTGTACTTGTGGTGGTTGAGATCTAACCGAGATGTTGGTGGTTTTGAAATTTTAAAATCTCTCATGTACATATAAATTTGATATGATGGTTGATAAGGAAGAAAGGATTAATATGGTCGTGGTGGTGGTCAAAACATGCAATGGATCATTGAGGCGGCCTAGGGTTTGAGGAAGAAATTATTTATCGCTCAATGGTTTTTTGAGGAGAGAGAGATAAAAAATAAGTAAGAAGTAAGTAGGTGGGTGAGTATACTACTTCCACACAGAGAAAATATAGAAAAATAAATAAATAAAATTTGTGTTTTCCTATTCATGTGGGCTATCAAACTTTTGGACTTCAAATAACATTAAATGTATTTAATTTTTATGTTTTTTTCACAATTTTTTTTTGGTCAATTAAATATATATATTTATATATAAAGATATATATATTTTTTTATAAGTATATGGATGGGATGTTGCATTGCATCACTCAGTTGAGGAGCTATAAAATTAATGGAAACACTCCACATGCATATGTGCTAATGTTACCACCTATCTATTCTATCTTTTCTAAAATCAACCACTATTTATTTTAAGAGTAAAAAGAAAAGAAAAAAAAAATCAAACACAAGTGGACAAGAGAAGTCTATGCAAAGTCTCTAGCATCAGTATAATTTGTAAGAAGAATCAGAGAGAGACAATGTATGTTGCTGACGACAAAAGATGAATAACTTTTTACTATTTATCTTCTCTTTAATAAAAATAAATACTACTTCCTCCGTTTTATATTATAAATATAAAAAAAAAGTTGTTGTTAAACAATTTTAATTAATTTTAGTGCATGGAGAAGCTGATAAAAATATTAAATAATACGGGGAATAAATTGTTGTTGATAAGAAATTTAAATTACTACTATATACGAAAAGCAAGTTGTTAATGAACAATTTTAATTAACTTTAGGGCATGAGGAACCTGATAAGAAAATTAAATAATACGGAGAATAAATTGTTGTTGATACGAAATTTAAATTACTACTATATACGAAAACAAGTTGTTGATGAACAATTTTAATTAACTTTAGTGCACGGGGATGCTGATAAGAAAATTAAATAATACGGTGAATAAATTGTTGTTGATGATAAATTTAAATTACTACTATATACGAAAAACAAGTCGTTGATCAACAATTTTAATTAACTTTAGTGCATAGGGAAGCTGATAAGAAAATTAAATAATACCGGGAATAAATTGTTGTTGATAAAAAAGTTAAATTACTAATATAAGTAAAAAATAAGTTGTTGATGAACAATTTTAATTAACTTTAGTGCACGGGAAAACTTATAAGAAAATCAAATAATATGGCGAATAAATTATTCTTGATAAGAAATTTAAATTACTACTATATACAAAAAATAAGTTGTTGATGAACATATTTAATTAACTTTAGGGCATGAGGAACCTGATAAGAAAATTAAATAATATGGGGAATAAATTTTTGTTGATAAGAAATTTGAATTACTACTATATACGAAAAACAAGTTGTTGATGAACAATTTTAATTAACTTTAGTGCACGGGGATCCTGATAAGAAAATTAAATAATACGGTGAATAAATTGTTGTTGATGAGAAATTTTAATTACTATATACGAAAAACAAGTCGTTGATCAACAATTTTAATTAACTTTAGTTCACGGGGAAGCTGATAAGAAAATTAAATAATACGGGGAATAAATTATTGTTGATAAAAAAGTTAAATTACTACTATAAGTGAAACACAAGTTATTGATGAACAATTTTTCCTTTATAAACTTATCCATATTCACAATCAATATCATCACAACATTCTCACTTTTAAAACATACTTCATATCTTCAATTTCATGTTATCAACATGAGCTCCAGCCAAGTTTTAATTGAAAGTCCAATTTTAGGAAGCTTTGTAACCATACATCTTGAAAATGAGGTAAAATATTTGTTTAATTTCATTTTAATAAAACTATAATTTAAAATATTTACATTTTTTTCTTTTTCCATTAGCAATATGGTGAAATTGATCCAGCTTTGTTTCAACAAGTTGACAACTATCAATTTGAACATACATGAAAGTTAATAGATGATAAAGAAAAATGTCATCAAGTTCAATTCAATGGAGACTATTGCCATCCGTTATTCACAAACGGTTGGGATAAATAAAGAAAAGATTTTTCCATTGTAAGCCATAGTCAAATGATCATATCGTACCATGGTGTTGTGAATTCGACGATAAACTCACACAAATAATAAACTGATGTGTGGGGCAAGTGTAACAAGCAATCAAATATAAGGACAAGATAGAGACGATGATGCAATAATTCAAACAATAACGCGGCAGAAGATAAAAGAACACGATACCAATTTGTTTACCCAGTTCGGAATAACCTACTCTGGGGGAGAGAGCACCTCTCCATTCCACTAGAATCAATGAGTATCACTTTACAAGAAATTCCCACAATTGGGTACAAGGAATTAGCAAACCTAATTCTACCCAAAACCCGAATCTCTTCCCGTGACCAAGAGACTCACTTGACCTAGTCTACCCAAGGTGTTCCCACAAGATGATCCCAAGAATAGTTTGCCCTAGGATTCCAAACCCTAGCTTTTTGTGGTGGCAAACCCCGATTCCCTACATCTTGTCCCTCTCTCTCAATTTTTCTATGAATAAAACAACCTCTATTTATAGAAAAATATATGCCTATTATTTTAAAAGCAATTTTTTAAAATAAAACCAAATCTCACATTATTTTTAAATATATCCAATTTAAAAACAAAATAGAATCCAAGTCAGATATTCTTCAAAATATATTTTTCCACAAAATCTGCAATATTCTGACTTCCAATCTTGAGATTTAAAGGCATATCCAACACATGGTAATAATACATTTAAAGTTTTAGTTGGTGAAAAAATAACAAGTTCAGACCAAATCCCTCCTTTCCATAGTCGAAGTACCATTGTTTAATAAGTAGTTACAAATGTCTTTAAATATTGTATTGTTTTTTAAATATGTCATTTAAAATTTCCTAATGAAACTAAATATGTATTGTCTTTAAATATTTAAGTTACTTTTGTTTTTCATCAAATGCAATTCTCTTATATTTTCAACTTTAATTTAACATACAATGCATCTTTACTTAAAATTATTCATTATACAAAATTTTTTAACTTAAATTATTCCCTACTAAATGATTCGTTATACATAAATTATTCCATAAAATAAATTTCAACTAATACATAAATGTCAACTTCACGTCGCGTTATCGTACGACCCGTGCGTTAAGCACGGGTCTGTTACTAGTTTACTAATTGAAAACATTATAAAAATAAATAAATTCAAGAGTATATTTCTGAAAAGAGTTGCCTCATATGAAGTAATGAAGTATGATCTGAAAATATGTTATCTCTTACCTATCAATTTTGTAAGTATTTTTCTAAAAAATAGGAAAACTTTATTAAAACACTAACTCAAAGTATAACACATATCTGAAAATAGTTCAACAAAAAACAAAAGACTGCACTAGCAGAGAAAGAACTGAGCTGGCAATTAACACAAGAAAAAACTAAAACAACCCCTTACACCAGTAACACCACCAAACCATACCAACACACTAATACTGATGCAGTGATTCCCACTGCTACCAGAAACCGAGGCACAAAGGGACCATAACAATGTTGAATTTCCAATGATCCACATTTATCACAAGTCACTTCTACAACAATTGTTTGGTCCCAAAAGGACAACAAAAAAGACACTACACTGATTTTAAGCCTTCAACATAGTAATGTTTATCTGGATCTATGGCTCCACAACCTTTTATTTGATTTAAGCTCAACATGCAAACAATAATACAAAGAAAAATCCATCTCAAAAGTACTTAATATGGGGCCTATTTTTTGGAAACGGTTAAACATTAGAAGAACAAAGAACAACAAAATAATTAATCATAAACAAAATAAGAGAGTGAAGTTATTTTTGATCTCTAATTATTAATTAATCCAGTTATGAGAAATTAAACATATATAGTTTAATTAATTATACAAAATTTCTAAGCGTCTAGAACAGAGAGTACAAAAGTATTTCCTTTTGATCTGAAAACAGATGGGTAAGAAACAGAGCTTGGATTGAACCTCAACATCCATGGCTTCAACTTTGCCACCACAGTAAGGACAAAAACCAGGTGCTTGTTGTCTTCCTAATTCCTTCTCTTGTCCCTCACAAACGTAAGACAGCCGCATTTTTCTTTTGCTGCTGCTGCTACAACTTGCTCTCTTATTTTCCTCCGTTTTGATGATGTTGTGTTGTGGGGATTGAAATGCAAGAGGAAAAGAGTGAAGAAGAGTGTCTCAATCTTGGTTGGTATGGCATAAACGGGTCAATCACTTGTATTTATAGTGGAATTAAAAGTAAAAAACCACCACAACAAAAATATGTCAAGTTTTTGGTAGGAAGTTTTTACCGCCGTTAAATAGATTATAATATTTTAACTAAAAAAAATTATACAATAGAGTCAGAAATTAAATTTTTATTTTTTGATTCAAAGTCAGAAATTAAATTTACTTGAGAGGTTTAAATTCATTACCACTTAATTTAATTTATTGTTGATGAATTTAATTATATTTTACTTGCATTTTTAAATATATAGTTTACTATTTTATACTTAAATATAAATAAACAAGTATATGTATCTAGTCCAAATATGAATCAAATACATACAATAGACATGACTACATTTCAATGCATAAATAATTCTAGATTTTTTTTTAGTCAAATAGAAAATTGTAGATATATTTTTGTAAATGTCATAATTAAATGGTCAAGCAACGAGATATAACTGAAATTTTGTATTGAAAAGTTATATATATAAGAAAATGTATTGTCAAAAAAAAAATGTAGAAACAATTTTTTTTTTGGAACATTTGCATTTATCTTTATAGACATTAAATTTATTTTATTATTATAAATACAATATTTCTACCTTTAAATACTTTAACAAATATTTTTAAAGCACATATTAGCGAAATTCAAAACATAACAACAACAAAAAAAAGATATAATTGTATGTATGCGTAACTTTTTTACACAAAATGTAGTATCGTAATTAAATCTTTTTAAAACAACTTGTGTTTGGTTCAAGGAATGAGAAAATATGGATTTTAATAGTGATGGAGTATAATTTTTCTTTTCTAGATATATTATATCGGTAAAGTGGAGGGCATACAAGGGAAAATATTAATTGTTTATAAGACAAAATTAAAACTAATATTATATATATAAAAAAAACTAAAATTAAGAGTGTGCGATTAAATGTTCCATATTTCAATGTTTTCGCCAAGGAAAATGCTAATGAGTGTTCTTAGGAGTTATGACACACTTTAAAGATTTGAAATAGTAGGTTTCTATGAAAAAATGTGTATTCAATCTATTAGAAATTAAAATACTTAACCTTTTAGTTAAACAACTTTTTTAATTGAAATTCTTAAAAAGTGTCTTAAGAATGAGTGTTCTTAGGAGTTATGACACACTTTAAAGATTTGAAATAGTAGGTTTCTATGAAAAAATGTGTATTCAATCTATTAGAAATTAAAATACTTAACCTTTTAGTTAAACAACTTTTTTAATTGAAATTCTTAAAAAGTGTCTTAAGAAGGCTCGTCAACAATACTCTTTTTCAAAAGTAAAATATAATCATTCAAAAGAAAAACTATGTGATTGGCGGACGTCGCGCTATGCACGGTACCATAACGCAACGCAATGCACAAATGCAGTACTAAGGTTACAGTGAGTGGTGTGCGTGGGGTTACATCACACATGATTCTGAATTTTTGTGAGCAGAAACACCATAATAATGTGACTCAACTCTCCCATACAGCGCCAACAAGCACCACAGATCCTTTTCTTCTAAAATGTGTAAACCAACTAAAGCAAAGAGAAAATTGCATTCAACAAGAAAACCCCAAAAATGCTTAGACAATTAACCATACTAAACATCTCATTGTCAAAAGCTAAGTCCTAGTCTTTGTTGTTCCAAAGTAACTGCTTGTTCATGTTCTTACATCATGCATCTAGTGTTTGAAAAGTAACAGTAAATAGCCAAAATTGACATCATTAGCCCATGCCTTATATGGCCCAAAGGAATCAGACAGAGAAACACAAACCCAATTAAAAATAAACCAAAAATTAAGCTACCAAAAACTGAAACTAACAAAAACAAGTAATGAATAGTACAGTGTTGCCATAGTGAACAAAATTGCAACAGGAACAGTTACGGATGCAGTTCAGCCTGTTAGCCGGGCCTGCTCGAGTTTTAACCACTACCAGATCATCACAATTTTTTTCCTATTACACATGATTGAATACTCCCATCACCAACGTAGGTAAATGACAAGTTTACCTCGGGGGTTCATTGAAGTACACAATAAACTTCCAAGCTAAATGAATTAAAGAACTAGCTAGCTTACTCACCACAACACAAATCAGTTTAAGCTTATAAATAAGTATATTTCCACCCGCCACAATCGTAGATATTTTCTCTTCCTTTAATTTGCAGTCTTCATAGAATAATTAGTCGCACACTGAGTGAATGTTTAGATCAATTTGTCCCCTGCAAATATAACACTAAATTGCATTAGCCCGTTAAAGAATAAACTCAGAGAGAGGATACACAAAAACAAGTTGAGGTTTAATGGAATATTGTTAGATAGTAAGGTGTGATCCACTGCATGTGCCGGTGCAAGTGGAAGATGCGTCAAATCAACAGTGCATGGACTAAAGTAACTCTTATATTTAAAGAAGTTGACCGATATATTTACATACAGTACATTCTTATTTGAGAATATCGAGATTAAATCTTAAATATGAGGATACAGTTAGATATGAATTTGGTCATTATCGTTAATCCATTCGGGATAATTAACAAAAATACTACCTAAATCAAAAGCAATTACTGGAAGGGACTTACTGCCTCTTGTTACTTCGATCTTTAGTTTGTCGGTTACAACAGTCATCATGTAACAAGTTTTGGCTTCAGCTGTTAAACGACCGACTAGTCCTTCAATTGATCTCAGCTCTTCATGAAATTGTGGATGTAACACCAATGAAGAGAAATTCTCATCAAGCACCAAACCAAGACATTTTACAACATCATCAAGTTTAGGAATCCAATCGCAAGCCTTCAAACCTAAAGCCGATGAGGCTTTCGGACATGGATCAGCTTGAGGAAACCTCTCATATTTCTTCAACCACTTTGCTAAATAGTGAATCAAATTCAACAACTCTTTTCCATTCAACTTATTGAATGCAGGGGATAACATCTCATTGTTGATGTTTGGTGCTGCAATCAAATAATGCAAACAAAGTTCAGGTGCAGAGAAACCATCATATGCTATCATAAACAAAAGGGAAGCCTCCTTTGCAACAATCAAATTCTTTATCTTGAGGTTGCTATCACTTGCTTTCTCAACGGCCAACGTTGCTTGGCTCTCCCACTCCTTCTTTACAGATAGCATAGAGTTGTAAGCATCTTTGGATGGAGAAAGAAAGTATCTCAAAATGGCGAATATTTCTGAAGAACCAAGATCAAAAGCATGCTTACAACACAAACAGATCAAGTCAGACCTCTTTTTCTCGACTAACTTAGCAACCAGGTTTGAATAACAAGAGTTCACAATAACACCATTAACAATCAATGCTTCAACTAATTCCCATATCTCCAAAGAAACACACCCATCCAAAACCAGGCCAGCAACATCTTTACCCACGAAAGATCCAAGTTTATCAATCAAGATCTTGCAATAAGCACTACCAGATGAATCACCAGTCTCAATCGAAAACCCAACTTTCTCCCTAATGTTTTCAAGATAAGAAATCAAACTACCAATAAACTCATCCTTCTTCAAATTATTGGTACCCTTGACCTTTCTTTTAAGCTCTTCGAGAAACTTTTTGTTGATCTCAATGATTTCCGTATCGGTTTGTGAAATTTGCCATCCAACAAGGGGTTTAATAGGGTATGAGGAAGATTCATCTTTAAGTTCAGACTTCAAATTAGGCAAAATAAGATCTGGATTGAGAACAACTGGATAGTCCGAATGTAAATCAAGTGATTTAGAATTCACAGAAGCATCCTTAATGAGTTCCAGTAAAGTCATGATTTAAATTGCAAAAATGATATCTGCAAAGAAAACAAAAGAAAAAAATCTCAAACAAGTAACTAGGTTGTTAATCCCATATAGCGGTGCATAGCGCCCAACCCCAAAACTAGGATAATGGTATAGCGCATTGCAGGAAGGCCATTATTCGGTGTTTTTTGGACAGATACATAAACAATATTCATGAAATAGTTGCTGAAAAATTAAATAAATGACTTAAAATTCATGAAATAATTGCTTAAAAAATAAGAAAATGATTTAAAAATTCATGAAATAGTTGTTGGAACTTAATACTACATTATACATAGTTGCTGAAAAATTGAACCAGTAACTTGCTCCCTAAAATTCATGAAATATTCAAAGTTTTATCACACAACTGAAAAGAAACATTATACAAAACAGAAGACTATGATAAAGGCTGATAAACAATAAACATATTTGGGAGTACTAGTGTATATTCATCTCTAAATTTGAAGAGCCATAAACAATAAACAAATTTAGACAAAAACTCTAATAGAAAATAAAAAAATTAAATCATAGTTTGATTAGGGTTATGGGATTTCAAAGGGAAAACCAAAATGATTGGCAAATAACAACATACCAGAACAGTGGAAATTCAAAAATCGAAAGAGATTGAAAACAAAGCTTACAGTTGCGTTTTGTGTAGGTGAGGGAGAGCAAAAGAGTTGCGACGGATGAAAACGGTGGCGTTGAGCGTCTTGGAGAAGATTGAAGACCAGAGGAGCGCCGTTTTGTGGTGGCGAGGGAGAAAAGAAGAAGAGGGGTGTTCGTGTTTTGTTGGCTACAGTGGCATTTTTGTAATTTTAATTTAAAAGAAGGGTGATATAGTAATTTCAGTTTTTTTTTTTTTGGTAATGTTGAACGAATGCGGAATACTTACTTAGGCACAAACCCAAGAAAAAAGTATTTAGCCACACATTCATAAGCAAAATATATTTAAAAGAAAATGACTAAGTGATGTGACAATATTATTTTTACTTTAATTTTTTTCCTTCTATGAGTGTGTGCCTAAATATTTTTCTCTTGTGTTTGTGCATAAGTAAGTCTTGCTCTGAACAAATAAGGGTAAATAGATCTTTACCGCTTGCAAAGTAAGCGAATTTTGCTTTACCCATGGGAAAAATTCCTTTAAGATTTCCTTCCGGGTGCAAGGAATTTTCACTTTTTAAAGCTGTTGAACAGAATAACCGATTTAAAAAACAGCACTTTTTAAATCGGTTGAACAAAATAACCGATTTAAAAAATGCATCCAAAGAGGAAAACATTTACTTTACAAGGGAGAATCTTAAAGAAATTTTTGGCATGGGTAAAGCAAAGTTCGCTTACTTTGCAGGGGTAAAGACTTATTTACCCAACAAATGATTACATAACATAGACATTTTTATGGCAAATTCTAAGAGAAAATTTATTTTGATTCGATGGTCAGTTATGACATCAAGTGGTTTCAGCCCCTACTAAATTCAATGCCAATTACCGCTGAACAAACAAAATATTGATTAATATATATATGTTATTTTTTTGTAAACTAGAGCCTCAAACTCAATATTGTGGTGAATTTCCCTCCATGATTTTTTTTTTATGGTAGTTTAATTTGTGGTGGATTTTTTTTTTGAATCGGCAAAATTTTATTAATGAACAATTCCTCCACAAGAAGTGTAAGGAATTGTGAGAAACATACAAACAAAGGTAAAGTGAAAAAACACATATACCAAATAACAATACACCAAATCATCACCCCAACCCTCCCTTACACCAAAATGATTCACTAAACCAACCAGAGAAAACCCCTACCCGACCCTCGGAGACACCACTAGGCACTAACTTCCGAACTCGAATTAAAATTACTCGGCCCATCAGGATCTAGAAGGCAGCCCCAAAGGTCAAAGGTTGAGGGACACCAGTAGGCAGGGAACCGACAATCAACACCGATGCAGTAGAGTTCGACCAGATACCAGAGCCCTGCAAATCTCAACAGATTTGAACACCCCTCAGCGACTCAAAGAGTCCTGCAAACCTCACCAGATTTGAAAATGGTCAGAGACTCACGTATCGTAGTGAATCCACTCACACTCGGCATTAACCATCCAACACCTCTCCCACACTAATACGTCCTGCAGGTACGATAAAACAACCACATCCGTGTCTACGCACCTAGCCCTTTCGAGCTCGCCAGGACAAAAACTGATCCAACATCTCGCCACCTTCACCACGACAGAAGCCACCGCCGAAAACACCGCAGCACCTCCAAACACCACGACCACCCCATCACAACACCAACCGCCGCCAGAATCGACCACCCCCTAGAGAACCAGTGGCGTTGCCGCCCACTGCACAGGAACACCAAATCAGTGAAACAAAACACCTTAACACCAACAAGAACAAGAACAAAAACAGCAGCACCCATCCTCAACAAACCACCACGACCCAGAAACAAACAGCAGCCAGCGGCGGCACCGAAACCACCACCTTCAACCGACGGGACCCAAAAACGAAACCACGCAAAACCGGCCAGAAAAACGATCCACGACCAAAAACAGCCATAACACCAACAGAGACGACCAAACAACCACCGAGAACAGTAGAAGAACGATGACGGTGAAAGAGAGAAGGCTCGTCGGAGATGTGACAGTCGCCGGAAAGGAAAAAGGTTATAACCAACCGAGTGAGACGGTGGTGCGGCCATGAGAGGCTAAGCACCACCGGAGTTGGATCTACATTTTGAAAACTGGATTTGGATTGGAGAGGGAGAAGATTGGTACGGATGTAAAGGCTTAGAGAGAGGTGAGAGCTTTTTAATTTGTGGTGGATTGATTTGTGATCAATATGTAAATTTGTGTCTAGTTTTATGAATAAAAAATGTCACTTCTTCAAATACTATTGCAACCGAACTCCAACTGATATAATTTGGATAATTATATCATCAGGGGAAAATAAGTCATCACTAAATATAAATTCATTTTTGAAAATTTCATATTTTTCTCTATATATAATACCAACTTCTTCGACAATTTCTTCTTCTTCTTCATAATTTTTTTTTTCTTGTGTTTATTAGGATTTATTGTTATTTTAAATAAATTTCATTTTTACTTGTTTAAAAAAATAATTATTTCTTTTTCGTTTTACCACTTCATTATTTCTTTTCACCTCTTCAGTAGTTTTTTTACTTAAAATTATTTATTCTATTAAAAATCACCATCTCACTATATTTTGTTAAATTATTTTATAACTCATTATTGTTGTTTTAATTAAAGTTGTGTTTTTTAATTCCACTTTTTAATTAAAATTTTAGTTTTTTTTTCTTCTAAAAACATTGCACTGAGGTCCCTCGAAAACTTTTGCACATTTGAAATTTTTGGATTTGGCTTCTTTTAAAAATTGAAATTGACTATATTTGTTAGAGAAATTGTTTTCCCAAAAAATTTTAAAAAAAGTTGTTAATGAGAAAAATTTGACGAACACTTTGAAGACTTTGTTCCTTCAAAGTCTTCAAAATTTGAGGAACTCCCATCAAAATCAATTTATCCGTCACTTCTGACTTTTTTTAAATAATTAAAAAAAAAACACTTTGAAGACTTTGTTCCTAAAAATGTTGATCAAATCAATGATGGATAACATTTTTCACATAGGAGGTTCTGAGGGCAATATTCCTCCAAAAAAATTTCCTCGAGCATCATTGTTCCTCTGAAAGTTCATCTAAAAATTACATTTCCAAGGAAACTGATCTTGACAAGAATCAGAGTCGACCAACACCGTTGAACAGAGCTCCGCCCCTAGTAACGGTGGAATGAGAGGGGGTTGTGTACCTGTTTATACTCCGACGCTCAAGTTAGTATTGGTGTGAAGTATAGGTTTTCAGAGAGAATAGAATGTACCTGAGCTCCTTCAAATGAGGAGTATATATAGCCCCCAGCGCTGGGCTAAGGCCAATGATGACATTAAATGGCCATCAATTGGCTGCCGGAAAACGGCTGAAAAGCCATGATGAGCCTTAAATGCTCATCATTCCGGTGTCGGCCGTTACGATATGATTGATATCAGTGGCCGTTGGAATCCTCGAAGAGGATTGATGCTCGACCTTGTGCTTACGTTGCTCGAGTCTTATTGGGCTTAAAGCCCAGTCCAGAACAGGAGCCCCCCAAGTCGTTATGCTCGAATGTGAGCGTAATGACTTCATGTCGAACAAATGTCGATCGAATATTCGGACTTTATCTGCTATTAACTAGATTTTGTCGTCGAGCACCAGATCGTTGTTTGTATGTTCGCGTAAAGGCGTTTTATCCTCGAGGATATTGAAGATCCGTTGATTGATACGAGGATTGGGATCCCGAATGTTCGCTATTGTACGCGTGGATCTTGAAGATCCGTTGATAGCTACGAACAGTGGGAGATTTCCCCGTCAGGATCTTGTAGATTCGATCCAGAATCCTCGTATTTATTGTTGAGGATCTGAAAGATCTGTTGGTTATTGCGAGCATTAGTTGCGGGCCTTTATTGCATATCTTAACATTAATGCGAGGATCGCAATTGGCGGATTATAGTTGAGGGTTTTTTCGAGAGATTTTCTCGATTTAATCGAGATTTCCGCGAGCAGACGATGGGACGTTTGAGGGGACAAGCCGTTCCGTCTCCTGCTGCCACGTGTAAAGGCTATTAATAGTACTTGAGTGCCTATTTTACACAGTTGGGTTTTCGAGGTTCGAATCCACACCGTTGGATTTACGCGCCCTTTGGTTTACTCTGAGATTTGATCTGAGGCGTTAGATTCTTTTGAATCGTTACCTTTGGATCAGAACAACGGTTCAGATTAGTGAGGCGTCGCGTTGTTCCGTATAGATGCAACTGTTGCGGATTCGTCTATAAATAAAGAAAGGAGGGATTTTTGAAGTTTTTACTTCATTTATCAAAGCCTCTTAACTTTCAAACTTTCAAACTTCCGTTTCTCTGAATCTCCAAGTGCTTCAAATCTCTCGCAGTCGTTCCTCACCGCATCCTTTCTCTGAATCAAGTAAGTAACTTACTCTAATCTTTGTTTACCGTTGTTTGTTTGTTGATTCTGCTTTATTTTGCAAAAATAATCGGTACACTGTTTTGATGTTGGTGGCTTGATTCTGATACGGTGGTTGAGGGTTTGTAAGTGGTGGTTTACACCCTTTACCCTCCCACAAACGGTAGTTTTTAGGGAAAAACTGTAGTTTTATGGCCTAGTTACCCCCTTTAGGTGGTGGTTGTTGGCGGTTTTCGCCTTTACAACTGCCTCCGTTAGTGGGTTTTAAACCGCAATTTGCTGAGGATTCACAACAATCCTTCGACCATTCATATCCGGATGAGTGCTCGTGGTTTGGGACGCGTACTTGTCATATTCCTCGAGTTTTTAACTTGTCCCGTTGCCCGAGCAATTTTAGGGATTTGTCGACTCTTAAAATTGTCAGTTCAGTAACTGTCTACTCCTCGCCCTTTCACTTGATCGGCGGTGGAAGGGTGGATTTGATGTTCGAATGTCGAATTCATGTTTCCTTCCTCGGCTTTTCAGGTGTGAAATGGCGGAAGATAGATCAACCGATATTCCCGAAGAACAACCGGTCGCGGGACCCTCGGACCCAGATCCCTATGGTTGGGTTGCAGATGAGCCGAGGATGACACCCTCGAGGTATGCGGGTTGTCCGGATGGCGATCTTCCTCCAGGACTTTTTACGAGGATAGAGGATCCAGGACATGACCTTTGGGATATAGCGATCCCCGGCAAACAGAGGAGGGTTTGCCATGAGATGAAGGAATGGGGATCCTTTGCAATGTACCAAATTGCTTTCGAGGAATTTGGTTATCGATTGCCCTTCAACGATTTCGAAGTGTCCGTCTTTAAACGCCTGCGATTGGCACCTTCGCAACTTCATCCTAACTCTTTGGCATTTCTTCGTGCCTTCGAGATAGTTGCCGCTTATCTTCGAATAGTCCCGTCCCTCGACCTATTTTTCTACACCTTCCGCTTACAACGCTCGAAACCTAAGGGAGAGGCGGAGAACAAGCATGGATGGGTTTCGTTCACTCAGAGGCGTCGCCTCTTTGAGCTATATGAGGAGTCAGTGAGGGGCTTCAAGGATAATTGGTATGTGGTCTTTCCCAAGGGCGCGGAAGGTCGACAAAGCGTCGTCACCAAGGTTCCAAAAATTGGCGGGGACGGCAACCAAGTCTTGCGTCCTGACGGGAGCCCGATTATTGTGGAGCATCCTCGCTTCCCTTTCTAGTGGGATCGCAAACATTACCTTTTGCCGGCGAGCAGTTTCGGATGCGCCAAGAAGGAATTGAATGCGACTATTCTGGGCCAGCACGACATGCTTTGCGATTTTGTCGATGGGTTTGCCCCCTTAGTCCGGACGGATAAGGATAACAATCCCGTGGTCGACGTAGATGGCAACGTCGTAACCTCCAAGCGTTTCATCGACACTAAGGCCTTGTTGGCTTGCTCGACTCGTGCCGAGGCTGAAACTTTGCTTAGTATGTTTGGTTTTATCTTTTTGCTCCTCGTTTTGTTTTGCTTTAGTTTTATCTTTGCTGATTTTACTAATCCTTGTTTATGATTTGTGCAGGTATGATGAGCAATCAGGAGAAGTTTAAGAAACTGCAGGAGGCCACTAGGGCTCGAAAGGCCAAAGAGGCGGGGACTCCCATAGTTTCGTCGAAGCCCTCCGGCCCTGGGGGTTCCTCGATTCCTCCTACTCCAACTCCATCCGCTACATCGTCGGCTGCTGCTTCTCCTCAAGCCGAGGTGGTCGGCGAAAAGAGAGGCCCGGGGATTGATCTTGAGGACGCGGAAAGGCCTCCTAAGAATCCGAGGGTTGGGAACTCCTCGATGATCGTAGACGGTCTTCATCGTTTGGAGCAGGGAGTGCCCGCACAAAGGTTCGTCCTGCCCGCGGCTTTTTCTCATGGTGGTGATTTCATTGCTGGGAGCACCGAAGTCATCATCCCTGAGGTCGACCAGGTGATCATGAACGACATGGGCCCCGAATCACTTGGGAATGTGATTGCGGAAGCTTCGGTGGCCTCAATGAAGTTGCTGGAGGTCGCCAACTTCCTCAACCAGCGGGAGCGCCAATTCGTAGAGGAGAGGTCGACCATGGAGAAAAAGATGCAGTCCATGGAGAAGAGCTACAAGAAGATGGATGCCGAGCTGAAGAAAGCCCGCCTGAGTTTCCGAGAGCTGGAAACAAACTATGCAGCTTACAAGGATAAGTACCAGCTTCAGGTGGAGTTGACTCAGACTTTGGCGAGCAAGGAGGCGGAGGTGGAGGATCTGTCGAAGGAAAAGGAAGGTCTGATTGCAAGGGTGGCTGAGCTCGAAGGGCAACTCCAAAAGTTGAGCATACCTGACGAGGAGGAGAAAAGAGAGGATCCTCACGGGGAATTTACCAATATCTCTCGTGGGTCCCTGATCAAGCAGCTTATGGAAGCTCAGAGCTCTGCGGTCGACATGGCCACCTCCAGCTTTCAAAATGCTGTCGCCCAGGTCCAGATTCTCAATGCTGGTGTCGAGCTCAAGCTAGATGGCCGCGACGAATGCAAAGAGGTGTTTGATGGCGTTATCCGGACTCCTCCTCCAGCCCCCATCGAGAACCCGCAATGATTTCTTGTACCTTTGTTGATTAATCTTGTATTTTTTCTTTTTTGAAGTATTTCGGCGCTTTGTTCGCCGCGTTTTGTAATGACAATTTATACAGTCCTCGTGACTGTTTATGATATGTACTTTATTTTATAATTCGCGTTTTATCCTTTCGTCGTTCGAATGATTTTACGCTTGTGAATGTTGTCTTATACTTGTTCGAATATTTAATACTTGTATGCTTAAGTATTTGTTTTGCAAACTTTAAGTACAACGGCAAATAGTCGCTGCTCGGATAGCATGTATCCTTGAGCGTCGTGCCCGAAGAGTTTGTGGAACTTCAACAAGTGTCCGGGCGTAGTGCCCGAACCTTTCTGTGGTAGGAATAATCTTATGATGATCATTTAACCACGGCGACGATTTCCCATCGCGAGCTGGGATTCGTGGCCTAACGTGTACTAAGACGATGGTGCTCGCTTGGAGTCATTCCTCGTCGAGACGAGGGGCCACCTTCTTGGGGGGCTCCTCTTGTCTTACTTGATGTTTTAGAGTCGTGCCCGTACCTAAGCATTCATCTTTAATTGAGTTTAATCTCTAACTGTAATATTGCTTAAGTTTTTCTGCGTTCCATGGTCTAGGGATTTCCTCGCCACGCAGAGTCTCGAGGAAGTAAGCTCCGGTCCCCGTTTTTGCTCGTACTCGATAGGGGCCTTCCCAATTTAGGGCGAGTTTGCCTTCGCTCGAATCTTTGAGGTTTTGACGCAAGACTAGGCTTCCAACGTCGAACTCCCTTTTTACCACTCTTTTGTCATGTCGAGCAGCTATTTTTTGTTTGAGGGATGCTTCGCGAATAGCGGCGCTCTCGCGAAGCTCTTCGACCAAGTCCAATTCCTCTCGAATCAAATCGTCGTTGAAATCTTGATCGTTGGGAGCTTCGGTTCGCCTTGTTGGCTCCCCAATTTCCACGGGGATCACTGCCTCTGTTCCGTATGTTAACCGAAAAGGGGTTTCCCCAGTGGTGGAGTGTGGAGTGGTTCTATAGGACCACAACACATTGTGCAACTCCTCGACCCATTGTCCCTTTGCCTCGCCCAATCTCCTTTTTAGGCCTCGCAAGATTACTCTGTTTGCGGCTTCAGCTTGCCCGTTAGTTTGTGGATGCTCGACAGAAGTGAAGTGTTGGGTTATTCCCAACGCGGCGAGGAATTCTCTTAATTTTTTATCAGTGAATTGAGTGCCATTATCTGTTACCACCGAATATGGAACACCAAATCTGGCGAGGATATTTCTTTTGAAGAAACGGAGTATGTTAAAAGCTGTGATTTTCGCAAGTGGTTCTGCTTCTATCCATTTGGTGAAATAGTCCACTCCGACGATCAGGAATTTGTTTTGTCCGGCTGCGACGGGGAATGGTCCTAGTAGATCCATTCCCCACCATGCGAAGGGCCATGGAGAAGACAATGACTTTAGCTCGTTTGGAGGTGCTATGTGCTTGTCTCCGTGCCTTTGGCACTTGTCACATTTTTTGACGTGTTCTTTAGCGTCCGCCTGCATCGACGGCCAATAATATCCCGCTCGAAGGGCTTTCCTGGCTAAAGAACGCCCGCCAATATGTTGACCGTTGATTCCTTCGTGGATCTCGGCTAAAATATACTCCACTTTGTCTTCCTCGACACATTTCAACAAAGGAATGGCGAATCCTCGTCGATACAGCTGGTTGTCGAGAGCTACATAGGCGCAGGCTCGTCGTTTGACTTTTGCTGCCTCCTTTGGGTCGTTGGGAACTTCCCCGCTTTCCAGGAAGCGTAATATTGGAAAAATCCAACTGTTTGAATTTATCTCACAAACGAGCATGATATCTTGGGCTTTATCGATGCTGGGTCTGGAAAGAGTTTCTTGGATTAGGGATTGATTTCTTCCCTTTTTTCGCTTGGTGCTCGCCAATTTTGATAGAACATCAGCTCGTGTGTTATGTTCGCGGGGAACATGTTGTACTTCAGCTAATTTGAATTGGGCCAACATCTCCTTTATCAGGGTTAGGTATTCTGCCAGCCGCTCATCTTTTGCTTGATATTCCCCGGATATTTGCGAAGCTACCAATTGCGAATCTGTGAAGATTTTCACTTCCTCGGCTTCTATGTCTTTGGCGAGCCGTAACCCTGCTAAGAAGGCTTCGTATTCGGCTTGGTTATTTGTCGTTTGAAAAGATAGCTCGAGAGAGACTTCGATTAGAGTCCCATCTTCGCTTTCTAATATAATGCCCGCGCCGCTTCCTTTTGAATTGGAAGATCCATCGACAAATATGGTCCATTTGTTTTTACTTTGAGTGGTCGTTGGGGTCATTTCGGCGATGAAATCTGCTAAAACTTGAGCTTTCAAAGCTTGTCTGCTTTCATAGCTTATGTCGAATTCTGATAATTCCAACGACCATTTGAGCATTCGACCAGCCATGTCGGGTCTTCCGAGGAGGCGCTTGATAGGTTGATCGGTACGAACGACAATTGAATGGGCGAGGAAGTAGTGTCGTAACTTTCTTGCTCCAGTAACGATGGCTAAGGCCATTTTCTCTATTTGCAAGTATCTTAGTTCTGGCCCTTGGAGTGCTTTGCTCACAAAGTACACTGGCTTTTGTCCCTGCTCGGTTTCTCTTATAAGAACAGCGCTGACGGCCTCGTGTGCTACTGCTAGGTAGAGATATAAAACTTCTCCCTGTACAGGTCGTGTGAGGACTGGAGGCTCGGATAATGCTCGCTTCAAATGCTGAAGTGCGTTTTCGCACTCTTCCGTCCACTCGAATGTAGATTCTTTTCTTAGAAGTTTAAAGAGTGGCAGAGCATGTTGAGCAGATTTAGCAACGAATCGTGACAAGGAAGTTAACATTCCGTTCAATGTTTGAATAGACTTCTTTGAGTCGGGCGTAGGATATTCAAAGAATGCTCTACATTTATCGGGGTTGGCTTCAATTCCTCGTTCCGTTAAGTAGAATCCGAGGAATTTTCCTACCTTTACGCCGAATGTACATTTTTCAGGATTAAATCTCATGTTATACTTTCTTGCTTGTTCGAAAACTTTTCTCAAGTGTGTGGTATGATCGTTTTCCTCTTCGGATTTAACTATCATGTCGTCCATATACACTTCGAGCATATCACCAATTTGATTTCGGAAAACATTGTTCATCATTCTTTGGTATGTGGCGCCCGCGTTTTTAAGCCCGAAAGGCATTACGTTATAGTAATAATTTCCTGATTCGGTCATAAAAGCTGTTTTCTTTTTATCGATTTCAGCCATTTTAATTTGATTATATCCTGAATAAGCATCCATAAACGATAGTAATTTAAATCCTGAGGAATTATCTACTAATTTATCTATGCTAGGTAAAGGATAAGCATCTTTAGGGCAAGCCCTATTAAGATCGGTATAATCAACACACATGCGCCACTTTCCATTAGATTTTTTGACAAGTACAACGTTGGACAACCAAGTAGTATACTTGGCTTCCGAAATGAAATTTGCCTCTAGGAGGTCTTTTACAGCTTTTTCTGCAGCCTCCGCTTTTTCGGGAGACTGCTTCCTACGACGCTGTGCAACAGCTCTAGCCTTAGGATCTATAGTCAACTGGTGACAAGCAACCTCTGGATCTATGTCGGGCATTTCAGCAGCGCTCCAAGCAAAGAGTTCAGCATTTTCCTTCAAGCAAGCTTCCAATTGCCTTTTCACCAAGTCGGGGAGATCAGCTCCAATCTTGATTCCCTTAGAAGGGTCTTCACCAAGGGGAATTATTTCGAACTCTCCATCAGGGATTGGTTGAAATATTTCCTTCAGCTCTTTCTGCAGCTCCTTTTTCTCTTCTCTACGCTCCTTCTTTGAAGTTCGAGCGTCCAGCTCAACCAAACCTTGTCCCCCAACAGCATTGATGGCGGGCATCTTGTGCTCAGTTTTTATTTTCTTTGGCGTGGCCAAGGTGTTCATATTTTTTGCCGCAGCATCAAAACATCTCCGAGCAGCGGCTATGTCTCCGTTCAAGGTGGCGACCTTTCCATCGACAGTGTAATACTTCATTTTAAGATGGATGGTCGAAGAGACAGCGAACAAGTCAGCGAGCGCTGTTCTTCCAATGATGCAGTTGTACAGTGATGGACACTCGACAACTAAGAACTGAACATTGATGGACTTGGTAGCTTCACCTTCGCCAAATGTGACGATCAGGTCTGTGTATCCCCAAGGTTTCGTTGTAGCTCCGTTGAAGCCTTGCAGATCGGCACCAACGTATGGCTTCAGGTTTTTCTCGGTGAGCTGGAGAGTTTTGAACAATCTAGAATACATTATGTCGCAGGAGCTTCCTTGGTCGACCAAGATTCTACGAACGTCAAAGTTCGCCATCCTTGCTTGCACCAAAAGAGGAATCTGAAAGTTTGGAGATTGTAAGACCCAAGATTTTACTGTGCGTTTTTCTAAGGAACTCTAGTGTCGGCTACGAGTTTTAGGGTTTTTAGTGAAGCGGTTTTGTGAGTATCGTCGCATTAATGGAATTTTTGCTGAAATGGAGCTTGTTTTGTGCTCGTGCGCTGGAAAGGCACAGACTTTTGGGTCGTAATCCTCTTTTAAGTATGAGGAGATTTCTGTGGTTTCAAAATAACGAGTTTTGGATTATTCTTGTTTTTGGAAAAACGAGTAGGATTTTACCCGCGGATGGAAAATCTTACTGCGTCTGTTTTGAGTGAGGTTTCGGATGGGAGTTTTATATATCTGCACGAGTTAGGATTTATTCTGAGAATAATTTTCTAAGGTGTGGAAGGAAATTACAGTCGCAGAAAAAGATTCGGCGATAAGTTTTGGAAATGTTAAACGTTAGACGTTCTTTCCGTAGGTTTTATGTTTTTGTGATTTACGTTCGTCGCGTCGCGCGAGAGCTGAATGCGGGACTTGTCATGGAAGATTTGATTAAATCTTGTGATTATCCATAAAGCAAATTGATCCAATGGCTAGGGTTTTAAGCTTGGACTTTTGACTTTGATCCAAGGGTGGATAGGTGACCAAGACCCTTTTAATAGTAAGGAGGTTTGTTGCTTGTGGACTTAAGAAAAATCACAAAACTTCCTCACTCTTTTCTCTCTTGGCCGTGGCTTTCTTTTCCACCTTCCATCTTGAGAAAAATTCCATTCCTTCACCAAAGCACTTGATCTTAAGCTTGTTGGAAAGCTTGGAGTTGTGAGATTCTTCTTCTAAGGTAACTAGGACCTCTTCCTTTCTCTTTGCTAGCCAAACTCTTGGAGTTTGATGGATTATTAGTTGATGTTCATGAGATGGAATATTTTAGGATTTGGTTTTGAATGGTTTTGTTCCATGAAAGTTGTTCATGAGGGTGTAGTAAGCATGCTAGGCTTTGTTGTTTTGTTTTCCATGAGTTGGTGAGAAATCTCATGAGAAAAGTTAGGGTTTTGGTTGGTTTATGTATTGATCAATAACATGTGGTTAAGTTGTAAGGTTTTGAAAAGAAACGTTGTCTTTGAACCTTTGGGCGAAAGGGAAATGCGTTGTATGGTTTTGTTTTAGAAAATCCGATGAAAAATATTTTGGGGTTTATGAAAATATTTCCTAAGTG
Organism: Trifolium repens; assembly: GCA_030408175.1. Classification (NCBI taxonomy): domain Eukaryota; kingdom Viridiplantae; phylum Streptophyta; class Magnoliopsida; order Fabales; family Fabaceae; genus Trifolium; species Trifolium repens. The sequence continues at coordinate 54,359,108 of CP125851.1, forward strand.
TTTATGTGGTGTTTTTGGGGTCAAAGTGGTTTAAAACTCTTGTGACATGTGGTGTTGCTTTTCGCTTTGAAAACATGTTTGAAAATGATTACCGGACGGTTAAGGCCCGTAATAAAACTTGTGCTTGAATTTGGTTTTGATTTTGGAAATGAAAATCAAATAACTTGCACTCGAAGCAACCAACAAGCTTTCGGAAATGAATTGCTTGCTTATGAAAATGGTTTGCTTTTGTGCCTTGAAAAAGTGTTGGGAACTAATAGAATCAAACTAGGCTTGGTTGGAAAAAGGTGGGGTGAGTTGCTGTCTTTTGCTGTCATGACAGGTGAAACTCGCCGGGCGAGCGTTTACTCGCCAGGGCGAGTGTCACAGGTCATGACAACACGCCAGGGCGAGCTCCAGAGCGAGCTAGACCAGTCCTCACTGCCTTCACTCGCCACCAACTCGCCAGGGCGAGCTCTGAGAGTTGAAAATTTGGATTCTGATTTCTAAACTTGGTTTTTAGCTTTCTAATCCCTTTTTATTAATTTATGGAAGTGGCGGGGATTGGAAACGAGTTTTTCGGGTACTCGGAAAGTGTGTGGCTTGTAACGCAAGAAAACGGCCATTTTGCATTTCAAATTATTTAAGACTTTTGACAATTGTTTTGGGTCCTAAAAATAGTACAAATAACTCATGGGTGTTGATCAATATGGTGGAATTTGGTATGGTATCCGAAAGAGGGATTTTTCCTTAGGAACCTTTAGGTTTTTGGGGTTTTGGTGTAGTTTCAATACTATTGGTTAGAGAACAATGTATTGATTGTTGCGCTGCTTGTTTTAGGAAGCGCGTTATGTTGTTTGGTCGAGTTTAGTAACGGAAGCTTGCCGAGGTAAGGGCTCCACTTTATTTCCGTCTTTTCAACTGGTTATGACATGCTTTGTTTTGCTGTGTATGCAATTTCTGTGTGTTTGGCATGTCTGGTTGATGTATTCTCGTGATGAGAACGTGTTTAAAATACTTGTGCTGTTTACATATGATTATGAGAATATATGTATGAACAGGTTGTTGGAATACATATGATTGGAAATGTATGTATGTCGTTGTGTTTGGTTTACATATATCTGTGTGATATGTAATTGTTGCATGAGCATGTATGGAACGTGTAAGTCAGCTAGGACTACACGGGTGGATGTGTCTGTGACTCCGCCGGGGCTGTGTCTGTGTGACTGCCCTATATATGCTTGGTTAGAAAGTATGCTCATGCATTTCATGGTTGGCGACAGCATCTGTGTGGCTGGTAGCATCTGTGTGGCTATTTTCGCCTGGTGACAGCATCTGTGTGGCTGACAGCATCTGTGTGGCTGACAGCATCTGTGTGGCTGGTAGCATCTGTGTGGCTATTTTCACCTGGTGATAGCGTCTGTGTGGCATCACCTGCCCTTGTGGCTTCAGTGGGTTGGACCTACGATTCCGGAATTCATGCATGTGGTAGCTTGGATAGTACCACGCATTGTAGAGGTTGCATTATAGGCTATGTGTGCATTGCTTATATGAACCCGTTGGTGGGAATTGCTTGGGTGGTTAAAGAGCTTTCTCTTGTGTATGTGGAGATTTGTTATGTGTACATCTTTCGCACCGGTTATATATATACATACTATATATTTTGTGGTGACCCTTTCTTTCATTTGCGGGCTCATCCCACCCAGATGATGGGTTAGGTCGTGGTGACGACGGTGGCAGTTCTAGGCCATAGTGAGCACGTGGTGAAGCTTAGTATAGTTAGACTATGCGCCGGTGTGTTTTGTGCACCGTGCTTTTTGGTTAGCATAGGGTTTTCTAACTTGTTTTGTTGTAAGTATTCGAATACTTAGACTTGGATTGTAATTATTCAGGAATACACTTTGCTTGTCGAAGCACCTTATGGTAATGAGTTCTTTTGTATATTTGAATGCCGGCTCATTGAAAAATATTCTATGCGCACTCTGAGTGTTAGTTGAAAAAGAAAAAAAATATTGCCTTTCGGGCCTTTGAAAAACGGGTTGTTACAGAGATCCTCTGGGGATCTCCTCTTTGTAGAAGGCCAAGGGAACCGACCTTTCTTTGATTTCAGCAATTGAAACGGGGTTCAACGAGCAGACGCTCTCGAGCTCCTCGAACTTTCTCTTTATAGTTCCGAGGGTCGTGTTGTTGAATCCTCCTCCAGATATCGCCAGCGTTTTGGGGAAATTTTCCCAGGATCCATTCAAGTGGGAAGTCAAGTGAGCAAGCACTTCCTCGCCTTGAGTGAAGTCCTCGGGTCTTGTAATAGCGTAAGCAACTGGAAGACTTGCTCGTGTTTCTTCCTCGGCAGGTGGATCTTCGACCTCTTGCCTTCTATCGTTATTTTCCCTGGGTCGATCCTTCCTATACTTCTGCAGCAGATTTTGTTGGATGAGTATTTCGATTGCATCCTTCAGGTGAACGCAATCCTCAGTCACATGACCATAACTTCTGTGGAATCGATAATATTTGCCTTTGTCCACGCCAGGTTTCGCAGGTATTTGTTTAGGGAATCTGATCCCATGCTTCTTAAACTCCGCTGCTGAGACTTCGGCTAGAATTCGCTCTCGAGGAGCGTTCAACGGAGTGTAGTTGGTAAATTTGCTCGGTGGGGCTTTGGGTTCCCGCACTTTTTCTTTTCCATTGCCCGTCCCTCGTTTCAAGGGTCCGGACTCATCCTGATGCCTCGGCTTTCTAGCATCCACAGCCACTTGCCTTTCCTCGTAAGCTATATATTTTTGTGCCTTTTCGAGGAAGGCATCCAAAGTTCGAATCTCCTCGATTCCAACAGCTTTGGCGAAATCACTGTTCGCACGTAATCCTCGATCCATGAGGTAAAGCTTCATCTTGTCCTCGACTCTAACTTGCACTGCAATTTTGTTGAACCTGTCGATGTAGTCCCGCAGTGGCTCGTCATCCCTTTGAACTATCGCCTCAAGGGCAGATACTGTCAGCGGATGTTTTCTTGACGCAGTAAAATGAGCAGTGAATTGACGGCACAGCTCGGTCCATGAGTCGATGGATTGAGGCGGGAGTCCTTTGTACCATGTCAAAGCTCCTTTCCTCAAAGTGGTTGAGAAGATCTTACACTTCACAGCTCCTCGAACTCTCCTCTATTCGAGCACAGCTTCAATGTTCTCCAAATGATCGTCAGGATCAGTGGAGCCATCATAAGTGTCCATTGCCGGAAGCTTTTCCAAGCCTGGGGGTAATGGTACGCTCATGACTCTTTCAGATAAAGGTCCAAGATACCTGTCCTCGTCACTCTCTGGTGTTCGGTGGCGACGGTATCTTTCAGGAGATTTTACTGGTGATCTGTGGCGACGAGGCCTTCCTGCTTCTGGCCTTAAGTGCACAGTAGTGTTCCTCCGAGGGCTCGGGGATCTTCTGTTCCTTCGGGGACTCTGACGCCTCGGGGACCTTGATCTTGTTGCCGAGTGATCCCTTCTCCGTGGAGAATATTGCGGGGATCTCCTCCGATGCGATGATCGCGTAGCGCGCGATTCCTCGACCGCTGCCAGCCTGCGATTCTGATCGCGAATAATGGTGCCCTGCCTGTTGATGACGTTAATCAATGTCGCCATCATTTGGTCCATGGGGGTCCCTACAGCTAATGGTGGGACGTTTAAAGGCTCCTCTTGGGGCTGAATGGTAGGGCCGGCAGAGGCTTCAGTAGGGGTTACGGCGGTGAAATGCCCATCCTCTTGGTGGTTTTGACCCACGTTGTCGTTTGGGTGGTTTTCACCGGTGCTGTCGTTACCGTTTCCGGCCATTGGTCGTGAAAAGTGGTGTTTTTAGGTAGTTTTGATCTTTTTCTAGGTGAAAAGATGGGGAAACTAAAGAATCCCCACAGTCGGCGCCACTGATCTTGACAAGAATCAGAGTCGACCAACGCCGTTGAACAGAGCTCCGCCCCTAGTAACGGTGGAATGAGAGGGGGTTGTGTACCTGTTTATACTCCGACGCTCAAGTTAGTATTGGTGTGAAGTATAGGTTTTCAGAGAGAATAGAATGTACCTGAGCTCCTTCAAATGAGGAGTATATATAGCCCCCAGCGCTGGGCTAAGGCCAATGATGGCATTAAATGGCCATCAATTGGCTTCCGGAAAACGGCTAAAAAGCCATGATGAGCCTTAAATGCTCATCATTCCGGTGTCGGCCGTTACGATATGATTGATATCAGTGGCCGTTGGAATCCTCGAAGAGGATTGATGCTCGACCTTGTGCTTACGTTGCTCGAGTCTTATTGGGCTTAAAGCCCAGTCCAGAACAGAAACGTTGGTATTGCCCAAGGGCTTACGGTACTTTGAGAAAACGTGTTTTCTTGTAGTGGTTATATCATGAAATGTGAAAAGTCAAAGGACGCTCCTCTCTCTCTCTCAACTAGCCGCCCCATTCTCTAACCCTAGTTTCTTTTTGTTCATCCATCAAGGAGGGGTGGTTTTTGGGTCAAGTTTTGACCCAAAATCACCCCTCTAAATTGTTTTTCTATTCCTTTTTATTTAAATAAGCGATTTTCACAAATATTTAGTTTTTCTTTTTCTGATTTCGTCATCTTAGTGTGACGTTGGGTTGGTCGTCGTCTTGTTGCGACGTTAGTTTGTTGTCCCGTCTTTGTGCGGTGTTTGTTCGGTTCAAATTGACAGATTAGATTCGACTCGGTGCATATTCAACAATCAATGACTTTGGCATCATCGACGTTGCAGACTCGGAGACATAGGTATTCCAAGCACTTCAAGTTCGTCATATTTGTAGACTTTGTCACAATTGTAGACATTTTGCCGTTATATGCTATTAACGTGGATGCTGTGAGTTTGTTCGCAGATTCATTCTTTTCAGTTTTTAGCGATCTTAAATTGTATTGTTCGATGTATTTTATCAATTTGAATAAATGAATGAATGAATATCGTTTTTAGTCAAAAAAAAAACTACGGTACATACACAAAAAGTATTTTAGGTATATACTTCGGTCAACTTTAGTTACAAGTAATACATATTCATTTTTCAGATTCGTTTGATAATTAATGTATTTGATCTATATTAAAGACCAAATACATTAGTTATTTGATGAATCTGAAAAATATTAAAAAATGTTCAAGTAAATATATTTATTTAGTGCATAAAAGATAGCAGAGTCTAACAAATATTGATTGCACTACTTACATTTATTGCATTTCTCAGAATATGAAGAATATGTTATGTATTACGTTACTGGAAACTTCCAGGAACTTTCAAATTTTTAAAATTAGAAAGATTTTGTAAAAAATAATAAACTTTTTATATATTTTATAGAATAAATAAATATTATAATCACAATATGTATATAGATATTTTGGAGTAAATAACTTTGAAAAAATAGTACTTAGTTAAAACCATATTCAATTAACTAAAAATAAAGCTCTTTAAAGTAAAAATATTATCTACAGTAAACCGTTAAAAATTATACAAAAGGGATCAAAAGAAACAACTCTCACTTCCAAAAATAAAAAATATTGTATATCTCTCACTTTATAAAGGGTTCGAACTCCAACTATCCTACTTATATGTGTGTGTATGATTTTATCATTTTATTTATGTATAAAAAATAAAATAAAAACATAAATTTTTACTATACCGATTTATAAATAATAGCAACCTTTAGTCACTTTTAAACTCATTAAAAATTCCTTAATTTCACTAGACAAAAAAAAAAAAAATCCTTAATTCACAATTCACAATTCACAATTCACAATTCACAAATCACAATATGAGTCGCAGTCCTCTTCCATGCCCTCCATCCAAAAGGCTAACTTGATACTAATGGGAACAATGTTTAATTTCTAATGAATAATGATCCACATTTATTACAAGTCACTTCACAATAATTGTTTGATCCCAAAAAACACAAAAAGGACATTACAAATTTTGATATGTAAATTGATATATAAAATTTACCTGAATGAATCTATGACACCACAAAAATTTTATTTGATTCAAACTCAACAATGTAAAAGATAATTAAGAACTTCAGACAAAAAAAAAGCCATCACAATAGGACCTATTGGACTTGGTAGTACCAAAAAAGACAATGATCATAAACGTACATAATCAAAAGAATTAAAAAAAAAATCATAACATAACCCATTACACCTAGCATTATTCAAGTGATTTCAAAAAACTAGCTGACAAATTAAAAGAATAAGGTTATTTTTCATCTCTAATTATCAATACAATGAACAATTATGACAAATTAAGCATAGTTTTATCATACAAAATTTCTAAACGTCTAGAACATAGAGTACAAAAGTATTTCCTCTTGATCTGAAAACACATGGGTAAGAAACAAAGTTTGGATTGAACCTCAACGTCCATCACTTCAACTTTGCCACGACAATAAGGACAAGAACCAGGTGCTTGTTGTCTTCCTAATTCCTTCTCTTGTCCCTCACAAACGTAAGACAGCCCCATTTTTCTCCTGCTGCTACAACTTGCTCTCTCTTTTTTTCTTCTGTTTTGATGATGCAAGAGGTGAAGATTGTCTCAACCTTGGTATAGGCATAAAGGTGTCACTTACTTGTATTTATAGAGCAATAAAATGTAAAAAACCAAAAAACAAAAATTAAAGTTTTTCAAAAGTATTATTTTTTCCACTATGATTTCACATTATTCTCTATATCCAATAAATAGTCAAAAAGTACTGTTGACTAAATAAATAGTTAATGTTGAATTGAAATTTAAAAATGACAAATAAATATTATTATTTTTCTTTTGTAAAAGAGGCAATTAAGAACCTACGGAGTAAGTACTCTTATTTTTCCTATAATTAATTAAACTATATTTTTAAAATAAAAATCCATATAAGAGTTAAATTTTTCAAAAGAATGTGATGATCGCATCACAAAATAAAGGAATTCGTACTTGGGCACAAACCCAAGAAAAAACTATTTAGACACACACACATAATAAAAAAAATTAAAGAAAAAATAATTGAATCATGCAAGTTGGATCATCTCCTTCTCTTTTCTCTCATTCCATCTCCTGACTCTCTATCTCGCTCTTGATTCTATTTTATCTCTTGATCATATTATTTATTTTTCTAATGAGGAGAGAGATTGAAACTAAGAGATAGAGAGTTAGGAGAGGAAAGGAGAAAAAAGAGAAGGAAATTATCCAAATTCTGAATTATGTGACAATATTAATTTTATCTTAACTTTTTTAAATTTATTAGTGTGTATCTAAATATTTTTTTTGGGTTTGAGTCTAAGTGTTTTCCCACTATTTAAAATTTGGAGGACTATACCTTAAGATTTAAGCAATTATTTTGGTGTGGTTTATATTTTTTATCAAGTTTTTTTAATGACTAATTTTGTTACCATATTATTGGTATGCAATTTTCAATGCAGTTTAACGGAAACAGATATCTCTAGAAAATTGTGTGGCACATAAAATGAGTTTCTTCCTCCCAATTAAATTTTTTCAATTCTATACATTGGAGTTAGGGGAATCAAACTCAAATACTTTCTTAGGAGTTTGAAATCCCTAATGAATCTAATCAATATTATAGACTAAATACTTCTATTAATGGATGAATCTAAAAAGTAAAAATTGCTTATATATGAAATCAGACGAGTATATGACAAAGGGAATACCCCTCCCTTAAAAAAATACTCTCTCCGTTCCTTTTTATAAGAAACAAAAGTGAATTTTTTTTGTTCCTTTTTATAAGAAACTTTGACTAATTTTCAAATCTTTTAAATGTTGAATTTCACTTATGCTCTTATTTATTATGACAGAGAATATTAAAAATAAGTAAGCTAATTGAATTTAGAGTGATTAAATAGGGGTATAGATGGAATAAGTTTAAATTTATAAGAGTATTAAATAAAAAAAACTATTTACAATGTGTTTCCTTGGTATGTGTAATTTTTTTAATCTGTTTCTTATAAAAAGGAACAGAGAGAGTATAAGAGAAAAAAAGTCATTTTTCTTGTCCAAAATTAAAAGAGAAAAAAAATCAACATTTATCTTTTTTTCAAAAAAAGATCTAAATTATTCTGATAAAATTAAATTTGAACTGCATTTAATTTAATCTCTCTCATTGTTTCCTTAACAAATAACCAAAAATATAGAGCAAGAATGAATGGAAAAGGCAATGAAGGGTACGACGAGCGTGAAATCTTTTGTTATACTCCGACAATGTAAAATAATTTTACATTATTATTTAATAGCAACCATATATTTTATCAAATCACCTATTACACTTCACTTTAATTATTTTTGACCCGAAAAATGTGATTCCTATTTGATGTTCTGTCAAATTATCTTATTACAACCAATCGTTAGTTGATTCCGCGGTGATTGACGCTGAACTTATTAGGGAGGACCACGGTTCGATCCCCCGCAACTGCGATCGGGAGGGGGCTGAAACTACATGATGCCAGAACTGACCACCGAATCAAATTAAACTGATGATGAAAGTCAAAAAAAAAAATTACCTTATTACATTTCACTTTAGTTATTACTTCACTTTAATTATTTTCTAACTTGAATGAATACTTTATTTCTATTGGATGTTATATCTTTATATGAATTCAGATATCTTCTACACGTAACTGCATAGTCTAATCCATTGAATTAGATAGAACCATAAACAACAACAAAAACTCTTTTCAATTTTTTTTTTCTTTTTACAAATTAATGCCACTTAATCAAATTATTTAAAGGCAAATATTAACACGTGCCTTTGAGTTGAGAGACATGTTAATGCAATTTTTTCTTTCCTTTATATAATCAACACTTTAAAATTTAAATTTTAATTTCTGTAATATATGTATTTAGTTGTCTATGAAGCCCCGATACTTAAAAAATGGTGACGAATCGTGTCCGATACGTCCTCGATACCGATACACTTTCGATACGTCCCGATACTCGTATCGGAAGAGTATCGATTAAATCATTATTTTTAAATAAAAAATAATACCCGATACACGTGACCGATACTGTAAGTGCACCAGTTCATTCCCTTGTTTTAATAATTGTCAAAACACATGAAAATAGAGTAGAACATATTTTGGCAACATTACAAATGACTTGACAGCGAAAAAAAACTATTTTTAAACTTTGGAAAATTGATTTTTAGGTATTATGTATCGATACATATACATGTGTATCGATACAAATGTCCTGAAACTACTTCAGACTGATTTTGTGCATTTTGTATCGATACATACTTCGTTTGTATCGATACAAAACTGGTGTCTCAGGGGCAGAGAGTCTCTTGTGTATCGAATCATGCTTACATGTATCGATACACACCTATATCTCTTAGAAAACCAGAGAGTGCATGATGTATCGAATCATGCTTGCATGCTTCGATACATATCAGTCAAGATTTCAAGAAACTGATGTATGTATCGATACACACACGTGTTTGTATCGATACATAGGTCAAAATTTCACATTTGAACGCTGGTCAAAGGGTTTGTATCAATACAAACCTTCATATGTATCGATACAAGTCTGTTCTGTTTTGCCTAAATTTGCTCAATTCTATTTTCTCTATAAATAGCAATATGAGTTTTTGTTGTAAAGATGAGAATCCATCTGAAAAACACATTTGATCAAAATTTGAGAGAGATTTTGGATCAAAGACTTATTCAACACAAGTTCATCATCTTCTATCAAATCACTTCCAATTTGAGATTGAGTATGGGATCAATCAAGGGTTCTTAGTTGATTTGGTGGATAACGTTCGGTGCAATTCGCGGTGAATCAGAATTGCGATCGGGTTGAATTGCGTTGGAGGTTTGGGTTCTCATCAAGGGTTCAAGATTGTGCGATATCTTGAAGGTTCAACATCGAGGAAGCGAGGTAATCAGCTGGACGTTCGTTGCGGGGGTTTTCGGTTCGAAGACGGCGCAAGATTGGAACGTTGGAATCAGAGGTAGAAGCTTCGCGAGGTGTTGAGGTTGCATCGCTCAATTTGCATTAGATTCAATATAGGGTTATTCGAGTCTTTGTAAATTGTGCACTAAAGCGTTTTTTTAATAAAATCGCTCAAATCGTCCGTTTGACGATTTGGGGGGAGACGTACCCGGCCGACCGCGAGGACGACACGAAAGCTGCGGGAACTCCCTAATCAATTGTTTGCGTTCTTCTTTCCTTACACTCTTTACTTTTCGAATTATCGTTAATTGATCAATTGAATTTTGTGATCGTAAGTGTTCATCAAAATTCAATTGAACTTGTCTTGAATTGTGATTGGGTATAACTTGAATTGTTGGAACTTGTGTGGTTTATCTTAGTAATTTGATTGCAATACATATCCTAATTCAATTTATCATTAAAACGCTCCAAGGCTTATACTACCTTTCCTTTGATCGAAGGGTGCAAAGTAGACTACCGATCCGGTGGGCTTCCGCATACTCAAAAATATTTTGAAAAACTCGTTGTGTAGAAAGAGTCACTTATTCACCCCCCTCTAAGTGATCGCCAAGTAGTCTAACAAGTGGTATCAGAGCCTGGTTCGATTTTAAACGATTAAACCGAGTAATTTGTGCCTATTATTAGAAAACATGGCGTTTGCACCCAAAGGGGCTTATAATAGGGCTCCTATATTCAATGGAGACCATTTCGATTATTGGAAAAGTAGTATGCGCATACACATCAATTCTTTTGATGGTGAAATGTGGAATGCTATTGAGAACGATCCGTTTGTTCCGACAAACACCGATCCTAATGGCATTGTCACCAATAAGCCTATGGCACAATGGACGGATGATGATAAAAAGAAAGTCAATTACGATGCGAAAGCTCAAAACATTTTAATCTCATCCTTAGAGATTGAGCAATTTTATCATGTTTCGCATTGTACATCGGCTAAGGAAATGTGGGATACATTAGTTACTCATTTTGAGGGTACTAATGAAGTCAAAATATCCAAGATAAACACCTTAACTCAAGAGTTCGAATTGTTTCATATGCAAGATGGTGAAACCATTGCGGATATGCAACAAAGATTTGTAAAAATTACCAACAAGTTACATGGTCTAGGTAAACCGATCACAAATCAAGATGCTACTAATAAAATTTTGAGATGTCTTAATAGGTCATGGCAACCAAAGGTCACCGCAATCAAAGAAGCGAATGATCTTACAACTTTAAGTCTCACAACCTTATTTGGTAAGCTAACGGAACATGAACAAGTGCTTAATTTGTTGGAAAAGCATGAGAAAGGTGAGAAAAAGGAGAAACACAACGAAAAGGAAAAAGAAAAGGATAAGAGGTCCATTGCTCTAAAGGCCTCCAAATCCAAGTCCAAAAAGGTTGAGCAAGTGGAGAGTAGCTCAAGCGAATACGATTCCGATGATGAGGAAATGGGGCTCTTCGTTCGACGCTATAATAGATATGTGAGAAACAATGGGATAAGACATTCCGATGACAATCTTAAGAAGTTTCGGAAAGATAGTGGTTACCGCCGGAAGAATGAAGGTGCTAGGAACTCCAAAAAGGGAATATGCTATGAGTGCGGCCAAGTTGGTCACTACAAGCCGAATTGCCCTAATCTCAAAAGAAAAGAAAAGGAGTCATCTTCAAATAAAGGGAGGAGCAAAGGTAAGAAAGCCTATGTTGCATGGGAAAGCGGAAGCTCATCTTCCTCTTCATTATCAAGCTCTATCTCAAATGGTGAAGATGTATTGGCAAATGTTTGCTTGACATCATATGATCGCAAGAAACTTGCTCCCAAAAAGGTAAATCAAAATCCCTCTAACTCATATACGCTTTTGGAATATCATGAGTTGCAAGTCGCTTTTGAAAAGTTACACAAAGAAACTAAAGAGGCTTTTCAACGACTAAAAGGTTTAATGCAAGTTAATAAATACCTTGAGGCAAAAGTTTCGAAAACGGAGCTTGAATTGAAAGCCCTCAAAGAGTCTATGATTCAAAAACCTCTTGCGACTTTTGATAGTTATGGTAACGATAAAACCGGATGTGATGGATGCTTTTACTTATATAGAGACTTGCGAAAGTTACAAGATAAGCTAAAAGAACCACCTAAACCGGAGATTACATATTCGGTTGATTTGACTAAGTTCAACAAACCTTTGAAACCTAAAAATAAAAAGTATAAGTTTGTTGAAAAGAGTCATAAGAAATGTAATCCAAACATCGTGTGGCACTATTGTTGTGATAAGGGTCATGCTATTGCCAAGTGCCAAGCTCGAAAAACTTTAAAATGCAATGGATACCTAAATCAAGCAATAGTTTTGTTACTAACCACCTAGGACCCAACATGAGTTGGGGACCTATTTCAAATGTCTAAGTTTGTAGGGAAAACGTCTTGAACCATTGACGAGAGACACCGACAACAATGGAGTTCAAGACATATGAAGAAGTAAAGTGATGAGAAAAGTTTCAACTCGACATTTGCAAGGTTATGGAAATTGATCACTTCCTACATCTAACACTTAAGGGAAGATTCTATTCTCTATCTTTGCTTTTAAATTTTTTTACTTAGCATTTGTACATTGGTTTCATATACATATACATTTTCATCTTAATATGAAGTTTGTATTGATAGTTGTCTAATCCTCCATTTCCAAGAATTTTGCTCAAAAGTATTTATAAGTTTTTGAGACTCATATGTTTAAAATGGGGATTTGACAAAGATCATTACAAACACCTAATTAAGTCCATACTTGTTTTGTATATGTTTGTTCTATTCTTATGTGTGACTTATTGTGCATACGTACACATACAATCAATTACGTATGATTCATCTTGGTACTTTTAATTCATCTATGTGAATATCTTATCATGCATTTTATGGTTTAACATGTGTTCTCATGTTATGACATGCTTTGATAGTGTTTTGATCACATGCATAAGTATGTACCTTGTTGATTATATGTGTTTAATACATACATGTTATTTGGAAGTCATAAAATTTTTTTTAAAAAAATTTATAAGTTCATGTGTTTTGGGAAAATTTGAAAATAATGCATTTTGGATCGATACAAATGAAATTTGTATGGATACATGTTAGTTACTCTGCAAATTTTCAAAATGAACCGATATGTATCGATACATATGATGCTTGTATCGATACATAACTCTTCAAATTGGACAGACACTGACTCATGTATCGATACATGCTCGCATGCTTCGATACATGCTTGCAGAAAACTGACTTGTATCGATACAAACACGAGTTCGTATCGATACAAACACGTGAAAACACCTTTTATGAATCAATTTTCATTCATTCATTCATCAAACATCACAACTTCTCACCCTCTCAACCGAACCAACATCAAAACCCTCATTCCCAAATTCTCAATCTCCCTCAAAACTCAACCAAATTCATCAAAACTTGACCCTAAATCACTTCAAATTTCATACCCAATCATCTCCACTCATCAATTTCGTGGTTCAAGCTCCTCAACCTCTACATTCAAAGGCTGGGGTTGTGTTTTTGGGTGTTTGCATCTTCAAGGTGTTTCAAAATTTTATCAAGGTAATTCATACTCTTTCATTCTCTCTGAAAAATGGCACCTAGGACTAAGTCTAGAAAAGGAAAAGAAGCAGAAACTAGTGGTGCTGCTGTAGTTGCTAATCTTGGACTTAGGGAGGAAGAGTTTGTTCACAAGGATTGCATTACCACTTATACGCAATATTGTAGAACTAGGAGCATTTTGCCTCAGAAATCTGTTAATACGGAAACTCTTAGAAATTTACATCTCAATGATATTGCGGAAATCCTTGAAAACGAACAACTTGACACTTTTTGTGATTTGCAAACCAAATATAATGATACTTTGGTTAGGATATTTTATGCTGGGTTGCAGGAGAGAAATGGTGCTGAATTTGAATTTTGTTGGGGACGTAAGGTTTATAGGTTTAGTGCAACTATGTGGTTTGACTTGTTTGGAATGAGTACCGGTAGTAGGATAACCGGAGAAGATCTTTTGGCCTATTCTGAATCTAGCCAAGTTGATTATGATTCTAATGTCTTCATCTCCTCCATCACTAGAAATGGAAATATTCCGGAAACTATGGGAACCGGAAAATTGAATGTGAACGCTAGAGTGATTTATTGGATTGTAAGTCACATATTGCGTCCTAAGAGTGCAAGTTCTAGAATGGATAGGAAAGACATTGATCTCATGTTTTTGCTAATGGAAGACCGAAAAGTTGATTGGCCTTTTTATATTGTGAGTAGAATGTTTGACTTGAGGAACTCTAGCCGTGATCAAAGCTTTGGATATTGTAGTTTGATAGCTAGCATTTTGAGAAAGTTTAAACTTGGACAAAACCTTCCCATTGAGTACACTACCCTTGGAAGGCTACAAAAATTTAGTGATACTCAAATGGCAAAGATGAATTGGACTTTAAATGTTGAAAATGTCTATGTCTACCATGGTCAAGAGGAAGAAAATGTGGATCAAGCTGCTGCTCCGAGAGGTAGGAGACCAAGAAGAAATGCTAGGCAAGATGAAGGTGAAGGTGTAGGTCAAGGTGAAGAAGGCGGCAATTGGAATGAAACGATGGGCATGCTAAGGAATATGAGCATGCAACAAACCACCTTCTACAATGATTACACTCAGAACTACCAAACTCAAAATGCTAGAATTGAAGAGTTGTACACCAACACCAATGATCTTCAAACCTATGTGACTACTCGCTTTGATGAGATGCAAGCCCAGATGCATGACTACTATCAACCTAACCCTCCTCCTAACCCGGACAACATGGATGAATGATGATAATACCTGACTTCGTGTTTATTGCATTTTATTTTCCTTTTCCGCATGAACAATTTTATTTTAGTTATTTCTTATGACTTTCTTTATTTCGATTTGGTTGTACGAATTATTTCTTATGTTGTCATGTTTTGGACAACATTACATTTTGGTTTGTATGCCTTTATATTTTGGATAATCTTGGTTGTATGGATTATTGATTATGTTTATGCATTGGTTGCATGGTTTGTTTATTTCGTCCCGTATTTTTGATATGTTAATTCTTTATAATGACGATGTTGTTACAATATTCATGCTTTGGAATTGGTTTGTTGTTCTACATTCCATATTTGTCATGATATTTGGTTTTTCGCCATTGGATTATACTTGCATATCTTGTACGTATTTATATTGATTAGGATATTCATCATAAAGTGCATTTCGACAAATGTAAGTGCACAATATGACCATGATAAAAACGTTTTGGACTTGATACTTCTAATGAGTTCTCTTCTTCTTTTTGATATTGTCAAAGGGGGAGAGATTTGGATTGCACAAGCTAAGGAAAGAATTCTTGATTATCAACATATCAAACGCATTATGGCATCAACTCAGGGGGAGCGTGCTTATGATTAGCCTTGATGTAATTGCGTCTGTATACATATTGCTATTGTATTGCATATTAGGTATAGGCTTAGTTTAGCTTATGCAAAGTTTTGACAATTATCAAAAAGGGGGAGAATGTAAGTGCACCAGTTCATTCCCTTGTTTTAATAATTGTCAAAACACATGAAAATAGAGTAGAACATATTTTGGCAACATTACAAATGACTTGACAGCGAAAAAAAACTATTTTTAAACTTTGAAAAATTGATTTTTAGGTATTATGTATCGATACATATACATGTGTATCGATACAAATGTCCTGAAACTACTTCAGACTGATTTTGTGCATTTTGTATCGATACATACTTCGTTTGTATCGATACAAAACTGGTGTCTCAGGGGCAGAGAGTCTCTTGTGTATCGAATCATGCTTACATGTATCGATACACACCTATATCTCTTAGAAAACCAGAGAGTGCATGATGTATCGAATCATGCTTGCATGCTTCGATACATATCAGTCAAGATTTCAAGAAACTGATGTATGTTCGATACACACACGTGTTTGTATCGATACATAGGTCAAAATTTCACATTTGAACGCTGGTCAAAGGGTTTGTATCAATACAAACCTTCATATGTATCGATACAAGTCTGTTCTGTTTTGCCTAAATTTGCTCAATTCTATTTTCTCTATAAATAGCAATATGAGTTTTTGTTGTAAAGATGAGAATCCATCTGAAAAACACATTTGATCAAAATTTGAGAGAGATTTTGGATCAAAGACTTATTCAACACACGTTCATCATCTTCTATCAAATCACTTCCAATTTGAGATTGAGTATGAGATCAATCAAGGGTTCTTAGTTGATTTGGTGGATAACGTTCGGTGCAATTCGCGGTGAATCAGAATTGCGATCGGGTTGAATTGCGTTGGAGGTTTGGGTTCTCATCAAGGGTTCAAGATTGTGCGATATCTTGAAGGTTCAACATCGAGGAAGCGAAGTAATCAGCTGGACGTTCGTTGCGGGGGTTTTCGGTTCGAAGACGGCGCAAGATTGGAATGTTGGAATCAGAGGTAGAAGCTTCGCGAGGTGTTGAGGTTGCATCGCTCAATTTGCATTAGATTCAATATAGGGTTATTCGAGTCTTTGTAAATTGTGCACTAAAGCGTTTTTTTAATAAAATCGCTCAAATCGTCCGTTTGACGATTTGGGGGGAGACGTACCCGGCCGACCGCGAGGACGACGCGAAAGCTGCGGGAACTCCCTAATCAATTGTTTGCGTTCTTCTTTCCTTACACTCTTTACTTTTCGAATTATCGTTAATTGATCAATTGAATTTTGTGATCGTAAGTGTTCTTCAAAATTCAATTGAACTTGTCTTGAATTGTGATTGGGTATAACTTGAATTGTTGGAACTTGTGTGGTTTATCTTGTGGTTTATCTTAGTAATTTGATTGCAATACATATCCTAATTCAATTTATCATTAAAACGCTCCAAGGCTTATACTACCTTTCCTTTGATCGAAGGGTGCAAAGTAGACTACCGATCCGGTGGGCTTCCGCATACTCGAAAATATTTTGAAAAACTCATTGTGTAGAAAGAGTCACTTATTCACCCCCTCTAAGTGATCGCCAAGTAGTCTAACAGATACGTCCCGATACACGTATCAGAAAAGTATCGGTTATATCATTATTTTTAAATAAACAAATAATATCTGATATGTGTCTGATACAAAGATTATTTTTTGGATAGTATTTGTGATTTTGTTTGGATAGTTTTAATGGTGTTCTTTTTGTATAATACACTACAATAAGACGTATAGCTTAAGATGTATCAGTAATCATTATGTTCTGGGGACTAACTTACGATGTTCTCATGTATCAGACCTTAGGAGTTTCCAGTATTGATTGACTTTGGGTTATTATGATGCTCCTGTATCAGACATGCTTGTTTGTATCTTTAGCACTTCTTGTGTTTTTCCTTTGTCAATATAATTTTTTACTTTAAAAAAAAAACTATGGTATCCCACTATATACTGTAATAGGTAGTTAAGCGTTTGAACTTGTCTCAAAATTTTAGTATAAGAATAGATGTTTTCTGCTTTTAATTATTAATATTATTGATTTTATGTATGTTTATATATTGTGTATTTATATATTTAATTTTAACTTTAATTTTTAAATAACCTATCGCGGCAGTATCGGATTGAAAATTTTAAAAATTTTCACGTATCGACGTATCGGTATCGTATCGTATCCGTATCGTGTGCCGTATCGGGGGCTTTGATGGGTTGTCTCAAAACAAAGAAAGACCCTTGTTTGAATATCTTCCTTCAAACTTCGAAGACCAAATTCAATACATGTGTCTTCAATCTTGGACTCACTTCAGTCCAAAAAAATCCCAAAAAGTGCACTAGTGTTTTCGGCCACTCAATCTTTCCCTTCGAGAACCTTCGTCTCTCTGAGTGAT
The DNA here is from genome assembly GCA_030408175.1 of Trifolium repens. Taxonomy (NCBI): domain Eukaryota; kingdom Viridiplantae; phylum Streptophyta; class Magnoliopsida; order Fabales; family Fabaceae; genus Trifolium; species Trifolium repens. The sequence goes on from CP125851.1 coordinate 54,376,927, forward strand.
CACACAAAATCGCATTCACTCTCTATTCTTCTTCCGATGCTGCTCGGAAGAATCGAGCAGTTTCAATCCCTTTGCAGATGAATTCAACTCAGTTCAATTTCCATGTATGATTCTACAATCATGTGGAACTCTCTCTGGCGATCTAGAGATCGTTTCTCCTTGGATCAACTCAGGTCAAATTACTCACCGCTTAATTTCATTCTAATTCCTTCAATTTTTATCATTCTCTTGATGCGTTGTAGTTTTCATTTTTCAGGTACTTAACTGATCAATTGGCAAAAGTTCAAGTTGTTAACGAGGTTAATAAGGTATTGTTTCCGTTCCCTTTTACATGTCTCTTTGGTAGAAAGAAATTGTTACTACTATTATTTAGTGCATATTTGGTACCACTGCTGTCTGTGTGTGGTTATGCAAGGACAAAAATTGATTTTGAGTAGATTGATTAATTGAAATTGATTCTGGCTAGAAGCGAGTTGAAGGCAAAATGATTTATGTTTGAATACATTCATGCAAAAATTAGTTGAACATAAATTTGAGTGTAAAAATCAATTCTAGAATCTAAAACTCTAATGTCTAGCTTCAAAGTTAGAATCAATTTTGAAGGCAAAATCAATTATATACTCTAGAGCAACCAAACATGTCAAAAATCAAGTATACTCCCTCCGGTCTCATATATAAGAAACAAAACAAAAAAATTTAAAGTCTTAAATATAAGCAAAAATCTACTTCAATTATTAAGTTTTATGACATTATTCCAATTTCAACCAATAAATGCAATGTTTTACATTTTCCAAGAAGGTATAATGTGTTTTTTCTCATCGGTTAATGTATTTTAACTACTTTCTTAAAGGAAGAGCTTTTTTGAAAATTTTCTTATATACAAGACTAGAGGGAGTACACCTCTAGAATAAATAGATGTTGTTTTGTCAATAATACCCTTAACTATTTATTGTAGAAAGAGAAATGGGTTGAATGAGATAATAAATAGTTAATGTGTTACAGAAAAGAAAAAAAAACGGATGATTCCATCATAAGTGACAAAATTGATTGATTTTTTTGATATGTGTAAAAAACCTTGAAATGGCAACTAAAAAGGAACAGAGGAAGTAATATAATTAAATTTAATCACCTCATGTAGCCTGTGACTTTATTTGATTTGAATTGTTCTTCACGGTTGTCCCAAATATCTCAATTCTGTTATTTGTGAAGGATTTTGTTATTGAGGCTCTCAGATCAATTGCGGAGTTGATGACATATGGTGATCAACATGACCCGAGCTATTTTGAGTGAGATTCCTCATTGTTTGTGTTCCTTGCTATAACTTTTGTAGTGCTGGAAGTTTATTGTATCTCTGTCTTATGTCAGATACTTCATGGAAAAACAAGTCATGGGCGAGTTTGTTCGTATTCTAAAACTTAGCAAGACTGTTAGTGTTCCTCTTCAGTTGCTGCAAACAGTTAGCATTTTGGTCCAGAACCTAAGGAATGAGCATGCTATATGTAGGTTTATTATTTTGTGAAGTTTCCTGTTCAGAAATTTCTTACTTTCTTTAGTTTCTCAATTGATATGTCATAACAATGTTGATGGTTTAATAATATTATTTGCTGAATTTTTGTTGCAGACTATTTGTTTAGTAATGAACATATAAACTACCTGATAACTTATTCGTTTGACTTTCAAAATGAAGAGCTGTTGTCTTACTACATATCCTTTTTAAGGTCCGTTTTAAAGTTATTTACTTAACTGGTGAATTGTGGTTGATTTCACTGCATAGAACCTGTTTTATGGGGCCATTATGTTTTTGCTAAGTTCCTCTTGTCTTTGTTTAATATTGCTAATCAGTTATCTGATTGCTTGTATTATTGTTCTTTGTAGAGCAATAAGTGGGAAATTGAACAGGAATACGGTTTCACTGCTTGTGAAGATTCGCGGTGTAAGTTTAATACCCCAAGAGTCTTTTTCTTCTGATTATTTGAATTGTAGCTCTCGAGGAGCCTTGTGATGTGATTCTGTCTTTGTAAGTATTGGTTAGTGAATATCATGTTCTAGGCACTGAAGTTGTATTGTCAAGGAGAGTGTTCTATTGAGGTTTTCTAGTGTAGGTTCTTGACTTTATAAGATGTACAATGGTGCTGGATTTTATTCTTTGAACACACCTTTAATGAAATTTGATGGCAAGGAAAAAATAAGAAAGGAAAGGACCAGTAAGTGAAAGATAGAAATGCAATGAAAAATGAAAAGTTGTTTTTTATATTTTCAATGTGGATGACGTTGAAACAGAAACCTGTTGGAAGTTGGAACATTGTTAGCTTGTTCCAGTCTAACATTGTGAGATCATTAATTTTCTTTTAGCATGTAGTTAATCTTTTTGTGTCCATCAAGTCTTTTAAATACAGTCGACTTATTTTCCAAATGTTTCAATGTATCTTTTTATGCATTTAGGACGAAGTTGTTTCATTTCCACTGTATGTTGAGGCCATACGCTTTGCCTTTCATGAGGAGAATATGGTTCGCACTGCAGTACGAGCTGTGACCCTTAATGTTTATCACGGTGAGATTTTATTGTTTCACATAGCTCCTCTTTGTTATTTTTTTCCATCTTTCTCATTTCTATCCTGAACTCAATTTTTATGATGAGAAGAGTTAAAATTTCTAATGCATAAATTCTTTACATTTTTCAGTTGGAGACGACTCTGTAAATAGATACATATCCAGCGTACCTCACAAAGATTATTTCTCAAACCTGATTTCATTTTTTAGGAAGCAGAGCATGGATTTAAATAAGCTGGTCTCTCATACACTGATGTAAGCAACTTCTTTTCTCTTCTGTATATTTGCTCAAGATTCTAGTGTCTAAAATATCAATTTTGGTTATTGCATACTGAGACAGAAATCCAGGCCCAGATTCAACCTCTACAATTCTTGCTGCTATAGATGAAATTGAGGACAACCTATACTACTTTAGTGATATTGTTTCTGCTGGAATTCCTGATGTTGGTTGCCTAATTACAGACAGCATTTTGACGGTTTTGATATTTCCATTACTTCTTCCTTCTCTGAGGATAGCAATTGATAATGTACGAAGCCTTACTTAATGTCCTTGTCAAATCTCTTTTTCCAGTTCCATCTTTGTTGAAGGGTCTTTTACTATGCAAATTGTTATTATTAATGTTTGGCAGCACATTAATGCAGGACATACAAAGTGGCGTTGTGACTTCTCTCTACTTACTATGTTGCATTCTGAAGATAATCAAAATTAAAGATTTGGCAAATACCATAGCTGCTGCTCTTTCTTATCCCTCAGAGGCCTTTGCAAAAAGTTCTGGGGGTAAATTCAATAGCCATATATCTGATCATGGTTTCCCATCTGAATACCTAGTGTCAAATAATCATAATCTTACCAAGTCTGATATAAGACACTCAATGTTTAATGTTCCACACTCTTCTAGTTCTTCAGGCTTTCATCCAGAAGGTGTTCTCATGCAAAATGATTGTGGCAATTCAAATTTGTCTTTAAGGTAAAAGCTACATTTTTCGTGCTTTGAAATATACATTGTTCACTATTTTAAGTTAGTTTGTCACTAAAAGTGGAAACACTAATGAATACATGCCAACTCAAACTATACGCTGTTATTCAAATGAAAATATGTAATATTGTGTTCTACATGCATGCATATATGCACATATTAAACATGAAGCGCTTTTGGCTTTTTGTGTAAATCTTTAAGATGATTTTTTAGAAGCAAAACATGTTTCAAATAAATAGTAATATTTTTGGTAACTTTTGTGGTATATATGCTTTAGATATATCTTGTTAACATCTTATAATGGTTAAGTTGTTCTACTTGTGTTAAACATTATTTATAAGATATCTCAATCTCATTATTACTACTATTCTGATGACTCATTATTGATGTAGGGATGTTTTGCTTGCATATGTAACAAAAGGAGATGATATACAAGTATTGGGTTCTTTGAGTGTACTTGCTACACTACTGCAAACTAAAGGTTTTATATCTACACAATAGTCACTCAGACACAAACATAATTGCTTATCTATTGCATCCTATTTTGTTTACTTCGTAAAGTTTGTTCTACAGAACTTGATGAATCAATGCTAGATGGGCTTGGAATTCTTCCGCAGCGCAAACAACATAAGAAGCTCCTATTGGTAAGCCACATTTGATTTATTGTTGACATATCATTTTATTGACATTGTCTATTGCTGCAGCAAGCTTTAGTTGGTGAGAGTTCAGGTGAAGAAGAACTTTTTTCTTCCAAAAGCAGCTTGACAAGGGATAGCACTGGTAGTGATATTGATGCTTATCACAAAAAAATCAAGGTTTGCAACTCCTACTCTTCAGAAATCATCTATCTATTTTAATTTTCACTGACAATATATAGATTTTAGAATCTCCTTTTCTTGATGCTGGCTTCTTTACATTTTCCGTGTATCACAGGATCGGTACGGAATATCTTGTCAGTCTTCTGTTGTTGGAAATAGCCCTCATGCAAATAGATTTCAGGTAATGTTTTTATAGTTGAGTCTTGTTGATATAGTGTTTTTTTTTTTTGGTTTCTCTATAGCATGTTAAATTCCTTGACTGATAATTGGTAGGTTCGTCTTTTCATTTAAGATCATGGAACTGTAACCTTAGAGTACTCAATAATTCGGCTTTATGGTAGTGGATATGTATAGTTACCAAAATTTTCACAAACCTTTTTGAACTGCATTTGGGTTGCCCATTCCAATATGCGGCGTGTTACTGTTCCAGCTCACTATGCTGGAGTTGAATAACTGATGTTCCTGCAGCACGTGACCTGTTTAGGCTTTTCAACACAAATATAACTTTTTTTTATTAAACAGACTAAAGGAAAAGTATCTGACAAAAATCACAAATGGGAATGGACTTGGAAATTGCAGAGTGCAAACTTTGTGAAGAACTTGTACTCTGCACAGTGCTGGCAAACTCAAACCAGAGGTTTTTCCTCAAAAAATAGTTTGATTTGGCTTTTAAACATGAATTTGTTTGGGATCTTTGCAATTATAGAAAGGTCAACTCATAAGCTCAAGTGTTATTCCATCAAGTAAAAAACAAGCTTATTTGGTAGAAGTACAGAGAGCTGGTCTTAGCAGTGTCCTACACGACTAGCAGACATTAAATGCAATCTGCAGTTGAGACTTTTTTTTTCTTGTGGAGGTTGAATTCATTTCATACTTTAACTATAAATTGAACAATTTTTTTTGGTGTTATGGTATATTAGATTTTTATATTGGGCATAACTCATCCTTACAAAACCGGCTTGTAAGGTGATGGGTGCTTCTCTTTATAAAGTGTTATCAGGTCTTATATCTTTTCTATGTGGGACTTGGGTTTTTCCCAATACACTCCCTTACTCTCAACACTATTGGGCTTGGTGTGTGTATATAAATGGTGGCTGGCTCGATCGATAGACTATGATACCATATTAGATTTTTATGTTGGGCCTAACTCATCCTTACAAAACCAAACTACGTGCTTTTGCTGGTATAGTGCAAAACACATATGTGGTAGGAGCTCGGAAAATGGAAATTAGATAGGAAAAACCAAAATAGTGGAACTGCATTATTCAAAAGCAAAAACAGTAAATGGAGAATACAATTCTCTCCAGGGGTACTCTCCTTACAATGGATCTCTCCTTTCACATACAAAGACATGATACACTCATAAATAACATTGCCCATGGATGGTTTTCTTCTTCTTTAATTGCAATTTAGCATAATCTTAGTTTGTGTTGTTTAAATTTATTACTTAAATACCGTGTACCTGAATTTCAGGTGATTGATGCATTGGTGAGCCTTTTTTGCCGCTCTAATATATCCGCGGAGACTCTATGGGAGGGTGGTTGGCTTTTGCGTCAGTTGCTTCCTCACAGTGAATCAGAATTCAACAGCCATCACCTTGAATTGTTGAAAGTAAGAACATGACGTTTTTCTAAACATACCCTCAAGTGCATAAAACATTCTTTTATGATTATATAATGCTTACAAATATATAAAAGTTCACATGTTTTCTTTGTAACTTAACGTAATATTGCTGGTTGCTATTGTGAAAATATAATAATTACTTTCTACTCTGTAAGATTATCAGTTCAGTAGGTCATTTGAGGAAGCTGAGCAATTTGAGAAAAGATACAGATACAAATTACATAATTGAATTAAAATTTTACACAAATATATTTATAATTTAAATCATTAACAATCGACTAATTTATAAAACATATGGGTCTCGATATGAATATACCATTCCCATTTGAGCGACTTCTGTTATATCCAACTTAAAAGAACAGTTATGTTTAGGTCAATAATAAAGAAATGGAGAGTTAGTGACGGGAGAGTACAAAATTAAAACACAAAAATAGGATTATAGGAAAATGTTAAAAAAACACTTTTTGGTAAAAATAGTAAATGGATGCTTTGAAAGATTGTACTTTTTGATAATTTATGTTTCCTCTTTGCTACATGATGCCTGCAATAGAATAGCCACGTTTGTGTAACCAGGATCATAGAAATTCATGAAAAAGATATACACTAAGAATGTAAAAAAAGTGATCTATTCGGGAAAAAACATTGTTTTGCCTCTCCTAATGCAATTATATCAAGTTTCTTCTCTAATACAGGTTTCTTACAACAACTGTGCTGCTGCTCTTGTAGAGGAGGTTAAAGGCATCTGGACTGACTTCCTTATTTCTGTTTTATGTGATGAGTGGCGAAAGTGCAAAAGAGGTGATTTTTATATGATATTCTGTTCTGCTTGATTGTTGCTATGTTTGAGAGGCCTACTTGTGTGCTTGAACTAGAACATTTTGTAACTGCAGCAATGGAATCATCATCTCCTCCGAAAGAACCAAATTGCGTGCTTTTGCTGCCACATCCACATTATAAATTATCTTTAGAAGGTATTCTTCTACCCATTTCAACATTCATATGTCCTTTGGTTGGTTGCCTTTGTTATGGACTATGAAGAAGAGTAAATAGACCTTAATATGATATTTTTATTGTTCCTACAGATAACACTCCAAAGGGATCATCATTTGCTGCGGGAGAAAGAATGCAGGAACTGGTCAAGGTCTGTTCTTATTTAACCCCTAGCACACATTCTTTCTTTTTCATGTGCAGACTGGCATGAAAAATTAGAACACTGTGTGATTCTCAATTCTGGTTCTTCATAGATTGCGTACCTTTATATGGTGAAGAATTTTTTGTTGTTTCCTTTCTCATTTAGGTATTTGTACTACTGCACCAACTTCAATTATTCACTCTTGGGAGAGCTTTACCTGAGCAACCTCCAATTGACCCTACTGGCGATCTTCCCACAAATTGTCGTGCGCAGACTTCTGGGCTTGATGTATCAGGCCCAAAGGCAGGCACTGAAATCAGCCTTGGTTAGTCATCTGAACTAAAGTTTCTCATATCATCTATACTGGTATTGCTGAAGTAGTCAACCAACCAATAATATACTGGTATTGCTGAAGTAGTCAACCAACCAATAATAATAAATACCAAACTTTTTAACAAAGTGACGAACTAATGATTGACAACAAATAAATATGGCTTAGACATAGTCACGGGTTACCTGTTTTGAAGCTTATGTAATGGCTTTGGTCATAGATTATTTTTAAATTTATCTTATTTTTCTTGTGCAGTTAATGCAGTGCCTTGTAGAATTGCTTTCAAGAATGGCAAAGAACACCATTTTTGCTTTCGAGCAATCTCTTTAGGAATATCTGGCTGGCTTGTTCTTGCAGAAGAATTGCCATCACAAAAGTCCCATGGAATCGTTCGGGTCACTGCACCTTTGGCCGGGTGTGATGTATGTATTGTTATCCACTAACTTTTCATTTGGTTAGTTGACAGTCATGGTACAAAATAATTTGCAAAATGGCCTCAGCTTAGGAATAAACAGCCCTCAATTGGATTATAAGTTTGTTGGCAAAATAATTAATAATTAGTACTTTGGTGGTTTTTCTAAATTATTTTGCTAATAATTCATTTTTTCAATTAATTTTGTTGGTTTGCATACAGAATAATTTTTGTTAATGTATTTTGAAATATTTTCTTGTATATAATTGCTTCAACTTTGTATAATATTCTTATGATTAATATCTGTCCTCATTATTTAGCCCAGGATTGATGATACACATTCAACATGGTTACACTTGCGGATCCGGTCATCCTCTTTACCCTTTTTAAATCCTGCCAAATCGAATGACTATGGGAGAATGAAAACAAAAAGTTTGGTTGATGGAAGATGGACATTGGCGTTTAGGGATGAGCAGTCTTGCAACTCTGCTTTAGGGATGATTGTTGAAGAGATCAATATTCTGAGTGATGAGGTTCATAGAAGACTCAAACCTTTGCTCAACCTTGAAACTGCAATAGATTTATCATGCACACATTTGTGTGTTCCCGAAGATTCCTCTAATAGAATACTTCCCAAATCATTGTAAGTTGTTTGGCTTGGTTAGTGTTGCTACCCTGTTGTATATGCCCGCGAAATACATAACCAGATTTTAGATTAGTAACTGGTTAGAGTGTCATTGCTAAGTCCACCTATCTTTTTGTATACTAGCCTTTTCTTGATCTGTAACTTCACCCCTTACTCTATCAAGTAAGTTTTCGAACAAATGTAAATATATGAGGCAACCTCACAAGGAAAGTTCTTTCTCCTATTTTTAGTGTCTTTATTTTTCTTGTTTGGAATGCTCTTCTATTTTGTATAAGAGTAGTGCTATTTGGTACGAGAGAATTTGATCAAGAAAAACAAGAATGCTTACATGTAGTGTTATAAGTGGTGGGTCAAAATGTAACTCCCCTTTTTGAGGAGATCATGGGTGAGTTGGTATTAAAATTACTCCCTTAATTTTGTCTTCTTGTATTTCTTATTTTTCACTTCTCGTATCAACAATCATTTTTCTTTGTATAAATATGTGCTGATGCTATATGGAAATTTGCAAGCATTATCTTTCTCCCTCCACTGCTCTGAGCTGCTATACCGTGTTCAGCAGTGTTAATGCTGATTATTTGAATGTTATTCAATTACTCATTTTGATTATGTCTACATTCTTCGTCGCTACCATGTCCTTTATATTTTAGCCTTAGCAGGGGTAAATTCTAATGTTAGATTTTGTAGCATTGTTGAGATGCACCAACTTCAAGAATAGTGCTAAGTTGTAGCTTGGTGTTTTCCAAATATTGTATAATACTTCCTCTGTTTTTTTTACCCTCTGAATTTTAATTGCAAATTTGCAATCCCATAAGTTCTTCAGTTGGGAATACTTAGTTACAAAACATATTGAACTGCAATTCGTAATGTTTATGAATAGAATGATCTAAAAGCAGAACACCATATACCAATACAACACAGTTCATATAGTCATAACAATTTCATTAGTCCTTAATCAAATCTTGATTATTGAGACAAAGTAATTCCAAACTAAATTTGTATGAAAAATAAAATACAACAACTTTTTTTTTATTGAGAATTGTTACTAGGCCCATACTTTCGAACTCTCTCATCAATCCACTCCCTCATATCCCCCAACACAAGATTAGCAGACTCATCAGGCTCCCCTTGAATCAAAGAATGATACATTCCATCATAAAGCTTCAAAGTCTTATCCTTAGATGAAGCCTTCTCAAACAAAAGCTTAGAAGAAGACGGACACGTGACACCATCAGCAGTACCATGTGCCGTAAGAAACGGCACCGTTACATTAGAGAAATTGTCCTGTACATACTGAGTAACCCTAAGAAGCTCCCTCATGGTTCCTACTCTAGGTGGGCCCGTATACCTTCTTGGATTAGAAGCAATAATCTTCAGCTTATTTGGATCCCTAATCGCTTTTCCGACCATTTTATTATCAGGCATAGCAGCCCACGTGTCAGCTAAACCAAACAAAAGACCGTACACAAACAAATGAACCTTACTAGGTTTCATATCCTCAGGGATCACGAAAAGCGGCGCCGAGAATATCAAACCCGTCCACGTGTCCGGTTCTGATTGAAAGTACATGAGCATTGTTGCTAAACCACCCATTGACTCACCGAAGAGAAACGCCGGAAGGTTGTTGTAAGGTTGACTACGACGGACGTGGACGAAGTAGGAAAGTGAGGCGGCGGCGACTTTTTCCATGTCGCCGAGGTAGCAACGGAGACCGTCGGAACGGCCGTGACCTAAGAGATCGGCGGTGAAAACGGCGTAACCCCAGGTGGCGAAATTGATGCAGATTTTTTGGAAGAGCCAGCCGGTGTCGGAGCCATAGCCGTGAGTCATGTAAACGGTGGCTTTGATATCAGCGTTGAGTGGGAGAAAGGATTGTGTGAAGATTTTACCGTTAGGAGTTTCGAAGTGTGATTTGGTGTTACGCACTCCTTGAGAGGTGTAGTATTCTTCTTCTGGCATGTTGCCCCAGAAATTTTGGGGAATCTCCGATTCCGGTGCCATTGGGTCTGTTGTGGTGGTGGAAATGGGTGGAGGATGGATAATAGTAAGAAGAAATTGGTGAGAGAAAAATATTTTTTATACAAAAAAAGTTGCAATGTAGGGAGTTAGTGGGTTGGTTGGTGGGTGGGACCCATGGGAGTTGGTGAACCAACCTACTACTACCCCGGTCCATTATTGGAGTTGAAACGTGTTTGGGTTTGTTTGTTTGTTGAGAGTTTGGGTTATAATTGAGCCCATATCTAGATGTTGGGCTTGTTAGTTGAATGAAAGGAGAATGAAAATGTTAGTTCAATAAAAAGAAAAGAGAGATACTTTTTGCACCCCCAAATCTCACGCGCACTCCCAGTATTCTCAATTTACCTACTTTAATATATTTAATTCCAATATCAAATCTCATTTTGATATATTGATTTGTCCTTCTAGTATTTTGTTCTCTAGTGTTTCTTTTGAAAATTCAAGGATTACTTAAATAATAACAAAATATCACATCTATACTAGGGCTGAAGAGAATCACATTAATCAGATATATGATTGAAAGTGGGTTTTGAAAAGCACTCACAAACAAGCCAAATTCTTGATGAAGACAAAATAAACCATCCACAACTTTCTATATGCTTCATACCAAGCTAAGTTTTCATTCTAATTTAAGACAACTGCTCACAATATTGTGAGAGGATTTTGGAGCTAAATCAAACAGGTTCTAGTTATTTTATCAAGGGAAAAACACTAGTAATATGAGCAATGTAGGTGAAACTTCTCACCTATGTTCTCTTCTATGCGAAGAACAAAATACCTGTATAAGATAAGCATAATTATTTTAGCATCTTATAGTACAAAAGGGATAATAACAACCAAAATCTATCAATAGTTATGGAAAACCACCTGCTACTGTCAATAACAGGTTCGATAGTTATGGACAAAAAATTCCATATTATAGACTCTAGTCAAACCACAATGAGTGAGTGATATGATAATTGCCTTTGTCGTTGGAGTATATATTCTTAGTTTGAAAGAAGACACACTGTGAATTCAACTGCTTCCCCAAACATCGTGTTCGTATTCCTCACTCCACCGTGCTAGGGTTTGCATCCACCGAACTCAAACTCAAATTCTTGTATCTGCTCTTCTGTGGCAGTTGAATTTATTGAAGAAAAAGAAGATGACTCAAGACGAAGAGATGAAAGATCACCCAACACCTTCCCACTCCATTACTCCACCTATTCAATCTACATTGCAAAGTAAGTATCTTGCTCAGATCACTTCATCTCCCAATTATCTTCCTTCGTTTTCTTTTCCTCAATTTTCTCTTTTTCAATTCACAGATTTGAAGGAAATAGCATCGATCATCGAAACCGGTTCAAACTCTAAGGAAGTTCGCAGATAATATGGACTTCGATGACAATTTTGACTATCAAAATTAGCTGATGAGTAATTTTATATGAGATGCTAACATGTGGCAGGGTAATGACTATTGACATTGATGAATATAATTTTCTTAATTGTGTATAGTTAGATTCTTTGCTCAATGGGCTAGGCTTCACACAGAAGAAGGCAGATTCTCAAGTTAGATGGTCTGTGCCAAACACAGTCTTACAAGTGGGTTGCAAGGTTGTTATAGGAAGTGACCAGAGGTTGTCATATCTAGGGAGGACCTAGGTAGAATTAGCACGGGTAGTGTCTAAGTGATAAGTTGTAAACTGGGACTGTTTAGCTTTGAATTGGAACTATCATAGTGGATTCATTCCTGGATTGGTATCCCCCAGACGTAGGTGAGTTGCACCGAACTGGGTTAACAAACTCATTGTGTTTTTTATCTTCTGCACTTTATTTTCCTTGTTCATCAAGTTATCGTATGTCCATGATGTTAACACATTAGGAACCACATCGTATATCTTAACCCTAACATGCTCCACATCACGTTGCACATCTGTGACTTGCTACCGGAATTTCAAATCTTACACGTGGCTGACGGTTTGAACACGTGGACATTATTTTGGACACGTTCGGTAATATATATTAATATTTTTGGGGTCAATTCCATTATTATAAGTAATATATATTAATTTTAATTATTACTTTTTTATTTAGTTAGCATCTCATATAGCACCAAGTAAGAGAACTAATTATGTTTGGGGGTTAATAACCGATTATCCCAAAAGTTTAAGCTGTTAGATTATGTTTAATTACTTCAGAAACTTGTTCAATTTCCATCCTCAAGAAAGACATTCAAATTACCACCTCACTTAAGCACGGTTTACCCAACCATTGCGTACAATAATCGTGGTTGACTATTGTTGAACTCGTGTAAAAAAACAAAGAGCATATATATACAATTTTATTTTTGAGTTGTTTCAGTGAGCTCCTTTGTTTCATAGGTTAGTATTTTCATTGAATCCTTTACATGTGTCAGAACAAATACTTCAGGATAAATAGTCTATAAAAGTGGGCATTTTTGCATTTTCTTAGTCCTCACTACATTACTCACAAAGTGAAAATGATTCCTCTTATATTGTTTTATTAAATTGGGTTGAAAGCTTCAAGAGCAAACGATAGAGAAAAAGTTGATATAGTAAACGCAAGAATAATAAAAAAAAAAATTTCTTATCTGAAATTTTCTGTTTGTACACAAATAATACTAATTATTGTCCCACTTTTCACAAAAATTTCTGTAATGTCCTTGTTTGTGGGTAGAGGTACTATGGTGCCCTTGGCAAGGTTGCCGTACATGTGGACATGACACCCTTGGCAAGGTTGCCATCTCTATTTAATTTTTGTGTGTGTTCTTTTTGTTGGAAAGAGTTAGGTATGAAGAATGTTATAAAACTCGATTTTTTATTTACTACTATGTCTATCTGAATTGTGCATGATCAAGCTGAATTGAAGCAAACACAAATCCAAAACAAGATAACATTCAAACAAGCTGCAGAATCTAAACATTGGAAATAGACAAAACTTTGGAATTAGACAGAATAATGGAGCAATCGAAATTACCTCTGGCACAACCTGTTGATGAGCATCTTGAACATAGAAGATTTTCACATCTGGAAGGTTATCTACCTGAGCAGCCAAGATCAAAGTCTAGAAATTAAATATGTTTTCAAAACATAGAAATGTTTTTTGAAAACAAAAATCGAATTAACAAAATATCAAACATAGAACATGTTTATCTATAAAAAATATATGTTACAAAACAAGAATCAAACGTTTTAACAAAAACATAACTCAGATCTAGTCATTTTTAAAGTTAAAATCCAAAAATTAAACACAAAAAAAGAAATCGAACGAAAAACATAATCAAAACAGTTGAAACAAACATAATCAAACGTTTTAACATAAACATAACATAGATCTAGTAATTTGTAAAGTTCAAATCCGAAAATTAAACGCAAAAACAGAAATCAAATTGAAAAAAAATATATCAAAAATGTTCTCTATCATCATCTAGAAACAACGAATCGATATTAGGAAAAGGAATCACCTGATCATCCGCGTTCTCCATTTTTGAATTGTTTGTGAGAAGAATGAGAAGTATGAGAAGCAGAGAAGAGTGAAATGTTTGTGAGAAATTTGAATTGTTTAAAATTTAAGGAGGGAACCAAGTATTTATTAGTTTCATGGACTCAGTGTGGATTGGGCCTCAAGCCCGCAAAATTGTTTTAGATGTCATAACTTAAAATAAATTAATAAAATAGAGCTAAGATTTGATTAAAGTCAAGGAGACATATGTTCTATACTTTAATTTTTTAAAGATGTTTAAATGAATTGATAAAATAGAACTAAAAATTATTAAAGCTCTTTAATATAGTTTATAGATTTTTAATATAGCTTTTAACAAAAAATTATTATGTCACATCCCAAGTACTAATTAGCTTTCTTGGAGGTATCTGCATAAACAGTAGAAACCCATTAGCTTGACACCAAAGAAAAATAGCTTATGATCATTAAAAAAGATGAAGAAAATTAGTTTATAGAAACTTAATCTATAAACTAGTGTATTCATGCAGATCAACGATTACTCGATTGAGATTGTCAGTCTAAATTTTATGATCGATATTTTTAATTTTGTTTTTAAATTAAAATTTTTGTTAAAAACTTAGATCGCCTAATCTCAAATGAAAACCAATATTTACCCGCATAATAAAACTGAAAGATTTTATGTCTCACAATGAAAAATCTATAAACTACTATAAACCACTTTTTATTTTTTCATTTTATACCAAATACATTTATCTAGCTCCATTTTTAACCTTTATTTTGCTTTATATCCAAATATATGGCAAAGTTGTAATAATATCATTTACTTATTTATTTTCATTGTTAATGTTATAAGCTTAGCTGCTGACTACTGTTCAGTCCAAAACAAAATGTTTATCAAGAATTCTTTGGTCATTTTTCATTGACTTGTTTCCAAAAATATTATCAAGTGGTTTCTTGACTTGTTTCCAAAATTCCCTTTTCTTAAGAGTTTGATATTAATCTGTTGCAAATTGTGTGAGAGGATTAATATTTCAAGTGTTCGACTTGTGTTAAAGTTTTCACATTGCTATAACTTCAAGGAGGTCAACATCGATGCTCCAAATTTATTGTCATGTGAATGTGAATGTTATGATACCGGTTCTTTAAAGCCTATTATATCTTTTTTAAGAAATTCTAGTGAACTGAAAGTCAAAATCCTGATCGATTTCGCTTTTGTGGATCTTTGCAACTTGAGGAAATTTGTCCAAAACATCAAACCTCATAGTGTTTTGACATCACTATCTCTATGCATCAATCCGCCAAGTATGGTGAGTATGAATTAGCTTCTTGATTGGTTAATTCAATTTGTATAGTTATTGATTGTTATTTTTGTGTATCCAGAATCTATACCAATAACGCTTATTAATAATTTTACTCCTGAAATTCTACAAAAGGGTTTTATTTTAGTCTGCTATAAGAATAATTTACCTCTTGTTACTTAGGATACGAGTGTGTAAATAACAAAATTGAGGAAAAAAAGAGTTCGCATTCTAGAATGCAAACTATAAACCGAGTTCGCTTTCTAGGATGTGAACCTTATAAAAATCTTTTTTTTTTCTCATCTCTACCTTTCTCTCATCTTCTATGAAACAACTTTAAATGAAACATAATTTGCAAGTTAAAGTGTAAACCCTTCATTCACCTAATTTTTTAATTTGTAAGTATAAATGTAAACTTGGTTTTATCAAATAACGTAACAATTTAGTATAGCTATATTTTTTTTTCACACAAGAGACATTTTATTTAAAACATTGATAGCATGACTCATGGTGTAGTAGTTTGGGCCTTTGATGTTTTGCCCTTGGGCCCTTGGGCTTTACCCCGTCAACGATTTCCACCTTTTAAAGAAGATATTTACTTTTACCATCCTATTCTTTTTCTTGCGCGCCGTACGAGTTTATCAAAATACTCATGTTTACTGCTTAACAGACACCCTCTAAAAACACCCAATCATATTTTATTTTTATAACGTCCGCTACTTAAATAACAGAAAGACAAATAAAAAAAGCGTAGGCACAAGAAACTGATAGAATGATAGAAGTATTTGTCTTCAAAGAAAACACAATCATACTTAGAACTTTTCTTTTCCAATACAATATATATACCCAAAAATAAAGGTAGCTAATCCTGCAATCATACATAATTATTTCAGGCTTATTGTGCTAATGTCTTTTAACTTCTATTCTTTTAAAAATTGCATTGAAGAAAGGATATAACTAATGTAAGTTAGCTTTACACTGGCGTTTAATAAGAATAAATTATATTATAGTTATTTTAAAAAACGGTTATAAAATAAACCTATACGATAAGATGATGAGTTTCTATTAAATGACACTTGACACTATTTAATTTACACTCTAGATACATAACAATAAAACTCAATTGCAATTAGAAATATCACTATGAACTTTTTTCCTAGTGAAGACAATAGTAAACTCTTCGAGAGCATCAATGAAAGCGCAGGGCAAACACAATGAAGATAGTCCCAAAAGCATAAAAGAACCAAACTTAAGCTCATCATAAAGAATCCTTTGATTGGAAAGATGTACCTTATGAAGAGCCTCCATTTTCTCATATAAATGTATTATTGCATTGGTAATAAAATAATATAAAATGTATTTTTGTCTTAACCATCTTATTTTTAAGAAAAAAATATATAATTCGAAATTCGATCAAGAGATAGACAACATATGATGAAGTTGTTCTTTTTTGAAGCAAAATATATATGATGAAGTTTTATAAACTTTGATTAAAAACACTAACTTTATTTTTTAATTAATATAGACTACTTTACCAAATTGCACAATGATGTCCATGTCTATGATTGATTATCCACACTTATCATAGGGCAATTTTATTACTTAAAACTGAAGGACACTCAAGTACTTATGTTAAAGCAATATAGAATGTTACGATCATACCTTAAACTAACGAAGAAAATCAAATCAATGGTTATTGTTCTAAGATGGGAAAAAAAAGGTGCACTTCCGCAGTCCAATCATCATATATTAACCTTTAGCCTTTAGGTCAAAAGTAATGATATAGAGTTTTGAAGAAAAAGATTTGGAAGCATCAACACTTTGTCTTGTAGTGAATTAGGAAGATAAATTAATCGATGATTGATCATTAGTATTTTGATTTTCTTTTGTTGGTTGCATAATTGCATGTGTATTTGTGCATGGTTTAAGCCCTACATAATAATCATCATCTATGTATGTTCTTTGATAGTTTGATCGCAGCACATGATGAAGGAGAGTACAAAAATAATACTCCAAAAATATTTTGATTAAAAGAAGTACGGTGCACAATTTGTAATGAAAATTATTTATTTTTTAAGTAAGTGATTGAATTCAAATGACTAATAAACTCTATTTAAGAATGAATGTTTAAGAGAGTATGAATATGAATTTTGATTAAAATAATTTTTGTAAAACTATACTTACATTACAGTGGAATTTCAGATTAGCAAAAACTCGTTATTTCTCTTAAGAAAGTTAGGAAAAATAAATATAGAGTATTCATTTTCTCATTCATAGGTCCACCTTTCAATTCTGACTAGAAAATTGGTTTAGTCCTAGAGTTTTGAATGAAACAATACATTTTCTATGCCAATTCATTGGAAGTGGATTCTTTATAATATCAACCATCCAATCAAGAATTGATCAAAGATCGGACGCTTTAAATTTAATATAAAATTTTATAAATTAAAACGATCTCAGCCATCGATCAAATATTGGACGGTCCAGAGTAGTTACAACACCCTGCAGTAACCGCATGAAATCTGTTTCCCATTATGTTAGTCAAAATAAAATAAAATCCATGGCATTATGTTAGAATTAAACTGCAAAAATTGATTAACATAACATAATGGTTACAAGAGAACTAAGGAAAAAAAACAAACACATACTACTATGAAATTTAGAAGTTACACAAAGTCACAAACTATCCCATTTTACACCATGTGGACAATTACAAGAAAACCCTTAAGTACCCAAAATTACTTCACTCTACCAAGTAGTTAACTTGAATACTCTTAGGCAGAGAAGAACCCATAAACCCACTATCCCAATTTCTATCACCCAAACAAAGCCTAAAATGTATACCCTCCTTCCCTCCAAAGTTAACTGTTTCTAAACTGCTTTGAAAAATGTCTTTCAGCCATTTCTCAAACATTTTGTTAGTGAAAAAACAACAACACCCCAAACACATATCTTTAATCACTTTTTCATCTACACTTAAATTCACCACATTTTTCTTACCACAAACATCTTCAAATGACCCTTTGATTTTAAACAGAAAAAATTCTGTCTTTTCTCTGTCTTTATCTGAATTTGTGTTAAACTCAAACTTGTTCTCAATTGAATCAAGAAACCCATTTGAGTTCAATGGATTAACAATAGCTTCTCTAGTTAAATCACTTGAAATTGAGCTACTTTCCCTTTTTTCTTTATCTTCTTCACCAGCTTCTTCATCAGCTTTCATATTCAAATCAAGGCTGTTAGTGTTACTGTTACTGTTAAAGCTTGATTGTCTTAAAAATTCTATCTTTTTGCTTCCTTGTTCAGAAATCAACAACCCCTTTTCATTGTCTTCAATTCTAGGGTTCTTGATTTTTGAAAACAAATCCAATTCAGCTTTTCTCTTGGGGCTCAAGAAATTAGGTTTAATTTCACTGATTTGCCATAACAAATTGATAACAGGTTTTCTGTTCTTCTCTTCAATGCTTATGGATCCACCTTTTGTCAATATGAATATTACTTGACCTAAATTCCCTTCTTTGCTACTTAAAGTTTCAAACTTTCCTTTTTCATATCCATCAGTGAGAAATTTCATGAATTGGGTATCAGCAAAATCAACATTTTCTATTAAAACCACAAGTTGTTGATGTGTTCTTAATGCTCCTAATAGCATTTCAGAAAATGGGGCTATTGAAGTTTCCTTTTTTAGCATATCTAATTGAAGGACTAATTCAGCTGAACCAAAAACTGATTCTGCAATAGCAAGTGTTAATCTTCTTTTACCTATGAAATCATTGCCTTGTAAAACAAACCATGTAAATGTAGTTTCACTTTGTTTTTTCGATTTGGTATCGGTCAAGGCCTTTGCTATTGAAGGAATAGTTTCATTTTGCCATGGCACATTCTCCTGCAATAGTTTACAAACATGAGCTTGTTGCTGTTTTGTATCAGTTATATTTCCCACCTTTTCACTCGAATCACCGTTTCCAAGTGTAAGACTAATCTTTACTTCTTTACCTTCCATGCTTGCAAGAGAATCAAAGACTGGTTCTGTTGCTTGTCTATTATCATTGAAATTGAACTCAATAGTGCTGCATGATTGTTGGCGACGGAATCGAGGTGTAAGAAGATTGGAGCTATAAGATATGGAACTTGATGAGTTGTTGGGATTTGAACTGTTATTGTTGCTCCAGTTCCAGTTGTTCTGATGCTGTTTGTTTTGGTGTAGACAGTGGCAAAGTCTATTCCATTTTCTTTTCAACTCGGTTAATCCATCCTGAAAATATTGAATTATTCATAAGCCAATAGTACTAATTACTTAGATGTGTTTTGATGTTATCTTTAGTTTTATAAAAAAAAGGTACTTAACATTTGATAATTGATACACAATAATTTACTACTTAAACATTGTTGCTCAATAACTGATGAAAGATGAAGCTATTTTGGTACCTTCTTTTGTTCTTCTGTGCCATGAGACTGAAGCCAGAAAGGCAATGTTTTCTTCTGTTCAGGTTTGAGAAATTGAGCTTCTTTTTCATAATTTGAAGCACATTCTTCACAGCAATTAAGCTTATCCTCTTGCTCCTTAGTACTACTAAAGGGCTTTGTTTCCAGCATATGATGAGATGGGTTCTGAGAGATATTTATCTTTGAATCAAGAACACTGCAAAATAAGTTCAAAATTCAACATATAGTAGACCACATCATAAAATGCTTTTAGTTATATAAACTGAAACAAATTTTTTTACTAACTCTTTTTTAATTTCCTTATAGATAAAGTGTAGTATTTGTGTGTCTCCAACTCAAAATAATTTGACTGCTTAATGTGTAAGAGGTTTGTTATATACTGACAAACTAAAGTGAGGCAGAAAGAAGGACTCTGCTTGCTTCATATTTGCCTTACTACCAACCAACAATGCTTTTAGCATGTGTTCTGCCATAGCTCAGTAACCGTACATATACTTGCAAAACAGATTAATAACCTTTCAAAAACATCATCAGAACTAGACAACACTTTTATGTACTTATGTTTTTTAAGTTTCTTTTTTGGTTAAAATTTATAAGTTATTATGAAGAATTTTACTATGCATTAAATAAAACAAAATTACGATCACATGTTATGTTGTTAGTTAGTTAGTGCATGTTTGGATACACACATCACAGTGACATTGAGCTTTTGTTGAAGCTACAAAGTGTAGTTTTTGCCATAATCACGGTGTGACACACTGTGATTCTGCCAAATTCACCGTAAATCCAAACATGTACTTAGTGTTTTTGGTATTGAACCATTGAGCATAAGATTTTACCTGGAAGAAGAATGAAGGGTTAAGCCAAGTCCATTTGATGAATTCATCAACTCAGTTCTCTTTGGTGGAGAAAACAGAACTGAGTTAAACTCAAACTCAGAAGAATTGTACTTAGCACTAGTAGCAGCAGCCATGAAATGATTCTGTCTGAAACTGCTAAGGTTAATGGTTTCTCTATGATTCTCACTAGTAGAAGGTGAACAAGGAGATGAAAAAACACCACCACCAGAACTATTATTACATTTAAAAACAGAATTAGAAGGTGAACAAGAGTCTTCTAAATTGTTCTTAACAAGAGTGCTAGAAAATCCAGCTTCTCTCATAACCCTACTAACACTAGGATCATCAAGAATAGATATAATAAGCTGTTCAAGCTCAACTTTCACAGTAAGAACTGTTTGCTGCTGTTGTTGTTGCTGCTGTTGTTCTATGGAACCTCTTCTTTGATGAGCTTGTGCTCTTTTCAATGCAGCAATGAGAGCATTGGAAAGTGAAGGCTGAGAGTGAATCAAAGGAGAAGGTGTAGTTGGTAATCTGTTAAGTGCTACATTGAAACAAAGCTCAAGAGCTCTAGATTGAAGTGGATGTTGTGAAGTTTGGTGATGAGGTTGATGAGATTTAAGACATGCTCTTTTGAAAGAACTGAGTCTTAAAGTTAGCAAAGTGATGGCTACATGTAGAGGAGTGACCTGTGGATGGCCTCTCCTTCTAGCCAACACAAGAGAATGCTTCAAAACTGAAGCAGCCTCTGCTGTGAGGGTCTGCTGCAATGCACAACCTCCTGAGCGCATCACTTGATATGTACACCCCCCCTATACACCTCCCTCTTTGTCTTAGGAAGCTGGTTTTGTTACTCTCTTTTTTCTATTACACAGAATTGTGGAACTAACTGAAAGAGTTTCAAATGGAGAGAGAGTGTGAGAGAGAGAGAGAGAATGAAAGGTCTAGCAAATAGGTTTTAGAAATACAATAACTATGCCTCACTTCTTTCTTTATACTTCTTATCACTCATCACTTTTCTTTTTTCTTTAATTCTCTTTTTGTTTTAGTTTAAAGAGGCAACTTTTGTTTTTTGCTTTTTCACACTCTCTCTCTCTCTCTCTCTCTCTAATTTGTAGTTATGGATGCAAACCATTTCTCTCTAAATATATTTACCTGCTGTTAACAGTACTCACATTTTTATTTTACCCCTTTGTTATCAAAGAAAATGGACTGAGTAATCAAAAAGTTTGGCTAAGAAATAAGTAAAGTCTGTGTTACTCTTTATGGGTCGGGTTGATGTCTTCTTTGGTGGTATGGAAGCTGAGGAGTGTCTTTCTAAGAATGAGATTAGAAGTGGACCTCTTCTAGGTAGTGTCTGTTTTGGTATTTTCATTGGTGTTCCGCTTATAAACAACGTCTTTGTTTTGTAGCTCCTTTTACACCTGTCTCTGTTCGTCTTGTGCAGAGATCTGGTTTTTAATAATAATATATTTGCCGTTCAAAAAAAATATACTATATGCGGCATTTATACGACTATATTAGAAAATTGCAGTTCTTTCAATAGCTGTTTTACTCATTTTGATTACTATTTATAATGTGTAATTTGAGCTGCCTTAAGCACTATATATACTTAATACAGTTCAAATCATAGAGTAATTTAGTTAACCATTATTTATTATACTTAAAGTGATTAATTAATGTATAGAACTATAGAAGTGATGTAGTATTATGTATCTGATCTTCAGATCAGCTTCATATTCATGCATAAATATAAGTATGAAAAGCTGAAGATGACAGTCATCTACAGCATTAACTGCAGGCTGCATGCTTCTGCAAAAATACATGTTATGCATGCATGTTTTTCCATGTTCATTAGTTAGTTTAATTTGATTTACTGAAAATGTTAAGTTGTTTGTTGTATAAGAAATTAGAGAATACAAAAAAATATTAATGTGGACCCGCAATCAAAACTTTTCACTTGGATCGGAGAGTTTCGCACCATTTTCCACATCATCATCATCTTTTGAATACACAGACAAAGCCAGCATTAATTCAAAAAAGTTACTAAAGGAAGAAAAAAAAAAGAAGCCAATGTCATAAAATTTTTATTTTCAAAAAGAAAGTAAAGAGATTGATAGATTATTCATTATTCGTCAATTGTGATCGCAATATAAAAAATTTAGAGGTCTCTGCAATAACATGACCAATCACAATATTAGGCACACTAGACGTATTTTGCTACAACTACAATATCAAAATTTGCATCATAACCGCAAATACGATCAAGTGCGATAGCGACGACCAAGTGCGATAGCGACGACAATTTAGTACCATTGGTTACATTTTGTGAATAATGAAATGAATATGAAGAATGTTGAAGAGGACCTATTGAAGTTGTATTATTGTGTCTCTCACTGTTGAAATTAATCCTCGTAGAGAAACAGTATTATAATATTCCACAAAAAGCAAACCTGTGTCTGCTATGATCTAAAGCATTATTGGTTCTTTTTCAGCAAACTGCAATAACCTTTTGTCTTAATCTAATCATCTCTACCTGTTCCAACCACTTGCTCATAACCTTTTCTATTAGCCATATACTCCCTCCGTCCCATTTTAAATGACTTTTTTTTTACTTAGTGTACTATTCATTTGACCTGCTTTGACCTTATTTTTCTACTAATATATACATGCAAATATTAGCATATGAGATGTTTGATTTGTCTCGACGAGTACTTTCAAAATATACTATTTTTATAATTTTTAATAATAGATAATTAGAGATATTAACGATTAAAGTTGTGCATTAGCAAACGTGTCAGTGGTCAAACATGTCATTTATTTTAGGACAGAGGGAGTATATAAAGGAACCAAAAAACTCATATATATACTGTTGTTTGTTTCTAGTAATACACAATTTTCACACTTTTTCTACTATTCATTCATTATATACGGTACTAGTAACATCTTTTTGGTTTCTTGGTCGACACTAGAAAAATTAACTTCAAAGTTTTATTGTGAGCTTTTAGTAATCTACTTTCCTTTTAATTTTTCTTTTAACTTTATTTAAAGTTTTAACTGTACAAGTCTTTTATCTTCTTTTTCTATGTGAAATTTGTTCTTATTTTTTTTAAAAAAAGTCACATCAGCGTTTCAAAATAAAAAAAATTTAAATCAGAAGTTTGAAGTTTGGACTAATTAACTTTTATTCATAGTCGTACATCTTACAAATTTGTGTAAGATCACGAGAGAAGATCCTCTCCAGTCACATTTTCTTCGATGGAATCTCATCCATTCATCTTTTTTCTATCACATAGATTGTACCGGAGGGAGAGAATCCTTTCCGCGTACAAGATTACTAAATTATAGTAGTATACAACAAATAATATTTTAACATTTAACATTACAATTGAACGTAATGTCAAAAAAAAAAAACATTACAATTGAACCTCATTGACAACACAAACTATGTCACAAAATCATCAAAAGCAAAAAACAAAACAAAAACTAATGTTACAATATTCTAATCTTAGATTCAATTTATGGATGGATTCTTTAATCTGATATACCTATCAATTAATGTTAGTCCATATATAAATGAATGATTGTGAAATTCACATTTTGTTAATGAAGTATAATATTTACACTAGTGAAGTATTAATTCCCATGTAAAATTAGACCTAACTTTGTTACTTTGACCACTAAATATATACTCTATGAAGGAAGCATAGGGGTCCTCACGTAGTCACATTAATTTGACTCTCTATGCAAGATTCGAAACATGATGTTTATGATCATGAGAAAAATTAATCATTATAGAGCTAATTCACATATCCAAAAAATAAATAAAAATTATAGAGCTAATTTCATCTTTGAATATGGCGCTGATTCCAAGACTTTATACGATCTGTAAAGAGTTTAAGGTAGATTGAACAAAAAAGAAATTGAGTAAATAATAGAAAAAGTAGCAATGTATAATATTCTAAAGTTCTTACTTACTACAGATCTTAATCTCAAAACGTGGTACTTGAGCTTTCTCAATGAATTCCCAACAAAAAATAATACTAGTAATATTATTTTTTTTGGGTAGAGTAATAATACTAGTAATATAGTGTGAAATCTGAACCAAAAAAAAATATAGTGTGAAATAAAAGAAACGATAGTAATTAATTTTGAATGACAAACTGATACCAAACTAATAGAGATTAGGTTTGATTAGTTTAAAAAAAGTTTGGTGGTAAATGGGGTATGTTACGCAAATAGGGTTGGGAATAGGCCAGGCGGCTTCTAGGGGTCTTTGGCCTGGCCTGTCTTAGGCCTGGCCTGGTCTGACCTGTTTATTAAAAATATCAGGCTCAGGCCTTGAAAAAAGCCTGTTTATATAAATATGCCAGGCTTAGACTTTTAAAAAAGCCTGTGAAGCCTGATAGGCCGGCCTGTTTATATTTCATAATTATTATTTATATAATATTATTATTTATATCATCTTGTTTGTATAAAAAATAAATATTATTTATATAAATACAAAATATTTATTAGACAAAATATATTTGTTTTTTTTTTCAAAGACAAATTATAGTGTATATTTTGGTTGTTGTTAACTACACCGATTAACATTAGTGTTTAACAAAAAATTTGTATTATGACATACTTAATAAACTTTGTCGTAATCGTATTTGTTATTTTATTAGCTTTTAATTCTTGTGCTAATCATTTTATTCGCTTTTTCTTAATGTTGTAGAAATTATAAAAATTTAAATGTGAAATAGGCTTCAAGGCATGTTTAATTAGCCTATATATTTAACAAGACTATATAGAGGGTTTTATGTAACACATGCTCATAAACAGGCTACAAGGCCAGGCTTTTAGCAGGTCCATGCCAGGCCAAAAAAATTGTATTTGATAGGCCGTAGGCCATGCTTAGGCTTAAAAAAAAATCGTAGGCCAGGCTCAGGCCTGTCAAAGCCTGGCCTGGCCTATTCCCAACCCTATACGCAAACAATTGTAGTGACTAACTCTTTAAGTTTTGTGGAATCTAAATGAGTGACAAACTTTTCGTAAGAGTTTTCTAAACCAAGAATCAACTCAGTATATATCTTAGTTAAATTAGAAGAAAATATGCGTACGTTATCTCATCAAAACGGTCATGGATTCCATCAATTTAAGTGGTTTGCATTAAATCTTTAGATTCGCCCCATCACACATTTGGTTGGTTCTCACAAGTAGCCCCATGTGTCATATGTAGTTTAACAACATTTTGGTTTCTTATGTACTTTTGTGAGCCTCAATCTTATTTGACATTTACATTTGCCACCCTATCGGTTACTGGCGCGCTCTATGTCTTTTCCATTTTAAACTTCCGCTACTTAAGTAGCGCACATTATAAAAAAGAGAAATTTTTGTAAATATCGTCCGCTACTTAAATAGCGGACGTTATAAAAATAAAATCTGGTATGATATTTTAAGAGGGTGTCCGCTACTTAAATAGCGAACAGAGTATTTTGATTCATTTGTAGGGCACGCAAGAAAAAGAGTTGAGCGCCCAAAAGTAAATGTCATCTTATTTACATCTTGCGGCCCATTATGTTTAAAGGAAGAGAAATTTAAATCTTGGTGTCCAAACTATAATTACTCTTCCCAAATGTTTTTTGCTTTCCTAGTGACACAAGAGTGTGGAGGAGAAGGGATCTTTGTTCTTTAAGCACTCTTTATAGCTTTTCTTCCAATTAAAGAAGAAACACAACTAAGTAGATAATAACGAGGTTCACTCATTTTAAAGGTCATCAATATATACCTATCCTTTAACAAAACAAAAAGGATGAAATCATTGGAACATTATATTTGAACGTTTGAAAAGTGAAGAAGGCAATGGGATCGGATTTCTCTGCTTAGAAGAAAAGGATCCCTTTATGAAATTAATTGTGAATGTGTTATGTTGTACTATTTACCAAGAATTGAATAATTTTGCAACTAAGAGGAATGGTTTGGTTTGCATGTTCCCTGACAGATTTTCAACAAAGCATGGAAATAATTTAGATGATTTTTTAACCAAGACAAATTAGTAGTGTTAGGTTAAGAGAATAGGGGATGATCCACGTTAGGTCAACCACAATCATATTTTAACCTAAAACTTTAGGATCCATTTAGGAAATGACAGTGACATGATAAAATATAAAATATGATAATAATATGATATGATATAAGTAGAATACAGTTATTCTATTATATGTTTGGTGCATACAAGATAACAAACATGATAAAACATATTTTTTCATATGTACCTCATATATATCATATTTAAATGACAAAACTATCCTTATAAAATAATTATTTTGTAATACTTTAAATTTTATAAATAAATATTTAAATAAGTAATGAAATATATTTATTTAATTTTAAATAAAAATCATGAGCAAATAAACAAGTGAATTTTTTTATAAGAATTATGATTAAATAGATAACTCAATTATATATGTTAGATAAGCTAAATAAATATAAGATATATCTTATATGTAAATAAGTTAATTTGTTATAAAATTTAAATTAACATCTCTAATTTAGTAGAATTTTGATTTTCTAGATTATAAAGTACAAAATTACCCTTGTGAGAAAATTATGTATATATTTAAAAATTAATTATTTTATTTTTAATTTAACATCAAATTATTTTATATTTTATTAATTTCATTTTTTTAAATATATTTTATAAAATAAATCAGTAAATTATTTTCTTATCTTATCCTGCCAGTAAGCCAAATCAAATTCAGAATAAGATTTTTAGCTAGAGAAACATAATAAGATAAGTTTTAGAATTAACTTATCATACTCTACCGTCTCACTAAAAATTGAATTGAAACTAAATATAATACAATTAATATCAACATATCGTCACAACTACATTAATATCAAATCAAATAACCTCTATTACAATGCTCTTATATTTTTTTCCCCGGTAAACTACAATGCTCTCAAGTTAATCTCATCTCTCCACCGATCATACATATAAACAATATAGATGTGTATGTGAGACATCACCAACATTTACATCTATCACATTACTTACTCTCTATTTTTTTTCTTTTTAGACTATAGTACATCTTGAAATCAAAGAAAGTGAAAGGTTAGGACAAAAAAGTAAAGTCATGAAAGTAAGTAGTATATATGTTCCTTTATTTCTCTATCCGTCTTTTTATATTTATGCAAGACAATTGACAACCTAGCCCATCATTGTTGCCACACTATCTTTGTACGCTGATCCCCATAAAAATGTCATGGATCTCATTCTTTCTCTTTTGTTTTACTTATTTATCACATTGTATATTGGAGACACTCCTTTAGTTAAAGAACGCATAAATAAATCAAGAAAGAATTTGTATAAAATTTGAAAAGCTAAGAGAATATAGAAAGAATGACTTCTTGGTGAGATACAAATTAACCAACATGACTGAGGATTTTAGAATTCTTTCCATATTGTCTCTACCACTTTGAATATTAAATAAAAAGTGATTGTATGGCAACTAATGTGTACATTTGGGTCATTTAACTTTATGGTAGTATTACTTTCATATTGATAAGTTTAAGGGTATGCTGTTAATTAAGTTTAAGAGATATGCTAACCAAATTGTCTCTAAAATTTTGAGTGTCATGTACGAAATATAAAATTGATGTTCGGCTATTCTGATGAGTAACACGCACGTGCACGCATGTACTAAGTGAAAATTTTGGTGCCCTAAAAATGGGGCACCATTTAGCCACACTCTTTGAGCCACCACTGATGCTAACAAGAAAGACATTTGTTAAGGTAGTGAAAAATAGAAGTTTTGCATTCAAAAATAATACAATTTTAATCTTTTAAAATGTTGATACACTACTGCCAATATGATAAACTAAAATTTGGACATTAATTTGCCATGATATGAGAATTTTATTCTTTTCTTTGAGGCTCAACCCCATTTCTAATAGGCTAGTCTTTCTATCTTGTTTTATGTTAAATTTATAATGCACAAGTGAAACATAACTCGTGTTTCAAAGTATAATATGATTATTCAATTGTTCGATTATAAATTTAGTAGTCGAACTATATAAAGCGAAAAGAGTTTAATTACATGTCTAATCATATTTCATAATTGTGATTTGTGTGGTCTAGTATATATTTTCTAAACCATATTGGACGTCTATATAATTTATTTTGTATTTGTCAGTTAGTACATATTAATTTAATTAAACGTAAGATTTTGTTGCCAGGAATTGTACATATAATATAAAATTAATAAACATAAATTTGAATTTAATACAACATGATTTCGTTATATATATATTTGTATTGTACATATGAAGCTTTCAGAAAAAAGAAAAATGAGGTAAATGTAATTACCTTTGTAAGTGCTCTTTGAGCCCTAAGGTCTTCCCTGCCTTGGACTGGGGCACCATCCCCTCACCCTAAATTTACTCTTACCAAAAAAAAATGAAGCTTTCAGAAAAAAGAAAAATGATTATTAGTTGTGTATAGTGTATTAATGTTAGTTATTCATACTTATATATCCCGTACGAACACTTTATCAACATGGGGATGTAGCTCAAATGGTAGAGCGCCCGCTTTGCATGCGGGAGGTACAGGGTTCGATCCCCTGCATCTCCATTTTTTAATAAAACGCTGAACCAAATTCACTTTCTCATCTCCCAATTCAAAGTTTGCTCTTTCCATAAAATATTTTATTTACTTATCACACCTTAGATTATGTTATCATGAATATTTTCATCATCAATTTAGTATGATTTGTTATTTTGTTTCATCTTGGACATTGTCAGATTATGGAATTAAACTAAATAAAAGTTTATCTAATATTTTAAGGTAGTATTAGGTATGTGAATCATATATTTTATCTTATATATATATAAATTCGCAGACGATCTGAGACTAACTAGTCATAATTGAATTCATTTGTTAAAAAAGTCTTACATATTAGAGAGCACAAAAGATCAAAATAATATAATGCGAAAACTTTAAAACTGGAGATAAAAACACAACCGTTGTCTAATGACAATTAGAGAATAACATTATGTGAAAAACCATATTAAAAGTATAAGACGAAAACAAAACGTCAAATACAAACTTAAAGTGTTTCGATTTGTGCATCTTATAAGGAAGAACTAACTAGGTTAATTCATATATAACTTTGATCTCCCTCTTGTAAAATATTAAGCAATGTCTGATTTTTTTTAATATGTATATTTTCGACCAACACCGACACACGGACAAATAAAATAAAATAGTTGCAGAAATTAAAGATGAAATAATTGATATACAAAAAGCTTTAGTTTGGGATTAGCTCAATAGTTGATAACAACAAGATGATTGATAGGTAAAATGGCAGGGTGGGGGTAGAGCAGAGCACAGCACAGAATGTTAGCAATAGCATACATATATATATGAGAAACAAAACAGAAGAAAACAAAGTGTAGCTATGCAGTGTTGTAATAGGTCAAAGTCTATAATCAGAACAAACAAAATCTGCGTATCAGTTTCTGCTGGGATGAAAATAGACCTTTCAAAAACACAACTTTGAACTTTGATTGTCTCTGTTTGATTCTTCACAAATTATATGCATGTGTGTCTGCACAATGCTTGTTTTTGAATAGACCCCTCTCAACTACTACTACTCTTGTGTTGTGTCCATATATTCTATTTCATGTCAAAATTATAAAGTCTTACTCACCTTTTAGCAATTAAGTATGCCTTCTAGAATTAGGGTGAACCTATTAATAAAGATGTCTTGATGTAAAACAAATTACTTTTTTGGTAATTATGCATGTAGATTAATTTCAATGAAGTAACTAGAATACTTTTTATTTGTACTTTGTAGCAATAAACACATAAAAAGTAAAACACATAAAAACAAACCTAAACAAAAAAAATAAACACATAAAAAGTGCAGTTACTATGAAATTTATAGATGTAAAATTGTCAATAAAACTACAATAATAAATTCAATATAGAACCCACAAATTTTTTTATATAAACATAAAATTAATCTCATGGTCTGCATAGTATTTCATAACCAAAAATAAAAATATTCACATCATGGTCTTTAGTCATAGTCAATATATTTACTTTCTTGATCATATAAAAAAAAATCCTCCAATGTGATCTCAACATGCTTGCTAAAAAGATTTATGACTCCAAAGTTAAAGTACGACTAAGGACAATCAAATATATTCCTCCAAATCATTCCAACTTTATTTCATTTCAATCCAAAATGTGAAAGATCAGAAAAGAATGCAATGTTGAGAGAAAATTGAGAAGGGTGTGTATAGTATAGATTTTTTTTATATCTAAAAGAAAATAAGTACATTGTATATGTAAACAATTAATTTGGAATTATTATCTCAAATTATTTCATATTGCCCTTAAACCTGTCCCATACATATATTCTGAGACACTGCGGGGGATGGGGGGGTGTCCGACACAACAATTAAGATAGACATGATGTGCCTAGTTTTCAATCTGTCTTCCCCTTTTGTCCATTCCAATTCAATTATTCACACCTTACATCTATATAGCAAAACCTTATATATATATATATATATATATATATATATATGGACTAGTTAGGAATACAAAGAAGTAAATTTTGTATTGAAAATAATAATTTTTATACTTTCAAACATTGACTACACAACTTTTAATATAATTTTACTATTTTAAGTATCCTTAACTAGTACTCTGGGGACACTAGTTAACATTTTCCTATATATATATATAGAGAGAGGTCTTGGATTCAGAAGGTTTTAGGTTCGAGCTCAATTGGTACTTTTGGAGAGAGGTAAATCAGTAAATGTAAATCTTTGTAAGTGTTTTAAGAGTCCTAATGTTTTTCGTGCCTTAGACTGAGACACCATCTCTTCACCCTAAGTTTTTTTTATATATAAAAAAATAAACAAACGAACATAACTTAATTGGTTGAGACATTGCACGTAATATACATGGAATGCAATTCGAACCCTAATATTTCTACTTTTTTTTTTACAATACCTAGTACTTCTACTTATTCACCTTAAAAGGTAAAATTCTAGCTAATAACCTACTTGACAAAAAAAATATATGCGTTTATTTATTAACATAAATATTACTTTGTTCTTCTATGTTAATTAATTTCTCAATACAAATGTATAGTATATTTCTATTTCTACAAGTTACAAGTTTTTCATTGAGAAGAATTAACTACTAAATTAGACTATAATTAATCGTATGAATTGAACGATGAAGCATGTCTTGGTTAGCTTTTATTTATACTCAAAATAAAGAAAAAGGGGATTAAAGTCGTTATCATGGATCTGATCAGTTTGCAGCATTTTGATGTGCGCAAGATAGGAGTAATAACTTTTGAGGCAAAAGCTTTTAAGTAACAGATTCAAATTTAGATTATTAAGAATAAAAAGTTGCCACTATTATAGTCAAAAAGCTTCACAGATTACCTTTAAGGCTTTTTTATTTTTTTGGACCCCGCTTTATTGAGTAATAATAACTAATAGTAAGAAATTGATCTACTATGTATTTAAATCATTGGATTGAGTATCAAATCAAAAAAAGCTTCCCTCATATCTTTATTTTGATGTCCTCAATGCTCAAGCATGCATCAATGCACAAAATCAATGAATTCCCACTTAAGAGACATAACAATGGAATTTAATTTGGTCACTTCGGATTGAGTGTGTACATATTGAATAGTAATGTAATTTGGATTTCTTGCAATTTTTGAGATCTGCGTTCAAGTAGTCGGAATATCAATAGTCGTTTGTTTAAAAATCAAGCAGTCTAAAAAATGTAGGTTTTTATTTTTATGATTCAAAACATAAATTTTAAATCTGAACTGTCTGATTTTTAATGAACGACCATCAATATTCCGACTACATGAAAATATGGAGAATTCTTAACTGCATGGGAGTTGAATCCTAATAATAGAGATGATGAAGTTAAGTTGAGAATATAGAGAGAAGAAAATTAAGAAGGGAATAAGCTCTGACTTAAGGAAGCATAAAGGAAAATGACAAGGTGAATGAAGCCAATATTGCCTACAATACATTAAGTTGCAACAAACAAACAATATCTTTGAAGTTTGAATTAAAAACGCATGCACCATCAAGCTGACACACAAGCTATCAGCTTATTCTCTCTTTCAATATGGCTCTCCTTTTCAAGTTTCTCTCTTAGCATGGATTCTCTTTACCATTTCAAAAATTCCATCACTTCTCTCAAGAGATAGTACTAGATTCTACCTTCACACTTTTTTGTCTTCTTGATCTCATCACCTATAGAATGAATGCACATTCTTGAGTGAATATATAATTAAATTAAATATAACATAATAGTATCATTATGTCTACCACCTTTAAATTTTGCATGGAATTTTAAGTGTACTTAATTAGCTAGAGGATGAATGATCCTTTTTTTGTCACTTTAATTAATTATTCTTCTTAAGCTTTTTAACCTTTAATAAAAAGACTCCACTTCCACTCTTAGTGTCATTATTGCAGCTGAGATGGTGGGGATGCATAGGTTGCTTTTATCAATTTGGTTTATGCTTTTTTGGTAGGAATGTCTCTTTGCTTGAGCTTGTGAATCTGCTCTTTCATTTCTTTATTCTTATACTTAGTGCCAACGCTTTATCACACTTTGAAGTGACAATAGTGGAATATTCTAATATTTTTGTTTACTCTATCTGCTTCAATCAAAGCCAATCTATCAAAAATTTATATTCATCATTTTACATTTATATAGGTATATATAGAGCTTCCAAAATCGACCATCTCCATCATGTTGGCATAAAAAAGCTCAAAACATATAGAGTTGAGTTATGCTTTTCGCGCTTTCTAAGGTTTCTCACGTGTCTTTTAAAATGACTAAAATATTTTCCTTGTTAGTGAATTTAGTTTGCATTCTACGTAGCAAGTGACAAATTTTTTTACTCAACTCCAACATTTGCACCCTCGACGCTCCCATGAATGAAAATATTATGAAAAATATTATCCGCTACTTAGAGTGTGAACTCAATTTGTACTTTAACTAGTGAAGCTTAATTATAAAAATTTGGTCACTCTTCAATACTATATTTTTATTGGCAACTAGAGTGGCTGTGACATAGTATCAAACTATCACACTCACACCCGTATAATTCTATAAATCAAAACCTCTTTTTTCGTTTTTTTAATCAGTTGCTCATATAGTGGTTCTTTCAAAATATTTTCTTGGGAGGGTGAAGAAAGGGTTCGCATTTTAGCTTGCGAATTGTGTTTCATTAAAAAAAATCATGAAAGTAGGGAAGGGTTTGAGGGACAAAAAATAATTATTTTTACAAGATTGGCTACTTAGTTAGCGAGCTATTTTTTCACAGCTTTTGCTATTTACATCCTCATTGCATAACCTCCAAGTGGGGTAAAATTGAAAGTTAAGGGGGCACAAAAAGAAATACTCTATAGAGTTTGGACATCAAATTTTTTTAAGCCCGAGTTAAAAGCAGATTTCCCTAACCTGGCCCATATAAGCACGAGTCTATGACGGGCTAGCCTGACCGAACTTCAGATGGCGCATATAAGATCACAATAATAAAATATATTTCTTTTTGGAAATTAATACAATATTTTAAATTTTACCAATATTAGTTACTAAGTGCAAAAGTATATATATTTTTCATATTTTGTTATTAACAATAAAGTATATTAGCAAAAAAACATTAACAAAAAAAATTAATGTAAAAATATGAAGGTCTAAATTAGCAAGGTGCACCTTTTCACTTTGGACAAAAAACCCTTGACATTTAGTTATTTTACACTAGAAAATTGAAGGTTAGTTAGGTAAATTTTATTAAATATTGTGCACCCATTTGCTAATTTACACCCACTTTTATAAAACAATTTTATGTTTTTTTATTAGAAAAAATGTTGTTTGAGAATTTTAAGTAAGGAGAAAACATGTTTTGCTCTTCTTTTTTTTTTTTATAAAACTCCAAAATTGCTCTTTACTTTAAACTTATTTGAAATAGTGGAAGAAGAGTATTTTTAGTCATAATAGAAAAGATGCACCTTGCTAATTTAGGCCTTCATATTTTTAGGTGGGTCTAAATTAGCAAACCATATATATATATATATATATATATAAATATATATAAACAACCGGAGAGATTTCATTTATTGTTCATTGAGCTTATTTTTATATTAAACTTAATTATGTGGACTAAAGCATTTATCATAATTATGTGAATTTTAAATGTACTGAGTAACACACTGCATAACACTTCTCACAATCGAGGTGAAGCATTTTAATTATGTTGCTCTCGTTGATATATAGTGGTTAGTTAGTGGCCTAGGTGTTGCGTTTCCGTCTTTGGGACATGGTTGGTTGACATTTGCATAACAACTTACTTTAAGGATCGACCAACACAACTAAATGAATTATTCACGTACATTTTGTTAATTGGTCCCTTAATTAGATCATTCCCTTGCATTTTCCATACATTTCTATTGCATGCATGCTTCTTCGGATAAGATATTTGAACCTTATAGGTTCCCTTTATCGTGTAATAAATTGGGAAAAAAAATAGTTAACATTCATTTCTCTTTTTTCATCTCATTTTTAAGCTCGCTCAATCTAGTTAGGGTGAGTTATCAGATTTGCAAGACCAGTGACGGTATATAATTCATATCTAAATAGCAAATCAACGACTAAACCACTCATACACCGTCATGAAACTCAGTTGTTGAACCACGAGAACAAGCGTCAGGGGCCACATTTGCAGGAAGCATGATCGAAGTGTCAACTGAAGTAGCAAGAATTATCATTTTCATATGCAGTGCTACTCAACAATCTTAAGTTACAGTTCTAGAGCATTGATATTGGGAGGTTCTAATACAGACACTCAAATTCGCCCAATCTTCAATAGGAAGGGCCAGAAAATCTGAAAGTTCAAAACTAATTTCTTATGTTGCACCACGTTCCTGTCAGTGGTCAGTCAATAGATATACAAGAATTTACAAGTGTCAAAAATAATTAAAATAGTAAGCCGAGTTTCCAATATCTACATAGCCATTTACACCTACATTTCTCCTACTACTATAGCAATGAAAGAATCTTCTAAGCATTTTATACTATATTACCCGCATAACTTCATATTGGAGGTGACAGACAAACCAACTGTATGTTGATTGAGCAGGACAAGTTGCACCTCTGGAAGCATCAATCAAAATGGTAAGATCACACTCATGCAAGATCGTGGCAACGGCTGCCAAGAATCACTAATAAGTCTTGGATACTTGAGAGTAAGGAAGTCGTGCATACCTTCAGGGTTTGGTTATTACAAGAGCAACAACCCTTAACTACTTGTAATCAATTCGACCTTCTTTCCTACCATGCAAATGATGAGGAATTTTTTCCTCGTGGTCCATACTTTGTCCTTCTTGATCAGCATTTCTAGTCACGATTCTTAAAGGGTGTGCCTCAGTGTTAAACACCCATTCATCAAGAGAGATAACTGAAGGAGGTGAAAACAAGAGATAGAGGTACTTGAGGGTTTCTGCAAGGAAGAAGCTCTGCATCATATTATCTTTGTCGCCTGTATTCACCTGGGTATTCAAACATGGCTTAGTTATGTTCCGTAGTGCACGAAAAAGAAAACCATAATCTTTGATAATGCGTAACAAAATCTTCCTCATAAATAAAGAAAAAGGAATCTATGAGCCCAATCTATTCTCGATAAAACGTACATTACTTAATCATCTCATGCAGCCAATTACTACAGGATTTTCCTCTCTTATTAGCACATTTTGGCAACGCAATTACATGTGCCAAACAGAACAAGTTTGCAACAAAACACAAATACTTGATAAAACTATTCCAAGGCTAAGAAAGCAAATCATTTTGGAGAAAAAGAGAAGGGCTTAAAGAATTTCTTACATCTTTGAGTCCAACATATCCTGCCTCAGTGCGAGAGTTCTTTTCAAATGCTTGGAAAATATCCCAACCCCATTCTTGGTATGTTTTGTTTCTAGTGAAACGCCAGAGGTAGAACAGTGACTCGATTGTTTCAGGTCTTTGGATATTCCATGAGGTACCAACATTCATATCCTACAATTATATTTACCTTAGCACATAGCATCTAAAGGGTATTTGAAGAATAACGTGAGAACGAAAGATCCGAACCTCTCCCTTGCGAAAGTAGTAGTTCTCCCCTGCTAATTTAGTTGGTGTAGACTGGTAAAAATTGTAGCAGGTCCATGCAAGCTGCACAATTAGATGCAACATAATTCAGTATAAGTTTGAAAGGAAAATGGCAATCGAAACCAATAAATTTTGCACAAATTAGCACTTGTCACTAAAAAACTTTTCGTACTTAGAATAAATTAATTAATAAATGTTCATTTAGATCTAAAACATTGGATGCTTTGCAGTATGGTGGTCAGATAGAGAAGTTATAGTCTGGCTTCTGGATGCAATCTAGTTCTTTATTCTGTTTTGGAATCTGAATGATGGTTCCAATTCCTAGGATAAAAGGCAAGAGTAATGTGGGGATTAAATTCAAGCAAAAATTATTGAGAGAAATTTTGTTGGTCTTAATAAAAGGACTGGAAGTGTAATGAAACAAAACATAAGTAGCAAAAACCCCTGGGCATTAAATATATCCAGTACTACATGTCACCAAACAAAACAACTGCAAGCATTAAATATGATAAGAACTTGAGGCAAGCTTCAGCTTTCTTACTCGATAAGCCATCAATCAACAAAAATTACAGATAAAATAAGAAGAGTAATTTAATGTATATGATGATTAATTAATTCGGCAATTATTGTTCTTAGAAATATAAAATCCTCCAACCAGACAGCTTAAGCGTTTAGGAGAATTGATCCTTTGGTATTATATTTCCTCAACACAAATGCAAGGTAACCTGCAAAAATTCAGGTTTTGCAGCACCTTTTGGGAGGCATTTTCTCATCCAAAGGCATCTTACCTTTACATTATTAATGTATAATAGGCATACTTTTCCTTTTCGTTCCCCGTTTACAAGAAGATTATCAAAACCTGGACAGTTTGAACTGCCCAAAGATTTGAAGAAAAATTGGGTGATGACGAATTTAACAAATACTTCTAAAGCATTACCTCCTCTGCAAGAGCCATAATTTTGTCGCCTTCTCCAGGGCCGTAGCCAGATGATCCCAAAGCCAGCATTCCAGGAACAAAACATGCTAATTCATCCATCTGAAAAAGAGACAAGATCAAATAATTATTTTCCATAACATATACATCTAAATTAAATAAATTTCCTTTCAAAATAGCACCTTGTCGAAGAGTGAATTTCCAAGTTTCTCGGATATGTACACAAAAGATGACGGTGTTGACTTCTTGATCAAGCTTTGCAGACCTTTCATTGATGTCTCCCACATTTCCCTGGATACACATTTTCTCGCACATTTAAATATATAGGAATCCAGATGTAGGCTTATTCAAACTTTAAACTTCCATAACAAAGTAAAGCACAAAAAAGGGCATGCGAGATGATTGTAGCATTTTTGGAACAAACAGAAATGAAAATTCACAATTTTGGGTGCAGGGTCTATGAAAGACAGCATATACTTTGGCTTCTTTCATAAATTTATGGCAACCAAATGTGTGCATGGTGCATTATTAAGAGGCAGAGTCAAGTGCATGATTTGTTACACAGGATAGTTGGACCAATAACTTCTTACCATGCAGAGAAAACAAAATATGCAATTTTCAAAGGACAATAGACATTCCAAGTTTTACCTGTAAAACTTTACCATTTCAGTCTTGTTTCCTTGTATCCAAGCCTTGAGCAGATACTCATAGAAGCTGCAACACAGTAATCAGCTGCCTTTTAATTATGTGAAGAATGAAGTGACTAGAAATTATCAAGACATCTACAATCTAGCGACGGTTAAGCAAGATAGTTGATATTTCAACATATTTTCGCACTGCTAGTACCGTTGAACAGAAGACAGACAATTAGTTGAGCTGAATAATCAATTCTGGTATTAGTTGCCCATCTTCTTCCTATAAAATATGTAATTATAACAAATGCATGTATGGAAACAGCTCTATTCACAGGTGAACCATCACCAAAGTGCATGTCAACATATTAAAGAACACTGAGCACCTTTGCAATCGTTAAACATAAAAAACTCCAGTTTATTCCATGTTCCCAGTAACCATAATGCATGATGGGCAACTGAATTAGATCATTAAGTTCTATATCAAATTCAGTTTATAATCACACTATTCAATTCCTCATTGAAGGTTGACAACCCATCTCTATCTTCCAAATTCCAAAAAGGCTCGTCAATAAGTTAAACAAAATTTAGCTTAAAGTTTCAACCGAATTTTCTTTGAAGACATAGTTAACCAACTTAACCAAAATGGACAACAAGTGTAAGATAGCATCATGAAATGATAATGCTATAAGATGTTATCAGTATCATCACCTATCACCCATAGCACCAAATGTAATTGATCCAGCTGATTTAGTTCCGGTTAGTGGATTAAGATATATGGGAAGCAACCCATCCTCAGGAAAAGTTCTGTGAAGCTCTTTGATGACCTTCTCAGCCTGAAATATCAGAAGGTCAATACCTCAAAATTGACATAATATAAGAATAAAATTCCACTTTCTTTCACAATCACAACATTCCCAAAATCAGTACACTTAGGGTGAGCAAAACTCAAAAACAAGGCTTAGTTCACCTCAAAAGAAGAGACTAACAAAGTTGAAAAACTAATGATTGCCAAGAGTATATAAATATTCTGGATATCCATCATAAGCGGCAAAGGATTACCTTTTCCCGGTACTTGGGATCTTTTGTCCTTTGAGAGAGAGCTATAAATTCAAGTTGCTCTGAACCAGAATCTGCAAGAATACTGTTCCCCTAGTATCGGAGAACAAATTATTAAGAACATAATTCCTAGTTTCTTTATAAACTATTCTAGCAATGCATTTCTAATAGTAAATAAATACAAATAATGTTCACTGATTTTTT
The DNA here is from genome assembly GCA_030408175.1 of Trifolium repens. Taxonomy (NCBI): domain Eukaryota; kingdom Viridiplantae; phylum Streptophyta; class Magnoliopsida; order Fabales; family Fabaceae; genus Trifolium; species Trifolium repens. The sequence goes on from CP125851.1 coordinate 54,416,492, forward strand.
TTTCAATTAAATCAAATCAGATAACATTATGCCAGAAAACATAGAGAGTAGAGGGACTACAAACCCAACAGAAGTAGTGGATTTTAAGTTAATAATATTACTATGATAGGGACTCGGGTATTATGGGCTGCCCAAGTCTCACCTCGAGTAATATGGGATACTTGGTGGAGTGTTTAAGTGGTTAAGTTTTTTCCACCTTAATAGCTAGCCTTTAAGGAAGGGTTCCCCATGTGCTTGGATACTTATCAATTGATATCAGAGCTAGTTAATGGTGGCTCAAAAAGGACTACCTACGAAGGGACTGACTGGAAAGGCCAAGTAAAGTGTTGTAGAACGCATTCGTCGGGACTTCGACTCTTAGGGACGGTTCTATAGGATAGGACATTGGGTATTATGGGGTGCCCAAATCTCTTGTCGAGTAGTATGGGATGCTTGGCGGACATGGTTATTATGATGTTCCCAAGTCCCACATCAAAGTAGTACTTGAAAATTCGTATTAGCAGTGGACATAATTATACAAAGATTAAACAGTATCCAAGTTGTAACAACCCGTTTTTCAAAGGCCAGAAAAGGCATTAATTTTTTTTTTGTACGCATCAGAGTACGCCTAAAAGATTTTAAATGAGCCGGCATTCAAATATACAAAAGAACTCATTACCATAAGGTGCTTCGACAAGCAAAGTGTATTCCTGAATAATTACAATCCAAGTCTAAGTATTCAAATACTTACAACAAAACAAGTTAGAATCCTATGCCTAAACCCAAAAAGCACGGTGCACAACTGTTAGCCTGTATTTTCGACAGGCATTAATGAGTTGAAATGAGATGATGAAATCCCATTTAATGTATATTATTGCCTTTTAATATTCTCTTGGAAACTGATTCTGGCAATAAATCAAGAGAAAATCAAGGCATTTGACATCAAAGACTTTTAATGTGCAAAGTTGCTTGTCAAAGCCTAGAATTCTGTCGAATTCGACAGAACGATTGTTGTCTGAATAAGCTTGTCGAGTTCGACAGAACCATGTTTATCTAAATAAACATGCTGGTTCGACATTACTTTAATTGTCGAAAATATTATATATATATGTGTGAATATATGTATTTGTTTGGTTGTCTAACGTACTGTGCAGAACGTTTGAAGCGTGCTCTGGACTTAGCAAAATATTCAAAAGAGAGAGTAACGTTTGAAGGGTTCGCCAGGTGTCAAAGGGAATTCAAATTGTCAAGACACGTGGAGCATAGTTAGACGTATTATAGGTTTATAGCAGTTATGTTAGTTTGTCTATAAATACAAGTTTCTCATAGGAGAAACTGGTCCACAATTCAATACACATGCAAATTCCTAAAATATTCAGAGTACCCATGTCAACGAGCGAAATGAATGACAGGAACATGTACGAATCTGTGTACCATCCTTTGTAAACATTTTACATTTGTTAAATGCAATTTACATTCTGCAAGTCTTGATTACTTGTTTGTCATTTAAGTTTTATGCAATTTAAAGCTTTCTGCAACTTTATCATTCTGCAATTTATTTTCATTGCATTGTCTTTACTGTTTCAAAAGTCTTTCTTTAAACTTTATTTGCAATTCATTTACAAGTTTTCTGCAAATTTAACTTTGAAGCATTTTACCCTTTAAAACAAACCATTTGACTGCGTCAAATGCTTTTACTTTTATTCAAATTGTCCGATTTAACCCAAAGATATGAATATGTTTTCATCATCTTCCACACAATCCATATGTCCCGAGATTTACTAGTTGATCTCTCTTGTAATAATTAAACTAGCGGTTGTTTACTAAAAATCGGGGTAAACAAATTGGCACGCCCAGTGGGACATCTGGATTGTGTAATTTTTACTTAGTGAATTTTTGAAAATTTTTCATACAAAATTTGTTGTTTGGTGTTTGTGCTTTGATTGTGTCTATATTTGTATATGCATTTGAGAAGTGGTAAATCTCTTCCAGTATTTTCAAACATACCAAAGCGTCCTCGTTCCAGAATGGTGAGACCACCAAACAATCCTAATCCTAATAATATTAATAATAATAATAATAATGGGGCAGAAACCAATCCTGTTCTGAATCCGACAGGACCACCAAATCAACCAGTAACTGGCAATCCTGGCGCCAATCCTACTGGCGGATCAACAAATCCTGCCCTAAACTTTACAACTTCTGAAAGTATCCCAAGCAATAATCCTAATGGTGGGGGTACAAACCCTATGATAAATTCTGGAACCATTGGTGCAAGCGCCAGTGGATCAACAATGTCTGCCACTACTTCAAGTATGGCAGGAGGGTTTGTTCCTCCAAATACGAATGGTGCAATGATGACACAAATGAATGTATCATCCATGCCAACGAATGTATCACACATGCATGGGTACACAGACGGTAGTCAAGTTGGTGGAACACCGTCAAGACCCCCATGGTTGCCCAGAAACCCACAATTTGGAATGCCAACAACGACGATGGCAAGCCTGTATAATTGGCCTTCGATAGAAAGTTCTCCCTCATCTTCTGCGATGGGAAATAGGGGAAATTCTCTGAACTTGACGAATAATTCTATGAATGTACTTAGGCAACAAATGGACGAAAGTAACCATGATATGGTGAACGCGTTGACCCAACAGATTGGCACAATCTTTAATCCTGTGTTACAAACAGCCAATGACAATTATTTGTTGTTAGCCAATCAAATGGGAAGGATGGCAGACTTTTTTGGTGCCCCTGATGCTCCAAATAATCAAAGAATTCCCCGTGTAAACCCGGAGATTCAAACAGGAGTCCAAGCCCAACCGGTGCGCATCGAGAGAGAACAACAAGAACCAGAAGTAGTTTTGGTTAATAGAAACCAAGATGCTGATAATGTTCTTAGGCAAGTTCGACAAGAAAATGTTGCAGGGCAAAATAACTTGGCCAATTTAGTAGAAAATATTTTGGCCCAAAATGGTTTGAATACAGGTTTGCATAGACCAAATTTTGTGTCACCCTTGTCTGAATATGTATTACAGGCAGAATTGCCAAGGGGATGGAAGATTCCCAAATTCACAAAATTTGCTGGTGATACTAATGAATCTACTGTCGAACATATTGCCAGATATTTGGCAGAGGCAGGGAATTTGGCAAATAATGAAGATTTAAAAATGAAATTTTTTCCCAATTCCCTCACTAAAAATGCCTTTACGTGGTTTACCACACTTCCCCCTCATTCAATTCATACTTGGACTCAATTGGAAAGGCTATTTCATGAACAATTCTACATGGGACAATCTAGGATTAGTCTCAAAGAATTAGCCAGTATGAAGCGCAAAACCTCAGAAGCCATTGATGACTATCTAAACAGGTTTCGCCTCCTTAAGGCAAGGTGCTTTACCCAAGTGCCTGAACATGAATTGGTTGAGATGGCTGCTGGTGGCCTCGACTATTCCATTAGGAAAAAGTTAGATACTCAACATTTGAGAGACATGGCCCAATTAGCAGATCGTGTTCGACAGGTTGAACGCCTCAGGGCTGAAAAAGTCAGAAATTCTAAGTTTCACAAAAAAGAAAAAGTGGCATACATAGAAACTTATGAAAGTGAAAATGAGTTCGACGATGGTCAGGATTACATAGAAAATAATGAAGTTAACGTGGCTGAGTTAAAACCAGGCCCTCCTTATACTTGTAAAATGTTGAAACCATCAAATGGGAATAATCCTGTCGAACCAAAAAATGATAGATTTGTTTCTAAGACATACACTTTCGACATTACTAAATGTGATGAAATTTTTGACTTATTGGTCGCTGATGGCCAAATAATTGTGCCAAAGGGTTTAAAATTACCACCTTTGGACCAACGTAAGAAAAGAGGGTTTTGTAAATACCATAATTTCTTGGGTCATAGAACCTCACAATGTGTTCTTTTCAGGGATCTGGTCCAGAAAGCCCTACAGGAGGGAAGACTCAAATTTGGCGAAAAGCCAAAATCCAAACAACAGGTGGATGAAGATCCATTGCAGATTGCTGATGCTGCATACACGGAGCCATTCGAGTGCCTGATGTTGGAAGCATTGAACCTCACTGAAGGGGGGCAATTAATTTCCATTCCTGAGGAAGAGTACGAAAACAAAGTGGAAGAGGTGTATCCACAAGCAGGGGAGACTTTATTGGATTTCCTTCAACGCTGCAAAGAAAATGATGGCGAAGCTACATTATGTCCTCATTGTAGTGCCATGTTCGACAAGAAGGCTGCTGCAGGCCTCAACAAGTTTCTGCCTCATTGTCAAAACAGAAACAATTGGCCAAATCAAAAGCCAACTTATTCCAATATTCTGAATAGCCAGCAGGCACCTGTACACCAGAGGTTGGGACCACAAAAATCATTTGTCCCCTCAAACAGGACACCTGTCAACCAATGGGTTCATGGAAGAAGCATGGACTATGGTCAAAGGAATATAGAGAGAGGGAACTCCGGTAACAGCAATCCCAAAAAGGATCCTGAGTCAAGGAAATATGATTACAGGAATAATTACAAAGGGAAAAATCCCATGACAAGGTCCCAATGGCGTAGATATCAACGCCAGAAAAAAGTGGCTGCTCAACAATCCCCATTAACTACTGATGGTGATGGAAGAAGGCCTTTGGAATTGGCAAAGAAGCCAATGAAAGAAAGGTTAGGCGAATCGAAAATAGAGTCTTCAGTTGCTGATAATGTCGAAGATGACCACATGGAAGCAGATGACTTTTTGGATTCTGAGCCTGATCTCGACATAATCGTCAATGTTGTGTCAATCTTACCAAGGGAATTCGACGTTTGCTCTGAAGTGACAGATGACGAAGAGGAATCTGGAATGCAAATGGCCCTTCATAGGCCAGTATGTTACTATGTGACGAGCAATGGTGCTCTAGAAGATCAAATGGCTACATTTGAAAGGCCAGATGAAGGCATGAAGAGTCACTTGAAGCCTCTCTTCATACAGGCTAAAGTGAACAATGTGGGGATCAACAAAGTGCTAATTGATGGTGGTGCTGCTGTTAATCTCATGCCAGAATTTTTGCTCAGAAAGATTGGCAAATCTTTGGTGGATCTTCATCCTCACAACATAGTTCTTTCAAACTATGAGGGTGAAACTGGTTTCTCTTTGGGAGCAATCCAGTTAGAAGTGGTTGTTGGAAGCACTGTAAGGCCAACCTTGTTCTTGGTTGTGGCCTCTAAGGCAAATTACAATCTACTTCTAGGTCGAGAGTGGATTCATGGAGTAGGGGCAGTTCCTTCTACCCTACACCAACGCCTCATTATCTGGCGAGAGGATGGAATAGTGGAAAATATTGAAGCAGATCAAAGCTACTTCAAAACTGAAGTCCATCATTTGACAAAGCACTCCTTCGACAAGAAATTGGCAACAATTTCACCATGCACTGAGAAGGACTTTGCATATCGTCTAGCAAGAAATGGTCACCATGCAATCAAACTGGATCCCACACATGGTTTCTTGTGGGAGAGAGAGGATGGAAACAGCGAGGATGGCGAGTATGAAAGCCACAAATGCCCAACTGGTTGGGATATCAAAGAAAACTACTATGTCTGAGTCCCAAACTTGGGCAAGGATTACGGCCTACATGGCTGAAAACAGAATCAAGATGGCTTTGGAAGCCAATTCATTTTCAGAAAATATGGCTGATATAGCCAATGGTGAAAAGATTGGCAAACAAGAGCCAGAATTGCAAAAACTGGACTGCATCTATGACGACGAACCCTTAGGATTTGAAAAAGATCCAATTAGTCAAAGTCATAAGATGCAAGCACAGGATCCTTTGCAAGAAATTGACCTTGGAGATGGTCTGATGAAAAGACCAACATATATTAGTGCAAACATTCCTCCAGATCTGAAGGCGAAAGTGGTGCAACTTCTAGTGGAATACAAAGATTGTTTTGCTTGGGATTACAATGAAATGCCAGGTCTGAGCAGAAAATTGGTGGAACATGAACTTCCAGTTCGACCAGACAAAAAACCAGTAAAACAATTGCCTAGAAGGTTTGCACCGGAAATTATGTCAAAGATCAAGGAAGAAATTGAGAGGCTGCTGAGGAGCAAATTCATCAGAACAGCAAGGTATGTCGAATGGTTAGCAAATATAGTGCCTGTGATTAAGAAAAATGGTTCTCTTAGAGTATGTATAGACTTTAGAGATTTGAATAATGCTACACCAAAAGACGAATATCCTATGCCTGTAGCAGAAATGCTAATTGATTCAGCAGCAGGATTTGAATATTTAAGTATGCTAGATGGTTATTCTGGCTACAACCAAATTTTCATTGCTGAAAATGATGTACCCAAAACTGCTTTTAGATGCCCAGGGGCACTAGGCACGTATGAATGGGTAGTGATGCCCTTCGGTTTGAAAAATGCTGGGGCCACTTATCAAAGAGCAATGAATCTAATTTTCCATGAATACATAGACACTTTTATGCAAGTGTATATTGACGACATAGTTGTCAAATCCTCGTCAAAGGTTGATCATTTAGATCATTTGAAAAAGTCTTTTGAAAAGATGAGGAAATATGGATTAAAAATGAATCCATTAAAGTGTGCTTTTTGTGTTAATGCAGGAGATTTCCTTGGGTTTGTTGTGCACAAAAAGGGCATTGAAATAAATCAAAACAAAACGAAGGCTATCATGGAGACAAAATCTCCAACTACTAAAAAGCAACTTCAGTCCCTACTTGGGAAGATCAATTTCTTGAGGAGATTCATCTCAAATTTAAGTGGTAAAGCTCAGCCTTTCTCGCCACTACTTCGTCTCAAGAAAGAAGATATTTTCACTTGGGGGCAAGATCAACAACGAGCTTTTGACGAAATCAAGAGTTATTTGTCGAAGCCACCAATGTTGATGCCTCCAATAAGGAACAAGTTCATGAAGTTGTATATATCAGCATCAGATTCGACACTGGGTAGTATGCTTGCCCAGGAAGATGAAAATGGTGAAGAAAAGGCCATCTATTACTTAAGTAGGGTATTAAATGATGCTGAAACTAGATATAGTAGTATTGAAAAACTATGCTTATGTTTGTATTTCTCTTGTATAAAACTCAAGCATTATATAAAGCCTGTTGATGTTTTTGTTTATTCTCACTGTGATATCATTAAGCATATGTTGTCTAAACCAATTTTGCATAGTCGAATTGGAAAATGGGCCTTAGCCTTAACAGAGTATTCATTAACATATAAACCTCTAAAGGCAGTCAAAGGCCAAATTGTGGCTGATTTTATAGCAGATCATTCTGTAATAGAAACTCCACAAAATTATGTAGAATCACGACCCTGGAAATTGTATTTTGATGGTTCTAAACATAAACATGGAGTTGGAATTGGGATTCTAATTATTTCCCCTTCCAAAATACCCACTAAGTTCAAATATAAAATTAATGGATTCTGCTCAAATAATGAAGCAGAGTATGAAGCTTTAATAGCAGGCTTAGAAATTTTATTGGACTTGGGGGCAAAAAATATCCTGATCAGAGGTGATTCAGAACTGGTTTTGAAACAATTGACAAAAGAATACAAGTGTATAAAAGAACACTTGATGAAATATTTTGTCATAGCAATTTCTTTGTTAAAACGTTTCGACCAAGTCACCATTGAACATGTGCCTCGTATAGAAAATCAAGAAGCCAATGATTTGGCTCAAATAGCTTCTGGTTACAAAATTTCCAATGAGAAATTGGTGGAGTTGATTGAAATCAAAGATAAAATCATTATTGATCAACCTGCTACTTTGGAATTGTCAATGCCAAAACTTGTGGGGGCAGATGTACCACAAGACAATGGTCAATATGACGACCTTGACGAAAATTCAGAAATTTTTGAAATTTTTGCCATTGACAATTTAGCTGATACTGATTGGAGAAAACCACTTGTCGAGTATCTGCGAGATCCAAACGGAACGACAATTAGAAAGATAAAATACAGAGCCTTAAGTTATGTCATCATTGGGAATGAACTAATGAAAAAGACACCTGAGGGAGTTTTGCTAAAATGTTTAAGTGAAACTGAAGCCTATTTGGCTATATCTGATGTGCATAGTGGCACATGTGGATCCCATCAGGCAGGCCATAAAATGAAATGGTTACTGTTTAGACAAGGTGTGTACTGGCCAACAATGCTAAAAGATTGTATAGAGTTTGCTAAGGGTTGTCAAGAGTGCCAAAAACATTCAGGCATACAACACGTACCTGCAAGTGAACTTCATTCAATAGTAAAACCTTGGCCTTTTAGAGGATGGGCTTTAGATTTAATTGGTGAAATTAAACCAAGTTCGTCCAAAAACCAACGCTATATTCTAGTTGGTATAGATTATTTTACCAAATGGATAGAAGCAATTCCATTACCAAATGTTGACCAAGAAGCAGTGATTAGTTTTATACAAAGTCACATTATTTATAGATTTGGTATACCTGAGTCTATTACTACAGATCAAGGTTCAGTTTTCACTGGACGAAAAATGGTCGAGTTTGCTCAACAAACTGGTTTTAAATTGTTAACTTCTACACCATATTATGCACAAGCAAATGGTCAAGTGGAAGCTGCTAATAAGATCATTATTGGTCTGATTAAAAAGCATATTGCCCAAAAGCCTAGGAATTGGAACAAGACTTTAGATCAAGTCTTATGGGCATGCAGGAATTCTCCAAAGGAATCAACTAACACTACACCTTTTCGTCTAACATATGGACATGATGCTGTCTTGCCAGTCGAAATACACTTACAATCAGTTAGAGTTCAAAGACAGGCAGAAATTCCAAGAAATCATTATTGGGATATGATGTTGGATGAATTAGTTGATTTAGATGAAGAGAGAGTCAAAGCTTTAGAGATGTTGATTCGACAGAAAGAAAGAGTCACTAAAGCTTATAATAAAAAGGTTAAGTCTAAAACCTTTAGTGTTGGAAATCTGGTTTGGAAAGTCATTTTGCCAATGGATAAAAAAGACAGAGTCTTAGGAAAGTGGTCACCACATTGGGAAGGACCATTCAAAGTTGTTCAAGTTTATTCTAATGGTGCGTATGAAATTGAGGAGTTAACTCCTGAGAAACGTACTTTGGGTATAAATGGGAAATATTTGAAAAAATATAAACCTGCTCTACTCGAAGTAAAAATAAGCGCAGAATAAGAATCAAACAGAAAAACAAAATGGCAAATAACAAGAATTGGCCATAACTCGAAAGTAGAAGAATAATATTGTTTTATTGCAATGGGAGAATTCTTAGTACATCATGAGGAAAACAACATTATTTAGGCTGAGCCTTAGGCTTAGAAACCTCTGACTCCACCTTCTTCATGGTACCCCTATAAAGGGCTATTGCTATATCAGCAAGTTCCTGAACTACTGGTGGGTATTCATCCAATCTTTCCTCATGTGTCCATAGAAACTCCTCCAGGTCGGAGCCTAGTTCTTCTTCTTCTGACTCTGTCAAAATGAGTTCCTCTTTGTTCCTCTCATAGCGTAGCCTATTTTCCTCGCAACGCCATGGTTCTGCACCCTTTTTGTTCTTCTCTTTGGAGCATGAGGCATCTTTAGTGTTGGGTTTTTCCATGGTTCGATTCTTTGTTAAGGATTACTCAATCACTCTTGATGAGTAAAAATGAGGAAAAACACCTCCTTTTATAGTGCTATCAAGTCTTATGGGTCAACCTAACCATTAATGCAATTCATTTAACAAAGTTTCGCTGTTGCCACCCTTTGACTTGACTGCCTCGTTTTGGCGTTCTTTGACTGCTCAGGTTTTCGTGTTGTTAAAAATACCAAAAGAATTCAAAGGTTCAAAACATTACCATTGAATGACGTTGGTGAAAAATAAATGGTCAATACGTGAAAAGTATAAACCAGCGTTGCAAGAAATAAAAAATCAACAAAGAATAAAGCATGACAAAATATTGGTGATCACAAGGTTGTTCGCCACAAAACGGGCATTGTCGAATTACAAACCAAAAACTTGATAAAATTGTTCAAAAGTGAAATGAAACTAAGGACAAAAAATCAAATTATTACAAGTCTAAAACTTTGTTCTCAAATCTTCATACAAGCTCTTGAATGAAGCAACTTCCTTGTCGAGAACTTCACTCGACTCCATCAAGTTCTGAATTTCTTCTTCCACTGCCGCTGAAGCACTAAAGGCTTTGATGCCCTCATTAGCCTCTTTGTCAATCCAGGCTTTAACAGCAGTAGTAAGATTGGCTTTTGCTTCGTCACGTTTGATTTTCTCTGCATCAATCTTAGCATTGAGACTCTGAATCTTCAAGTGCAATTCTGCAATCTCACCTTCCCAAGCAGCAATGTTCTGGTTGTATTGAGTAAGCTCCGCATTCGACTCGATGTCCTTCTCCAAACGTTCGACATTGGCTTGGGCAGTGTTAGCCTTCTCGACTAATGCAGCGTGAGCATGGGTTTGAGCCTCCAGCTTCATGGCATTCGTTGTTCTCCTTTGTATGGCCTGAGTAAAACCATCAATGAGGTTTTCAAGCTGGATGACTTTGCTTAAGGTAATACCATCCGTCAAAGGATTGTGAAGCTTTTTCAGGAAGCCCAAGTGAGAAAACGCACTACTAGGGTTTGCCTCAATCAGAGTAAAAACATCTTGGTTAATATAGTCTGTGTGCAACTTGAGGAGCAAAGAGTCCTGCCTCACCGTCGAACTGATATCAGTATCAGAAGCAGTCGAGCTGCTGTGTTGAGAGGCGCCTTTACTTCGTTCTTTGCTTCCTTTGCTTGACAAAAGCATTTTGAGCGCTGCAGCAGGATCAGTTTCTTTCATGGCAATAAACTGCATTTCTGAGATTCCAATATCAGCAGATAACTTTGATGTCGAGGAAACAGGAAGAATGTCAGAGCCTCCTTCAGTGGCCTCAGGCATAATATCGTCGTCAGCGTCAGACTCCATCTCGACATCAGTGTTTTCTGATGAGTGGTTAGATTCAGTGAGTGATGCAGTTATGGTTTTTTCAGGATCAGGATCATTGGTGCGAGTTTCTTCGTTCTCTTGACTTTGACTTGTTCCGGTTAAATCGACCTCGACGCGATTGGTGCCAACGTCTTGGGTCGAACCTTCATCATTGTTAAATGGTGCAGTGGGTTGTTCTTCATTATCACCCTGTTAGTAATAAAATAAGTTAGGGTCAAGAAACCATAAAAGATTGCGTATATGTCGAAGTCTGAAAGATAGAGACTTTACCTGAGTGCCAGGGTCTTGCAAACTTGGGTTTATTTTCTCCAATATAGGACCCTCAGTCGAAAGATCTTCGACGTTATTGTTTGGTCGATCTTCGACAGGAGGATCAGAAACTGGGATTTCAGTTTCTCTCTCTATCTCTACAGAAGGATTGGATTTGCTTATAACTTTCTTCTTCTTCTTCTTTTCAATCTTCTTCTTGGGATTTGGGGGCATGCTTGCCTCGCTAGTTTCGACACCAGCCTTTCTTTTATCTCTTTGGCTCTCTCCACTAGGGGTAGCAATGGTTGGATTAACATTACCAGCAGACTGAAAAGGAAATAGATATTTGTTAAGACAAGATTGTAGTTGAAACTAAGCAAAAATTAAGAAATTTGTCGAAATACTTACTGATGGTTCTTGAATGGTGAGAGCTTTCTGTTTCTTTTGCTTGATAGGCCCTTCAGCCTCACTTGACGCCATCAAGTTCCTTTTGCGAACCTGCAATTAAAAGTCGAAGCAATTAGAAATATGGTTTTGAAAACTAAGGAGAAAATAATGCTAAGTTAAGAAACCAATGTTAGGACTTAATACTTTGGCCCCAGTGTTAGGAAGTGTTTTCTTCTGAGTTGCACCAGGAGTAGTGGTGTCTGTCGAAGTGGTAGCGCCCTTGGCTTTGGAAGCACCTAATGTCGAAACATGAAAATGACATACATCAGTAAAAAGGGTCAAAAGGAACAAACACTTTGAGAAATCACATTCATTTTTAGTGATTCAAAATTACCTTTGCCTTTGGGAGTCCTTTGCTGGAGTGCTGCGAACCCCGTTTCTATTGCTTGCAGGAGCACTTCATCGCTGTTCTTAGCACACCTCTCATAGTGCAAACTCCACCAGGTGGCAAACTCAAAAGTACATAAATGGTGGATGGCGAAGGCAATAGGTGTCAGCCTGTAGGGTTTTCTTGCTTCAATAACCTTCAAGCGCCGTTCAAAGAACTCGACGGACATTCCAGAGTTGCCCAAAACAATATCATCTTTGTTTTTGAACAAACTCTTTGGCCTGAACTGACTTAGGCCAAACTGGCGAGCAACTAGGTTAGGTTGGTATCCGACCAGACCTACGAATCTTCTTTCTACTCCTAACCTGGAAGATAGGATTGTAGGACTCAAAAACCAGGACCAAACATTGTTTGTATCCTCTTCTTCATCTGGGTTGGTTGCAGGAAATGGCCTCTTAAACCAAGCAGGCCCAACAGTCCTTTTCACAAAGGGAGTATTTTGGTGCTTAAACTCGTCGAACTCCAGGAGTGTCTTGAAGTAATGGAGGAAGAGGTCTTTGGTCGACAAGTTTGTTTCCCTATACTTCAGCAAGGCCAACCTAGTGCCTTCTATTTGTCGAGCTTCGACCGAAGGTTCCAGGTAAGAAGGGAGGAAAAGTTTGAAGTTTGATTCAAATGTGGCATTCAGCCACAACTGCAAGAGCCAAATAGGTCCAGAGAAAGTAAGCGGTGATCCTTTTTCAACTTTCTTAAGCATATCATTAGCTTGCCCCAAAGAGTCATAGAGACAAGCTAAGATGAGCCTTCCTAAAGCTACATCCTGTCCTTGATGAAGCATAATGGCGAGAGGAACAAGCCTCTTCACCACTTGAAGTGAACCAGTGCAGAAGACAAAGTGTGATAGCCAGTACGTCAGAAAAGCAATGTGCTCCTCATGAGAAACCTCAACACTGCTAAGATCATGAAAAGTTTCAATATATTTTGAGTAGGAGAGTGTTTTGAAATCAAATTGATGGTTTGGAGTGGTGTATTTGGGGTCATAAGTGGGTCCTGTTGGTCGAAGACCAGTGATGGCAGCCACGTCGAAAAGGGTTGGGGTCATCATTCCTGCCTTTAAGTGGAAAGTGTTAGTAGAATTTTCCCAAAAGTGAAGGGCAGCTATTAACATCTCTGCATTGTATTTGGGTCCTTCTCTCGACAGCTGGATCAGGTCGAATATACCACGCTCTTTCCATGAAGTGGCATATTCCTTTTCAACCTTGTTAAGCCATGGTAAATAACCATCACTGACTACAGGTGCAGATCTAAAGGCTCTATAGCCTGTCTCAAAAAAGGTCATGTCGAAGACAGTGTTGACAAATATTTTGGGCTCACAAGTAACATTGAGAGGGAAAATGCTACTTACATCCTCATTAAAGTTGTCGGATGAAGGAAGAGGTCCTGCAAAGGCAAGAGTTCGACCTCTGAGCTTGTGAGGAATCATCAACTCCTCTCCCCATATAGTGTCTTCGACAGAAGTCATATCTGGCTCCGACACAAAGGTTGAACCATCAACGATGATGGGTTCTGCATCATCAACAGCGTAGATTGTCACGTTTCTGGAGGAAGAAGATGAAGCAGCCATTGTTGTTCTTGGTGTTCTTGGTGTTCTTGATTTGGTGATGAAGATAGACAGTTCACAGTGAACAAAAGCTAAAACCACCAGATTTAACTCGTTTCTTACTCAAATCCCAGAAAAGAAACGGTGATGATGAACGAAATCACTGGACGATCTTAACTGCTGGTTTAGATTTCTCAGAAACGCAAGAACAATGCACGATTTGAGGATCGATTGATGTTGTTTCAAAGGAATGCGTATGGTTCTGTTTCTAGAGAGAAAGTGAAGAGTTTGGGTCTTCAGAAAAATGAAAGTGGTGGAATACGTTTTCTATTTATAGGCGCTGCATTTTGCATGTATCTGGTAACTGAAACATCACCACTCTTCCATCTTAGCCATTTATATTCTGCCACGTGTCCCACTACAAAGCTATAAAGTTGGTAATCATGGTTTGTGGGGATTGAGGTGACAGTTACAAATTTTGTCATGATTGACAATATTTTGATTTGACGTTTGCGCCGTCTTTGGTAAACGTGCAGAATTGAAAAGGTGAATATCTTCAAAAATGCCCTTTCTTCCCTTTTGTCTCTGACGTGTAGTCGAATTGGCATTTTTGAGGGGGCAATTTGTTAGCCTGTATTTTCGACAGGCATTAATGAGTTGAAATGAGATGATGAAATCCCATTTAATGTATATTATTGCCTTTTAATATTCTCTTGGAAACTGATTCTGGCAATAAATCAAGAGAAAATCAAGGCATTTGACATCAAAGACTTTTAATGTGCAAAGTTGCTTGTCAAAGCCTAGAATTCTGTCGAATTCGACAGAACGATTGTTGTCTGAATAAGCTTGTCGAGTTCGACAGAACCATGTTTATCTAAATAAACATGCTGGTTCGACATTACTTTAATTGTCGAAAATATTATATATATATGTGTGAATATATGTATTTGTTTGGTTGTCTAACGTACTGTGCAGAACGTTTGAAGCGTGCTCTGGACTTAGCAAAATATTCAAAAGAGAGAGTAACGTTTGAAGGGTTCGCCAGGTGTCAAAGGGAATTCAAATTGTCAAGACACGTGGAGCATAGTTAGACGTATTATAGGTTTATAGCAGTTATGTTAGTTTGTCTATAAATACAAGTTTCTCATAGGAGAAACTGGTCCACAATTCAATACACATGCAAATTCCTAAAATATTCAGAGTACCCATGTCAACGAGCGAAATGAATGACAGGAACATGTACGAATCTGTGTACCATCCTTTGTAAACATTTTACATTTGTTAAATGCAATTTACATTCTGCAAGTCTTGATTACTTGTTTGTCATTTAAGTTTTATGCAATTTAAAGCTTTCTGCAACTTTATCATTCTGCAATTTATTTTCATTGCATTGTCTTTACTGTTTCAAAAGTCTTTCTTTAAACTTTATTTGCAATTCATTTACAAGTTTTCTGCAAATTTAACTTTGAAGCATTTTACCCTTTAAAACAAACCATTTGACTGCGTCAAATGCTTTTACTTTTATTCAAATTGTCCGATTTAACCCAAAGATATGAATATGTTTTCATCATCTTCCACACAATCCATATGTCCCGAGATTTACTAGTTGATCTCTCTTGTAATAATTAAACTAGCGGTTGTTTACTAAAAATCGGGGTAAACAACAACCCACACCGGCGCATAGTCTAACTAAGCTAAAGCTCCAACCTCTCACTGGGGCCTGGAACAGCCACCGTCGTCACCACGACCTAACCCATCATCTGGGTGGGATGAGCCCGCAAATGAAAGAAAGGGTCACCACAAAATAAAAGTATGTATATATATAACCGGTGCGAAAGATTGTACACATAACAATAATTCCACAAACACAAGAGAAAGCTCTTAACCACCAAAGCAATTCCGACCAACGGGTTTATATATATAATGCACACCAAGCCTAATGCAGACTTCTACAATGGGTGTGGTACTATCCAAGCTACCACATGCATGAATTTAATTCCGGAATTCAACCTCTAAAAGGAGTCGTGGGGTAAGCGAAGCCACACAGTCAAACACTACCCTCACAAGGCCACAAAGGGCAGGTGAGCCACACAGACAAACACCAGGTGAGCCACACAGACAAACACCAACTCAATAAAATCCAGTAGGATTTGGCGAAGCCACACAGTCAAACACCCGGTACGTAGGCAAAGTCACACAGACATACACCTAGGCACGCAACTATGAAATGCATGGCATATATTCTCTTTGGCATATACAGGATAGTCACACAGACAAAATCCCCGCGTAGTCCTATCCGACGCACGCATTCATATATGCTCATGCAAACAATCACATAGCCTAAAGCCTATGTACAAACCATCACAACATACATACATTTTCCTAATCATATGTAAATTGCACACGTATTTATAACCACGTTCTCATCAACGAGAATACATAAGTACAAACATGCCAAAACACACAGCAAATGTATAAACAGCAAAACCAAGCATGTCGTAACCGTTTTAAAAGACGGAAATAAAGTGGAGCCCTTACCTCGGCAAGCTTCCGTTTACTAAAACTCATCCCAGCAACACAACGCGCTTCCTAAAACAAGCAGCGTATTATCAATACATTGTTTTCCAACCAATCGTATTGAGACTAAACCAAAACCCTAAAAACCTAATGTTTTCTAAGGTAAAACAACTCTTTCGGATACTATACCAAAAACTACCGTATTGATCAACCTCCATGAGTTATTTGTACTATTTTTAGGACCCAAAACAATAGGCAAAAGTCTTAAATAATTTGAAATGCAAAATGGCCATTTTCTTGCGTTATAAGTTACGTACTTTCCGAGTACCCGAAAAACCCGTCTCCAATCCCAACCACTTCCATAAATTAATAAAAAGGGATTAGAAAGTTAAAAACTAAGTTAGGACATCAGAATCCAAAATTTTAGGTCCCAAGGGTCGCTAGCGGTCGCTGGGCGACCACCTGGCGAAGGCAAGTCAGAAGTTCCACGCCCCAGGCGAAGGCTGGCGACCAACTCGTCGCTGAGCTACCACACCAGGACAGGACTGGTTTTCTTCATGACAGCAGCAGCAAAACTTGTTTTACTCAATTTTTACCCAAAACAACTTTTCACGCAACACTCTACATACGCATAGTATTGGTTCCCAACAACCGTTTTCACAACAAAGCAATACATTTCCGAAAGCATGTTGGTTGCTTCGAGTGCAAGTTATTTGGTTTTCATTTCCAAAATCAAAACCAAACCCAAGCACAAGTTTTATTACGGGCCTTAACCGACCTGTAACCATTTTCAAACACGTTTTCAAAGCAAAAAGCAACACCACATAACACAAGAGTTTTAAACCACTTGGAGTACCAAAAACACCACACCAAACACTTAGGAAATATTTTCATAAACACCAAAATATTTTTCATCGGATTTTCTAAAACAAAACCATACAACACCATTCCCTTTCGCCTAAAGGTTCAAAAACAACGTTACTTTTCAAAACCATACAACCTAACAACATGTTATTGATCAATATATAACCAAACCAAAACCCTAACTTTTCTCATGAGATTCTCACCACTCATGGAAAACAAAAACAACTAAGCCTAGACATGCTTGTTAATCCCTCATGAACAACTTTCATGGAACAAAAACCATTCAAACCAATTCTTATGAAATTTCTCCCAAGAACATAATCATAAAAAATCCTAACTCCCTAAGAATCTTAGCCAAACAAGGATAGGGAATAGGTTTAGTTACCTTAGGAAGAAGAATCTCACAACTTCAAGCTTTCAACCAAGCTTCTAATGGATGATTATGGTGAAGGAATGCAAAATTTCACAAGATGGAAAGGTGGAGAAGAAGGCCACGGCCAAAGAGAGAAAGAAGAAGTGAATTTGTGATTTTTCTAAGTCCACAAAGTGACTTCCAAAAGTCTCCTAAATAATGGTTTTGTTTCATCCTAGCCATTGGATCAAATAGTGTTAACATGCTAAGATTCAAATCTAGCCATTGGATCAATCCAAGTCTATCCTCACAAGATATTTTCCACAACCTCTTACAACAAAACGCACGTTCAGTTCTCGCGCATCGCGACGAACGAAACTCACAAAAACAGAAAGCCTACAGAAAGAACGTCTATCGTTTTTCCATTCCAAAACTTATCGCCGAATCTTTTTCCGCGACTGTAATTTTCTTCCACACCATGGAAAATTAATCTCAGAATATATCCCAACTCGCACAGATATATAGAACTCCCAACTAAAATCTTACTGAATTCAGAACCAGTAAAATTTTACAACAGCGGGTAAAATTCCTACTCGTTTTTCCAAAGACAAGAATAACCCAAAACTCGGATTTCTGGTTTCACAGAAATCTCCTCCTACTTAAAAGAGGATCACGACCCGGAAGTCTGTGCCTTTCCAGCGCTCGAGCACAAAACAGGCTCCGTTTCAGCAAAAATCTCATTTTTACGACGATACACACAAAACCGTTCTACTAAAAACCCTAAAACTTAGCCGGCGCTAAAATTCCTTAGGAAAACCGCACAGTAAAATCTTGGGTCTTACACAAGTCACCACAATTATGAAAGAATGTTTTTTGATATAAAGCAGTGTCTTTATATGTATGGAATTAGCTTTAGGAAAATAACTGAAGTACATAGTAAGGCCTAAACATACCCGCGTCCACCTAGGGTTATTTGTATTGCCATAAGCCAGGTTAATTCTGTTATAAGGGATTCCTGAAGGTGTATTCCAAGCAGGCAGCAGCTTATCTGCAAGATCTCTAGCCTTTTCGAGGAAGACTTCATCTCCAGAGAGATCATAAGCACTAAGAAGCCCACCCAAAACTCTGAAAAGTGAACATAACCAAAACAATAGACAGGTGAGTGAAAATGGACTACAAAGCATAAGCAACATATGCTGCAATTGGCAGAAGTTACAGCAACTATCAGGCAGTTGAAAAAGAACTTCAATAAATATAAGATTGAACCTTCTAATTCAACCTTATGGTTGTCTCGAACACACTAACTTCGATGTTCTTGTTGAAATTCAATGATTTTGCAATCCACCTGCAATATTTATTACAATATTAGATGCTTTAAATGTAGCCAACCAACCTACAATATGACGAAGAAGAACTCACTCTTTAGCTCTTTTGAATTGGTCATCAAGGCCCATTATAAATAATGTATCAAGAGAATCTACTAAAGTTGCCCCAAGACCGCCAAAATTGTCAACACCATTCATTGATCGTGGCTATGAGAGGAAAAACAAGCTAAGTAGTTGCAAAATTGAAGTGAAGAATATAGGAAAATATTTACAAGGGGAAACAGCACCTTAAGTTCATCCTTTCCCCAGGCATATTTTTCATAAGATGTCCATGCATGAATCATAGCATCTTTAACCTTTTCTCTTCTTTGTAAGCTAATAGGATCATCCTCAAAAGAAACACTATTAATTTTTTCATCAATTTGAATACTTTCTCCTGAGCCTTTCATATCACCCTTTATACCTTCCAGCTGCCATTAACCCACCAAAAAAAATCTCAAATTTAATAATAAATAATCATAAATGAGCAACAAAAAAAGTAATTTGCAGATCTTACTGTTTTTTGCAAACGTGTAACCTCTTGTTTTAATCTGAAAATGTCCTCCTGAATGAAGGGAAATAGTTATAGGCCTATAGCATAGCATAGCATAGCAATAGAATTAGTAATTAGTAATTAGTAGTAGAAATAGAATACCTGGTGTTCTCTGTTGAGTAATTGGCGATCATAAACAAACCATGCAAGAGAGAGGAAAAGGAGAATAAGGAGTGCAAATCGTTTAGGTCTTTTAATGTAATAACGAGGTTGAAAATAACGCAATGCGGATGAAGACGAATAATTTTTCCTCGCCATATCTATCCAAAGATGATGAATTATGTTATTCAATCAAATCAATAAATCGAGTTTGTGTAATTGGAAATGTTTGAAAAGGGGAAAGAAGTAACAAGTGTAAACCTTGAATGGAAGGAATGTGGGGAATAAAAGTCGGAGGAGGAAGAGTTTCTGCGTTCCACGATTATGGAAAAGAAAAACGAATGAGCGAGAGAGAGATAGCAAAGTGAAGGAAGATCGTGGTTATTACATGTGTGTGTGTGGTGAACTGAGTGGTGGAAATCATGGGTAAACATAATAAGATACAAATAATGAATAAATAATTAAATTGGTTATTATTGGTACAAATCTATTATTATATGTAACCAGTATGAATACCCGTGCCAAGCACGGGCTAGAAATTCGTTTGCATATTTTTTTAATAAATTTTATGTTATTTATATTATTATTTTAATTTTTTTATAAAATAAAAATGTATTGAAAAAAAAATAAAAAAGGATAAATAGAAAACTATGTTGGCATAAATCTAACCCATAAAAATAAAGTTGACATTAATTGAACCGTCTCTACTTCGCTGATTTTCCTTTAATTTTTTTGTTGGTGGTTTGATTTTGCAGTTTCCAGACCAATTTATATTATACATAGGTCTAGTTCCCAGTTCAATCGGTTAAACTACAAATTTAGCAATGGTATACATGTTGTCCACTTTTATTTAATTTCCTTCTCAAAATTATAAATAATTGTCATGTAGTTCAGTTAGGTCCGATTTTGATAACCTTGATATGAACCAATGTTGACCACGTCGTGAGTATAAAGTTTTTTTTTTTTATTACATCGTGAGTATAAAATTAGTTATGGTACACATGTTGTTCACCTTCATTTCCTTCTAAAAGTTATAATTAAATGTGATATCTATAATATTTTATACACCTCACCTTGTATAAATGTTACATGTTAAACATTAGCAAAATTATGTTAAAAATAAGAAATGGAAACTTATCATAATCATATAGCCATGTTTTTCACGTATAGGGATGTTAGCAGAGTAAAAATTGAGCGGGGAGTACTTTCTCACTCCTTTATCCACCATCTAAAATTATCCTTATCCCCATCTATATTTCTCATTTTAAGGAGTATTTTTTCCATCTTCATTCCATGGATTCCCACAGTCCCCCCGGGACACATCAACATTAAAAATAATAGCTTAATTGCACTTTTAGTCCTCTTACTCATATTTTTTTCCCTAAAAGTGGCGACGTTTGATGTCGGAAGAGGTGAATTTTGATTTCAAATGTGAAATTTCATCTTTAAATTTAATGTTGAAGACAATAAATCACTTTTTAGGACGTCAAAAATCGTCATTTTTAGAAAAAAAATATGGGTGGACCAAAATTGTAACAAATATGGAATGAAGTCTTCACAGGATGGGTATAGAATCATGTCCCCATCTCCAAACCTCAATTGTGGGACTTTCTTCCCCATCCTCACGAGAAAAAAGTTCCCATCTTTGGGACCGCAAATGGGAAAATCTCCACGGAAAATTCCTGCACGGGATAAAAACGTAAATAATAAAATTAGAACCAAATAAAAGTAGTCCCCCGAATAAATTAGAACCAAAAAGTCGTCGTATTAATATATTTATGAGTTAGAAATATAAGCCTTGTTTTAATACATGAGTAAAAATATATACTCCGTATAAAAAAAAAATTGAGTAAAAATATAACCACCTTTATAAATTATTTTAAAAAAACCTCCAAACAAACAAAAAAAAGTTAAATTAATCTTATCTTATCTTATAATATCTATAGTAAAATAAACATGAAACATAAATAACCTAATTTTTTTTTCTGAATATAGCTTATACTGTGTTATTTAACTGTTGTACACATAAAAAAAACATGGCGAGTACCCTCCAAAAAAATTAGGTTTTTTTTTGTTTTCTAAGTTAAGAGAATACCCTCCAAAAAAGATGGCCACCTTACCAAAAAAAAATACCCTCCAAATAAAATAAAAGTAGTTCCACACACAAATTATTAAAAAAATCCTATATTAATATATGAGTAATTTTTTTGTTTAATAAGTTAAGAGAATGACGAGTATCAGTGAAACTTTAGGAATATCAATTAAAGTATACCCAAAAACTTTTATCGTTTATCATAATTTCATAATAATATATGAGTAAAAATATTGGCCCCATATAAATTACAAAAACCTCCATATATATTACAAAAAAAAATCCATATAAATTTACAAATAAAAAATATGCGCTGTATTAATATTAATATATAAATATAAATATAGTCTTCATGTAAAAAAAATTAATAAAAAAAGTAGGCTCCCGTATAAATAAAATATAGTCCCCATATAAATTACAAAATATTGGGGCCGGATATATATGTTTTTAAAATAGTGATCATATAGATTGTAAGGTGAGGATATCCTCTTTACTTATAAACTCATATTCAGACTATCCCACTTCCAATGTGAGACTCCTTAATACGACCGCTCACACACAACGTTATTTTGTGGTTGCGCCGATAAAGAGTGGCCTAACGGATCTTGGAGAGGCTCTGATACCATTTTAAAATTGAGATGTTGAGCCTAATTTAACCCTACAAAATTGGTTTGTAAAGTGAAAATAACTCTTGTAGCAAAAAAAAAGTGAAAATAACTCTTACTTATAAACTCATATTCAGACCATCTCACATCCAATGTGAGACTTCTTAATAAGTTGTTGCACAAAAACTAATTATATGAATTGTCCAAAATATAAATCAAATATAAAAAAAATTATTAATAGGATTATAAAAAAGGATCAATGTATGAAACTAAAAAATAAACAGAACAAAAATAAAAGTGGTCACTTATGTTAAGTCAACCCTATATATAATATGTACTTTGGTCATTTAAGAAAAGTGATCGGTTATGAAACAAAAGTTGTTATTAATAGATATCACAATAAGGAATATTATCATCCTTGCACATGATCATGAAACCAATAAATGTCACGACGAATCTAATACGATAAAAATTAAAAAGAATATGAAACACATGATAGCCAAAGATACTATGTATAGCCAAAGATATCATGTAATCAAAATAGTTATCCCCTTGATTTATGCATGTTGTAAACCAAAAAAAAAATAAAAAATTACACATTTGAATTTGAAATTAAAAATAAATTCATACATATTAACAGCCACATTTTTTTGTTATTCATGACTTTATATTTGACAATTACACACACATTACATAATAATTATTATTTTCACTAAAAAAATCGTTTTTGTTTATTGACAAATCAATGAATCATGAACAAAAACAATTTATAATAAATGTAAATGCTATTGAATATTTCTTTTGATAAAATTGTAGTTAAAAAAATTATACACCAACATTTTATCGTTATTTTTATTTTATTGTACAACTTTATTTAGTTTTTTAAAATTTATTTATTTTTTCAATTTAAATAAACATAAACTGTTATAGGAAGATTTTCTCAATAATAAAAAAACTGTTATAGGAATACAATAATTCATAAAAAAACTTTCAAAAGAAGCTAAGAATCTCATAAAATTGGAATTAATTTAATGCTGAAAAAATCAAGGATCTCAATAAATATGAATCAATTTGATTTGAATAAATTAAATGCTAATATTTGCATAACCAAAAAAAAAGAAATTCATATTAAAATTAATAAAAAAAATCGTTTATTTATTTAAACTTCTTAAATAAAATTGTTATTCTTATTATATTGTATTTTTTTATTTTTTTCTGAATTTATTTATTAATAATTTGATTAAACTAATGTAGAAACTTTTGTAGGAAGTCAATAATTAACACAAACTTTTTAAAGAAGCACAAAATGGAAGAATCGAGGTTCAAAACTATATTATAACATTTAATCTAATAATTTCGACATTTTAATTTTATCAGTTAAACTAATACTTATGAACTTGAATTTATGTTTATTTCTTATGTAGTCTACTAAATTAAATAAATAAATATTATTTTTCATATAAAGAATAAGAAAAGTTATGTTTAATTATATGTTTGCCGCAATATATGGTGTATAGTGGTATACTACATTTTTTTTTTTTTAAGCAAATAGGGAGCAGATGGTGAAACCAGCTGCAACACCCTAAATATATAGATAAAGAAAAGCGAAACAAGTACAAAAAGAGAAGGGGGACAAACACCAAAACCTTCTCAGGCAAACAAACCAAACAAAAGCCGGGGGCTAAAGCCATACCCAGCAAAGAGAAAAAAAGAGGAAAAAAAGAAAAAGAAAAACAAACCAAGTGAACAAATATACAAACTCAGCCTGGAGGCCTACCCCTAGAGCGGGTACTATGAATCTGAAAGCCCTTCTGCATATTCTTTTTCTTTGACTTGGACACAACCTCAGTGAAAGGCTCTTCCCTAGCAGCTGAACGATTGTTCAAAAAGTTGATAGCTGCCGCATTCTCTTCTTCGTCGGTATAAACTCTATGGCCAATGTCTCCAACATCATTTCCTTTCCAATACTTTTGCAAAATCTCTATGTCATGAGCAACCTTAGGATTTAAAATCTCATTAGAAACAACGACATTTGGAGAAGTCAAACCACACAAAGATGTGGGATCTTGAAGATGGGGGATCTCAAACACCTCTTCAACATGTACATTATGCACCGGGATCTCAGCAACAGAAAAGTTACGAGATAACTCTTCTTCAATGTTTAAAACGTCTCTTGTCAGTACACTAGCATCTACCTCCTTAGATCTTATAATATCAATAATAAGAGGATCTACATCCTCCACAACATTACTGCAGTTCCCCACTATATCCACTTGCCTTTTTGGAACAAAATGTTTAATGTTTTTTTTAACAGGTTCATACTTAGAGGAGACCATTTCTCGAACAAATTTATCGGCGGTTTCTTTTTTGCAATGATCTGAAGAATGGCCAATAGAATTGCAAGTGAAACAAAAGTAAGGCGGGTTTTCATACTCAATCTCAATGTCAAAAGCAAATTTTTCTCTTTCAACCCACAAAGAATCGGGAAGAATTCCAGCCATATTGATATCTACTAGTACACGGGCATAATGACCAAATGAATGGTTTCTAGTGTTTTCATCTATTGAAATGGGAGTACCTATCGCCCCAGCGATCTCAAATAAGATTCTAGGTTGCCAATATTCTAAAGGGAGATAATGAAAGCGCACCCATACCTGGCTATGTGTTTGTTTCTGATTAAAAGGATTAAAATCCGGTGACCAACGAGATAAACGCAGCAACCCTGGATTCAGATTCCATGCACCATTAGACCAAACACTTCGAAGGTCGTCAACACAAGAGAAGCGGAATTCAAAAAATCCTCGACCCAAGGGAATCATCTTCCAACAATCAATAGGCTTCCATAATTGCAGGAGTTTTTCGCGCAAGTCTTTAGAGGATAATGGCTTATCCCCTCGAGACAACACTAATCTTTCATACAAGGTTTAGGGAGTTGAGTCAAAGAAACATCAACCTTGTTGAGGAGAGCCTGAGCAAAGCTTCGATTAGAGATCACAGGAGGAGGAGCTGCTGAGAGCTTAGGAGGAGCAGAGGCTACACAAGCCCAAGGACACACAAAAGACATGACTGGTAGCAACAATTCAACCTACAAAGAACCAAAACAGAACACAACAACCCAGAATTGAAAACGACGGTGGCTCCTATTCTTGAGAGAGGATCGCGAAAAGAATCAGAAATAGAAGTCCAGATCACGAAACACGATGAAAAACCAAGGAAATTCCAAAGTAGAAAGCTTCAGACAGCAATGTTAGGGATTGCTACAGTACCTGCGGCGACGAATAAAAGATACGAACCTATTTTAGGGATTGAAACAGTACCACAGCGGTGACTTCTTCCTGCTTCTGAGTTTCTTCACACTAACAAAGTTGAGATGGAAGAAAATAGAAGGTAGAATCAAGGATGGCAAATGTAGGTGGTGATGAACAGTAACTCTATAACCAGAGCCATGGTCTCGTCCCCAATTTGTGTTGCTCAGTGGATACAAAATCTAAAGGCATTGTCTAATGTCCTACTGAGCAAAAGCACAATTAAGTGGACTTCGTGAATTTGTCGTGAAACAATTTTCGCTAGATAAATTATTTTCCTATTTTCTAAGCTCTCAATTAATGAAATTTTCCAAATGCTTTCCTCACATTGATCCTCACACAATTGTATTAAATGCATAGTCTAAAAAGGAAATATTTCAAATTCAATTCAAATATTAAAATTTCAAACATATAATTATAATTATTATAATATAATCGAAATAATAAATCATAAATATATAACAATAATAAATAAATTATATTAATGAAATATTATATATTAAATTTCGTGCATAATTAACACAAATTAAATTTAATTGAAATAATTAATCAATTTTTTTAAAATATTTTAAAAATTATAACTAAGTTTAAATTTATATTAAAAACACATATTTATGGAAGAAAAAATTTTTAGTCTGAATTGTTTTTCATGATTTGTTTATTTTATATTTTAAAAAAAGAATTTTAATTAAACATATATTATATAATAAAAAAAAATTCACCCTAAAACAAAATAAATAATAAAAGTTAATAATATTGTCAATCAATAAACCAAAAGCATATATATTCCTTTATCCATCTTATAAATTTCCGTTCAATATTAGTAGCAATATTAAATTCATTTTAATTTTGTAATATTCTTAATTTACTTACTTCAAAAGTGTATGAAAAATTAATATAAATAATTAAAAAATATTACTCCCTCCGTTCCTTTTTATAAAGAACAATTTGGAAAAAACACACAAACCAAGAAATCTTATTTTTTTTATTAAAAATTCTAAAATTTTATAATCTATTCCAAAATTAACCTTAGTGTAATTAATGCATAGGAAATATGTTACTGTAATTAATGCATAACATTAGAATAGATAAAGGGTAGAAATGGAATTGTTTCATTAATAAAGCATAAATTTAATGATTGTTTCTTAGAAAAAGGAACAATTTTTTTTCCAAATTGTTCCTTATAAAAAGGAACGGAGGGAGTATTTTAGTTAAACTATTATAATTATTAGTATTTCAACTACGTACAAATATATATATTCATCCTAAACACACACACAAAATGAAATGAGTAAAAATTTATGTGCCTAATTTAATATGTATCAATAATAAGGTTACATATTTTATTTTATTTTTCATAATTTTAAATTTATATAGGGTCACATAATACTGAAAAATTCAATCAAGATTTTTGTTTAAAAAAAATATGTCTTAAAGTGATATTCCTTAATCCTTACTCCTTAATTTAAAATTTAAAAATATAATGGAATAATTGTGTCAAAAAATATAATGGAATGTGCTTATTGACTTTTATGTTCTTAAAATTAAAAATGGAATCAATATATTTGTATTTAATGACTTTAATTCCACATTAAAGATAATTTCTCATATTTGTCCATTTTTTTACTATATATATGACATTTGTCTGAGCATAAAACTCACCATTTTCCAAACATTTTCTTTTTAGTTATAGTTACTTATCTCTAGTTATAATTCAATTTTTGAAATGGCTCCTTCTAACTTTTTTTTGTGTGTTTTTAGGGTGAAAACATTCATGGCACAGTTCGACGAACATTAATTTGCAAATAGCAAAAGGAACTCAACGAGGGTCATATGTATTCCATAAGTAATTTTAATGTTTTCCCTAATGTGGCATCAGATTCATATATAGTAGTGTTTTACGTTTTTAGCACAACCCTATCTTACTATTTCTAATAGTTTGTTTGTATTTTTCTTTTATTGTTTATTTTTTATATATGTATTTAAAAGTAATGTTATGAACATATATATGTTCACACTTTTTATTTTGTCTTTTGAGTTTAAGTAGAATGAGTATGCGAGTGTAGTTTATTTTCTCTTTTAGATTTATTTTATTGTATACTCTTTAATATGGTAAATCCCAAGCCATCGTTAATTTTTTACAGGAATCTCAATGATTCGGATAATATATAAAAAAGTGTTCTAATGATGAAGTATTTGTATATTCTTCTGTCGAAGACCATGTTGTAATGGTGGATATAATAAAAATAGAGGAGAAATTTTCACCGTTTCATCTATATTCTCACATAAAAATAAGCTCCCAAGTTTCAATTGAATAATTTTATCATTTTCAAACGTCCGTTCATTTTATGTCCATATAAAATTCAAAATGAACTTCAACAACTTTATAATGTCGCACACAAAATGTTCTAATGAAATTACCTCAACTTTTAAATTAGGCTAATAATAAAAAATAGGGTAAATAGGTTGATACCCCCCTATAATGTGGACGAGTTTTGTTTTTCCCCCCTATAATTTTTTTTCTTTTGATTCGCCCCTTGCAAAGTAAATTTTTTTTGTTTCCCCCCTTGGGTGCAAGGAATTTGCACTTTTTAAATCGGTTGAACAGATTAACCGCTTTAAAAAGTAACACTTTTTAAATCGGTTTGAACAAAATAACCGATTTAAAAAGTGCACCCAAGGGGCGAGTCCAAAAAATTCAACATTGCAAGGGGCGAGTCAAAAGAAAAAAAATTACAGGGGGAAAAAACAAAACTCGCCAACATTACAAGGGGTATCAACCTATTTACCCTAAAAAATATTGTTTCAATTGTATTTTGTATAGTGCAATATTAAAAAAATATATTCATTTAAAATTTGACATTATCCTGTTTGCTAAATTCATGTGTTTTTAATGAAAAAATTATTATTTGAATTTAAAATTATATCTAATATCAATATCAATATCAATATCAATAATGTGTCTACAAACATAATCAATTTTTTAATTTGAATTTCAAATTATAACTAATGTCAATGTTAATAATGTGTTTACAAACATTATCAATTTTTTATAATCCGAGAGATGCAATCTTGCCCACTACCTTACCCACTGTTGAATGATAATGAAGGTTACATATATAAAAGATTCTCAACAATTACATCATATCATTGTTTACCAGTTAATTAGAAAAACTCTAAGATCTATGTTTGGTACATCAGCGGCTAAGTATCCACATATTACTAACAAAATAATCCATTTTAATCTTTTTTTCTCTACATTATAAACATTTAATTGATTCAAAACAAAATGATTCAGATTTTATGAGACTCTTGATTTTTTTTTCATACATTATTAGCATTAAATTGATTATGATTTTATGAGATTCTTGCCCTTTATTTTTTAAAGTTTTTATATTAAATATTGATATTGATTATGATTTTACGAGATTCTTGCCCTTTATTTTTTAAAAAGTTTAAATTTGTTCACTTACGTTTATTTTAGGTTTCAATTTGGTCCATTCCGTCAGTTTTTGCACATGTGGCATACGGTTTGCTTACGTGGCAGACGGTATGCACACGTGGACACCTGGGCACGTTGACACATGTCCAATTGAAACACTGAAACAATGAAATCTGACGGAAGAGACTAACTAATGCAAACGTTGATAACGTAAGAGACCAAATTGAAACTTTTTAAACGTAAGGGACCAAATATGTAGTTTAGCCTGTATTCTTTTAGAAGTACTTATATTAATTATTGACTTACTATGAGTGTTAAATTGAACATTTTTTGTTAAATTGAACTATATCCAAATAAATATTAGCGAGCAATATAACACATTTGTCTCTCTCAAAACTAATGTTTCTTTCATATTTTTTGTGAGGAACCAAACTTTTTTTCATTTGTATAATATTAGTGAGCAATATAATTTTTTAAATAAATATTACATTTCATCAAATTAATATAACAAGTAAACTATTAGCGAAAACAATTAACTAAAGATACATTCTAGATCAAACTACTCACCAAATAAACAAATGAAATAAAGTTTGTCTATGACCTTTTTCGGTTCTACATATTTTTTCTATTTTTATTTATATTAATATGAGATATATGTATAGGATGAGAATGTTTAGGTGTGCCGACTCAGTTGAAATGTCTATTCAATCATTGATGCCTAGATGCTCTTAATTTATAAAAAAGAAATTGCTGATAATTATAATTGCAAATACTTAGTCGGTAAGCTTCTTGACTTCCTTAAGATTTTGTTGTACACTAATATTATACATCACACGTATTTGTACGTGGATATGTCTTATAAAGATCTATATTTTTTTTAAGTATATGTAATATTAAGCAATGCATCTGTTGTTTTTCTCAAACAAATCTTACATAAAACCGGCTTTTTTTTTTCTTCTTTAACATATTATACCTTATTTTATTCAAATTTTTAATAACATTATTTTAATTATTTATACAACATGTAAAGTCTCTTATTCAAACATATTATGCTTTCGGTGTAATCTATTTGATAAATGTTTTGATCAACTTAAGGATTTTATGTTGTCCCCTAAAGATTCTAATGTTTAAGTTGTTAAAGTTAAAATTTAGAAGAGATGTTTTTAATATAAATTTTGAAAAAGTGCATTACTGCTACTAACGACATTGTTATGCAATTTATATTTTAAAGTTATTTAACTTACTCCCCATTTGATTTTTTTTTCTATTAACTTATTAAAATTCACTTAAATTACAAAATAATGTTGTGCACCATCGAACCCACCAAAATTATTTTCAATCCATTTTTGGATTGAATCTTAACGAAAAATATTTTTAAAATATCATTCTATATTTTTTTAATAATATAATATAGAACTAATTAAAAATTTGATCGATGTTTGATTTTCTATAATGTGTGTGAGCCCATATTTATACTCATATATTAATATGAGGGTTTTTTTTGTTAATTTATGGGGACCTATATCATATATTAATAGAGGAGCTCTTTTTTATAATTTATATGCTGCCTATATTATAACTTATAGATTAATACAGGTGTCTATTTTATTGTAATTTATATGAGTTTTTTTTTTGTAATTTTATACGAAACTATAATTTTACTCTTTTTTTTATAGTGAAAGTATTTTTACTTATATATTAATATATAATATAGCATTATTTTAGTAATTTATACGGGGTATTATATATATAGTATTTTTTTGTTGAATTTATTGTGTTTATTGTGTGACAAAATGACTTTAAGACTTCAAACCTATAAAATTATGTGATTTTTCGACACTCTTGTCATATTAAATATTATTTAAATTTAACACATTTAAGACCTATTCTCTATTTTTTGAAATTGTCCAAACCGACTATCCATTCAATCGGTAGACCGGTGCAATTTTTAAAATATTAAATATTACTATTAACTTTTATATTTATTTTAAATTTGTTCTAAATTTATGTTAACTCATATGTTAAAAATCATAAATATATACTAATTTTTGAAAATTAGCCTAAAATAATTATTTAAATTTTATAGTTATTTTATTTTTCCGTGCTTGACACGGGCTTGCACACTAGTAACGAATATATAAGAGAAAATGGGACATCACTTAGGCTATGTTTGGGAGTTGGGTTCTGGAGGGGAAGGGAGGGGAAGGAGAGGCTTTGGAAGAGGTCAATCTTTGTTTGGGAATTTTTAAAAAAATAAGGAAAGGTTTTGGGGGGTTTTGGGGGACTTATTTTATCCAATTTTAAAGTTCCCCAAATTGGGGGGTTTTGGAGGGTTAACTATATAAATTGTCTATTTTACCCTCACAATAATTCAAAATTCCAATTTTAGCCCTAGCCTAATTTCATTCCAAAAGATCAAAAACTTTTTTCCGGAAAAATCGATAACTTTTTTTCCGGAAAAAATAGGAAACTATTTTTCCGGAAATAATCCAAATAATAAAAGATAAAAGGGAATAATAATTTATTTATTTTATTATAAAATTCAAATATTATAAATGAGATGAGTCTTTCTTAGACTCAATAGTATTATTGTAAACAAACTAAAGAGGAACATCACATTAACCTTTTAGAGTAGGAGGGTGCTTACACCCCTAAACCCAATAGCAAGCGGGCGATGGTATTGGTGTAAATTGATAAGGTTCATAGCGAATTCCTGGTCGTGTGCCATATGCACTTCCCATTAGGCCTATCATAATAGCAAACAGAAATACCACAAAGTTTAATACCATTTTCAGTGAACCTTCCATTATGATAATAATGTCTTCCACAAAGAAAAAAAAACTAGTTAAATTTGATGTAGTATGTTAAATCACAAGTGCTTATTTATATACAAAATATTGAAACTTATATGGACAATATTAAACATATATGTGGACAATATTGACCATCCTTTTTTTTGTACATATTGACCATCATTTAATGAGTATTTTTATGTTATATTCATTAAGTAATTTACACTTTCCCAATATGTTTTTAAAAATACATTCATAAAAAATAATTGGTTCACTATTTAAATTTGGTATTTGCAAAAAGAGAATCAATTCAACATATATAAAATGGAGTTTTTTTTGACTAAATATAAAATTGATTTTTAACTAAGTATATAAAATTCATATTTATCGGTCAAAAGAAAATAATAAATATATGGGCTTCGGCCCTCTTTTGTACCAAAAAAAGAAAGAAAATAATAAATATATTTTCATTTTTCTAAAAGCATTCTCATACATAATTTTGACCAAGTACGTAATGATTTTTGTTGACCTTAAATCTCATAGGGATTGAATTTCCTCTTTTCTGAAAGCATTCTCATCACTCATCGTTTTTGTTGTTGCAAACTTAGGAATTATATAAATAAATTGTTGCAATATAGTTTTTAGACAAAAAAAAAACCATTATGTGGTCAAAACTATGTATGAGAAATAATCCTTAGACTAATAGTGAAAAAATATATACATTTTTCTCAATCTGGCTCCAAATTTAACAGAAGCATTTGAATGTTCCCATAGCACACTAAGTTTTCGCTTAGATGTTTGACAACCAAAGTGAATTCCATATTGTAAGCAAAGATTATTTCCGGAAACTTTTTATGGGAAAAAATCAGAAACTTTTTTTTCGGAAAAATCGGGAACTTCTTATCCCGACAAAAAATCGGAAACTTTTTTTCCGGAAAAAACGAGAACTTTTTTTACGGAAAAAATCGGAAATTTTTTTTCCGGTACAATCGGAAACTTTTTTTCGAAAAAATCGGGAACTTTTTTTCCCGGCAAAAAATCAGAAACTTTTTTGGGGAAAAATCAAGAATTTTTTTTCTGGAAAAAATTAGAAACTTTTTTTCCGGTAAAATCTGAAACTTTTTCCCGGAAAAATCGGGAACTTTTTTTTCGAATAAATATTAGATCTTTTTTCCCGGAAAAATATCGTAAACTTTTGTTCAGAAATTATTTTTTATCTGAAATCGGAACTTTTTTCCCAAAAAGGGCAAAATAGTATAATACAATGTATTGATTTTAAGAGAAAAAATGGCATAATAGCAAAATTATCACATAAACTCTCTATCTCATTCCTTGTTGGTTTTTCAACTCCCAAACAATGGGAAGGATTTCCCTCCCTTTCCTTTCCTTCCCCTCAAAACTCCCAAACATAGTCTTACGGTCTGTTTGGAGAAAATGGGAAAGCATAATCATGTGTGGAGGTGTTATTGATGAGGTAAACTGGTTTAAAGGATTCCTACTGGTGGAGTAATGGTAAATGAATTTATTTATTTTTGTTGGGAGTGACTTATTTGACGGCGTAGTAATTTAATAATTTAAATAAATATAATCAATTAGCTAACTAAAATAAGATAGTAATTAGTAAAATAATCCAATGTTACAAATTAAAAAAATAGAGTAATAATTTTGATGAGATTATATGAAAAAAATAATAATAATTTATGAGACATTTTTTAAATTCAGGGGCATATTGGTACTTTCAAAAATAATCAATATCTTTTTTTTTTCTTTCTATTTCTCTTATACCAAACAATATTACAAATCTATTCTATTTCTCACATATTTCTCTCTTCTCACTTTCTCTTTACAACCAAACACATTACACTTTTATTTGATATTATGTCATGCTTCAAAAAAGTTATATATTTTGTCAAATTACTCTGCTATACTTTACTTTCATCATGGTATCATATAGACGAATAATTAATTTCTCTTGGACGATCCATACACTACCGTAACATGCTAATCAAACTCTTTATATAATTCGTTCTCTTTAATGTGAAAATCCAAGGCTCCTAAAATTAAAGAGATCTTGTGGCACCCTCCTTTAATATCTTGGACAAAATGCAACTCAGATGGAGCTCCTCATGGCAGAGACTATTGCTCTAATTTTCTAGGATGTTAATTGTTATGATTCAAATATTGGTAATTCTTGTACTCTCCATGCTAAATTGATGGGAGCTATTTTCAACATTGAAATTGCTTTTCATGAGGGTTGACATTGTCTTTGGTTGGAAACTGACTCTCAGCTTGTTACACTGACTTTCAAGCAGCCGTCACATCATTCATTGGAATTTTTATAACAGATGGCGAAATTGCATGCATATTCTTTCTCAATTGCATTTTAAAGTCATTCACATGTTCATAGAAGGGAATTGTTGTGCTAATAAAATGGTCAACATTGGTTTATCTACAAATAGCTTCACTTGGTAGGATAGTTTGTGTAGTTCTATTTCGAATGATTTCAATCACAATAGGCTATGTTTACCTTTCCAAAGAACTGTGTTGTTCTTATTTTATTTTAAGGGTCATACTAACTAGTGCCCCCGGGGCACTAATTTTAAGGGGCTTGGGTTCCCTCCATTTATTATCCCTCCATTTATTCTCCATTTGGAGAGAGATAGACACATTAAAAATTAATGGGACCCATTAAAAGTGGGCCCCACTAATTTTTTACTTGTGTCTATCTCTCTCCAAATGGAGAATAAATGGATAGATAATAAATGGAGGGAATCTGAACTCCTAATTAAGGATACCAAAAAGAGAAAATTATGCATAGAAAATAACACTTTTTACATATTTTAAAGGTTGACTACACAAATTCCAAAAAAATTATACTATATTTGCTTTCTTAACTAGTGCCCGGGGGCACTAGTTAGCATTTTTCTTATTTTAATTATATTTCTTTAGGGTGCTTCTTAGACGAGTTCTTTGGAATGTCAGCGTATTTGGAATGCCTTAATTGTCACGTCTGGACCCTTTTGACCTTTTAAAAAAATATGTATCTCCTTTTTAATATCTAAAAAGTAGTTCATTTTTCTGCCAAACGTTTCTCGATTTAATCTCTCTATTGATTTTTATTTTCTAATATCATAAAAATGTATTGCTGCAGCACGGGTTAAACGTCCAGTTTCTACAAGGAAAAGAAAAGTGAAGGAAACATATTAAGTAAAAATTGGAAAAAACGTTTGTCACATTTAAAATAAATGAGAAGATCAATTGTGGATTAAAATAAAAAATCAATTATGGATCCAACTACCAAAATAATAAGTTCTTACTAAGAATTCAGATTTAGTTCACAAAAAAAACTTAAAAAACAAGGTGTATTAGATTGAGATTTTAAATGATTTAAAAGACTTTTATGATAAGAAAATCTTGTGATATTCGATCAAGATTTTTACAATTTTTTTTACTTAGCCATATACATACTTCAACAGTTCAACCAATAGGGCATAGCCCAAACCAACTATAAAAGCTCATGAAAAATTAAAACAAAAAAAGCAAGATACAAGCTCCAAAAATAAAACTTCATAACTACAAAAGTTTCACTTATTACTAGCACATTTACAAACAGACAAATAAAATATATTTAAAATCTACATTTTCTTAAATTGATTGAAATCTTCATCTCCGGTAAAGTCATAAGATTCACATCATATACGTCTACTATATTTTTATATGAAAAATACTCCCTCCTTTCAGATTACATGTTAGAATATAAAACTCAAGTTTGATCGAGTGGCAACATGTTTTTAAAGAAGCTAATCAAGTTGCGGATCGATTGGCTAAACATGGTCTATTTTAGACGTAGGGTTTAAGATCTTTAATTATGTTTGCGGGTTTATTTCCTTAGAACTCTTTGATGACAATGATGGTTTTTGTTTTTCTAGAGGCTTTTAGTTTTCTTTTGTAGGAGCTATGCCCTTTTACTTATAAAAAAAAAATATGAAAAATATTTTCTTTTTTTAAGATCATCTTTAAATTTTAAAATATTCAAAAAAAATTATTTTATCTTTACCTTTATTCATTTTTGTGTCTATGTTCAAACATTATTTATATTTTCCCACACATAAGACACATATTTATAAAAGACACATTTATTTATGAAAAAAATTATCATTCATATTTCACACACTATTAATAAAAGATACATATTTATAAAATAACTTATAAATATTTTTATAACAAAATTAATTATTTTTTAATTTATGTGAAATAATCCAATAAAATTGAAAATAAAAAAATAAATTATGTGAAATAAATAGTTCATAAAATTGAAAATAAGAAGAGAAAAAATCCCAGCAATAGCGAACGTAGCTAGGGTTGAATGTGTTGATCGATCATAAGAGTTTTGTACTCCCAATTCCAAATTCCAATCGTAGTTATGGATTCTCTGCTAGCAAGCTACGCCTCTTCAGACGAAGAAGAAGAAGAACAACAACAACAACAACCAATCCCATCCAAAACGACGTCGTCTTCTTCTTCTTCCCTCTTCTCCATCCTCCCTCAACCCAAATCTTCCCTCTTCAACTCTCTCCCCCCTCCCAAACAATCCTCTTCCGATACTGCAACCGACAACGCACCCTCTGATATCTCCTCCCTCCCTAAACCTAAATCCCAAATCCCTCAACAACAACCCAAAAGGGTCGTTCAATTCAAACCCCCAATTATTCCATTACCAAAACCCACCGAACCTGAAGACGAAGAAGATGAAGACGATGAAGAAGAAGAACGAATTAGAAGAAGAAAGTTGGAGTCTTCAATTCAAGCCCCATCGGTTAAATCATTCTTATCCACCATTCCAGCACCTAGAAACTCTTCTACTCTTGGTGTTCAATCAAGCACCGGTTCTGGCCGGAGATCAATCCTCGAAACCAGTACACCAGCACCGCCATTGGCACCACCAACTTCTGCTCATTCTGCGGCGGCAGAGAGCAATGTTCCTGTTGATCAAAATGCAGGGGATTATGAAAATTACCAATATGCCACTGATCAGTATGGTAGTTATGGGAATTACCAATATGCTACTCACCAGTATGATAGTGCTGGTGCTGGCACTGCTTCTAATGGTGATGGCTATGCGAGTTATGGTGCTTATGAGGATTATGGCCAATATGAAAATAAGTGGATTGATAGGTCCGTGCCAACGGAGGAGGCTTCTGAGATTAGTGAGAGTGTGTTGAAGTTTACTGGGAAAAGAGGTAGGAAAGATGTGCCGGTGGAAGTGATTGAGGTGAAGCAAGATGAGTTGATGAAGAACAGACCAAGAGAGGATAAAGCCAAGCTAACCGGAATAGCTTTTGGACCTTCTTACCAGGTATTTTTCAGTTTTCTTTTATCTTGTTAGGGCTTTTTTATGGTTGATTTAGGTATGTATCTTACAAGAAAGTATTGTTACTGAAATGACAATCAACAATGTTATATGGACGAGTAGTAACAAAAAACCAAATGAAACTATTAGAATAGAGAGGACGTAAAAAAGAAACAACACTAGAAATAATAGTAGAGTCTTGTCTTAGAGGATTTGGATTTGTGTGAACTATGGAAAAGATGTACTATAGAAACAGCATTGAGGAGGTTAGACCAAATGGATGATAGTCTAATAGTCAGAGGTAGTCAGAAATTAAGGAAAATTATGGGTCAAACCTCAAAAATTTCTGAAGAATTTGAGTTACATTAATTACACTAGTCAATCTTTGTTATACATGATTCATGATAAAGACATTTTTGTTTTGTTCCATGTAGCTTGTCTACACCAAGTGAGAAAAGATTTTGTCTGTTATTATTGTTTTTGCTGCTGCTGATATGTGTGTGTGTGTGTGTATTGTGGTTTTTGTGATACTTGGATTTAGTTAATTTAATTGTCAAGGTGAAAAACTACCGGGCTTGCACTTTTTGTGCATGTTTGTGTTATATTCAAATGGTAATAAGGCAAGGTTTGGCCCTTCTAATGAAGCGCACATGTAAGTGTTGGTTGAGTCGGAAAATGTGAATAAACAAAAACAATGTCAGAAAGCCTTGTTAAATCCTACTTTGCATGAAAATATGTTCAAACAGTATAGCTGTATAGGAGATCTAGCAAACTCAATAGAGGACGGGTTTTTTGGTCACCAATTGGAGTGTATTCAAGAAAAACTGTAAAAGTTGTTTATTAAGAAAAAAGTAACTCCCTTGTTACAGCCATTAAGCCCCTTTTATATAGCGCAGCAGCTATATATAAAAGAAATCTTAAATCGCATAATTGATTTAGTTATAGCTAATTAGACATCTAGAACAAACTTAATCAAAACAAAATTAAAAAGCACAAATAAAATGCAAAATAACACTGATATAAGACCTCAAACTTAAGTTGGATGAACAATACCCATCTAGCAATAGTCCAAAGAGAAATCAGTGGAGATTTGTAAAGGCAAGGTTCAGATGCTTATATTGGTTCCTGAGGCAGTGGTTAGGGATGAACAACAGAATGCAGGGTAGAAGGCTTCAAACATGGCATCATATGTGTTTGTGAACAGAATGGGAAATTCATGGCTTAAGATTTTGAAATAGACAGGGTCATTGTTTGTGATTGTGATTGGGTGGTGACCAGTTCTCACACTCCTTAGTTGCTCCTAGAGGCAGCTGAGTTTTGGGCACTCCATCTTGGCGTATATGTATTTTGGTGATTAAAAGGGTAGTCCTTAGGAATTTTGGTATTTTATTGATATGTCATTAAGCTGGTGAGTAACAAGAAGCTGTTTGAATTGCTACACAATGAAATTTAACTGTTTTATGATCTATCTCTGAATAAATATGCAACATAGCATTTTGAAGTTGATTAATCCATGTAAACGATCTCATCTAGTAGAAAAATGCTTGGTTGTTTGTTGTTGTCATGTCTGTCTATACAAAACCTGCATGTGTGTTGCCATTTTTTGGATGCATATGTAACAACAAAGGAAATCTTTCAAACGTAAGTTTCAATCTTTTTCGTACAACAGTCAAAAGAATTATGGTATAATATTGTAATTATTGGACTGTTCTATACTGCATAGTTGGAGCTTCATCTTCTACTCTAAGGTCTGTACCTATAATATATTAGATAATAGATAGATATAATATAACAATATTAGATAGATATAACAAAATTATCAACATGTGTCAAGTTTGAGTGGAAGGTGCTTAGCCTAGATACTTTAAGCATGTGTTCTTTAATTTGAGCTTGGATCCATATGTATGGAAAAAGTACTATGTGAGGGGTCTATGCCTTTAATGGCTGAACATAATCTGGATAATCAGCTTCTAACCTGTCAATTGAGAGGACACTTTTGGTCTCTCAAAAAGAGCTATAAGCAAAATTGATCTAATCATTCAGGTCCATGGACTATTTCACTATCATCATATATCACATAACAATCATACATCATAGTGCACATCACACCATTTTTACAACTGGATGCACATAGAAAACAAAGCTAATGTTGTCAATGACAAAAAAAAGAAGATTAGTAGTTGATTTTTCATAGACAGTTTCACAACGTAGAGTTCGATGTCGTAACACCACAAAATTCAAATCTTCAAGAGATAGGAGATTTTGGTTGGTGGGCAGTCACTAGGAGTTTTACAGCCTTTAATTGTCTTTCTCCCCCCTAAATGTACGTTCTTGTTATTAATATTTTGTATTTATCAAATTTCTTTTCTTTTGTAGCCTGTTTCGGCAAAGGGGAAGCCTTCAAAGCTGCTTAAGAGGAAGCATCAAATTGGTTCATTGTACTTTGATATGAAACAAAATGAAATGAAACTAGCTGAGCGCCGTGCAAAGGGCATGCTTACCAAAGCTGAAACACATGCAAAATATGGATGGTGATTTGGGGATGCTGCTGTAATTTTATTGTAACTTGATTTACAAAGTGAGCTTTCAAATGTAGCTGCAGCTCTTGTGTTTGTGTATGTATTCAACAGATTTACTCCATTTTCAGTGCAAAGGATGAAATTTATCATATAATCTCACTGTGGAATTACGTAGAATTTTATTTCTTACGATGAATAAAATTACTTTCTTTGGAATCGGCTTTAGAGGTCACTTTTTGGATATAATTAACGTCATTTAATCATTCATCCTTGCATTTTGGTGAGCATAAAAAAGGGATGCATTCAATAAATATAAAATTGAATCAAAATTCTTAGAAAAACTGTTGTCTAACTGTAAAATGAATCCTTATACCATTTATGTCACCTGTATAGGCCATAGTTGTTTGTCCATATTCATGCTTACAAATGAAATCAAAATGCTTTATTGAGATGAAAGGGCACTACTAATTTACTATAAGACTACAAGGCTGTTTTAAATAGGCTTAAACATCATTTTTGTCCCTGTAAGTTTATAAATTTTTGGTTTTAGTCCCTGTATTTTTTTTTGTTGCAAATTAGTCCTTGCATGTGCAAATATTTTTTA
The DNA here is from genome assembly GCA_030408175.1 of Trifolium repens. Classification (NCBI taxonomy): domain Eukaryota; kingdom Viridiplantae; phylum Streptophyta; class Magnoliopsida; order Fabales; family Fabaceae; genus Trifolium; species Trifolium repens. Next base: position 54,456,522 of record CP125851.1, read on the forward strand.
TTTTAGTCCCTAAAGCTAAAATCTGCAGGAAAATCTGCAGGAAAATTTGCTGGTTCCTACGGATTTTCCTGGGAATTTTAGTTTTAAGGGACTAAAACCAAAAGATTTAAAAATACAGGGACTAATTTGCAACAAAAAAAGATACAGGGACTAAAACCGAAAAATCATGAACTTACAGGGACGAAAATGATGATTAAGCCTTTTAAATATGTACTATACCAAGATGTATTCGGGCAGCATGTTATGTTTTTTTTTAACTCTTTAGTTCCTAGGGAAGGGGGCCCTAGTAGTCCAGAGTTTGGCTGCGAGATAATTAAAGTTTGGCCAAGAAATTGTTCCACCAAAAAATCTAATCCAGGTTCTCCCGAAAACAATTGTTTACTTGTCTAACGTAATTAATAGGCATATCTGATGTGAAGCGCCAAGCTATTTACCTTAGCGATATTAATTCTTTTGGGTCTGATTCAAAAATGGCTGGTAACTTCTAGTCCAAGCAGATGTTAAAGCAAAACTTCCTAAGATTCAGGTCCAACAAGAAAAACAATAAATTTAACAGATCAAAATGAGGGACGCAGAAAGATGAATTTTCCCATTTTTATAAATCAAATGTATTCGTTCACAACAATTACACATATAATACACAGATGAAATAGCTTCCTTGTGAAACTGCCCAAGTCTATGACTTGAAATATGTCTGATCAAAATGTTGAACCATTGAACCCAAAAAATGAGCGCTGCACCAAAACATAAATAAAATGAGATCTACAACAATGTACACAATGAAGTTAAAGAACGTATATTACAAAAAGATACAACTATAACATTCATCTCTTGGAGGGGAAGCTGTTTGAATTGTCATTGTTGACACCCTCCATGATAATGTTTACAAACAAGCTTCCGCAAATTCAAAATAATAATAATATACAGATTACTGATTACTTCTATATGTTGGGAATTGATTTTTCATAACCCTTTCCTATCTCCATGTAAACTGATTTAACAAAATGATGGGAACAAGTATTTTATTACAAAAGAATAGTGAACTTTCTTGAGTTGTATTAAAAAACCAAACTGACGTGGTTCAGCCAGCTGAACTTTAAACCGGCTTTTACAGTTTGGTTATTTTGACAGTTCAATCGCCGTTTTCGTCCGATTCGAGCGGTTTAAGGTGGTTAAACCATAAGAGCTAGCCGGTTCAATGTCTAGTTTGGTTTTTAAAACATAACTTTCTTGGATCACTTTATAATGCAAAAATTCCCCAACTGAAATAAATGACAAGCCACCTCCCTCTAATCCCTTCCTCTTAGATCACTTTCTTGGATCACTTTCTTGTCATGTCTGTCACTGTCTATACACAAAACCTGCACGTGTGTTGCCATTTTTTGGATGCATATGTAACAACCAAATCTTTCAAACAGTTGTAAGCTCGAGTCTTTTCTTACAACAGTCAAAAGAATTATGGTATAATATTGTAATTGTTGGACTGTTCTATACTGTACTGCATTGTTGGAACTTCATCTTCTACTATAAGGTCTGTAACTATAAAATTTTAGATAATAGATAGATATAATATAACAATATTAGATAGATATAACAAAATTATCAACATGTGTCAGTTTGAGTGGAAGGTGCTTAGCTTAGATACTTTAAGCATGTGTTTTTTAGTTTGAGCTTCGATCCATATGTATGGAAAAAGTACACTAGGTGAGGGGTCTATGCCTTTAGTGGCTGAACATAATCTGAATGATCAGCCTCTCACCTGCCAATTGGGAGGATACTTTGGGTCTCTTAAAAAAAACTATAAGCAAAATTGATCTCTACATCATTCAGGACAATGGACTATTTCACTATCATCATATATCACATAACAATCATACATCATAGTGCACATCACACCATTTTTACAACTGGATGCACATAGAAAACAAAGCTAATGAGCTAATGTTGCCAGTGACAAAAAAAAGATTAGTAGTTGATTTTTCATAGACAGTTTCACAACGTAGAGTTTGATGTCGTGACACCATAAAATTCAAATCTTCAAGAGATAGGAGATTTTGGTTGGTGGCCAGTCACTAGGAGTTTTACAGCCTTTAATTGTCTTTCTCCCCCCTAAAATGTACGCTCCTGTTATTAATATTTTGTATTTATCAAATTTCTTTTCTTTTGTAGCCTGTTTCGGCAAAGGGGAAGCCTTCAAAGCTACTTAAGAGGAAGCATCAAATTGGTTCATTGTACTTTGATATGAAACAAAATGAAATGAAACTAGCTGAGCGCCGTGCAAAGGGCATGCTTACCAAAGCTGAAACACACGCAAAATATGGATGGTGATTTGGGGATGCTGCTGTAATTTTATTGTAACATGATTTACAAAGTGAGCTTTCAAATCTAACTGCAGCTCTTGTGTTTGTCTATGTATACTACAGATTTACTCCATTTTCAGCGCAAAGGATGAAATTCATCATATAATCTTACTGTGGAATTACGTAGAATTTTATTCCTTGTGATGAATAAAATCATATTTCTTTATTTTGAATCGGCTTTAGAGGTTATTTTTTGGATATAATTATTGTCATTTAATCATTCGTCCTTGCATTTTGGTGAGCATAAAAAAAGGGATGTGTTCAATAAATATAAAATTGATCAAAATTCTTATAAAAACTGTTGTCAGTAAAAAATGAATCCTTATGCCATTTATGTCACCTTTATAGGCCTTAGTTGTTTGTCCATATTCATGCTTAGCAATGAAATCAAAATGCTTTCTTGAGAAGAAAGGGCACTACTAATTTACTATAAGGTAGTTTTTCTTGGTTACCATGGTATAAGACTATAAGAAATAATAAGAATGGCCGGTAACATCTAATCCATGCAGATGTTAAAGCAAGACTTCCTAATATTCAGGTCAACAAGAAAAACAATAAATTTAACAGATCAAAATGAGAGGACGCTGAAGGATGAATTTTCCCATTTTTATAAATCAAATTTATTCGTTCACAACAATTATACATACAAATTAGTATGATACACAGATAGATGAAATAGCTTCCTTGTGAAACTGCCCGAGTCTATGACTTGAAATATGTCTGATCAAAATGTTGAACCATTGAACCCAAAAAATGAGCGCTGCACCAAAACATAAATAAAATGAGATCGACAACAATGTACACAATGAAGTTAAAGAACGTATATTACAAAAAGATACAACTATAACATTCATCTCTTGGAGGGGAAGCTGTTTGAATTGTCATTGTTGACACCCTCCATGATAATGTTTACAAACAAGCTTCCGCAAATTCAAAATAATAATAATATACAGATTACTGATTACTTCTATATGTTGGGAATTGATTTTCATAACCCTTTCCTATCTCCATGTAAACTGATTTAACAAAATGATGGGAACAAGTATTTTATTACAAAAGAATAGCGAATTTTCTTGCGTTGTACTAAAAAACCAAACTGACGTGGTTCAGCCAGTTGAACTTCAAACCGGCTTTTACAGTTTGGTTATTTTGACAGTTCAATCGCCGTTTTCGTCCGATTCGAGCGGTTTAAGGTGGTTAAACCATAAGAGCTAGCCGGTTCAATGTCTAGTTTGGTTTTTAAAACATAACTTTCTTGGATCACTTTATAATGCAAAAATTCCCCAACTGAAATAAATGACAAGCCACCTCCCTCTAGTCCCTTCCTCTTATATTGCTGTATATAACTTTTTTGGAAATTAAATCTTCACCTTTTGGGATGAAATATTCCTCAAGGACAATGTCCACAGAGTCTCACAAGTCATATGCTACTGTTTTAATGCTATTATCCCAACACTTTATGAGAAGAATACATGAAATGGATAACTATATTGGCTGTTATTGCAGTCAAAGTATTGCTAAACAACATCATAATTCAACATCTACTTAAATTATTAGCAACACATTCCTCCAATAACAGCATTATTTAAAAACCTATTTTTGGCTCCTCAAACAAACACAATTTGATAAAAAAAAAAACAAACACAATTTGAATCATAAATGAATAAATACATAAGAAACCTCTAAGTTCAGAGAATTAAACCATTTCAAGATATTATGGCAGAGAACCATATTAGTTAGAATGTATGAAATGACATCATATCAAACAAGAATACTTCAAACAATCTCACCAGAATCAAAATGTAGTATCAATAATCTCATAATCATATGGACATATATAAAGCTATCACAAAACAGAAGAAAGCAGAAATTTACCGGCGCATCATAGAACTTGATGTAGAATCTAGAGCTATCAATGTATAGCTTAGTTTGAAGGATTTCAGCAATAGTAGAACTCAATTTCCCATTAACATCTGGACCAAGGCCTCCAATTGATACCAGTTCACCATAGGCAGCTGGCTCTTCAGTCCCAGCAAATGCAATAGGCACTCCACCATTCAACAAAATCATCACATACTGAAACACAAACAAACCCCACATTTTATTCAAACAAAAAATACAATCATAGCTAAAAGTAAAACTACTATTGAGTGTTAATGGCATGGTTATGAAGAAATGGGTTGGATAAAGTTTTGTTATTTACTGAGTAATTTCATCAAACAGTTGGTGGTGAATAATAAATAAAGGTTGAAAAAGGAAGAGGGTGGTAAATGGGCTTAACGGATTCAGGTTTTCCGATTATCTTTGCAACAGCTTTGGTGGCATCCCTGAGAATGTCGGAAGTGATAACAGGATCGACGGGGATGTTGGTGAAGAGGTTTAAAGTGGGCATTGCGTTGCCTGTTGCTACTGCAATCACACGGGTGGCTTCAAGTCCTTAAGTTTAAGGATAAGGTGTCTATTCTCTTCACTCTTCACAAACTAATATGTGCGGTTCTTATGTTAGAACTGACCCCCGAACCAGATTAAACTGATGGTGAAAAAAAAAAAAAAACTATGTGCAGTCCTTTTAAGACGGTTTTTTTTTTTTTTAACTTAATAAAATGATGCATTTAAATTTTTTTAATTTAAAAATTGTTATTTTCAATATAAAATTTCTAGTAATACTTTAACTAGTGTTTATATTTAGTTGAATAAGAGAAAATATCTAGTGTGTTTACTATGATTCTCTAAGATTAAACACCATTAAACTGCCGTGGAAATTTCGCCTCAATTAATAAAAAAAAATAAATCAAAGTTATGTGTATTTCTTTAGATATTTTTTCTTCATGTTCTTAACTAAACAAATATTTTAATTATGGATTTCTATTAATGTTTTAATTTTTAAAGGGTTTTTTTATGCGGGCACTGCTAACATCTGTCCTAAATGATGCAAAAAGACTCCAATTTAAGAGACTCCGTTTTAATTGATGAATAGCACAAAAAATAACTAAAAATATGCAAAAATAAATAAATTTTACTTTATAAAATAACTGTAAAATGATTAATTCTCATCAAACATGGGTATGAAAGCAGTTTGCATGACAATACATGTCATCTTTTCTCAATTGACTGACCATACATATCCAATTGTCAATGTTGACCCCTTAAGTACTTATAGAGCTGCGACTTCATGATTTTGTCAAACTCGCCACAATGAAAAACAAACATCAAACCTTCTTTACCATCACGACTCATCCAATAGGTACTTGCAATCAAGAATTACAACCATGGTGATTCATGACTCGTTCTAGTGAGGACATAAATGAGCAAGTGTTTTGGCGTCGTTATGTTAGTCATATCCTATCGCGTGCTAATATCTAACGACACATTGGGCAGTTAAGGGACGAAATTTAAGCAATGATAGTGACAACAGTAGTTGGCAGTGCACACTTAAAAACAAATAGATATATAATACAGTTTCAAAGCCACTCTATAGATCCTAAGGTTAAGCCTTAAAGAGTCTGCACATATACACTACGAAACTAAACATTCAGAAAATGGTTAATAACTTAATATTTCATTACATTTTCTATTGCATTACACAACTCTTGGCCACGTTTAAAATTACACCATCAAATGATGATATATCAGATAAAAGAAAAAATTCTTTTTGTTACTAGATTACACATTCCAGCATTAATCCTCTCCAATCAGAACCAACTGAGACAACTTGGCTCAAGATGATGTCCCCCTTGAGAGACCAATTTAAAGTCTGAAAGTACTATAATCCCCTAGACCGGAAGATCCATACCCATTGTAGGGTTGTGAGGGCAAGGATGATGAGGGATAGGATGAACTGCCTAATTGAGAGTAAGAAGACCTCAGACCTGCATCTAACCTGCCATAATTACTAGCGATAGTTTCGTTGTGATTGGTTATAACTTCCTGTAACATGGAAAGATATTTCAATCAGAAAAAGTGTGCTTAATAATCTATTCGTCCAACATTAACTAATTCTTTGTGATAATAGGAATCCAAACAAAAATGTCGGTATGATATAATGAATGAGTGTAATATATGTGTGAAAAATAAGAAATAAAAATCATCCAAATGATATGTATCCCAGGGAACAAGTCTATACCTGAATCAATTGTTGTGCTGTTTGAACCTGAGATGAGGTGCCTTTTATTTCCACAATAATTTCATCAGGTACCCTGCTCTCCTGCACAGTCAATATGGCTCCACTAGTACGGCGAATGTAATCAATATTAGTCCCTTGAATACCAATTATGTCCTCTGCGTAGGACAGTGGTATTTGCATTGTTTGTATTACCTGATAGGGGGATTAATAAATCGACATGAATCATGGGGTTTAAGATTTGGACCACACGAAGTAAAACAAATAAAATGCATTGCATAAACAATTGGTATATAATTATGGTAAGTTATTATTTTTTAAACAGTTGGTGAAAGTACAATGATATTTGTCGCATTTCCAAGGAAATGTTCACATCAAACAGAACACAGATTAAAAATGGGCGCATCAAAGTTAAAACTGCTTACCGTAGTTACAATGGAAGCACTGGCACGATTAAATGCTGAAGAACGAAGACCGGAAATTGAAGAATCTTGTCCATATAGTGACATTGTCGAGGAAGACAGCAATGAATCCAATTGGCTTTCGCGGTCAGCAAAGAAAGAATCCCTTTTTGATGACAGAGGAATATCAGTAACAATACTAGGTTGTGAAGCACTGTGCAGTGATGGTTTGTCTGCCCAGGCATCCGTCTGGCGGTCTTGGGAGATTGTTGCATTGCACTTAAACAGAAAACAAAGGATTTGTGTGTCTTAGTTTCAATAATGAATACAGTAAAATCAGAAAAGGATGGCTTTCGCATTTTTTTTATGATAGAACACATAACCAAAATAAAGTAGTAGCTTAACACAAATAGAGTTTGTAAGCTAAATTTAAAATAGGAAATATCAAACTTACAGTTTTCTCAAATAGGGGAAGAACACTTTGATCAACCAAAAACTTCCTCAGGTGCCCGACTACAGCTTCCAGACCCTTAAGGACCTTCAAGGTTTCTCCTTGCAGTTCCACAATCCTCTCATCGGGACCAGCATAAGATGGAAGCTCCTCTATCAGGAAAATAGTTTTTCATCAGAACATCTTCCAACATTGAACCCAAAAAATGCAGTACAAATAACAATCAAACCTACGCAAGTCAAGCAACACCATAATGTTTTTCTTGTATTGATTCAAAGACAACCTGTTTACCTCTAAATCTTGTTTTGATGGTTTGAACTTTATTTTTTTCTTGATCTCCCGCTACCTCTAACTATTAACTAACCTCTTCCACCAGTCAATCACTCTCACTAGTGATTCTACGAGTCTTCTCCAATAATAGCTAAACCACCTAAGACAGTACTTTACGGGCTTTTTCTAAAATGAGAGAACTTCCCTAATTTTCTCTCTAATGATTGCAAGCCTAATCTTATCTTGTCTGCTATAAAGTAAATCTAAGGGGGATACATCGACACTGAAACTCGTTATAGAAATTAGCTCATTTAGGAATAGTCTAACCTAAGACCTTCATATCAAGTCAAATTGAATTTCAAAAACAAATTAGGCTCACAACGAAAGAATGTGGTAACACAATATAATTAGGAGAGAGGATCTAATGAAATGCATAGTTTGATAAAATGTCTAATCATAATGGTAGGTATTTTGTCTTACACAACTAACATAACAAATGTTCAAAAGTAGCCACTCGGAGCTCCATGCAGTGGGGCAAAACCTTCACACATAAGCACTCATTCGCTAAATACTTAGTAAAGCAATGTGAAGACGTAAAAAAGCTCCCTCATTTCAATTATAGTCCATCGAAATCAAGTCAAATCAAACACCAGTAGCTAAGGATATATTCAGAACACTTAATGATTAATGAAACATTACTCAATATGAAGAAAAAAATACACAAAAGTCAATAGTTGCTATCAAGAACTAGAGGAATGTCAGGAAACAATGGCAACAAACAAGCATACCTCCAGACAAAACTCTAACAGTAACACCAGAATTTTCCTGTATAGTTTTAATCGACGAACCCTGCTTTCCTATCAAATTAATAGCTTGCGTCGAGGCCACCAATAAACGTATTGAACAAAATGCAGCCCCTGCAGCTCCTGATCCTGTATTACTGTCATCAGTTTCTGTTAATCCGGAAACACGTTTAAAAACCCTTATTACAGCATCCATAGCAGGAGAAAGTGGTGCCTCCAAATCTTCCTTCCCTGATATAAGTACCTGAAAATCAAAATTCAAACCACATTAAAAAAAATTAATCAGAATTGATACACAAGTAAAATAATAATAAGCTAAAAATTCAAACCACACAAGCATTAACCGATTAGTTAGGTCGGTGAAATAAGCTGAATATATATATGAAGTAAACTTAAGAAAACAAAAGGGGAAAACAAAACCCTAAAAAATTAATTTTGGAAAGGAAGACATACGATTCGATCAGGAGTACCAACTGGAGCATCAAGAACACGAATGCGAGCACGAGTTTCTTCGCAAGTCTTTTTGATGAGTTCTCCTTTACGACCGATGATGATGCCGACTTTAAGAACCGGAACAATTAACCGGAAAACGCAGTGACCAGGCCAACCAGGCCATCTCTTCTCTGCGGAATCTGATTCCTCCGTTGAAGGATTGGCGGCGGGATCCAAAATTGTATCGGCGGCGAGTGGTTCTGATTGTAAAGTTCCGTTTTGAATTGGCTCCGCCACGGTGGCCATAGTCTCGTTCGTTCGTTGTTGTTTGTTGCTCTGAAAATCGAAGAAATAATAATAATAATTTAAAAAACTTAACCTTTGATTGATTGTTTGTTTGTACAGTGTGACACAATACAACTAGACCACATCAACAGCAGTGTGATGACGTTTTGTGTGTAACCTAAGTACATACATGACTAGATTTTAGAGAGAATTGGTGTGTAATAATTCTTTTTTATTTTATTATCAAATTTGAACTTAATCAAATTGACAAAAAGGTTAATATAGTGAAAATTGAATTTACTATCTCCACGAGTCCTAGTTCAACTGTCAAATGATTGCCAAATTGTTAGGCCTGAATGTCATGACTGTGATTCGAACTCTGACTTCCTTACTTGTGTATGTGAGTTTATCAAGCTTTGTCATTTTATCTATGCACCAAAAAAATGTTGAATTTACTACATAAATTGAATAATTATAAGTGTAATGTTTGTTTTTCACTAAATTAAAACCAGTAATTTGTGTCAAAAAGTTAATAGATAACGGCTAAAAAACATGAAATTAAAATGTGCATGCATACAAGAAAAAAGTTAAATATAGTTTGGATAGGATAATGAATTTAATTTATATATGAATCAAAATTGGTCATCTCAAGTCAAATTGTTTTTAATATTGATGGGGTGGATAAAGTTTGAATAAGATGTATAAAATACTTAACCAATCATGCGTTTAGAAGATCTGATAGAAACCAAATCATTATGATTGCAAATAAGACCTTCAAAACCAGCATAATTCAGATTTTCAAAAGAGTTATCATTTGCGTTCAACTTCAAACATGCAACTGTTGGAAGAAGCCAAACTATTTGCCAAGTGATGTATGTCCTATTGGGAGTGTTCAAAATCTTCAGAAGAAAATTATGAGAGTTAGAAATACTACAATTTGCAATCAATCAAATATGTTTCATGTTTGATTAAAAAAATCACTTTTAGAGTTAAATATACTTTCAGTCTTTTGCTAGAGACTAGAAATGTGTAGGTGGGAGATTTTGAGATTGTGATGGTGTAGGTGTAGGATCCATTGTGTGAGAGGTTTATGCGTCTTTTTGAGTTGACGGAGAATAGATCAAGTATGGTAGCTTAGATGTTTGATTTAGGATGGGAGGCTGAAGGGGAGGCAATTGTGGGCGTTGGAGGAGAGCAGTTGAGGGAGTGTCAGGATCTACTTCACGATCTCTTTTTGCAAGCTCGGTGTTCCGATACTTGGCAGTGACGGCATGATCCTGAACATGGTTACTCTGTGCGTGGTCCATATCAGCTTTTGACTTCTCAGTATCCAGTTACTTTGAATGCAGATGAAAAACTTAGGTCCCGTTTGGATTAGCTTATGCAAAACAGCTTATGCAAATAAATACATTTTTATGTATTATTATAAGTTTCTCAAGGTACTTTATGATAAAATAACTTATAAAAATACAATTTTCGTTAGTAGGAACTTATAAATTAATATAAAACCTTATTTATTTGCCTAAGCTGTTTTACATAAACTCAAAAATAAGATAATCCAAATGGGCCCTTATTTGGCACAGACAGATTCCCTAGAAGGTTGCCTATTTTTGCTTGGAGACTTTTATGTGACAGGTTAACAACAAAAACAAAATTGGTAACACGAGACATCATCGCCTCAACATCTCATTTGTGCGTTTCCGGTTGAAGTGATATTGAATCAGTGCAACACTTATTTCTATCTTGTAGCACTTTTGATTCTCTTTGGTCGTTAGTCCGGGCTTGGATTGACATCTCGGCGGTCGACTTGCACCATCTCTCATATCACTTTCTTTGGTTTATTTATTCATCAGGCGGTTTTCGACGGCGGCGGTCCTTTCTACAACTCATTTGGCTCTTATGTGTTTGAGTTGTATGGAACGAAAGAAATCAGAAACTATTCATAAACTCAGATCAGTACCTTCATCAGATGTTGGACGAGGTCAAACTCTATTTGTTTCGATGGTTGAACACAACGAACAATATAGTTTCAAGCTACCGTATGTGGTGGTCGAGCTCGTTTACTTGTTTGGGCATCGATTAGTTATTCATGTTTTTTCGTTTGTTGACACTTTGTAACAATTTTGTGATCTTCTCGGCACACCTTGTGCTGAGGAGATTATTGGTTAATATATGCATTCCATTTTTGCCTTTTCAAAAAAAAAAATCTCAAAAATTAAAACTTCTTGACTTGTTATTTTTTTATAAACAGAGTTAAATATTATTTGAGATCAATTGTAATATGATCATTAATATCAACGTTATTAATAATAATTAAAACAAAAAAATAGAGGTTTCCAAGATGACTTACAAAAAGTTTGAATACCAAAAAATATCACGGGTAAAAAATAGTCTAATATTTTTTCTTAAGAAGTCTAAGAAATTATAAAATAAAAGAAATGTTAGTGCACAAGTTTTTGATTATTGTCCATCTTGTATTGAAACTATTATTATGAATAAAATGCACTAATTTTTTTTGCGTAAAAGTAATGATATTCGTACACTATCAGACATCAAATACTTACAACTCGTACTATTCATCGTACCGTATTTATACGGTGAACAATACCTTTTTTTTGTTCTATTTTTTTTTTTAGTGTAGAGAAGAACTTTTGTAGCACAAAAGTTGAGTTTTGTCACTAAGCAAGTTTAGTATAGAGAAAAACTTATCTTGTTTACCACAAAAATGTACATTCTTAACCACTTCTTCAATATATAAGGGTGGTTAACGACATATATTTTTGTGGTTAACAAAGTATTAAAATTGGTTGATGACACAATTCAATTTTCGTGTTACAAAAACAATTCTTTATTAAAATAAAATTTAAACAAACTAATTTTTTTATAAAAAAAAAAGTTTGACCAAAATTTTTTTAAAAAAAGTGATGTTCACCGTATAAATAGATAAACAATACGAGGTGTAGGTATGTAGTGTTTAGTTTTGTATTCCAATAGCAAAAATGGAAATAAAAACCACTTTAGCACAAGGCGTGCCTAAGAGAAGTAAAACTGCAAAGGATATATTAAATTGAAATAAACAACCAAAGCAACACGTGCTTGAAAAATGATTTAAAAAAGAGATTATGGTTATGGAGTGACAATGTAAAATACTATATGTTGTCACTCAATGAAAATCAATCATGCCATGTATGCATATTTTGTGAGTGTCTTTAGAGAATAATTGTAACATACTATATTTTTGTATTAGAATGTAAAACTTGATTACGCTATGCATATTATTTTTTCACTTTAATTTTTTTTTTGAATTTTAGAAAAAAAATTAAATATTAAACTTAAAAGTAATTTTGGTTCATTTTGTTTAATTATTTTTGAAGTTTTGGTCCCACTGTTCCTTACTTTCAAATTTTTTAAAAAACTTTTGATACCCCACCCCATTTTGGTGCAAACTTTGATGTTGTGGATTCATGTAAATAGGACAATTACACATGACATTATTCTTTATTTTAATTTCAATAAATCACATTAAAAAATTATTATTATTATATTGTTAAAAAATCGTTTAGTTTATTAAAAAACTAAAATAAAAATTAATTTTTTAATTTAAATAAAAAATGTTTATTTTCATTTTTATTTTGGAAATTAAAAAAAAAAAAATTTCCCTTCTAGTAGAAATAAATAAAAATCTAATAAAAATTTAAAATTAATTAAGTAAAATTTATTTTATTAAAAAATTGAAAAAATTATTTTATTTTATAGTAAATATATTTTAATTTTTTTATTTATTAATAAAAGAATTCAATATAATTTATTTAAATTAAAATAAAGAATAATGTCATGTGAATATTTTGTGGCTACATGACATTTGCCACATCGTCAAAAGTGACCTACATGTGGAATTGGGGATCAACAGTCAAAATAAATTAAATGAGGAGGATTAAAAATTGTTTTTTTAATCAAATAGTCTAGTGGCTTAAAATTCCACCCTTAAGATGGATAAGTCAGATAATCGGGGTTCAAATATTGGTCCCCTGCATATATAATGTAATATCCTACCAATTGAGTTAAGCTTACGAGATGATTAAAAATTGATTTTTATAATAGGAGATCAAAACTGCATTTAAACTTAAATATTATGATATATGGACACATTATTCCCCTTTTTCCCAATTTGTTATTTCTATTTTATCATTTATTTAAATTCGATGGTTCACTGTTTTATTCTTCTTTATCTAATCTAATATAGTAAAAAAGATGACTATTATACCAATCTAAATTTGGTGGGACCCATGTGATTTTTTTGTCAAGTAACTTGAACCCCGACCCCTTTATATAAAATGTGACGTTTCTACCAATTGAATTAAGTTAACGAAGACGAAATTCATATGATTTTTAATCAATAAAAAAGAGTGTGTTGAAAAAGTGTGCGTAAATATTTGTTAAATAGTGTGTTATGTATATTATTCTTTTATTTTTGGCACAACCCGTGCTTTTAATAAATTATTAATATTAATATTGGCAGAAAGGTCGACACCATGCTCGTCTATTTGCCTTGTTAAAAATTTAATTTATTAAGAAAAAAACTAACATGTGTTCTTATGACACGTGTTAATGATTTAAAAAATGAAATGTTTTATCATAATTCATGCATCTAATTCATTTATTTAAACTTTTCGCAAATTAATTGTACAAAATTTAAGAAAATATTTTTACTTTTGAATTCTTAACATGTGCTCTTAGAGCACATTTTAGCAAGACCCATTTAATAATTATTTACAAATATCCAATTGTGTCTGATAATTGTTAAAAGAAAAATAAGTATTGACCAAAGAAACTAATAAACAATATAAGTAATTTTTTATATTTAAAGCAAAAAATTAATTAAATATTTTCGTGCTAATCTTATTTTCAACCTTCGCTCTCTCGCCTCTATATAAGACTTATATGTGTTAATTTGTACGCAAAATATAGCCTTCACTCTCACTCATTTAGGTTATTGTGTAACCATGCGCCCACCAGCAACAAAAGTCAATTATAAAGTAGGAGACAAAATTGAGGTTTGCAGCAAAGAAGCAGGGTTTATAGGTTCGTACTACGAAGCCACAATTGTTTCGTGTCTTGAGAATGGGAAATATATGGTTCGTTACAAAACCATACTTGAAGATGATGAATCAGATCTTCTTAAGGAGACACTTTTCCCGAAGGATATTCGTCCAATACCGCCGCGTGTCAAAAAATCTCAGAGGTTCCAACTCGACCAAAGAGTTGATGTTTTTTATAACGATGGCTGGTGGATAGGAATAATTATTGGTCAGAAGATCCTCATCCGAAAGCGTTATTACATTAGGGTGCATTTTAGCACTCTCAATAAAATGATGTACTGTCCTTGTGCTCGGATCAGGGTTCACAAGGAGTTGATTTATGGAGAGTGGGTTTGAGAATCTAGATTCATATAATCAATATGACCATTAATAAAGGCTATGTGATTTTGTTGCTTTTATAATATTAATAATGAATTATGACATAAATGGATCTATATGATCGGTTGCATCACATTTAAATTTTTTTAGATATTAGACTTTGTCTTTATCAAAATTTCAATCGGTAATTGAGATTATATAATAGTACCTTTTTTGGTTATTTTTGTGTTTTTGAGATTATATAATAGTACCTTTTTTGATTATTTTTGTGTTTTCTATTTCCACCTATTTGTGTGTGCATCCCTCTTGTTCATTTTTTTTAGATTATTTTCCTCTCTGTCTCGTTCTTTTTGTTTGGGGAAGTAGATTATTATAATTTAGAGTTTGATCGTGATGTAAGTAAAGTCTGACAAAAAAATTGACCCATTAACCACTTGTGCCTAATTGATGACTTGGCTCTCTCTCTCATCTTAATGTAGTTTGGTTATAATACTATTAATTGATCAATTTTCAGGAGTTGATTTCGATGACTTGGATCCTCTCATTAATCTTAAAGTAAAACCTAATGCGCAAAATCTAGGTCCTACTCCCAATGTTTGCAATGTCTCATTAATCAAAGAAAATCCTAATGCACAAAATAAACACTACCCATCAGATACATTAAATTCAATTTGTGTATACAGTATACTCATAGATGTTTTCAGAATGGCATTGAGGCCAAAAATTATAGTTCACTCACACTTTGATTTAATAAATGTAAAACTCTTGCTATGAGCCTATAAATGAAAACTTTGATTTTCAATTTGAATCAATGTTTAAAATCAGACCGAAAATTGAACCCGTAAAAATGACGGGTCAAGGTTCAACTGATTGAGCTGTAATTGAACTAAATAAAAAATAAATATTAAATAAAAATAACAAACAAAATAAAATAAAATCCCATTCAACGCTTGAACCACATTTCAATAAAAAAGAGAAAAAAAATGTTAGTGCATATGGCCAAAACCCATTTTCTAAATGCAATTTGATTTCCTTATATATATCCTTATATAGCCATTTCTGATGCAATGTGATTGCGTCGTGCACTATTCACCGCAGCCACGTGGCCAATCATGCGTTGCCACATGGCAACAACTTTTGACTGCATGGGAGATTGAGTTTTTCACTGCCGACAGGTTCGCTATTTAGATTGCGAACTACCTCTTATTTCGCAACGTAGGAAGCGAACTACGATGCGCCTATTTTTGTCAATTTGTACACTCGCTTCGTAGGTAGCACATGGGGTATTTTGGGAAGTTCAGGGGGTGAAAAAGAATAATAGGGGTGCAAAAAGAAATTCTCAACTTAAGTGATTTCAACTTTAGAGTGTTTCTTTTCGCACCCAAATCTCATGCGCACCCCCAAATATTCTTAATTTACCCCTTTCGCTACTTAGGATGCGAGTGTGTAAATAATAAAAATTGAGGAAAAAAAAGTATAAATATTATCAACTCTTGTAGCTTTGATACATGTTTAATGTAAGTATAAATATAAACTTGGTCATATCAAATAAAGTAACAATTCGGTATAACTATCTTTACAGTGTGTATGATCAGTCGATAATGTTACAAACACTCAAGTGGCAAAATAAAATATGATATAAGATAGTAGCCACACATTTTTATAAGGTTCACTAGTTAAAGCGTAAACTCAGTACGTACTCTAAATAACGAACTGTGTTTAAGTTTGCTGTTTAAGTAGCAAATTGTATTTCAGTTCGCACACTAAGTAACGAGTGACAATATTCTATTATAAGGTTATGACATAAATTGCTTTACTTTTTACGCCGATATAATTTAGTTTTTTTTTTGGTCAAGTAACTAATGGCTTGAAATTCCACCCTTAATAAGTGGGATGACCGGAATTTGAATCGCATAATAATGCAAATGTCCACCAATTGAGCTAAGCTCGTGGGACCGATATAATTTAGTTTTACACATGGTAAAAGATTATCCCTTATTTGGTTAGAATCAATTTGTATATATATAGACCGCAGGCAAATAAAATGATTAGGTTAAAAAATGGGGAAAAGTCGGTCGGAAACATCCGGAGTTGGGCGTCGCTCAGGAGAGATACTAATTTCAAGCCGTCCTCCCGACGTCTCTGGTGAGCCTTCCTTCCCCATTCACTTAACATCGGATTTACTTTGTTTGATTAGTTCTTCCTTCGGTATTATTTATTAATTAATTATTAAAAAACCTAGTTTTTGTTTGTTCCATTCTTCTACGTGGCTTTGTTTTTGTTGATTGACTATTCGTTCTGTTTGCTCTTATGTGGCTGGCTGGCTAGCTAAAAAATCAGAAGAAGGAGGAGGAACAAAACAAAAATTGGGAACAAATCCTTCTTCATCTGCAAACCCTCCTCCTCTCTTACCTCGTGAGCCTGCCTTTTGATTTGATTGTGTTTATACACTATGATTTATTACTTTGATACTCAAATAAATGCATTACTAATTTGTATCATCAATCAATCAGGTCATAAGACCCCGAGGTATCTTGTTATGCAAGAAAGAATACGAAAGGCGGAAAAGACCTTGGGTGTTGGCATAGGTATCAAAAATGGTTGTATCCCTATGAATATGGATGATCTCGAGTGTATATATGGTCAACCTCCTGAACCACCGACTGAGCAGCAGCCAGATATTCCTTGGAAAGAGCGTTATCCTCTTCTAATGGAACTTCCTGACATTAGTCAAATACCACAAAGGTTTCTCTCCCCGCCCCCCTGCACAGAGCCTTTTGATCATGTCAGAGCCGCTATTCTGGATTTCAAGCACCATCGTAAACGTCGAAGGCATGAGGACCTAAAAAAATGTGCCACTTTGGCCATAGCAGAGTATAATTCCAAAGCGGTAATGCCTTTGTTCCTTTTGTTGTCTTAACTTAATTACATAGAAAAAAAAATGAATTCATTTAGTTGATTAACTAACTAACTAACTATATGTGGGTTGGTCTTTCTTTAACTTGGCAGCATACAAACTATGGATTTGTTGATATTAAGAATGTAAAATGGAAACTGACTGGTGGACTGAAGTGGTATATCACCTTTCGAGCTAGGAGGACTCCCAAGGACTGTCACACTTTTGAAGCCATAGTACATACTACTAAAGTTCACAGACAAATTGGGGGTATCCGGATCAAAAGGCCTGGAAGCACTTGGTATGAGGGCAGCCTGGCTGAGTTGGTAAAGTAGGCTTTGCTTGTTTTTCAGTCTTTGTGTTGTTTTTCAACAGAATATCAACAGATGCATGCTTTTTTATTATTTCCAGATCACCTTCCATATATGCATATCAAATATTGAAGTTGTTAGTACATGTACTTCACTTGTGACACTCACCTCCTTGCAAGAATCAAAAGCAACTTCACCATCTAGTAAATTTGTAAAAGACACAGAAAAGGCCCTGCTGCTTACATAATAATAAGACAAATATCAGTAACAAACAATCAATGCTGTAATCATAATCCATAATTCTATATGCAAGAATAGGACAACAACTAGTGACCTTTCAGTAGTATGTTTAGCATCTTTGTTGGTAGAAGTTCTTGCCTCCTTCACTGAAGTAGTATTGAAACTAACCGATCTCTTAGCAGATGTAATGATGTAACAGGGAGTTTTTTTTTTCTTTCACAAATGGAGAATTAAACGGTCCAAGTCTTTGTTGTGAGCTATTTGTCTTGCCTTTTGATTCTAGCCAAGCTCTCAATTTGGCTTCCATGTCAACTTTAACTTTTGGCGTCTCTAGCTAATGAGCTGAAGTCACAAAATTAGATATGTGCCTTGATTCAAGGCCTTCAGTTGATGACATCGAGTCGCCAACTGTCTCGGTGTTCTTTACTTTCTTTTTCAAGAGGATATTGAGAACAAGTTTGATAAAGGTTTTAAAAAAGGGTCTGTTACCATGAAAATGGCCGCGACCAAACGGTATAGATGGTGTCCGTTACCGTTTTCTCCGTTCCTATAGTGTCAATAGAAATCATAGAAACGACTGCGACAAAACGATGTTACGCCGTGACGAAACTCAGTTTCCGCCGTGAAAAATTGGATTAAACAAATTTATTGTCTCATTTGATATTTTTTATGCTATTGTCTCTTCTAAAAATACTAAAACCTGAATTTATTATAGTGGTTAATTTGGTTTTCAGATGAACAATTTCACTAAAAAATTATGTAATTATGAAGAAACAATGACATGTTAAGTTATTATACATAACATGATTGTAATGATAGTTTTAAACTTTTAACAATATTTGTGCTATGTTAAGTTATTAATTCACACCGCGACAAACCGCAATATGTAACACAACATCCGAAATCTTGAAACTCTTAATGGGACTGCGACTGATATTTAAAACTTTTTATCTTTATCAGAAGGAGCAGCACCAGTGATGGGATACTCTATGTATAATAAGCTTAAATTACACTTATTTTAGAACTAATGATATCTTAAAGGTGTTAGGTTATTCATAGCTAACCCAATAGCCATCCACCGAACAGACCAAACAAACTAAAATGGCTTTAAACAATCCATTATTAACAAATGAGTAAAAAAAGAAAGGAGATGCAAGTGGAAGCATTTGTAATCAGGTTTATTAATTTATTGATTAGGTAGCCCACCTTCTTTGAATTTGCTTAAACTAGTAAATAAAATAAAGATGAATTCTTAAGTAAATAAGTACTTTGTACTATTTTCACAACTTTGAAATATATCATATATTGGAAATGCCATTTATTTTTTACATGCATCCAATTCTGATGTTCAAATATTACAACAGTTACTACATATAACTTTGATTAAAACAATATATATAACTTTTATAAACAACTGACAAATATTGTGTAAACAATTCAAGGAGATTTTGGGGAAGCTTTCGATGGGTTTATTTATTGATTAGGTAAATTTGATTAAACTATGGATTATTTTAAATTAAATGAATAGAGCATTGATATCAACTATTAAATAGAATAAACCCACTTGCATAAATTATATTGATTCTAAAAATCCTTTTTGAATGCATTCATGCACTTTCACTAGCATATAAGATCCATGCTCACCATGTGACAGCAACTTGAATGCATTCATGACTTAATGAGTTGAACTTAACGAGCCGAACCGAACTATTCGTGAACTTTAAACGTGCCGAACTCGAGCTGGAAAAAAAGCCCGCGTCGAACTTGAGCCGAGTTTTGAGCTAAACCAATTCCTATCGAGCCGAGTCGAGCTCAGAGGAGTTCGACTCATTTTCAGCCCTAGATAATATGATATTATATCTTTGTCTTCTTGGAATGACTAACCAATACTGGTTGGCGCCGCGGCTATCAAAATAAAAAATAATTGCATTTGAAAGTTAACTGCACTTTGCATTTGAAATCCATTCTTGATTTCAATTTGGTTTCTCTCTTTCATTTCACGCTATGGCAGTTGAAATAGTTGGCGGTGCTCTTCTTTCTGCTTTTGTTCAAGTCACATTTGAAAAGCTGGCTTCTGCTGAAATCGGGGACTAGTTTCGAGGAAGAAAACTCAATGAAAAACTGCTGAAGAGGCTCAACATCACACTGCTGTCCCATCAATGTTGTGGTGGATGATGCAGAACTAAAACAGATGAGAAATTCAAATGTGAGAGCTTGGCTTGATGCTGTCAAAGATGCTGTGTTAGATGCAGAGGATCATTGAGATTGAAGTTTCTAGATGCAACGCAAGCTCGAAGCAGAATCTCAATCCAGTAATATTACTAGCTAGCAAGGTATGGAATTTCTTTAATGCTTCTTCAAGTTCATTTGACAAAGAAATTGAATCAAAGATGCACCAAGTCCGTGACAACTTAGAATATCTTGCTAGTAATTAAAAAGGATATACTAGAGTTGAAAGCAACTACTAGTGATTTTGGTGTTGGATCAAAAAAATTGCCATCAACATCTTTGCCGGTTGATTCAGCTATTTAAAATATGATTTGAATATCATCATAAAGTTTTAAAAAGAGTTGAAAGGAACAATCATCATATACGGAACATGAACAAGTAGTTGGAAACAAATAGTGTTGATAATGTTTTTTGCTCTAATTTTTGGGTTGGATTTTAGGCTTTATGTTAAGAACTGTGGCCTTTTAATTTTAGGCATATTTTGTGCCTTTTTGATTATTCTTTAGCTTTTTATTAAAAAAAAACCGTGGCCTTTTAATATTGTTGGTGTAAGATTAATGGAACGAATGAATATTCATACGTTGAGAGATATTTACAAGGTAGACTAAGGGTCTCTTTGGAGTAGTTTACTTTTGAGCTTATACAAATAAATAACTTTTTATATATGATTATAAGTATGTCAATGTAGGTTATAAAAAAAATAACTTATAAAAATACAGTTTTCGTTAGTATAAGAACTTATAAATTATCATAAAATCTTATTTATTTGCATAAACTCAAAAATAAGTTATTCCAAACATGACTTAATTGAAGATTAAATAAACAAAATATCTTTTAGAAATTAATATGAATAAATAAAAAACAATTTTGGCATGTTGAATATGTCAAACTCTATGAATGTAAGAAATATCATAGACACATATGTAAAAAAAAATTACAATAAATTATAATAATCATTTCTAAAACTTTATTTGATTGAAAATATTATTAAAAACATCGATAAAGAGAAATAAAATATTTTCTCTTTATTGATGTTTTTAATAATATATTTAATAATAAACAAATCACGAAGATGGACCTTGGGTTCTTGTTCAAAAACCAAGGAGGCAGCAAAGAAGCAGGGAAAAAGAAGAGTTTGTCGGGAGCGGATACGAAGGTCAAGTACAATTTGGCATTAATCGCAGTGAGTAACTGATGACAATTTTAACAACTAGATTGACAGTTGAATCATAATTTTAAAACTTCGTTGAACAAAAGGGCACCAATTTTTATTGATATAAAAAATAAAGTTGTAGCAACAAAAATAATTGAAAAATTGCTAAAAAATAATTGGATTTATTTTTTATCAATGGGAAACTAAAAAAGAAATTAAGAGGGAATGACAGAAACATAAAACTATACTCTAGGAAATTGAAATTTCATAGAGTCCGCTAAACAAATATTAGACAAAGGAGAAGGACAAATAGGAAACATTTTCAGTTCCTGCACAAATCATGCTCCCAGCTTAGCAAGCCAATCAGTACTAGCATTTCCTTCGCGTAAAGTGTGAACAAGGACAAGCTGCCACTCTTTATGATAAGAGATTGTATATAATCCACCAAAGGCGCATAAGGATGAGTAGAACGCACACCCTCTTGAATAAACTTCAAAGCTGTTTGGGAATCAGACTTGCAAATCACATTTCTGAAACCATGATTTCAAGCAATATCAAGGCCATGAAAAATAGCTTGAAGTTCAACATTAATATTAGAAGTGAAACCACAATTTTCTGCAGAACATGTGATCCAACCTCCAAAAGTGTTTCTCAAAAGATCACCGAAGCTGGATGGCCCTGGATTGCCAATGGAGCTACCATCAACATTGACCTTTATCACGTTCTCTGGGGGAAGAGGATGATGATGATGTAACCCCCAATTTCTTAGCAGATTTAAAATTAACACTAAACATAAATTTATAAAAAATTATATTGATTTCAAGAGTCCCATCTATATTGCTTCAAAAAAAAATTGCATCTATCTATAAACTAAGAAGACATGAGAAATAGCTAGAAGTTCAACATTAATATTAGAAGTGAAACCATAACTTCCTACATAGAATAAAATTAATTTAAATCATAGAATAAGGTCTTATCTAAATCATAGAATAAGGTCTTATCTAATTTAACTTCCTACTGAAACCATATATAAATCATAGAATAAGGTCTTATCTAATTTTAAATCATCTTCATTTAAACTAAGAAGGCAAGAATATTTAATCTCCAACATCCACAAAATTCACTCTTATTTTCAAATGGTGAATCATAAATCATAGAATTAATAAGGTTTTATCTAACTTTAAATCATATCCAAAACCAACAATTGGAAGCTTAAGTACTCTTCATAAAAAAAAATAAGAAAGAGAAAATATACTTGTAAAATTTTCCTACACAACAGGCGTCACCCGTTGTCTAGATTTTATTTTTCACAAGTATCTATTTTGCCTTTGTTTCTCCGGTAACACACTAGCAACGTATTTTACTATATTTTTATAAAATTAATTATAAAAATTATAATTTATAATTTGAATATCCAAAAATATATTAAAATAAATTGCATTAAATTGAATTAGATCAAATCAAAATTTTCAAATTAGTCATTCAAAATAGATTTAAACCATGTATGATTTTATTTTTAAATTATATAAATTTTTACCTCAAAATCGATTCAAACCACACTACAAATATACAGGAGCAAGTGAATTTTAATAGTGGGAACCTTTTTAAATTTTTTTGTTAGAATTTGGTCGTTAGATATTAAATTACAGCAACCGTAGGAGAAAACCCAATAAACTTAAGACAGTGGGAAGATGGATACAAAAAAGGACAGAGAAGGATAAACTTGAGATATGTTTTCATATGACAAATAGGAACACTCAATGCTGTACATGCGTATCAATTATGGAAAATATGGTCCCAATATATGCTATTTTTCGTAACTATATGGTTTTTGATCAACTAGCTTGCTGCATTGGATAGTGACACTGTCCTACAAAAGATAAATGTAATTAACCTTTCTAAGGTCATTTTCATTTTCAAACTATAACTGAAGTTTCTTCTTACTTAATTGAGTATATAAACGATAGAATATTGTGCCGCAAGATTCAAACTATATATCTAAAATTTAAACTTGACTCACAATTGGTGTGAAACTCATATCCAATTATTTGGAAATGGATTACACGTTGTTATTGATGCGGTAGTTATTTTCGACCATGCAATCAACAATAAATTGTTTTTAAATTTAAATTACACTGATCAATTAAAACAATATGATTATTTTTAGACGGTCGAAATTATTTACTATGCTTAACTGTGTACCAATTATCTATATCTATGCATGTGTGGATGAGTGGTGAGATTCACAAAATCACTACAGTAATTTTTATGATAAAACATGTTGAGAATTGCCTTGAAAACTGATTTTTTGTTGGTCTTGGCTATGCAGGTGGCGCGGGGCGCCCACACGCCTCTAGATAAGGCTGTGGGTTCTGTTGGCGCGCGGCGCGGCCGCGAGTTATATATACCCCTGTTTCATTTTTTTGAAGTGTGAGAGAGAAGGAGGCTAGGGTTTTAAGAGGGTTTTGTTCCAATATCAAGTCTAGGATTAAGAGGGTCATCTCTTAGGTTATTTCTAGTGTTTGGAACTCCATTCTTTCATCTTATAATCATTATCAATTAAATCTCTTGGTCACGAGAAGAGATTTGGGAAAATGGTAGAATTTAGGGATTGTCTAAATTCTTGTAACTCTTTGTAAATCTCATTGTAATCAAGAAGAAGGAAGTTTGATAGTGGATTGGAGAGCTGCTCTCTCCCCCAGACGTAGGTTTTAACGCCGAACTGGGTAAACAATTTGGTTTTGTGTTCTTTATTGCTTTACTATAGTTTATCTTGTTTTGTTTGTTGATTATTAGTGCATACCCATTGTTGTTATTGGTTGCTTTGTTTGTTTTGCCCCACACACTAAAGGATTATTGATGTGGTTCAATCGTCGAATTCACAACAAAACAACACTTTGTAGTTCAAAAAATCTCGCACGTCAACTTTGTCTTAATATTGAATGGTGGCAAATAAGTTACAAAGGTTGGGTTTTCAGCAAAGGAGTTGTGACAAATAAATTACAAGGTGGGGTACTTATGGGTTTCTATACTAAGCAAGGTGTTTACTTAGTTTTCATTGTATTCACCAGATGTAATGCTATTTAAGGTATCAAGTATGAATTGGGGTAAGGTTTGGTGTACTTTTTGAGTGGTTAGAGTGTTTTTTCACTTTGCCTCTTGTTGTGATTCTATAATTCCTTATACTTCTTGTTTAGAAAATTGTCATTTAATAAAATTTAGCTGATTCAAAAAAAAAAAGGTATCAAGTATCAAACGCTAAAGTTTTGTTAGGTAAAAATAGCCGATAAATTATGAGTTAATTGATTGAATTTTGTAGTAGAGTTTAATAAAATTAAAAGGTGGACTAATTTATCAATATGAATTGACATAAAACATAGGTTTTTAATTAATATATTAATTATTTTTCAAGTAATTAGGATGACAAAAGTAAAATTAAAAGAAAAATAATAAGCTGTAAGTTTTAAGATATAAGCTAATTGAATTAGCTTAACAAAATAAATTATTATAAGCTAATAAAATTAAATTATATACTCATGAGAAAAAACATTACTAAACATATATTTTTTTCAATATAAACTTATATATAAGTTCATATTTTGACATTGTCACATAGAGCCAAAATGTGGATAACTCAACTCTATCAATATCATTCAAAATAACATTATTGTTAATTTGGTAATAATCCTACTTTTTTACAATATTAATGCCATACTTTAATCCAACATTGATTTGAATTAAAATTTATAGGATAATAATGCCCTAAGCCGTTTACTGTGGATTTTAACTTAATCCTAAAAAAATAAATAAATTTCTTATTTTAATTATATTGAAAAAGGCACTTTGTTTAAAAAAACAAAAATGCGTAACTGTATACTTGGTTTGTAGCGATAATTTCATTCACACGATTAATATAAGTCCAATGAAACAGATTATACTAGATCTAACCGTGGCTTATTACAATCCACTCGTTAAAAAAATCACATAACATTAGGGATGTCAACGGGGCGGGGAATGTGCGGAAGAAGCTATCCCCGTTCCCCGCCCCGAACTGCTTTCGGGGGAATTTTTGCCTCTATCCCTGTCCCCACGGGGGAATATTTATCCCCATCCTCATCCCCACAGATCCCCACGGTTCCCACGGGGATCCACAGATATCGAATATTAACAAAAAATTATATTTTTCGGTCAAAATTATAATAGTAGTATGACGTTATTTTTTCCTTTTTTATTTAAAAAAACAAATATTTTGCATCGTTCTTTAAAAAAAAAACACATAAATAATGCATTCATAACCAAAAAGACGTTGCAAAAACATATGGCTACTAATCATACAAAATCTAATAATTAAATATTCCATAATGTATAGCAAAGTATGCATAATCATACAAAACCAAAATATCTCAAAACTATTGGTAATTGGTAAATATCCAACCAAAATAAACAAATAAAGTTAATTTTGACAAAATATTAAGCAATTATTCAAGAAAATCATGACATTGATTGACTCTTCAGTTATTTTTTTTTTGAAAAAGAATCAACATTTAATATATAAATTAATAATAATAATTTTTATTTTTGTTTATAGAGAATAATAATAATAATATATAGTTAAGTATATATAGACGGATTCGGGGAATCCGTGAGGACGGATGCAGCTTCCCCGTTCCCCGCCCCGAACTGTCTGCGGGGAAATTTTGCCTCCATCCCCGTCCCCACGGGAAAAAAATCTTTGTTTTCGGAGCTCCGAACAGAGTAATCCCCGCGGGGATCCGCTCTAACGGATACAAATTGACATCCCTACATAACATGATAATATTTTGGCAACATGAAGCTCAAATTACCTCAAAAAATAAAAAATAAAAAACATGAAAGCTGAAATATTCGGTGCCTGTCCTGGCCACCAAAGAGTCACATGATTTGATGAAATTTCAACCTTACATAATATAATACCCCCCCCTGCCAGGATAGTTTATCCAAATCCAATGGTTGTGGGCAACCCAAATCACCCACCTGTAATGATAATTAGGTACTACCAGACATCAATTATCATACTACTAATATGATCAAATGTGTAGGGAATCAAATTTTCTGTTGTTACGGCAGGATACTGTAACAGATTTTGGCCGTTCGATTTCTGATCGACAGCTAAGATTGCTTTATTTTATAAAACTGTATTTTAAATATGAACCGTTAGATCTCTATCTAACGGATGAGATTCAAAACTGCGTGCAAAAGGCACATTAGACAATCCAGATCCAATGAGTGGACATCCAATTAACTTTCTTTATACTTTTAATTATTTTTTCTCTCTTTTTTATCCGACTTTTAAATAAATACCTTCGAAGTTTAGTTCGTCACATTTTAAGAATTTAGTCCTTTTTATTACATCTCACATTCGAATTTCAATCAATCATATTTTTTATTAATGAGAAATATTATTAAAACATTTTTTATGAAAATGACAACATCATTCTTAGTATTGTATTTTTGTCCTAAAAAATATGTTCCAATAACATTTTTCTACTGATTTATGCTGATTTACTGTCAAATTTTATATCTTCTATTGTTTGTATTTCCATGTTTTTAATTTCATCTACTTTTCTTTCGCCTAAAAAAATATGATGCTAACTTTGTCAAATTAATATAATTATGCCTAGATCTATTTACATTATCATGAAAACAAATGAAAATATATTAGCTTAGGATTGATAAACATGTTGAATATTATATTAAAAATAAAATAAAAGTAGCATTTATTTTGTGATAATTCTTAAAAAACAAGACTTATAATAAGACAAAGAAGTATAAAGTAAATAAAATTTTCCGTTATCTATTATTAGTTTATTACCAAAAAATATCTTCTAAATATCTTACTAGAAAAGGACATTCGGCTCTGAGACACAAACAAAAAGTGCAGCAATTATACCTGCCAACAATTTTATAATTAAGGATTGTAAATGTAAAAAACAATTTCATGTATGGAAAATGAATTTCACCCGGCAATTATTCATACAAATTTTTATTTTAAAAATTAAAACTAATATATTATGGTAAAAAAACAAACTAATAGTGACACGTACCAACAACGAGGTAACCGACTTTGATTGCATTTTTTTTTACATGAAAAGTGTAACACTATATTTTTTTAGATAAGCAAAATACCAAGTTATTGAAAATTTTCACACACAAAGTGAAAAGATCGGGATTCAAAGTCATATCATAACCTTTGACGCTTATGATTATGATATTTCTACTGGTTGAGCTAAGAATTGTGGATGTGTAACATTATATTTTTATTCATATAATCAAGATAATTTGAATGATTAGATAAAATAAAATTATAGATTTATATAAATAACAAACAATAATATATTTCACCGCAAAGTGTGTGTGTGTGAAATTTAAACACCATTTAGTGGTGAGTGGTGACAAACTATAATCAACAAGAAGTCTTCGTATGAAAATTTATATGTAATATGAGTTCTCCTTTTTTAATCAGAAAAATTTGTGTAAATAGAATGAGTTATTTTTTCAATCAAAATTTTTATATGCAAAAATTAAAGATTAATCTTCTGACAACTTATTTAAAGAGTTTAAACATTACAACACTTACGGCTTAGACAAATTATTGTTTGTAAAAAATCACATATACACTTCCGTATATTAATATTAGCAAGATCGATGCATTGTATTTTAAATTTAAATAAATGGTAATATTTTGAAACTACATACTCTTTTCTTCTTCTTCTTTTCTTAATTTCTTTTGTTTTTGTTTTTGTTGTCTTACCTTTCCACGAGTTTCAAATTGGTGAGAATGTTTTAGGGTGTCAATCTTGTTGGATGTCCAAATTTTCTTTGATGTCATTTATCCCTATTCTCTTAGCTTATAAAAAATTCTAATGTACCTGTAAAAAAAAGTATCAGTTAATTTAATAATGGCAAAGAAAAAGGAAACAGCAAAAGAAGAAATTAGGTTCTAGAGAAGCACATTCAAAGCATATGCAATGAGAGTGCTTCAAGTCTTCAGGGGAACTCAAAAATGACAAGCTTATCATTATTCACCGATTCAAACTTAGCAAGAAAATGTGCACTAAAATTTCATTCCCTGAAAGAATGAGAGAGTGACCTTTCAATCCATCTTTTTCATATCTTGAATATTTGCAATCACGGTTCCATAAGAGTAAAATATAATATAGTCCTTCAAGACAATGTCGATAACAACTTGAGAATCTGAATAAGAAAAAATTCACGAATATCTCTTATTTATAGCAAGACGCAATCCAAGATAAATTGTAGCAAAAGTATTATCAATAATACCTAAATATCCGCTAAAACTAGTGATGCAACTACCGTAATCTCCTCGACAGAACATTCCACCACTATTTACTTTTTGTTTTCGCTTTCACCACCAGTTTATTCTAGTTCAGAGGTCAGTTCTAACATCAAATGATTACAGTCCCTTTCTGATCGCAGTTGCGGGGGATTGAATTGTAATTTTCTCTACCAAGTTTAGCGTTAATTACCACTAAACCAACTAACAATTGGTAATCATATCACGAGCTACCCCGAGTTATTAATAACACGTAAACAATATTAATTAGAGCTACCACGAATTATTAATAAATAAAGTGTTAAAAACAAAACACGCCCACAAGGATGATTACAATAATGTCGTATAATTTATAAACAATAAGAGAATGCTAGTCTTTGATTGGAATAAAGTCATGTACTTTATAATTGAACAATTTAATATTGCAATGTACTACCAATCTTTCTGTGTGGAGAACACACGAAAATGATTGAATAACCAATAAAATAGACAAGTCATAACACATGAAAAGAGTAGGATAAACGATACAATACAATACAAAAAATAGAAAAACATTTATTATACTCAATGAGTGTATTATAATCTAAAATATTTATAATCTAAGTATAATCTAAAATACTGCATTTAGAAGGGGACTGAAACCACTTGATGTCAGAACTTGTCCTGAATTTTGGAGTATTAGGACCCCCCTTTCTGTAAGAACTAGAGGGTGAAAATAAAAATAAAAAACTCAACAAGTGCCCATATTATGTCACTTTATAAAATAAAAAATAAAAAATAAAAAAATCTAAGTATATTAATTATAATCTAGTCACCAGCTTTACGATACAAATAAAATATAGATAGTTAAAAACTTTCATATCATTTACTTTTTTTTCTTTTTGAGAATTATCATTTACTATTTATTAATAATACTTCTTTCAATTATTTTAATTTCTGTTCTCTACACTATTAATAAATAACAATTTTAAAAATTTATTCATGTTATCTCTTTCTTATACCAAATTAATAGTAATTTTCTTTATAGAACTACAACTCATAATTTAAACCATAGGTACATACCTTTATAAATGTCTTAGTTTACTTTTTACTATAGAACAAAATTCAATATATGTATCATTCAAGTAATAAGAGTTTTGATCTCCTTAAATATATAGTGAGAGGTTTGATTCTTAGCTCATATACATGGAGAAAATTCAGTTAGAAAAAAATAACCTGCTTTGTGTGCCTCATAGATTATTCAACGGAGATTAGTTATTACTAACAGCGATAGAAACTTCATACCAATATCATAATAAAAAAAATAATATATATATATATTGGGTGTTGAGCAAGGTGGAATTCAATTGCATTATGATAGTCATAGTGACATTTACCGACAAAGAATCAAGTGTATTATGCCAGAACTAAGCATATTGATGTAAAGTTTTTCACAAGATCAGAGAGCTACTTACAACTAGACATATATTACTTGAGAAAGTTCATACTTTAGAAAATGCAGCTGACATGATGATCAAGCCAGTCACCAGTGACAAGTTCAAGCACTGTTTGGACTTATTACATGTTTCTCGGTGTTAAGAAGGAAGCAACCTCTTAGCACCAAGGATGCATATGTCATACAGTGATTCTTCATAAGAGTTTGATATTCGCCAAGATGGAGATTGTTGAGTATGGCTCATATGTATTGTAACACCCCAAATCTTATATTTTATTATATTTGATTAACTGATGTTATTTAATTAATTGTGTATGTTAATTGATATGTTTTATATGTATTAATTAATTGTTGCAATTATGTTTGTTGATGATGGGCTTTTATGAGTATTGGGCCTAATTAGAATGAATAAGAGTTTATGGTAGGATTAAGGGTAATATAGTAATCTAGTGAGTTAGTGGGTTGTGTAGAGATAAGAGTGGCACTTTGGTTATTATCTTAAAAAGGATAAAGCGTCTTGGAGAGAAAGTAGTGGCAATGGTGTAAATAGTACAAGAATTTGTGGTAATAGTAAAGTGAGGATTATGAGTGGAATTAGTAGTGGAATTAAGGGTAGTATGAGGATTTGACTATAACCTAAGTTGGGGTTATATATAGGAGGTTTTTGTGAAGAGTAGTGGTGTGATTTTATTATCATAAAAATGAGAGAAAGAGAAGTTAAGAGAAAGAGAGAGTTGAGAGAGTAGAGAAAGAGAAAGAGATGAAGGAGAAGATCAAATAAAGAATAAGCCATGGTAGATTAAAGGAAATCAAGTGGTGGAGTAGAGATTCCAACTTTATTAAGGTAAGAGGCTTAGATAATATAACTTTGAGATGATCAAAGAGAGGGGAGATGTCTATTCTCCATACCCAAACCCTCTCATCTCTTGGTGGGGATTGGAATGTTAGGGAATGTGTTTTATTAATGCTTGTTGTGTTAGCATGATATGTTTCAATGATTCTACTCTTGCTATTACATAGATTGATGGATTGATTTCATGATTTATGAGAAAAATGAGGTTTTGCTCAAAAATAGGTTTTATGAATTAATACATGAAAAATCCATGCTTTATTGTATGAAATGATGTTTGATGATGTTTTAAATTGTACTTCTATGTTTAGCATGATTTTATGAGCTTAAAGTTGATAACTTTCTGTATTTTGGGTATTGGATGATGAATTTCGTGTTGATTCACGTTTAAACCCGAAACAGAACATTCTGTCTGGGCAGTGGTCGCCCAGCGACCACCAGCGACCAGGCTTCGCTCTGAGCGATGACCACGCTGCCTTTTTCACTTTTTCGTCGCCGGTTCATCGCTAGTAGTCGCTAAGCGACCAAGACCTGATTTTGAGGGATTTCTTTAAGTTGTATGATGAGTATGAGATTATAACATGATTAGATTTGGTCTTATGACATGTTATAGATTTGGATTGATTGAATCTTGAGTTGGTATGATGATGATGTGCTTATATGTGTATGATTGATTAAAATTGAGGATGATAACTTATAATTGACTTAGATGTTAAGTGTTATTGTACATGCTAATTGATTGTGATTTATGAGTATGTTGAGATAAGATTATGTTATTGATTAGTGATGATGATAATGCGATTATATATGGATGTATATATATGATGATTGATTATGGTGAATGTTATTATTTAGAGATTGATAATAATAATTGGATGCCTAATTGAATTGAGGTGAATGAATTACTTTATGATATGTGTGCTTGAATGTATACCTTAATGATGATATGATGATGTGTTGAGATAAGTTAATGAGAACTTAAAGAAGGAATAATAGGGATGAGTGGCCTATTATTCATGAGTAGATGTATAGTGTTATCATCATTATTTGGTATGTGTACATTCATGCATTCATCTTTTGAGTCGGATGTTAGAATCATGTGGATTCTAATAAAGAGGATATCAAATGATAATATTTGATAAAGACGGATATTAGAGGTGAGATACTCTAATAAAGACGATGGTACCACATGCATTAGATATGTCTAGGGTGACATACATTATGTGTTTGCATT
This sequence comes from Trifolium repens, assembly GCA_030408175.1. NCBI lineage: Eukaryota > Viridiplantae > Streptophyta > Magnoliopsida > Fabales > Fabaceae > Trifolium > Trifolium repens. The sequence continues at coordinate 54,488,742 of CP125851.1, forward strand.
AGTTGCATTAGGGAGTTGTGCACTCTAATTGTTATTTGATAATTGTGATTGTGTTCCATTATAATTGTGAATGATTGAATAATGTGATATTCTTGAACATATTATGAGATGTGTAATATTGATTGATAATTGATGATGATGTGTATACTTGTCAATTGATTGAGGATGTGATATTATTATGATGCATTATCTTTTATGATTATGAAATATGAATGATATGAGATTGATATTGGTTTATGGATGAGTTGTTAGACATGACCATGCTATGTCCTAAGTATTAAGTGTGTGCTTGTACTTAGTTTCTTTTATGGTTATATTATCTAACCCTCTGTTTTGTGTATGTGCTGGATTTGGGTTCCAGATCTTCAGGTTATGTTTGTGATCGAGTTGTCAGTGAAGCTCCGCTCTGATGTGACACGGGGATGGGATTATTTCAATAATGTATTATTTAGAGTCTTGCTTTTTATTTCCAATGTATTTAAATATGTATTTTCTTATAAACTTATTTGTACAATAATCGTTTACTAATTAAGTTATTGGTAAGCTTTTATGTGTACGATGTAATACTCGAACCAAACCTTTTGTAAATCAAATTTTATTTCCGTTGCGTATTCTTGAGTAATATTTTATAAAAGCATAATTTATATAATTATGGGTTTGGGTGTTACAATTTGGTATCAGAGCTCCGGTTGTCCTCGGACATAGTGAGCTAGTTGTGTGTCGTGTGTCAATCAGAGCAAGTCTGTGCAATCAGGCTAAGTGAGCATAGTGTCAGTTGTGTTTGTGTATGAGTTGTGTCCTCTTGTGATGTAATTTTATAGTTACACTTGCACATTAGTCACTATTAACCATTTTGCGGATATATGATGAGTTTATTGAATCTTGTTTTATTGCTTATTGGCATGTGTTTTACTTGATCCTTAAAACTTGTGTTTTAATTGGTGTTAACTTATGAATCTATTGTTTCATAAATGTTGATGAGTTGTGATGCGTTTATTTTATGAATATACTTGGTGATTGTTTATTCATGAACTATGAGTAATATGAATTGGATTATGTTTATGTTATCTATTCTTTTGGTGAGTATTTGATGAGATTGATAATTATCTTAGTTGTAAGTTATCGATTCAAGTAATGAGCATGTATTCTTTGATGTTGATTCATGATGAATGTTATTCTTTTATGATTAAAATAGTGTATGTGCTTAAAGTTATAATCTTTGTGTAGTTTTGACATGATTTTATTTATTTACGATTTCATGATAAATGAGTGATTATAACATGATATAATTGTGCATAAATGACGATGAATATGCATTCATGATTGTTGTTTTTATTTAAAGATAATAACTTAAATGATGATATGTATGTATGTATGTATGTATGTATGTATTTATGTATGTATCCGTGGAATTATTTGAGAATTTATGTGCATGAATGAAATAGTGAAATTACTTGAATGCTTTAACATGACGATTATTGGTGAATATTCATGAAAAGATTGTGATCTATTAAGATGAACATGTATTGTTGAATTCTATGTATTCGAATAACTTATTGATTATGTGTGAGGTTGATTTCATGAATTTTATTGTTAGTCCATCGTTAGTATGTTGTTTTACTTGATTCTTGGAACTTGTGTTTTAATTTGGCAATAACTATAGTATCTATAATTTTTACTTCATGTTTGGAAGTTAATTCATGATTATTACTATGTTTCTATGTTAGCTTATAACTTCATATGCCTAAATTAGTACATGATGTGATTGTATCCTTGTTGATTGGTGATAAATGATGTTTTGCTTTGCTTGCGTGAATATGTGACTATTTGTTTTCCTTGTATGTTATCGTGAGTAGATTAAATGCAAAGATAGTAATGATTTTGATATTTGAACTTGTATATGGTAATGAAATTTATTTTTATACAACGTAGATTCAAATAGTTCTTGAGTATGTTTTATAGTTTAATTAAATTATTATAGTGGAGTTATGTGTATTCTTGAACATGCTCTTATGTGTATTATTGTGCATAATGCTTTATGACATATGATGATTCTAAAACTAGTAGCTATTCCTTATGATGTGAATGATGTTGGAAATCTATATTATTTTCTTTTGAGTGAATGAAACTAGTTTTTCATGAAAATAGAAAGAGTAGAATATTAATGAATTCTAGGATATGTTTGACGTATGTTTTGCCTTACATGATATATGCTAGATTATCACCATGAAGATTAATTTGTCTACTTGTTATTTGTGGGTTATAGTAAGTAGTTATACTATATCCTTGGAAATGAATTTGATGTAAGAAATTACTACTTTATTTTACCATGTTAATTACCATGTTGAACTAAATTATTTCTCTTGCATGAATATACTTATGTGAGTATGATTTGTCGAGTTTTAAAATTTGTTGCTATGGAACATTTATCTTTTCTTGTTTTGATGTGATTATAATTTCTAAAATTTGAAGAAGACATGTATGTTCCTTAAATGCTTTCATGATTTTGTGTAGATGATTGAGTGTCGAGTTAAGTTAATTATTTATCTTGTATGATATGCTTATGTGAAATGTTATACTCTTGTACAATGTTGAATAGACACTTGTGCGTTTGATTTGTCTTACAAATATTTATTGTTAATCATTGTTGAAGTATTTTGAAATTATTTAAGTGATAAGTATGCTTAGAATGATTTGTGTTTGATGGATAATGATATGCACTATATTCGTAAATTGTTGCAATGTCTTTTAAGGAGTTGTTAATTGTATCATTTTTTCTTTTGAGAAATTTTGAGAATGAGTGAATTCAATGTGATGCGAAATTTGATGATCTTATTTGATTAAGTTGATTACCATGCTAAGTTAAATGTTTCGTTACATGATTTATATATATGTATGTGAATCCTTGAGTTACTTAGGATTCGATGTTATGAGATGTTTGTTCTTTTACCATGACCCAACTCTTAGATTGATGATTTAAGAATGAGAGGTTTCATGTAGGTATTTGTTGTGTGTCCTTGTGTAGTTATGCATTTATTGGTGATGTGTTATTTTTGAATTATTGAGATTTTAGATGAATATACCATGATAGATTAATTGTAGATTATTTGAATATCCTTTACCAAGATTCCTATGTGAGTAACTATATGAATTGTGCATTTTGAATGAACCTCTCAAATGTGCTATTTTCATAAACATGTTTTCATGACTGTATAGATTTGTCAAATTGTGAATTCCTCTTTTGATGAATTTTGAAATGTATGAATCTATGTGTGAATGATCTATGTCTCCATAATTGTTTCTTTTATTAGTCATTACATGATTTTAAATGTGATGTTTTGGTGAGAGTGTCCTTGTTTGGTAAGAATGGTTGAATTCTTAAGATTTATTGTTGTAGAATATCTATCTTTCTTGTTTTAAGTTGATTCTTGACTTTTAAGTTTAGAGGTAATGTATGCTAATTAAATGTTTATGCGAGGCGATGTGATATGCTTTTGTATGCTCATGTGTAAATGTTTTATATATTTATTCGGTTATGCTACCTCAATATTATGTTTACTTATTGATAAATGCTTATGTGTTTCGTGCTTAAGAAAACACTATCGTAGCTTGGTAAGGATGGTTTGAACCAACATCATAATTATTGTCCATTTATTAACAAATTAAGGAACTGGCCGTCTTTGATCTCTTGTTAATGGATAGACATGATTGTGTTAATTGGATGATACCAATCTTGTCAAACTTTGGTAGTGTCTAGAGTTTGCTTAGAGATGAGGAAAATGATTTTTATAGAATGTATTGACCGTGTTTTGTGAACGTGAAATTTTGCGATGAATATGTATATGTGATGATTATAAATGATTTTATGAGATTGAGTTATTTGGTAATCCATGATATGTTTAGGGTTATGCTAGTTTCGTAATTTTGTATGACTTTATTATGTGCGCATCAATGACATGTGAGTTTGTATTTTGTGGAGTTAATCTTAGTTTTAAATTATGTCAAAGCTATAACTTAAAGTGTGAGGCATGTTATCTTGTTGATTGAAATATCATATCATTTTGTGTATATAATTGGTAATAGTATGAGGTAATGCTATGATTAGGTCTTGTCCATTTTGGTATTGTATGCAATTGGTGATGAATATTACATTTATTTGGTATGGTTATAACCGTTGATTATTATTGATTGATCTTTGATTTTTGAACTTGAATGTTGTAACTTTTGCGTGAAATTTTCGAGGACGAAAATTCTTTAAGGGGGGTAGAGTTGTAACACCCCAAATCTTATATTTTATTATATTTGATTAACTGATGTTATTTAATTAATTGTGTATGTTAATTGATATGTTTTATATGTATTAATTAATTGTTGCAATTATGTTTGTTGATGATGGGCTTTTATGAGTATTGGGCCTAATTAGAATGAATAAGAGTTTATGGTAGGATTAAGGGTAATATAGTAATCTAGTGAGTTAGTGGGTTGTGTAGAGATAAGAGTGGCACTTTGGTTATTATCTTAAAAGGGATAGAGTGTCTTGGAGAGAAAGTAGTGGCAATGGTGTAAATAGTACAAGAATTTGTGGTAATAGTAAAGTGGGGATTATGAGTGGAATTAGTAGTGAAATTAAGGGTAGTATGGGGATTTGACTATAACCTAAGTTGGGGTTATATATAGGAGGTTTTTGTGAAGAGTAGTGGTGTGATTTTATTATCATAAAAATGAGAGAAAGAGAAGTTAAGAGAAAGAGAGAGTTGAGAGAGTAGAGAAAGAGAAAGAGATGAAGGAGAAGATCAAATAAAGAATAAGCCATTGTAGATTAAAGGAAATCAAGTGGTGGAGTAGAGATTCCAACTTTATTAAGGTAAGAGGCTTAGATAATATAACTTTGAGATGATCAAAGAGGGGGGAGATGTCTATTCTCCATACCCAAACCCTCTCATCTCTTGGTGGGGATTGGAATGTTAGGGAATGTGTTTTATTAATGCTTGTTGTGTTAGCATGATATGTTTCAATGATTCTACTCTTGCTATTACATAGATTGATGGATTGATTTCATGATTTATGAGAAAAATGAGGTTTTGCTCAAAAATAGGTTTTATGAATTAATACATGAAAAATCCATGTTTTATTGTATGAAATGATGTTTGATGATGTTTTAAATTGTACTTCTATGTTTAGCATGATTTTATGAGCTTAAAGTTGATAACTTTCTGTATTTTGGGTATTGGATGATGAATTTCATGTTGATTCACGTTTAAACCCGAAACAGAACATTCTGTCTGGGCAGTGGTCGCCCAGCGACCACCAGCGACCAGGCTTCGCTCTGAGCGATGACCACGCTGCCTTTTTCACTTTTTCGTCGCCGGTTCATCGCTAGTAGTCGCTAAGCGACCAAGACCTGATTTTGAGGGATTTCTTTAAGTTGTATGATGAGTATGAGATTATAACATGATTAGATTTGGTCTTATGACATGTTATAGATTTGGATTGATTGAATCTTGAGTTGGTATGATGATGATGTGCTTATATGTGTATGATTGATTAAAATTGAGGATGATAACTTATAATTGACTTAGATGTTAAGTGTTATTGTACATGCTAATTGATTGTGATTTATGAGTATGTTGAGATAAGATTATGTTATTGATTAGTGATGATGATAATACGATTATATATGGATGTATATATATGATGATTGATTATGGTGAATGTTATTATTTAGAGATTGATAATAATAATTGGATGCCTAATTGAATTGAGGTGAATGAATTACTTTATGATATGTGTGTTTGAATGTATACCTTAATGATGATATGATGATGTGTTGAGATAAGTTAATGAGAACTTAAAGAAGGAATAATAGGGATGAGTGGCCTATTATTCATGAGTAGATGTATAGTGTTATCATCATTATTTGGTATGTGTACATTCATGCATTCATCTTTTGAGTCGGATATTAGAATCATGTGGATTCTAATAAAGAGGATATCAAATGATAATATTTGATAAAGACGGATATTAGAGGTGAGATACTCTAATAAAGACGATGGTACCACATGCATTAGATATGTCTAGGGTGACATACATTATGTGTTTGCATTAGTTGCATTAGGGAGTTGTGCACTCTAATTGTTATTTGATAATTGTGATTGTGTTCCATTATAATTGTGAATGATTGAATAATCTGATATTCTGATTGAACATATTATGAGATGTGTAATATTGATTGATAATTGATGATGATGTGTATACTTGTCAATTGATTGAGGATGTGATATTATTATGATGCATTATCTTTTATGATTATGAAATATGAATGATATGAGATTGATATTGGTTTATGGATGAGTTGTTAGACATGACCATGCTATGTCCTAAGTATTAAGTGTGTGCTTGTACTTAGTTTCTTTTATGGTTATATTATCTAACCCTCTGTTTTGTGTATGTGCTGGATTTGGGTTCCAAATCTTCAGGTTATGTTTGTGATCGAGTTGTCAGTGAAGCTCCGCTCTGATGTGACACGGGGATGGGATTATTTCAATAATGTATTATTTAGAGTCTTGCTTCTTATTTCCAATGTATTTAAATATGTATTTTCTTATAAACTTATTTGTACAATAATCGTTTACTAATTAAGTTATTGGTAAGCTTTTATGTGTACGATGTAATACTCGAACCAAACCTTTTGTAAATCAAATTTTATTTCCGTTGCGTATTCTTGAGTAATATTTTATAAAAGCATAATTTATATAATTATGGGTTTGGGTGTTACATGTATCAGGAAGAGGCTGGAGGCGGCCGATGAGCTGAGCTAGCGGATCGAAGCACATGGGTATTCATTGTTGTTATCTGGATCGAATTATTTATTTATTTTTGACAAAATAAATTATATTCATTCATTCAAATGGATTGAGTACATCAATGTAATACAAATTCATAATCGCTAAAAACGAAATGGATAAATCTACGAATAAACTCACAACATCCATGTTAATAGCATAAAACGACAAATTACACATGCCTACAAATATGACTATATTGAAGTGTCCGAAATATCCATGCATTCGGATCTGTAGTGTTGATGACACCAAAAGTTGACATTGATTGGATCTGCACTAGATCAAAACTACTCCTTCAACCTGAAACAAATGAACACCGCACAAACACGGGAGAAAAAATACACCGCACAAAGACAGGACAACCAAATACACCGTACAAAGACGGAAAATCAAAACAAACAAATATGTGAAAATCACACTTATTTATTATAACGAGAAATAAAAACAATTCGGAGGGATGATTTTAGGCCAAAATTGACCTAAAATCACCTCTCTTCAATAGACTAAGAAGAAAAAAAAATAGTGACTGCTAAGGTTGGAAGAGAAGAAAAAAGGGAAATCTGGACCAAATTATTATTGATAAAAATAATAATAATCATCTGGACCGAATTATTATTAACTACAAATACCGCTTGTAACATTGAAATCATAATTTATTCATTCATCTAATAGAAACGAGTTGTAGCGAATTCTAGAGTCAGAGACGTACCAACGAGGAACTCTATTATCAACCTTCTTGTGTGTTCGTCATTGTTTGTTTTTGTTATGATTTCTTTTAGTTACTAGTCGTGCACAACAAACCTATATATTACAAATAAAAGATCAAAATATTATAAATAAATAATATAAATAATTCCTGGTGTATTTTTGTGGGATATATATATTACTAGCAAGTGTGTGATTTAAATATTGACATGAAACTTGGAGGCTTGTGGGGTTTGTAGCTGGGATAACAAAAGATTTTGAATTGCTAATAAGGAGTCATTGAACATAACAATGGCAACGTATGTAGTTAAGGTGCCACAGATTAAGTTCCGAAAGAGAACAAAAAGGTCGGAATCATTGTTCATATAACACGTCCAAGATTTCACCTCTTTCATTGATACACGTGAAAACTGATGAGCCACACTATATCATACCACGCAGGCACAGAAAATCTAAAACTTCCAATCAAATTCTGCCTCGTCATCAGATAAGAGCCTTTACCATATATCCTAAAAAACCTTTTTGCAGTATTGGGTATGGTATGAAGTTATCCTTCCTTTAGAGGTACATCCATCATCCATGTGGGATGATGCCATACTTAAGATTTTATTTACTCAATTACTAAATTGCCCAGGTTCAAATGCTTTTTTATTTTTTTAGTTAGCTTAATTAATACTAGTAATACTAGAGTTTAGTTTGAGTTAGCTTAATTTTGCAAAAGCAAACTTGTCTAGCTTTCATTTCAAAATGAACTTTGAGTTTAAATTGAGCAAAACTTATTTTACAATTAGAATCAAATGAAAATTAATTTGAGATCTTTTTTTGACTATTTCAATAGTATATTTGGGAGCTTCCAACGGGAACCAAATATACTCAATAATTTTCATTTTTATAGAACAAAAATAATTCTTCAAATATAGTTTGTATTTATTTTTTATGTAGGTTAATCCGTTCATTTATAGAAAAAGAGACAAATAATATGGAATTTGATCGTGAAATAAATAAAATATAATAAAAAATAATTTTTCTTGAATTTGAAGCCAGGGTTAAGTGATAAGAGGAAACTTGTATGATATTAGTTTTTTTTTTGTGTCAAAATAATTAGTGGTCAAATTCACCTTCATCGTATCAAATATTTTTGTAACTTTTTACCGTTGTATTAATTACATGACTAATAGTGTATAAGAAGGTAATATGTGTGTAAACTTTTACCCATAGACATTAAGTTGGAGATGATAGATTTCTGATAAACATTAAGAAGGACATTGTAGTAAAAGAACAAAGTAGAATAATTGAAGAGGTAGTAAAAAAAAAGAAAGTGGAAAAGAAATAGAGAGGTGAGAATGGGAGTAGTCCCCACAGCAAAGAAACTCAGACTGTCTCTTCCTCCCGTTCTCATCTCACTTAGTAGAGAACTCCACTCTGCAAGTGTATGTTACTGTGTCTCTCTCTCTCTCTCTCTTACAGAGTCGGTGTTATTGCCTATATCTATACATACTCTTCTTTCCCTTTTATCTTCCTTCTCCCGTGACCCATCTATACTCTGTCTCCTTCTCATTCATAACTCTTATAATTAACACTCTCAAATCCTCCTTCATTGGCCACACCCTTTCCTTTCTCCTCGGGCAGCACCAATTTTGGCCACTTTTCAACCCCCTTATATAACAGTACCTCAATTTTATTTTGCACTCTTGGCTTTTTCCTTCATTTATCACTCTTTTTTAAATATTAATATTATTAATAAACTAATCAACTTTTGTTCCTTGTTTGTTCCTTTTTGGGTTTAGGGTTTTTCCCCCTTTGTACCTTTTCTTCTCTTTCCAAATTCAATTCACCTAAGTACACTCCTCTCTGCAAATTCTTCATTTCTTTCTACATGTTCAATTCTTCTTCTTCCTTCTAGAACACTACAACAACAACAAGAAATATAAATGTCTTCGTGTTTGAGTGGAACAGGGGCAAGATTCGATTTAGACATAGTTAAATCACCACCATGTTCATGGAGTAGAACAACATCACAAACATCTTCTTCACCTTCATCGACAATATCAGAATCAAGCAATTCACCACTTATTACAATCTCAACCACTAAACCCCGAACCCCCAGAAAACGACCCAACCAAACCTACAACGAAGCTGCAACACTTCTTTCAACTGCATATCCGAACCTCTTCACTACTCCAAACCTAAAAACAAATCCAAATAATAAATTCTCCAAATCCGAAAAAACAATAACAACAACAAGTCATGAATTCGACTCTTCTCAACTTTTTTTACCTCTCGGTGTATTTGACACGTCATCGTCTTTTTTACTTCACGGCCCAATTCAGAAGCCCATTAGGCCCAATTTCAATTCCGAGCCCAAACCGGTGAAACCGTGTCAGAGTCCCGGAGAAATTAGTTCAATGGTGAAATCCCTAGAATTGAACGATGACGATGATGATTTCGACGCCGAATCGATTCTCGATGAGGAAATTGAAGAAGGAATTGATAGTATCATGGGAGGGAGAATTGAACAAGATGAATCTAATGTATCTTCTTTCTCTCATCATCATCCATGGATTGGTTTTGGCGGGAAATTCGATTTCCGGTTAGGGTTACAGAGAGCTGGAGTTAGAGCTCTGAGACATGTTGATGAAGGTAATTGGTGGAATTTTCCGGCGGTTGATATGCTTAAAATTTCGCCTAAAATATGCAGTGTCGGCAACAAGACGGCGGCGCCGGTGACTGAAAAGAAGAAGAAAAAGAAAGTAGTTGCGGCGGTGGTGGAGAAATCGAAGGACGAGTTGTTGAAAGAAACAGAGTTGCCAAAGTCGAAAACCAACGGTTTGTTGTTGAAATTGAATTACGACGGCGTTCGGAAAGCTTGGGATGACCGGGGTACACCGTTCGCCGACGACAGCCCTGTCTCCGATGCTCCTGGAAACGATGTCAATGTATGTTTCTTATCTCCCACTAACCAATCAAAATTAACACCTTAATCTTCTTTTCCCTTCTTGTTTAAACCTTATAATAACGAATTAGTTAAGAATTACTGTATTTTTTTTTCTTTCCTTTTTTCAGATGATTTTATTTTCTATGTTTTGTTTAGAAGAAAACAATATATTCAAAATAATTACACAGAATTAATTAAAAATGTCCATTTATATAATTTTTAAAAAATAAAATGAAATTTGTTTAAAAAAAAAATGAAATTGGAGACTTGATTATTAGATGAGATTTTAATCACGTGGAATATGGGAATAACACTTTTTGAAAACTAAAATAGTAAAGTATTTCATGAATGTCATGCCCCATTCTCTTTACTTTACTTTTTTCAAGATAGTTATTTTATTTAAAAAATAAAAAAAAGTAGAAAACATTCTCTTTGGTTTTTATGCCATAAAAAGGTTAAAGTATGAAAACATTTTTTGTGGTCTCATTTTTAGCTCTTTACTTCTTATGAACCAAAATGTTGTCTATGAAACGATATAGTATATGTACACATCTTTGTGTGTTACTAGGTAGTATACTAGTATGATGACTTTATAGTCATTTTAAGATTTTGTCTTGAATTAGATAAATTTGTCTTGAGTCAAAGTTATGGGTGTTGTCATTGATATTTTCCCCCTTTGTATATGTTATAATAATAATAATAATTTGAGTCACGTTGTAACATTATTTGAAATAAATAGTATAGTCACACATTTATTTAATACTCCTACATAGTGGTATGGTGTAGTATTAACAAATATGTTATATGATATTGTGGGAGACAGGCACGGTTGTCACAAATTGATTTGTTGTGGGAGAATGGAGGAGGAAGTGGTGGTGTAAGAGAAGCTAGTGTGTTACGCTACAAAGAAAAACGACGTACACGTCTCTTCTCTAAGAAGATCAGATATCAAGTGAGGAAAGTCAATGCAGATCGACGGCCAAGAATGAAGGTATGAATGAATGAGTTGAAGACACTTCTTGAAGAAAAATGATTAGAAAAAAAAGAAGAGGAAATCTAGTTTATGATATGGTTATGATAATTGGATAATGAGATTTCTTTTCTTTTTTTCTTTGTTATGGAGAGTGGACCCCTTTGTGGTTGTTGGTCACTTTTTGTCCAACTTTTGAGGATCTATCTATTTCAAATTTTCAATTCGTTTAGCTACTGTACCAATGTTTAGTTTAGTCTTTCTTTTTTGTTTTTTTGAAAACAATAATTATAATAATTCATCAACAAGTGCTAACACTTGTTTTGAACTTTTGATCTCTATATATACTAGTCTTTTGTAGTTTGTACTCAAAACAAAAATAAAATAAAAATGCTAGTCTATTGAGATTCTAAATTACTATGAATAAACAGTTGATTTTGTTCATGTACATTCTTAAATATACTAGAATATGTCTCTCATTTTGTTTTTATTATTATTATTATTATTATTATTATTATTATTATTATTCTAATGTAAGGTGCCTCAACTGCTGAACTAAGAAAAAGACTTTGTGCCCACCAAAAAAATCAAAGAAAATATGATTTTGTGACTTTCACTCCAAGCTGAAAATAACTTAATTACTGCAGTAGAATCAAAATAGGGAAAGGTGAACATTTTATTAAAATATCTTCATAAATATCTAATTTGGAAACCAACAATAAATTAGTCCAAGTGGTAAAAATTTGAACTGCTTAAGCAAGTGATATATTCTAAATGAAATTAACATAGTCATTTTCTTCTATGGAAAAAAGAAATAATTGTGGATTGTGACTTGATGATGTTTGTCACAATTAAGGTAACAAATCTACCTTGTTTGTGATATGGCAGGGGCGATTTGTTAGGAGGCTGAATGCTAGCTCAAATGAACACAAATGGTGTTTGTAGTAGCAGTAGAGCACCTGATTTTTGGGACTTGATTAAAAAATAAAAATACTAATAAAATAGAGTTTATCTATATTCATCTATTGAGTAAAATAAAAAATCTATATTCATCTATACTTTTTGTCCAACTCAATCCTTTGTTAGAAGATAAGTTGGAACATAGGGTGGATGATAAAAAAAGCCAATATTCTATCACACTTTGAATCTCTGTGTTATGTGTTATGGCCTCTCTAAGAGGTTCTTCACCTTTATACTTCGTCCCAATGTGGCTGGTATATGCCTTCTAAATTTTCATATCATAGATAAATGTTGTTGAAGTCGGAGGTATAACTATAAACATTAATATTAAAAAATGCTTATCATTTTTCATGTACTGTATTTTTGTTAACACAATTTTTATTATTCCTTACGTCTCATTAAAAAATGGACTAATTTTCAATTACACCATTTCAATATGGTAATGATGATGAAAGGCAAAGGGAAATCTAACCTAACCGTTTATAGTTGGCAAACTGCGCTCTCCACCGTTGCTTTGATTTTTGAGCTGTCAATTACGGCATTGATTTATTCAATCTTCTATGATTAGGTATTATAGTAGTAATTGCTTAGTTAGTGTTCATGTAACCACTTTTTTTCTCACTACACTTCATATCTTAGTTACTACATGGACCCTTAAAACATATATTAACATTTTTTTTTGTGGAGTATATTTTTACCATACACTACATTTTAATTGTAATGTAATTGTTCATGTGCTTTGAAGCTTTTGAAACTTTCTATCTCCATTGCCTTTTGAACTAAACTTGTTAATTGTTAATCCTTTTAGCAAGAGAAATAGAACGAGAAGATTTCCTTGTCTCAATCCCTTATCAACTATGAAATCCGATGTTGGGCTATCATTTACCGAAACATACATTGTGATGGTCATACACGCATATATTCACCCAATCCATGTATTCGGAAAACTCATATTTTGGAACATAAATTCCAAATATTCCAATTGACTAAATCGTGCGCCTTTTCCTTCTCTTTCCCAATCTATAACCTCATTGACAACCACCACTCCATCTACTAACCGTCTACTTGAGAGAAATATTGTATGCTTATTTGATATCACTCACCAAACTTTTGCCAACACCTTATATATACATATTGTCTACCAGACAAATTGATCTATACTCTAAGAGAATGTGTGGATGATCCACTTTTGAATATTAATTACCACGCATATTACAAGATATATCTTCTTTTCAGAAGTGTAGATCATATGTACTCCCTCTGACTTTAATTATAAGTAAATATTACCTTTTAAATACATTGAATAACTAATATACTTAGTCTACTTTTTAGACTAGATACATTAGTTATTCAATGTATTCAAAAAATGACATTTGTTTATAATTAAGGCAGAAGAAAGTACTAATAATTATGGTGGCAAAAGGTTAAAAGGAAGATAGAGAATTATGTCACGTACCATATTGGTAAAAGATGAACATTCGTCATATCCTAAATAAAATCAGTTAAAAAAACATTAAGGAAAAAACAATTTTTGTATCATGTGACAGTATGTCTTCAAACCGAGTGTGGGTTTTCTTAGAAGTCTGGTTAGACAATGTTGCTTCCTATCAATAATGCTTTAAATGTTTTCATTAAGTTGAATTTTTGGCCCAATAATAAGCTCAATTATAAATTGATAAAAAAAATGTTAAAATAAATCCAACATAAGGATTCCAATTTGAATTTTTTATTCAAAAATTGATAATTTTTTTTATTAACAAGAATATTACTTTTTGTAAAGAAAATACAAGATTATTTTTTATTCTTGTAATCGTTCTATGATGGCAGAGTGTGGACAATATGTTATTTCAAATTTATTATATATATTTTTTTGGCTTAACCCTCAAGACTATAGAAAAAACGGACCTAGTAATTTAAAGTTTGGTTGAAAGATAAATAAATTTGATCAATAATTTTTATTTCAGATAAGATTCAAATTTAACAATTGGTCCTCAATTGACCATTATTAACAACTAGGCCCAATTCCTATATTATCTCAAATTTTAGTATTGAGACTCCTTTGTAAATATGAAATAAAATTCCTCATTTTCTTCATGGAAGATAAAATCACGCTTAATTAAATATTCTAAGGAAGTTGGATTGGATGGATAAAATGGTTTTAACTTGTAACATGCATCTAGATAGATATAAGCCTTCGATTTTTTTTTTTTGACGCATAAGCCTTCGAAATATTATATAGGCATATCTGTAATTTTACATGACAATATCTACAGAAAGCAGGTTAACTATATTTCCATAAATTAGTTAAGGCTCATGCAACCATAAACTACCAAAATACCCTTTCCATCGTTGTTTTCTTTGTTTTTATTGCTGGAAAAACGACTAAGCAATAAGAGAAAGAAAAGAAAGAAAGAGAGAAAGAGAAAGGAAAGGAAGAAGAAGAACAATAACAATATTGTTTTTGTTCCTTCTTCTTTCTTTCCAAATTCAATAGCCATTGGTGAATGGGAACGTTCCAAACATTGAGAAAGGCCTACGGAGCGCTTAAAGATTCTACCAAGGTTGGCCTAGCCAAGGTCAATAGCGATTACAAGGTTATACTATATGTACCTTATTATTATTTTTCTATCCCTATTTTCATCCCAATCTCTTTTCTACATTAATTTTTCTTCATTCTTTAAAATGAATTTTATATATTTTTGATGTTGTACAATTTTGTTATTATAGGAATTGGACATTGCAATTGTTAAAGCTACAAGCCACGTAGAATATCCTCCCAAAGAACGTCATGTTCGAAGTGAGTATTCAAAATTTGTTGAGTATTTATATGAAAATGATTATGTGATTATGTCTTTTATCATTTTCATCTTATAATAATTTGTTTCCTGGAAACTTTGAATAATTTCTTGATGAAGCATTGGTTAATCACCCTATCATATATGTTTGTTAATTTTCCATCTCATATTTCTTGCGTTAGAAGAAATTAGAAATGAAGACATTATAAATTTACATCTCTCTCTCTCTCTCTCTTTTGTTCTTCCTTGTAGAAATATTCTATGCCACATCAGCGCACCAACCACGGGCAGATGTAGCATATTGTATCCACACACTCTCGAAGAGACTTTCCAAGACGCGTAATTGGATAGTAAGTCCTTTTCATACTTAATGCGTGTTTGAATTGATATGTGTTACAGTGGTGTGCCACTGTGATTTTAACGAAATCTATTTTTTGAAACTTCAACAAAATCATGGTGAATATTTTTTGAATGATATCATGTGGAATTACAGGTTGCCATAAAGACATTGATAGTGATTCATAGGATATTGAGAGAGGGTGATCCTAGCTTCAAAGAAGACCTTGTAACCTACTCGCGCAGGGTCCGTTTTCTGCAAATTCCCAATTTCAAAGATGACTCAAGCCCTCTAGGTACATTGATTTCTAGACCCTTTTGTTATTTGAATTTTCTTGCATGTCATATATTGTCATGCCTAATCAGATTCCTTTATGCAGCTTGGGATTGTTCTGCATGGGTTCGAACCTATGCACAATTTTTAGAAGAAAGGCTTGAATGTTTTAGAATTCTTAAATATGACATTGATCTCGAGCATTTAACAAAAACATCGCCGAATTCAACAAAGGTTTGTACGTTTTCTTCTATTTCAATCACACATTATATGTTTAATGCAAATTTTTATTACTGTTTTCAGAAAATGAATAACTTTCAACTTTGACAGGCACGTAGCAAAACAGGAATGTTGACCAGTGATGAGCTGTTGGAGCAGCTTCCGGCACTGCAACAACTTCTTTACCGACTTATTTGCTGTCAGGTAATGTTTTTAGGAAAAACTTATGTTTAGCCTATCCATGCTCCTAATATGTGATGCATTTTCTTCCCCTTAATTAGATAACATTCATCGATTTAATTCGTATATGTACATTGTCACCGAGTCATAATCATCAGATCATTAAAAATGTTTGACTTTATTCATAACTTTTAAAATCATTCATTTAATCGGTTGTGATTCACTGATGTATGACAATGTAAAACTTTTTTACACCGAGAGCGTATACAAATTAAACTCTAACATTTATTTAATATGCTTTAATTTACAGCCTGAAGGATCAGCTTTCAACAATTATCTAATACAGTATGCATTGGCCTTGGTATGAATATATTTAGTTTAAACTTTTTTCACATAACAATAGTTTTAATAATTATTGTTTTAGAAAATGTTGTGTCATTTCTCTAACAATACATTTTCTCTTATGGAAATATCATTCAGATTTTGAAAGAGAGTTTCAAAATATACTGTGCCCTCAATGATGGAATCATAAAACTTGTGGAAGTGGTAATGTTTAGCTATCTCAGTTTAATTTTGTTGTTTTTTGTATCACCTCACTTGAATTTCGATCGGTTCTAACTAATGAAAGCTTGCAGTTCTTTGATATGGCGAGATATGACGCAATAAAAGCTATGCATATTTATAAAAGAGCTGGCCAACAGGTTTATAATCTTGCTATACTTAATAGTTAATACACATTCTTGTTGTCCAAATTGAATTATATTTTATGCTCAACAATTGATGATTATTTTTGCTATGTACTATGCAGGCTGAAAATCTGGCTGATTTCTATGAATACTGCAAAGGCTTAGACCTTTCTAGGAATTTTCAATTTCCAATTCTGAGACAGGTTCTTTGTTGGTCATTAATAGTTTATATTGCATTTGATATAAAAAATATATGTGACTAAGTTCTCTCCTTCAATAAACAGCCACCACCTTCTTTTGTTGCCACAATGGAAGAATACATTAAAGAAGCACCTACATCAGGCAATGTTAAGAGGCTGGTAAGAAAAGTAGTAATATATAAACAACTTATAAGTTGTTTATACAAAGACAAAGTCATGTGATATGCTTATTTATTCTGCATATCGATTTTACGGCACTATAACTTTTTACAAGCTTTTATCATTACATTTTGCTCAAGAATATTGCATCTATCTTTTGGTTCAAGTTATTGCACATGATCCAACATCACCGAGGCTATGTCCACACGATGTATATGTATGTTGATTAATAAAGGTCATTTTCAACATCAGGAGTATAAAAAAGATGATGAATCACCGAAAGAAGAACCGGAACAAAAAGAAACTGTAAAGCCTGAGGTAATTGAGGAGCAAGCTGAAGAAGTCAAGGAGGAAGAACCAGTTGATAAGGATCAAACAGAAGAGACTGAACTTCCTCCTCTGATATCAACTAATGGTGATGATGATTTGCTGGTATGTTTTTGTTATGGTGTAATAGTTTTCATGTTTGTGATATTTGGTTTGGTGTAATATATAATATACATGTCCATCTTTGTAGGGTCTAAACGAAATAAATCCGAAAGCTCAAGAACTAGAGGATAGCAATGCTTTGGCACTAGCAATTTTACCACCTGGTGGTAAGGCCTAGATTAAACCATAGTTGATTAAGAAATATAAACTTTTGCAGTGCATGCCTTAAGATTGCAATTTGCTTCACATGATATTGATTATCTAGTCTTCTAGAGGATTAAATAGTCATCAATTTGACAAAACATACAATGCTTGTTTGTATTTCCATCATGTATCTAACCATGCTTGTTTTGTTTTGTGTTTGATACTTGATCCAATTTTAAGATATTTGCAATTTTTTATGTAGGAAACAATTCGAACAATCTTGCTTTGACTGACATAAGTGGAACTACTGGTTGGGAACTTGCACTCGTTACGACACCAAGCAACCACATGAGCCAAGCGCCGGATCGAAAAATGGTTTGTGTTACCACTTCATTGCTTTCTATCATAATTCATATAGGTTCACACGCATGCATCACTAACAAATGAATTCGGTTTAAAAGTAGTTTTTATGACTGTACGAAAAGCTCGTATTTATAATGTTGTATTCAAATCATGTTGAAGGTTTTTTTCTTCATATTATTAAGCTCAATCAGGTTACAGTTAATGATTTAGTCTTATTTTGAATCAGGCTGGTGGATTTGACAAGCTATTGCTAGACAGTTTGTATGAAGATGAAAATGCCAGGAGACAACTTCAACTCCAAAATGCTGGTTATGGATATGGCATAACAGCTGTGCATAATCCATTCGATAATTATAATCAGCATGATCCATTTGCAGTATCGAACAGCGTAGCGCCTCCGTCTAATGTACAAATGACATTAATGACTCAACAACAAATGATGTTCCAACAACACAACATGATGATGGTACCTTATCAGCAACAACATCCACATACTCAGTACCCTCAACAGATCTCAGTTACGGGTTATTCTAATCCATTTGGAGATCCTTTACCTGTACCTAGCTATTCTTATAGTTCACTGCACCATCATCAAGGGAACTACAATATAATGTAGACTTCAGTCTCTTTGTAACTTGGTCCCTCTTCCCATTCTCACCACTAAAAGGATGTATTCTTTGTTATTTGAAGCAGAATTAGTCCAAAACTTGCATGTGAATGCTACATTACATATACGTTTTTATTAAAAAAATCCCAAGACTAATGTTCCAATATTAGAAACTGAGTAATAAAGACAGAAATTACACCTTCATTAACAATTATTCCATGCCCAATGATTGATTAATCTTACTAGATCAACTTGGAAAAGTGAACTCAAGGTCACTGAACTTTGCTTGTAATTTGTGAGTTCAAACCATTAAAGTGCCTTCTATATCCAGGGTCAAAGAATGCTTTGGTCAAGATTAATCAAGAATGTTATATAACTGCCAACAAAACTTAACTTTTCTTCTAAAAATAATTTTGAACTTTGATATTGTCAAGATTGGACGGCTCATATTTCAGCCTAATAATAGTAGTAATAGTATTTTAGGATTGCTTTTGCAACAACCGAGCACGTAAAATACAAACATATATAGGAATGAATCATCATTATTTATTTCATTTCAAATAACACGAATACATGTATTTACATCACCATCCCTCTAAACATCTGCAAAACTTGATATTGATGAAATGCAGAAGTAAAGCAGACGACGCTTGTATCATTATCACTGCTAAAGAATCGTAATTACAAATTACAAAAAAGTATACATAATATATACACAGGTCAACCAACGCAAGGTTCGTCTCACATCTCAGACAAAAGGTTGCTAATTTTACGAAGCTTCGTGAGAGCTGACATGGCAGTAACCTGCCCTTTGCCAACCAGAACATTTTTGGACATATTATTATCCAATGAAGCTCCCTGACCACACTCTTGTTGGAAAGCAGATTCAATCACCTGTTGCACAAAAACATAGTCCTTAAGATAACTTCTTGAAATATTAGTTTAGGATCTACACATCAAATTTCAATCCTCAAATTGTATCTTCAGTTCGCTCGCTAACTTTTTGTTATTGAATTTTAGTGACAATCAGAAAGAACCTTTACCTGAATATGCTCAAGCATGGACTGCCCAATATTCCTCAACGTTCCCATCACATTCTGGTCTGCAAAATCTCCTTTATAATTAACAGAACTACAATGCTCACCAGCTGTAGAAGAGGGTGCTGTGTTACTTTGATTATTGTTAAAATTGTTGGTCGGTTTTACAGGCTCAGAAGCACGACCTCTTTTTTCAGACATTAACTCGCTCCTATTACGGCCAAACTTCCAAAGCCACTGGAATTTATTCAGTTTTATATCCCTAGAAATTGTTGCCAAATTTCCTGTGGAATCATTATTGCGCCCTGGAGCAGGAGATAGGTTATTCTCGGGATGATCAGAGATTGGAAGAGGCGAATCAATGGGACTACTATGTGAAATTTCATTAATTTCATCAACGGATAAATTTAACCCAACACTACTTTTCTGTGAGATATTTTCATTTTCAAGATCTTTGATCTCATTAGGAGGACTAGCTGGGTTAAATGAGTTCTCACTGCTGATGTTTTTACTTGGACATCTATCATCAGCACCGTAATTGTTGCTGTCATCAGAACCATCATCTTGTTGCCCCACTTCAACTGCTACTGAATGATTATCCTGCTGGCATAAGATTTCATGAGAGCCAAGTTTTTCTGTATCTCCTTCTGACCCAAGTTCCTTGGAAAGATCTTCTAACAAATTGCGCTTAATAGATGCCTTAGATTCCTTTTTCCCACTTTTAATCATTGAGGAAGATGGTTCGGATTCTGTTCTTTTCAAACTTAACTTTACCTTTTCTGTCCATCTCTTTTTCTGAGATGGAACATGCTTTTCTACTCCATCTTGTTTAAGTTCTTCAGCACTGTGAACAACTCTCCACTTTTCTTCCCAGTAGCTATTATCAGGTAATAAACTGTTAGGAGTTTTTGGTGAACCTGATTCACATGGAATGCTAATAGATCTTGCAATAACTGATTTACCCTTGTTATACTCTACAAGCATAGGTGCCGAAGATGAAATTTCAGTATTTAATGCAAGAGTCTGCAAGGATTTAGCTTTCTCTATTAGTTTTTTAATGTCTGTGTCCTCAGGAAAGCTTAATAATCTCTGGAGACAGGTTGTAGGATTTTCAGTCGCAAGCAGTGAAGATCTTATATGAAGTAACATTGCCACGGCAATAGCTAAGATAAATCGTCCACGAGATGAATGAAAGATCCTAAAGCTAGTGTCTGCATTGTCCTCCACATGCTTTTCCATTTCACTATTATCTGATAAAAAGATTTCATCCCAGATGATCAAGAGGTTGTCGAGTGAAAATTCCCGTCCAAATAAAACTCTTAACCAGCGGAGAGCAAAATATTGTGGTTCAACCCCAAGATCAACAAGATGGCTATATAGAGATGAATCTACATGAAACAACAAATGATATAGTGCTGCAGAAGCTTCAATTACAGGTGGCAAACCAGTATGGGACCCGGCAACAGGAGAATAAGAGAAAAAATCGGCCATTGCAACTGATCTGTGAGCCCCATTCATTAAAGCTTCAAACATACAGTAAGCATCATGCTCGATAAATTTCTCAGATAAAACAACACCCAATTCCCCTTCAGCCCCATAAGCATCACTTAGCAATACAATGGTCTGTATCTTAGGATCAAGCTCATCAAGACTCTTGATTTTTACTCCTTCTCCATGGGAGCCAATTTTATCATTTGTCAAGTCTGGAGATTTTATAAAATCAAAGCTGTAAGAAATATCATTCTCTTGACAAAAGAGACCATCAAATCTGTCTGTGAAGTGATCTTCATGAAGTTTTCGAACTTCCGAATGGTGCTCTACATCAACTTGGAGAACATAAAGCAAAGGAGCAAGTAACTCGTGCATTCCTACAAAATAAATGAATGAGAAAGAAGCTTAATAATGTTGGTTCAAATAGTTGCATTTGCATATATATGAATAGCAAGTTCTATGGAATCTGGAAGCCCAACAAAGACAATTCATAATTTTTACCAACTAACAAGTTAATAATTTAATGTTCAGTATTTCATGAATCTTCCAATAAAGCAGATGAAGTTTATAACAATTTCACACATACAGATAATAAAGCAACATTTAACGCAAAAGTAATTATATACTTGTAAACAGTAAAGAATGTGATAGAAATAGTAACTAAATCCTGTTTCCGATAGCTTAGAGAGAATGAAATTCGCATTGAGCAAAGCATATGCTGCGCCTTCTTTTTATTGGTGAAGTAAAGCTTTCATTCATTTAGATGTTTTGTGGCTAGTTATATGAGGTTGCAAGGAAAATAAGACACTCATCACAAATGAAAAAGTTCACCAAAGTGAATCAATTAAGCATGGTAACTTAAAGAGTTGAAAGGAAAAATAAATATTGTGCCAAAGTAAGAAAATGGTAAACATATTATGTGTAACTGTTTCTTGGCTGAGCAATTTACCTTGTCTATAACCACACTCGGGGTGTCTAAGACACCATAATAATAAAATACGTCTTAATATGCCTTGACACCCTTTTGTCTGGAAATAGTTTCCATGTTCTGGGTATAAACGTGATAAATCTTGATCCACCATCCTCTCCAACTCTGCATTGTGAAAAAAGCGACCCCATGTACTGTCTGCGTAAAGAATATTTTATCGTCACCACAAATGGATTTCAACGGCTATAAATCTACATTATGGTATTCCAAGTTTTGGTGACATCACTAAGATATCATATGCAATATATACAGTCTTACAAAATCATGGAAGTTGGAACATTGAAATATGTATGTAATCCAGTAACAGATAGAAGGATAACTGAGGATAAAGCACTTGTTAAACCTAATGCAGATATCTAATTTTCCCTCGACTAAGTAATTAAGAATTTATGACAGTATATCAGCCAAATTGGGAAATATATATATATATCCATGTGTAATGTACAGCAGAAATGGAGTATAAAGAATCGACTAAGGTTTACTTGGATTTTGTGAAAGTGGATTGTCCATGACAAGATTGGGTGGTGAACTACTTCCATCCTTTGTAATGTGGGGATCAACCAGGAGCCGCCCTCTTAAACTAGCATACCTTACAAAATGAGAAACATTACATGTCAAAAAGGCAAGACATATCCAAAAATAAAATGCAATTGAAGCATACATGACAGACATGAAGAAACACCTTGGTCTATTAACTCATCGTCTCTTAAAATGGCAACACTAGTACACTACACGTATAAATTAACGCCAAACTCCTCAAATCTATATAATTGACACAAACAGCACTCAATTTCAAATGAAGAAACAAATTTCTATTCATTTCTGCCAATGAAACCACAATACCCTGATATAAAATGATATCGACCTGACAATAAAACAAAATAAAAGTAGTATAGACTCTTTTTTGTGGGTCTAGTAGCTTAGTGGCTAGACTCACATTTTAAATGTGGAGAAGTATGGAATCCCGGATTCGAACCCAGACCACTGCATATCAGCGTCCTTGTAGCTACCATCTGAGTTGTACTTATGGGACAAAATTACTTTAACCGAATGAATAGAGATCATTCTCAAATGAAAATTATATATATAAAAGAAATACAATTATTCAAATACCATAAATTAGATTAAGCTAAAAAATGCATTTGAACTTTGCACTAATCTAAGGAATACGATTATTCAAATACCATAAATTAGATTAAAACTCATTACAAAAATAGAAATAATTTACATCATTCATTTAGAATTGGATCAAAACAATAACACTAATAAGCCATGATTACCAACTAAATTGGCTTTACCTCCTTCGAGAATTAGCGGTGGCACGACGAAGGTCATCAATGGAAGTTAAAGAAGAACAAGGTGGCAAAACCCCAAGATTTATACGCCACTGTAAACCTCTAAGATCCTCAAATAACCGACTCTCCGGCACCGGTTCCTGAGAAATGGTGCCGGAGATTAAAGACGGCACCAACGTTGTTTCTGACAATGGCGGATCCAATAGAGCCGGTGGCATGATTCTCCGGCAATCCCTCACCGACCCAAATGCTTAAAAACAACGATAATCCAGAAAAGATCAAGCTTTCAAAAAAAAAAAAAAAAATTGGTCTGAATGTCTGAAACAGGTTGAAAATGAAACAAATAACCTTAATTTGTGTCTTTGATAGATAAAAATAAAATGAAGATTTAAGGAAGACAAGAGAGAATTGTTGAAGAAGAAACAGAATTGAATTGTGTAGGAAGAAGGAAGAGAGAAAAAAAAAAGGAGAATTTGATTTGAATGGGGTGGGTGAAATTACGTGGCAATTAGAAGAAGAGAGATTGGGCACAAAAATAATAATCATAAATGATTGGTAGCAATGTTTTTTCATTGCCTCTCTTCTCTTTCATTGCAAGATGACATAGAATAGAATTGAAAGAATGAATAACATGTTTTTTTTTCTTTCATTTTTGACCAGAAAAAAAAGAATGCCAAGTTTATTTATTGATGGGAAAGGGGAAGAAATATAATCCTCTTAAAAACAATGGTTAAACAATATTTAGTTCAATTTCACCAAAAAAAAAATTCCAAGTTAAATCATCCATTTTAATAAATAATAGTTGCCATTTTTTTCTTTTCGAGTAATCTAGTGGTTATGTATGAATAAGTGGAAGAATGTTCGGAATTTATATTCCGTATATATAATGTAACTTTTTATCGAATAGTTTATGCGTGGAGACACAATTTTATTTTCTTTAAATACAGGAAGTTGTTTTTAGTTTTACCAAAATATTTCATCAAATATGTCCCATAAGTCCTAGCTCAACTAGCAAAATATGCCGAAATTGTTAGGCCGGACGTCGTGACCCGGGTTCGAACCCGGGATCTCACAATTATATGAGTTTAATTTCCAGTGGATTACCACTTCAACTAAGACCAAAAAAAAAAAATTCATCAAACATTGATTCCTCAAAAGCTATTTCAAAATATTTAGTCATCACAGTTATTTGGGTTTAATGGAATTACAGAGTTTTTTTTTTCTTTTTAATTTTATTTGAGCCAAAATTCGTACAATTTAGAAGCAATATATATATATATATATATATATATATATATATGAAGTCCCGATACTTCAAAAATGGCCAAGTATCGTATCTGATACATATCCGATACCAAGACTCACCGATACCTTCTGATACTCGTATCGGACAATTAATATTATTTTTAAAAAAATAAATGACCGATACGTGTCGGATACTTCTCTGATACGCGTATCAGACAATTAATATTCTTTGATGATGGAAACGAATGAGAAGAGACTGATACAATTCGTGTTTCCTCTTAAGTAATGAATGTTAAAGTATGATGTTCTTTGTGGATAATCAACTATGTCTTTTTTGTTTTTTGAAAGTAATAGAAGATTTTATTGATGGATCAAGTCCCTTAGTAAAATGGATACAATCTGAGGTGGAGTTTCTTCAAGCCAAACTCTATTGGGCTCATCGTGGGCCAAAAGAGCCAAACCATGGGCTGCTTTATTGGCTTCTCTCCCTATGTGCTTAAAGGAACAATTCCTAAAATACTCTCTATTACAATTTATACCCCTGATAAAATTACCCACATAGTTCCTAGGGATTCTATCTTCATTAAGCATCAGAACAATGGAAGAGTTATCGCTCTCGAAGCTCACATCCATGAAGCAGCATTCATAGGCTAAGGAAACAACTTTGTAAAGCGCGCATGCCTCCGCCAAAGTTGCATCATCTGTACCTGGTAATTCCCACGTTGCTGCCGCCAGGATCTCACCGTCGGAATCGCGAAAAATGGCCCCAAGCCCCCATCGGCCTTCTCTTGACAGGTTAGCATCACAGTTCACCTTGATAGTTCCTTCGTTGGGTCTACTCCAATGTTTGTTAGTTGTAGGGCGTAGTCTAGGCCTGTGATTTGAAGAGGTATCGTAGTTGGTATTGATCGACTCACTGCTAGGGATTTGGGTAGCGCGTTGAAATTCCTGAATGCATTTAGTTGCGTTGTTGATTACTTTGTCATCGTCCATCTCTGCTGATTCAAAAATCATTTGATTGCGAGCGAACCAAATACCGTAGGCAATAGCAGCCATGTAGATGAGATCTTCTGTATTTAGGTTGTTCAGAGCGTGGGTAATCCAATCTGCAATGTTTGAGTGTCTGTGGTCAAACATAATACCTAGCTTAGACCCAAACCATATCCTTGCAGCATGTTGACATTTCATAAAGGTGTGATCCAAAGTTTCTTCTTTTAGTAAGCATCTGGGACATAATATGTTACAAGGAACCCCTCTTTTACTAAGTTCACTTCTAACAGGAACTGCCCCTTGAATAATCCTCCATAACAGAACCTTGTGTCTCAGAATAGTGTTCAAGCTCCATAATTTTTTCCAAGTTTTGTCTTGATTATTGAGGTGAGCAGAACTAGGAAGCATAGCATTTTGCCATTGACATAGTAAGTTATAGCCTGATTTAACAGAGTAGTCTCCGTCCTTAGTGTGAGGCCACATTAGTTGATCATCATGTTGCTCCATAGTGAGGGGAATTTGTTTAATAAGAGTACTTTCAAAAGGGAAAAATTTTTGATCAATAACACCTGTATTCCAGCTTCTAACAGTGTTGGCAGTTATGATATCACTGACCTTGTTGATGTTAGCTTGGCCATTGAAGGGAGTAAGGATTCTATATCCATTCTGCCAAAGCACCCAGTTGTCATCCCAAATATTGATTGATTGGCCACTACCAATCTTCCAACAGCTGCCTTTTTTAATAATGTTAATGGCTTGATAGATACTTTGCCAAGCAAAACTGGCATTTCTGGATGGGGGAGCATGGAGAATGTCACTGTTGGTATAGTATTTAGCTTTTAAACATAGACCCAGAAGAGAGTTAGGATTGGTTTGAAGCCTCCAAACTTGCTTTGCCAACATAGCTTTGTTGAATAAGTGCATGTCCCTAAAACCCAATCCACCAGCCAATTTAGATTTAAAAATAGATTTTTTTGCTTTCCAATGAATCTTGTGTTGATTATCTCTACTTCCCCACCAAAACCTACACATAGCCTGCTCAATTTGATCACATAAAGACTTAGGGAGAAGAAAACAGCTCATTAGATAGGTGGGAAGAGCTTGAATAACAACACTAATTAATATGCCTCTGCCAGCATAGGATATGTGTCTTTCCTTCCAGCCTTTTAATTTGTTCCTGACTTTATCCATAATGAAATTAAAACTGGCCTGCCTGGATTGCCCTATTTGAGTTGGCATCCCAAGATATTTTGATATGTTGCTGGAAATAGAGAAGGGGGGAATGGAGTGAAACTCTTGCTTGATATGTTGCTGAATGTAGGGACTGAAAGTCATTTCTGACTTCTCCATGTTGATTTTTTGGCCAGAGATCCTTTGGTAATCTTCAAAAACACCCCTCAGATTCTTAGCTTCAGCCTTGTTAGCTTTGCAGAAGATTAAACTATCATCTGCAAAAAATAAGTGGGAGACCTTAGGAGCATCTTGAGCTATTTTAATACCAGTTATCTTAGATTGGTCTTGATTATTAGTAAGCATTCTAGAGAAAACGTCAGCACAAAGGATAAAAAGATAGGGGGATAGGGGGTCCCCTTGCCTAATCCCTCTGTGAGGTTTGAAAGGATGAGAGGGTTGGCCATTAACAAGAATAGAAAAGGAAACAGTAGAGATGCAGTTCATAATAGTGTGAACTAATTTTCTAGGAAAACCCATAGTGTGGAGGGTGTTTTCTATGAATATCCATTCTAATCTATCATAGGCCTTAGCCATATCTAATTTGATCCCTACAAAACCTTTTTTCTTGTTTTTATTGTGTTTAAGGTGATGAAAAAGCTCAAAAGCTAAAAGGGTATTATCAGTTATGAGTCTACCAGGTAGGAAAGCACTTTGTTGGGGGCTAATAACCTCAGGGAGGATTCCTTTGATCCTATTGGCAATGGATTTGGTGATAATTTTTAAAATAACATTACAAAGGGCAATAGGCCTAAAATCAGCTGGATTGGTAGGATTGTTATGTTTAGGAATAAGACAAATATAAGTGTCATTGAAGGGATCAGGGTTACCACCATTGTTAAGAATGTGTAGGGCAGTTTGAATGACATCAGCTCCAATAATGTCCCAGTGGGCTTGGTAAAATTTGGCATTGAGACCATCAGGACCAGGTGCAGCATTACTGTTTAGCTGATGGGCAGCATGAGATATCTCTGCAGCAGTAAAATCTTTGTTGAGATAGTCATACATCTGGGGGTGGACTCTGCCTGCTACTACCTGTAGGGAGTCCTGCATATTGGTAGGGTTATAGGAAGTAAACATATCTGTGAAATAGTTAAGAAAGACCTCTTGAATATCTTTGTTCTGGGTGAAGTTAATCCCCTGAGTATTGGTCACAAAATTGATCTTATTTTTCCTCTGTCTCTGAGTAGCTTTAAAATGAAAAAATTTTGAATTTTTGTCTCCCTGTTGTAGCCATTTAGTCTTAGCACGTTGGGCCCACCACTGCTCTTCTTTCTGATTAAGATCATCCAGCTTGGTCTCTAATTGATTAATATGGTTAAGCAACTCCCTAGAGGGGATTCTAGCTCTCAGATCTTTGAGCTTGTCCTGTATAGATCTTATCTCCTTTGGTACATTACCAAAGTTAGTCCTGCCCCATTGGTGAAGTTTAGAAAGCACCTCTTGTAGGTTGCCTTTGAGATCCTCATTCTTCTGAACCCAATTAGTTTTGACAATCTGAAAGCAATCTTTATCTTGCAGCCATATGTTCTCAAATCTTTTCAAATGGGTCTTGGAGTGTGAATCTTCCCTGAAATCATGGTTAGTGCCAAAAACAAGTAAAATAGGAGAGTGATCAGAGCTGTAGCTAGTAATGTGATAGTTGGTGAATCTGGGGAATCTAGTTATCCAAGATGGAGTAGCACAAAATCTATCCAGCCTTTCCTTAATGTGATGCTCATTTTCCTGCTTGTTAGACCAGGTAAAAGGATCACCCTGGTAACCTAAATCCACCAGATTGCACGCATTGAAAGTATTATTAGCTAAGTCAATGATATTGTGATGAGTATTTCTACCCCCTGCTTCTCATTAGAGTTCAGAATCAGGTTAAAATCACCAAATAAAAGCCAGTTCTCATGAGTATTGTTATGGTTAAGATTAGAAATGAGATCACAAGTAAGGGCTTTTTGGTGATTCTTAGGGTAGCCATAAAACCCCGTAGCTCTCCAGCTAGACTCAATGTTGCCACAAACCACATAACAATCAATCATATTTTCATTATTACCAATAATTTGGAGATTTACATTGTTAGCCCACATCATGGCAAGACCACCTCTTCTATTATTCTGAGTTATATTACAATCCACTACAAACAAATTAGGAAGATGATGACCAAAAGAATTGATTTTTTTCCTAAAATCAGAATTTTGAAATTTTGTTTCAATGAGAAAAACAATATCAGGATGATGGTTAAGGATAAGTTGCCTGAGGGCTCTGACTGCGGAAGCTTTACCAAGGCCTCTGCAGTTCCAAGAGAGGAGCTTAATTGGTCCTGGCTAGCCTTATCTGCTAGGCTAGCCTTAGTAGTTTGACAATGTGAAGAGCTGGAGGAACCATTGATGGCCTGAATCACTTCTTGGGTCTTTAGGAATTTTCTTTTGATAGGAGTAGAGGCCTGCTGGTGCAGATGGGGATTTGTTGTTCTTCCTGAATTATCATTAGTTTGCTGGTTGTCTGCTTGATGCTTATTTCTGATCTGAAGATTCTTCTTCCAATTTCATCTTAGCTAACATTTCCAGCATAGATTTGGGAATGGGGCTAAACTGCCCTCCACTAGTTGACTTCATAGGGTTACTGTTGAATCTTTTGTCCCTATTTTCATTCACTCTCTTTCCATATATGTTGGATCTTAACCATGGACCCCTGGTGTTGACCCCTCCTTCCGGCAAGGTTTGTGAAGGGCCAGGACAATTATCTTCAGTGTGTCCTACTATACCACAGCCAAAACAAAACATAGGCAGGTTCTCATACCTGAAATCCACCCAATTGATGCCATCCCTTGTATTTCCTATGAACATACCAGGCCTGATTGGTTCTTTAATGTCTAAGCACACTTTAATCTTGACAATTCTTGCCTTCTGTGGGTAGTCATAAAGAGCAGCTTCCTCAACTTTACCTAATTGTGCCCCTAGGTGATTCCCCATGTTGATAGTTTTACAGTGAATGGGTAAACCCCATATTTGAATCCATGTAGGAATATGTTGAAAATCAAGGTTGGAGGGATTAATCTGTCTATCCCATGAATGCACCATAAACCAGCTGTTACGGATGATCCATGGATTACCCTTCATTATTCTTTGAATGTCTGCTTCCAAATCCAGATTTATGTGGAAAAAACCCCCTTCAATTTCATTTATGGTAAATCCAGCAGGATTACCCTAAATCCCTTGTAAAGAGTTTTGTAGAATAGATTTGAGAATGGGTTTATTGGATAAAATTTTACCTATTAAGGAATTTTTGCAGAGATTTACTCCTTCTTGAATGTGCTCCTCTTTGTACATGCAGAAAGGGTCTTCTTGATCTTTCATTGATGAATTGTTATGATAGGTAGAATCTTGATTTCCCCTAGGGTAGCTTTGATTGGAACTTGGCTGATCTTGATGGTTCTGAAATTGATTATGCTCATAAACCCTTTCTTGTTGCAGGTTTGTAGGGCTGTTGTATGAGTAGTTATTCATTGTGTGTTGCTGAATGGAGGGAATTGGCCCCATAAATTCTGGTATATTGATGGAGTAGCTGGCCTGGTTAGAAGGGTGATCATTGGTTTTCTGAACTTTGTTTGGGCGCTGTGGAGAGTCTGCAGCATTAGAGTTGCTAAGCTGGTTGTTAGAGAGATGAAGGGAGTGAACTTTGGGGTTAGATTCCATCTGGGAATTCAAAGGGATGACAGAAGAGCAAGGAAAGGGGAAAGCAAAGAAGAACACACACGTAGTGGTAAACAAAGATCGTCAGAAGACGCAAGAACTAAAACTTCACAGTCCTTAGAGTTAGCACCCAAGGAGAGGAGAAGCAAGGAAGAAGAAGACAAGGGAAAGGAAAGAACAAGAGTGTGAGGCTACAGAAGCGAAGGAGAATCAAGGAGATTCTTGATGAAGAAGAATCTTGAAGCTATGAAGAAGAGTCTTGAAGCTATGAAGATGAATCTTGGAGCTTGAATCTTAGTTCCATTCTATATTTGATTCTAGTGATTGTATTTATATTCTGCTGGTTTTGAAGCTTTTCTGCCTAACCGCTCAAAGTATATATTACTATGTCTTTTTTGGATAGTACTAAAATATTTTTTTGGATAATACTAATTATGTCCTTTTTGGGTAGTACTTAACTTAAGATATGTAATTACTAATTGTCATTTGTTTGCTTATTTTAGGTAATTTGAATGTTAATTTATTTTCATTATTGATTTTAGTTAAGTTATATATTGTGTATTTATATATTTAATTTTAAACTTAATTTTTTAAATAACGTATTGCGGCCGTATCGTATCGGGAATTTTGAAAATTTTCTCGTATCGCCGTATCAGTATGGTATCGTATCGGAATCGTGTCGCGTATCTGAGATATATATATATATATATATATATCCGTATGTTTATTACCTCAAAAACAATTATTTTAGGTTTCGTTTGGATTGATGAAATATAATGGAATGAATCGGAGCAGAAAAGAGTGAAGTAGAATGAGATGAAGCGGAATTGAATAAATATTTCATTCAATTGCTTGGATATTTCAAAAAGGAGAGGAACAAAATTGAAGGTAACTGGTGGTATGAGATGGAATTCATTTCATCCTATTTCATTTCATTATATTATTATTTTTCAAATCCAAACAATAGAGCATCATTTCATTCCATCATTTTCCATTCCACTTCATCTTATTCCATCAATCCACACATATGTTTATTGTCGTTTTTTTTTGTCAAGATGTTTATAGTTACTTAATCCTAATATTTTTAGAAATTCAAAAATATTACAAAGATGAAATTTACTTTTGTCAACCTACTAGATTCCTCACACGCCCTATAAAATTACTATAATATCCTTGTCCGCTATTTAAGTAGCGGGTTCTACGTTTAAAATCTAAAAAATTTCATGTGTTGCAGGGAGTGTTTTTTTTTTTCAAAAAATATCATTTTTATAATGTCCGCTACTTAAGTAGCGGACAAAATCTGCTACTTAAGTAGCTAACAGTATAAAAATGAGAAATTTTCATAGTAGGGGCGGTGTTTTTTTTACTCAAATTTCTTTTTATAATGTCCGCTACTTAAGTAGCTGACGCTTAAAATTTTGAATTTTTATGTAGGGTGTTTTTCCTAAAAAATTACTCATTTTTATAATGTCTTACTTAAGTAGCGGAAGAGTAAAATAGAAAAGGCGTACAGCGCACAAATAATTAGTAGGGTGACAAAAGTAAAAGTCTAGGAAGATAAGGTTGAGCCCATTGGAAAACTACTACTAATGGATGATGGGCTTATAAGCCACAAGGCCTACTCATAGACATAAAGCAGCATCCGCAAAAGCTACTTTCTACACTTCCCGTTTTTGTTATTACTACTATATATTTTAGAGAGGGAATTGTGGTGGCTTTCTAATATGAGGCTCTAACAAGTCCAACATGGGTAGGGGTGTCAAAATGAGTCGGACCCGTCGGGCCGATTCATTTTAATTTTTAACCCGTCATTTTTGACAGTCCGAGCAGAGATTTTTGGCTCGGTGTTATAAATTATAAATTGTAATTTTTTTATTAAATATTAATACTATAAATAATTATAAAATACCATAGAATAAATTTTATAATATACTCCGTAAAAAAATAATTATAATATACTGGGAGTGCTCGTTGTTTTGTTTGTATCGGTTTTTAGAGAAAAATTAATCCAATTCAAAAATAAATTTATTTGCAGTTTGGCTCGATTTTGGCTGACCAAATTATAAATTATAATTTTTTATTAAACATTTAGTATATTATAAAAAAAAGTATAAAATAACATGGAATAAATTTTATAATATACAGGTTACGTAGTGGTGCTCGTGGTTCGTTTTGGATCAGTTTTTAGACAAAAATTCATTTGATTCAAAAATAAATTTATTTGTAGTTTGACTCGATTTTAAATTATAAATTATAATTTTTATTAAATATTAATATTATAAAAAAGTATAAAATACCACGAAATAAATTTTATAATATAAAAATTACTATGTTAAAATATTTACGGTTTGATTAATTTTTAAACAAATATTATCCAATTCAAAAATAAATTTATTGGCATGTACTACTATCATATGTAGAACTATCAAAAAGTGGAGAGTTCTATCAAAAAGTGGAGTATCACAATATGATCTCTCACTGAAACTCATGTATGATGTATCTATTCTGAGTGAAATGGTGATTCAGTAGGTAGGCACACCGTACACTACCCTTAGCCTGACCATAAAGTGAAGGGTATCTAAAACGCTAACACCAAATGATAAACAGCAGTACTACTGCATACTCCGTGACTATTTCAAAATGATTAAAGAATTAAATTCAGAGCCTACCTCTTCCCTGTTGAGTGGACTACTAGTACTCTATGAAGCCCCGATACTCTAAAATTGGTGAAGTATCGTGTCCGATACGCACCCGATACCGATACTCTTCCGATACGTCCCGATACTCGTATCGGAAGAGTATCGGTTAAATCTTTATTTTTAAATAAAAAAATAATATCCGATACGCGTCTGATACTTCCCGATACTCGTATCGGAAAAGTATCGGTTAAATATTTATTTCTAAATAAAAAAAATAATATCTGATACAATCTGTGTTTCCTAGTAAATGTCAAACTATTATGTTTGTTACACGGGTATAACTATATCTTTTTTTTGGATAGTACTAATGATGCTCTTTTTGTATAATACTTAACTTAAGATGTATAACTTAAAATGTACTGGTGACTATTATTTTTTAGGACAATATTAATGAAACACAAATACTTAACTTAGTATTAATGATTTTAATTTATTATAATTAGTATTTTTCGTCTTTGTCACTGTTCTGAAGTCACTATGGTGCCATAATATATAACATGTTGTTAAGTATTTGGGCTTGTCCCAAAATTCCAGTATAAGAATGGATGTTTTATGCTTTTAATTGGTCAGCTGCAGGACTTACATAATTGTCTGATATTGCTACAAGATGGACGAATTGAAGAGGCTTGATGTCATAACTATTATATATTTTTTGAGTTATTATATGTCTTTAGTTAGGACTGTGAAGCCCTTGTATGTTGAACATCAAATTGTTTTGCTTTTGTGCAAGCTAATTGGTTTATGTTTACTCTTTGTACAATGAACTATTGACGTTTATAATAATAATAATTATAATAATTTTTTGTCTTCCAAAAAAAATTATCATTATTAATATTATTGATTTTAGTCATATTTATATATTGTGTATTTATATATATTTAATTTTAAATTAAATTTTTAAATAACGTATCGCGACCGTATCGGATTGTAAATTTTAAAAAATTTCACGTATCGGCGTATCGGATTCGTATCGTATCCGTATCGTGTCCCGTATCGGGGCTTCATAGCTAGTACTCCTAACTCCTAATTATCACACCTCTCAAAAGAGTATTGACCCAATTAAAAAAAGTACTAAAATTCTTACTAGTAGGGAACAGCTATCTAGGGGGATTGCATTGCAATACTAGTATTAGTGTAAAAAGGTTGATTAGTGAAAATCTTGAAAGAGGTAAACGTGTTTGAAAGGTGAGATTGTTTAGTGTGATTGATTATGTGTCCTTAACAAATCTAGTGTCTTTTGTTAATTTACAACCACTTTTGTCATAAAAAAACAAATCTAGTGTCTTTTGTTACTTTATCATAAGGACAAAACTTTCTCTCTCTAAAATACAGACTCTCAGTCTTCTCTCTAAGCCCAGACCCTACGTTATCCCTTCCATCCAAATTCACCTAGCACCATGTAAAATCACAGGTGGTGGTGCAAGGAGCGGCCTTTGGCCCTCCGCACCACCTTGTCCCCGCTGCCGACGACGTGTGGTGCTATTTTTGGGTCAGATCTGGAAGGTTTCGGGAGTTTTCGTTACGATGGCGGTTGTTACGGCGGAGTTTTCACGTTCTGTTTTTATGGTGGCTTGGTCTTGGTGTTTCTTCTTTCTCACCTCCTTACTACTGTCAAGGTTCTCTGCTAGGTGGGGGGTTCTGGCGGCGGTGATTTTCCGGCGGTGGTTATGTCGCGGGTTGTCTTCTGGTGTTGGTTCTGTTACATGGGTGTGTCTCCGGCAGTGGTTATTGCAAATGGGTTCTGCGATTTTGCTGCTGTGATTGTTTCTCTACTGTGTTTTGGTGATGTTTCGTGTTGAGATGGGGTGGTGGTGGTTGGAGGTGGTGAGGGGCTGAGATGTTGATTTGGTGTATAGTTAATGTCGTGGGTGTTTGGTTTTCTAGATATTTTGATTCTCTGACCGCTTTCAAATCTGTTGAGATTTGCAGGACTCTCTTTGAGTCCATGTTGGTTTCCAAATCTGTTGAGATTTGCATATTTCGATATCTAGTTGACCTTTACCTTGTTGGTGTTGACTGTTTGGAGGAGAACTGTGAGCCGAGACTTATCTACCTAGGTCTTCTTTCTATCGTTGTTCATCAATTTTTGGCACACGGAGCTGCATTTGGATACTAATGGGCCGATCACTTTTGATTCAAGATCGGGAGTTAGCGTCTAGTGACATTTTTTGTGTCTGATTGGTGTTTTCTCTGGTGGTCTGTAAGATGTGGAATGTCTTTCTAAGTATGGGATTAGAAGTGGACCTCTTCTAGGTAGTGTTAGTTTTGGTTTTGTTCAATGGTGTTCCGCCTATATACGGCACCTTTGTTATGTATTTACTCTTTACCGGTCTCTGTTGTCTTGTGCAGAGATTGAGTTTTTTAATAATATATTTGCCGTTA
Organism: Trifolium repens; assembly: GCA_030408175.1. Lineage (NCBI taxonomy): Eukaryota > Viridiplantae > Streptophyta > Magnoliopsida > Fabales > Fabaceae > Trifolium > Trifolium repens. Next base: position 54,524,586 of record CP125851.1, read on the forward strand.
AAAAAAAAAAAAACCACTTTTGTCCCCATTTATAAAAGATGATCAATTAATGAAGTAATGCACGTTGTTATCAATAAAATCTATCAATTAATTCATGGATCATAGTTGTTTACTGTTTGATTATTTGAATGGTTCAATTGCAGTTGTGTTTTATTTTGAACATGATTGAAAAGTTTTATGAGTTGATATAAGATGAAAAGATTGAATAGTTTAGGTTTTGGAACATCGACAAATATAAGATGAAAAGATTTACTTTTCGCACTCCCCGAATCTCACAAGCATCCCCTAACGTTTCGTTTTTACCCCCTCGCTACTTAGGAAATGAGTGTGTAAAATTGTAAAAACGGGAACACTGCAGTTCGCATTCTAGGATGCGAACCTTATAAAAGTCAAATTTTTTTGTCCTCTTCACCTTTTTTAAAGTGTAAACTGAGTTCACTCTCTAAGTAGTGCACTATGTTTTAGTTCGCACTCTAAGTAGCGAGTGTCAATATTTTATACTCAAACTGGACGCCAGCACCACCATGGATGAAAAAATCATGATAAAAAGAGTTCGCTCCCTAGGATGCGAACAATGCTCGCTCCCTAGGATGCAAACTCTTTTTTTCATGATTTTTTCATCCATAAGGGGTGCCGGCGTCCAGTTTGAGTATAAAATATTGACACTCGCTATTTAAAGTGCGAAAAGTGCTCGCTTTCTAAATGGCGAGGGGGTGCAAAAAGTATATCTCTAAGATGAATAAGGTGTATCGACCGGTGACAAAATAAAGCAGGTACTATGACAAAATTGTCGCCCATATTTTTTTACGAAATTACAAAAAGAGAGTGTAACGGTACAAAGAAGAAACAAAAAATCAATTAGCAAAAAATTCCAACAAATATATGAAAAGAGATCCCAAAAGTATCATCAACTAATTTTTAAGAGAATTTTCAACTAACCTGGAGCTAAGCTATAAACGATGAGTAGATTCATATTTCAAGTAAGATTGAAGTCATCAAGTCAATTTACACAACAATTTTCCTCACCTCAAACATGGTTGAATTATCAATCGTTAGTTGATTTAGTGGTGATTGACACTGAATTTGGTAGGGAGAACCGCGGTTCGATCCCCCGCAATTGCGATTGGGAGGGGGCTGAAACCACTTGATGCCAGAACTGACCTCCGAACCAGATTAAACTGGCGGTGAAAGAAAAAAAAAATGATTGAATTTGACATGTGATATAATTTTATTTTGGGATGTAATCTTAAACACATAAAGGTCTTGAAAAAAACAAATAAAAAAATGAAAAGAAAAATGTTTTGTCAAAACCTACGGCTACAATTTTCCTGCGCCTTTTCCAGTATTATTATGCGCACTTAAATTTGTTAATGATGAAATAACTTGAATTCCAATCACACTAATAATTGTTTTCTTACCAAACAGCTATCACCAACTGGCAACGTAGAATTGTAGTAACTTTTTTAAAATTACTATTATTTTTTTTCACCCTTTCTCCTTCTTTGGTCACGAAAGTAAATTTAAAACACACGATTGTCAAAGATAACACACTATAGAAGGATATAAAATTGGTTAATATGAAGGAAAAAAATCAGGCATTGTTTGCATTTTTTTTTAATCGTATCTAAATCATTTGTAGCATTGTGCGGTCATCATTCTTAGAATTGAGTATTGAGTCCAATTCATCTTTATAAAATCGACTTGTAAGATGAAGATTATCTTTTATTTATAAATATATATTCAAACTTTCTCACAGTCGATGTGAGACTTTTTAACGTATTAATTTGTTACATTATAGAAGACTAACCTTTCACTCATAAATCACATAAAGAAAGAAAAAAAATGCACAATTATGTGTTTATGAACCACATTAATTAATTTGCCTACAAATTTCACGAGTTCACCTAGGTGTGAATTATATATGATCTAATGTATGAATTTGGAATCACACATTATTTTATCCCTTCGATAAGGGTGTATAAATAAAAATCCCTTCGATAAGGGCATCTCATGAGATCACATGTGTAGTGTATTGGCGTTAAGACAATGTTATGTGGGTCTCCTAACATGTGCAATAACAATTGTATATAAGTGGCCAAATGAAAAGAAAAACACAAGAGACACCGTTTGTCTAATTCTAAACAACACATCTCATGAACTCACCACTGATTTTTTTACATCTTGTATACATTTTCCAAGTTTCATCTTAGTATTATTATTAAAAAAAATATATAGATTCCACAGTCCACACAAATGTATGTATATGTAATTCATCAGGGGAGGTATATATTTGTGAGTATGTTTGTTGTGTGTATATATCGTGGGTCCATGCATGCTAATAAAGATGCTATAGTTATTGAAAATGACTTTCACATAAGCTCTCCCTTATCCTATGGGGGCCAATTTCCGATAGGATAAAAACCAAAAATAAAGAGAAAGAAAATGACTTTCCTCACATAATTAAGGGGAATGGATTTTTCAAGTGTGATTTTTATTTGAGAGAATAAAGTGGCATCTATTACCGACATATTTCTTCCGTTCCAAAATATAAGTAAATATTAGTAAAAAAAAAGTGAATATATTGTGTCCAAATATTTAACAAAATACATCAAGTTTCTTTGATTCATTTTTGTTTATATATTGGGACGGAAGGAATATATTATCTCAGTTTTAAGATCTCGTTGACTAAATTACGGATATTAAAAAAGTTGGTTGTAGGAATAAATTTATTGATGGTGGTTTTTTTTTTTTTTTTACAATTTTTTTTTAAGAAAGAGAAATTAATTATGTTTTATCATGTATTTATTGAAAGGAGTAGAAAAAAAAGGTATAGACAAGGATATAGAAAATAATTAATGTGGTTAAAAATTCAAATATTAGTATCTTATAAAAAGAGACCATTTTTTTTTTAAAAAAAAATCTTATATCTATAGATGGATGTAGTAATAAATTTAAATATAGTAAAATTTAATGATGAAAGATGACACTTTATTCTCTCGAATGAAAATTACACTTAAAATTATTCAAGAGTTTCTTCATATGAATTTAAAAAAGTGAATTTATCGGTGAAAAAAAAAAGAGTGATCATTACACTTAATGATTTTTTTTTTCGACAAATACATTTAATGATTTACAAAAACTGTCCCCCATAATTATTTTCTATCAACAGTTGTCCTTAAATTGCTACAAAAAAAAACAGTTGTCCTTAAATTCATATACCAGTAGTATAATGAATCGATGGAAAATGATATTATCACCACCAATCAAACATACATGCATTAAGTTATGTGAAAAAAAAAATATACATGCATTAATTGAATCTATTTTTTCATTGTACATTTGTGGAGACTCAATTGAAGTCAAAGTAAAAATTTATATATATACACGCTCCGTCCCTATTTATAAGAGCTAGTTTGACAAAACACGAGTATTAAGAAAGTGGATTTTAGTATTAAATTGATTGATAAATTATATTGATTTTACATGTTTACCCTTACAATTAATTGTAGTGTTTTGTATCAAACAAAAGAGAATTTAATGCTATTAAAAAGACTATACAAAGTAAATAAGGGTAAGTTTGGAAAAAAAGTAATTAATGTCATTGATAATTGTAAAAGGGTCTTATAAAAAGGGACAAATTTTTTGTCAAACTAGCTCTTATAAAAAGGGACAGAGGGAGTATATATTTTTTGGCAAATGCTAAGTAGTGCCCCTGGGGCACTAGTTAAGATAACAAAAATAGAAAAATATTATTGGAAAATATGCATTTTACTTTTTGAAAGTCAAAATTTTGTTAATTTCAATACAAAATTACTTCTTTTAAGTTCCTTAATTAGTGTCCCAGAGACACTAGTTAGCAAGACCCATATTTTTTTTATAATCAATTTTCTTTTTATATGGATTGATTCAACATAGAAATTGTCACGTTAAACTCAATATTTAAAGAAAAATACACTTTAAAATATCAAATCTACACTATCATGTCAATCGATGAGGTTTTTGTTGTATCACGAGGGGACAACCGGAGATCATTCACATTGAGCTTAAGAACAACTTCATAAGTGTGTTAGACACCACACTTTAACTCAAAACTTTAAGGTGTTAGATTTATGGGTCTCACACTTATAAAACGTTCAATCTTTACTTTTTTAAGTAATGTGAGACTTCTTATCACATTTGCCACAACAATCTTCCCCTCAAAAGTAGGGGTGTGCAAAAAATCAGGTTAACCATAACCAAAATACTAACCAAACCAAATCCAATTTTAATAACCAAAACCATTTTATAAGAAAACCACACCAATCCAATAAAAAAAAACCAATTGTAAACCCTATCCATTTTTTTATAATTGGTTTGTAAACCATATCCATTTATTCGATATTTCAGATAAATACAATTCCGAAAAAACTTTCAATATTTTATTCGAAAAAAAACTCATGATTTTCAGCGGGAATTTTTTCTTCAGATTTTCCCGGAAAAAAAGTTTCCGATTTTTTGTCGGGAAAAAAAGTTCCCGATTTTTCCGGAAAAAAGTTTCTGGTTTTTTCGGAAAAAAAGTTTCCGATTTTTTCCGGAAAAAAAGTTCTCGATTTTTCCGGAAACAAGTTCTCGATTTTTTGCCGGGAAAAAGTTCCTGATTTTTCCGGAAAAAAGTTTCCGGTTTTTCCGGAAAAAAAGTTTCCGATTTTTTCCGGAAAAAAAGTTCTCGATTTTTCCGGAAACAAGTTCTCAATTTTTTGCCGGGAAAAAAAGTTCCCGATTTTTCCGGAAAAAAGTTTCCGGTTTTTCCGGAAAAAAAGTTCCCGATTTTTTCCGGAAAAAAGTTCTCGATTTTTCCGGAAAAAAGTTCTCGATTTTTTGCCGGGAAAAAAGTTCATGATTTTTCCGGAAAAAAGTTTTCGGTTTTTCCGGAAAAAAAGTTTCCGATTTTTTCCGGAAAAAAGTTCTCGATTTTTTGCCGGGAAAAAAAGTTCCCGATTTTTCCGGAAAAAAGTTTCCGGTTTTTCCGGAAAAAAAGTTTCCGATTTTTTCGGAAAAAAAGTTCTCGATTTTTTGCCGGGAAAAAAGTTCCGGAAAAAATGTTTCCGATTTTTTCCGGAAAAAAAGTTCTCGATTTTTTGCCGGGAAAAAAAGTTCCCGATTTTTCCTGAAAAAAAGTTCTCGATTTTTTGCCGGGAAAAAAGTTCCCGGTTTTTCTGGAAAAAAGTTTCCGATTTTTCCCGAAAAAAAGTTTCCGATTTTTCGGAAAAAAGTTTACGGTTTTTCCGGAAAAAAGTTCTCGACTTTTCCGGAAAAAAGTTCCCGTTTTTTCCCGGAAATAAGTTTTTGATCTTTTGCCGGGAAAAAAAGTTCCCGATTTTTCCGGAAAAAAAAAATTCCGATTTTTTCCGTAAAAAAAGTTCTCGATATTTTTTCCGTAAAAAAATTTCCGATTTTTTCCGTGATAATTTCTAATATTTTTTCGGGAAAAAAATTCTAATTTTTTTTTTTGAAAAAAATTCCTGATTTTTAAGGAAAAAAGTTGGTTCAATTGAATAATCCAATTTTTATTACTAACCGGTTATGAATTGGTTTCAAACCGGTTATGAACCATATCCAAATTGATTTTATAAAATAACCGGTTTTTCATTGAAATGGTTTTGTTATAAACCATATCCTAATTTATGGTTTGGTGTGGTGTGGTTTCAAACCATTGCACACCCCTACTCAAAAGTGAGTCATTTAATTCTTTATGTTCCCCCTCAAGCGAAAGTTTATTTCTTTCATATTGCGACTCACCGCCTAACCACCTTTGTCATGAAGACTTTCGATACAAGGAGTCGGTTGTGTTAACTGTTCAAAGAGAAAAGGAGGCTAGGGTTTTCCATTACAATAAGCAAAAAGACATATGAAATAAGAGTTACAATAGAGTATATAAATTAGGGATTATAAAAGACTAAACTACCCTTACAATAATAATATAACTATTATCTAACATCTCCCCTCAAACTCACGATGTGTTAACATCAAGCATCGAGAGTTTGTCGATTAGGAAACGAAAACGTTTAATAGAATGCGTTTTCGTGAACAAATCAGCAATCTGCAAGGAGGAAGAAATAAACGGCAAAGTAATGGTACCATTTTGAAGATGGTGACGAGTGAAGTGACAATCAATCTCTATGTGTTTGGTACGTTCATGAAATACAGAGTTGTGGGCAATTTGAATTGCACTCTTGTTATCACAGTACATAGGAGTTGGTTCAGAAAGAGGCACACCCATATCAGAAAGTAACCAACGCAACCAAACTATTTCAGTAGTGGTAGATGCCATAGCACGATACTCAGCTTCTGTAGAAGAACGAGAAACAATGTCTTGTTTCTTACTCTTCCAAGAGATGAGAGAATCTCCAAGAAAAATACAAAAGCCTGTGGTAGACTTACGGTCAGTAGGATTACCAGCCCAATCAGCATCAGAGTAAGCACGTAACTCTAAGGAAGAGGATGATGGAAACAAAATGCTCTGAAATTGAGTTCCTCGAAGATAACGGAGAATACGAAGCACGGCTGCCCAATGAACTGTAGTGGGAGAAACAACAAACTGACTAACGATATGCACTGCATAAGCAATATCGGGTCTAGTAATAGTAAGGTAGACTAAGCTTCCAACCAAAGTACGGTACAAAGTAGGATCAGGTAGAGGAACCCCGTCAGAAGGAACATATTTCACATTCAGCTCTAAAGGACTATCTACTGCCCGAGTATCAGATAGGCGAGCTTGCTCAAGAATGTTTGCAATGTACTTGGATTGAGATAAAAGATAACCCTTAGGAGAATAGGCAACTTCAATCCCTAAGAAGTAGCGAAGAGGGCCTAAATCCTTCATCTCAAATCTTTTAGCTAACTGTAATTTCAATTCACTAATCCCATCAACATCATCACCTGTAATAATCATATCATCAACATATAAAGAGAGTATAATACGACCATGAGAAGTTGTCCTAACAAATAAAGCAGAATCATGATCACTAGAGTAGAATCCAAGAGATCTAATCACAGTAGAGAACTTCTCATACCAAGCTCTTGGAGCTTGTTTCAGACCATAAAGAGCTTTCTTTAACTTACATACTTCACCCTGATTATGAGAAACACCTGATGGAGGTACCATATAAACTTCCTCCTGGAGATCACCATTTAAAAAAGCATTTTTAACATCCATTTGAGAAACATCCCACTGACGAACAGATGCAACAGCAATAAGAGTGCGAATAGTGGTCATTTTGGCCACGGGAGCAAATGTTTCTTCATAATCCATACCATATTGTTGAGAGAATCCCTTAGCCACAAGACGGGCTTTGTAACGCTCAACTGACCCATCAGACTTGGTTTTAATTTTGTATACCCAACGAGACCCAATAGCACGTTTCCCTGGCGGAAGAGGTACTATGTCCCAAGTATTTGTCTTGTGCAAAGCTGCAAGTTCCTCAGCCATAGCCTTTTGCCAAAGAGGATTAACAATAGCTTCTTTATAGGACGAGGGCTCAGACAAACTATGAACAGATGCAAGAAAAGAAGCAAAAGAAGGAGAATAAATTGAATAAACAAAATCAGGCAATTGAGTAGACTTACGATCACGAGAAGGATAACGAGAAGGTGGTGGTGTTGGAGATGGAGGTGGTGGAGGAGGTGCAGTAGGAACAACAGTCGCAGGAGGTTGTTGAGTAGCTGATGGGACAAAAGGGGCATGTGTATCTGGAGCAGCACTAGTACCATCCCTGCAATTCTGAAAATTACAGTCACTAGAAATATCATTATCAACACCGAAAGGATCGATATTAGTTAGTTCAGACCTGCTAGGAGTATGTGTATCAGACGAAAGAGAGAAAAATGGTATGTGCTCAAGAAATACAACATGACGAGAAACATACAATTTTTTACTTGAAGGGTCGTAACAACGATAACCCTTTTGACCATCCCCATAACCAAGAAAAACACATATCATAGAACGAGGAGACAATTTATTTCGCTCTACTTGTGGGAGAAGAACAAAACAAGTAGAACCAAATACCTTCAAAGAAGAATAATCAGGACTAGAACCATACAATCTTTCAAAGGGAGACAAACCTGAGGTGACCGACGATGGAATCCTATTGATAGCATGGACAGCAGTGAGAACTGCTTCACCCCAAAACTCACTTGGAACAGAAGCAGACAACAACAGAGAACGAGCTGTTTCAACAATATGACGATGTTTTCTTTCAAAAATTCCGATTTTTTCCGTAAAAAAAGTTCTCGATATTTTTTCCGTAAAAAAATTTCCGATTTTTTCCGTGATAATTTCTAATATTTTTTCGGGAAAAAAATTCTAATTTTTTTTTTTGAAAAAAATTCCTGATTTTTAAGGAAAAAAGTTGGTTCAATTGAATAATCCAATTTTTATTACTAACCGGTTATGAATTGGTTTCAAACCGGTTATGAACCATATCCAAATTGATTTTATAAAATAACCGGTTTTTCATTGAAATGGTTTTGTTATAAACCATATCCTAATTTATGGTTTGGTGTGGTGTGGTTTCAAACCATTGCACACCCCTACTCAAAAGTGAGTCATTTAATTCTTTATGTTCCCCCTCAAGCGAAAGTTTATTTCTTTCATATTGCGACTCACCGCCTAACCACCTTTGTCATGAAGACTTTCGATACAAGGAGTCGGTTGAACCATTCGTCGAACTATCGACTTTGATACCACTGTTGGGTCACGAGGGAGCAGCCGAGAAAAATCATCCATATTGGGCTTAAGAACTACTTCACAAATGAGTTGGACACCACACTTTAACCTAAAATCGTAAAACGTTAGATTTATGGGTCCTCTCACTTATAGAGTGTACAATCTCCACTTTTCTAACCAATGTACCAATGTGAGACTTCCCACCCCACGCTTGCCACAACATTTTTAACCTGCAATTTTAGAAAGAGCATGTCGTAGTTTTGAACTTGCCTTTTAAATTGGTTTATCCCGTTTAAACTGGTGTAAAAATAAAATGGTGAGGAGACATATCAGCCCGCATGTAATATAGCCTTCTGTTATCTTTTTAATTACACATTTGGTTTGATTCGTATGTAAATTATACATGAGAGAATTTATTCCATTCACAAACATATCAAATCTCATAATTGTAGCAAATGTCAAAATCTAAAACTCCAAGATTTTTTTATCTATATTAAATGATTTACATTATTATAACATTTCTCATATTTACATACCAGACACTTACAAATAAATTCACATAAGCGCTTATCAAGATAGTAAACGCTTATATATCCGTAAAAAAAAACGCTTATGTATAAGCTTACATAAGATATTTTTTTATAACAAATCATAATATAAACATAAATTGTTTTTTTTTTTATATATGCAATGAGCTATTTTTATAACTTATATTAAAAAACTTATAAAAATAAGTTAATAAAAAGTTATAAAATTAGTCCACAAATTCTAGTTTAATTGACAAAAATGTCAAAATTGCTAGTATTAGATGTCATGATCGGGGTTCGAATTTCAACCCCTCCACTTTATGTGTGTGAGTTTCCAATAGTTTGTCATTTCATCTATCTAAAAAAAAATAAAAATTACAATAAACTCTTTTCATAAGATTTTTTAAATAGTCTTACAAAACTTAGTCAACAAATAATATTTGCATATATATATTAGTACAAAATTATGGTCAAAGTAAGTCAAATAAATACTAGTACACTAAATCAAAATTAGATCTTTTATTTTGGGACAGAGAGAGTAAAATAAATCAATTAAATGTTTTTTTTTTTTTTTGACACAAACAAAATGATATTCATTCATTCAAATCGACAGATACATCAAATACAACCACATATTCAACTTCGCTAAAAACGTAAAGGATGAATCTGCGAACAAACTCACAGCATCCGAGTTAATAGCATACAACGGCATAATGCATACAACAAATAATATGATAAAATTAAAATCACCGGAATATCCATGCTTCCGGATCTGCAACGTTGATGCCCAAATCATTGATTGAATCTGTAATTGACCGAAGATAATCTTTCGAGAAGAATCAAAGAACACCGCAACAAAACGGGAAATCAAATAACGCCGCACAAGACGACGACCAACACAACGCCGTACTTAGACGACGAAATCACAAAAAAAACACAAAAGAAAAACTTAATCTATGTGAAAATCACTTATTTAAATTAAAAGAAAAGAAAAAAAGGTGTAGAGGGGGTGATTCTAGGTCAAAAGTGACCCAAAATCACCCCTCTATAATGAACAAAGAGAACTTGGAGACAAGATTTTTTTTGTAAATTAGGGCCGGCTATGAGAGGTTTGTGTAGTAACAATTATAAATCAATTCAATGTTTTTATTTTTTTAGTATTTTCCAAATAATAATGAGAGTAATGATGAGAAATTTGTTCCCTTTTTATCAGTCCCTATAATTTCGGATACGCGTTGTCGACATGAAAATAGAAGGGCAATATTGTCTTTCCAGGTAAACTGTCTCCGACAGCCTGCGCGCGAATGTCCCCCTTCCCACCTTTTTCATTTTTCTCATAAAAATTCTGTGAGAGAGTGAACAAAACCAGAAACCCAAACCTTACAAAATAGTACTAATCCCAAAACTTTATTATTATTACTTCACTTTACATCAAAAAAGAAAAACAAAAATTTAAAAACCAACAATAATTCAATTCATTTTTATTTAATCATTAAAATTCCCGAACAACACAAACAAAAACAATTTCAACAAAACAATAATAATGAATTTTAATTAAAAAATTACTTTCCTTGCATCAAGATTCAAGATCAACCATCATAATGCTCTCAAATTCATTATTGAATTGAATCGACCAAACAAAACCCTTTCTTTCTTTCTCTCTCTCTCTAGTCTCTCACTCTTCAACTCTTCACTCACTTCACTACCATTTTCCATTTCCATGGCATTCAGCTTTAACTGTAACCGTTAGATCTCTGATCACTCCAATGTGAGTCAACACATTACTTCCATTTTCACTTTTCTTACAAGATTCTTTGCTTCCTCTTTTAATATTGCTTTCTAGTTTTTTGCAGCTTAAAAAAAATTGTGTTTTTTTTTTGTTTGCTTTCAGTTACTAGATGTGAGTGTGAAACAGCTTGCTACTTGGATCAGATTAAGTGGACATTGGTAAAGTTTGTAACTTTGAGCTACTTTTTCAAATGGGTCACTTCAATTTTTTGGATATTATTGAAGGTTTGAAGTGGACTAACTTTATAACTTATGCTTTGTTATTTACTATTTTTGGATTGGACTTTGGAACAGATCTTGGATGCTACTGGAGTTGGTAATCAATTGGTGAAGATGAGATTGTTGGAGTTTGAGTGTGTGTTGTTGATTGTTCTATCTGCTTTTTTGGTTTTTATGAAAGCTGAGATTTACATAGTAACTGTTGAAGGTGAACCTATTATAAGTTATTCTGGGGGTATTGATGAGTTTGAAGCTACTGCTGTGGAATCTGATGAAAAGATTGATACCACCAGGTACTTAGTTTCTGTTACTCTCAACTTCTTAGTGATGTTTCTTTCATCCAAGGCATGATTGAGTAAATTTAGAAACTATAAGCACATGTTAATAGATTTTTTAAGAAACTAAATTAGTAATTCATGGTTGAGTAGATTAAGACACTATAAGAACATTCAAGGTAATGGTTGTTTAACTTATTTGAGAAGTAGATAATTTGTGAGGTGATTTTTCTTATTGGGGAAATAATGCAATAATCACCACCACTAACTTCTGTTTGAATATTTATTTATTTATATGTACTTAAAATTGATGTGTTATTTTCTTTTCTAGTATATGTTATGAACCAAGAAATGGATATTGGCAAATGTGGTAACTTACCTTTCATACTATTTTTGAACTTCTTTCCAGTGAAGTGGTTACTTCTTACGGTCGTCATCTTGAAAAAAGACATGATATGATTCTAGGGATGCTGTTTGAGCAAGGGACATACAAGAAACTCTATAGCTATCGACATCTTATAAATGGTTTTGCTGTTCATATTTCCCCGGAACAGGTGAAGTCTTCTGTTGTTAGTTATCCTTTTGCTATTGTATAAATAGCATGAATATATTTTGAATTTATTTCTTCAATCTAATTTCCTTATGTTGTCCCCTTATATTAGTAGGCAGAAACTCTAAGACATGCTCCTGGAGTGAAAGCTGTTGAGAGGGACTGGAAAGTGAAGAGACTTACCACACATACTCCACAATTTTTAGGGCTTCCAACTGGGGTATGGCCAACTGGAGGTGGCTTTGATAGAGCTGGAGAAGATATTGTTATTGGATTTGTAGACTCAGGGATATATCCTCATCACCCGAGTTTTGCAACTCATAATTCTGAACCATATGAGCCAGTTCCAAAGTATAGAGGTAAATGTGAAGTTGATCCAGATACTAAAAGAAATTTCTGCAATGGGAAGATTGTTGGAGCACAACACTTTGCACAAGCTGCAATAGCTTCTGGAGCATTCAACCCTTCCGTTGATTTTGCGTCTCCTCTAGATGGGGATGGACATGGAAGGTTAGAGCAAATCATTGGAATTGATTAAAAAAAAAAAGAGCAAGACATTAGAACTTAAAGTAAAGCAGCCTTTTATTCTATGGTCGTGGTTGAATAAGTGCTTATGTATAAGTTATCATACAAGTGCTTATGTAAAACATATGTTTTTCTGTCATTAGAGCTGTTTCTATATGCTCTCTCGAATAATCTCATAAGTGCTTATGCCAATAGATAAGTTTAAATAAGCTAATCCAAAAGCATTAGCTTATGAGAATTTAAAATGGATAGTATGCTAAAAGTTAAGACCATATCTACCAATTTGGGTTAGAATTCTTATATTTTCTTGCATCTTCCTCTGGCAGTCATACAGCCTCTATTGCAGCTGGAAATAATGGAATTCCTGTGAGGATGCATGGTCATGAATTTGGCAAAGCAAGTGGGATGGCTCCTCGTGCGAGGTGAGAAATGATACCCTTAATTGATTAGAAACTTGGAACTATAGTCCTTGCTGTTGCATTAAACATTTAGTGTATTTATGTTCAGGATTGCTGTATACAAGGCACTCTATAGACTCTTCGGAGGGTTTGTTGCAGATGTAGTTGCTGCAATTGATCAGGTATATAATAAGTATATGATTTATTTATGCATTGACTTAAAAAGTACATAAAATAGACCTCAACATAAAAATTTAACAATTTGTCTAAATAATTTACCTTACAATCTCATTGTTTTCATTACTGTATTCTATCTCAAAATATCTAATTTTTAAAATTTGAGAGTCAACAGGCTGTATATGATGGAGTAGATATACTCAGTCTTTCAGTTGGACCCAACAGTCCTCCAGCAGCCGGCAAAACTACATTTTTGAACCCTTTTGATGCTACACTTCTTGGAGCTGTGAAAGCTGGTGTATTTGTTGCACAGGCTGCTGGGAATGGGGGTCCTTTCCCTAAGACAATGGTTTCATATAGTCCGTGGATAGCATCTGTAGCCGCTGCAATTGATGATCGTAGATACAAAAACCATTTGATGCTTGGAAATGGAAAAATCTTAGCTGGACTCGGGTTATCACGTAAGTTTTCGAACTTCCTACTATGTTTCTTCAGATACTTTATATACTCTCACTATCTCTATATTTCTAAAATAAGCATAATGGCTTTTTGTACAGCTTCTACACATTTAAACAAAACATACACATTGGTTGCTGCAAATGACGTGCTGCTAGATTCTTCGGTTATGAAGTACAGCCCCACAGATTGCCAGAGACCAGAAGTTTTTAACAAGAAATTGATAGAGGGGAATATTCTTCTGTGTGGATATTCTTTCAACTTTGTTGTTGGCTCTTCCTCAATCAAGAAAGTATCAGAAACAGCAAAGGCCCTTGGTGCAGCTGGATTTGTTCTATGTGTTGAAAATGTTTCCCCTGGAGCAAAATTTGATCCTGTACCAGTTGGCCTTCCTGGGATTCTTATCTCAGATGTCAGCAATTCAAAGGTACTCAAACTCTTCTTAACCGGTCTATTTATGTAAAGCTAGATCGAATATCACAACAGCTTAATCTGTTTTTTTCTCCCCCCTTAATTCCATAATCACCAACTTATCGTAGCTTCCATTGTTTTTATCTCTCCCTGAATAGTCTACTTTTTCATCAATAGTTTCTGTTTTTGTTTATAATTAATTATGCTTGTGCACAATATCATATAATTTTGTACTGCAAATCTTCATATTTTCAGAAACTTATAGACTATTATAATATCTCTACACCAAGAGACTGGACTGGACGGGTGAAGAGTTTCAAAGGATTAGGTAAAATCGGTGAAGGTTTGATACCTATTCTACATAAGTCTGCGCCGCAGGTGGCATTATTCTCTGCTAGAGGGCCAAATATAAAGGACTTCAACTTCCAAGAGGCGGATCTTCTCAAACCAGATATATTAGCTCCTGGTTCATTGATTTGGGCTGCTTGGAGTCCAAACGGAACTGATGAGGCAAATTATGTTGGTGAGTGAATGGCCTAACTAAGTTGTAACTTCTGTGTAGTGTGTGAAAAAAATATTGATACATCACAGAGTTGATTTATATTTTAAGCGATAATTTGCTTGTGTAGGTGAGGGATTTGCGATGATATCTGGAACTAGCATGTCTGCACCACATATAGCTGGAATTGCTGCTCTTATAAAGCAGAAGCATCCACATTGGAGCCCTGCTGCCATTAAATCAGCATTGATGACGACATCAACAACTCTAGACAGAGCAGGGAATCCTCTTCTAGCACAGCAAACTTCTGAAACAGAAACTATTAGGTTCGTAAAAGCTACCCCTTTTGACTATGGAAGTGGACATGTTGATCCAACTGCTGCCTTGGATCCTGGCCTCATCTTTGATGCAGGTTTCATTTCTTCTTCCCTATATAACTAATCTATCTGTCTTACCAAGATCTAGTGCAAGTGGTTGGTGCAGTGTGCATTGAAAACCCCGGGGTACCGAGTTCGAATCACACTTAAATTTTTTTGTCTTGGAAGGTTTAAATTGCCAATTAACTTTGAAATATGAATTTGCTTCTAGTTCAGAAATCTGAATCTTGATAAAATTCATGAACTTCTTTGAACCCATTTTTGGCTGGTAGGTCATGCGAAAAGTTAATTCAAAACCTAATTACTAAACATGAAAATATGGCTGAAAAGCATCTGTTTGCTATTTTCTCAAACATCTGTTACTTGATAAACAAGGGGAAAACCAAAGCATATTAACTGTTACGGAATCTACAACAATATGAATGAATTTATCACATCAAAATGGTTATTCATTTTGCAGGATATGAGGATTATCTAGGATTCTTATGCACAACACCCGGTATCGATATTCACGAGATAAGGAACTACACTCATGTGCCATGTAACACTACTATGGGAAAACCGTCGAATTTAAACACTCCATCAATCACAATTTCCCATCTTGTGGGAACTCAAGCTGTCCACCGCACAGTAACCAATGTCGCGGAGGAAGAAACCTATGTGATCACAGCCAGAATGGAACCATCTGTTGCCATTGAAGTCAACCCTCCTGCAATGACTATCAACGCAGGCACGTCACGTCAGTTTACTGTGACACTCACGTCTCGCTCTGTGACAGGAAGTTATAGTTTTGGTGAAGTTTTAATGAAAGGGAGCAGAGGGCATAAGGTGAGGATCCCTGTTGTGGCCAAAGGATTCCCACGATAAACTCCTGTTTGGTTTGTTGACAAAGGCTTGTAATATTCTTTGTATGTTGTTGGGGAATAAATAGGTGTAAAGGTAAGATGGTGTAAGGGGTGAAGCCTAGTTTCTTCCATTCCACGTATAAAGTTTTGGTTATATTATTGTCTAGTGATTTGTTAAATGCTTCTTTATCAGAAGTTTTTACATGCTTACTGCAGATATAATACATGAAATAATTAGTAGTATCTATTACATTTTATCATGTATTATTTGCATACCATCAACTTTTTACTATAAAGCTATTGGGGTTAGCTATATATTCATTCACTCACTAATTTACCTGTCACTATTTGTAAGAAGGAAGTTAAGAATTTTTTTGCAGGGATTTTTGGTGTTGAATGGGCAATATAAATGGTTGCTGTTGCTAATGACACTGCTTTTGATTTTACTTGTTCTTACATTAATCAGATCATATACTTGTTCAATACTAGGATCCCCTGCCGTAAACATATGCCACAGTTTCACGCAGTAATTGATCTGGGCGATTGATTTAAGATCAGTCAATTGATATTACATCTTTATCAAATTTGAACAAAACAATTTCTGCCATTGATTCAAGATCAGACGGCTGTAATTAATAATCCGTTTCCAATGAATGATGTATAAAAAATTATATATTTACATTATTATGTAGATAATAATTCAGTCTTCTCCCTAGTTCCAAAGTCCAAGTCTAATCCTTGAGTTATTGGTACATATTTCTTGTTGATGCTATTCAAAGACCTTGTTTACTCATTTTTGTTTTTTCACCTGTCCTCCTTGCTCTTTTTAAGATGAATATAGCAAATTAAAGGGTGATACTATCTTGACATTTGTATTGGATTGTTAGTACCACCTTGTTTGGTCCATATATGTATGTATCTAGTATAGGTTATAGGGAGAGGAAGACAATGTATGTATGCTTGTAGTTTGCAGTAGCACGTGGCTCTTTATTTTTGCCAATTTTACACCACGTTGTGGTTCAAGAATGACATTTGTTAAAATCTATGAAGCACGGACACCTCTAAGAGGTGGCGTGTCGCGGTGTCCGACACGCGTCGGTGTCCGACACTTGTATGACACCTGTCGGAATAGTCAAACAAGTTTCACCAAACAAATAATTTCTTTTTTTTTTGCTTTGACACTCTAAAAAAATTAAACAAGTATTAAAACAATGTTATCAATGAAGAATTTAAAGATATTAATTTTGATTAGAATATTTGTAACATTTTTTAATAATAAATCGATAAATAAAATCAAATTTTATCATATATACCGCGGTGTCAGTGTCCTATGTTTTTTAAATTATCGGTGTCGGAGTGTCCGTGTCGTGTCGCGGTGTCCGTGTCAGAGTCCATGCTTCATAGGTTAAAATTACAAAATGCAAGACACACATGTAGTAGTAATATTTTTTTATAAAATTAGTAAATTTCTGATAATTTTTTTTCAAATTTTATAATAGCAACCAAATTATGCTATTCAACAAAAATAACTCATTGCTCAAACAGAATCAACGATCTATTTGAGCTTTGTTAATTGGTTTAGTGGTGATTGATACTGAACATAATAGAAAGTATCACGATTCGATTCTCCGCAACTAAAATCAGGAGGGGCTAAAACCACTTCATATCAAAACCGACCCCTGAACTAAATTAGTTTGGTGGCCGAATACTGGTGGTGGAAAAAAGAAAATACAAAGCGTTCAAACATGAGATGTGTGAGTTTAGAGGAAAAAAACAAATTATTGTGATCTAGATGAGATCGAACATTAATTAACTATCCTTAGTATTGAGCAAGTATTGACGACATTATTATTATTATATGAATATATTTAGTTGTACGTGGTACATGATGATACTGTCTGTAGGTGGTTGTGACCTAAAAAGTGAGACAGAAGAGTTCATTTCCTTATTCTCTCTTTCTCAGGCTTCGCTGTAACTGTAAATTAGAGCTGCGATCTCACCCAATTATCCATTTCTTCTTCTTCTTGTTCAACTCTCAACATATCATATGCCTATGGTATGTTTTCTCTCTTTTTATCATCTCTTTTCATTTCTGTGCTTTGTGTTGTGTAAGTCAACTCATGGATGTATGTGGACATTATAATATACTCACTGCACATGTGTTTCTTGCTTTTATGTATGCACCAATTTTATAAGTGGATATTACATGATGTGGGTGAATGAAGGATTCATTCATGAGATATACTGCAATTAGTGCTGGCTGATTCCAATTACTCCAACTCTAAACTCACTTTCAAATGCTTTATTGTACTATGTTTAATTCAAACAAGTTTACATACTGTTTAATTTGAAGATTCAAAACATTTGTTAATACCATTGTAAGGGTGGTATAAAATGATCAAGACTCAATTTGCTATAGTACATAATCCGGTTCTAAAGGACACAACGATTAATGACAGAGTTCGGTCAATTGTGTCTATGACTCCTATGCCCTCACACTCCAACCCTCTTTGTTGTAATCCAACAAACAAATGAGTCAAGCCCAGAAGACGGACGCTTTAGCTCTGCTAGTTATGCACGAGCGTCTGCCCACTTATCAGTAACTATGTATCGCACTCAACCAGATTGAAATTACCTCTTACATCCCAAAATGACTTTTCTAGAACACACTCACATTTTACTGTTTAATAGATATCTTTTAAGTTTATAACACTTTTCTTGAAGTGAATAATAACACCATATGTTTTGTTTTATTATAAGAATCTGTGGAAACTAATTTAAGCTGTGTGTTACATTGTGGCGGGGTTGTTAACTATTACTAAAGGCAACAGAAGGAAAGAGGCATTCCAAAATTGTCCTGACAAAGCCATTCTCATTGGAAATTGAATCAGACTCCGAGCCGACTTACAGTTACAGAGCCCCTAATCTGATTCGTCGCTTGTTAAGTTTGCTTAAGAATGTACGGCCAGGATCAGATCTCACAAACTTACAGGCAAGTATTGCTTCCATCTTTCACTTCTACTCTTTAACATGCATTTGTTGTTTGAATTGACGGTGAATCTGACAAATCATGACGTGCACCGTGATTTTGTTGAAACTCGGAAGTATGACTTATACCAAAATCAAACTGCTATACTGTAATTCTTCTAAACTATACATACATGCATATAGTCTAACATATTGTATAATATTGTGCTTACACTAGCATTGGATACATTAATATATCTAACTGCAAATATAAACTATTATATGTCTAATAGCATTGGAAATTAATCAGTGACCACATAGTATTACATACACAATTGATTTTAAGTATTTTAAATCGTATTTATGTGCAGTTGCCACCTCTATTTTATTTCCCGAAATCACAACTTCAGTGCTACGGTGAATCGGTATACAGCACAACTTCAAATTCAAACTTGCTAAGCAAATGCAACAATGAGCAGAGTCCATTGGAAAGGTTAACATCTGTGGTAGCATGGAGCATATCTACCACACGCCCTACTTCTTTTGGAGTTGCTCCTTACAATCCCATTCTTGGAGAGACACATCATGTTTCCAAGGGCAACCTTAACGTCCTACTCGAGCAGGTTTCCATCAATCCTCCGGTGTCTGCTCTACATGCAACAGATGACAAGGAAAACATTGAAATGATATGGTGCCAGAAACCTGCTCCAAAGTTCCGCGGTATCTCAAATATCACAACACTCCCTCATTATATATATCATTACATTGTCAACTTCATATACACAGACACTATTAAGATTTTTACATTATCAACCGATCATAATCGCCGGTCATTAAAAACGTCTGACTTTAATCATAACTACTTATAATTTGACATTGAAAATGATGTTCCTTGACTTAGGTACAAGTATTGAAGCTGAAGTTCATGGAAAAAGGGTGCTAAAGCTTAGAAATCATGGAGAAACATATGAAATGAATTGTCCTCGCCTCTCAATTAGAATTCTTCCGGTTCCAGGAGTTAGTTGGGCTGGCAATGTTAATATACTGTGCAAAGAGACAGGCCTTGTGGCTGAGTTATCCTACAAATCATCCTATTCTTTTCTTGGACTTGGTGGGAATAGTAAGTTGGTCAAAGGGAGGATCCTTGATTCTTCATCATTCAATGTACTATATGAAATTGATGGTCAATGGGATAGGTACGTGAAAACGAATCCCTCTAAAAATCTCCTTTCACCATAAGTTTATTTTTCAAGAATTATTATGCTACATGTTTTAGTGTCACATTTCTTATCATATTTCTTATATGTATTAGGACTGTTAAAGTGAAGGATACGAGCAGTGGGAAAGTCAAAGTGATATATGATGCTAAAGAAGTAATTTCAGGGCTCAAAACTCCTATTGTCAAGGATGCAGAGGTAATTAACATATATTTTCTGCCTACAAAAGTCTTTTTGATAGGAAAGATAAACGTGCTCAGTAAATTGTACACGTATAAAAAAGTGAAGAAGAAAATTTATGTCTTTGTTTTACGATTGTGTTATTTGAACGTCAAAACACAGACACTGTATGCGACACTTGATAATTTTGGAAGTCACTTGGTAAGGTTGTTACAATTTCCTTTCATGGGAAAAATACATTTTAGACAGGTACTTAACAAAGAATATTTATGTTCTTAAAAGAACAAAATTAATATAAGTTTTGTTGTTGTAAATTCTAATTAATTGGCATGTTAATTATATTGGATGTGAGCTGAGATTGTCTTGTTTATCAGGGTGTGTGGCAAACTGAATCAGCCCTTATTTGGGGTGAGTTGACTGAAGCTATTGTTAGTAATGATTGGGAGAAAGCAAAAGAAGCAAAGCAAGGTGTGGAGGAAAGACAAAGGAAGATGTTGATAGAAAGAGAGACCAAAGGGGAACATTGGACTCCTAAGAATTTTTTGGTGACTTATAGTAATGAAAGTGGAATGGAGTGTGAATGTTCACCCATTAATAAATGGGTCCCTCCTGCACCTATCATAGCCCTGTAATTCTTAACTTATGTACAATGATATCCAAAAATACTGCTTGGTAAATGAAAATTTTGAATGGATTTGTTTCTGGTTATACCACAAAAAGAAAGCCAATTAACAAAGGGGTATGAGATAAAGAACTAGGCTCACGCGAGATGTAACAATAGTATGGGCAAACCATCGAATTTAAATACTCCGTCGATCACAATTTCCCATCTCGTGCGAACTCAAGTTGTCCACCGTACGGTCACCAATGTCGCCATGGAAGAAACCTATGTGATCACAGGCAGAGTGGGATCAGCAGTTGCTTTTGAAGTCAACCCTCCTTCAATGATTGTCAATGCAGGCGTCTCATATCGTTCACGTCTCACTCTGAGGATTCCTGTTGTGGCCAAAAGATTGCCGCAATAGGCTTGTTTGGTTTGTTGACAAAGAAAAGCAAAGCTTGTAATATTCTTTGTATGTTGTGGGGGAAAAGTTAAGGTATGGCGCTAGATTTATTCATCCAAAAATTTAGTATATAATATCTGATATTGAATTGTGAATAAGAGTATTGTCTAGTGATTTGTTAAATGCTTATTCTGAAGAAGTTTTTACATACTGCAACCATTCACCAGCAGTTACTTGCTGACTGCAGGTACTATAATACTATATGGAATAATTAGTACTACTATGTTAGCCTTAATTATAAACAAAAGTTCATTTTTCAAATTCATTGAATAATGAATATATCTGATCTATATTATAGACCTGATACATCACTTATACAATTAATCTAAAAAGTATTATAAAACTAGATATATCAATTATTCAATGAATATAAAACCAAAACCAAACAAAATTTATTTAGCATTGACAACACTATTCATTATTATGTGTACATCCATAGTCTTACAAATGTAAAATTTAAAGGACAGTTGATATATCAAACACCTTTATAAACGTATGATATCAAACTTTGCCGAGGGTGAGTTTTGCATCAAAAAGGCCACTGTCTTGTAAGGAGGTATAGATGAATAATTGTTGGGCATTGTCATTTTCAGTGACTTCAAGTTACGCAAGGAATGGAACTCAGCCTTCAATAAATCAGGAGCCGAGGAAAGAACCTAAGCAATCAGGAAGACGATGACCAGTTTAATGCAATTTACATTATTTTTTATTTTGATAGAAAGCAGCATTAATGATTTTGATATAAAGTACCTCAAGAGTATTTGAATAGAAAGTCAATGATTCGATATTAGTAAGCTTAACCAGCAAATTGAATAGAAGCAGTGAAGTCTCCAGCAACTTTGGGTCCAGATAATCACAACTTAAATCAATACTTGTTTGATAGAAGAGAGAACACTCTTGCTCTAAAAAATATTTAAAGTATACCAACCAGTTAAAGCAAGGGTATGAAGGCTTGGAGCATATAGCTCGATTCCAAAATAGAGACTTATAAAGGGCCACATAAGTATACTTAAATATATGCAAAGGTTTTGTGCATGAAGAACTCTACAATGGTCAATAGTCAAAGTATTCAACATTTTGAGCCATCGCGAAGAGACAAAATCTGAGACAGAAATTCATTGAAGTTTGGCAGGTGTGAAGAACTTAGTGTAAGATTGGGAAGACTCTTCCACAGAAAGATCCATCTTTTGGACGAAATACAGGTTTGAACAGCTTGTTTAGCGTTCAAAAAGGATAGTCTATGAATGAGAAGAGAATCATTCAAGTCACTGATAATGTTTTTATTTTGAACGTTGTCCTTACATTGCCTTCGTCTATGTTGTCTCGAAAACAAACAATTCTACAAAGTAGTAAATGTGTGACTAACGTATTGATCAAGAAATCTAGCCATCCTAATTAAAATAAATAAAAAACAAACAAACAAAGATACTAATAATTTATTCTATAAAAAAAAAATACTAATAATTTGGATTGGTACCTTGTAATTGGAGCTGCGGTGGACTGGAATACAAAAAAAGGAGGATGGAATCATGGTGCCAGAGAGGTTTGCAGGTGCAGCACATTTTTTTTTTTAATTGAAACAAGTAGAAATATATGTTGCTAAATGGGTTAGGGTTTACTGTAGATGGGCCTGATTCATTCATGTTGAGACAAGTTGATTTGATGGGTTTGGCCCATCTTTGAGAGATAGAGGGAATTAAATCCATAATCTCTATCTCTGTTATATGCATTACGAAATTCCCATAGAGCTCTCTCGTGCATTTTCAGTATAAATTGTTTAGGTGACATTCAATTAGAGAGTTTGCTTACGTGATATTCAATTGAATCTTCTCTAATTCATTATTAAAAAAAAAAATCAATTAGAGTGCTTGTTTACGTGGTATTCAACTAAATCTTTTCTACCCATTATTATTAAAAAAAAAATCTTCGATTAGAGAGCTTGCTTACATGGCATCTCTATAATATACATTACGAGATTTTCACGGAGCTATTCTGTGCATTCTTAATAGAAATTGCTAAAGTGACATTTAATTAGAGCTTTCTCAAATATTAGTTTTTTTATTTTAAAACTACTGCGCAACGGAAGAATTTAAAGCATGCATCATAGTCATATGCATTGATTAAAGTCATCACCAAGTTGAGCATCATGTTTGGCAAAATAAGCTAAACATAATCTTAACTATTACATCACTAAATATACTCTTTTTTTGGTAGTAAAAGAGGACTAACATCCAAATATACTTAATTAAATCCTAATCAAGTTCAAACATCAATAAATAAGTTACACTCAATCTGGTGTTACAATATCAAATACTAAACAAAAGGGTCATAAGATCAAATCTAAATGGAATACAATTCATTTCCTTGTTAAGGCTCACCAAATGTTTAATGGGTCATGTTAACATGTGCGCTAATTGCACATGTTAAGCTACCTAAAAGTAGAAATTTAACATTTAATGTTTAAAGAATTGAATGCATAAATTTCAATAAAATACTACATTTATCTTCTTAACATGTGCCCTTAGAGCACATGTTAACATTCTCCATGTTTAATTTAGGGTCGACCCTGTAGCCTAGTCTAATAACATTCTCAAGAAGAAAATTGCTATCTAGGCCCCCCATAATGCTCCCAAACCCCCCCAAAAATCCCAGATACCCCCAATTTTGGTTCCAGGAAATTTTGTTTTGTAGAAATCGAAATCTAAAAAAATTCGTTTTGCAGGACACGAAATTGTGACACCACGCGCAAAAACATGGAACAAGCGTAGGACTTAGCTCCCAGTTACCCAAAATCATCAATATTTCGTTTTCTACGCAACGAAACTCTTACTGTCGTGTCCTACGAAACGAAATCTTAATTTCGTTTCCTACGTCACGAAGGCGCTACATTTCGTTTTCTGTGAAACGAAATGCGTTGATATGAACATGAGTATCACAGTTTGAAACTCATATTTGATAAAACACAAATTGAGAGAAGTTTGGGCGATTTCTAGGGTTCTAAAGGGCGATTTGGACAAATCTTCTCCAATCATTCGTGTGGTTAATCATTCATATTGGAATCATCTTGATTTCATTTCGTAAAAAATGAAATCTTGATTTCGATAACTACGGGACGAATATGCGCGCTTCTTGCGCAGTGGCGCTTGACATTGTTGGCCTGCAATTGCAATGTCTTTGCATAATTTCATTTTTCTACAAAATGAATATCCTTACTTTCGTTTTCTAAGATACAAAATGCCTTTAAAACAAGGAGGGCATGAAAGTAATTTAGGAGCCTAGATAGCAATTTTCTCTCAAGAAAGGTCTTTAAAACACCACGAATTTCTTATAGATTAAGCCACTGACACGCTTTACACCACCACGCCTTGCAAGTCCTTCTAGGTTCCAACATATGTCAAAATGAATAAAGAAAAAATGTTAAACAGTGTTTCCAGAATACTTATTAAGCATATTAATATATATATATATATATATATAAATTTTGTTTTGAAATGTATATAGTCGATACTTTAAAAGTGTAAAAATTACTATTTTATTACCATTAATTTTTTCTTTTATTTTTTGGCATACTTAATACGTGCCTTTATCATGACTAAAAAAAATCATAAGATGAGACATTGGTAATTTAAACACGTGATTTATTTTGTGCACATGTCTTTGCCGTGTGATCCATAATGGCTAACGTGTAGAATGAGCTAGAAGCTTTTTCACAAATATTAGGAACTAGAGTTCATCTCAAAGTTGTGAAGCTTCTACGAGCTAGTATAAGTTATCTCAAATTTGTGGACTACTATTTTTTTAATATTATAAACTATATTCACTTTATTGTTATGAAGAAATATCTTGTGTTTGAATAAAAAGAAAGTATAAAACTTTTCATCAGAAAAGAAAAACTCAAGTTTTTTTCTTGGTCGAGAAAAACTCAAAACATAAGATGATTTATTGCGACAGGTGACATAACACCAACTCTCAACTGTCAAAATTATTGCAATTGCTGAGAATTAATGAAACCTAGTATACTCTCGTATTTTGTATATATACGGGATAGACCTCCTCCATGATTTTTTTTTTGTTATTTGACATTAATTCTTTGTTATTATTTAATTTTTATAATACCTCCTCCATGATTTTAATTTATGGTAATAAAACATAATTTATGAGTACATAAAATTTAACTTAACTCTTGTTTTTTGTTGACAATATCGAAACTCTTAAGTTAGATAGGTTCACTGAGTTTGAATCTAAAATTTTGTAGTTTGTGCAAATTTAAATGGTGTTTACCACATCATCAACAAATAATTTTTCAAAAAAATAATTAAGAATTTGTGAGCAAGGTTTTAAATAGCGGTCGCGGTCACGGTCGCGGTCGCGTTAAGGATTTCGCGATTTCGGCTGGTACGGTTGTCGCGTTACGAATTACGGTCGTTGCGGTGTGAATTAATCACAATATCTCAGAAATCGTATTAAAATTATTGTACTATAATATATGTATAACAACTTAAATGTGAGATAAATGTATAGTTTTGAATTAGAAAATAGTTGAAAAAAGATATCACTTTATAATTTATGTTCATATTTGTACTAAAAATGTGATTTTTATTCATTTTTATTGGAAAAAATGGAAGTCTATATCTATTAGCATTTTGTCGCGGCCGTATTGCGTTTCGTTGCGGCCGTATCGGTGTTTCGTCGCGGCCGTATCAGCGTTTCAGCGTGATTTTATTTCACCATGTAAAAACGGTGAAAAACGGTAACGGTAGGCACCAAAACCTTTTTGTCGCGGCCTTTTTCGCGGTAACGGACCTTGATTTAAAACCTTGTTTGTGAGGAAGAAAAAAAGTAAATAAAAAAAACTCAGTTATCTTACAATGTTATTTGATATCAACACTTAATGCCATATATGTTATTCTCTATTTTAATTATTTAAATAAATTAAAAAATTTGTGAAAAAAGAAGTGAATTTAAATTAGCTAGCCCTCTTTTACCGGTCTCTATTCGTCTTGTACAAAATATTAATTTTTATTAATAATATATTTGCCGTTAAAAAAAAAAAAGAATTTAAATTTATAATTAATGGTACTCGTAGCCGATAAAACTTTAGGGTCTGTTTGGTTCAATTGAGAAGGAGGGGAGGGGAGGGGAGGTGAGGGGAGAGATTTATTATGTTGACAAAATTATCCTCATTTTTTTATTAAAATTCAAAATTATCCTTGTTGGAATATTAAAATTCTAGGTTTTATTTTTTTTTACAACAAAAAAAATTTAGGTTTTCTACTCATTAGATTTTTTTTTTGTTATATATCCATTAAATTTTTTTTTGACGTAATATATCCATTATAATTTAATCCTTATTTTGAGTTTATAAGGTTAAGAGTAAAAAAGTAAATTACTTCTCCAAAATTTAAAATATTCCCTCACCTCCCCTCCCCTCCAAAAACTTCGAACCAAACGGACCCTTAGAGTGAGAAATAATTCCCCCAAAAAGACAAAAATTAGGTTTTGCATGTGGTTTTCTTAATTTTTTAAAAGAGAGTCGGTAGGTCTTGTGTTGTTAAATGTTAAGTTTGTGATAAGCTTTTTCCACACACATTATACATACATCAACTCTCATAAAATTCGTACTCACCGATTCATGTTCAGCTACCTAGCTTGTTCATAATGGTATGTGCATTTTCTCATGTCCCTTAAAAATAGTTAGGGAGTTAATTAGGCTCTTGAGAATTTTGCTAAAACCAATTTTCTCTCCAAGAACCTTAACAATTATAAGTAATATTTTAAGACTCATAATCTTAACTAAATCTTGTTTGTTCATTTGTGATGTAGGAGACAAATATTGTGCTCACAAAGCCATTTGCAACAATAGACAATCAATCTGCAGATTCTGATGATAATTATAAAGTTCCAAATATATTGCAGCAAGTACTAAGTCTCTTTAAGAATGTCCGGTTAGGATCAGATTTGTCACGCTTCAAGGCAAGTTTACATTTACCTCCAAACTATATTTCTAGCTATATTTACATTTTATATTAATTCGAACCCGCAATTCCTCTGTATATAGTGTGTGGATTCGGACCTCTAATTCTTCACTTATGCACGAACTTGGTCAAAGCAAATTTTGTGACTAGACTAGAAAAATAAAATAAAATAAAATTGAATTTGTATATTTATAATCAACAATTGAAAATGGTTTTTATTTGTTGAAATTGAATGTGTATGTATGTATATTGAACAGCTACCACCTACCTTTAACATGCCAAAATCACAGCTTCAATGGTATGGTGAATGTGTATATTCTACATCCACAGGAGTAGACTTGATAAGCAATCTCAACAATGGGAAGACAGCATTGGAAAGACTGATATCAGTAGTAGCATGGAGCATTTCTACTACACGACCACAGAGGTTTGGAGTTGCTCCCTACAATCCAATTCTTGGTGAAACTCACCATGTTTCCAAAGGAAACCTTAATGTCTTAATTGAACAGGTATGTACCTTTGTTTTTTCCATGCTTTTAATGGTGTCAATTGGGACAAGACTCTATAATATAATAGTGAATGGAAGAAGATAATTGATCAAGCCGACAATTACGGCTCAGGGATAACAAATAAGCTAACTTATAGCGTATAAGCTAAACGCTATGTTTGGTAACAATCTTTTCATTATGGGCTTATAGTTTATTTTTCAGACGCAATTTGAAGTAGCTTATAAGCTTATAACTTATTATTTTTTCTTCCAATTTTACCCCTTAAAAAAATTAAATATTAATTAAACATTTTTTTTATGTCATTTCATACTTATAAGCTAGTTCAACCGCTAATTTTACCAAATACTACAAATTCAATTAGCTAACTTATTTACCATAAGCTAAAAGTTAGCTTTTATGTTATTCGCTATAAGTTCATCTCCTATAAATTACAGTAGCTTATCAGCTATCTTTGCAGGTTTCACACCATCCTCAGGTATCTGCCTTACATGCTACTGATCAGAAGGCAAACATAGAAATTATAGTGTTCCACTCTCCACTTCCAAAGTTTGTTGGTAAAACCAAAACTTCACCGCATTCACATGCTATGTTGTGTTCTTTAGCATAACTATTAAAATTGAGTATGTAGTAAACTTATGTTATGTGTGTATATCTGCAGGCAGTGGAGTAGAAGCTTACATGCACGGAAAACGAGAACTACGTCTCCATAATCATGGAGAGACATATGAAATGAATTGTCCTAATTTCTTATTCAGATTTCTCCCAATCCCTGGGGTTGAATGGGTTGGCAATGTCACTATCCGGTGCCTAGAAACAGGCCTTGTGGCAGAATTGAGATACATGAAACAATCTTTCTTTGGACTTGGAGGAAATCAAAGACGGATAAAAGGAAAGATCTTTGATTCACTCGCAACGAATGTTCTTTATAAAATTGATGGTCATTGGGATAGGTATTTATCTCAATCCCTCTCCAATGTTTCATCTGACATAAATATATATGGACACGAAACACGACATTGACATGTAGACACTAATAGTAATTTAAAAATTGAAAATGGTCGAATGAATGTGACCACATATGTTAGTGTCCTATCACTGTCAGGTGTTGGTGCTATGTAGAAAAAAAAATGACGGTCGATATTTATCTATATTATTTATTTGGATAATTAGATGATATGTTCACAATTCCTAATCATATAAAATAATGTTGCAGCACTGTATCATTAAAGGATGCAACTAATAATGCAGAAGTAAGAGTGATATATGATGCAAAACAAGTTATTTCAGGACTTCATACTCCTTTTGTTAAGGATCCACAGGTAATAATAATTGAAAACAGTTAGAGTTTTTATATATAGCTCATGCATGAATGTTTTCAGAGTTTTTGATATGAGATATTTTTGTACTTTATCAGAGTGTGTGGCCAACAGAATCAGCTCTTGTTTGGGGTGAGTTAAGTCAAGCCATCATAAACAATGAATGGGAAAAAGCAAGAGAAGCAAAGAATACTGTGGAGGAAACACAGAGGAATCTTGTGAAAGAAAGAGAGTCAAGAGGAGAAACTTGGATTCCTAAACACTTTATAGTAACTCATAGTAAGGAAGATGGCTGGAAATGTTCACCAATTCAAAAGTGGGCCCCAAATGCCCCTATTGTGACCAAATAGTCTTTACATGTATGGTAGTATTAGCAATAGGCATAAACACATCTCTATGGTTCAGTTACATAAGTTAATTTGATATGTGTGTAATATTGCAACCTTGCTAAATTGCTTTAATAGCCAAACAAAATTATGTTGAAATATTTTGATATTCCAATAATATTATATGGGCAAGTATTTCTATATAATTATATTAACTATTTATCAATTAAAGCCTTAATTGATTAAGTGATCAAATAAAGTTAAAAAAACTATTTAAATTTCTATTTAGAAATTAATGGATATGAGCTCAATCTATTTCGGAATAATGGGAACTCTAATTGGTCATTACACTATATATATAGGCTATGGTTCCTAATATATCGGACACACCACATATCGCCTCTTCTCCCAATTGACGAGAGCTTAGGGCATAAGGAGTCCCGGTTGAGGAAGAACCACATGCCAATAGGTGCTTGTAATCCGTCTCTACCTTCTTTGCTTTTCAGGTGCACTATGTGCTACATCGATCATTGGTCAGTTTATCTAGTAAATTCATCCATCCAATTATTCCGATAATCCTTGATAAATCAACATGTCGTAGATCTTATAATATATACATGCTCTCTTCTTTATTTAACTTCCGCACTAAAGTAAAATTATAGTTCTAAAATCTTTGTTATTGAACATGTGTTATATAATTAATTAGTAAATTAATTCCAACAAATCATGCATATTAATGTTTTTTATTTATTTATTTTCTGTTCTTTAATTATTTTTTGCATTAATCCATTTATTTATTTTAGAATCAATAAATAAACTCCAAAGTCATGTCTTTTTGTTGGAATGTCATCTAAACCTCACACCACGCAACATTTGTTTTGTCTAAACAATGATGGAATTCCGCATCAATATTGCATTTGAACCATTTTATACATGGTGTCACATCCAAATTTTCATTAGTTATTTTTAATTAAGTTTATAAAAGCTTTTTAATATTTTATTTTAAGAGGAAGCGTTTCATGGAAATTATTTAGTAATTGTTGAGGATCGTAGATTTTTAATTGAATTATTATAATGTTATTAAAATAATTGAAGGGTGATTAAAAATAAAAAATATTTAGATAGAAGGTGTAAATAATAAACAAGAGTGGAAAACGTATAGTATAATAAAATTGTAGTGGACCAGTGAAAAGGAAAATAGACCGTGTAGCTGTTAGTAAAATGGGGTGCATTAGTAAGTCTGTAGAGATTTGTGTGAGAAAAATAATAACAACTAATGATGAAATATTATAGGAAACTAAATTAGGATATATTCGAGAAATATATTTTTGAAATATATTTTGGAGATATAGTTTAAAGAATACGAGTAATAATTAAAGAGTATTCATTGACACAAAATGTTAAAATTTACTTTGACACCAAATCTTATCCATTTATTTTATTTTATCTAATGGTTGAAATTTGTTTGATATTTGTTTTTACAAAAATTTAAAAACAAATCTTCTAATAATTTATGCAATAATTTTTATTATTCCTTAAACTATATCTCTAAAATATATTTCGAAAACATATTTCTGAATATATTCTAATTTAGTTTCCTAAATTATCTTATCATTAGTTGTCATGTGGTTTAATGAAAAACTAAAATTCTTGTTTTTGTCCCGTTCTTTACAGCCTATTTTGTCCAGTATCATAACCAGTATCTGAATCAAACAGGGTACAATAAAAGTTGTTCTATCCAGTCTTCTGTTTTTTAGTAAATCAAACACACCCTTAGTCTATTATTTACACCCTCTATCTAAAGATTTATTATTTTTCATCACCCTTCAATTATTTTAATAATGTTCTAATATTCTATTAAAGCTCTACGATCCTCAACAATTACAAAGTAATTCCTATGAAACACTCCTTCTTAAAATAAAATATCATTTTTATTTTATAAACTTTATTAAAAATAACTAACGAAAATTGGGGTGTTACACACAATCTTAAGCCGTGGTAGCACAAACAACCCAAAAAGTAAGGGACAAACAAACCTCTCGTGCAAACCGTAACGCCCCGACTTTTAGAATATTTAGTTACTTAGAATTTATCTACTCCCTCTGTTTCTTTTTAAGCGTCTATTAACGTCGAATTTAACGTTCCTATTTAACTGTCTATTTGGTATTTTAAGGGTACGGTTTTGTACTCTTTATCAATTACTCTTATTTTTTTCAATAGAACTAATTAATGGTATATATTTGAAAAACTAAGGTTTTTTTTTTATTTTTTTTACATAATATATTTGCAAAACTAATTAATGCTATATATTTGGAAAACTAATTAATGTTATATATTTGAAAAACTAAAGTATATTTGGAAAACTAATTAATGCTATATATTTAGAAAACTATATTTTTAGTACATAATATATTAAATTTATTGGAGAGAGAAAACATGTGAAAAAATAGGAATAATATATTAAATTTATTGGAAAGAGAAAGCGCGTGAAAAAATAGGAATTAATGAGATGAGGATTTTTAGAAAAATAATAAAATAATAGATTTTCGTGAGATATGATATGAGGATTTTTAGGAAAATAATAATTAAAAAGCAAATCAATTTTTTTTTAAGGTAAATATCCTATTGCTTAATGAGAAAGTAAACCTAATATTTTTCTATAAATAAATAGGCAGAGTTTAGAAAATTAGGATTCCATTTTGTTACTTTTTTTTTTTTTTTGGCAAAAGGAACAAATATATATAAAATAAAAGTAAAAGATACAGAGACCGGGGGGACATTAAAACCTGACCCGGCTAAAACCAAAAGGAATACATCGTGATAAAACAAAACCAGGTACAACAGCCCTAATTAATCTAACGATACAAACACTCAACACAGGCGCAACTCAGCGAACCCGCGTACGGGCGCGAAACCAAGTTACAAAAAAATATGAAAAGTGAGAGCACCAGCAAGATCAACCAGAGTTCAAAGCTTAGTGAATGGATCAACCGCCAACACGGAACCAGACCCACGTGCCAACAACCCCCTGAACAAGCAGCAGGCGTAAAAGCTCTTTCGAGCAAACAGTGGAGGAAAACCTAACCCCTGAGACCTGCAGACCTCAACAGACCTGGAAAAAACAGAGAAACAAAGGGCACAGGATTCCATTTTGTTACTTAAAAACAGCAAACAAAAAATAAATAATTAGGAGAGTGCTTTGAGAGGGAGAGAGAGCCGCACATGAGAAGAGATCAAAGGGGAATAAGAGCAAAATTGCATCACGAATTCATACGGATTACAAGTAAGGGCGTTTAACCTATGCATTTAAGATACTGGAAATCATAGTGTTATGAGTTGTTGCAGTTATTTTTTGTTCTTGTTGTTTATATCCTTTTACTTATGTTGATTTCTATGAGTTTATCATTGTATGGGGTCTGAAAATATATTTAGAGATTTACTAGATCAGTTTTTTTGTTGTGGTTCTTTGAAAAGTTTTTTCATTAAATAATAGATGAAAAAAAAAAAGTTTTATAGACTGAGTTTTTATTTTTTTGACTAAGTAGATTGAGTTATTATTTTTTTGACTAAGTAGATTGAGTTTTTATTGTGTTTTACGAATCATGGATCGGGAAATATTAGATTGACAATTAAAAGTAACTTAGAATCATGGATCCGAAAATTTAAAATGAAGTTAAGACTAGTTTTCCTCAATGGCAGAAAGGGTCATTGGACTATCTGGATAAATCTTTTTGTAATTAAACACAAGTTTTCTATATTAGAGAGATTATTAAACATAATTATCAAAACTTTGTATCATATAGGCGTCAATATTGTTCATATAGTAAATTAAGATGTTCACATATTGTTAATTTTGTAGTCTGGCCTAAAGATCAAGTTATTCATTAATTTTATATGCAATTGTTGTTGTCAATCTTAGTTTATATTGTTGCTGTTGTGATAATTTTGTCGTTGTTGTTATTTTATCATTAATCGTTGAATAAGTTGTTGAAGAGTATTTTCAGGAACATACTCAACCCTGGTACAATATATATGCATTTAGAAAGTTTAAGAACACATGTGGGTGAGAGCTCTCAGAATCGGATTAATCGTGATAAAGTGGATGCGACCGAACGTGACCAAAGTTCTCGGTCAAAAAGACGCTGGGACAAGCTGAAAAAGTGGATTACACCGAAGAAGCATTAAATAGAAATGGAGAATATAAAAACTGTTTTTACTTCCTTTAACAAAGATCTGTTAACTCTATTGGTCGAGTGATTTTTTTCTCTGGCTACATCAAATTGGATTCTATAAATTTCAATTTTCGGTGATACATTGATTTTCTATAAATTGGATTCTATATCACAGAAAATTGAAACTTATATAATTCAATTTGATGCAGTCAGAGAAAATCACTCAACCAATAGAGTCAACAGATCTCTACCGTTGAAGGAAGTAAAAACAGTTTTCACGTTCTCCATTTCTATTTAGTGCTTCTTCGGTGTAATCTTCTTTTTCAGCTTGTCCCAACGGCTTTTTGTCCGGGAACTCTGGTCATGTTCAGTGTCATCCACTTCATCACGATCAATCCGATTCTGAGAGCTCTCACCATCATGCGTTCCTAGACTTTCTAAATACATGTGGTATCAGGATCGGATGATAAAATTATGTTCCTGAAAACACTCCTCAACGGCTTATTCAATAGCTTGAACTTAGATTCAGGAATGAATGCATGAATATTTTATAAACAACAACGACGACTCACGAACAATGCATCAACAATATTACAACAGCAATCTAAGATAATTTATCATTAACACAACGACAATTTATATATATATATATATATTATTTGAGATCTATTTTTCAAGGCCTCATTAATTTCCTTACTCTTGATATTTTGTGTGTATTTATTTTTGTTGACCGAAAAGCAACAACTATGCAATAAGCCATTAATTTCTCCTAAATATTTACTATTTCTGTACACGTAATTTGGAAGAATATGCTTCGGTCCAAAAATGAACCATTAGAGAATTTCATAAAACACGGTAATATTTATTGTATCTCATTTAATGTTTTAGTCAAATATATTGTCATCATTATAAAAAAGAGTCTTGTGAAACGGTACCCCGGACCACTCTTTAAGGATTTTATTTAAGGAAATAAAATTTTTAAAAAATTGAACATTTTAATTCCTTTGATTATTTCTTTTTGTTGCATTTTTTTTTGTACAAAACATTTTTCTTTCTAATTCCAATTTCAAATTCAAATGTAAAAATGGATGAATATTGATGAACATATTTTTTTTGTTACTGCATTCATAATTTAAGGGAATAATTATTTTTAATACTTGACATCTTTATCTATAAATAGTATTTTTGAGTCTCATACTTACCACACCAATTTTGAGTCACAGTTACTATTCTCAATATTCTTCTTTAAACCTTTATTTTTTTTCTCTTTGGTGCTTGTTATATATATTCTGATATGTGTTTGAAAGGATTTTTGAGTAACAAAGATCACAAATGATATCGTACTAAATTCTTCTTAATTATTATATATGTTCGATGTTTAATTTCTTGATTTCAGGATCATGTGAAAGGATGATCAATGATATTCTTTATTTTGCTATCTACTAAGGATGATCATCTTCCTATCTGTCATTTAATTTTTGGTGCTTAATATAGCAGGCAGAAAATTTAGAGCTAATTATTAGTTATTACCATTAATAGTATATCCCATATCAATAGAGAAACAAATTTGCATTTCAAATTATGATCGTAGTATAGCAGATAGAAAATTTAGAGCTAATTATTGATTATTACCATTAATAGTATGAATGTTATTTTTAAGAGAATTGATTTCGCCATTCCAAAAGGGTTAGCTGCGTAGCTTATTGCCCGTTTGTCTCTCATTAATATGTAATTATCCTATATTTATTAATATATATAAGTTAATGTTCAAAAAAAATTTATAATTGTTTCTAAAAGTAAACCAATATTGAAATTGAGTTCAAGTGGTTCCCTTAGACAAATAGTTCGTGAGAATAGACAAGTTTGATTTCTGATAAAAACAGATTTTATATACCTCACAACTAAACTTGATTATCAGGTCCCCTTTAATTTAATTAACAAAGTGAAATATTTGAAAAAGACATATTTTTGTTCATATTTTATTTTGAATTTGATTTTCTGTAAAATATGATCAACGATACGAGTATGTAATGAAGATAAACAATTTGTGATGACTGTGACATGAGAGAAAGAAAATATGAATAATTTAATAGGTGAAAAGAGAAATTAATTATCAAAACTTTTTATGTTTGGCAACCGAATAAAACAAAAAAGCCATTATCATTAATCATGGATTTTGAAAGTAAATAAAAAGATTAGTTATAAAAAATTATAATGAGTGAATAATGCATGAGTGTTATGAGAATATATATACCTTTAAGAAGAAGATGGAATATAGTCACTCTTTGAACGGAATTCAACTCTAGTTTTTTTGTGATGTTGACTCTCCTCCAATATTTCTGGATTCCGTTTCTTTTTTTCCTTTTTGTTATTTTGATTTTAATTTAGATTCCTATCTTTCTTTTACTAAAGATAGGAACTTATCCTTTTTGTTAGAGTAGAGGAGACGAGAAAGTGGAGTTAAAAAAATTAGTTGTGACTAGAGGTTTTTAGTAAATTAAATAGGTGGAGAGAAATAAGAAAATTAAAAAGAAATAATATACGGGGTGCAAAAATAGTTAACCTAATAAGTAAATTAACCTAATTTTGTACGGAGAAAATCCTATTATCTTGAGGAGAAAGTAAACCTATTGTCTTGAGGAGAAAGTAAATTAACTTAATTTTGTAAGGAGAAAATCCTATTATCTTGTCTTGAGGATAAAGTAAACCTATTGTCTTGAGGAGAAAGTAAATTAACCTAATATTTGTAAGGAGAAAATCTTATTATCTTGAGGAGAAAATAAACCTATTGTCTTGAGGAGAAATTAAATTAACCTAATTTTGTAAGGAGAAAATCCTATTATCTTGAGGAGAAAGTAAACGAATTGTCTTGAGGAGAAAGTAAATTAACCTAATGTTTGTAAGGAGAAAATCTTATTCTTTTGAGGAGAAAGTAAACTTATTGTCTTGAGGAGAAAGTAAACCTATTGTTTTCTATAAATAGGAAGAGAGTGCTTTGAGAAAACAATTTTTTTAGAAAACAATTTTTTTTATAGAGAGAGTGTTTTGAGAGAAAGAGTTGTGCGAGAGAAGAGATGCAAGGAGAAGAAGAGCAAAATTGCATCACGAATTCACTGCGAATCACAGGTAAGGGCGTTTAAGTTTAACCTATCTCATTTAAAATATTGAAAATCATAGTGTTATGAGTGTTGCCATTGTTTCTTGTTCTTGTTGTTTATCCTTTTAATTATATTGATTTCTATGAGTTTATCATTGTATGAGGTCCTAAAATATATTTTAGATTTACTAGATTTGTGTTTTTGTTGTCGTTCTTTGAAAAGTTTTGTCATGAAATAATAGATGAAAAAAAAAATGTTTTAGAGATTGAGTTTTTATTGTATTTTGTCATTAAACAATATCTTAACCGAATTCAATTTAAATGGTGAGTATAATATCATTAAATTCTTTTTTCTTTGCTATTTTTGTGTTTGTACTGCTGTTGTTCTTTTGGCACAATGTTGTTGTTCGATTTCGAAAGAAAAAGAGAAACATGTCCCTTTTCTATATTAGAGATTATTAAAAAACTTGAAAATAGGGGGACCAAAACTGCAATTAAGCCTAAACATAATTATAAAAAACTTTGTATCATATAGGCCTCAATATTGTTCATATAGTAAATTAAGATGTTCACATATGGAACATTGCAATCCAAGCTGAATATGAGTGTCCTCGTTGACACTTTAGTTTTTATCAATAATAATGGTTTTATATTATGTCAACCCTTTTATATTATGGATTAAAAGAAAAAAGTTTTGTTCTTCTCTCCAAATTAGAAATTATATCATTCAATACAATTTTATTAGTGAACTCGGTAACAAATTTGAAAATAAATACATTTGTGTCAGGGCTGTTAAGGGAAGTTTTAGTTGTTGTTTAGAGGAGTTAAAAGTCTAATTCAAATAATGAAAATTGTTGTGGTAAAGGTTTTTTTTCCATACATTCGTGCAAACATAAGGTCTACGTTTTGAGATATTAGTATGATGCACAAGTTAATTAATGTTTTTAGGCTGTTGTACTAGAGTTAGAGAAGCCACTTGTAGGGATGGAAGAAGTTAATTGGAGCTAGAGGGATGGTGGTTGAAGTATATTTAAATTCGTGAGATTTTTGTAGTTTATTTTGGTATTTGTAGAGACAGATCACCAATGCAGCAAAACTAGTTTTGGCGAATTAGATTTCACAATACTGTTACATTACATGTGTAAATGAGAAATGATTTTACATGTGTAATAATAATAATAATGTGAGATCTAATCCGCCAAAACTAATTTTGCTACATTTGTGATTTGTATCTAGAGATGTCAAAATAAACTACAAAATACATGAGTAAGATAAATATGTCTCAACCACCAATTCTCTCAAAGTATCATCTTCCATCCTACAAAACTACTTTAAATCTACTACAAAGCTTAAAAATATTAATCAATTTCTACAAAGTACTATTATCTCACAACACAGTCTATATGTAGCTTGAGTCTGGGGAAAAACTTTTACCTCGAATCTTATAGCAATTTTCACAATTTTAAACGCTTTCTCTCTAAGTCCTAAGCTTTCACATTTTTCACTCTCACTCGTCGTGTTTCTCTGTTTACTATGCACCCCCTTTTACTACTACACGGTTCACTTCCCATTTCACTAGCTCACTACAATTTTATTATAATTCACATGAAGCGTTCTCTCTTAAAATAAAATATAAAATATTACTGTATAAAAAAAAGATTTCACAAGCATGACTTTTCAAATTGAATTCTGTACTGTTGCTTTATGGTGCAATAATAGTATAGATTTAGATTTAAAGAAACTTTCTTCTGCATCATAAAACAGCTATAGAGGACTATAAGATAAATTATTTAAGACATGTTATCATTGATTTGAGTATTTCAGCTTGTTACCATTAAAAAAAAAAGGTATTTTAGGTTGCCACTTCACAAATGCCAATATGCCATCGGCATACAGAACAACTTCAAATTCAATCAAACTTACTGATCAAATGCAACAATGAGCAGAGTCCATCGAAAAGGTTCACATGCAATAAAGTAGACCGAATGGACAAATTGATGATCCAAATAGTTAGCATTGGTCAAATTAATCTATGATTTTGTGATAAGATATATTTGAATT
Organism: Trifolium repens; assembly: GCA_030408175.1. Lineage (NCBI taxonomy): Eukaryota > Viridiplantae > Streptophyta > Magnoliopsida > Fabales > Fabaceae > Trifolium > Trifolium repens. The sequence continues at coordinate 54,563,221 of CP125851.1, forward strand.
ACTAGAATGTTATTAAAATACTAATTGAAGGGTGATTAAAAATAAAAAATATTTAGATAGAGGGTGTAAATATTAGACAAGAGTGAAAAATGTATAGTATAATAAAATTGTAGTCGATTAGTGAAAAGGGTAATAGGTTGTGTAGCTGTTAATAAAAATGGGGTGCATTAGTAAATCTGTAGAGATTTGTGTGAGAAAAATAATAACAACTAATGATGAGATATTTTAGAAAACTAAATTAGAATATATTCGAGAAATATGTTTTCGAAATATATTTTGGAGATATAGTTTAAGGATTAATTAAAGAGTCAGGATCCGTTGATATCAGATGTCAAATTTTACTTTGACGCTGACTCTTATCAATTTATTTTAGGCTAAATTGCACTTTTGCCCCCCTAAGTTTCAGAAACTTGCGATTTTAACCCCCTATATTTTAAAATAACACTTTTGGCCCCCTAAGTTTTAAAAACATATCTTCTAATAATCTAAGCAATAATTTTTATTATTCCTTAAACTATATCTTTCGAATTCTCGAATATATATCCTAATTTACTTTCCTAAAATATGTCATCATTAGTTGTCATTATTTTTCTCACAAAAATCTCTACAGATTTACTATGCACCCCCTTTTTATTAACAGCTACATGGCCCATTTCCCTTTTCACCAGTCCACTAGAATTTTACTATATACTATACCTTTTCCACTCTTGTCTATTATTTACACCCTCTATCTAAAGATTTCTTATTTTTCATCACGCTTCAATTATTTTAATAACGTTCTAATAATTCTATTAAAACTCTAAGATCCTCAACAATTACAAAATAATTCCTATGAAACACTCCCTCTTAGGCTAAATGCATTCATATGTCCTTTAAGTTTTACGTTTGTAACAGATTGATCCTTTAAATTTTTTAAGTAACAAATAAATCCTTTAAGTTTTTTAAGTAACAAATAGGTCCTTTAAGTTTGTAATTTGTAACATCTAGGTCCCCCAATTACTTAAAAAATAGGACCTAAATGTTACAAATTATAAACTTAAAGGATCTATTTGTTACTTAAAAAACTTAAAGGACTTATTTGTTACTTAAAAAACTTAAAGGATCAATTTGTTACAAAGATAAAACTTAAAGGACCTATAGATGCATTTTGCCTAAAATAAAATATCAAAAAGTTTAACTAACGAAAATTGGGGTGTTACACAAGCCGTGGTAGCCTCTCGTGCAAACCGTAACTCCTCGACTGTTAAAGTATTTCGTTACTGGGAATTGATCTACTCCCTTGGTTTCTGTTTAATTGTCCATTAACGTCGAATTTAGCGTTTCTATTTAACTATTCATTTGGTATTTTAAGGGTACGATTTGTCAATTGCATCATTTGTCAATTAATCTTATCTTTTTTAATAAAACTAATTAACATTATATATTTGGAAAACTAAAGTTTTTATTAATTTTTTTTATACATAATATATTTGGAAAAATAATTAATGCTATATATTTGGAAAATTAATTAATAATATATATTTGGAAAACTAATTAATGCTATATATTTGGAAAACTAAACTATATTTGGAAAAATAATTAATGCTATATATTTGGAAAAATAAATATTTTTTGGTACATAATATATTAAATTTATTGGAAAGAGAAATTGTATGAAAAAAATAGTAATTTATTGGTGGATTAAAATTAAGGTTATTTTTAAAATACACTTTGGTTCCATATTTAGAAATATATTTTCATTACATATATTTTGAAGATATACTTAATTAGAGATATATTTTTGAAACATATTTAGAAAGATATATTTTTTTTGTACAAAAAAAAGAAAGATATCATTTCAATCTTAGAAACAAAATAATATATTTTCGTGAGAAATAATGAGATGAAGATTTTTAGGAAAATAACATTAAAAAACAAATCAAATTTTTGTTTTAAAAGTAAATTCTATTGTCTTGAGGAGAAAGTAAACCTAATATTTTTTTATAAATAAGCAGAGTTTAGAAAAAACTAGGATTATCAATTTTATTAACTTAAAAACAGAAAACAAAAAACAAATTAGAGAGAGTGCTTTGAGAGAGAGAGCCGCCCGAGAGAAGAGATCAAGGGCAAGAAGAGCAAAATTGCATCACTAATTCACTGTGAATCATAAGTAAGGACGTTTCACCTATCTCATTAGTGTTATGAGTTGTCGCTGTTATTTCTTGTTCTTGTTGTTTATTCTTTTAATTATTTTAATTTCTACGAGTTTATCATTGTATGGGGTCTGGAAATATATTAGAGATTTATTAGATCTGTTTTTTTGTTGTCGTTCTTTCAAAAGTTTTGTCATTAAATAATAGATGGAAAAAAAATATGTTTTAGAGATTGAGTTTTAATTTTTTTGATTAAAGAGATTGAGTTTTTATTGTGTTTTAAGAATCATGGATCGGGAAATTATTTTCTATTTGATATTAGATTGACAATTAAAAGTAATTTAGAATCATGGATCGGGAAATTAAAAATGAAGTTCAGACTAGTTTTCCTCAATGGCAGAAAGAGTCATTGGACTTTCTGGATAAATCTTTTTGTAATTAAACACAAGTTTTCTATGTTAGAGATTATTAAACATAATTATCAAAATTGTCAGTTAAATTGTATCATATATAGGTCTCAATATTGTTCATATAGTAAATTAAGATGTTCACATATGGAACATGCAATCCAAGCTGAATATGAGTGTCCTCGTTGACACTTAAGATGTATCATATAGGCCTCAATATTGTTCATATAGTAAATTAAGATGTTCACATATATTCATATATTGCTAACAATTTGTAGTCTGGCCTAAAGATCAAGTTATTCTTTTGATTTTATATGCTATTGTTGTCGTCAATCTTATTTTATATGGTTGCTGATGTTGTTGATGCCATAATTTTGTTGTTGTTATTTTATCATTAATTGCCGTTGTGTTAATGATAAATTGTCGTTGATTTTCGTTGTAATATTGTCGATGCATTTGTGCGACGTAGTTGTTGTTTATAAAATATTCATGCATTCATTTGTGAGTCTAAATCCAAGCTGTTGAAGAGTTTTTCAGGAACATAATTCTGTCATCCGATCCTGGTACCACATGTATTTAGAAAGTCTAGGAACGCATGTGGGTGAGAGCTATCAGAATCGGATTGATCGTAATGAAGTGGATGAGACTGAACGTGACCAGAGTTCTCGGCCAAAAAGCTGTTGGACAAGCTGAAAAAGAAGATTACACCGAAGAAGCATTAAATAGAAACGGAAAATATGAAAACTGTTTTACTTCCTTCAACTGTAGAGATCTGTTAACTCTATTGGTCGAGTGATTTTTTTCTCTTGCTACATCAAATTGGATTCTATAATTTTCAATTCTCTGTTATATATTGATTTTTCCTTAGTTGCAGGCATCATACAAATTTTAATGTATGAACCATAAATCATTTGAAACTTATAAAATTTGTCTGTTCATGCATTAAAATTTGTATGATGCCTACAACTAAGGAAAAATCAATGTATCATAGAAAATTGAAACTTATAAAATTCAATTTGATGCAGCTAGAGAAAAAAAAAATCACTCAACCAATAGAGTTAACAGATCTCTACTGTTGAAGGAAGTAAAAATAGTTTTCACATTCTCCATTTCTATTTAGTGCTTCTTTGGTGTAATCCGCTTTTTCAGCTTGTCCAACGGCTTTTTGGCCGAAAACTCTGGTCACTCAGTCTCATCCACTTCATCACGATCAATCCGATTCTGAGAGCTCTCACCAACATGAGTTTCTAGACTTTCTAAATGCATGTGGTATCAGGATCGGATGACAGAATTATATTCTTGAAAATACTCTTCAACGGCTTATTCAATAGCTTGAACTTAGATTCATGAATAAATGCATGAATATTTTATAAACAAGAACGGAATTCAACTCTAGTTTTTGTAATGTTGACTCTCCTCCTTATTATATCGATTTTTCTTTGTGTTTATTTTTCTGTGATGCATTTAGTATTTATAGAGAATATTTGGATGTTAAGATAAGAGAGGGAATAATAATATTTCACACAGTTTCAACCTCCAATTAATATCTCCGAATTTTGTTTTTTCCTTTTTGTTATTTTGATTTAGATAGGAACTTATCTTTTTTTTACTAAAGATAAGAACTTATCTTTTTAACTCGTGTATCAAACGTTTTTATATATGTTGTTTGTTTACTTTTGGACTCAAAATGAGATAAAGAATATCTCCAAAACTCTATCTCCAAAATACAGTATATGAATTCAAACATATCTGTGTTTGTGTGATTATTAATTGTTTTGACATAATAAAATAATTAATTAAAGAGAAATTAGAGTAGAGGAGACGAGATAGTGGAGTTAAATAAAATTAGTTGTGACTAGAGAGTTTTTAGTAAATTAAAGAGGTGGAGAGAAATAAAGAAATAATATTATGGGGTGCAAAGTTAGTCAGCGCATAAAAAGGGCGGGTGTACGTTAGTAAAACAGTAGAAAAGAAATGAATTAATATATTTTTAAAATACACCTTGGTTCCATGGTTTAGAAATATATTTTCATTACATATATTTTGAAGATATACTTTAATTAGGAATATATTTTTGAAACATATTTAAAAAGATATATTTTTAATCTTAGAAACAAAATAATAGATTTTGGTGAGAAATAATGGGATGAGAATTTTTAGGAATTCAATTTTTTTTTAAATAAAATCTTAGTGTCTTGAGGAGAAAGTAAACTAAATTAACGTAATGTGGTGAAAATTTTATTATCTTGAGGGTAAACCTATTGTAAGGAGAAAGTAAATTAACCTAATGTTTGTAAGGTGAAAATTCTATTATCTCCAGGAGAAAGTAAACCTATTGTCTTGAAGGAGAAAGTAAATTAACCTAATGTTTGTAAGGAGAAAATCATATTGTCTTGAGGAGAAAGTAAATTTATTGTCTTGAGGAGAAAGTAAACTTAATGTTTTCTATAAATAGGAGAGTTTAGAAAAAACTAGGATTCCCAATTTTGATACTTAAAAACAAAAAAACAAGAAAAAATTAGAGAGAGCCGCACAAGAGAAAAGATCAAGGGAAGAAAAGCAAAATTGCATCACGAATTCACTCCCAATCACAAGTAAGAGCGTTTAACCTATCTCAATTTAAGATATTAAAAATCAGTGTTATGAGTGTTGCCGTTATTTCTTGTTCTTGTTGTTTATCCATTTAATTATTTTGATTCATGAGTTTATCATTGTATGGGGTCTGAAAATATATTTAGAGATTTACTAGATCTGTTTTTTTGTTGCCGTTCTTTGAAAAGTTGTCATTAAATAATAGATGGAAAAAAAAAATGTTTTTGAGATTGAATTTTGATTGTGTTTTAAGGGTACTTAACCGAATTTAATGTAAAATGCTGAGTATAATATCATGAAGTATAGTGTTATTCTTTCTCATTCCTTTTTCTTTTGGTGAATAAAGGGAGAGAAATTTGAATCCTATATTAATAAATATTAATTGTGTGTAATTATGTCGAACTGTAAATCTTTTTGGACTTTCTGTTTAAATCTTTTTGTAATTAAATCTTTTCTATATTAGAGATTATTAAACATAATTATCAAAACTTTGTATCATATAGGCCTCAATATTATTGTTCATATAGTAAATTAAGATGTTCACATATGGAACATGCAATCCAAGCTGAATATGAGTGTCCTCGTTGACACTTTATAGTTTTTATCAATAATGGTTTTATATTATGTCAACTTTTTTTAAGGGTTTATATGTTTGTTAAAAGAAAAAAGTTTTGTTCTTCTCTCCAAATTAGAAATTATATCATTCAATACAATTAGAAATTATATCATTCAAAGTCTAATTAAAATAATGAAAATTGTTGTGGTAAAGGTTTTTTTTCCTACACTCATGCTACCATAGGGTCTGTGTTTTGAGATATTTATTCTGCAGAAATTGACTAATGTTTTTAGGCTGTTCTAGTGGATTTAGAGAAGCCATCAGTTTTGTAGGAATGGAAGAAGTTAGATTAGAGGATTGGTGGTTGAGGTATATTTAAATTATTTGAGATATTTTGTACTTTATTTTGGCATTTGTAGAGACAGATCACAAATGTAGCAAAATTAGTTTTGGCGAATTAGATTTCACATTAATGTTACATTACATGTGTAAATGAGAAATGATTTTACATGTGTAACAATAATAATAATGTGAAATCTAATCCGCCAAAACTAGTTTTGCTATATTTGTGATTTGTATCTACAGATGCCAAAATAAACTACACAATACATGAGTAAGTTAAATATGCCTCAACTACCGACCCTCTCCAACTATCCTCTTTCATCCTACAAAACTACTCTCTAACTCTACTACAAAAGCTTAAAAACATTAATCAATTTATATAAAGTACTATTATCTCACAACACATTTCATATTCCTATATAGTATGAGTATATGGGAATAAACTTTTACCTTAAATCTTGCAGCACTTTTCATCATTTCAAATTCTATTATAACTCTACGTCGATCCTCTTAAAATAAAATATTAAAAAACTTTTATAAATTTAATGAAAAATAACTAACAAAAATTGGGGTGTTACGGTCTTAAGCCATGGTAGCACAATCTGTTCTATACCCACTGCCGTCAATGTAGCTATACTACTAACAACACAATCAAAAAAGTAAGGAACAAACAAACCTCTTGTGCAGACGAACTTTTATGATTTAGATTAAGGCTACGTTTGGCCCGACTTTTTTCAAGCCTAGAAGTTGCTTTGTATTTAAAGTTGAAATTGAGAGCTTTAAAAAAAAGTTTAAGTTGTTTGGTAAATGTTTTATATGCCACTAACTTTTAAGAGTGTTTGATAATATGATCTAATAAAATCTCTTATTTGGTACTTTTAAGAGTGTTTGATTATATGCCACTAACTTTTATAGCTTGTATTGGAGCTGCTTTTTTGGTATTTTTCTTCATATATATTTAAGCTACTTATTTAATTAGAACTTTTTTAAAAACTTGTTTGGCCTGAATTTTGACTTAAAGGAGAAGGAAAGGTATAAAAAAGCTATGCCAAACACTACCTACTGCAACTAGAAGTTGTAAACATCATTGAACTTTTAACGGTTAGAAAGTAAGTAATCAACGAGAAACACTTCCATAGATATAAACACAAACTATTTGAATCTTCTCCTTCTGTCACCTAAACTCATTGAATTCTCATTTTTTTATCAAATGTTTTGGAGTTTACAATGTATTTGGATATTAATAGTAAAAAATATTATATTTCTTTTGACAAATGGGCCAAAATGTGGACTGTTGGGTGGTGAACTGAGTAATAAGTACTAGTAGTAAACATGCAATGATGCAACACTAATTTTTTTTTATAATCATCGTTTGACTATTTATTTCTATAATTAGCTACGATAATGAAAAGTCTACATTAGTATTTAATTTGATTGAAAAATAACTTTTCAAATTGAAGTCTCTACTGTTGCTTTATGGTGCAATAGTTGTATAGACTTTTTAGATTTAAAGAAACTGTCTTATGCATCATAAAACAGCTATAGAGGATATATGAGTTAAAAATCAACTTGGATCGCGTGCGACAACTATATAGTTAATGAATTTGTTACCGATTTTCATGTGCAAGTTGGGCTTCATGAACCCAGCTTAGAGTCCTACATCGGGAATAATAAATTACCAAAAGCGTAACTCAACTCACTTCTGATAAATTAAGGGGTGTCCATGGAATGGAAGTGTACAAAAACAATTCTAAAATATATTCATATAATAAAATATTAAACACAAACATGTACCTACTAAACATTAATAATTAATTCTTGCAAATCTGATTCACTTCTTCTATTAAGTGATTTCTCTGCAATACTTTCCAAGATAGGTTTCCATGACTGCATTCTACAAGGGCTTCTTCCTCCATTATTCATCATAGTTTTCTCTTCCACACCAACTCTACAAGGACTCCTTGAAGGAGAATTCCAAAAAACTGTTTGATTCAATAAAGGAGTGGATATTGGAGACTTATTGTAATCACATGGTTTTGTTTTGGCTTTTGCAGTGAGCTTTTTTGCTAAACAAGCCAAATCTAAAGGAGAAAAACCATCTTGGAGTATTGAGTATGGTAGCATGAAATATAGTTGACCAGGTTGGAGTTGACTATCTCCTTTCAACAATGGTATTGAGGATGAAGAAAGTAGCTGAATTGAGGTACAAACAAAGTGTTTTGGAGGGCTTCCAATAATTTGGTTTGCTGAAATTGGTTGATCAAATTCTTCTACAAAACCGTTGAGGTGGATTATTCTGATATTATTTTTCATTATAGAAGGTGTATTGCAAGAATAACAAACTCCCATCTCTCTCTCTAAGTATTCTGCTTCTGAATTTGTGTATAGATGCTAAATGAAATAGAAGTAGTGAATAATGGAGATGTCAAGCAAGGTATTATACAGAGTACATGTGAGTGTGAGGTTTGACATTTCACAATTTGATAGTCAAATGGCCAAGTGGATGGCTTTTAAAAGCCTTTTTTGGAAATGAAGTCAGTTGACAAATTATAATTAATTTGATAGTCACATGGATAATTATGTGTTTTAAACTTTTTAGAAAATGAAATAAAATAACAATGATACAGTTGATAAGAAATTGACTCATATTCTACAAAAATGTGAATTCAACTTCTGATATCAGCATAAAAATCTTGTTAATGAATGATATATAAGTATATTTATCAACATTCTCCGAATTTTGATATTCACTCTAAATCTGATGAATTTTCACAATCCGATTCGCCTAAACATTCATTTATATATTTTTAAAAAATGATAACTTGCAAATGGTTCTGCTTGGAAATACAAATATGTCATTAGTAGTAATAGTGTACATTATTTCAAATTAGTGTGAATCATCAACCACCTAACCGTGTGAAATGTGCAACACATGCATCCACCTGCATTATTGATACTAATTAATAATTAATAATGAATCTCAGTCCACTTGCATTTTGACAGAACTGGCAACGGTTTGTTTGTTGGTTCAATGCATGTTTTTGTAAGACTTTTCTAAAACAAGTTTGATTGGATGAGATAACACTTTTCTTCAGCCAATATGTCTATGAATTAAATGGAGATGTAACCATTATTAGAAAACACAAGTTTGATTGGATGAGATCGATTAGGATAAGATATTAAGACCCCTTGGGAACACTTTTTTCTTTCTTGCCTTTTTGGGTTGGGCCTACAATGAGTTAGTGGGCTCGTTTAGTGAGATGGACGTATACGGTGGAGGCTTGAGAACATGACGGTGAAGATGAAGACAAAAATATAGAAAATTCACTCATACAATTTGGGGTGTAATTGGACCGGTTTAGATCGGTTTTTAGTGAATCTAATATCCGAACCAATGAACTCTCAATTAATTCAGTTTGATTTAGTTTTTGGTGTTTTTGAAAAATGAAACCTAACCAAACTAATCGGTTTGGTTTATATACTTTAATCGGTTTTTTTTTCTGATGTATTTTATGCTATTATTTTTTTTCCAATATCACTCATATGTGAGGTGAGGGAGTCTGTCTGAGAGCGTGCTTCTAAACTAGGGTTTGTTGTGTGACTATATTTTTTTCTACAAGTAGTTCAAGTTGGGTCAGTTTTAGTTTTTTAACGTAGGTTGATCTTAAAACAAATACTAACTTAACAATATATATCTATTGGTTCGGTTTGATTTCATCGGTTCTTGAAAATTTAATATGAGAACCGAACCAAACCACATCGGTTTTCAGTTGGTTCGGTTCGATTTTTATCTAAATCATAAAAATCATTTTTTTTCGGTTTGTATTGGTTTGGATTGTCGGTTCAATTGAATTTTTTTGACCGCTTACATCCCTACATACAACTATCAATCCGGATTTGCTACTGTCAATTATTGACGCAGTTTCACGCTGTAGTCAATCCTGACCATTGATTTGAGATCAAACATTTCAAATTTAAAATACTATTTTATAAAATAAAATGATATCTGCCATCGACCATAAATCAAACAGTCAAAATCAATTACAGCATCCATCAGTTATAACATCCTACTATAACTGTAGGAAATCTGATTCCTATGGCTATCACCTGGACTTGGAAGAGAAATGCACTAACATTAAAGAATAGAAGATTTGACTAGAATTTTTTGTGTACTATAATTCAACAATAACCTTAAGAGGGATTAGACGGGTAGTTCAATTGGTTAAATTAGTTGAACTATGAGTTATGGAGTTGGAGATCCAGAGTCCGGGTAGGAAGAAAAACTAACATAACATTTATAATAAACTAACAACTAACAATTTGCCATTTAAAAAAAACAAATAACCTTAAGAACAGATTAGACAGCCACTGTATGGGATAGATGAAGATCTCCATCACAAAACATCCGGGGGATAAGTGGTTAGGTCGGTTGTACCAGTTCAATGAACACATTTGCTTAATTGAGAAAATTTGGATAACTAAATTCTTAGATAAGTGTTAAATGTTACGGATAATTTAACTTGAGATTTGCAAAAATGCAACATGTTATCTATTCTAAAAAATTGAGCAATTTGGATAACCTCCATTTAAACACCCCAGACAATTTGGATAGCATTAATGATACAAAAAATTTAATGTTTAAAGAATTGAATACACCACAATGCCAATAATTTTTTTTCACATTTATATTCTTAACATGTGCCTTAAGGGCACGTGTTAACATTCTCTTTTTTAATATATTTGTTTCTTTGATTAATAAATTTCCTTTGTATATTACTCCCACATTCTCATTAAAATTGTTTTATTTGCAACATTTATGTCTCAAAATAATTGTCACTTCAGAATATTAATAAAAATATTGATTATGTTTTTCATTAATATAATCATATTTATTGTATTTTAACACATCTAACTACCTAGCTACCTACGATTAATATGCTTCAATAAAATCAACTCTAATTATTAATGTTTTTTAGTAAATAAAATTTACTTTACCATTAAAATCAAAACAACTAATCATTTTTTTAATACCTACGTATAACCTAAATATTACATTTTTTATCAGACAGAGGGAGTATTATTACACAATAGTATTAATTATTATTAATTTAAGCTATTTATATCATATTTGTGCTTAAACAAGTATTTCCGTATGAAATGATTTTTAATTTCTTATTGGGTAAAATGAAAATGAAACAAATAGACACGAGAATTAAGGGGTAAGAAAAATGAAAAGGAAGCAGTAGCGACCAATCATGAATCCGCTTGGTGGCATTGATTAATAATTTTAATTTGTGAACAAAAGCATTTCCTTCCACTGGTTTCCGTTTCTTTCTTTTTTCTTCCCAAACAACAAACAAACAATAACACATTCCCAGAATCAATCTATCTATTTTAACCTACGAACAAACGAAACAACCACTATTCTTTCTTTTTCAAATTCAATAATTCTATTTTATTAATTTTAATTAACATTATTATTCTCATCATCATTATTCCCCATCTCACATAATTTTGATCTTTCGTTTCCAATCATTATTATCATCAAGATTTGATTTGATTTACGTTCATCACCATTCCAGGTGCACACAAATAATCTCTCATTTTCTTTGCTTTGTAAATTATGCAAGATTTCCGTATAGTAACTTCTTAGTTTTTTCAATTTTCTCTGTTGCTAAACAGTAAAATGGGGGTAGTAGTAGTAGTAACAGTAGTAATACTCTTTGATTTTCACCGCTTATGTATATGATTGATGCATATTTCATTTTTTTAACTTAAATTTCTATTTTTAATCATTAATTGCTATGACTGAATTTTAGTGGTTTAAGAAATGTGACTTATTTGATTCCTAATGCACTTTGTTTTTATGTGTTTTTGTTTTTCAGATTTTTCTGCATCAATCCATTTGGGGTTCATTGTAGGGACTAGGTTAGAATTTTTGTGTGTTCAAGAAAACAAGTGTTTTTGGATGTGAGGATTTTGATGAATTATTTACTTATATGAAGTCAGAAAAGGGTTGGCGTTTAGGGAGTATGGGTGATATGCCGATATTGCCCGGGTCTCGCCACCGTCCTCCCATGAAGAAACCGACGTGGATTATTGTTTTGGTTTTATTTGTATGCGTCTTTCTAATCGTTGCTTATATGTATCCACCACAAACGAGTTCAGCTTGTTACATCTTCTCTTCTAGAGGGTGCAAGACTTTTTCTGATTGGCTTCCACCTGTTCCTGCAAGAGAATATACTGATGAAGAGATTGCATCTCGGGTTGTGATTAAGGATATTTTGAACTCACCACCGGTTATTGCAAAAATATCTAAGATTGCCTTTATGTTTTTGTCGCCTGGTTCTTTGCCTTTGGAAAAATTGTGGGACAACTTTTTCCAAGTAAGAATTGACTAATTTATTTTCCTGTTTAAGTACATTCAAGCTATTGTTTGTCAATTATCGGTTTCCAAGACAGTTTGATGTTCCCTTTTGAAATGTATTTATGACACTTGTTTAATCACATACAATATCTGCCATTTTAGTAGTTTTAGTTGCTGTTCTGCATTTCTTTTATCAGTAAGAGAAATGGCTTATGGTGTGCTCAAATGACACTAAAATCTTCTCTGTGAGATTCAAATTCATTTATTTTGGGGCTTCGTCAAAGAAGTATTAGGTTCTGAGGTTTGGGTGGGAGACTTTGAGAATTTTATTCATTCTGTAAGAAAACTGAATTGGAATGGTTGATAAGGGGAGCTGCCTGCTTATCGTACCCTCAGCTGGAACCGATGTTTTGCATGACATTGCTAGCAGTCTCTCTCAATTTTGGGTAATGATGTGCAAAAGAGACTGTTGCATGATTTATATACAGCATTCCACAACAAAACACATGTTCCCATTTCCCAGACAAGTGCTATTGGAAACAGTTGTGACAATGATGTCTGGTCATATGCATGAACCCTTGCCTCAAAATGTTATTTGATGCTTAGTATTTTGACCTTTAAAATATGTGGCATAGCTATACAAGTTGTGAAATATATTTTCTACAAACTCTTAGTAATTGTAGTGTAATGAATGAATATCCTGAACTTCTTTTGTGATGTCATTGGTTGGTACTTGGTTGTCTATGCTTCTGAATTCCGTTCATCTGTAGTGTGCATTTACCTGGATGATGTTCTCCTTTTTGGCAGGGTCATGAAGGGAAGTTCTCTGTTTATGTGCATGCTTCCAAGACTAAACCAGTTCATGTGAGCCGTTACTTTGTCAATCGGGATATACGCAGCGACCAGGTACATATAGTCTTGTTATTGTTCACTCTAGTGTCATTTATGAATTGTATTATCTCATATGTTTGAGTTTATGTTCTCTTGCGGAAATCATACTTTAAATATGTGTCGTTTTCCTTTTTGTTGGACTGGTGAATTTTGAGTTTTGGTTGTAGGAAAATAGAATATTATTGTTGACTTGAGCAATTAACTTGTACTATAACTATTTTATGTATGAGTTTTGAAGTATAATGTAATATTATAATACCTCTACATCATAGATATGTTATATTATCCAGAGCAGAAAGGAGAATACGACGAGTAGCCACATAGCAAGGCCTGAGATGCCATTGTTTAGCTTTGGAATCTAAAATAAAGTATAAAACTCTATTGCACTTTTTCTTGTTAAACAGAAGTATGAGATTGTAGCATATATGTTTTTTTTTCTTTCATTGGAGCAAGTATAACCTCAGTTGGTTCAGTCTGGGTTTTAACTCCGAATTTACTTTATTTGGCTGGCATGATTAACTGGTATTTGTTTAATTCATTGATGATTTTTGTTGGTTCAAGCTGAAAGTATTTCAAAGTTCAACTGTTTTAGGTATAATAGTTGTAATATGATGTCAAGTATAATTTGTCTGCCTTCCAGAAGCCTTTGATTTTCTAGTGGGGGTTTATGTAACCAGAAGTCTGTTGTTTACAGGTGGTGTGGGGTAAAATTTCTATGGTTGATGCAGAGAGACGAATATTGGCGACTGCCCTTCAAGATCCCGATAACCAGCACTTTGTTTTACTTTCTGATAGGTAAATGGGTTATGAGATTGCTTATATTCTGTCATGCTGATTAATTAGTTTTATTGGTTTAATTAATTTCTGGTTTTTTACATTGATTTTTGCAGCTGTGTGCCTCTATATCATTTTGACTATATTTACAACTATCTGATGCATACAAATATCAGCTATGTAGACTGGTATGTGAATTATCATGCAATATTACATAGTAGTTTTTTTTTTTATTTATTTAATTGATTTGATAGTTCTCTCTGCTTTTGCTATCAATCTGATGTCATTTGCTAATGCAAAATTTTACTTTTTCACATTAGCTTTAAGGATCCTGGTCCTCATGGGAATGGGAGGTACTCAGAGCGCATGTTACCTGAAGTTGAGGTGAAAGACTTTAGAAAGGGTGCACAGGTATATTCTTACTGAAGCCATGTTGGAGATAGAATTCAGTATTTTAAATAGAAATTTTACTTATTATTCACAAGAATGCAAAATTTAAATAAAGTGTTTGTGCCCGGTTTGAGTTAGTCTCTGGCTTTTGACTGCTTCTCAATTAAATTAAATATTACTTTCTAACTTACGGAAAGCCCCATATAAGTTGATTTCATGGAAAAGCTCGATGAAGTAGCTTCTAGAAAAGCTGAGGTGTAGAAATTTATTACAACTTATAGCTGTTAGTTAGATCACTCAATGTCATTGTAAGATGATTTACTTTTTTTCTTGTCCTCTTAATAGCTATTTGAAAAGATTGTCCAGACCAGGGTTGCATACAATTGTCTTTCACAGAATTCCAATTAGATCAACTGAAATTCCCATTGTTCCATAGCATTTATTTCTGATATATGTTCATTAGAGTTTTCTTGACATATCAATTCTAGTACATTGCATTAGTCTTTTGTTATAAAAAAATGGGAAAAATAAAATTATAAATAACAAAAATTATACTTGTATGAACTTCTTTACACTGTCTCTTGTTTTCCCAGTCAGTTTCACGACACATCTATAGTAAATAACAAAAATTATAATTATACTTGTATGAACAAAAATTAGTGTTTTGTTTGATATGTGTGCACGTGATCCATTTAGTAGATTCATTTTCGTTGTTCAATTTCGTCTGCAGTGGTTTTCTATGAAGCGGCAGCACGCTGTTATAGTTATGGCTGATTACCTGTATTACTCAAAATTTCGGTCTTACTGCCAGGTAGAGTTATTTTTATATATTGTTGTTATTGAAACTTGAGCAATTTTGTTTGATCTCAAAAGGGTTTGTTAACCATATTTATTTCTGCTTTAAATTTTGCTATTCATCAAGTTAAACAAGTTTAGCATTTCATTTTATGAGGTTCTATATGCTGGGCTTTTGATTATCTCCCTCTAGCATATAAGGATGCTGCGTTCTGTTTGTTAATTTTAAATGAATTTGTTTTCAATATTTTTTCTCCAAAGTATGCATGCTTCGAACATTTTATGCAAGATGTTGTTGAAAAGTGTTGGCTTTGGTACTCAACGATTTGTTTTACCCTAAAAATGAAAACAATTGCAGCAGTGTAGATGCATGACTACATGTACGTAAACACATACAGGAAAAGGCTAAGGTACAAAGTGCCATAAAAAGTTCTAAAAGAAAACGAAAATGAAATGCCAAGAGTATCAATATGTCATTGGTCTCATTGTGCCAGTTTTGCACACGGGATTAAGGTGATCATATGCATTTTTGCAGTGATTTAAAATTTTAAATACCAACAGTTTGATTTGATGTTGCCTAGGACAATAAGTTGTTTCTTTTGTAGTTTGGGAAGCAGTGTCCCTTGCAATGCTTCAGGACCTCAAATCCCATATCTGTACTGCTTCTAAACTACATAAGGAACTCCTTATTGTCCTAGGCAAAGGCAATATAGAACTGATGTGCAAATGATCTATAGCTAGTCATATCGTATGTACCAGTGTTGTGGCTTAGATGGTTAAGATGATTAGACCATTTAGTTTCCATGTGATAATTCAGAATTTGTGAATTCCTAATATGAGCTTCCTGTCCAAACTAGAAAAGCAACACCTTATTGTCCTAGACAGCATAAAACTTACATACAAATTATCTATAATCACTTATAGGTCCATGAAGCTATGACATATAAATCTGATATTAATGTGAAATTTCTCAATATCACAGCCTGGTTTGGAGGGGCGGAATTGCATTGCTGATGAGCATTACTTGCCAACCTTCTTCCAGGTGAGAATTTCAACTGTAATATAGTTCTATTGTTTGTTATATTTTTTTCAACATTTTTCAATCTTCAGCTGATCAAACTTATGCATTTGGATTTAGATTGTTGATCCTGGTGGAATTGCAAACTGGTCAGTAACCCATGTTGACTGGTCTGAGAGAAAATGGCACCCAAAATCATATAGGGCTCACGATGTTACTTACGAGCTTTTGAAGAATATCACGGTATAGTTTTGCTAACACTAACTTTATAATAATCCATAGGCATTATTTTTGGCGAGCAGCTAGGAAATCAATGTCATTTTATTTCATCGCATCCCTTTCCATCAATACAAATACAAGTCTGGGACTATTGAGTATTGACTAGTACCACTGGAGTAGAGTTACATACATGTTGGCAATCCATGCGCATGTATTCTTAGATATTAGCAGAAGTGCTTGTGATGCTGGTTTAAAGGAAACATGCAATTTTGTTTTATGGTTTCATATCTAAAAATTGAATGAAACAATTTCACGCATAAGAAAATTCTAAAGATTCTTTAAAAGTAGGTAGGACTGTGGTTAATTTGTAATGACAATTCTTTCCTTTTTTATATTTAAAACACAAAATCAAACTTTTAGGAGAATTAAAATTGACATCAAGTTGGGGAATCCCCTTTCTGTAGTAATGTTATGATAGTTTGTAGTTAAGTCAAATGTAGTGCAATTGTGCAAGTATCTGTCGGCTGAGCATTGTCTTTTCATTTTGTCTTCTAAGTTATTTTTCAAGGATATTCACAGTAATTGTTATATTTGCAGTCCGTTGACGTTAGTGTACACGTCACCAGTGATGAGAAGGTATGGTGTACGAGATTTTTACTGATTTGATTTGTTGAGAATGAATAAACCAGCTTGATTAATTATCTTGTGTTTCTACAGAAAGAAGTGCAAAGTTGGCCTTGCTTATGGAATGGGATTCAGAAGCCATGTTACCTATTTGCTAGGAAGTTCACTCCGGAAACACTGGACAAATTGTTGCATCTATTTTCCAATTATTCAACACCTTGGACTTGAATCATCTTTGGCTAGTTTGATCGATTTTTTTGGTCAGATAAGTTGTTGCATTTGGCCCCCATATTGGTTTCTCATATGGCATGAGAGTTGTAAATTGCAGCATTGTTGAGGCTTGATCGCCTGCCGGCCGCAGATATTGGGTCCAAGTTAAACTGGCATTGCAGTTAGGGTGGCCTGAGACAATCACCGGTGACTAACAATGTAGTGTTGCTTCCTTGGGGATCGTTGGATGACAGAACTAATATTTTTCCGTTACATTTTTGGTTATATAAGTTTTATATTTAACATGGTAAATTTTGGGGGAATCATATCAGCTCATCTAATGCTTGATGATCTTTGTAAAACTTGCCTAGTGTTAAGTTGAAAAAATACAACACCTTACTGTCTCTCTAATCAGAAGTTCATTGCTCAATTCTGATGCTAAACTCTGTGATGCTATATATGTTGCTGATCTCTTGTCAGTGTTTTTCTATATTCTCTTCGTGTAAGCCTCTTAACTTGTAAATGTTTATATTTTAAAGTATGAATTTGAACTATACCGTAAGATGCGTATTGAGATATATACCGCATTCAATTCAATATTATAATAAGTAAGCATTTAGAAATGAAAGTTGCAACGAAGAAGGCTATTTGGAGTCTGATATGAGAGAGAAAAGAGCAAACATGAACCAAGGACAACTGCCAGCAAAACAACACCCTTCTTGTTTTTCAGGCAGCATGCCGGCAAGTCATCCCTGGCTCAAATCTACTCTCTACACTTTCATACAAGACACTTCAATCCAAAACTAACATTATTGAGATTCATAAGCTCTCATATTTCACCTCAGTACATGCACATTGCACATGCAGCTTAACATTATTTATAGGCAGAGAAGGCCCAATGGCAGAGTGAATCCTACATTTCAAAATCCACAATTGATGATAAAGTTGATTCCCAAATTCTTTCAAGCTAGACATGGCCCTACATTGCATGCCATGCTGTTTCTTATCCAAAGCAATCTTTGTTATTTCAGAATCAATTTTCACTTTTGCCATTAGCTAGAAACAGCCAAATGTTGACTTATTATATTTCCTTCCACACAATTAGTTGATTGTATCAATGTAATCTCAATTTCTAGCACTTGGACATGAGCAGTTGACTATATCTAGATTTTCCAGTTAAGAATTTGATTCTATTAAGTGAAATTAATCATAAAATTCCTGCCATTGATACAGAATTTAGAAAAGCAAAAGTGTGCCTAAAGTTGAAAAGTAGTACGTGTTATATACGCGTTATATATATAATTCATAGATGTGAATTAAACTATAATTTATCAAAAATGTTGACTGTGTTATAGAAATGGTGCTAAGAAGAACAAGAAGAATAAGAGTACGTGGTTGAAATCTGTACTGATGTAACTTAGACTGATATGCAGTGTAGCATCTGAGTATGTTTGACACGTTCACAGATAATCTAGCTATAGGAATATGATAGAAAATGCCCGAATCACAAAACCAATAATGAAGTCAAAATTCAATGAGAATCTGTTGACAATGAGATGAGTGAGAACAGATTCTGATTTAGGACATTGCCATATCAGAAGAATGGGGTATGGAAGCCATTAATTAGTTCCTGTTTGATTTATATTCTGTTTTATTCTATTCCCACAACAACAGTAAATGAATGAATCAATATTAAGGTATGGGAAGACATATTATTGGCTAATGTTGACTATGTCTCGTATTCGCTTATAAGTCGGCAGACACGGACAGGCACTCGAGTGTAACATGGTGGATTAAGTGGACTGTAATTATTTAGTACTATGCAACTCTAATTCACCGCATAATAAAAAAGTACTCCGTACATCAGCTACTTTGCACTTGGATACGAAGGCATAATTGGCCGAATTATATGTGATCAATCGTTGTGTTATTGTGTGTTTATCTTTTTACTTTAGAACCAAATTTGATATTATAAGAGCTGATAAGTCAACTTATTTGATTTGATTCCAAACAAGAAGAATGATTTTGGATAAGGAGCAGCATGGGAAAAAGTTCATAGCCACGTGGCGTCAATGTGTTAAAAGTTAAGGATTCCAACCATTCACAATACTCATCTCTGCTTATAAATTGGCCACAATGTTAATGCTCAATATCATAATACATGCTAACCAGTAAATGTGGTTTAAATTGAATGGTGTTTGCAGGTTGTTCTCTCTGCAAGTGTCTGTTATGAAGGGTAGAGAGAGTAGATTTGAGTCAGGATGGCTTGCCGGCATGCATATCGATGTACAAAGGTGTTGCTAGCGGGCTATCTTGTCTCACATTTGCTCACTTTCCTCTTATATTAGACTTTTAACAGATCTTAATTAAATGTATCATGTTTGCAGTAGTATGCATCAAATATATATATAGATCCTTACTATAGTTGTTTTTTAATCGAGCCACTACTTAATGAAGTCATGCCTAAACACATATATACATTTAACAATCCGAGAACCTTAAAAATGTAGGACTTTCTGATACAACATCAATAATGCTAACCTAATTTCTTTTGTAATATTTTGAAATATATGTTGATTTGCAAGGATAGAGAAAGGTTCTTATCTATCAATCCCTACAGAGAAGTTTAATTTCTCCCTCTGGTTTGAACCATGCAGTTACTGATAAGTTGTTAATTTTTGTTTTTTAAGACTTCATACAAGTCTATTTCAGTTTGCATTTTATATGCATGTGCTTCTCATTGTTTCTGCACTCCCTCCCTTCTTTTGACTCTTCTCTACCTACTTGGTTTGACTTTTGTATCTCTTATAGAATAGAATATTCATCATCTACCTCAATTTTCACTTTGCATATCCAATATTTAACACATGTTAGTATCCGAAACCGATATAATACTTATGCATATAGTAAGATTCAGTTACTTATATTTTCTTAAGTTATTACTGGTGTCCGTGTTTGTTTCGGTGCATTGAGTAGACAAAATAGTTAAAACTAATTTCTTTGAATAAGATGGTACAAGCCTACTAGCAGGGGGAAACATATGAATATGATTAAACAAAGGAACAAACAAATCAACAGAAGTGATTTCTCATAATATTTACAAACTCAAAGAAATCAATTCTTCCATCTTGATTTTCATCAAAATGCTTAATCATCTTTTGACAGTTCTCAAATTTTGATCCTTCTTTCAATCCCAAAATAACAAGAACTCTTTGTAACTCCATTGCATCAATAAAACCATCTTTGTTCTCATCAAAAACATCGAAAGCTTGCTTCACTTCATCCAAACTTGGCTCATTCTCCTCAAACACTTCACAAAGCTCCTTGGAACCATACTTTTCATTAAGTTCCTCACTTTCTGAGCTGCAAACAAATCCCATTTTTTCCATCACCATTTTAACTTCATCTCTTTCAATGATATTCTCTCCACTTTCTCTGCCAGCATTTGACTCATTAGATTCTGAAATCTTCTTCTCCTCTATTACCTCTGACTCTGAGCTGCTACCATATTGAAAATGGCAAATAAGGAAAAAGAAAAAACCAGAGAAGAACATGTAAATTTTGTTGAAAAATGTTAAGTATAGGTAAAGGTCTATGAAACCAAACAAGGGAGAAGTTGAGTTCATATTACTCTGTGATGTCTCCTCTGCAAAAACCATGGTTGTTAATTTGTTATTGTTAAGTTAATTTTTAGGCTATGAAGATGAGAAAAAACTTATCATGGTTTAAAAGGGTGGAAGAAGGGTTGGTTTTATAATTAAAAAAAGTTGGAACTTAGAACGTTGGAGAAGCTAAATTGGTCATCATGGAAAGGGGGAGGAAGGTGCATGCAGAAGAAGTGGTGGAAAGAATATGCTATAATAATATTATTAATATTATAAAACCATGGTTATTTTCTTGGCAACATCAAAGGAAATTTCCTGTTTCAAAATTCATGCATATATGAAATTTTTTTCTGATGGCTATTTTATCAACGTTGGGTTAAGAATATGACTACTAAAACTATAGGGTTTAAAAGATACGGTGCATGTAAATTAATTTTATATTGAGAATCAATAAAAATTGCTCAACGTGTTATGCCATATCAAGAAAGTGAAGTTAAGTAAGGTGATGCGGCGAAAATCACTCTCAATGCATATTTTTTTTTCAAAATTATAACCGCAATTCTATCAAAATATATATATTTTTTATTACATTGAAAACTTATGCACAAGCTTGACCACGACCTCTGAATTAACAATTTCGATATTTTTATCTTTTTAACACTAAAATACTAAAACAATATTGCACTACATATATTGTGTTTTATGGTCATTGTCATCAATGCATTTGTTATGTGACTTTGTTGGGCAGGTCAATGGGATATGCAAATAGACAAATTTTTCAGTACTTTCCTGGAAGTGACTGAGCACTGAGATTTGGGCTACCTAATAATTTAATACATTGTCTATCTATGTTTCACACCAAATTATCAATTCCTTATACTATACTCCCTCTGTTACGATGTACGCAAAAATCCGCAAAAATCCATTTTTTAGGTTCATTATATAATTAATGTACTTAAAAAGTAGATTTTTGCTTACATATCGTAATGGAAGGAGTTCTAAGGAGCAGGTCTTAAGTAAAGAGAAATTGATTAGAGGCTTTTTATTGTAAGCAAATATTTTCAGATCTCCATTCTCAAAAAAAAAAAAAATAATAACACAGCCTCTCAAATATCCTACCGGTATAAATTGTAGAAAAACTTGTAATAAGAGTATTCAACAGTTCTTATATTTATGTTTAAAGCAAATGGAAAATGTTTAGGACTAGGGATATTTACTTGATCAGTAAATGGGGACTCCCGTAGGAATTGCCCTCATTTGGAGATTCTAAAATGAGAATTTTTTTTCCGTATGGATGGACAAAAAAGTGCCCCACAGGAATTATTTTAAGTATAATTTCATTGATTTTAAAATTATTAACTTGCCCTCAAAAAAAGAGTAAATTATATAGCATAATTTTTTAAAATTTACTTTTGTCACTTTACTAATTATTCGCGTGCCCTATACCTCTTTTCAATTCACTACAAGAAAATATGGGTTTAGCTACGACACTATTTGTAGCTAATTCGTAGCTAATCGCTAGCAAAACAGAGTTTGCTACAAATTTGTTGTGAATTAGCTGTCATATAGGTCCTAGCATGGATTGGGCGGCAAATTATCCACCAAAATATTTCCTAGCTAATTTGCAACTAATATATAGAAACTCCTAGTTAATTTCCAATTAATACATAGTTAAATATTGTGAAAAGTTTATGCTTCCTAACTAAATTGCTAGGAATTATCACAGCAATTTTGCAATAAATCTCTATCTACATATTCCTAGCTAATTCGCAGCAAAATTCAAGCTTTTTAGAAAAAAATTAATAATTATAAAATGCTACTTATGAAGCCATGGCCAAAACTAAGCTGATTATAAATTATTTATCACCCATGAAATAATAATAATAAAAAAAACTAATTAAATGTGCATGATATACACTAATTAAATCTTATTACTGACAAATAAAGCAAATATGCATGTTATAGTACTTAAAGAAGATATTGATTATACATTAAATCACATTAAATCCAATCTAAACTACACATATAAATTAAATCGTGACACATTTCATATACATTACATTGAGGCTATAGAAAAATTTCACACTCTTCTCTTTTAAGATTTGGATTCAACCATATCAGTTATCAGATTTCTAGAACACATGCAATTGAAATGATGCATTGTGGTCTGAATTGGAATAAAAAATGAAGGCAGTCATCTAGCTATAAATCAGTATGTGTATGTACCTTAAAAGTGTAGCCATTTCCTTCAGACTTCGTGTATTTGCTTTTCTTTTCTTCTCTATAAGTTCTGGATCATCAAAAATATTAAAAGTTTCACTCCCTAGTTGGTGAGACACTAGTAGGATCATCAAAAATAAAAAAATAGAACAGCCTCATCAAAGATGCGAAAACAGAACAACTTAAAGATATACCAAATTACCCTCCACCTTGATCTTGTGGAAAGTACACCAAATAGCCATAACCTTGATTCAACATATATGGTTCTTCCTCACGCTCCTAGCATTCATGCTCTTCTGAATGTTGCACATCCATAATGTATAATCAGTGATGAGCAATAAAGTGTAAAAACTACAAAGTAGGAAACTACATGCTCTTTTGAGTATCAAACAATGTACTATACAAAGTATTAATCTTAACAGAGGCATAAGGCATCAAATATGCAACACAACAGTTTTTTGGGCATTCAACTGGAAAATGAACCGTATGCGGAGTTTCTTACTTTGAAGAAAATAAAAAACTATAACCACCAAACTAGAACTTGCTTGTAGTAGAAGAAATAATGTACAAGTAGACACAAAAAAAAAATGTTTAATATAGAACCTTCTGATTTAACACACAGAACATAGCATACCAGAAGTTGGACTTTAAACTCCTTTAAGTGTCTCCAAACCAGAAGTTTTCATAACTTTTTCCAAATCAGCAAAAAACTCCTTTTGGATCACCTTTCATTACTTCATCATCTTCAAATCAGCAATTGCTACTTGGTGTGTCTTCATCTCCCTCCCCACTTTCTTAATTGAAGTCACTGATCAACTAAAAAATAATAAGTCATCACAATAACGATATTATAAGTCATCAAAACTTGAAACTTGAAGATTCCCTTACAAAATAATGAAAAGCATATGAGAAAAGACAAATGAAATAAAGAAGTAACATTATTGAGCAAAGTAGCATACAAGTAACTAGATACAAATATAGCAGTAAGATTTCATCTCATAGACGTCTCTAACAATATTTTTCTCACCATTAATTGAGTTAATTGCATGTTATTGCTAGACCAAAGTCATAAATGAACTCCGTTTCTGAATACAGACACACAAAAACATCATAAAGAAACCATTATTGAATATACCTTACTTCTAATCCATTGACAACTGTGTGCATAAGGATGCCAGATGTCTATGATTTTGATGTCGTCCTTAACCAAGTCAACTTCCTGCAAATCAAAACAAGGAACATAAGCATTGTGCAAATAGATTTTCAAAAAAAGCACAAAGAAGAAACATAAGTATTATGCAAATATATAGCTGTGAAACATTAGTTAAGATAAATTGTGTTACTTTGAATTTATCAACCGAAAAATCCCAAGACAATTTAACCACATCAAACAAAAACATAAGGAAAATAATAAAAAAGACTAGCAGAAAGATAAGAGTAAGTTGAAAAAAATTACTTTATTCTAACTGAGATCCCTTCCAAAGTCAGTATACTATAGACATTCGACACGCCATCTTTGACCACACCATCAACAATAGTTTCAAGTCCTAACTGAGATCCCTTCCTGTATTAGACACAATATATACAAAATATGTTGACGGTTCACATCAAGAAAACTATTCAAAATGCCAAATAAAATCCTAATAAGTTTGAACAAAGCTTAGAAAAAGTTGTCTCACCTCCAAAGTTGTTTTCTCTTCCATGATAGGAGGCTCACATTTTCCTAAGCATTTGTTTTGTTTTCTCTATTTTGGTTGATGCATGTGAAGAACAAATTAACCTATTGTGAAGAACAAATTAATTTCTTAGTTAGATAACCATAAGGATACCATTCACTTCATCAAATGGAAAACCAAAAGCCACTCAAACTAAAAAAGAATCATGGAATCGGGAAAACCAAAGGCCACACTGCCACCAGTCACATAAGGATAAACAAAAAATGGAAAAGGTCACATGCCCTGACTTTTAAAGCATAGTTCAACAAATCTCAGCTTATATATTGGATAAACAATCCCTTAGACCATATAACCATATAGCCAATATAACAGTTTGAGCTATTAAAGGCTCAATACTTTGTTGTAGTATATATTTTGGGACAAATTTATACACACTTATTTGAAATTACAATACACTTTTAATATAACAAATTTGTATATGCATGAATGTTTCAACTTTCAAGCTCTAATCTTTAAAGTGCTACTGTGACACTTCATCTTTAATTAATAGAAATCAATGCTTAAACTAGAAAATCATTCCAAATTATCCAATCAACAACACTCACATAGAAAGAGACAAAAGAAGTTAACTTGTCAAACAAAAAAGAGTGTTTTAATAATTAACTCATTCTTAAAAGACACTAAAACTTAATTTGGTTAATGACGGTGGACACACAAACATAAACTAAATTTCAAAAGAAGCATAGTACCTAGTTCATTAAAGGAAAGAAAAAAGAACTTTAGTTATTCATGCACTTATCTTGTCTCAAACATCAAATTTACATATTAAGAACAATAGTTCCCTCATTTTTTAACAGGACTACATGTCACATTCATTCCAATACTTCCAATCTCTCTAGAATTATAGAAAATGAAAGAAGCATCTACTATATGTCAATCATCCCAACATTTGATTATCCAATCAAAATATATTCTCACATAAAAGCAATCATACCTGGTTATGTCATGAATCAGCACCAAAAGCAATCAAAAGCAATATCTTACAAAGTAAATCATAGGAACAACTTCAAATAAAAATCAATAAGGTAAGGGAAAAAAGATTCTATATCATTGGTCACCAAAAAAAATTCTCAACATTACTGAGCAAAAGGAACCAACAGAAATCACACCTAGCTTGTTTCCATCATCACTGAAGTTGCTTCAAGCAGAAGATACAATGGAGGATCAATGTTATACACTCTGCATAAGCCACATTTTCCAATACATCAGCACCATCAATCCAAACCTGTAGAATTAAGGAGCATAAGTATTAAATGCACATTTCAAAGACACAGAACATCAAACCTATTTAACATTCATTATACCTATCTGCTAAACGACGATAGCTCAAGCAGCATTAACAAGCATAGATGAAGCTGAATCACATTACTGAGATTAGTTAAACATATGATGTTTTAGTGAAATCACCTTAACACAATACGTATTGAGAAAGGATTATTAATATTGTGAACCCTAAGATGAAGATTCCAATACAAATGCAACCATAAATGCTGAACAAATGTGAAAATAGATCGGAGACAAATAATCAAAATCGATTGGAGACAAAAAAAATCAAAATCGATCCGAGACAGAGAGTGATGACAAAAATACGCCATGACATAAACTCAAAGATGCAAAAATGGATCTAAATGTAGATCAATTAGAAACAGAGAAGCAAAACGATAAGAGATGAAGAACAAAATATACAAAATCGGACAAAAAAGTAGATCGATAAAAGACAGAGAGAAAAGAAAATCAAACCGTATCGATTTGGTGTTGGAGAACCAATATGTGTGGCTGAATTGATCGGAGAACGATGACGGAAACTCAGATATGCACAAATTAATCGGAATATAGATGGAGAATTTCTGGAAATTGATCGGAGATGAGAGCGGTTTCAAATCGATTTCCGGAGATTGAGAGCGGTTTCGCTGTTTCGGATCAAGGTTCGAGAGAGATTGAATTTGAAACCGTAGGGTTGGGGACAAAGTTTCATTTTTTTCTTTTATTTAATTATTATTTATTTATTTATTTTGAAAAAAAAGTGGTGTTTCTGATCAATTAATATAAAAAGTATCATTTGTAGTAGAAAGTCACTTTTGTAACTTGAAATTAACCACAAATACAGTTTGTAGCTAAATAGTGGTAGCAAATCTGATATTTTCTTGTAGTGATTTTACCATTCCACTATTTAAGTAGTTTTTTTTTAAAAAATATTCTACATGAAAATCTACGATTTTAAAATAAATATCTAAATTTTTAATATATATTTTACGGTGAGCTTTTTGAGCTGGCCCAAACCAAATTACACTTGTGGCCTAGTCCAATATCATCACTAATTATGGCATCTCATTCTTAATCTCTCTCACTTATAGTTAAATATACTTCAGATTGGTTCTTTTTCTTTTTTTTGAAAAAACTAAAAACTAAATTAGCTCACCAGAGAAAATACTAACACAATTCTTACTTTTTTTTTTTGGTATTCAACACAATTCTTACTTTTGTTAAACCAAAATCTCACACATTAAATATATGAGCAAAGAATGGCAGATTTTGAACCTGAAAAGAATGTATAAAAAGTAATACTCTCCATATCAAAATACAATTTTTTTTGGAGAAAATTTTATTTTACCAAATTATAAGTCATTTTATATTATCAATAAAACATTTATTGCTATTTTTTCTATTATACTCTACTATTTATTTATTTTTCTTTCAATTCTTCAATTTATTTTTTTCATACTTTTATTGAAGTACAATTTTGTAAAATAACTCATAATTTGTCTTTTTAATACAATATTAATTATATTTCTTAATTTGTGTAATTGGATCAAAACAACTTGTTGACCATATATAAGCCTTCAACGACCTAAGCTCTTAGGGGGATTGTTCAACTTATTATTCCTATAACTATTAACATCCATATTTTTTTATTCTTCTATCTAAAGTGTTGATAAAATATATGAATAATTAATTTGATACCCTAGAAAATATTTAACAAATATTAAAAATAAGCTATATAATGCATAGATAGTTTGTACTCTAGTCCAAACCAAGAATTTTGGGTATATGGGTGAGGGAGTGGTCATGATACATAAGTTTTTTCTTTATTCAGCATGCATAAATAATAAAAATTGTTTAATGCACCCCACAGATTACTTAGCGCACCTCCTAAAAATTTGGGGAGTGTGCTAAGCAATCTAGGGGGTGCGCTAGAAATTTGGGGGTGCCCTAAGCAGTTTGGGGTATTTATGCACTGTGCATAAGTATGGTAACTTGTGCCCATGGGTGAATCAAATAATCGATACCCTAATTATCCTATATTTAATAATATATAGGACACTGTATTTATATACAATTTTAATATTTAATATATTATTGTCAACTTTTTAATGTTCAAATAAGATATCATTTGCCGTGAAAAAAAAAATCCCTCGATATTTAAAAGTTTTTTCAAGATATGTACTTTATATTAATTGAGTCAATTACTTTCTTAAATACAAGTGAATCAATTTCTTATCTTTTGCAATAGAGGGAAAGACGCAACACAAGCAGACCAAAAAATAAAACTGGAAATTTCCCAGTCATAGGTATAAGAATACTCGTGTATTTAAAAAGCTACATCATATAATTAACTTTAATTATTAAAAAAAATTGGGATTTATATTGTTGTCAATGTCATGTCACTAATATATGTTGCTATCTTTCTTTTAAAAGCTATAACCTTTAAAAAAAATGCAATATACCCTACCGTACCTCAATATAAGAAATTAAGAATCACATGCAAAGCTGAAAGCACCATTTCGTGGTAACATATGCGTCGCTTTCCTTGTAATTCAAATTCCACCAGCTTTGAATCGACATTTGACACACAGCTTTTTTTTTTTTTCTTTTTAGTGTAATATTTCCATTTGTATATAAGAAAAACAAGAAAAAGTAAATTAAAGTAACTTTTTTTGAACGATAAATTAAAGTAAATTAAATCGACTATAACACATCTTGGAAAAAAAAATACTATAACACATGCTGATCACATATATAATAGTGAGACTTACATTTTTTTGCCTAAATACTAAATTATATTAAATTTATTAAAAAATTTATCAAATTTACCGAAAAGTTATACAATTAAAATTATAAAATTACATCATTACTAAATGTTCCAAGAACTCTCTTTCTATAAAAATTAGAAGACAATTATTTAATTATTGATCACCTATTTTGTTTTAAATTAAAAGTAATGCAGTTACTACAATGAATTCCAAATATATTTCAATGAATTTGTCTAATGTTTCAAAATCATTACTAATTACTTTAATGGAACAAACAGACATTCTTTGACCCGGCTTATTTTCTACTTTTTTACTTCTTCTTAAAAATAGTAAAGAAAGAAAAAATTGTATTTGATTTCACTTTTTTTTATTTTTTATTTCTTTACTTTATTTCTCTAATACTTTTAAGGAGAAATAATGTCAAATATGATTTTATCCTTCTCTATTTCGTTTAAGCTGAAATAAAAAGTAAAAAATAAACCGAGCCAAACGGGGCCTTAGCTACGGCGAACAAAATGCGTAAAGTATTTTTGTTGTTAGACAAATTCTCTCTATTCAGTATTCACTCTAGAAAATAACATTATTTTTGTTGTTATACTTTAGCTTCTAACTGCCATAGTTGGTGGTCTAGTCCTCTGTTCTGCTTGAGCCTTGTATAGACGTTTTTTGAACTTTCTATGACTCTTTGTACATTGGTAGTCTACCTTTGCACATCTTGTGCTAGAGAGACTGTTTTTATTTATATATATATATATATATATATATATATATATATATATATATATATATATATCTTATTTTGGCTTATTAAAAAAAAACATTATTTTTATATTTATTTATTTAAAAAAAAGGACTAATATAGCTATAATTACACCTAATCTCAACATAAGTCCGCCCATGACGATATAATCTTTTTTAATATGTCGAAAAATCTTTAATAAAAGACACAGAACTTTCGTCATACTTTTAAGTTTAACCGAATATTTTTTGTACACAACCCGACATGCAAAATTATAATTTGACAAAAAGTAGTTTATTGATATTAGGGATGGCAACGGGTGCCCACGGGTGCGGGTTTCACACTACCCAAACTCGCACCCGAACTCGAACCCAAAGGATATTCGGGTGGTAAAATAACACACGCACCCACACCCACACCCGTTGGGTTCGGGTTTTTTCACCCAAACCCGAACCCGTAGCAAGAACATATAAAAATACAATAGCAACATTGTTTGGTAACAAGCATAGTTCAAATTTACGAGAAAATACAACAATAAAATTGAGTAATGTTAAATTACAAGTAATTACATTAAAATACAACAATAACATAGTTTGGTAACATAATATTCAACATATAATTTTAAGAAATTAAATTACAATTATATATACATAGGGATAATTAGGTAATTTAATATTTAAGTGGGTGTAATTTCAGATTTCGAGTGCGGATTTGAGTGATCCCAAACCCGCACCCGAAATATCGGGTGCCACCCGAACCCGAACCCAGTCAACTCGAGTTTCACCCGTTGACTCGGGTGCGGGTGGGCCCCACGGGTTTGGATATACTTGCCATCCCTAATTGATATGGTATATATCAAATCAAATGATATGGTATATATATGATTGGTAATGGTAACTCAATCACATAGCAACATTATTTTGGTTAAGAGGTTGGAAACTCAAGATCAGTCCTCAAAGCATCACATGAAAAGGAAAAAATAAAATGTAGCCAAGAACAACTTGCCGGAAAAAACTTAAGAACATATGACCATCAATGACATAAATATATTTCCGGCAAGTCATCCTTGGCTGCACTCCACTTTCTGCTTCTTCGTGTGAGTTGAGAGAACCATATAGAAAATTAGAGTTAAGCTATAATGTTGGAGTTGTAGTGAAGCATTATTATTAGGCTGAGTGGGTGTGGTGAACTTATATATAGGCATAGATAGATAAAATGGAATTTGAATTAAGACACTTGATCCGTTCGGTACGTCTCAATCATGCACATTCTGGCTCACCGACTTACATTCATTCATTCCTAAACAAACAGTGTGACATTTAATCATACACTGCCAGATAAGGAAAACAGCCACGTGCTATTTTTCTTCACTATCCACGTTAATATATACTACTAACTCTCTAAGCAATGCTGAAAAATCTGGAGATATAAGGTACTCTAGAATTTAGTTAGATACCAATATCTCTATGGTAAAATTCAATGACTCTATAGATTGAGAGGTTAAAATGGCCTATTGGGATAAAAATATTTGTTGCTTTTAGCCATTGTGTCGAGATTGCTACCTAGAATCATTGTTAGCTGATTTTTTCTTTCTTTGAGTTTAGGTCCTCTTCAAATAAAAAATCATAATTAAATTTTGAATGAATTTTGTTTATTAAAAATATAAGTATCCAACTAAACGTACACTAGATATTATTGACAATTTACCTTAAATATATACGTACATACATATATTTAGAAGCACACAAAGTCAATTTTTTCTTATCATCTAAATTTTTTTATATACACACAAAATAGTTAAATTCCCTCAACAAATTATATTATCTCAAAATATTCCATCATCCAAATCAGGAACGGATCTGTGTAAGGCAGCCTAGCCTAAAATTTTTTGAAAAAAAAAGTAAATATATATTTTATAAATAATTTTAAGTCATTCTGTATCGGTATAAATGTTTGTACAAATATCAATCTAAATATTAGTTTAGAGTTTATTATTGAGACAACCGTAAGTCTCTCATACACATATTAGTGCAAATATTAGTTTGTAGTCTATTATTGATTATTTCAAGCCTTTCATTGTACGTATAAGTTATATAGTTTAATCTTATAACAATCAATTTTAATTTTGTTTGTCAAAAAATAGTGGTTAACTAATTGAATGAGTAAAATTAGCAATTGAACTAGCATATTAATATGAAATGACATAAAAAAATTAATTTAATTAATATTTAATTTTTTCGAATAAGATAATATGAATAAAACTGAAATAAAAATTAATAAGTTATAAGCTAATTGAATTATCTTATCAAAATAAACGATAAGCTATTAATTTGGGTTTAATATATTTTGGTCCAAAGTAGATCTTGTGAAGCATAAAATAATAGCGATATGCTGTTTACACTGATTTTTGGTAAACAAATGCTAGTTTGAAAATTACTTGCAGGATCAACTAGTAAAATCCTTTTTTAAGGGTTCGTTCAAGCCTCGGGATTTACGATGTATTTCAAGCGTCTTTAAGAACAAAATCATTGTTCTTTTTAGTGTCAGAATCGCATCCAACACTTTTAATTACAAGTTGTCTCATGACAACATAAAAGAAAAATTACTCAAGTGAGTATTGAAAAGAAAGAGAATTAAAGGAGATGAAAAGAAATGCATAATTGCAAGAGAAAAAGGAAAATAAAGTAAGAACAAGGCAAAATTAAATTGCATGAAATGTAAATGGTGGAAGGAATCTATCTCTATGCACTCTTCAACCCATTTGCACACGCGGCGTGGGCATTTAGAGTTTCTAGAAAATAGGATCCAACCCTTTGTTCTTATTACAAACAGATATATATAGACATTGTAGGAAAAACTACCACTAGATCCTACGGTCTAAGTTAAAGCAATAAATAACTTCCTATACTAGAGCCCTACACTTGGCATAGTTACAAGACAAATGAAAATAAATTCTAAAATAACTTCCACTTGCATGTTTGATGTGTAGTTCCATGTTGTTTGTTGCCACGTTGATAATGCTTCAATGTAATCGAATGTCACAATGTTCTTAGTCGAATTCGACTTATATGACTAATTTCGACAAGTCTTTGTCGAAATACTCGCATGGCTAGTCGAAATGAGTTTTTCCTTCTTTTCCAAATTCTAACACCAAGACATTATCAATACCATAAATATTATAATTTTGGTGTTAACAGAGGCCCCCAAAAATGTTGTTTCTCGAAGGAAGTGGGAGGAATAACATTTTTAATCATGTCACCAATTTAGAGAAACACTTAAAAGCCTCTTTTCAAAAATTTAACCAATATTGGAGAAGTTTTTTTTTCTTTTAAGGATTAAAACCGATATAAATTTGTTCTATTCTACTCAAAAGGATAGAGATAATAGACGCAAATACAATGGTCTATATCCTCATGGCAAAATCTGGCAATAAATAAACAAAGAGGCCAATGCTTGATAGCACCGTATAGACACATTTCAACTCCATCATGTTTTTTTTATTATTTATATTTTTGAAAAAGTATGGTAAAATTTTACCAATTTTCTGGTCAAAAATGCAGTCGACTTCTTAATAAACTGTTTGGTCAAAAAACATTCTTAGAATGAAATGAAAATTCGACCAGGTTTACGGCATCTCTCGAACCATGTTTAACCAATATTTGGATTATCTTTTCATACTTGATAAGATCAACAAAATTTTGATCACTTTACCAATTTTAAAAACAACTTCCATCTTAACATCATGCATGACAAAGTGTTTCATCAAAATTTAATTTGAATCTTCAAGATATTAGTTTCACAAAAATTATGGTTTTAAAAACCATTTTCATTATGGTTTTAAAAACCATTTCTCATGGCCAAAATTTGATTCAAAATTTATATTGAAATATCATATTTCAGAATCATTGTTTGCCATAAAGATTAAATTACAATCTTTAAACGCATAAAGCATTGATCAACCCTAAACTTGAAAGGTCCCACTGGGTGTGCCAATTTGTTTACACTGATTTTTGGTAAACAAACGCTAGTTTGAAAATTACTTGTAGGATCAACTAGTAAAATCCTTTTTTAAGGGTTCGTTCAAGCCTCGGGATTTACGATGTATTTCAAGCGTCTTTAAGAACAAAATCATTGTTCTTTTTAGTGTCAGAATCGCATCCAACACTTTTAATTACAAGTTGTCTCATGACAACATAAAAGAAAAATTACTCAAGTGAGTATTGAAAAGAAAGAGAATTAAAGGAGATGAAAAGAAATGCATAATTGCAAGAGAAAAAGGAAAATAAAGTAAGAACAAGGCAAAATTAAATTGCATGAAATGTAAATGGTGGAAGGAATCCATCTCTATGCACTCTTCAACCCATTTGCACACGCGGCGTGGGCATTTAGAGCTTCTAGAAAATAGGATTCAACCCTTTGTTCTTATTACAAACAGATATATATATAGACATTGTAGGAAAAACTATCACTAGATCCTACGGTCTAAGTTAAAGCAATAAATAACTTCCTATACTAGAGCCCTACACTTGGCATAGTTACAAGACAAATGAAAATAAATTCTAAAATAACTTCCACTTGCATGTTTGATGTGTTGCTCCATGTTGCTTGTTGCCATGTTGATAATGCTTCAATGTAATTGAATGTCACAATGTTCTTAGTCGAATTCGACTTATATGACTAATTTCGACAAGTCTTTGTCGAAATACTCACATGGCTAGTCGAAATGAGTTTTTTCTTCTTTTCCAAATTCTAACACCAAGACATTATCAATACCATAAATATTATAATTTTGGTGTTAACATGCATATGCATAATTTAACATATGTTCGATAAGTTATAGTCTTTTTTTTTATAATAGAAATTTTGTGGTTTCTTAGATATAGTTTGTTGATTTCCTTTTTTGAATAGAAACTTTCTAATTTGTTGATTTGTTGTTGTTCTTCTTTTGAATATACATGTTATAATTAGTAGTGATTTCGTATATTATATGTTGTTTAACTGAAATATCAAGATTAATAACTTTTTTCTTCAGCAATGCTTAAAATTTTTAACCCCACTGATAATTCAAGTCCAGATCCGCCCCTGATTCAAATACACGTAATGAACCCAAAATCTTTACAAACATAAAAAAATTCTTAGTTGTTATAATACAACTAAAATAAAGGAGATATTGGTCGTGTCACTTGACTTAAGCTCCTATGACATGAAGTGCATTTTTTTCTATTGTCTTTTCGAATCTATAAATGCTGAAAAGGGTTAGTGTTATTCTGAACTGAATAAAGTTTCCTCTGAATATAAGGACTCTTCGATGATCAAAGGGACAAAGTATTGGGATGATACGGGTTGAAATAGTTGGAAATGCTATTGAATTAAAACACCAAGATTCCTCACCTTTTTTCATTTATTTATACTTGAATAATGGTAATTAAGCAAATAAATCTTCAGAATAATCCATTAGATATTAAATCCATATTCAACAAAATTTTAAGGTACCCTATTCAACTATTTTTATTCCGAGAATTTGTAGATGTTTATTTGTACAAATCAAAAAGGGGGTCATTTAATACTTAAAGGAGGTCAATGGGTTCAAATAAATCACTCATCATAAAAGATTGTTTGCCGTTAAAAAAATAAAAATAAATAAAATTTACTCATCAAAGATGTCCCGATTAATCTATGCAATTGCGGATAAGAAACCATAATTTATGAAAAATAAAATAAAAGAAAAGATAGAGGAAGGAAGGCAAGCAAGGACCTTGTTCATCAACTATGAAAACTTATAATGTGCTATTGAGTTACCGTGATGATTAGGTCAACTTCTACCAACAATGTGTTATAAATTTGAACCAAAAAAATATCTTAAAAATTTATTTATTTTTGACGCAGAAAATTATCTCAAGAATAATAAGCAACATATATAAATATAAATATTGTATTAAATAAGAGGGTTGTTAACTTACTTCTATCTAAACATCTGGGAGTAAATTAGCAAGTCTACTTCCACTTGCCTTTTACTGAAAATTCTAACATTCTTTTTGTAACCACTAAGTATGTTAGGTGGGAATAGGCTAGGCCGAGTTAGGCTTTGCCAAGCCTGAGCCTGGCCTGTCATAAAAATCTAAGGCCTAAGCCTGGCCTGTGGCCTATCATAGGCTTATCTTTTAGGCCTGAGTCTGGCCTTTTGAAAGCCTATTGTGGCTTATTAACCTGTTTAAAAGCCTATTTTTCATGAACATATTTAAATAAAAAATTATATTTATTTTTAAAATTACTTATGAACTAATAAATCAACGTCCTTTTGTTATTTAACATGATATTTTACAGAATTTGATTATACATGTCATTATATTTCAATTCTAGTTTATAATAATACATTTATATATGTGAAAAACTAATGTAGATTAATAAACTTAAATTATTGAAAAAGTTAATAAATATATAATTTAATCAAAGTACAAATTTTAATATATAAATAATAATAGTATTAAAAATATTATTCATATTAATTTAAATAGGCCGGCCTAGTAGGCTTAAAAAGCTTTTTTAATAGCCTGCGGCTTGGCCTATTTAACAAAATAGGCTTATGAAAAAGCTTTGGCCTGCCCTATTTAAAGAAATAGGTTGGCCTGGCCTGAGCCTATATAGGCTAGGCCTTAAGGCCTCGTAGGCAAGTATGTAGGTATTAGTGTAATTTCTTAATCACCCAACAAGTATGTCTTATGTTGTATTTTTTAATGTTTCAATTAATGTTTTACTTAAGATTAGTAATTTTTTAATTTTTTTTATCAAGCTAATCTCTTATATTTTTTTAGTGGTTAGTTTATTAAGAAAATCCTTTTTCTTGATGTGATTAAAAAATATTGTTTAAGAAATCGATAATATATAGGATATTATATGTACTGTATATGCTAACAGTAATCTCTTTTTTTTAAGCATGAACGTAACATTTTAAATAATAATAATAATAATAATGGAGAATTGTACAAAAATATCATAATATAATTTATGGGTAACCAAAATAAAATTAAAATATGAAAACCATTGCTGCAAATAATTAAAACGTGCACAGATGTTGAAAATAAAGATAGAAATTGATTTAATTTTTTGACATAGAAGTTCAGAATTTTAGATATATGCTATATAGAGATATAATTGGAAGAAATTAATACCAAGGGAATAAAAATAACAAAAAGGAAAATAAATTAATATTGAAATTAAGGAAATTTTAAAAAAAAAAGCAAGTTACTAAAATACCCTTTTACTAATAGTGTTTTTAAACAATAAAATGTGGCTTTATGGTAAAGACAAGTGGGAATAGGCTTGCTAACTTACTTCCACAAGTTTTCGGGTGGGAGTAAGTTAGCAATCCCTATTCGATAAATATTAATGAGAGTAAAATAAAAATAGAGATCACGTACTTAAATTTGTCATTTATGATAATACATTAATTTGTTGTCGATAACTAACTCTTATATGTAGAATTTTATAAGTAATTTGAAAATCAACTGGATTTCGAATTGCAAGTAATTCAATAAGCGAGTTCGAAATGCATCAAGGGAGTTTCGAAAGACACAAGCGCACCAAAAGAAGGAGTTTTTCCAGCAAAATTCAAATAGCATGAAAAGATTGGAGCGAATAGTTTTCAAAGGACAATTGTCCTATACGTGATATTACATAGAAGGATCGAAGACAGATATTCAACTTCTCAAATTTTCTTATAAATAGAAGAATCTTAAACTATTTTAGGGGGTTAATTTCCAAGAGAAAAAATACACAGCCTAAAATATAAACACATCCACGCGCAAACACACAAAACGTACAAGGATAACTTCTTACATGGCTGTAAATCTCTATTGATGTTTGAAACTCAACTTATTTTATATGCAATTTACCTTTACAATTCATAGCATTTATTAGATTACATTTACCCAAAAAGACACTAAAACTACACAAATTCAAAACTAATTGTAAACATGTTAATTGAATAACCCACACAAAATCTAATCCAAGTCTAGAGTGTCCTTTAGATTCAATGTATTGGGGTGACCATAGAAAGTTCACATCAACTAACTTTTCAAAATTATTTACAAGAGCTATAGCCACTTACAGTTATTGATTTAAAGCTTTACATTCTTGTTATTCCACATATCAAGATAATCTACTAAACATTATTCATTTGCATTTTGCATAAACAAGATTTCTGACTATGTTGCTTATGGTGGTCGGAATCAGCTACACCTATTCTGTAACTATTTCTGATAAACCTCCTACAAAACTACCAGCTCCTGAATGTCTATGCCTGCCACAACATTCCTTCATGTAACTCTTGCAACATCCACCAACTTCTCTCTTGTCAAAACTAATACAAGCATGCATAATTGATGATTCGATCGATTCCTTTGAAGAACAATCATTCTTGCAACATGAACTAATTTCTTTCTCATTCAAAACCTCACAGCTACCACACTCAACAGGCAAAATCTCACATGGTTTGGAGCAGTCTTTACAGGAATCTTTTTGTTTGTCTGACAAACTTGAACAGCCGTGCTTCGAGGATGATTCAATGTGCTCAGTTATGATGTCGATGGATATTTCATCTGTCTCGTGCTCCTTAAAATCAGAATGACAACCTGATTTTTTGTGATGAATGTCATGAATGGTTCCATGGTCGTGAATATGGTTCGAGTGGCAATGCTTAGTAAATTGTTGGCTTTCTTTTTCGTCACAGGAATGGAGATGACACGGAGAACCAAGTGAAGTGCTATCACGAGTAACCATGTCAATATCTTGGTTGTGGCAGTGTTTTTCTCCATGGGACTTATGTGCTAAACAATTGCCATGACTGTGTACCGAAGCTGCAACAGTATCTTCGACATTTAGAGCCACATTGTGTGAATCTGAACAACACTTGTTTTCAATATCATGCTTGTGGACTACATCTTGATTATTGTCACATCTTCCATGATGACAGTGATCTGATTCATGTAATTCATCACTTCCTTTACATTGATCATGATTCTCCATGTTTTTGAGATGATCAACATTTCCACTTAAACTTGGATTTGAAGTGCAGGGTGGATTCTTTGAGGAACATGGCTGGGAGGCACACTTCTTGGGCACGACCTTTTCTGAGCAACAATTCTTATGACTATGATGTTGATGTTGATGCGGATGCTGATGGTGATGGTGATGTTGATCATGATGATGATGATGATGATGAGAGGATCCGCTGTTAGTGTCACCACATCCATGTTTGTGGACATGATGTTGAGCGGATGATTTACAACTTTTTCCGTCATGTTTGTGACTTTTTCGCAAAAGTAACATGCTGTTTAAGATGACCAACAGACATGTTCCAACATCAGCAAGAACTGCTGCCCAAACAATCGGGTGACCAGCAATTGCCAAGGCAAGGATTGCAACCTTAGTGACCACGGACAATATAATGTTCTCTATCACCTTCCTTCTAGATTTCCGAGCAAGCTTAATTGCTTCTGGGATTTTTCTGAGGTCATTCGACATAAGAATGATGTCTCCAGTTTCGGTTGCTAATGCCGAACCTGAAATTCCCATCGATATTCCAATATCAGCTAAAGCTAATGCCGGCGCATCATTGATACCATCTCCTAGCATGGCTGTTGGGCCTTCCCTTTTAAATTCCGAGATGATTTTTACCTTCCCCTCCGGTAACAGTTCTGCATGGACTACCTCCAGGGCATTACCTAACTGTAGATGAAATAACACATGCCATTAGAATTTAACTTGTCCATGATAAGTAAATCCTATACCTAAATTTAATTCATCTTTCACAACACTAAAGTTCATTTCGTTCTAGAATATAGAATCTAATATTTGAATACCGCAACCTAAATTTAGAACCAAAAGGCCTATATTATATTCATGAGGGATTAGCCCTATGACATCACATACCTGTTCCTGTGCTTGCATTGCAGCTGATTGGCAATCTCCGGTGAGCATTGCGGTTTTGATTCCCATCAACTTTAGCTTCCTTATTGCCTCCTGAACCCCTGATCGACACGCATCAGATAGAGAGAAAATTCCAACTGGGGTTGATCCTGAGTATATGTAGCCAATAGTCTTTCCTCCATGAACATCGCCTTCTAAGCTCGGAACAACTACATAAAACCAAACACAGTAAACTTTTTACTCAGTTTAAAAAAAAAAACAGGTAATGTCACCATAGGAAAGAGCTTTCTCACCGGTTTCAGACCCTGCTCTTGTGGCGATTTTTTTGTTTCCAATGTAGAGAACTCTGTCATCAATTTTACCACAGATTCCTTCTCCAGGGAAATTTTCAAAATCTGTCACCTTTTCCGGATTTGGTTCAATGGAGAGAGACCTTCCGTGATCAATAATTGCTTCGGCCAATGGATGGCTTGACTTGCTCTCAATACTTGACACCCTGAAAAGTGTTATGTTTGTTAATCTCTCATTTTATTTATCTCCAAATCCATATTCAAAGGGAAATGTACTTTAATATCAAAATTTTGATATTGAATACGGTGTCCTTTTGTTTTTGTGCATATTCTTAAAATATGTGCAAGTTGTAGGAGACGACAACTAAGAAAAAACACATACGGTGTTTGTATTTTGATATTCAAATAACACAACTAAATTCAAAATTAGGCATAATAATTTCCTTTTATTTTTCGTCACTTCAAAGAAAATTGTACAGAAAAATAAGAGAAGGGAAATGAGGGTCATCCTCACCAGTAAATTAATGTGTTCAAATCAATGTCATCTGAAAGAGACTGAAAATTTGTGACCACAAATTCACCCTTTGTTATAGTACCAGTTTTGTCAAAAGCCATAATTTTAATTTTTGCAAGTGTTTCAAGAGAATCACCCCCTTTGATGAGAAGACCAGAAGTAGCTGCTTTTGTATAAGCACAAAAAGTTGCAACTGGTGTTGAAAGTACAAGTGCACATGGACATGCACTTACTAAAACAACTAGTGCAAAGTGAAGCCAATATTTTTCATTATGTACTTTTAATGCAATTGGAACCACTGCTACAAGAGTTGATATCACTACAACAGCTGAAAATATTACCACAAAACAATAAGGCCATGGTAGAAAAAATCAAGTTTACTATTAAGTTCTATTTATGTTTCTTAATTCAGGTAAAATTAATCTTTGACTAACCTGGAGTATAAAACTTGGCAAACTTGTCTATCAATCTCTGAGTGCTGGTTTTGCTGTTTTGAGCTTCTTCAACTAATTTTGCCATTTTAGCCACCACACAATCTTCAGCTAATGCAGTAGTCTTCACACTAATATAACCTTTTAACCAATAAAAAAGTATATTAACTTCCCTAAATCAGTCTAAGAAATAGAAATTTACATCTCAATCCTATGAAGCATGAACGCTCTTCAGATTAGGTGTGTCCCAGTGTCAGACACCAACACTGGGACACACCTATATCAATATCCGTGTCTGTGCTTCATAGTGTCTAACTTTTGTGCCATTGGAGACTAGAAATTTACCATTTAGATTGATTGTGCCAGCCCATACAGTAGAGTCTTTTTGTTTGGCTACAGGGAATGATTCCCCGGTCAGTGTTTTCTCGTCAACTTCGCAGTTACCATCTAAAACGACTCCATCAATAGGTATAACCTCTCCTGCTTTAACTGCTAATATTGTGCTTATTTTCACCTCATCAACATCTACAACCTCTCCTGTTTCAGCTATCACTGCTTTTTGCGGAGTAATACTCATCAACGACGACATCACTGCATTTGCCTGAATATATACACATTACAAAGTTACAAGTTTTACATCTTGTTCTTGACTTCTTGTGCAAGCAACAAGGAAATAATTGTATTTTTCTTCGGTACAAGATTGTTTATAGTTAATAGTACGTTTATATCGTTACAATCATCGTCCTTAACTTTGATGATTGAAGAATGAGTCCACTAATTTCTGATTAATTATTCAGGATTAGTTGTTAAGCCAGTTTAAAGCATGAAAAATAATAAATAAAGACCTTGTGGCTAGCCCTTGACTCTAACCATTCTGCAATTGAGAAGAGGAAAACAATGGTGCCTGCTTCTAAATAATCTTCCATAGCAATTGTCCCAATAACTGTCAAATTAAAAAATTAAAGTCAGTGGAGCTGAACATCACAACACAAATGGATAATGAGTAGATGCTTTAACAATGGTGACACAACTCATGTAACCTATAGTTTCATTAATTTTTTATATTGAATGGTTTTGTCAATGAATTTAAATGTTGAGTTGATTTTGCCATGTGAGTATCAAGAGCAAGAGGTTATCTTTTAATAATATACTCTTTAGAGATTAGAAGATAGTTATGCATTACTTACTAGTTAGTAGTTCTCCAATTCTTTCTCTCTTTAGGAGTGTGACTAAGGCCAAAAGTTGGTTAGGGACCTAAGTCACATTACATGAATGAGTTGAGTTGTTACCTAACTTGAGTTAGGCACATAAAGTAACATTCGGTAAATTCATTGTGTTAGACTATCAAAAAGTGCTCTATCAACAAACTATGTGGGTTTTTTTTTTCTTTCTATTTGGATCAAATAGATTAATTTTTTTTTTCTATCAATTTTCTCTTTTATTTAAAGACTGACCAATATTACATTAATTTAAGTGAATCTAGACTCAAATCCCTTAAATAAAGTCTTAGTTGGGGATGATAATTTAACCCGTACTCAATAGGTATTCGCAAAAAATACCAACAATGGATAGGATAAAAATCCGCATTTTATGTAAGGGCACAAGTATGAGTAATTATCTGCAAAAATGAGCGGTATATATATATATATATATATATATATATATATATATCAATTTAAAAAAATACAACACTATTAAACTATTACATATTTTTAATAAAAATATTTATTTATCAGAAAATGCAAATACAATGTATATATGTCAACAATGATATGAAGTTTTGCACGAGGTTAGTAATAATTTTGTTTATAATTTTCATGAATCATTATTAAAATTTTTGAACCTTTTTAATTATTATATTAAAATGATATGATATTGTATAATTGATTTATTTATTTTTTTAGCAAATTTGCAAATAACGAGTACATGTATGAATATTAGATGCCCATTGGATATGGACACGAATACAAATATAGCTACTCACACGAGTATGTAAATGGGTACAAATATTTTTTTTCAAGCTGCAAATATATAGAGATGAGTACCAAAGTATTTGATGACTTCACGTCATTACTATGTCTTAACATCAAATTCAAGGCAAAAGTAGTAGTTTTATTATGTTTTATGCAAGAAATAAAGAGAATAAGAATCATTACAAGATTGCTTAGAGCACAAGAAATTGAAGAAAAAAAGAAGCAAACTAGAAGCCCGGCGCAGTACAACTGGCGCGCGGCGCCAGGAAGGGCCCAGAAAGGGCTGTGCTTTCTGCCAACCGCGCCCGGCGCGAGACGGAGTGGCGCGCGGCGCCAGTACGAACCCTAGGCCTATATATTCAGATTTTTTGCTCATTCTAGTGACAGTTTTGTGACGGCGAGAAAAAGGCAACTTTTGAGAGCAAGTCCAGAGTCAAGTGTTCCTTATTTTGTAATGAATTCTTCTACTCTATTTTATGTTATTCCTTTAATTATGAGTAACTAAATTCCTAGATTGGATCCTAGGGGATCCTAATTGCTATTGTTCTTGAACCAAGTATTTCATATGATGTGCTAATCAATTTACGAAGTTAGTTTCAGTCAATTATCTTTTGTTCTTAATGCTTTATACAAAGTAGCTAATTGTATGATGATTATGATTGTTTGTTTACTAAGACATTAGAAGCGAATCAATTGACCTAGGGATAGTTGTTCAATTAACTTTCACGTTAGACATATCGGTTTGTTAATTGAGAATTCAAAGATTAAAGGGCAAAAACCTCAATTGATTATAGGTCATCCTAAGACATTAGGGATTGATAATCAACTGAGAGGATTATGTACCAAGACATTGGACATAATTATTTAATTTAATCGAATCGTGGAACTAAGTTTGTAAGTTGCTAGCATGCATGGAATACCAAGAAAATAGTAATTGGGTGAACCGAAAAGATCCAATCGCTTTCTCATCTTGACTTAAGAACCCTACTTTTGCCGTTATTTCTCAAAGAAACTGAAATTCCAAACAAATCCCCCCTTTTTAATTAATTGCAAATTTACTGTCGTATGATTCCAATTACTCGTGTATGATTCAGAACAATCCCTGAGGATCGATAATTTTATTACTTACTTTGACACTTCGTCAAATGGCGCCGCTGCCGGGGATTGTTGATTGAATCAACAAAGCAATCGGAACATACGTAGTTTTATTTTTATTTAGTTTTTTTTTTATTTTACAGTCATATATTACAAAAATCCAAAAAGATTTTATATTTTTTTATTTTGATTCTGTTAGATTTTATTTAGGATCTTTTAGTTATTTTCTGTTATTTATTTTTATTTTTAGTAGATTTAGTTTATTTTAAATTTTGATTTTGTTGAAGTTTATTA
Source organism: Trifolium repens (assembly GCA_030408175.1). NCBI lineage: Eukaryota > Viridiplantae > Streptophyta > Magnoliopsida > Fabales > Fabaceae > Trifolium > Trifolium repens. The sequence continues at coordinate 54,607,393 of CP125851.1, forward strand.
GTTTTTTTTAGTTATTGGTAGTAGTTGCTATAAAAAAAAAGAGAAAGAGCTTCAATTTTTCTTGTGTACCACAGTTGCTACTAAAGGTATTTCTTGTTTGTGTGCATGCGAGGTAAATCACAGGACGAGTTACAATACGACCCGGAGATAGAAAAGACAGCAAAGGCACTAAGGAAGCAAGCACGGTTAGAGCGTGAAGCTGCGATCGCCGCGACAGTTATTCAAGGACTCAGTGACGAGGAGGTCAAGTCTTCAGACTCCGAAACTGAGAATATGGGAGACTTCAATCCACCACCTCCTAGAAGGACCTTGGGAGACTATGGGCAAAGAAACAACACTGAAAATCCTAATCTGGGTTTTCAGCCAGCAAATCCGGTGTCTTTTGATATCAAAAATACGGTGTTGAATGCTCTTAAGGAGAACCAATTCACCGGTTCAGAGACCCAGTGTCCGAATATTCATCTGGCACAATTCTTCGAAGCATGCAGCTACACTGATCCAGCTGGTATATCGGAGTCAGACAAACGGTTAAGGCTGTTCAAACTGTCTTTGGCAGGGAGAGCACGTGACTGGATTGACACCTTACCACCACGCACCATCACCACTTGGGAAGAACTTGAGGTTAAATTCCTGGATAAATATTTTCCAATCCATAAATTTCTCGAAAAAAGAGCTGAAATCACCGGTTTTGAGCAAGGGGATGCTGAATCGCTACATGATGCATGGGAAAGATTTAAGCTGTGTCTGAAGAAATGTCCGAAACATGATCTTGATAGTCATCAACAGATGCAGTATTTTACACAAGGCTTAAGACCTCAGACTAGAATGTTGTTGGATGCATCGGCCGGTGGATCTCTGAAAAACAAGGATGAAGGTGAAGCGAGGGAGTTAATAGAATCCATGGCACAGAATGAGTATAGAGTTCAAAATGACCGGGGAGCAAAGAAGAAACCGGGAATGTTAGAACTAGATACAGGGAATGCCATCCTAGCTCAACAAACCAAGATGAGTAATACTATGGAGGCTCTACTTAAAGTTTTTACTACGCCTCCTACTCCTCAGGCGCAGGCGAACGTAGTCCAAGGTGCGAGTTGTGATTTCTGTGGTCAAAGCCATGCTAATGGAGGATGCTTTCCAGCAGGTTCTGAAGAAGCCAACTATTTGGCAAATTTCAAAAGAAGCGACTCAAACTATAATCCCAACTCTAACACCTATAATAGAGGTTGGAGAGACCATCCAAACTTCAGTTGGGGTGGAAACAAAAATCAAAACTTCAATCAAAATCAGCAACCAGCTCCTCCTCAAAATAATCAGCAACAGAATGCCACTCCTCTTGAAGAGACGCTTTCTCAATTCATCAAGTTCACTCAAGGAGGTTTCGAAGCTATGAAGGTTAGTCAAGAACAGATAAAAGCCAATCAAGATATTGCCAACAGGAATCATGAAGCGTCTATTAAAAATCTAGAGACACAGATTGGTCAATTGTCAAGGCAATTCTCTGCTGCCCAAAACAATGGTTTTGGAGGTTCCCCTAAAGATAACCCGAGGAATGAAACTTGCAACGCTATCACCCTGAGAAATCGGGTGGTCCCTTCACCTGAAGTAGTGAGCAAGAAGAAGAATGAGAGTGAGGAAGAAGTTGAAAAGAAAAAGAGTGAAGGAGAGAGCAACAACAAAATAGAGAATGAGGGAGAAGTTGAAAAAGAGTGGGAAGTAGTGGAAGTAAGTGAGAATGATGATGCGGAGTTAGTTGAAAATAAGAGGGAGACAATAAGTGAGAAAAGTGAGAGAGATAAGGAGAGAACCGCCTTGAGGAGAGAAATTCATAATCGAAGGAGGCAAGCTAAGAAGGATCTATGGAACAATTCGGGTCCCAAAGAAGTGTCTCCATATGCCAAATTACCTTATCCTCCTGCACCAAAGAAAGAAAAAATCCAAGAGAAGGTGAAAAGCCAAGAGAACACTTTCCGGAAATTCATGGAGATGTTCAATAGCTTGCAAGTCGACATTCCGTTTGCCGAAGTATTGGAGCAAATACCGTTGTATGCTAAATTCATGAAGGAATTGTTGACTAAGAAGCGGAAGCCTAAGGAGGATGAGTCAGTGTTAATGAATGAAGAGTGTAGCGCCATTATCCAAGCCAAGCTCCCACAGAAGAAGAAAGACCCAGGTAGTTTCACTATACCCATCTCTATTGGGAATATGCATGTGGGGAAAGCCTTTTGCGATTTGGGAGCAAGCATCAATTTAATGCCGCTTAGCATGATGAAGCGCATACCCGGTGCGGTAGCTAAGCCAACAAAAATGCAACTCACCCTTGCTGACCGTTCAATCACTTACCCCTATGGAATCTTGGAAGATGTGTTGGTAAGATGTGCCGAGTTTGTTTTTCCAGCCGACTTTGTGATTCTTGATATGGAGGAATGTGTGGAAGTCCCGGTTTTGTTGGGAAGACCCTTTTTAGCAACCGGTAGAGCACTAATTGATGTGGAGATGGGCGATTTAATGTTGAGACTCAATGATGAAAGTGTAAATTTCAAGGTCTTTGAAAGCATGGAGCCGTATGACAAGAAGAAACCTCAGTGTTTCCAAGTGGAGGCAACTGAAATTGTTGTGAAGGATCGCACTAAAGATGAGGCAACTAAGCCTATTGTTCCGGAGTTGAAACAACTTCCCCCTCAATGGAAGTATGTGTTCATGGGTGAAAATTTCAAAAATCCGGTTATCATTAGTAGCTCTCTCACTCCTTTGGAAGAAGAGGAAGTATTGAAAGACTGTAAGCAAGACCAAGATGCTAATGGTTTCTACTTGGAAGGTACTATTCCAGTTATTTACTCGCATAAAGTGAAAAAGGAAGAAGAACCCACTCCCGGTGAGGTGCTAGTGGAACCCCATGCCCCAACTTTGGAAGACTTGGTACAGAGAGAAGTAATGAAGCTTGTTGAGAGTGGAATAGTGAGTCCGGCTCCAACTCTCCTAAAGGTAGAAGGTGATGTGAAAAGGCCTAAGAAAGTTCCTCCGAAGGCTAAAAAGAAAGCTAAAAACAAAGGAAAGCACAAGTGGGAGGAGTTCAAGAAGCAACCGGTTCGAGACAATGCATTGATGGCCGATCATATTGTGACTCCTATGAGGGAGGAGCAAAAGAGGAACCGAATTGAATCACATTTGAAGTACCCACCATAAGTGGGTTGTTGGTCGTCAAGCATCGGGACGTTAAACAAGCGCATGATCTTTGTGATCATGGACCGTCAAGCTATTGACGTTAAAAGAGCGCTTCTTGGGAGGCAACCCAATGTCTTTATTTAGTAATTTTTAGTTTTTGATAGGCCTTGTTTTGTGTCTTGCAGGTTAAGCAAAGGAGTAAAGTCTATTCACGGGACGGTTGGTAATGCTTGATTCCTTGAACTTGAATTTAATTTTGTCTTTGATGAATTCTTGTGTCTTTTTGAAAACTAGTGCACTATTTAGATTTGTTGGTTCCGAAATATGTGAAGTCTGTTAGGTTAGCATCTCTGATGCATGAATATGTGATTTTCTTGTTGACTGCCCTGTATGCTTGAATGCTAGTAGAAAAGCTGAGGAAATCTTTCAAACATTGACCACTCGATAATCCGGCCTAGCCGTGAGAACTCGAGCCCAAACACTTAAATTTTTTTTTCTGTTATGAGAGATTCCACAGCTTAGCTAATTCTCTAGAACTTGCGTATGTTCTCTTTCTTGATTGATTGCTATGAATTACACACCGAGGCAAGTTGTTTTTACCTTGAGCCTTTTGAAGCCACCCGTTTTCAATGTATATCCTTCGTTAACCCCTTTGAGCCGGAAAAAAAAAAAAAAATGTTATTGTTTGCTGAACCTAAATTTTTCATAAAGATGAAATAAAAAAAAAGATGATTTTCTTGGAGTTCAGCCACTTAACTAAATTTTGAGCACATTGCTCATTATAAGTTTGGGGTTGCTTTTGGAATTAGCAACTGAATAAGTTTGGGGTGGGGTACTAGAGAACTGAAAAAAGAAAAAAATATAGACGCTTATGAGATGACAAAGAAAGAGGTATATCTCACAAACCTCTAAAAAAAAGAGATTGAAAAAGCGTAGTGAAAAATAAGTTCTCTAGTATAAAAATGCTAAAGTATAGGGGGAGAGAAAAATAATGAATCCATTGTTTCAAAGAGGTGATCTTGAAAACTCCAAGTTTTTCTGCTTACCATCCAAAAACATCCACCCTTAACCTTAGCCCCGTTATAACCCTCAAGTCCTCTAAAGGTGTGAATTTCTATGCATGTCGATCGATTGTAGAATGTTTGCAAGCCTATGGTTGAATAGTTATGACTGTGTTGATTGAGTGAATTTAAACCATTTCAAACAGGAGAGAATGTGAGGGAGTGATGTGATTATAGTTTGGTCAATATTTGCAAAAAGTTCTTTGTTTTTCGATAGCATTCGGTGTGCAAGCGTATTCATTATAGGGATGATCATTGGAGTGTTGATTATGATGTTTAACTTGACTGACTTTGCTGATTTGAATTAACTGTTGAGATAGTGCCAAGTTTTCCGATTGATACAGGTATTCCTTGAGGACAAGGAAATGTTCAGTATTCTATCCATACCCTACTCATTATCATCCGAACATTGTGGATGAAAAAAAAAGTGCTTTTGCACCACAAACCCCACTAAAGATGGTCAATGAGTTTTTTTTTATAAAAATAAATTAGTTAGGGGGAAAAGACGTACACTATAAGACATTAGTCTTCGTAATCTGTTTTTTTTTTATACTAATCCTTGATAGTATAATTAAAAATAAATATTTCCACTATGTTTAAATTGATGTATAAATAGTATGTCTAAATTTATTGATATAATAAGTTCTTATCTGGATGCTTGAGAGCTTAGAGAAACATAATAAGCTCTTTATATTGGCATAACAATGAGTTTTCAAAAAAAAAAATTGAAAATGATATATAACTAAAGAAATAGCTTATACACAAAATGATTTATATATACTATGATAATAAGAACTTAAATACATTTACTCATGCACCGTTAATTAATTACTACTATTACTAAAAATTTGATTTCTTTTGTAGTGATGGTAAGAATTAGTTGTCTTATTTGATTAGTTTGGTGCTCATTTTCCATGCAACAACAAATCACAAGAAAACTTTACAAGTTTAGTAGTTTACATCTCTCTTCACATGGGATCTGGGTTCCGTGCAGTCACAAATCAGTGACTGCACGCAGTCATAACATTACAGCCGCACGATTGAAAATAAACGGTTCTGATTTGATGATTAAAATTTAATATTAAATAAATATTAAAAACTGTTTTAAACAGGAACCGTCCGATTAAGATCGGACGGTCCTGATGAGATGACTGCAGTCGACTGCATGAAGCAGTGACTGCTTGTAATCCAAATCCCTTCACATGTTTATATAGGACTAGTAGTTAGGGAGGTCAAGTTTGTCGCTTTCACGTAAACTAATAAACACAACACAAAATATTATGTCGAGTTGTGAACATCAAACATTCAATTTTGGATAGAATACAAGTTTAAATTTATGACCAAACGGAAACAATTATTTATTTCCTTCTGGGACAAGCTAGCCACGTACCAATAATTTATCCTCCTCTTTGCATGCCAAGAGAAATTAATATGGGCACATATTTTGCAAAATTATAACTTTTTTCAAATAAAAATTAACACTTATTTTTTATCAAAAGAGTCTCTAGCATTTTTCACATATAATATTAAGAAAAGTTAATAAATATATTTAATATGTATATTTTATTTATAAATATTATATTGCTAACATCATATCCATGTTTTCTATCAAATATCAAGTTTATATATTTAAAAAACATTTGTCAAAGCAAAACAATTTGCCTCTTGATCGTGAGTTTTGTCATGTTATTTGTCGTATTCTATCATTATCACATCAAATAGTATATTCTCAATTTTTTTCACATAAATAAATATTCTCAATTTGCTACTAACTAGTAACTAGGAATTATAAGAAAAAAAGTCTTTTGTTCCCATGCAAAAGGCACAGAAAAGGACACATAATTAGTCACGGTGCAATAATATTGTACTACTAATTAGTTAATATTAAGAAAACGAATGCAAATGAAAAATTTACCTGCAATGATGACAAGAATGTTAATGTCAAATCTAACATTCTGAATGGACACAATAGCTTTCAAGATGATCGGAACGGCACCGGCAGCAACAGCTCCAAGAGCAACATATTTCAAAGGTGGATACACAAATTTGAGAAATGAAAGTGCAAGTAATAATCCAGAAGCAATTGAGTAAATACTTGGCCATTTCTTTTTGTGTTTTTCATCTCCATATACTCTAATATTTGCCTCTAGTCTTGCTTGATTCAATGCCTTAACTGTCCCCATAAAAATCATATAATCAATCAATACCCTTTTACTATTTTGACCAATTTTTAATAATGCGTTAAAACTTTTATGTAAAGCTAAAGGTCATCAAAAGCAAAATCAAAACTTTATTCTCATCATAGTGCACATATTATGTGGAGCTTTTTCCACAAACTATAATTTAACTAACAACCTACATTTCAATTTTGCAATGTACTACTCCCTCCGATTCTTTTTATAAGGAATAATTTGAAAAAATTACACATACCAAGGAATCACATTTTACATAGTTATTTTCATTTAATACTCTTCTAATTTTAAATTTATTTCATGTATATCCTTATTTAATTACTCTTAATTCAAGTAACTTATTTATTTTTAATATTCTCTCTCATAATAAATAAGTGTATAAGTGAAATTAAACATTTAAAACATTTAAAAATTGGTCAAAGTTTCTTATAAAAATGACCATATTTTTTTTCAAATTATTCCTTATAAAAAGGACCCGAGGGAGTACTTTTTTTAAAAAAAAGTAAGTATCACTTGAAATTCACACAGATAACACGATGTTTTAGTTTAAATTTAAGTCAAAGTATTAAACTTAACAATATTGGTATTGATGGTTAAACTAGACTTTGTTGACTACAAAAATATATCTTGACAAATAGTTACAGTAACCAATGGTATTTAACTATTTCACATCGATTAAAAAAATCATTGAAAAGAAAGAAATTTAATTTTACCAAATTATTCTATGTAACAATTGGTATATTTTTATTATATGAAGTAAAAAAAATAAAATGATATACATAGTAGTATTATTAATTACATCATTATCATATATACAATTGAGTAAAAATAGATATAAACGTTTTAAAGGTTTTTTTTGGGAATTTTTTAACAAGTTATAAACTTATATGTTTTATTTTATATCTGTGTAGAATTTTTCATATATATATTATTTACATCTATTTGGGGAAAAAGTTACTGTCACATGCATATTATGCAAAGAATTTATGATAAAGGATGTGAGAATAATAATAGTTCATGGTTTCACATCACTTTCATGAATTATTTCATCAATCTTTATCTTTCTGTCAAACAAGTGATGATAGAGTTAAAGGAGGAGTAGTAGTAGTTTCATTCTGTGTCTAACGTGAACATAGCTTTGTTCACATTTATAGCACTATAGTTACATTTATTTAAATATTAATACTTTAAAAAGAACGTTATCCCATAATATACACCTTTGTATGGCAATAGATATCTTTTACATCAACACGTTACTTAACAAGCAAAAAAGAAACTCTATGAAAATGGAAATCTTATTTCATTGGAGAAAAATTAAAAAGATTACAAATTAGTGCGTTACAAAGCAAAAGCCAACCTTTTTTGTCCTAACATTTTTCATCACCACTAAGGAAATATTATTTAGTACTGTACAATTAATCCAATATCAACATTTGAACAACTCTAAAAAACAAATGTTGCAAATTTTACATTAATTTGATTATTATATCTACAAAACCATGTGATAAACACTCAATTTGGGTGACAAAATCATGATATTTCACAAGGTTAACAATGTAATATCATAAATGAGGAATACACAATCTAAAATATACAAAGCACATGTTAAATGAAAACAGAGGAGAAACAGGGGTGAAACAGGGGAAAGTAAAATTACCAATTTGGAGTTGAGAAATGAGATTTGTGTCATGAACAACGATGACAGTTCTTGATGGTACGATGACAGAAACCTCTTTGATTCCTTGGAGAGGTTTGAGGATGTTTTCAATCAGAGGTACCTCTGAAGAACAACATAAACCAACCACATCAAAGTAGCTTTTTTGCAGCTTTTTTCCTTCCTTCCTTTTCTCTTCAACAGAAGACATCACTTCTTTTATGTATTTCCTATAAACCCTTTTATCAAATTCCTATATATAAATATATATATATATATATATATATATATATATATATATATATATCAATTTGGATCACCCAATTAGACCCAAATGAAATTAATTTAGATTATGGTTCAGAAAACTGTTACAAGAAAGAGAAAATAAAAAGAAACAGGGGTGAAACAGAGGAGAGAGGAGCAAAAGAATGAGAATTGAGTTTAATAGTGTGGGAAATTTACCTTGTTATAGAAGTTTGAAGAGAGATCAATGGAAGCAGGATGGTGATAGCTAGAGGTAATGGTAAGAGGCGGTGATGGAAGAGGCTTAAGTAGGCAGGGTATGTGAGTGGAGGTGGGGTATAAAAGGGAAAGAATTGGATTTCTAGATAGGACCCATGCCACAAATTTTTAACTTTTTGTTTATCATCTTATAATAAATGTTGAGTTTTATCGTCATTTAACCGTGACTAATTTCTGTTTTTTTAATGTGCAAAATGTCAAACATCATTTTATTTAAGAGATTCAAATTTATGAGTTAGATAGCGTTGATTATCACGAAAGATATGCTCACGAGACAATCACAACTACGTTGTAATCGTAACGGTAGCATATTTCTTATTTTTATCCAACCACCCCATGTTTTCTGTTAAAGGAAAACCACCTCATAATTTATTTGTGAAAATGTAGTTCGTTACAAATAATAGTCTTGTTTCTTAAAATAAATGGATATAGTTATATATATTAGTTTTAATATATAAATATTCAATTGATGTCATAAGTTTTTGTGTATATTTAAAACATTTATTTCACAAAAGTTTAGAAAAAAATTTGGTGCATTCAACTTAGTCTATCCTTCAAAATTGAATGGCTCTGAAGTCTGAATAATATAGATGTCAATGTAAAAGAATATTGGAAACAGGAGAAGATTACAGTTGAATGATGTTTTTTCTAAGCTGAAGATAAATTTTTGGGTGGAGGTTGTTGTTGGAAAGATTACATATTCGTAAAGATTTTGAAAATAAGGGGATCATTGTTAATATACACATGAGTTGTGTTGCATTTTTTGCTTCTTAGAGATTGAAAACCTTAATCATGTGTTTTTTAATTGTGGTTTCACATTACATTGGTGAGGGATTAACAAGTGGATGCGTGTTGATTTTATCCATCATGAGGAAGGATGGAGTTTTTTTTAATCATTTTGATTTGGTGGTGAAAGGCAAAAATTGTGTGAAACTTTGTCATTGAATTTGATTGGCCACCACGTGGTCGTGGATGTTAGCGCAGCCACTAAAAATACAACACAGATCCACACAGTTCTATATGCACTCAGAGCAGATCCACACAGTTCTATAAGCACTCAGAGCAGATCCACACAGTTCTATAAGCACTAAACACTGTTATGTGCACAAGAGAAGATGATAACACAATGAAACTTGTTTCTTCAAGCAAGGTGAACAAACTTGATGAATAATAGAAACTAAGGAAAGAAAATTTTATTCATCCACACTTTGGGCCAAGTAAAAGAGTATATTACAAATGATACACACTTGGTGTATTTATAAGAGTTACTTTGAGCTACAAGTAACTAACTATTGGCCTAACTAACTAACTACACTTAACTTGGTAGTTAAGTAACTAATTAACTACCTAAGACAAAACAAAACTAACTACCTTAATCACTTTGAATTATCACATTCCATCACTCCCTCTTAATTTCAAAGTGACTAAGCAAAGATAAGTCCAAGTTTCTTTCTCAAGAATTCAAATCTGTCCAATTTGACAGCTTTGGTGAAACCATCTGCAAACTGAATTTCTGTAGGGCAATACACTACCTCAATGTTTCCATTCACCACCTGTTCTCTAATGAAATGGAATCTAGTTTCAATGTGCTTACTTCTCCCATGTGAGATTGGGTTTTTAGCAAGACTAATTGCAGATTTGTTGTCTATCATAAGTTTCAATGGTTTCTGCACTTCACACTTTAATTCCTTTAGCACTGAATCTAACCATATCATTTGGCAAGTAGCAAATGTTCCAGCTATGTATTCAGCCTCACAAGTTGACAGAGCAGTCACTGGCTGTTTCTTTGTGCTCCAAGCAACAGCAACATTATTAAAGATCATGACATATCCAGAAGTACTTCTTCTGTCAGTTTTGTCTCCACCCCAATCTGAATCTGAGTAACTCTTTAACTCTACACTATCATCATTTGATCCAGTAGGAAACAATAAACCAAGCTTCAAAGTACCTTTCACATACCTAAGAATTCTTTTAGCTGCAGTCATATGAGATTTCTTAGGACTGTTCATAAATTTGCTAATTACACTCACAGCATAGCAAATATCTGGTCTACTATTGCACAGATACCTCAAGGAGCCTATCATTTGCCTGAATAATGTAGGATCTACTCCCTCTTCATCTGCACATTCATCTAGCTTCACATTTGTGTCTGATGGATTTGAAATAGGTTTACAGTCAGTCATTTCAAATTTTCCAAGTATCTCACCTATATACTTCTGTTGATGCATCACTATACCACCCTTTCTTTTTACAAACTCCATTCCTAAGAAGAATGAAAGCTCACCCAGATCAGACATTTCAAATTCTCTTTTGAGTTTGTCTTTCACTTTATCAATTTCTGCAGTTTTACTACCAGTTATAAGCAAATCATCTACATATAGACATATGATGATAATTTCTCCATCTTTTGAGTTCTGCACATACACACCAAACTCTACTGCACATTTTTTAAAACCAATTTGAATCAGAAAATCATCAATTCTTTTATTCCATGCTCTTGGTGCCTGCTTCAAGCCATATAGAGCTTTATATAATTTGTACACCATATTCTCCTTTCCTTTAATTTCAAATCCTGGGGTTGTGACACAAACACTTCCTCTTCAAGGGGGCCATTTAGAAATGCTGATTTAACATCTAAGTGATATAGCAACCATTTGTTCCTGCAAGCCAGAGCTACTACCAGTCTTACAGTTTCAATTCTAGCTACTGGGGCAAACACCTCATTGTAATCAATACCATGTTTTTGCAAGAATCCTCTAGCTACTAACCTTGCTTTATGTTTTGAAATTGTGCCATCAGGGTTTAGCTTCACTTTGAACACCCATTTCACATCTATCTTCTTTTTCTTGTCTGGCAAGGCAACTAGCTTCCATGTCTGATTTTTCTCTATTGACCTCAGTTCTTCTTCCATGGCCTTCTTCCACACTTCATTCTTCAAGGCCTCATTGAGATTAATAGGTTCAGCATCAGCTAGTAAGGCAAAATGAATTAAGTCACCTTCATCATTAACTGCATTGTCAGAAGTTACAACATGATCATTCAATCTACTTGAAGCATTTCTGACTCTCTGAGGTAATTGCCTTATCACAGGTGGGGATACAACTCCCTCATTCTCTTCATCACTGTCAGGGACTACATCCTCATTTTCATTTACTAAATCATCTCCTGCTACTTCATTTTCTGATTCATCACTTGATTCAGGAAATATATAGCTTTTCTCACTGCTATATGTAGTCTCATTGTCCCATTTCCATTTTTCATTTTCATTCACTATCACATCTCTGCTGATATGAACTTTATTTGTCACAGGATCATATAGCTTGTAAGCACCTGTTGGATGATAGCCTATCAAAATCATGATATCACTCTTGTCTTCCAGTTTAGTTCTTCTAGCATCTGGCACATGCTTGTAACATAGTGAACCAAACACTCTTAGATGCTTCACACTAGGTTTTCTTCCATACCAAGCTTCTTCAGGCACTAATTTCAGCTTCTTGGTTGGACACTTGTTCAGAATGTAAGCAGCAGTAGTGACTGCTTCACCCCAGAACTTGTGTGGTAGGCATTTTTGTTTAATCATGCTCCTAGCCATGTTCAGCAGTGTTCTATTTCTCCTTTCTGCTAAACCATTGTGTTGTGGTGTGTAGGGAGCTGTGACCTCATGAGATATGCCCTGACTTCTGCAAAAATCTTCAAACTCATTTGAAGTGTATTCACCTCCACCATCTGTCCTTAAAATTTTAATTGATTTCTCACTCTCCTTCTCAATTAAAACTTTAAGATTTTTAAACACTGCTAAAGCCTCACTTTTAAACTTTATAGTGAATAGCCACATCATTCTGGTGAATTCATCTACAAAGGTAATGAAGTACTTGCTTCCTCCCAATGATGGCACTTCAAAGGGTCCACAAATATCTGAATGAATCACTTCCAGAGCTGCACAAGACCTCTTTGTAATCTCCTTCACAAATGACAATCTACTTTGCTTACTCTTCATACAGATATCACAAATTGCATGTTTCATGTTGATTTTTGGCAAACCAGACACTAACTCCTTAGAATTCAACTCACTTAGACTTCTAAAATTTAAGTGTCCATATCTTTTATGCCATAGTGCCTCAGTATCTTCATTCATAGTAGTAGACATGCACATCATATCTACACTTGAGATTTTGCATTTGTAGGTCCTGTTCTTTGACAAATTACACATCAAAATTAAGTTCTTCATTTTGTCGAACAGCTTCAGTGCACTATTTTCCATAGTCACTGAGAATCCTTTCTCCACTAATTGACCTATACTGAGCAAGTTACAACTCATATCTGGCACATAGAATACATCAGAGATAATCACTTTACCTCCCTTCTTGCTTTTGATCACAATGTTGCCAGTACCTTCTGCTGCAAGTTTCCTGCCATCAGCTAACCTTATGCTTGATTTCTTGCTTGCATCAAAATTTGTTAACCACTCTCTATGTGCAGTCATATGATTTGAACACCCTGATTCCAAATACCAATCTTCATTTTGAGCATTTTCATCGCAAGTTGTGGCCATCATTAGCACAGCATTTGCATCACCATCTTCAGTGGCCATATTAGCACCTTGTTGATCTTTAAGCCGACACTCATTTGCAAAATGGCCAAATTTATCACAGTTATAGCATTTGATCTTACTCTTATCAAATTTCTTCTTGCCTTGACTCTTGACAGAACCTCCTCCTGTTGAGGATTCAGTTTTGTCTTCAGTCTTGATCTTTGAATCTTTTGACCAGTTTGATCTACCTTTGCCCTTGTTCTTGTGGTTCTTGCCATCTTTCCCACCAGATTGAGCCTGCATTGCTTGTTGAGTTGTTCTTTCAGAGCTTCTGTTGACAAGTTTGATCTCATGTGCTTCCAAAGAACTCTGCAGATCTTCTATTCTCATAGTACTCATATCCTTAGTTTCTTCTATGGCTACCACTATGAAGTCAAATTTCTGATTTAAAGATCTCAACACTTTCTCCACCACCATTTGATCAGTGACATTCTCTCCACAATTTTGCATTTGGTGTACAATTGCAAGAAGCTTTGAGAAGTAATCACTAACCTTCTGATCTTCCTCCATTTGTAACATCTCATATTGTTTTCTGAAGGATTGAAGCTTCACTTTCTTTACTCTTTCACCACCTTCATGATAACTAGCAAGAATATCCCAAGCTTCCTTTGATTTTGTAGCTTTTGCAATTTTCTCAAAGTGTTGAGAATCAACATTCTGTTGTATGTAGAACAAGGCCTTACAATCTTTCTTCTTGGTTTCTTTGAATGCATTTCTCTGTGCATCATTTGGATTCTCTGCTAAATCTTCATAGCCATTCAGCACCACATCATAACAATCTTGTGCTCCAAACAATGATTTCATCACTGCACTCCACCTATCCCAGTTCTTTCCATCAAGAACCAAGATATTCGTACCAAAACCATTTGTGTTCATCTTGTTATTTCTGAAGAAAATTCACACAGTTTTCTTGAAGAAATTCACACAATTTCTTGAAGAAAAATCACACTCCTCACTCAAGTGTTTCCCTTTAATGAATTCCCCTCACATTCACTCGTGTTTCCCTTTGATCTTTAACCGGAGCTCTAGATACCAATTTGTTAGCGCAGCCACTAAAAATACAACACAGATCCACACAGTTCTATATGCACTCAGAGCAGATCCACACAGTTTTATAAGCACTCAGAGCAGATCCACACAGTTCTATAAGCACTAAACACTGTTATGTGCACAAGAGAAGATGATAACACAATGAAACTTGTTTCTTCAAGCAAGATGAACAAACTTGATGAATAATAGAAACTAAGGAAAGAAAATTTTATTCATCCACACTTTGGGCCAAGTAAAAGAGTATATTACAAATGATACACACTTGGTGTATTTATAAGAGTTACTTTGAGCTACAAGTAACTAACTATTGGCCTAACTAACTAACTACACTTAACTTGGTAGTTAAGTAACTAATTAACTACCTAAGACAAAACAAAACTAACTACCTTAATCACTTTGAATTATCACATTCCATCAGTGGAGCGTATGGAGATTGAGAAACAATATTATGTTTAGGGGTGCTATTGTCAATTTATCGGCACTTATGGATCAAATTATTTGTATTTTTTATTTTAGTTTTTTTTGTTTTCACCACCAGTTTAATCTGGTTCGGGGGTCAGTTCTGGCATCAAGTGGTTACAGCCCCCTCCCGATCGCAGTTGCGGGGGATCGAACCGTGGTCCTCCCTACCAAGTTCAGCGCCAATCACCACTTAACCAACTAACGATTGGTTTGTATTTTATATTTTAGTTTAAGGTAGTTTTGGTTGTAATTCTTCTTGTAGTTTTTTTACGGATTAGTGTAATAATTTCTTAAATTGTTTTCCCAACATCTAAGGTGGGTAGCACAATTGTAAGGTGTGAATACACATTATATTTTTTATAATTTAATTTTTAATTATTAAAAAATATTTATTTATTTAAAACTATAAGTATAGACATTTCTATTTCTTTCAAAAAATAATAAAAGAGGACCTCAACCACAAATAATATTACCTCAGCTTGTCCAATTTATTGTTCAAAATTTTTATTCATGAATAAAGAAAAAACAAATAATACTAAGAAATCGTGCAAGAACTTCTGCCCAACTTTGTTTATCTTCTTTTCTTTTTCCTTAAGAGAGAAGAATATTGTTGTGTTTTTCTCTAATGTATGGACAAGGACAAGGACAATATCAAAGGCTGCGGATTCCACATTACTAAAGTAATGGAATCCACTTATGAATACACATTTTTTTTAAAAAAAATTGGTACAATGAATCCACATTTTCTATGTTATTATTTTCATTATTATTATTATTATTACGGTGACAACGGTGGTATAAATAAAACCAAAAGTAAAGTACAAATAGCATACCGTTTGATTGCTCCACTCGGTACTTTTTATATGGGATTACAATCTGTAAACTTTTTTTTTTTTGAGGTCAATTCGTTTATCATTGAATCCATGTAGTTTATTGCAATTGTATATTTCCTAATCGTAAAATATCTTACTATCCAAATGAATAAAAAATATATATTAAAAAATAAATAATATATAATTACATGTGGACATTATTATATACGATACTTTGTACTCTTTGGAGAAGATCAATAATTATTGGTGCTAGAAAGATAGAAAAAGTCAAACGTAAATAAGTGTGTTAATTGTTAAAACATATTTTTTTCACGTTTAACCACTTTGTTGAAGCGGCTATGAGGGTTGTCAGTCCACATAAAAGCTTCTTGCCATCAATCGCACAAGTGAAGAAACTTCAATCAAGCTCACATATGCATGTTTCCTCATACCCACACATATACCAAAATATTTGTTGGCTTAAGTGTCGATCTCGTTTCTCGTGGGTCGTCAGAAAATTCACAAACACCTTTTTCTACAGTGTCACTTTTGCGCATCTAAAAATATTAAAAAGAACACCCACGAACAAAGTCATGCGTGTTTTTGAAGTGTGAGAGCTCCCTACAATGAAGTGTGTGTTTCCCAAACATGACAAACTTCATCAAAAGAAAATAATGAAATCATGAGGCAATACATGAAAATAGTATATTCCACTAGTGGCATATGCTCGTATAACCCGTCAATAGGTATAGCTAGAAAGAAATCCTAAGCATATGCTACTTGCAAACACCCAGAAGTTGTTCCTATCTTGAGGCCATGTCAAAATTTACTTCAATATCATGAACAATTTTACTAAAAAGAGCATTCTTCAAAGCATGTTAGTCTTTTGGGAGACTATCAAAATCACATTTCATACCACATACTCCACTATCTCTCAATAAATGATCTTCTAAAACTCAAAATTGGACCCTGGAAGCCACAAAAGCGTACAAGACAACTCATGCTATTGAGTACATCCCAATCCCCCAACTTTAATAGGTAAAGAAGTCAACATTCGATCCATTGAAGTTTTCCAAAGAAAGGACATACCCCAAACATAATGTCTTCAACCACCTAGGCATGGCAATTCGACCCAGACCCACCCGCCCGGACCCGCCCCGAATTCAGCGGGGAAAAGCCATTTTGAGTGAGGGAGGGGGCGAGGAAAACCCAAATTTTAAATACGGGGGCGGGGACATGGTATGCTTACCCCGCCCCGTACTATTTAAATTATCTTACTACTCTTATATTTAATTACATATTTACTAGTTTATCCTTCTTAACATAGTAACCCAACATAAATAGAAGGAAATTGAACATGTGCAAAATTTTGCCACAATACTCTTGTATTTTTTGTTGCTGAACTACGTTTTTTCACTTATTTATTATAAAAAAAGTGCTTTAAATAGATTTCTTTTTAAAAAAATAATAATAAATGTTTTTTTTAAAATGATAGTTTCAACTGGTGGGGGCCGGGACCCGTTCCCCGCTGGGGGCGGGTGTGGTAAAATCTGCCACTACCCTGCCCTGTTGCCATGCCTACAACCACCCCTCGCAACTATTTATCAAATTACAAAATGGCTGCATCCTTCGTGTGAATCAGTTGACAAGAGGGTGTGGCTTAAAGAGAGAAAAATAGATAAATCTTTCACAATTTTTGAGAGGGTGTTCATGTAGAGAATGTGATAAATGGATGCTTTTGTTTAATACTCGCGTTGGTCCTTAATATAAGAAAGAGCTCACTTTTTATATACATTCAAATATTGATGTATCTAGTCTATGATACAGTCTATGTACATTAATATTTGAATATATCTAAAAATTTAACTTTTTCTTATATTAAGGACCGGAGAGAGTATATTTTAAATTTTAATTTGAGAATATTATAACAAATTGTTTACACTGAAAAATGGTAAACAAGCGCTAGTTCTAAGTATTTAAACTTGCGAGATCAAACTAGGAATCTCAGGACAATTTTATGCTTGTTTTTATGAGAAAATGATTTCAATGTTCATTAGTTTTTAATAAACATTTATGTTTTGGTTTCGTTTAAACAAACAGAAGAAAGTAAGTTGATTTGAATCGCCTCAAGATCAACAGACTTCATAAAACATCAAAAGAAACATAGAGAATTGCTTGTAAAGTAAATTTGCATTAAATGTAAAGTGCAAAATACAATAAAATGGTTCACAAACCGTACATGTTCTCTCTTTCGAATTCCTTTCTTTCTACGCTGAGTACTCAGAATTTCAGAGAAAAGTATGTAAAAACAGTTTTGCGACCTCGATTCCTTCTAAGGAATTTCTATTTATACTTCGATGGAAATTTAACTGCTTCTGATCATCTTGACGGTCTAGATTTGATCTTCGAACCCACGTTCTCCACTTTGTATCCTTGCTTGGCGCGTCTACATTTTGGGCTCAACTCTGAGTCTTTTTGGGCCATTATCATTTGGTCCACAATCCGCTCGTTTCGATTCAAGTCTTACATCAAGCTCCTTCTTTCGATGAGCATTATCACAAGGACTTAGCAATCGAACTTGATTGCAACGATTCGAATCCACTTGCATCGAATCAACAATTTTGAAGCCATCTTCAACAATTGTGAAATGACACCTGTCACTTTAGAATTAATCCATTATTTTATTTTTGTTGGACCAACATTTTACATTAAAAACATTAAATCAAAAATCCAATCCAACAAATTGCCCCCCAAAAATGCCAATTTCGAATGAGCACTCGAAAGAGAAGATGGCGTTTTTGAAGAGATTCTGAATCAATCCTTCACACTTCTCAATGACGGCTATGACGTCAGATCATCATTACTTTTGTTCCATAACCGTCACCTCGTTTCCCACAACCATCATGACTTCCACCTTTTTAGCAATCACAGGCCACGTGTCAGTGTGAGAAGTCGAAGCGGAAGTGACTTTTTCTGATTTTTTAGCTTTTCAGAATTTCACTAAACCCTATAAATAGGATTTCCCAAATCTATTTCACTTTTTACACTCTTGAACTCTCAAACCTCTTCTTCTCCGCTCCTTTCAGTGTTTCCAGATTTTTCAACTTTCTTCCATTGTTTCTTTCTAAACCCTTACACTTCACTCTAAACTCCAATCTTCATTCTGAAATCATGGCTTCCAGTTCAGGACAGAAACCTAAACTTCCCTTAGCAGGGGGGTGGAGCGAATCTACTTTGAGCAAATACGGTCCCAACACAGTTCTGGAGCCGGTGATGAACTCCGAATGGCGTAGAATCTGGGAAACACAGGTAATGTTTCCTTACTCACTTGCTGATCGTACTTTTGCTTTTGGAGGCCCTTTGCCTGATGCGAAAAGCAAGAACTCTACCGTTTTAAGTATATTCCCAGCTTATGAACCTTGCAAACCTAGGGCCTTCATTGATTCTTCATATAACTTCAATTTTATAAAACCCCCAAATAAAGTTTTTAGGTCTGCACCTTACTATGGTAATGAGGAATACATTAAGTGGATGGATAGGGTACAAGTAGGATATGGTGATTTCTGGAAGGATTCTGGTGTCTATGAGTTGATTCAACTCTCCAGAGTAGGACCCAAGTATCATCAGGAGATGTTAGTGGCTGCTTTACACTTCTTCGATAGCTCCACTAACACCTTCCATTTTGAATGCGGAATGATGACCCCTACGCTCTTCGACGTAACTGCGATCACAGGGCTTAGCCCAGTAGGTGAAACTTACGACCCTGCCAAAACTAGTTTGGCCATCGAGTTTGCCCCAAAAGAAAAAACCTTTCAAAAATACATTCAAGAAAATCATGCAGTTGGCGAGGAGGAAGTCTCTGATATCGAACACGTAGCATTTCTCACCCTGTGGCTTTCCCACTACATCTTCTGCTCGAAGTCTTTACAAGTTGCTAAACAGTTCATCCCTATGGCCATTCAACTTCATGAAGGTCGTCAGTTTGGATTAGGACGCTTGATCTTAGGTTGCTTATACGCATCGATGCAACTTGCAAGTGAAAACCTTAAGAAGACCGGTGATGGTTCTACCTTCTTAGCCGCTGGACCATTTTGGCTTCTGCAACTATGGCTCAACGCCACATTCGAGAAAGAACTTGAATTCTACCTCCCTGGAGACTATGAGGTTGAGGCACGGAGGCGACAAGTCGAAGGAACTAGATTGGTGAGATTGGTTCCTCTTCCTTTGGGCTTGAACTATGAACAAAGCTTCCTAAAATACTTCAACGTTTTTCTAAGTCTAAAAACTTTCAAAGAAGAATATGCCCCATTTGTCAAGCGTATTATTGGGCCTTCATGGTTTGTACAACCATTTCCTGCACTTCCTGAATTCGAAGAATTCGCATCTGCTCAGTGGTTAGCATATCTGGACCATACTGTCCTATCTTGTCGAATAGGCACAACTTCGAAAGATTATGGGTTGGTTGGGTATTTTCCTAATCTTGTGTCTCGCCAATTTGGCCTTTCTCAACTCATCCCAAAAAGCTTCTATGAGAACGAGCAAGACATTTGCTTGGGCCATAAAACCATCACAGAAGGGTATTTCAGATCTTACCTGAAAAACACTGAGAAGCACAAGTATGAGCTCACACCCTTTGAGTATCAGAACTCTTTTTCCTCTACCAAAGAATTCCAGGACTGGTGGGAAAGACACTATTCTGTTTGTTCGTGTTTCGAATGGATTCAGATCCCCACCCCTGGAACAAGTTAAGGCAGCAGTAACTAAAGGTATCATCTCTTACTAAAATTATTTTCACTCCTATGCCTTCTTGAATCTCGACTAACGAACTTGCCCACTTTTAGGGAATAAGTCTAAGGCTGCTTCGACGTCCTCGCAAAAGTCCGTCTCTTTGCCAGTCAAAGAGGAGAAAAAGGTATTTTATCTTCAATCTTCCTTTGCTTCGATATTCCACTCTTGCCTTCACTTTTATGCGGATTTTATTGATAGAATAACCCTTTTTCTTTCACAGGGATCGAAGAGAGCAAGCAGCTCTGTTGCTGAGAAACCACCTAAGAAGCCAAGAAAGAACCTCATTGATTTAACAAAAACTGACAAACAAGTATGTTCGTTCCCTTTATCTCTCCTTTTCTGCCATACTTCTTCTTCTAACTCTTGATTTTGTCAGAACATCGATGCTGATCTTGGCAGCGTCATTGCCAAAGTTTCGAACCAACTCCAACCTTCTACATCTGTGAAGGTTGCAGAGAAGAAAAAGAAGAAATAGCAGAAACAAGGTGAAGAAAGTACGGAGGAACAACAAGATGACGTTGTCCAGAATACTCACGCTAAGGCTTCTGATGCTGTGGAGGAGCCTGAAAAACCAAAAGATAAGAAGAAGAAGAAGAAGAAGAAGAAGAAGAAGAAAAAGTTGAAGAAAATCAATTCTGCTTCTACTGGCACTGTTCCAGAAGTTTCGACACAAGAACCACCGTTTAAAGGATCTCAAAGCGCAAACAACGACCAGCCTCAAAATCCTCCTCAAGAGAAAATCTCTGGCCATAATAATGAGAGTTCGAACTCCTGCCTACAACCCCCTTCTATCAAGGTATTTTGAGCAACCTTCTTTGTTTTTACAACACTTCACTTAGCTTTATTTCTCTAAACTTTTCCCCTCTTTTTATTATATATATATATATATATATTTTTTTTTTTAAACCTTTTAGGTGCCTGTTTCGACGATTCCTGAGGTGTCTAAGGAGAACTTGACCCAGGAGATTCCACTTACTGAAGATGCGCCAAACAAGGTCACCCAAGAAGAACAATCTACTGCAAACTCCTCTCCTAAGGGCAATGTTAAAGGACCCCAACAAGATTCTCCACGCATCGAAAAGAGTGACAAAGCAGATGAGGATCCCCAAGAGGGCAAAGATACGATCGCCGAGGGCAACCCTGCTGTGATTGACAGTGCTTTCGATGGAGAACCACAACAACAGCGACAAGACCAAGGTCCAACCACACTGAAGAACCTTCAAATCAAAAACCTCCTTCTTCTGATGATGCAGGTGTGGAACATTACTTCGAATCCAGCAACGAAGAAGACATCTCTGCAGAACCTGGTGGTTCGAGCATTGATCCTCAGTCTTCCACTTCAAAGATCTCAGCTGCAGCAGGTATCCCAGAATTTCTCTTGCAGGGACTAGATGTTTCTACCCCAGAGGAAGCGCTCGAAAAATTATTATCTGGGGGTAGTTTCAACACCAATAGTGAAGGGACCTCAGCCCCTGCTGAAAATAATGAAGCAGCCAGGCTCGAGCAAGCACATCTAGAAGCCAGATTCATCGAAGAATTTCTCCATCGAGATGTATTGGATGTCATCGACAGTAACCCTAATGCCTTCTTTAGCCTCAAGGCTCAGCTCCAACAGCTGCAGACAGATCGAACTAAGGAAGCTATGTTATTCCTGGTTAACCAAGCAGAGGCCCATATTGACCAATTTGCCAAGAATCAACAACTACTCATTAATGCTCAGAAGTCCTATCAAGCCCAAATGCATGCTCATGCCTCTGTGCTAGCTGATGCTAATGCTTGCAAGATGAGGTAGGCAACCTAAGGTCTGGGGTAACTGCTGCTTATCTGAAAGCTGCAGCTTGTGAAGATAACATTGCTAAGTGGAAAGCAGAGATCAGGGAACTGGAAGCCAAAGTTACTGAAGAGGAACGGCTGCAAAAATACTACGTTGAGCTTGCTACTGAAGTGTCTCCTGCACAGATCGAAGCAAAAGCAAACGAAGGCTTAAGACTTTGCAGCAACGCTGCAGCGCTCCAAGCTACGGCTCAACGTATTGATAGGGACAGCAACCTGCTAAAGCTCAAATTGTCACAACTCAAAGAACTTTACCGAGCTTTCCAGCGCTCCTCCCTTGACCACGTTTAAGCTTTGTTTTATTTGTTCATTTCAATGTAATTTTGTTGTGTTCCTTCGAACATGTTGTAAGAATTCGAAATCATTTGTTTGCTCTGGATAATGACTTATGATTTTTAATCATTTTAATACCTTTCTGTGGCAAATTTCTTCTTTACCATTTAGATGATATCATGCTTCGAATTACTCCGTGCTTATGTTTATTTCTTGCAATGATGGTCTATATTTCTTCAAGTATTTACCGTTCATATTTACTGTGCGCTGCTCAGGAGTTAACTCTTGGATTTCATATGCACCATTAGACAATACTTGTGAAATTTTGAATGGTCCTTCCCAATGTGGTGACCATTTCCCAAAGACTCTATCTTTCCTATCCACAGGCAAGATTACTTTCCAAACCAAATCCCCTAAGTTAAAGGCTTTATACTTAACCTTTTTATTGTAAGCTTTAGCAACTTTTTCTTTTTGTCTAATTAAAACATCTAAGGCTTGCAATCTTTCTTCGTCTAAATCAACTAATTCATCCATCATCAGATTTTCATAATGTTCACTAGGAATTTCCATTTGCCTTTGCACCCTTATAGATTGCACCATGATTTCGACAGGCAATACAGCATCATGACCATAGGTCAATCGAAATGGAGTTGAATTTGTAGATTCCTTAGGAGAATTTCTACAAGCCCACAATACTTGATCTAAAGTGTTGTGCCAGTTCTTTGGCTTCTGGGCAATATGTTTCTTGATCAAACCAATTATAATTTTGTTGGCTGCTTCAACTTGACCATTTGCTTGGGCATAATATGGTGTTGATGTCAACAACTTGAAACCTGCCTCATTAGCAAAATTTTGCATCTTTTGTCCAACAAACACTGTTCCTTGATCAGTAGTTATAGTTTTAGGCAATCCGAATCTATAAATAATGTGATTTTGGATGAAACTAATCACAGTTTCCTGATCAACTTTTGGCAAAGCAACAGCTTCAATCCATTTTGTAAAATAATCAATTCCGACTAAAATGAAACGTTGGTTTTTGGACGATGCAGGCCTAATTTCACCAATCAAATCTAAGGCCCAACCTCTAAAAGGCCAAGGTTTAATTACTGAATGTAATTCACTTGCAGGAACATGTTGAATACCTGCATGCCTTTGGCATTCTTGACAGCTTTTAGCAAATTCTATACAATCCTTAAGCATTGAAGGCCAATAAAGGCCTCTTCGAAATAGCAACCATTTCATTTTGTGGCCTGCTTGATGGGCGCCACATGAACCACTATGTACATTGGTAATGGCTAGGAATGCCTCATTTTCACTAAGACATTTTAACAAAATTCCCTCAGGAGTTTTCTTAAACAACTCATTTCCAATGATGGTATAGCTTAAGGCTTTATATTTTACCTTCCTATCAGTAATACCTGATGGATTCTCCAAGTATTTAACAATTGGCTTTCTCCAATCAGTATCACTTAAATTGTCAATGACAAAAATTTCTGTTACAAAACTTTCGAAGTGCATACCAACATTTTGGAGGTTAGAACTTTCAAGATTTTCAAAACTTTCAAAATTTTCAAAATTTTCATGAAAACTATGGTTATCTGCCCCCAAATGTTTTGGCATTGACAATTCTTCACTTAAAGACGCATTCGAAATTAGTTTATCCTTAACTTCGATGAGCGCTTCGAACCTGTCTTTCGACATTTTGTAACCTGAGGCAATTTGTGCTAAGTCATTTGCCTCTTGATTCTCAATTCGAGGCACATGTTGAATAACATAAGATTCAAATTGCTTTAGCAAAGAAAAAGCAATAACAAAATATTTCATTAAGTGTTCTTGAATACATTTGTATTCTTTTGTCAATTGCTTTATTACTAACTCAGAATCACCTCTTATTTTAACATGTCTTGCCCCCAAGTCTAGAAGAATTTCTAAACCTGTAATTAAAGCTTCATATTCTGCTTCATTATTCGAACAAGACCCATTAATTTTGTACTTAAACTTTGTGGGAATTTTACATGGTGAGAGTATAAAAATCCCAATTCCTGTACCATGTTTATGCCTAGATCCATCGAAATACAGATTCCAAGGCTCGATATCAATGGACTCTATTGGTGCTTCATTTACTGAATGCTCAGCAAGAAAGTCAGCCACTATTTGGCCTTTAACAGCTCTCAAGGGTTTATAAGTTAATGAGTACTCTGTTAAGGCTAATGCCCATTTTCCAATTCTACTATGCAAAATTGGTTTCAGCAACATATGTTTAATAATATCAAAATGGGAATAGACATAAACATCAACTGGTTTTATATAATGCTTGAGTTTAGTACAAGAAAAATACAAGCAAAGACAAAGCTTTTCAATTACAGAATATCTAGTCTCAGCATCATTCAAAACTCTACTTAAATAATAAATAGCCCTTTCGACGCCATTTTCATCCTCTTGAGCAAGCATGCTCCCAATGGTTGTGTCTGATGCTGAAATGTACAACTTCATTTCTTTGCTTCGCATTGGAGGCATCAGAGTAGGAGGGTTTGATAAGTAAGCCTTGATATCATCAAATGCTTTCTGTTGATCAATTCCCCAATGAAATACCTCATCTTTCTTGAGTTTTAGGAGTGGAGAAAAAGGGTGAGCTTTTCCACTTAGATTCGAAATAAACCTCCTCAAGAAATTTATTTTGCCAAGCAATGATTGAAGTTGTTTCTTTGTTGCTGGAGATTTTGTCTCCATAATAGCTTTTGTCTTATTCTGGTTGATTTCTATGCCCTTTTTATGCACAACAAAACCAAGGAAATCGCCTGCACGTACACAAAAAGCACATTTTAGTGGATTCATCTTTAATCCACATTTCCTCATTCTTTCGAATGATCTTTTAAGATGACTTAAATGATCAACAGAAGATGAAGATTTGACAACTATGTCATCAATGTAAATTTGCATAAATATTTCAATGAAATCATGAAAGATCGAATTCATTGCCCTTTGGTATGTTGCCCCTGCATTTTTCAATCCAAAGGGCATCACTACCCATTCATAAGTGCCTAATGCCCCAGGGCAACGAAATGCAGTTTTTGCAATATCATCATCAGCTATAAAAATTTGATTATAGCCAGAATAGCCATCTAACATGCTTAAATATTCATGGCCTGCTGCTGAATCAATTAACATTTCTGCCACAGGCATTGAATACTCATCTTTTGGTGTAGCATTATTTAAATCCCTAAAATCTATACAGACTCTAAGTGATCCATTCTTTTTCATAACAGGAACAATGTTAGCTAACCATTCTACATACCTGGCTGTTCTGATGAATTTGCATTTGAGCAACCTTTCGATTTCTATCTTGATCTTTGTCATGATCTCTGGAGCAAACCTCCTAGGAAGCTGCTTCACAGGCTTTTTGTTCGGTCGAAGGGGTAACCTATGTTCCACCAGATCTTTGCTTAGTCCTGGCATTTCATTGTAGTCCCAGGCAAAGCAATCCTTGTACTCTTTCAGTAACTGAATTACTTTTAACTTCAAGTTTGGATCAATATTGGTACTGATGTAAGTTGGCCTTTTGATTGAGCCATCTCCAATATCGATCTCCTGCAAAGGATCTTGGGCTTGCATTCTTTGATTTGAACTGATTGGATCTTTTTCAAAACCCAGGGGCTCATCATCGTAAATGCAATCCAACCTTTGATCATTACCAGTCTTAAAAGTATTGGCACTTGCTGCCAATTCTTGTTGGATATCACCAGTGGCTTTGAAAGCCATATCTTCTTGAGATTCTATGGCATCTATAGCCATTTTTATTCTGTTTTCGGCCGCATAAGCCGTAATCCTTCTCCATTCTGGGGACTTAATCATCATTAACTTCGAGATCACCCCACCCAGAAGCTGGTGGATAAACATCCCTAACATAGGGTCCATCAACAGGTTCCCTCTACCAACAAAAACCATGGGTATGATGCAACTTAACAGAATGGTAAACCCCATCAGGGTTTGCCATGTTTGGATCGAAGGCAGCATCTTGCTCACCACAAGGAGCAATATTTGCCAAGTTTTTATCAAAATTCTGAAGGGTCACAGTGCTCGAATCAGCCAAATATGCACTCTGATCTGCCTCCACATTTTCGACAAGGCCATCATCTCTCCATAAAGTAAGCCTTTGGTGCAAAGAAGAAGGGACAGCACCCACTCCATGGATCCATTCCCTGCCTAGCAGCAAGTTGTAGTTTAGCCTCGCAGCAATGACCATGAACAACGTTTTCCTAACTGTGCTACCCACACAAACTTCCAATTGCACAGCACCTAGTGAATGTCCAGTCTTGCCTTCATAATTAGCTAAAACCACATTGTGGGAGTGTAAGTCAGTATCAAATAGACCTAACTTTTTCAGCATGAAATGAGGCATTATGTTAACCACAGCACCACCATCTACCAAGATCTTACTTACTCCCACATTATTCACTTTGGCTCTTATGAACAAGGCCTTTAAATGGTTTTTCATTCCAGTATCTGGCCTCTCAAACACAGCACTTTGTGCTTCGACGCAGCCGTTCTCCATGACATAATAGCACACTGGCTTATGATCAGCCAATTCTAATGCACCAAATTCCTCTTCCACCTCAGTAACTTCAGTTGGAATGTCATATTCCACTGGTAGAACAGAAACCACATTCACGAGCACATCGAAATCAGGCTCGTCATCCAGCAGATCATCATCCTCCATGAAATCCTCTTCATCCTCAACCTCTTTGTTGTTTTCAGCACTTGATTCTTTTATAGGAGTTAGTCTCTCCTTCACTGGCCTCTTAGCCAATTCGACTTTCTCCAGATTGTTTGTGTTGCCCCCAGCCTTAGCCTGTTGAGCAGCAAGCTTCTGTTTGCGCTGAAATCTGCGCCATTGAGTGCGAGTCATAGGGTTTTTCCCCTTGTAGTTGTTTCTGTAACTATATTTGTTGGCTTCTTTTGCAGATTGGACATTTGGTGGCTTAGCAACCACTGTCGAACCAACAGTTGGTTTCGATCCAGCAACAACCTTGGACTCAGCAATCATCTTCGAGTTTGAAGTTCCAGAGATGAACTTCACATTGACATTGCTGGAGCTCCCTTTCTCCATCCATTTCTTATCAAAAGCCACATATTGGCCACTGACCCATTGATTAACAGGTGCTTTGTTGGATGGTTTGAAGGTCTTTTGAGGCCCTAGCCTCTGGTGAACAGAATGCCCTTTGTTATGGGACTTACTCCAATCGATTCTTTGATGTGGCCAACCCCTTTGATTTGGTTTAGAACTTGGCCATTTTCTTTTATTATCAGCATAAGGCAGCATATTTTTCAGATTTGTGACCGCCTCTTTATCACACACAGCACTGCATCTGGGGCATAGCATAACCTCAGAATTGTTCAACTTGCATCTGTTTAGGAAGTCTACCAGTTGTTCTTCAGCAACAGGGTATGCCTCTTGAACCTTCTTTTCGTACTCTTCCTCAGGTATAGCTTGGACTGCAGCAGCAACATCTGCTTCAGTGACTTCGACCATGTTGCAATCCATGATTTCGACATAGGTTGCATCGACAGCTGGTAATGGATTAGTATCCACTTTCATCGGAGGCTTAGTTTTTTCAGCAAACTTGAGCCTTCCTTCATTCAGAGCTCGTTGAACCAGATCCCTGAAAAGAACACATTGGTAAGTTTTATGGCCTAAATAGTTATGAAATTTACAATAACCTCTTTTCTTTCTTTGTTCTATTGGAGGTATTTTCAAATCTTTTTGAACAACTATTTGACCATCAGAGACTAATAAATCAAAAATTTCATCACATTTAGTAATATCAAACGTATAAGTTTTGGTAGCATATTTTTCATTCTTTGGTTCTACTGGATTCTTTCCATTCGAAGGCCTCAATAATTTACAAGTATAAGGAGGCCCTGGTTTTAGTTCTGCCACATTGATATCACTATCATCAGTATCTACATATTCATCTTCAGTTTCATATCCAAAATCATTGTCAAAAGAATCCAAAAAAGCAACATCTTTCTTTTTATGACACTTAGAATTTCTGGCTTTTTCAGCTTTCAATCTTTCGATTTGCCTTACTCTATCAGCCAATTGAGACATGTCTCGAAGGTATTGAGTATCTAGTTTTTTCCTAATCGAATAGTCTAGGCCACCTGCTGCCATTTCAACTAGTTCATGTTCAGGCACTGATGTAAAGCATCTAGCCTTCAGTAATCTGAACCTATTCAGATAATCATCAACAGACTCTTGTGTTTTTCTCTTAACACTAGCCAATTCCTTAAGACTTATCTTAGTTTGGCCCATATAAAACTATTCATGGAACAATCTTTCTAACTGAGTCCAGTTATGAATCGAATTGGGAGGCAGAGTTGTAAACCAAGTAAAAGCATTTTTGGTTAGAGAATTAGGAAAATATTTCATTCTCAAATTCTCATTGTTTGCCAAATTCCCAGATTCTGCTAAGTATCTAGCAATATGTTCAACAGTCGACTCATTGGTATCCCCTGCAAACTTAGTATATTTAGGGACTTTCCAACCTCTAGGTAACTCTGTTTGTAGCACATATTCGGATAGCGCAGAAACAAAGTTTGGCCTTCGAGTACCAGTATTGAGGCCATTTTGGTTCAAAATGGTTTCGACTAAATTTGCTAAGTTATTAGGCACAGCAAAATTGTTATTGTTCTGGACATTTCGAACCACTTCATCAGCATCTTGGTTCCTTTGAACCATAACTACTGGAGGTTGTTGATTAACCTCATTTTGGTACTGGTATTCTTCTTGAGCCATTTGTATTGGCTCTTGGTTTGGTGTAAACTGTGGCGTCACATATGTTGGCCTTGGGTTAACAGGAGTGGCAGACATGGCAGGTAAAATCATTTGTGGTGCCACATGATTAACTCTAGGCTGAGCCTGATGTGCCGGAGTACCAAAAAAGTCAGCAATTCGACCCATTTGATAAGCCAACATCTGGTAACTGTCATTGGTGTTTTGGATTAAGGGATTAAAAACAGTACCAATTTGTTGTGTTAGAAGGTTAACCATATCATGGTTACTTTCATCCATTTGTTGTCTTAAAGACAAAACAGATGCAGTAGTTAATGGTGTTGGAGTAACCCTAGATGGAGTATATCTCTCAGGCTCAGAAACTGGTAAAGACTGGAAACTTGTTGTGGGTGTTGGTACGTAACCATATAAAGGGTTCGAAGCCATAGGAGGTGGCCTCACTGCCCTAAAACCTGAAGACACAGAATGAAATGCCATGGTTGTTATAGGCATTGTGGAACCTGGTATGTATCCAGAGTCATGAAGGCTAGTAACTGGCGAAGTAGAAGCTATACTCGCCACGTTCGAATTGGGGGGAGGGCTAGATCCTGAATCTGGACTCCCTTCACTACTCGTCGAACTCGAAGGTTGACTAGTAGTAGACCCATGCACTTGAGGAGTTCTGGCCATAACCGCAAACGACAGTCACTAACACAGAAAAATATTCCAACAAAAACAAAAGCACAAAACCGGTCCCACTGGGCGTGCCAATTTGTTTACACTGAAAAATGGTAAACAAGCGCTAGTTCTAAGTATTTAAACTTGCGAGATCAAACTAGGAATCTCAGGACAATTTTATGCTTGTTTTTATGAGAAAATGATTTCAATGTTCATTAGTTTTTAATAAACATTTATGTTTTGGTTTCGTTTAAACAAACAGAAGAAAGTAAGTTGATTTGAATCGCCTCAAGATCAACAGACTTCATAAAACATCAAAAGAAACATAGAGAATTGCTTGTAAAGTAAATTTGCATTAAATGTAAAGTGCAAAATACAATAAAATGGTTCACAAACCGTACATGTTCTCTCTTTCGAATTCCTTTCTTTCTACGTTGAGTACTCAGAATTTCAGAGAAAAGTATGTAAAAACAGTTTTGCGACCTCGATTCCTTCTAAGGAATTTCTATTTATACTTCGATGGAAATTTAACTGCTTCTGATCATCTTGACGGTCTAGATTTGATCTTCGAACCCACGTTCTCCACTTCGTATCCTTGCTTGGCGTGTCTACATTTTGGGCTCAACTCTGAGTCTTTTTGGGCCATTATCATTTGGTCCACAATCCGCTCGTTTCGATTCAAGTCTTACATCAAGCTCCTTCTTTCGATGAGCATTATCACAAGGACTTAGCAATCGAACTTGATTGCAACGATTCGAATCCACTTGCATCGAATCAACAATTTTGAAGCCATCTTCAACAATTGTGAAATGACACCTGTCACTTTAGAATTAATCCATTATTTTTTTTTTGTTGGACCAACATTTTACATTAAAAACATTAAATCAAAAATCCAATCCAACAAAAATCAAATTTGAAGAATTCATATAAACCTTCTAAAATCCTCTTCCAATACAACTTGAGTTCCGCTAAACTAGGAAAGGTTTTGTATTATGGAGAAAAATGAATCATCTAAAACTCTCAGATTTGGATCCTCTCCTTCAATGAATTCTCTTCCACTCTCTTCTTCACCTATTTCTCGCACACTCCCTCATTCACTCATTTGTATATATCTCTTTTTTACTTTTTCTCACACTTCTTCTCTTTATTATCTTTTTATTAATTTTCTCTTTGAAGAAGAGAAGGATAGGATCCAACCCGGATTAAATTGTGTCTATCTCTCTCTTATATTTTCTCTCATCTTCTTTTTATTATTTTTTAATTAATTTTCTCTCTCCTTCCAAAGTCCTCTATTCCTTTTACTTGCTCCTCCCTTTATTTCAAAACTCTTCCCTCCTTTTTCCTACAAACTCACAAACAAGATCTTAAAAATTTAAATCACTTGCCACTTTAACTAATTCAATAATGTTGGCGAAAGAGATCTAGTTATCTAGTTATTACATAAAAGAAGAAAGTTTTATCATGTTCTTCATTATTTTCAACTTTTTACTTTGTTAAAAATTACTTTGTATTTATTTCTTTAGCTTCTTAAAAAAATATCTTTACATGGCCCGGTCCTACCCCGTGGGGGATAATGCTAACAACAAAGATACTTTCATGCATCACCAATGCAGTACAAATGGATAGTGGAATTAGGTTAATTTGCAATCCACTATCTGAGGAATATTCTCTCATCATTTTTTTTTACTGAATTCTCTCGTGGTATATTATTATGTACGATTAATGGAATATTTTTCCTTAGCTCAATTATTGATAAACTTTAAAAAACAATCCTTTGATTTTAAAGATCAGTCTAACTAGTTGTGAACTCACATGCAAGAAGTATATTTGTAGTTATATAACTTATGACTTATGATTAAATGACGCGCAAAATCATTTCAATTTTTTTATTTATGAGAATGACTTACCATGTTTTGGACGGTTAAAAACATTGTTTTCTTTTTTTTTGGTAAATTGTTAAAAACATTGTTTTATCGATAGGATTATTCAGAAGGAAAAAAATGGTGCTGTATTATTGAAAGGAATTGATAAAAAATTCACCAAAATCAAGAGTAATTGATAAAAAAATATGGACGGACAATTGAGAGTGTCAATAATTCCGTTAGAATTTAATACTTTTAAAATAAAAATAATATCCTAAAAAATTAAAGTCCAAATAATATTGTTAATTGAAATTTTGATAATATAGGCTTTAATTAACTCATAATTTAATGTATAAAAATACATTTATTCTCTAAAATGTATGAAAATACCTTTTGTATGGTGAGTTGTGTACGTAAGTCAACTGATTTAAGCTAGGAGTTAAATAAATGAGTTTCAAGTACAAATCCGAAAAAAGAAAAAAAATATATTTATTTGTCCATTTAAAGAAAAAGTATATTATTTTGAAAGTCAATGTCTTAGTAGAAATTACATGTTAATTTTTTTTTAATAACTCAATAGTCAATATACAATTCCAAATACATACACAAATAAACGGAAAGGGAAGGAGTGATGAACCAGCACACACACCACATTCATATTTCCATAGTGCTATAATCATCACTTCACTTCAACATGAGAGACAAAAACATGTTTATATTCTATTAAAAAGAAAGTAAAAACATGCATAGTGTTGGGTCACCAAAAGGGGGCAGCCAGGGGATTATCCACATTGGGTTTAAAGAACAACTTCATAAGTGAGTTAAACACCACACTTTAACCCAAAACCTTAAGGTGTTAGGTTTATGGCTCCTCTCACTTATAAAGTGTTCAACCTCCACCATTCTAAGCAATGTGAGACTTTTTCACTCACACTTGTCACAACAATCTCCCCCTCAAGTGTGAGTCCATCCATTCTTGGATATGCTCCCCCTCAAGCGGAAGCTTTCTTCATCCATACACTTGTACCGCCGTTGGCCACACTCAACGGGACACGCCGCCTAACCACCTTTGTTAGGAAGACTTTCGATACAAGGAGCCGGTCGAACCCTTCGTCGAACCATCAGCTCTGATACCACTGTTGGGTCACCATGAGGGGGCAGCCAGGGAGATCATCCACATTGGGTTTAAAGAACAACTTCATAAGTGAGTTAGACACCACACTTTAACCCAAAACCTTAAGGTGTTAGGTTTATAGGTCATCTCACTTATAAAGTGTTCAACCTCCACCATTCTAAGCAATGTGGGATTTTTTCACTCACACTTGTCACAACAGTTAGATGGATCGAAAGAATATATGAGTACCTCTTCTTAGTGGACAATTTCCTACTTGATTCCTTCTAAAAAATAAATCACATGAAGAGATTTTTTTATTCTTGATAAAAAAAAATCACATGAAGATATTTTTATTCTTGATAATTTGTGACTACAAACAATTAATTGCGTACATTTTACGATTGTATAAATTGAACTTAAATGATTAATGAATATATTTTTTTTTTCACCACCAGTTGAATCTGGTTCGGGGGTCAGTTCTGGCATCAAGTGGTTCCAGCCCCCTCCCGATCGCAGTTGCGGGGGATCGAACCGTGGTCCTCCCTACCAAGTTCAGCGCCAATCACCACTGAACCAACTAACGATTGGTAATGATTAATGAATTTTACTAAAGTACAAATAGTTCAAAAAAAACTCAAATTTAACTCTTAAATAGAATAATTTATTGATCAAATTTTACTTACTTCGCGGCCGAATTTTGAATTACTATAGTCTTATCTCCTAAAAACCGAGGTTTAAACACAAAAAAAAAAAAAAAAAAACTACTTTCACAATTATTAAAAAATACTACGTTAGTTGTCTATATTTCATGCAAAAATATAAACCAACACTACAAAAAGTAAAGTAATTACTAATTTGTGGCTTTCTTTTTGAGCGGTTTTATAAAATCTCTCCAATTTGATTAGAATGTGGTAAATTTCTAATATGGACCACCTCATCAAGTGGTTTATGATGGATCAATTATGAATACTATTACAACGAATATGAATATTACGAAATCCACCGTTGGATTGAAAGTTTATATCATATAGATCATCTATTGAAAATTTTAGAAAAATTAAAAATTATTTGATATGTTATTGAGACCCATCAAGATCAACAGTTTATTGAATATGGTAAATCTTGATAAATCCCAATAAAATATCAAATGATTTTCAATTTTTCTAAAAAAATTTATGAATGATCTATACAATATAAACTTTCAATCTACCAATAAATTTTATAAAATTCATATTCGGTAAATCACTTGTCCACGGTGGACCACTTGTGAAGGTGGTCCACCATAGCATTTGCTTGTGGATGTCATTAATATGGAGAGGCTTTTGATTAGAACGCGTTAATATGTTTTCAAATATAACCAAAATTTTGCAACCAAAGTTCTTTTATCGTATGATTCCCTCCATCTTTCTTCAATTCCCTTCTCCTTTCTGACCATAAATTGATCTCTGGCTTCCTTCACAATATGATTATTTCCAAACTGTAACTTTAACCCTGAGAAGCCAAACATATGGCTCAAAACCTTTGTTGCTTGCTCAAATTACTAAATTGTTTTTTTTTTGTATTTAGTTGAAAAACTCATTCAACTATCTACGTTAAGGTTGTCAAAATCGAGATTTTATCTTGACTCTTTTTGTCCAGGTAAAATCGAAATGTAAAATCGTCGATTTTACTTCATATTAAAATAATATTAATAATTTATATATATATATATATATATATATATATATATATATAAATTATTCATAAACTTAATTGTCAATTTAAAATGCCTCAATAATTTTGACAATACTATAATGCCTCAATAAACTTAATTTATATATATATAAAAATTATTCACGCTTATATAATACTATCATGCCTCAATAATTTAAAATTTCAACTTAATTTCAAAGTTAAAATATACTAAATCACCATAATAAAATGTAATATTCATAAACTTGTTCTTTCACGCAAAAGTAAAATGTGTTGTAGAAGTTGTCTTAGCGTGATATGTGAATAAAGAAACAAGTGAGGGAGTAATGGGCCAAATAAAAATTGGGCTTTTTTTAAAAAAAATTGTCAATTTTTTTTATAAAAAATATAGGTAAATTCATCTCAAAAAATTAAAACCAATGATTTTACACTATTTCAGAGATTTTACTACGATTTAAATCGTTCCAGATCACGATTTTACCAGAAAACGATTCTAGCGATTTAACTCGAAATCGCTACCTAAAAACATAATATATATGGTTTTTACGTTTTAAATCGCGATTTTAACAACTTTGATCTACGTTAAATATTTTTGAACTAAATGAAGGATATTAGGAATATATGATATATAGGGTGTATTTGGTAAGTCCAATAAGCTAGCTTATAGCTTATTGGATTAGCTTATAAGCTTGTTTTAAAAAAATAGATGTGTTTGGTAAAAACTTTTTTCATTAGCTTATAGCTTTTTTTGAGATGCTATTTCAAGTAGCGTTTGAGCTTATAGTTTATAGCTTTTTATAGTTATTTCCATTTTTAACCTTTAATTTTATTATTTTTTAAAAAATAAAAAATTATCAACTAAAGAAAATAACTACCCACTACATGTCCTTTTATGTAATTTTATATTTATTAACCACTTTAAAAGCTAATTTTACCAAACACTTTAATTTCAATCAGCTAGCTTTTCAACTATAAGCTAACTTATCAGCTATAAGCTAGCTTATAGCTTAATTTTACCAAACAGACCCATAGTAGTGTTAAATAACTCAACAGCAGTTAATTTTTGCTCATAATATTAGTGACCAAGATTTGATCCTTTTTTGTTTCTTATGTTATGATGACCATAGGGTGTACTATTTCATTTGAGTGTAGGAATCTTCTTTATTTATTCAAAAGAATTCCTATAGTTTTAGATGAATTAGTACCAATTAATTAATATCACACTTTAGAAATGTATGACTTTTTGTTCTATCTCTTTTGAGAAATGAAGACAAATTATACTCATTTTATCATTTAAAATTCATTTGATATGTATTACTCCATTTAGTCCTTAATATATATATATATATAAATTCAAAAAAATTCACTTTACATATTGAAATATTGATGTATATAATATAGATCAGATTAATCGGTCGTTGTATCTAAAAAATAAATTTTTTCTTATATTTAGAACCAGAGGGAATATTAGCTATTAAATATTCTAATAACTTATCATATAAGCTGATAAGTTGAGTCTCTTATTGTTTCTTAATACCCAACATAATATAGCTTATATACATATTTTTTATGTTACTATATGAATTCTTACTTGCTCCCCTGCCTGCATGATGGAAACAAACATACTTCATGTTCTCACCTTGCCAAACAAATTGTCTTTTATTGTATTTAATTTTCTTTGGGCAAGTATCTTCCACTTAAAATGATCTTTGAAAAGTTGTGGTTATGCATTATTTCTCTAACATAATAATTAAAGATGGGTGGAGCTGATTCAAGGAATAAAGAAAGAGAGCACATATATGAATAAAGTCATAAGTGTATAGAAATGCTCAAGATATTATATTTAATTTATAGTGCGGAATTCAATTATCAAGTACACTATCTATTCCAAGAATGAGATGAGAAGAAAAATGTATTCGGATCATTTTATATATATTCAACCCAATTGAATTGAGTTATTCAATATTTAAATTATTAGTACAAAGTGTAGAAACTTGTTTGTAGGCTTTCTTTCTTAAAGGATGTGGCATTATTGAATTGATACCATAAATCATCTAAAGCACTATTACGATGCTGGGCCCTAAGATGATTGCTCAACAAGTAACAACGTGTAGTGGACAAATTTCACTAATCCACCATCGTTTATTAGCTTCAAGAAAATAATGCACCATCTTTTGTGTAGATTTATAACGTTCGTCAAAAAAATTTAAACGCACTTTTAATGTGTTTATAAATAAAGTTAACAAATTTTGTGAAAATGTTAATTTTACATATACTTTTTTATATTTTAGAAAAAAAATCAATAAAAAAAGTAGTAGATGTTTAAAAACCTAGGATTAAATCGGGTTCTATCATTTGTCAAAAAAAAAAAAATCGGGTTCTATCAAAATATTTAATATTTCAGAATTTTGTTATATCATTAATTCAAATGTGTGATTATATTTTTGAATTAGTACATCACCATATTTATATTGATGACATTATTGATTTAGAGATAAAATGTGTTACGGACTGGGCTTGTGGCCCATTACACAAGGAAGTCCACTTTCTCAAACCGTCGAGCACGGCCCAAACAGGGCGAGGCCCAACGAGCACAATTCAAGTTAGCGGACCAAATTCTTTGAGGATTGTAACGTCCGACATTGAAATGATAAACATTCATTGCATATTATGGTTTTTCAACCATTTTCCAACTACCATCGATGGCGTACCAATGACCTTGGTCCAGTGCCAGAGGCTATATAAACACTTCTAATTTAGAGGAGCAACGTACATTCTCTTACACTCTTAAAATCTCAGCTTCACGCATTTTACTAACTTGAGCGTCGGAGCATCTGCATGTACAAAGCACCCTCCCATTCATCGGAGTGGAGGAGAGCACCACCGCAAAACACCGAACAAGGTCGACTCTGATCGAGGTATGATCAAAATTATTCTTCTTTAGTTAAAAATCAATAACCAAATAATTTTGCGATTGCTGTATAGAGCATTAGTCAAAGGTGACACAATTCCAGTCCAGCTACACACTATCTCGTACCACCATGCGATGTTCTTAATTTTGAGTGTAGGATTGATGTAAGAAAGCAAATAGGGACAAAGATATGATGGAGTTCCTATAAGTGGCTTGGATTTTGGGACACTTAGATCCAACCACATCGCATCACATATTAATATGGTGGATTTTGCTGAATCATCTTCCCATTCTAATAGTATACAAGATCCATATTTTTGGAAAACAATAATGGGGTTTCCATTTTCAAATTAAATAATTATTTGACTTCACAATCATTATCTTCCATTATTTCAATAGTAGTACTTAGGGCTGTTCCTTAAAAACCAAAAACTGAACCGAACTGCCAAACCGAACCGAACCAAACCGAAAATAACCGAACTGAACCATAAATTTATGAACCGAACCATTAATTCTGGACAGTTTATTAACTGTGAACCGAACCATTAATAACCGAACCAAACCATTTAAAAAACTCAAAATTCTCAAAACTCAAAACACTTGTTTTTTTGTTGGTTTTAAGTTCATATTTGTTGTAGTTGAATTTAACTTAACCATTGATGTTTATTTAAGTTGTAATGTTTAGTTAATTATGAAATTAAGAGGCCAAAAAAATGTTGTGCTTAACAGTTCGGTTCGGTTAACCGGTTAACCGAACCATAACTACAGTTATTTGTGCTTAACAGTTTGGTTCGGTTAACCATTTAGTTGAACCATTAGTACAGTTCAGTTCGGTTTTACTATTATCCATAATGGTTCGGTTCGGTTTCTCGAACCATTGTTATGGTTCAGTTCGGTTCGGTTCGGTTTTTTGTCCGAACTGAACCATGAACAATCCTAGTAGTACTTAACAATGAAGACAAGATTGAACATTTTGCCAAGAGAGAGAGACATGTCAATTGGTGTTTGTTTCACTCAAGCTTAGCAAGTGGATCTCTCTTTCATAAAAACCCTAGATTTTAAAAAGAAAGTAAAGACAACGTATCTAACATGCGCACGGGCTCTATATTTTTCGATTGAGCTATAAAGAAAGATTCTATTGGGTAGTACTAAAAGTTCTAAATTATGTTAAAAAGTTTTACTTTTATATAATTATTTTAATAGATTAATAAAATAATCATAATTTGATGTTTTTTCCACCGACGTTCAACCATATATTATTGAGTAAATCATTGATTCATCTTTAAAATTGTAGAGATCGGACATTTTACGGTCCAAAATTTGCGACTATGCAAAATAGTCCTTAATTTTAAACAACATCAAATAAATTTGACCTTCTATTAATTTGCGATGTTAGATAGAATGACATGGGTGATACCTACTTGTGTGGTTGATTTCCGACCACATAAGAAAGTATGTTGATTGGTTATGTTGATTTTCCGATCAAAGGAGGGGGGGGGGGGGGGTATTGTGCAGGTTAATCTAAGGTGTTCAAAAGTTCTAGAATGATCTTAAATCCAAATTAGTATAAATATTATAGTAAAACATAAAGTCCAAGATTTTGTCCGTTTAATAGGTTACTTCGCCGGGTTATATGGACACCCAAATTGTTTATAAGTCATAAATTTTATGTACTAAATTGAATACTTAACAACTTTAGAACAACCTATGGAGAGGCTTTGAGTTGTCTGTTCTTGCCCCATAAATACCACATCACTTCCTAACAACAAAGTTAACACAAAGACCTATGTTTTCGACATCGTTGAAAATTGATGACTATTTTGTCCATTAAATTTTATTTTGTTTATAATTCGGTGAATACCAAAATTAAAACATCATAAAACCTTTCACTTTAAACATTAACCCGATATAAATTTATACAATTTAAATCACTAATTTTCTTTTTCAGTCTATGCTTAAATGTTATTTTCGTCTTTGTAAGTTCGCAATTTTTTTGTTTTAGTTCCTGTATCTTTTTTTCTTGCGAAATCATCTTTATATGTTCAAATCTTTTTGATTTTAGTCTCTAAGGCTAAAATCCGTAGGAAAATCCGCAGGAAAATTCGGAAGTTTCCTGCGGATTTTAGTTTTAGGGACTAAAACCAAAAGATTTGAACATACAGGGATGAATTCGCAAGAAAAAAAGATATAGGGACTAAAACTAAAATATCGCGAACTTACAGGGATGAAAATGATATTCTGGGTCCGTTTGCTATGGATTAAAAAATTTGTGATTTTCATATTCAGTAATTAAAATCACTTTTTTTGATAAAACATTCTTTAATTTTTCGGTAAGTAAATATTCTTTAATTTGTTTAGCTACAACATGTACAAGTGACTTTTTTATTACAAAACAACCTCAACTTTTTAATACTTGTTTTTTCTCCTCTAAAAAAGAACAGCCTCTACTTTTTAATATTTGTTTTATTCTTAACAACTTTCACATTTGAAGCTATTTTCTAATTATTTTTTGATTCTGATTTTTTTTTTTAAATTGTAATAAAAAGATGTAAATTTTTAAAAATGATTATTTTTATAAAAATTAAAAAAAAATCTAAAAAAAACCGTAACAAGAAATTTCTCTATCTTTTAGAGCATTAGTTATGTCGTAGTTCTTAACTTTTTTCTGATATTACTTTCCATTTACAAAGATTGAAATAGAGAGTATGGACGGGAGAAAAAAAAGAAGCAAAAAGGGTACTATTTGGTTCCATCTACGGAACAAAATTTCATCAGAAATTTCTTTTAAAGGGTTTGGTTTTAAAGGAACTTTTCTTCTTTGTTTTTGACAGTTGTACACGTATCTATTTGGAAGTAGGAAAACATTCATATCAATTTTTATTTTTTTAATAGCACGACACTAAAAAAAAAAGTGAGACTGGCATTATTTGATAAGTACTTCCTCCGTAACACTTTATAAGTAGATTTAACTTTTTGGATTTATTTTGTAGAATTAATGTATTTAGTTTATTGGATTATTATATTCACATATATATTAGTTGGAGTTCGAATTTCAGATACTTCATTTATTTATCTTTAAAATATAAAATTCTAAATACTAGGCTACATGACAAAATGAACACTGTATATAAGGGTGACAAAACAATGGCGTGTTAACAAGTTGGTCTTAATTTTGCAGGAAAAAATGGGCTTCACTTTTCAAAAAATATAAATTGGGCTTGGGCTTAAGGTAGCCCACATGAGGGTTATATTTGAAAATTGCTCTTTAGATTCTCTATGTTGTTTCTTAGGTCCCTTAAACTGACGAAATTATTTTCAGGGTGTTTTGGAACCTAGGATTCAAAATTAGTCAATTTGTGCATGTAGGTTCTAAAGTGAGATTTTTTATTTTATTCATATGCATCTTCATATTCTCTTATTTCGGAATCTAAGTTTCAAATTGCCAAATTTTGAAACTTTACGTTCAAAAATCTATAAAAAAATTGAAAAAGAAGTTATTTTGGAACGTAACTTTACAAATGGTTTTACGTTCCAAAATTTCGGAAGTGTTACATTTCAAAATCTAAAAAATTTTGAAGAAAAAAAAAGCCACCTCGGAATGTAACTTCTGAAATGGTGCGTTTTTGTGTTTTTGGATCTTACAATTTGAATAATTTAGGACATTTTGGAGTTTTGGGAGGTCTGGAAGCAACTCACGGGGCCAGAAAAGCAATATTCGTTATAGTTTTGGATGGTTGCTCTTTTCTCCATCTGAATTGATCGGAATTTCCTTCATGTCCTCTGTAACTTCCCGAACCCCTTTTCTACGTATTTAGTAGGCAATCCTAGCGTTTTACCTCACCAATCTTCTCTACCCCTCTCTTGTAAAGGTTTTGTCTTCCGTAGAAATAGAACTATGTATATTAGGGTTCAAGTACATGTTCAATCTATATTACCACTACCCATCTCCACTTTAATGATATGATGTGGAGGAAATGTGAAAATATTTTACAAAGATGTAACATGTCCATTAAACCCTTATTTAAATATGTATTTAGAATCTATGACAAAAAATCAACAAGTTTGATTCCTTAAATATTTTCTGTCAAGGTTTTTGGTCTCTGCTTTTAATTCAATTCATGTGTACTATTCGGAATTTTTTTTCTTTTTGCAATCAAGTTTGGTACGTTATATAAATCTTCTGGCAAAAGTTTAAATTTTTTTAACAAGAGATAAATAAAATATGAATTTTTAAGTTTTTGGCGCTAAAAAAATAACATTTATTTAATATTTTATTAAAAAAATCCAATTTATAATTTTTTATGGATAAATTCTTATAATATTATAAAGGGTTAATAGGCTTTTACCCCCTGCAAAATAGGCGAGTTTTGCGTTACCCCCCTGTAATTTTTTTTCTTGAGATTACCCCCCTGCAAAATTTATTTTTTTGATTTACCCCTTTTTGCTGACGTGGCAGGAAAAAAGTCAAGTTTTTTGCTGACGTGGCAGTGAACTTTGCTGACGTGGCAGTTGACTTTTGCCTGCCACGTCAGCAAAAAGGGGGTAAATCAAAAAAATAAATTTTGCAGGGGGGTAATCTCAAGAAAAAAAATTACAGGGGGGTAACGCAAAACTCGCCTACTTTACAGGGGGTAAAAGCCTATTAACCCTATTATAAATATGAATAGAAAAAATCGCTCAAAATGTTAGAGTGCACACTAATTGAGTTAAAAGAAGGGAAAAAATATTTGTGTTTAATTTTTCGATAGTTATAAATATTTCCTCGTAAAAAAAATGAGTAAAATATATTTTTAGTCTCTACTTCTATAGTGAATTTTGGTTTTCATCTATGTAAAATAAAATCATTTGTTTTCATCGCTACAAAAAATTTTGCTTTGTTTTTAACCCATTGTAGCTAATTTTTGTTCATTTTAATGTCAATATCATGACTTTTTTTATGTTCAAAATGTGTCTATTTTATGTCTAAATATCACTTAAATCTATATAAGTCATATTAAATTAAAAATGAATATTGAATTAAAAAGAGTCCATAAGGACAATAGGGACAAGAAGAGGATGGGTATCTTCTAGCCAAATACAATTAGGACTAG
The DNA here is from genome assembly GCA_030408175.1 of Trifolium repens. NCBI lineage: Eukaryota > Viridiplantae > Streptophyta > Magnoliopsida > Fabales > Fabaceae > Trifolium > Trifolium repens. Next base: position 54,649,912 of record CP125851.1, read on the forward strand.
TATGGGCCAAATCAGCTAACCTATGGGCCGCCTGGTTGGCCTTTCTATCAATGTGTTTGATAGAAACACGTCTAAATCTGGCTAAGTTTAATTGGATCCCTCTAATAAGGTTGCCAAAGTAATTCCTAAGGTTAGAGTCCTGCGAGTTTACACTATTCACGACTTTTAGACTATCGCTTTCAAAATCAACGGAGGTGAAGCAGCAATCAGCAGCGAATCTCATGGTGAGGTATAACGCAAAGGCTTCCGCCGTCGCCGGATCGTTGAAACCAGATCTCTGCCAAGTTGCTGAAGCCACAACCTGCCCGTGTTCGTTGCGACAAATAGCTCCCAAACCCCAGGTACCATCTATTTTCAGGTTTGCATCACAATTGGCCTTGATAGTTCCTGCTCTAGGTTTCTTCCATTTATGATTGAGGTTATGGTTGCTATTATTAGTGTATCTTCTAGCAATGCTTGGATTGTCGCTGTTTCTCGAATTATTGTTGTTCTGGTTATTTGAGTTTTTGTTCTGCATAGTAGCCATAGCTTTTTGATAGTCTTGGATGGTAGTAGTAGCCATGTTGATGATGGTACTATCTTCGAGGTCATGGGTTTCAAAAACCTTTTTGTTGCGCGCAAACCATATCCCATATATGATAGCTGCTATATAGCAGAGCTCATCCTCTTTAAGATTAGCCAGGCAGTAGATAAGCCAATCAATAAAGCTTCTGTGGGTTGGGTTAAAATTTATACCCAGGTAGGATCCAAACCAGATTCTGTTTGCTTTGTGACACTCCATAAAAAGATGATTGATTGTTTCTTCTTTTTGATAGCATATAGGACAGAAGATAGGGCAATGGATGCCTCTTCTACTTAGGGCACTCCGGACAGGGAGAGCATTATTGATAATCCTCCATAACAGAGATTTGTGCCTAGGAATAGTAGGGAGAGTCCAGATTTTCTTCCATATATCATTTTGGGGATTAGTATTAGTTGAGCCACTGCTAGAGATTTCCTGCCAGAACTTCATGATGTTATACCCAGATTTGACATTGTAGCACCCATTAGTGGTGTGAGGCCACATGATTTGATCTTCCATAGGTTCTTGAATGAGAGGAAGTTGTTTAATAAGGTCTCTCTCAAAAGGAAGAAAAGTGTTATCAATAAGAGTAACATTCCAAGTAGGGTTAGGTTGATTTAGAATAAGGTCACTCACTAGAATGGGACTATGATTAGCCTTAGTTGTTAGGATCTTATAACCATTCTGCTGGGGTAACCAGTTATCCCTCCAGATATTAATGTTGTTTCCTGTCCCTATTTTCCAGCAGCTGCCTTTGTTGAGAACCCATATGGCCTGGTGGATACTCCTCCATGTAAAACTAGGCCTGTTACCCATTTGGGCTTGTAAAATATCACTGTGGGGGTAGTACTTGGCTTTGAGACATTTGCTAAGAAGAGAAGTGGGGTTAACATGCAGTCTCCAAGCTTGTTTGGCTAACATGGCAAGGTTGAAAAGGTGCATATCTCTGAACCCAAGACCACCACTGAATTTTGGCTTGAACAAAACATTTTTGGCCTTCCAATGAATCTTATGCTGGCCTTCTTTCCCTCCCCACCAGAAATTGCAAATAGCTCTTTCAATTTGAGAGCAGATATCTTTAGGAATGAGAAAACAACTCATCATATAAGTGGGGATGGCCTGAATAACTGCACTAATAAGGACACTTCTACCTGCAAAAGACAAATTCCTTTCTTTCCACCCTTTTAGTTTGCCCCATATTTTATCCATGATGAACTTGAAATCCTGACTTCTAGCTCTTTTCAGAGTAGTTGGCATCCACAGGTACTTAGCAATAGAGTTAGTGACTTGGAGGGGCATGATAGAGTGAAATTCTTGTTGAATTTGTTGCTGTAAGTGAGGGCTAAAAGTCATCTCTGACTTATTCATATTGATTTGTTGGCCAGAAATTCTTTGGTATTCATTAAGAGCATCCATGAGATACTTAGCTTCAGCAGGTTTTGCCCTGCAAAAAAGAATACTATCATCAGCAAAAAATAAATGAGTGATTTGTGGGGCATTAGTGGCTATAGCTATGCCTTTAATCTTGTGATCAGCCTGCAGTTGAGTTAGGAGGCTAAAGAGAACATCTGCACACAGAATAAACAAGTAAGGGGACAAAGGGTCTCCTTGTCTAATGCCTCTATGAGGCCTAAAACTGGGAGAAGGAATGCCATTAACTAGGATAGAGAAAGAGACAGTGGTCAGTGGACACACATTTCATAATAGTATTAATGAGCTTGTGAGGGAAACCCATAGAAGATAAAGTTTTTTCTAAGAAATTCCACTCAATTCTGTCATATGCTTTAGCTATGTCTAACTTAATACCCACATAACCATGTTTCCTAGATTTTGAGTTTTTAAGATAGTGAAAGGTTTCATAGGCAGTTAAGGTGTTGTCAGTAATTAATCTACCAGGTAAAAAGGCACTTTGTTGAGGGCTAATAATGTCATTGAGAACAAGTTTTATCCTATTAGCAATGGTTTTAGTAATAATTTTGAGCATGACATTGCATAAAGCAATAGGTCTAAAATCAGCTGGGGTAGATGGGTGTTTATTCTTAGGAATAAGGCAAATAAAGGTGTTATTTAAGGGTTCTGGATTACCACCATTATTGAGAATGTTGAGAGCATAGTTTGTAATGTCACCACCTATAATATCCCAATAGTTATGGAAAAATTGAGCACTTAGCCCATCAGGGCCAGGGGCACTGTTGCCTTTGAGCTGATGTACTGCTTGAAAAATTTCTTCTGAGGTGAAATCTCTGTTGAGCACATCATACATGTGAGGCTTTACTCTATCTGCAACCCCTGTCATGGCATCATCAAAGTTAGATGGGTTAGATGAGGTAAAAAATTTAGTGAAGTAATCCATAAAGGCTTCTTGAATCTCATTATTTTCAGTCACTTTGTTGCCAAGCTGGTTAGTGATGAAGTTGATTTTATTTTTCCTTTTTCTTTGGGAAGCTTTGTAGTGAAAGAATTTAGAATTTTTGTCTCCTTGTTGAAGCCAATTAGCTTTGGCTCTTTGAGCCCACCAGGTCTCTTCATGCTTAAGGAGGTCATCCAAATTATTCTCTAGATAGTGGATTTTGTCAATATCATCTTTGGAGGGGATATTAGCTTTCATGTTGTGGATGTTTTGTTGCAGCTCCTTAATCTGTCTAGGGATATTACCATAGGTATTTTGACCCCATTGGTAGATTTTGTTGAAAGCATGCTGGAGTTTAGTGTAGATATCATCTTTGGAGCTAATCCAAGCTTCCTTTATGATGGTAGAACTCTGAGGATCTTGGAGCCAGATGTGCTCAAATCTCTTTATAGTGGTAGGGCAACTAGAGTCATTTCTGGAGTCGTAGTTGGATCCAAAAACCAGCAGAATGGGGTTATGGTCAGAGCTATAATTGGGCAAGTGATAGTTTGTGACTCTAGGGAATCTGGTGAGCCATGAGGAGCTGGCACAGAACCTATCAAGTCTTTCCTTGATGTGATGATCATTCTCTTGATTGTTGGACCAAGTGAAGATGTCCCCATGGTAGCCAAGGTCCTGCAATTGACAATCATTGAGAGTGTCCTGAAACAGATTAGTGAGAGTGTAATTAATGTCTCTACCTCCAAGTTTCTCTGCATGGTTTAGAACCATGTTAAAATCTCCAAACAGAAGCCAGTTCTCATGAGAGTTATTTTGAAAAAGGTTTTTAATTAATTCACAAGTTTGTGCCTTCTGTTGGTGATTAGAGAAACCATACACCCCGGAGGCACGCCAGCCAATATCATGATTAGAACAGTCAATATAACAGTCAATGCATCTTTCATTATAAGAAATAATGTCAAGATTTACATCATCGGTCCAAAACATAGCTAAGCCCCCTGATCTATTATTAGTGGAGATAATACAATCAACAATACAGGAGTTAGGGTAGAAATCACCAATATGTTTGCATTTGTTTTGAAAGTCTGTTTGTTGAAATTTGGTTTCCATGAGGTAGACAATACTGGGCTGATGTGTCTGCAGAAGCTTCTTCAAAGCTCTAATTGCAGAGGGTTTCCCAAGCCCTCTGCAATTCCAGGAGAGTAGCTTCATTGCGCCTGGCTGGCCTTGCTTAGTAGGCCTGCCATTTCAGTTATTTGCTGCAAATTTTTGTTGTTGTTGTTGATGGTAGATGGATCAGTTTGGCTAGTGGGTTGAACATTATTGTTGTTGTCATTGTGATTCTGTCCTCCTCCCTGTTTTTGGTCTTGGGTAGGTTTATTATGCGCTGCAGATGCTGCTTCTTCTTCTAGTGTCATCTTGGCCATCAGATCTAGCATTGCTTTGGGTATAGGACTAAAGTTACCACCACTCATAGACTTCATAGGATTGCTGTTGAATCTAGTGTCTCTCTTATCATTGATTCTTTTTCCATAATTGGAAGATCTTAGCCAAGGACCTCTAGGGTTAGTTTCTCTTTCCCCCATTGCTGAGTTTTGATTGTTGCAGGTTGTTTCATTGTGGCCTAGATATCCACACAGAAAGCAGAACATGGGCAAGTTCTCATATCTAAAATCCACCCATTTTATGCCGTCCTTAGTATTACCTATGTAGATGCCAGGTCTGATAGGTTGGGTTGTATCAATTTGAACCCTAATTTTGATGATTCTTGCCTTATCTGGAAAATCGTAAAGAGCTGCATCTTCAACTAGGCCCAATTGTTCTCCAAGGTGCTTCCCCATAGCTATGGTTTTACAGTGTAGGGGTAAACCCCAGAGCTGGATCCAGATAGGGACTTGATGAAAATTCAGATCTTTAGGGTCTTTTTCTCTATCCCATGGCTGCACCATTAGCCAAGAGTTCCTAATAGTCCAAGGGTTACCCTTCAAGGCTCTCTGAATATCTTTGTCATTTTTCATGGTAATGTGATAAAACCCACCTTCAACCTCGGATAATTGGAAGCCTTCAGGATTTCCCCAAATCCCTAGTAAAGAATTTTGAATGATTTGTTTAGGGATTATTTTCTCAGTAAGGAGTTTACCTATGAGGCTTTGTTGATAGTTTTGGATACCGTCTTGAATGAGATCTTCTTGGTACCAGTAGAAAGGTCCTTCTTCTGAGTTATATGGTGAGTTTCTTGATTGGTAGCCATTGTTAGAATCTGTAGGGCGTGTTCTTTGATCTTCTTGGTAGTTACTTTCTTGATGGTTGTTATTTTGTTGTTGCAGGTGATCATTATAGGTGGAATTCTGATGCTGATTATTTCTATGCTGGGACTGAAAGGTGGGTACAGGTCCAACAAATTCTGGAATGTTGATGCAGCTTCCTGTGAATCCTGTAATTGTGTTGGATGTTTTCTGGAATTTGAGGGGTCTCTTCCCAGGTTCATCTTGAGGCTGGGAATGGGTCTGGATGGTGGTAAGATTCACCCGTTTTGAAGCAGAAGATTCCATGGATACAAGGGAAGGAAAAAGGGATTGAGAGGGGAAACAAAAAAAACTAGGAGCACTCAGAGGGAGGTTAACAAGGATCGTCACAAGACGCAATCTGCAGAGGCAGAGATACTATCCAAAAGGAGAGAGCGGGGAGGGAAGCAAAAGGGAAAGCAAAGACAAGGAAAGAAAAAGATGAAGGAAGATCTTGGAAAGATGAAGATGGTTCTTGGAGAACAATTCACCAAAGTTCTTCCAATTTCAAAGAACAAATTTTATTGAGACAAAAACAAATGATTTTATTTTACAAAAACGAAAACTAAAACTCGTTACAAAAGTAAGGACTGAAATCATATTTTACCAAAAAAAAAAAAGTTATTATTTATAAAACTGTTAGGTAGGAGTAGCATTTAGTATATTTTTTTAATTGGAACAAAATTGTCTTTTTATTATTATTTTTTTGGTACATATGTCTTTTTATTATTCCCAAATCATTTTTTCCTAGTAAAAATAAAAATAAAAAACACACACACACACACACACACACACATACACTTGGAAACTTGGAGTATTATTGTTTTCAAATTTGTCTCTTTACTGTTCCCAACACAACACATGAACAGAACAGAACAGAACAGAACACATTTGTTCCTTTTTTCCTGTCTTTTGACCGTTGCTGCTTTTCTCAACGTCTCTCTCTCTCTCTCTCTCTCTCTGATCGAACCTCCATCAACTCCCATCTTCTTCTCTTCAGGTACACTTCTAACCCTTTCACTGTTCATCTTCAATTCCTTACAACAATGTCACTCTTCATTACCTTTCTTTTCATTCTTTCTATTTTTTATTGTTTTAGGGATAAACAAAATTTCCCATATTTAAAGTTCCTTGCTTTGTTAATGTCTTACCATTGTAATACAAGAACATAGAAGGGGTTTCAGTATTTAGGAATCTCTATTACTTCAAATTGTTTTTCATCAAATCTTTACTTCAAATTAAAGAAAAGCATCAAACTTTATTCACATTGCTTCAATTTATTTCTCATATTTTTTCCACCAATTCAATATTTATATTGATTTTCCCTGTTTCTGCAGTAAAAAGATTTGTGGGGATTTATAAAAGATAGTCCTTTTGGTTTTCATTTCAAATGCAAGCTTGATAATTAGATAGATTCATATTAATAGGGTTTGAATTTGAAGTGAAGTAGGAGAAATGGGTTGTTCTCAATCAAAGTTAGATAATGAAGAAGCAGTTAAGATTTGTAAAGATAGAAAAAGATTCATAAAAGAAGCTGTTGTGCATAGAATTCAATTTGCAAATGGACATATAGCTTACATTCAGTCTCTTAAAAGGGTATCTGCTGCTTTGCTTGATTATTTTGAAGGAGATCAAGCACTTCAATTCTCATTGGATTCATTCATTCCGATATCGAAAGATTCGACTGCTCCAACAAAAATTGAGATTGGACCTAATACTACAACTTTGAAAGTGAATTACTTAAGGCCAAGTGGTAATCCGCCGATTTCGGTTGAGGAAAAGCCTCCATCGCCGGAAACGGTTCGAGTTGAGTCTTATTCTCCTATACACCAATATGGTGTTGATGGTTTTTTTGGTATGCAGTCCTCGCCTATGAATGCGTCGATTTTTGCTTATTCTCCGAATAACAGGCCTGTTATCCCTCCATCTTCACCTCAATGGGATTCCTTTTGGAATCCATTTACATCGTTGGACTATTATGGTTATCCTAATGGAAGTAGCCTTGATCAGATTCTTATGGATGATGAAAACCGAGAACTGAGGCACGTCCGAGAAGAAGAAGGAATACCAGACCTGGAACAGGAAGAAGAAGGTTTTGTTCCGAAGAAAAATGTAGCAGAAGATAAAACCAAAATTGATGCAAAAACTTCGAAAGAAGAAGTCGCGGTTGAAGATGTTGATGAACACGAGGAGGTAAAGAAGGAAGAGAAAGAGGAGCGAACAGATGCTGAAACCAAAACTGCACATGAAATATCAGACTCACAAGTCGATGGCAGTGAGTGTTTTCAAGTATCGAAAGCTCAAACTTCAGGTCATATGGAATCTAGCCATCAAGAAATGGCAATTGATAATCAAGAAGTTAAGGAAGAAACACCTGGTTTTACTGTTTATGTAAACCAAAGACCGGCAAATATGGGAGAAGTGATAAGGGACCTTGAAGCTCAATTCACAGTTGTTTGCAGTGCAGCCAATGATGTCTCGGCATTGTTAGAGGCCAAGAAAGCTCAATATTCATCCACTTCTAATGAACTTTCAGGTTTGGTGGACATTTACAATTTATACTTTCAATTTGTTGAAACTGTTTCTTCAATGCTCTTGCATTTGAGTTAAGCCTCAATTTTCATGAAGGAAAAACATGAACTTTGAATTGTATACTGAAATAATCTTGCTTTGGTATATCATGTTTCTTTCACTTGTATCTATTTACAAATTTTTAGGAATATAAGTTTAAATTATATTTATTTTGCAGCATCAAAATTGTTGAATCCAGTAGCTCTTTTTCGCTCAGCTTCTTCTCGCTCGTCCCCGTCGAAAATTATAACAAATTTTTCTAACACTAGGGATGAAGTTTACGATGATCCATCAGAGGAAAATTGTGCGCTTTCTGTTAGTCACCAGTCAACACTAGACAGGTTATATGCATGGGAGAAGAAGCTCTATCAGGAAGTCAAGGTATAATATTAAAATCATAATGCCTCTAACTGATTAGTATAAAATATAAACCTTTCTAATGTACATGAGACCAATTCAACATTTTAATTTAATTCAGTACTTTTTTGTTCGGCCTATCATATTATCATTGTTGCAGTTATAGTGCTATTGATTGCGTACAATATTAATATTAGGAAACTTAATGCTATGCTACTTTCTTCTTCGACAGTCTGGAACACGTGTTCGACTTGCGTATGAGAAGAAATGTCTGCAACTGAAGAACCATGATATAAAAGGAGAGGAACCCTCTTCTGTGGATAAAATCAGAGCAACCATTAGAGATCTACGTACACAGATAACAGTTTCAATACACTCAGTTGAAGCTATTTCCAAGAGAATTGAAACTCTAAGGGATGAAGAGTTGCATCCCCAACTTCTTGAATTGGTGCTAGGGTATGTATGAAAGTCATAATTCCCATGCAGTTTTGTTTTCTAGATGAACATTAAGCAAATTTTCTGTCAAAATATAAAGGTATCTTTTCTCCTTGAGTCAGACGATTTAGTCCCTCAAATTTGCAAAATAACAATTTAGTTCTTTTTCCAAATTTAGTGCCACAATTTAAAAGTTCTTTGTTTGTCATGATACAACTAGAGACCATTCAAATCAATATATAGGTCTTTCATTAGTTTCGGTGAATGTTTACTAAAGAGATATTTCGGTGGATGGACTAAATTGATTGATGTTTGGTAATTTAAGGGACTAGCCTGCTATTTCTATACAGTATACCCTATAAGACTATATACTATTTAGGTGCAGAATTTATTTATCAATTATCATGCCCTTCTTATCTTAATAAAACTACACATTTGGTTTGTGATTGTTATGCTTCAGCTCTTTTTTTCTGATTTCCACATGAACAATTATGTAGCATCGACACTTCAGATTGAAGGTGTCTCCAGTGTCTGACACCGACACATGTGGTTACATTCAATAATTTCATTTTCTAAAAGTTATTACCAGTGTCAATGTGTCACATATGTGGTGTCCTTGTCTGTAGATATATCACACTATAACGGTTTGAATTAGACAGTAAATATCAAGCTTGCAAATTCTGACATATACAAACTACAGGCTAGCGAAGATGTGGAAAGTGATGGCAGAATGTCATCAGACGCAGAAACAAATCATAGAAGAAGCCAACATTCTTCTAGCCGGCAGCATTGATGCCAGAAAACAGTCTGCCGTGTCAATAACTGATCCACACAGGCTCGCACGCTCAGTCTCCAATCTTGAAACTGAGTTGAGGAACTGGCGAAACACATTCGAATCATGGATCACTTCTCAAAGATCCTACATTCACGCACTAACCGGCTGGCTTCTCCGATGCATGAGATGCGAGCCTGATGCATCAAAGTTAGTATGCTCTCCTCGAAAGTCTAGCTGCACTCATCCATTGTTCGGACTTTGTATTCAGTGGTCAAGGCGTCTAGATTCCGTACAAGAAACAGCAGTGCTTGATGGCATGGACTCTTTTGCAGCTGGCTTAGGATCCTTCTATGAAAAACAGCTAAGAGAAGATTCAGCACAAAATGCAATAGTTGGAAACAATGGGAATATGGAAATGGTGGAAGTTGGTAAAGTAGGAGAAGAAATGGTGGAGGTTGCTGTTAAGGTACTTTGTGGTGGAATGTCAAATGCTATGAGCTCAATGGCTGAGTTTGCTATTGATTATGCTAAGGGATACAATGAACTTGTTAAACAATGGGAGAATGTTAACTTGCAGCAAAATTGTGAGGCTGCAAAATGATTTTTACTATTTTTTAGTTAGTTAGTCAGTTAGTTAGTTTAGCAATGGGGTTAGTGAATATAATTTATTTAAGGGAGGGAAAGGTTTTGTGTTAGTTAATCTCTTTCCCTTGGTAGAATTTTTATTATTTTCCATTTATTTATTTTTTATAATTAGGAGAAAGAAACAAGGAATTTTCATGTAATTCTCAAGACTTTTTTTTAATTAGTTCCAACAAGAGAAAGAAACTCAATTTATTTACATTTTCATTTTCGTTTCATCTCTTCCCTTCTCTCCCTTTCATGGTTTCGTTAAATAGATGTTATTAAATTACTGAACAAACACAATTTGATTTTTGAACTTAACATTTTTGTTGTTATAAATCAGATATTCTCTACTTGTAACTACAAAGACTAACCACTCAAGTCGAATAAAACTGCAATGGACAGAAAAATTATCTCTCGTGCATGTTAACGCTGCTCCAGAGACGTACAATAATTTTTTTGGATAATTGATATTTACAAAATTATTACAAGTCTCTTTTAAAAAATATCTAAACCCTATACATCTTTCTTAAATAACTTCTTTTTTTCTTCTTGATAATACATCTTTCTTAAATAGCTATCAACATGATTTTGGCTATGAAAATATTTTCCATAAGTTAGCTCTTTCAAAGTGAGCAATTTAACTTTTAAGAGTGTAAAATAACATATCTTGACTATTGATAAAGAAATGATGGTTGATATTTCATATGATTTAATAAGACAAACTATTGCTTTTTTATTCACCCAAAGGTTCACTCAAGACAGGGTTCCTTTCTTATAACTCAGTATAAAGCAACATATTATTATTCAATGATGAATTTGTTTGGTCAACTTATGTATACAAAAACATTGGACCAAATGTGAATAGTAATGAATGAATGAACTGAGATGAAAATAAACAAATCAGTGAATCTTTATCAACCCTGAGATCCTATAGATCAAGATCTCCATCAACATCATTTTCTACCTCCATTTCAGTACCATCAAATGTCAACATAAGTGTGAGAAAAACAACAACTGCAACCAACTGTGCTGCCACAAAATAGCTTCCCCTCCTTTTAAAGGTTTTCTCCTGCTCTGTTTTCTCCCTTTTCGGTACGCTCTTCGGCTTTGGTCCTAATAAAAAAAATGATAAATCAAACTTCATGCAGAGTGACAGGGTTTGACAATTTGAAAAGAATATATATATATTCGGTATATCCTAGTAATACAACATTTTTAACCGGAGAAAATAGATAAATACAAGTATACCAAAAGGAAACAACTTCTCTATTAATTTTAGTGTTTTAACTTGAAATTTACAAAACTATGTATCTTTGAATTGGTAAAATTTCAGAAGATTGTATCATCCACTCCACGGGAAGAAACTTTTAGATACGTCAAAAACTTTTCGACAGACACAAGTATGTCCGTATTCACCAACAAAATAGATATTTAAGTTAAAAGCCACTTTGAAAATGAGAATAGTTAACTCGCTATTACTCAAAGAAAGAAGATTTATCATACAAAATCATGGATATATCTTACTCTTAGTTGATTGACTTCTGGAGCCCGATGGTAACGCATCTGTATGAGAATGTGGACCAGCTTCTATAAGTTCGGTCTTACATTTTTGCACATATCTAACTAAATTATCATGTTCAGAAAATTTGATCCGCAATGTTGAAGATTCCTATTGGTACATAAATGAAGCATCCAAAGTTAGAATTTACTCAAACTAAATCTCAAAAACTCCTAGTTGTTCTAAACCGAACATGGAATAAGTGATACGAACACAGCCAAGTAGCACGAGAATAAAAGTAAAATAAAATCAAAGCACATAGTTTAGCCAATCTTCGCTGTTCATACTTTGTTGCAACTTGCAAGCATTACTATTCTTCTTTTTTTAAGATTGAAACTTCTAAACAAAAACCTTGATTCCTTCAGAATAATCTTAATCTTACTTAATTACCATTCATTGAATGACACAATTTAGCAGACAAGAATTTGGAAACACGCTTCATATACACATATTCTCTAAATGGATTCCCTTGCATCTCTCTTTCACCCAATTATTATTTGGCTAATGTGCTTTATTCCCTCACCCAATAAAGTGCTATAAACAACATTTATTCACATTCTGAGAATCTGATCAACTTCATGATGATAGTTCCCACTTCCCAGAGTGTAAGTCGTTATCATAAACTATTTGTCAAACTTAATTTATAGGTATAACTAACCAAAGCAGCATTAGTGTACATGCACAACTACCTTAAAACAAACATCAGAAACACAGTTGATTAATATTTGACAGCAACACTTACCGGTAAAGCTTGAAGAACAACAAGTCCATGTGCAAGAAAAATAGCATCCAAGCTTGATGGCCTGCATAATCCAAATAAAGCATAAAGTGTGTGAATACATCACCAAAATATCAAAGTCAATATTTGCTCTAGTATAACAAAACTTTAGTCCAAAAGATTCACCTGTTCTCAAATAGGTAGTTCTTTTCACCTAACAATTTTGATAGAGCATCATAAGCATAGCTTGCCCTCACATAAATCTGTCCATCACTAAAAGCCATACATAAATACCATTTCAAAGGGAAAATCGCCATAAAATATTTATATTGGATTTATTCTGTAGAGTCGTAGACACTGTCAGTGTAAAGATGATTTACCCTTTCAATCAATCATAACCATTAGATCATTACAAACATTTAAATTTATTCATAACTACTTGTAAAGTCATTCATTTGATTGGCAGTGACAGTGAGTAAAACCTTTTTACACGTATGTACACAAATTAAACTCTAAACTAGTATTATTCACAATGAGAAGATAATGATTAATGAAATTAGTATAATTATGGTATCAGGAAGAAAAAGCAAAAAAACCGAAACCGACCTCTTCTTGCTTGACTACAGCATTGTCATCAGTTATCCCATGTTTCGATTTCACCCAACGAACTTTCTTCGAAGACAGAACCTTCCCAATAGGCCAAGGAAGATCAGAATAATATATACTATAAGCAGATGAACCTTCAGATCCAACCCAAAGTTCATAGACAAGTGCATCATGAAGCCAAGTTGTAAGAATTGCTTTGATTGATACCCAATCAGGAAGTGAAGAAACTTCACTATCTAAATCAATTACACCAACATCTTTCTTTAAACATTCAATAATCCCTCCATTCTCATTATCATATGCCACATAATCATCACCAACCTCAATGTAAGGAATTTTATCTAAACAAAACAAAACAAAAAAACCATAAGCCACAAAGATTAGTATTGAGAAAAATTATATACCCATTAACAAAAAAAGATGAAAAAATGAAACTTTATGAGACCCATATGATTAAAACAAAGAAAAAGAGAGTAATGGGGTGTGTTGTTACCAGAATGTGGATGGTTAACGTGAAAATTCAATTGAAAAGGAATTTTAGCGAAATTGAGATAGATGAAAGCAGAGAGACATTGTGGGCAACCGGTTGGAAGATCAAAACAAGGTTTCCTGACAACTAGAGTGTAAACTTCAGCCATGCATGCATCGACAAAGATTATTGTTGTGATGTAACTGAAAACTACCTCGTATTGTTGTTAGGGTTTATGGTACTGTGTTTGGTTTTTTATTTTTTTTGGAATGCATTTTTGTGGTCTTTAGTTATGTAAATGGGTTTATTGTGATTAATCCAGCCCAAATGAAAATAATAACTTATAAGTAGGGTTTTATTTTTCGTACCTCCCATTTTTGTTAGTGGAGTGCTGGTAAAACATTTTCTAACAAGCTTTTCACAATACACTATTTCATTGGTTTAAATTAAAATAGACATCATTTTAATCGATAAAAGAGTGTGTGTTGATGGCAAAATTCTTTTTGTTATTATTCCAATTTTTTGTTGTCTTTTTATTTCTCATATGTTCTCTTCTCCCGTTGTACATTAAATCTGAGCAGTACACCTCTCGTAATCTCACTCATCTCTTAATTCTCATAGATCCTTGAGATTGTGATATGTCATTCTTCTTTGTCACTCCATTTCCCTTAGGTGGGAGCAAGAACAAGCTCCAAAGAAGAAAAGAATTGCCATCTTCGATGGTGATACATATACATATTTTAATAAGAAGTGACACCTATTAGGTATGCCAATAAAAAGAAAATGGGTATCTATTGAGAAGATGCACTCAAATAAGTTTTCTACAATTTGAGTCTTAAACAAAGCTCTAGTCTTATAAATGTGATTATTTCTTTCCTTCAAAAGAGACTAGCAACACGCCACCCGGATCATAGAGAGGACATAATTAACATTACTTCATAGACACAAAAAACTGCTAAATTGGAGAGCATGAAGAATGATACCAAGAGGGGGGGATAAAAGAGAAGAATCGCAACCATCTCACCACATCATACCAAACAACACCAAAAAAGTCAAAATCAAATAACAAATGATTAAGAATTTCTTCCTTGCCACAAGCACCAAGAGTACAAAGTTGAATCCATATTTAAAATACCACGCCAGATTAAATTATCTTTAGTAGTCAACCTGATGTTGAGCATAAGCCAGGCAAAAAAAAAAAGACACTTTAAGAGAAACAAACTTATTCCAAATGGCATCCTTATAAGCCAGAGAAACCACCTAAAGCAATTACTTAAATGACCTGTAGAGCTAAATTTCTTAGAACCAAATAAGTACTTCACGTCAAATTACGTTAATCACAAATCCAGTTATCATAGCATGCATACAAAATCGATGCTTTGAAGTTTGAAACATTTATAATGATCCTATTTCTGTATCAGCTAAAACCCTGCAACTCAATATGATTAATTTTGAGTTTAGCATAAACTAAACGTTCATTCTTTTCATAAATGGCATACAATCATCACAAAAAAAAAAAAAAACTACAACTTGTGAAATTTATAAATCACGGTCATGAAAAGAAGTACTCCAAGACCATATAAATAAAACTTAAAATGGATACAACTATAATTACTCATCACTTGAAAAACTACTTGTAAACAAGAATTGGACAAATTCAATAAAAAATGATATTTTATGATCTATATTTTTAAAACACATACACAATACTTCAGGTCGTAACTAATAAATAACATGCAAAATAAACATGCAACAGTCTGAGGGAAACACCAAAAACGATCAAAAGCGCCCCTTTCGTTTCCGACCTGTGTACTTAGTATCTTGAGGGACATCATTTCCTCTTCTTCTCATCTGCTCCTTCTTCCTTAGTATCCATTCCTTTCCCTTCCCGCTCTTATCATTCTTTTTCTGTTTCTTCGAGGGTCTATGTCTTTTTGAGAAACGTACCTGTTGTATTTTTTAAACTAGCCATAAGCTCGTGACAAAAAGGATGGGATGGATCAACGTAAGCAATTTATCATCTTATTTTTCATTGTCCAAATCTGAAATAAACTTATGGGAATTGACACCTCACAAAGAAGCTCTCACTTTTACAGGGTAAAGACATCTTAATCGCTATAAGAAAATTAACAATTTACATGTTAACACATCCGTAATTTAAATTATATACATGTAATAATAACTTTGAATTTTTCGTTAACAGTTGAGATGTCTTACTTTACCATGTCAAGTAAATTTCACTCTATAGAGGAGCCATATCCAATTTATGAATAGGTAATGATGTATAAATAGCATGAATTGTAATGAAGGGCATAATTTTAAAGACATTCATTATACCCATTGGAAATCCCTGAATTGAATATACAGATGTGGTGAGACTTACCGTTTCTTCATCTTCACTCTCATCAGATAACCCCATTTCATCTTCAGTTTTACCTTTGGACAAGGATGCACTCTGCCCACATGTAAGAACAAGAAACTCTTTTCTCCTCTTAGAACTAACATAAGACAATTGTTCTCCAGTTAGTGAAAAACATGCTCAAGAAGAGGCTATGCAATGAACTATCGTAACTAATACGTTGGAAAGAAATGCTAAAAAGTAAAAACCAAATAAGCAAAACACAAATAAGTAATACTGAACTGCCGTAACTTATATGAGCATACATTCTAACTAATTCACAGAGAGACAACTTCCCAATTAAAGTAAGCTGCCACCATCACCAAATAGATTACATACAATCTACAATAAAAATAAAATATCACATCCATTTCTCTCTTATTTATATATCCTCAAAGAATGAACAAAAGAGTCTGTAGTATGTTATGTTCTACAATTTCTTTCGCAACTTGAACAGGGCTGTACAAAAAACATTGAGATGTTATCCAAGTTGTCTTCCAAAGTATCTAAGAAGTATCACATATGTATCAGTCATTATTTTTGTTGGTGAAAAAAAAAAGGATAATTCTCCTTGGATACATATACAATGTGTTTGTATTAGATACGGGTACACGCATACTTTATAGCAATTTCAGAGTATCTGGTCTTCATAGATTCTGACAATTAATGTAAGGCAAAAACCAGCAGTGACAGGAGAATAGATGAATGGACACAGAGAACACCCGAGTTACATAATATTCTTTTACTTTATATCAGCATATGGTAAAATATAACATGAACATTTTTCGCTATAATGTTAATCCGTTACATGACTCCATTAACCCATTATTACAACACCTAGCAAATACAGGATGCCGATGGATAAAACAAACATTAAAAATGAATTAAAAAAATATTTTTCTAGCAAATTACTGATGGAACAGAGAAACCCAGTAGTAAAGCAAGATAATTCATACCTGTGTGGAAAATCCACCACTATGCCACCAGCAAATCCAGCATTCATTGCAGCACTCAAAATCAATTCACGCTGGTCTAGATTTTCAGGATACATTTGGAAAGCTGCTTTAGCGCCATTGGCCAAACATCTGTATAACGATGTAAAGAAAGCCCTGCAAAAGAATATAAATTACATAGTATTGGAGTGAGTGTAAAAGTGAAATTTTTAAGCATAATTCAATCTTAACATAGATGGTAAGTCAGAGAAATGTGGAAAAAATCAGTGAGTTACTATATGCTTAGAGTTTGAAAAGATTCAACAAACATGCGTATTGAAACAAATAAAAATGGTATAATAAATAAAGGAACATACTTCAATCTTAACCGAGGGTTGTGTGAAGACCTATCAGCATTACATAACCACTGCATTATCATACAAGCGTCAAACAAATTAGTAATGAAAATGAGACACCCCCAACCAATTTTGGTAGAAAAAGTAGAAAAACACGGCTTAATAAGTAAATATCACCAAGTCCATAAGGGAAATTGGTTGTTAGCTGTCACAAGTATCATTTATTCCATCCTATAGTCCTAACTCTCAGTTATTGAAATCACACCTGAACAGCAGATATACTGATGGCCCCATCAATAACTCCAGGACGAATCCCTAAACCCTGAAACCAAAGATACAGTGTAAGATAAAACTGTAAGGCAGGTTGCAGAGCATCCATGTTAATTTCATTACAAATGGATAGGTTAATCATTGCGCACGAGCACAATGAAAAGGAAAATCTTAAAGCAATTAGTGCATCTTAACATTTAACTGACATGGACAGCAGCAAAAACAACAAGAAATCTGAAATTAGGTTAATATTTACCTGACCCATGTCACTGAGTAAAAGGTCACCTTCAACCTCTCGCTCCAATGCAATGTCTACACGTTAACAATTATAAAATAAAATTACAAACAATAAAAAATAAAATAGATCTATTTGAATTGGCTTATTTGAGCTTATCTACTGACATGAGCACTTGTGAAACTGTCTAGAAGAACTTATGAAAACAGCTTATGACACATTCATAAACTTTTTCAAATTACTTTCATAAGCTTTTCAAGATAGATTATGAAAAGAGCTTATAGCTTACATAAAAACAATTTAACTTTTGTTGTAGAAATAGGGCCTGCTAGGATTAGCTTATACGAAACAACTTATGCAAAGAAATAAGCTTTTATGTATTATTATAAGCTTTTCGAGGTAGTTTATGATAAAACAACTTATAAAAATACAATTTTTGTCGGTGAAAACTTATGAATCAACATAAAACTTTATTTATTTGCATAAGCTATTTTGATAAGCTCAAAAATAAGCTGAATCCAAAAAGGCCAATAGCTTATACATAAGCACTTGTCATGATAATCATTTATGCTATGAGCTGCAAATTAGAAATAGAGAAAAATGAAAACATACTAAGCATTGATGGTGAAATGTCGAGACCGATCCATTGATGACCCTCTTCTGAGAGTGTCTCACCACTGAGTCCAGATCCACAACCTAAACAAAAAATATAATTCAGACATTACAAAGTGTATATAATGAATGAAAAAAAGAGTGAAATTAATGAATTGAAATATAATGTACCAATATCAAGGAGTAATTTGGGAACACCATCTTCAGGTAAAGCGAGTAGTTCAAGTGCCCGTTCTGATAATGAGGCCTGTGATTGTTGTTGATGTGGAATAGTATAAGAATTTAATTGAATTTGAAGAAAAATGAAATTGAAAAAGGAGAAGAAAGGAAAACCTGAATATCGATGATTCGGGAAGAAGAAGTGTATTTGCGTGCTTCGGTATCGTCGTAGAATATCTCAGGCGGTGCCACCCTCTCTGGTCTAGACGCCATCGCAAAAACCCTAAACCCACAATTCACTCAGTTACCGCGCCAATAATATCCCAACTTTTTTTTTTCTTGCTAACTTGTGTTTAAGAAATTAAAAAATAATAATATTTTTTATTTTAAAGGTTGAGTCCATGATTTTTTGTTTTTGTTTTTACCACCAGTTTAATCTGATTCGGGGGTTAGTTCTGCATCAAGTGGTTCCAGCCCCCTCCCGATCATAGTTATGGGGGATCGAATCGTGGTCCTCCCTACCAAATTTAGCGCCAATCACGACTGAACCAACTAACGATTGGTAAGTTGAATCCATGATTTTAAGACTAACATCATCTTTATGCTTATTTCCTAAAACATTTGTATTTTGGTAAAATTTGTATTGTTAGTGCTCAACTAGATAGATTAATTTTGATTCTGATGGGCCGAGTAATTTTGATTCGAGTTTGGAAGTTGGTGTCTAGTGGCGTCTCTATGGGTTGGGTTGGTGGTCATTGGTGTATTTCATTTAATATATTGTAAGGGGTGGATTGGGGTGCTGTTTGATGTACTTTTTGATTGATTAAAATGTTTTTATCACTTTGCCTTTCGATGTATGCTTTCAACAATTCCTTATACTTCTTGTTTAGGAATTGTTCATTAATAAAATTTAGCCGATTCAAAAAAAAAAACTAGATAGATTATGATCGTTTCATTTATAAAAAATAAATTTCAAACGTTAGAGTAATATATACAAATTTTTAAAGTATATTGAACAACTTTTATTTTGTATCATGTTTTATAGACAAAATATTATTTTGGTATATTGAGTAACTATTTGTATTTGAGACAAAAGTTATCATACATTTTGGTAAGAGACATAAATCTCAAATTATGTTTAATTTCTTGCCCTCCAATTTATTCGATTTCAAAATAATTTTAAAATCTAATGCAATATATTTAGAGTTAACGTATTTAGTTCCTTATTTTTTAGCAGTTCAAACATATCATAATCATTTGAATTTGTGAGAATCAAATCAACATTAAACACTCTCTGTGACACATGTCATCTGATTTTAGTGTTGCTTTTGGGTATACTAGTCCAACATGTCATCTGATTTTAATTTATTTATTCAACATTTAGGATTTTCAGACCTAATAACAATTTTAAAAATAAAATAATGTGAAAGAAATAGATTGCAATGATCTAAAAAAAAAAATTATAAAAGAAATTTAGAATGTGAAAATAATGTCCTAATCAAAAACGGGTAAGACCATAAATTAAAACTATTAAAAGATCCAAAACCTTTTTTTTACCACTAACAAACCATTAAAGTCTATTATAATATTCTTTTTATCATTTATTTATGTATCATCTAGCATAGTAAGTTTTCATTAAAAAGTTAATCGGAGACTATATGTTTTGTTTGACAATTAATTAAATTAGTCATATGATTCCGCTGTGGTTTAATTAATTAAATTAATTGAATCATGATGTTGAAAGTTCATAGATTCAACTTCAATTCGAATTTTAAACATTGAATTAAATTATTGGCTTAATTAGTATGTAGGTCCCTTAAAAACTTTTTTGGTTTCATTTTGGTCCTTTAAAGAAAATAAGTTTCACTTTGGTCCTTATCGATATCTCCATCAGTCAATTTGGTTATTTCCGTCCATTTTTTTCAAAAACCGTTAATCACGAAACAACCTATTTTGCCACATGTACAGAAGTTAACGGTTTCTGATAAAAAATTGACAAAAAGGACCATATTAACTGTCGGGAATATCTATAAGGGGCCAAAGTAGAACTTATTTTCTTTAAGATTGTCTAAGTTTAATTGTCAAAATAGGTCAATACATTTTGCTTTTGCCATCGATCTATCTGAAACGAGAGAAGGGGGTGGGGAACTTCGGTAGATGAGTTGATATCACACTCTATCATATTTCTTGATGAGTCGAAGGGCTAATCTGTAAAAAAGTATATGTTAACCGATCAAAACAAAGTGTTGTTACAAGTATTTTTCACCATCCAAAATACAAAGTTACAAAAACTTCTTCATTCAAATCAAACTTGTCAAGATGTAGTAGATCCTTTGTTGCTGGTGGTGCGATGAGTGGTGTGTGGTCCTCCGCACCACCTTATAATGACTTATGGAATCGTAACAAATTGCTTCAAATAATGACTTATTATACAGTTGAAATTCAAAATTCATGACTTAATTATTATATAGTTGAAATTCAAAATTCTTAATTGAAACGAAAGAAAAAAAGTAGAATATGAGAAAGCTGTTGTTTTCTAAGGCTTTGTTTGTGAGTTTGGAGGGGAGGGGTGGGAAAGGAGGGAAATAGAGAGAAAATTAGAGAAATCTTTTACATTTTTTGAGAAAGTATTTTTTATAGAGAATGACAAATAAATACTTATGATTAATATATTATGAATTTAAGAATATTATAACAACATTAATTAAATTTGAAGAATTCATATAAACCCTCCAATCCTCTCCAAACCCCCATCCAATACAATTTTTGAATTCCACCAAATTAGGGGGGTTTTGTGTTATGAAGAAAAAATAACCCTCCAAACTTCTTCCCTCCCAAATTTCTCTATTCCTTCCACTTATTTCTTCTTTTTTCAAAACCATTTCCTCCCCTCCCCTCCAAACTCGCAGACAAAGGCTAAGAGAATTACGTGTGAGGAACAAACTCAGAAGCCAAGATTAATTGAATAACCCAAATTATTTGGGTCCCAAACAGAGCAACATCTCTAATATTAAGGAGCAATCCCTGCACTCGTTCATAAATGAAATCTGCATGTATCATAATGTAAACATTGCATGGGTTAATTTCAGGCTAAAATTCCGACACTTTCATGCAACAAAAACACCATCACAACAATTTCATTTCATCTAACTGAATACACCATTTACGGCAACAAAAAGACAAGCATTTTTATTTCCTCACATTATATTTATTCAATTTCCCTATAATTAAATTAATCACAAACCTCTAAGTGTAACTATATATATATCATACCTCCAATGATTTTTTTTAATCCTACAACCTAAAGTAACAAAAAACGTGTGACACAAACATTTATATCAAACATGTCATCATCATCATCAAAAGTAACATTGAAAAGTTGTTACTCTGTGAGACCAATGGAACCAACATGGTGTGGTCGATTACCATTATCCGAATGGGATCAAATTGGAATCATAACACACGTTCCAACAATTTACTTTTATCACCCCCCACAAAACTGGCTCACCCCCTCTACTAAAATCGCCACCACTTTGAAAACCTCACTAAGCAAAGCCCTAGTGCCGTTTTATCCACTAGCCGGTCGTTTACAATGGAAAGAAAACGGTCGTTTTGATATCGAATGCAATGCATTAGGTGTTCAATTCATCGAAGCACAATCCTCGTTAAAATTATCCGAACTAGGTGACT
Source organism: Trifolium repens (assembly GCA_030408175.1). Lineage (NCBI taxonomy): Eukaryota > Viridiplantae > Streptophyta > Magnoliopsida > Fabales > Fabaceae > Trifolium > Trifolium repens. Next base: position 54,671,877 of record CP125851.1, read on the forward strand.
TTTCACCTACTTCTGAATATTACCCTTATCTTATTCCTCATGTTGATTACACACTCCCAATTCAAGATATTCCTCTAGTTATGGTGCAACTCACACATTTCAAATGTGGTGGTATTAGCATTAGTTTGTTAGTCTCACACGCCGTTGCTGATGGACAAAGTTCATTGCATTTCTCTAATGAGTGGGCACGGCTCGCACGAGGCGAGCCTTTGAAAATGACGCCATTTCTTGATAGAAACGTGTTGCCATCGTCAAACAATTGTAACGACGTTGTTAATGAAAGTGAATTTAATCAACAACCTCCGTTGTTGTTAGGAAATTCGGATAATTTTGAAGAAAGGAAGAAAAAAACAACTGTGGCTATACTTAAAGTGAGTAAAACACAAGTTGAAAAGTTGAAAAAAACAGCCAATGAGAGTTGGGAGAAACCTAGTAATGGTCGGGGTTATACGAGGTATGAAACATTAACCGGTCATATTTGGAGAAGTGCATGTAAAGCTAGAGGGCATGGAAATGACCAACCAACCGGGCTTGGTGTTTGTGTTGATTGGAGGAGTCGCGTCGAACCTAATTTACCAAAAGGGTATTTTGGGAATGCAACTTTGGATGTTGTGGCTACTAGTCTTGCAGGTGATCTAATGTCTAAGCCTTTAGGGTATGCTTCAAGTAGGATAAGGGAAGCTATTGAAAAAGTGAATGATGAATATGTTAGGAAGTGGTTTGAGTATTATAAGAAACAAGAAGATTTTACTAAGTTTCAAGATCTTCGTGAGATGTTAGGGAGTGATGAAAAAGGACCATTTTATGGGAATCCTAATTTAGGTGTTGTTAGTTGGTTAACATTGCCAATTTATGGACTTGATTTTGGATGGGGGAAAGAGGTTTATATGGGGCCAGGAACACATGATATGGATGGTGATTCTCTGCTTCTTCCTAGTCATGATGATGATGGATTGTTGGTTGCTATTTGTTTGCAAGAGGTTCATGTGGATGCCTTCAAGAGGCATTTTTATCAAGACATTGTGTGATCCATGGATGATTGGTTGAAAGGGGAATGATACATATGCAGAAGAAAAAATAAGTTGGATGACTGGAATTTATAAATAACTTAAACAATAAGTATGAGAATTTAATTAAATCTATATCAATGTTGGTATAAGAAACCAATGTTAATTATTTGTTAACCATATATTTGTTGCTTTGTAAGCTTGTTTGTTGTCTTAGTGATAAAAGTATAATGTATGAATTGAATTGCTTCCCACAAGAGATGTGATTTAACTTGATATGTTGGTAGACGAGTTTCTACTTTCTATTGTTTTTCAATGATATCATGTAGTATAATAATAGAGAATAAAATAAAAATGTACATCTATATATATATATGTCAAAATTGTTTGGTCAAATGCTGTGATCCGGATTTAAACTCCAACTTCTCTGATTATATGAGTTTCTGTTGTGGCAAGTTTAAGGTGAGTTAAATCTCACATTACTTAGAAAAAATCCTAACGCCTTAAGGTTTTGGATAAAAATGTGGTGTTCAACTCACTCTGTCTATCCCCTCATAACCCAACAGTTTTAAAGGGCTGATTGTTTCTATCCAATAATACAAACAAGTATCATAAAAAACCGAATTCTGATTATTTCGAATAATTGAGAGAGTTTTTTAACTTTTATATGGATTGTTAGAATAATATAAAACCATTGATATGCCTTATCCTAACAACTTAAGCTTTTGGGATAATCGGTTATTTGACATGGTATCAGAGTCTAAGTGGTCTAGAGTTCGATCCCCGCTTCCCGAATAATATAAAACCATTGATATGCCTAATCCTAAGAGCTTAAGATTTTGGAATAATCGGTTATTTGACATGGATGATCCCGTGACTGTCCAATATAAATGATCCTCTAACTACCCCCAATAGTTTTAAAGGGCTAATTGTGTCTATCCAATAAATAATACAAACAAATACCATAAAAAATTGAAATTGGGAGAGTTCCTTAACTGAATATCTTGGTTAACAAGTTTGTGTCTTACACATTAGGCTTTGCCTTGTCACTCATTTTTTTTTGGGCGGTAAGTAAAATGGGATTCCCGGTTTTTCTCTGTATCGCACCCATTCCTCACAATGCGGGACTTCCCATCACCACAATTCTATTCTTTCTTTCATTCACTCTTTCTCTTCTCCTCTAATTTTCACTTTTTTCAAAATTAATTAATTATTAAAATTAAAATTTTCACTACCCCCTTCTCACTCACCAAAAAATAATAATATTCCTAATTATTATTATTCTAGAATCAAACAACAATGTCTAAATTCAAAGAACAAACAACAATGTCGTCATTCATGGATTGTTAAAAAGGTAATGTTGAATCCATTTCATCCCCTTTTTGTTGTCATTGTCATTATTATCATCATCATCACTTCAGAGCTTGTTTTTCTGGATTGATTATATGATTTGTGGCTTCTTTACAGGGCAATTGTTTGCTAGATTGAAGCTAAGATTGTGAAAGACGAAATAATAGAAGAACAATATGGGTGTTTCAATGAGAGATTTGGATCCAGCTTTCAAGGGAGCTGGACAAAAAGAGTATCCTTTACAATTTATTATATTTTCGTTCTTATATTAATGTTTTATTAAGTTGTGAGTTTTTGGTTTCGATTGCATTGTATGATCGTACACTTTTCGATGTTTTTGCATTATTCTCCTTAACCATATATAGTGGACTTGAAATATGGCGAATTGAGAATTTCAATCCAGTTCCCATTCCTCAATCTTCTTATGGAAAGTTTTTCACCGGAGACTCGTATATAATCTTGAAGGTAACTCGCATGTTCTCGATGAATTTTCATTCATATAATTCTAGCCTCATGTTGGTATTCACATTTGCAAGAAACTTTGTATCTTTGTTTATTATTAATTTGTTATATGGAGATTGATATTTATTTATTTTTATTACAAAGAGGGCTAAAGCCCGAGATTGATATTTTAAAAGAACAAAACTTATATGCAGTTACTGTTCCTCTCACAAAGATGTATTTTTTTTATAATAAAAAAACACTATTTAAAAATTATTGGTCATAGTTGTACTATATTTTTACTAGAGAACAGTAGGAACTAGGAACAATGTCTGAAGTATTGTACCTAAGTTTTGTCCATTTTGAAACCCTACCGGTTGGTCCTATCATGGCATTTTGTATTGATGTGCAATATAATTAGCCCAATTGGTAGTGGGAATGAATTGAACATGTACTTGAATCCCAGGGTACATAGTTCGATTCCCACAGAAGGCAAAAACTCCACTAGAGAGGAGGTGAAGAAGATCATGAGGTGGCAGTGCCGGGGCCGCTTAAGATGGGGCCCGAGCTGTTACACTTTTGGGACAAAATGATGGTGGAAAAATGATTTTCTGAATTTACAAAATATACGGCTTCTTTGGACGAGCTTTATTTTTCTTGTTGAGAAATATAATTCATTAGTACTTTGGTACAAATCTCAACCTCTGTATCACTTATTTAACCTAAGTTCACATTATCTGTTTGTTTTTTGGTTTTTGTGGATAATGTTAATCCAGTAGTTTATAGTTTTTCTGATGTTCTTGCACTTCCTTCATAATAGTGTATGCAACAATGTCTTTCATTAGTATTAATGTTTTCTTTATCCCATCATCTTCATGTAGACAACGGCATCAAAAAGTGGTGCTCTGCGCCACGATATTCATTATTGGCTTGGTAAAGACACCAGTCAAGTAAGTTTTGTTGTTCGTATATTGTCATCCACTTTCACTTGTTTTTGGTTCAATATTTGATATAATTTGCCCACTTACTGAATGAATGATGATCATAACTATAAAATAGGATGAAGCTGGTGCTGCAGCCATCAAAACAGTTGAGTTGGATGCAGTTCTAGGAGGACGAGCTGTTCAGTATCGTGAAGTGCAAGGTCGTGAAACAGAGAAGTTTTTATCATATTTCAAACCATGTATTATACCACAAGAAGGTGGCGCTGCCTCTGGTTTTAAGCATGTTGAAGCTGAAGAACATAAGACACGGTTGTTTATATGCAAAGGGAAACATGTTGTGAACGTAAAAGAGGCAAGTTTCATATTACTCCCCTGCACATTATTAGCATACACAATTATACATATAGCAGAAGTATATAAACGTTAGTTTCTACTTTTTGATTAAATATTTGTGTTGGTTATAGGTTTTGTTAAAATATTTTAGAAAATATCTTATAATAGCTTTCTTATAATTAGAGTATCTTAATTTATTTCCTAGGACCAATTTATAATTTTAGAGTATCTCTTAATACTATATTTTATATTACTTATCGTTATTATGATTTTTTCTTATTTTTGGATTGATCTATGCATCCCTATAAAAAGGGATTATTATTTAGTTTTTTGTATCAAGCTACTATCAAGTTCTTATAAATAATATTCAAGGTTCTTAGTATTTTCTCTTCCTTATATCTAAATTACCACATCTTCAACAGGTTTCTTTTGCTCGATCTTCGCTCAACCATGATGATATTTTTATTCTGGATACCGAGTCAAAAATCTTCCAATTTAATGGTTCCAATTCATGTATTCAAGAAAGGGCTAAAGCATTGGAAGTTGTTCAATATATTAAGGATACCTACCATGATGGCAAATGTGAAGTGGCTTCTATTGGTAAGTTTACAAGTATATTCGAATGTTATAAAGGTCATTGCTTAGTATGATTAATTTGATGTTTACACTTGAATTCCAATGAAGAGGATGGAAGGTTGATGGCTGACTCTGAAGCTGGAGAATTTTGGGCTTTGTTTGGTGGTTTTGCTCCTCTTCCAAGAAAAACAGTCAGTGATGATGAGAAGACAATTGATTCTCATCCTCCAAAGTTGCTTTGGTAATATGTTCTTTCAGTTTCTCCATTGGTATTTTCATTTACATATACACAGTCAATATATTCCTTTATTTTTATAGATATGATATTTGGTCACATCTCATTATTGTTTGAGTGAGTTTGTAATGCTCCTCTTTTACTATTGTTTTACTTCCCCATTTCAATGTAAAAATGTTGTAAATTCACTATTTTAATCTGAAGATGCACACATTAATGATTCAAAGGACTTGAAATTAATGATAATTATTGCGACATCTCACTGATGAAATTATTTTGAAACATTAGATTCTATAATTCTCTACTTATAATAAAATTATCATTTTTCCAGTGTTGTGAACAGGAAGGCAGATCCTATTGAAACTGATTCTTTGACAAAGGAATTGCTGGACACCAACAAATGCTATATTTTAGATTGTGGGTTGGAGGTGTTTGTTTGGCTGGGAAGAAATACACCCCTCGATGAAAGGAAAAGCGCAAGTGGAGCTACAGATGTAACTTTTTTTCTTTGTTTCTCGGTGTTGTTGAGCATTTTTTAAGAGTTTTAATGATGATTGGATTTCTGCTGGCCAAAAAACAGGAACTAGTCAGTAGCACCAATCGACCAAAATCCCAGATAATCCGCGTGATTGAAGGATTTGAAACAGTGATGTTCAGGTCCAAATTTGACTCTTGGCCTCAAACAACTAATGTAACAATGTCTGAAGATGGTCGTGGCAAGGTAGCAGGTGAGTTTTAAATAAACTTTGATGTAACTAGCCTGAACATGTTTCTTCAGCATCATTTGACTGACTGTTGCTATCTTATTCTAATATGGTGTCTTGTTTATGACATCTAGCACTTCTTAAACGTCAAGGATTGGATGTTAAGGGCCTCTTGAAAGCCGATCCAGTAAAAGAAGAACCTCAATCTTATATCGATTGCACAGGACATTTACAGGTACTCAAATATAGTACTTGGATGGATTGATTGTGATTTGAATAGACTTAATTTCCAACACTTTTCTTTTGCTTAATTGTTTGTGTTGTTGACAAGTGTATACCATAATTGCTCAGGTTTGGCGTGTGAATGGTCAAGAAAAGAATCTTCTTGCAGCCAATGACCAGTCAAAATTTTATAGCGGAGATTGCTACATCTTTCAGTATGCATATCCTGGAGAAGATAGGGAAGAACATCTTATAGGAACATGGATTGGAAATAACAGCGTTGAGGTGAAAGATTTATATTATTTTATCCCGGCAAATTCTAAAATGGATCACTTCATCAAGTGATCCATGGTGGACCACTTACGAATAACACTATAACGAATACGAATTTTACAAAATTCACCGTTGGATTGAAAGTTTGTTTCATATAGATCATCCATAAAAAAATTTAGAAAAATTGAAAATCATTTAATATGTTATTGAGACCCATTAAAATTAATGGTTTATGAGTTTTTATTAAATACCGTTAATCTTGACAAGTTTAAATAACATATCAAATGATTTTCAATTTTTCTAAAAATTCATATGGATGATCTATATGATTCAAACTTTCAATCTAACGGTGGATTTTGTAAAATTTGTATTCGTTATAGTTGTAGTGACCACTGGTCCACGGTGGACCACTTGTGAATGTGGTCCACCGTAGCATTAGCCTTTTATCCCAGTTCTTCTTGAATGTGTGTGTTTATGTTGATTTATTGTATGTAAAACTCTCAAAATCTGAAAGCAAAATATACAGATGGAGCTGAAAACTATGCTAGAAAGTTATAGCTTATCAATTTCATTACACCATACACAACAATGATAACAGTTTTGGTGCCAGAAAGTGTTGAATAAATGCATATGCTCTTTGGTCTTGTTATAAAATTGCATTAACCTGCATTCCTTACAAGCTTTCTTTGTTGAAATCAGGAAGAAAGAGCTTCAGCTCTTTTACTAGCAACCAAAATGGTCGAGACAATGAAGTTTATTCCATCCATGGTATTTTTTTAAAAAAAAAAGTGTTATGTTCACTTTGTTAAGAGATTATTTCTGCTCATATCTTATGTCCTTACTGATGTTATCCATGTGGAATTGATTGGAGGCTCGTATTTATGAAGGCAGTGAAACAATTCAATTTCATTCCATCCTCCAAAGCTTGATTGTTTTTAAGGTTTGTGGGATTTCGGTATTGGTGTATCTAAGAAAAAACTATTTTTTATTTATTACCTGTCGCTCATTTATTTCAATTGTCTATCAGGGTGGACTTAGTGATGCATACAAGAATTACGTTGCGGAGAAGGAAATTCCAGATGAGACGTACAAGGAGGATGGTGTTGCATTATTTCGCATCCAAGGCTCTGGACCAGACAATATGCAAGCTATACAAGTTGACCCAGTATGTCATCTTATGTTAGACTTTTAGTGGCCATTCTATCCACTCAGTTTGCATGGTCAATTTATACTGAATATAATCACTATTTTCATTTTCATTTTATTTTGTCAACCAGGTTGCTTCCTCCATGAATTCCTCTTATTGCTACGTACTTCATAATGAGTCCGTTGCTTTTACTTGGTCTGGAAATCTTACGACTTCAGATGACCAAGAACTCGTCGAGAGAATGCTGGATTTAATTAAGGTCTGTTATGTTCCAAGATACTTACATGTGAAAAATTCAAATAGTCCAAAACAAACACCACAATGTTTTTTTGAAGGAAAAAAAATATGACCAACATGTTCTCGTTGAACAATTTTATATGTGTACATATTAAATATGGTTAAGGAAAATATTTGGATGAGCTTACTTGACTCTCTTAAGACATAGGCACTTGTATAAGTGTTTGAAAAGATTTGTAAAAATATCTTATGCTATCCCCAAGATAACTTACAAAAACAATTTATACATAAGCTCTCATATGCTAAGTGCTAATAAGCCAAATATTACGTAACTATACTGGTTATTGCCAAACTTGCCATTGGACTATATAAAATTGCCTCAGTTGTCCAGGGTTTTGGGTTTGATCCCAGCAGGCATTTATCCCAAGCCACATTACACAGCCCAGAAATAATGCTAACTTTAAAAATATCGTTGTTTATTAATCAACACATATGCTTGCCTATTGTCTGCAGCCGGATTTACTATGCAGACCACAAAAGGAAGGTGCAGAATCTGAACAGTTTTGGGAATTGTTAGGAGGAAAAACAGAATATCCCAGTCAAAAGATTGTGAGGGAAGCTGAAAATGATCCCCACCTATTTTCTTGCAAATACTCAGAAGGTAAGGACCAATTTCTTGTTAGCCGGGTAGTTTTATATGATATTTACCCACCCGCACCCGTCTCTTCTTGAAGGCAAATAATGACTGACTTGTTTATGATGGTTTCTTTCCCTGTCTGATTGACCAACATGAAGGAAAATTAAAGGTTTGTACACCGACTCATCTGTTTAAATGCATAATTTTTTAATATTGAAAACAGAAATTCAATATTCAGTATCTCTCTTCAATACATGGTATGAAGACAATGTTTATTTACAGGTGGTAGAGGTACACAATTTTTCCCAGGATGACTTGATGACAGAAGATATTTTCGTCTTGGATTGTCACTCTGAAATCTTCGTGTGGGTTGGCCAGCAGGTTGACCTCAAAAAAAGAATGCTAGCTCTACCAATTGGTGAGGTATAACTGGTTTTTCATCAACCTAAATTCTTAATCATTGGTTATATGCTTTGTGTTTTAATTTTTTTTTTAATGTGGATTTAACTATGACAACATTTTTTATCGCTAGAACACCATTAAGCATTTAACTTTAAGTCCTGGAAGAGTTTTTCCTTGGAGGAATTATTTTTTAAAGCTCTTAAGCAATTATTGTCTCAAAATAAGTGCACTCAATGTCTTTTATCCCATATTAGTATTTCTGAAGTCAGGTGTTTATTTCTTAACTTTTCTCTTGGAATTTTACAGAAATTTCTTGAGCAGGATTTTCTTCTAGAAAAAATTTCTCCTTTTACTCCAATGTATATTGTCATGGAAGGCAGTGAGCCGTCTTTCTTCACTCGCTTCTTTAAATGGGATTCTGCAAAACCTGCAGTAAGTTTTACAGTGTAATAGCATAGTTATATGACTTCAAACGGTCTTGAAATTCTGACAATTGAAAATTTCTTTTTACGGTAGATGCTGGGAAACTCATTTCAAAGGAAGCTTGCAATCATAAAAAATGGGGGTACTCCACCTTTGATTGTAAGTCATATATTCTATGATGCCTTTACAATCACGAGTATTATGTTTGTAATATGTGTGTCCAAATCAGACCACATTCCCCTCTATTTATAAATATTAGGATTTGATTATTTGCTTCTAAAGGGTGGATACTTATCAAATTAATACTTATCATTTATCATAGACCAAAATAGCTCTCAACGTCTGCTTTCAAGGACAAGTCTGGACCTTAACTCTTGATTGTACTTACATTGATATGTTTGACTGATACATTTTCAGAAACCCAAAAGAAGAGCATCTGTATCTTATGGGGGAAGGTCTGGTGGTTTACCAGAGAAATCTCAGCGCTCGCGCAGTATGTCTGTTAGTCCTGACCGTGTTCGTGTCAGAGGAAGATCTCCGGCCTTCAATGCATTGGCAGCTAATTTCGAGAACTCAAATGTTAGAAACCTTTCAACTCCACCTCCAATGATTAGAAAACTGTACCCAAAATCTGTGACACCAGATTCATCATCAGCGGCATCTAAATCATCATCCATATCTCGCCTCACCTCTACTTTTGAACGACCATCAGCACGAGACAGTTTGATTCCTCGGTCACTTAAAGGTATGGAGTAGATGACTTCATTGAGTTTTTCTTTTATGTTGTTAGAATTTGTTCATTCGTAAAATGCTTATTCTATTCTCTGGCCTGCCATGACGTGAAGGAAGTATAGATACCTCCAAATCAAACCGCGAGGCAAATAGTGATAACGAGAATCCTACGAGCAGCGGAGAAGAATCTAACACTATACAGGAAGATGCGAAAGAGGGTGAAGCTGAAGATAATGAAGGTCTTCCAGTTTACCCATATGAACGTGTTAACACAGCATCTGAAGATCCTATGCCAGACATTGATGTGACTAAACGAGAGGTATACTGTAATGACAATGTCACCATATAACCTTGTCTTATTGTTTTTCCTCCGTTCTTTGCAGGTTACATCTTATTATTAAATAATGATTTCATTTTCATTCTGACTTGTTTGAGCTTGGTGCATGCAGGCTTATCTGTCACCTGAAGAGTTCAATGAGAGACTGGGGATGACTAGGACTGAATTTTACAAGTTGCCAAAATGGAAACAGAATAAACTCAAAATGGCTGTTCAGTTGTTCTAAGTCAAGTATACTTAACCACATATTTTTCTTTGTAGTGGTTTGATGTATAGGATTATTTCTTTTGTTCATAGCTGCTTGGTATTAATTTTGTAGGGCAACAAGGGTGTCTTGTCTTTTTGGGGTTCCTTGTTAATCATTTTTTGATTCAAAATATTTTTGGTAAAAGCAATTGGGCTTACAATACCATGATAGTTGAGATATGAAGTTTGTACAGCAGAGTGTCAAAGGCACTCAACTCATTATTCATTTTGGAAATAAAATATAATTTTTTAAAATTGATCTTCCAAATCCTTTTGTTTCATGCCAACATTTTTCTTGGTTATATGGGATACAGAGTAGTTGCCTCTCGTCCCGTTTTGCTTCTGTCCAATCTGCAGTTTATGGCTCATTTCTTTTGTTTTGTTGCAAGGAGGCAAGAACTGATGCAGCAGAATTACTCCAGATATAGATAAAATCATTTTCTTGTGTTCTGTTATGTCTTGGTGCAACTGGTTAAAGGACGAATCAAATTGAACTAATAGCACCGTGCTATTTTGATAGACTTTGCAATTCGAATTGCCCTAATACAGCTAAGAATTTGAATTAGAAAGCATCATTATCCATTTAAATTTAAATATTTTGCCAATCTTTTCAGAAATATGTATCTGCAGGTAGCTTGTTGCAAAGGCAATGAATGATGAAAGGAATGTATGTATCTGCTAGCAAGTTTTGTTTTGACCTTTATGAAATTTTGATTAAAGTAGCCCACACTTATGGAAAATCGAAATTAAAGCCTAGCCTAGCCTAATTCAGCACATTTTTCATACATGCAGTGTATTTTGATAGAAGATTGTTTCTTCTTACATGCATATAACGTATTTACTACATGTTTGAAAAATATTTTTATAGGACCAATTATAGCACCAGAAGTTGACTTGTAATTCAGGGTATGATACTATGTAAAAGAAAAGAATCACAGTTGTACACAGGTGACAAGTATATACATTTTCATTGAATTGAGTTATACATATTTTTTTGACAAAAAAAAGAATTATACATATTTTTAAGATGAATATAATAAAATTTGAATGCGCCGTCTGTGGGGATCGAACCCACGACCACGTGGTTAAAAGCCACGCGCTCTACCACTGAGCTAAGATGGCTTGTGTTGTTAATTTTTCAACGTTTAATTAATTGTTACATTACAGATTTGACAACAATGATGCAAAGTTCTACCTATCGAATTATTGAAGAGCTATTCTGTTACTTCCTGTAGTTATTTTGAATAAGCTTAATTTCAAGATGTTGACACACACACACCACATGGATATTATGTAAGGCTGCTTAATTATATTGTTTGTTGACTAAGATAAGTGAATATCATTCATTCATTCATTCTAAATTTCTAATACAACACAGCTAGTGGGATGACAATTAATTGAATGAAAAGGATGATATTATGAGTTAAGCGCAAGTCATGGTGAATTCCATGCATCACCTCGTGCTAGTTGCTACCATAATTATTACATACATTATCTGTTAATTATTTAATTGGCATATCTGTTGTTTGTTTATGCATGCTGGACTGGAATTACAATTACAAGGAGCTGTCTTCTACTCTTATTTTTGCCTTACTTTGTTATCTTCCATGTGCATGGATACAATATATTTTTCATAAAAATAAATTAGGAAAAATATATTTATGCTAATGGTTTTGCTTTGGGGGTTTTAATTATAATAATATTAATAATACTTTTACAGTTTCGACCGGATTCTTTGTATTAAAAAATAAACATTTTTTCGTATATTAGTTGATCTTGGTCATTGACTTGAGATATGTTAGCTGACATGACATTACTCATTCGCTGAACAAGTGTTAAGTTCTCATTTTCTCTCATTTTTTCGTATATTTGTGTTTTTTAATTTCCCTTATAACCTTAGTGACTCAAGAATAGTATCAAAGTTGGTGGTTTGACTAAAAGGTGATCGACTCTTTGTATCAAAAGTGTTCACGACAATATGATTGCTCTTAGGCTTTATTTGGATTGATGGAATGAAGTGGTATATAGTGGTATGGAGTGGGGTTCCATTGTTTGGATTCTTTAAAAATGAGTGGAATGGAGTGGTATATGATTAGAGGTGGGAATAGGCTAGGCCGAGCTAGGCTTTGCCAAGCCTGAGTCTGGCCTGTCAAAAAATCGAAGGCCTGAGCCTGGCCTGTGGCCTGTCATATGCTTATCTTTTAAACCTGAGTCTGGCCTTTTGAAAGCCTGATGTGGCCTGTTAGCCTGTTTAAAAGCCTATTTCACATGAACATATTTAAATAAATAATTATATTTATTTTTAAAGATATTTATCAACTAATAAACCAACGTCTTTTGATATTTAACATGATATTTTAGAAAATTTGACTATATATCTCATCATATTTTAATTCTAGTTTATAATAATACATTTATATATATGAAAAACTAATGTAGATTAATAAACTTAAACTACTGAAAAAGTTAATAATTATATAATTTAATCAAAGTACAAATTTTAATATATAAATAATAATAGTATTAAAAATATTATCCATATTAACTTAAATAGGCCGGCCTAGTAGCCTAAAAGGCTTTTTTAATGGTCTGCGGCCTGGCCTATTTAATTAAATAGGCTTATAAAAAAGCCTTGGCCTGCTCTATTTAAAGAAATAGGTCGGTCTGGCCTAAGCCTATGTAGGCTAGGCCTTAAGGCCTCGTAGGCCGGTCTGGCCTATTCCCACCTCTATATATGATGGTATTCATTCCATCTCATTCCATCTTTTTCTTTCATTTTTCTTCCCCTCCAATTTGGGGTGTATGAGATGGAATACAAACACTTCATAACATATCCAAACAATTGAATGAAATTTATGTTTCATTCTGTTCCGTTCCGCTCCGTTCCATTCTATTTTATTTCATTCCGCTTCGTTCTGTTATGTACCATCAATCCAAACATAGTCTTAGTCTAATATGATAATCTCAAAGACTCTCTTCAAAGAAATTAATGATGTACAAAATCATGATTAATTGCGTTCAATAAATATTCAATATTCAATATCTCTGTCTCAAAATAAATGACTTGTTTAATCACTTTCACGTTTGCCAATGTATAATTTTAATCATTAATATCTTTAATTATCTGTTATTAAAAATTATAAAAAATTGTATATTTTGATTGCTAATATTTACATAATTAGTAGAAAAATATGGTCAAAGTAGATCATATAAATAATATACAAAGTGAAAATGGGACGGGGGGAGTAACTTATAACACTTAGGGTCCGTTTGATGACCAGGATAGTGAGCAAGATATGATAATTATATCATATCCTGTTTTAATCTTTTGTTTGATGCACCAATGAGATATGATAAATTATTCCTTTTTTTAATCCTATCCTATCACTCCTTTGTAATTTATATCCCGAGTTTTTGCTGGGTTAGAATTATCCTGTCAGTGGAAGAATAAGTGAATCCTTATTTTTTTTTTCTCTCCCTCTCTCTCTCCCTCTCTCTCTCTCTTCTCTCTCTCTCTCCCACACTCTCTCTCTTCTCTCTCTCTCTCTCTCTCATGTTCATATTTCAATTTTTATGTTTGTGGAACGTTGATTAAGAAGATCAAGTATGCACCAAATGTTATCTTATTTATTATAATGTTTGCATCAAATACATGACATGATAAGTGTCTATCCTGTCACTATCTTATCATGTTCTTATCCAACTCTTTATCCAATCCTATTTATATCCTATCTTGACCATCAAACGGACCCTTATATTTATGAATTATAAATACTTGATATATTTTCTTGTTCCTAAACTACTAGAGGGAGAAAGGGGGGAGTGAGAGAGTAGCAATTTTATGAAAAGAAAATACTACTATAGTACACCTTTTCTCCTAGTCATGAGTTCATAAACTAAATTTGCTTTGGTTGTCAAGAACATGCTTATCTATGGTCGTGCTACCTACCATCGCTTATAATATTATTATTACAACTTACAAGTATAACAGTAATCTCTGGCTGCCCAATCAACTCTCCAAACAGATTGTAAACGCATGCAGTTTAGATGCTTCACGCCACATATAATAATATAATTACTATATAATACTATACTATAGTCTATACTATACCCCATCCTCTAGTTGATAACAATATGACACATATACTTAATAACAATTATTTTACATTAGCCAGACTGTCCATGTAACACACCTTTGTTTTTATTCTCATCAATCAATAATTCTCCAATTATGCTCCTTCAAAAGTGTAACCCTTTTCATTTCTTACTAATTATTTAATTACATGTCAACTAGTACAATATTTTGATTCATTATATAAGCTATCTGGTGTCATGTTAACTAACTATAAATAAGTAGATTCATAAATGTTGCTTAAACTACAATTATAGTAACATAGCATAACAGAATACTAATTAGTGATGGAAGCTCCTAGCTTTGTTTTCTTGTCCTTGCTTCTTATACTCACTGCTACAACAACCTCAGCTCAACTCACTCGCGGCTTCTATAACAATGTATGCCCTAATGTCGAACAATTGGTCCGGTCTGCCGTGAATCAGAAGTTTCAACAGACATTTGTGACTGCTCCTGCTACTCTTAGACTCTTCTTCCATGATTGTTTTGTCAGGGTACGTGTGTAATTTACTACTCATTATATAGTACTCTAATGAAAATTTGTGTGCATGTTTATGCTAAATGAATTACTTGTTAATTTGTAACAGGGTTGTGATGCTTCTGTTTTGATTCAATCTCCAAATAATAAGGCAGAGAAGGATCATCCTGATGATATATCACTAGCTGGTGACGGCTTTGACACGGTTATTAAGGCCAAGGCAGCTGTTGATAGAGACCCTAAATGCCGAAACAAAGTCTCTTGTGCTGATATACTCGCCCTCGCTACTAGAGATGTCGTCAATTTGGTATCTTTCATTTCATCATCACCTTCTATCTAATCTTAGTACATGTACTAATAATAGTACTAATCTTAGTATTATGCAATAATGTAGGCAGGGGGGCCATTTTATAATGTTGAATTGGGAAGGCGTGACGGGAGAATATCAACTTTGGCTGGTGTTCAACACAATCTTCCTGGCCCTCATTTCAATTTGAATCAACTCAATTCCATGTTTAGCCTCCATGGCCTCTCCCAAACAGATATGATTGCATTATCAGGTACTAATTAATTTTAGTTTATACTTCTTTTAAATTCTATTAATTAAAAAAGTATAAGAAATTATAAAATATGCATGTTTGGACCACTAGGTCTAGCGCAAGTGGTCGGTGTGCAGAGTGTGTGAGTGTTGTAAACTCTGATGAATTCGATTTCAACTGATAAAAAATAATATGTTATGTTTAGGTGCACATACAATTGGATTCTCTCACTGCAACCGCTTCTCAAATAGAATCTTCGGATTCAGCCGAACAAATAGAATTGATCCATCATTAAATTTACAATATGCTTTTCAATTAAGGCAAATGTGTCCATTAAAAGTTGATCCTAGAATTGCCATTAACATGGATCCTGTCTCACCTCAAAAGTTTGACAATCAATACTTCAAGAATCTACAACAAGGAAAAGGACTCTTCACTTCTGATCAAGTGTTGTTTACAGATTCAAGGTCAAAAGCCACAGTCAACTTATTTGCATCAAATCCACAAGCTTTTAACAGTGCTTTTATCTCTGCTATTACTAAGTTGGGAAGGGTTGGTGTTAAAACTGGTAATCAAGGTGAAATTAGGTTTGATTGCTCCAGGGCCAACTAGAAAAAGTACTGTTGTTATGGCATCATTGACGGACCGGGATTCTTTGCATAATAAAAGCACACAGTTATATGCACTAGTCAATCTCAGCTATTGATTTGAGATTAGACGGTTTAAATTACGTGTTTATGAAATCTGTTTTAAATTATCTCGATCATCGGTTTAGTTCAGACGGTGGAGAGTGGAGATCAGTAACTGCATCATGTAGTTACTGCAGAGTCTATTTCCACCATCATAATTTCTTTTGGGGGTTTATGAGTTTTGTATATTTGGTAATTCATTGTTCTATTAATAATTGATTGAGTTATTTGAGCTATATTCCTGGCTTCAAGTCACTACTAGTGGTAATTGGTAATTTACCATCATTGAAACACAGACACATACACTAAACACGATACTGACACATAGATACCAATATTAATTTGAGAAAATGAATTAACATGTGTCTAACTTTGGACAACGCCTTCAATCTTAAGTGTCTGTGCTATAAAGTTTACGTTTTAGTGGCCTAACTTTATTTGAACTGAATCAAATAGGTGATATTTAAGTATACTTTTTTATTGTTGAGAGAGTAATGAAATTATGAAACAGAAGATACAGATTATGATTCATGAATAGACAAAAAATGGTGAGTCCACCAGCATAATGTTTTCATATAAACTATAAGCTGTTCTTGCAAGTTCTCTCATACAGTTTCACAAATGCTTATGCTAATAGTCATAGATAAACTCAAATATAAGTCAATCCAAACAGACCCTCAGTTAGAAGTGTACGTGTATAAACTTTTTCGTTTTATTAGGATAAAATAGAAACTAATCTAGGAATGTGAATGCATGAATCAACTAATTGAAGTGTCCATGTAGAGTTGAAAAGTTACAATTACAAATAAATAAACAAACAAGTTAAACTTAAATTCTATTTAAGCTGTAAGCTTTGAGTAAATTTCACAGTGTTGCTCCTAATTGGGTTGGTTGTGTCACTGCATATTAGAATTCTTATTAAGCTGTCTACCTCCTATGCTTAGTGTCAAATCCACTTCCATTTCTTCATTAGAACAATCACCAACAGTACTTAATTCACAACTCTGAAATGCAGTAGTGTAGGAACTAGTCCCTACTTCACCTTCATCAATGCCAAATGATGATCCAATAAAAGTGTTTTCTATAGCAGGCTTTTCAAGATCAAAACCTCTTGAAATTTTTTTATCTATGTCATTCATTGGATTCCAAAAGTTTTGTTGTCTATTTTTGTTTCTTAGCTCATTCATCAACATCTTTTGCACACTGTATATTCTGTGTAGTTCTCTTACCTGCAAATTACAAATATCATGATTGTCTAATTAGTAAACATTCAAATTGATGTAATTGTGAAGAATGACAAGTTCAATCATATGATCAGGATACCTGATGTTTGAAGATATCTTCATGCATCTGCATCGTCTTTTTTATGGATTCTATATTATTTTTGTCAAGCATCTTATCCATGATTTGACCTTGCAATTTATTGATTCTAAACCTGTGATGTTTATTGGTCAGCCACCTTTTGTTCTGATATTGCTCCCACACATTCACTCCACTCACAGCTAACTTGTTCCTTGCTAGAAGATTTATGGAATATTTAATTTTGGTTCCCATACCTAAAAAAATATATTAAAACCACTTATTGCATTCATCCACTATGAGTTTAATTTTGATACACTGTCAAAAAATCGCAACCAATCATATGTTCGATTTTAGATAGAGTTGTGATTAAAGTCAAACGACGGAGTAAAAATATATACTCTATTGTTGAAATTCTTTACTGAATTAATGATAAAACATGTTAATATTGTTCATTTCTCAAGCTACAATGCGAAGGGACAAATTTTAGTTTTTCGAAAAAAAATGATTAAAAGAAACCAGAAACTCAAATTTAGGAACTGTTGAGATCCAAACTAGTAGGTACTAGGTAACCATGTATACCTGATAACACAGTCAGTTACATAGCAAGAAACTGAAACAAAAATCCAACAGGACCATTCATGATTAGCTGACATTATTCTGTTAGATACTTTAACTGCCCTTTATGGTGCTTAGATGGAAGCAATATATATAGGAAAGTTTCTGGCTGCTTTGTGAGGTAATTTGTCAAAACAAGGAACTCCACTTTTAGTAATCAAAAGTGAAGAAAGAAAGAGAGAGGGGACCAAGATAATCTGTAATTGAAATATTCAAAAGTAAACATTGCCTATATTAAACAAACTGTTGAACCGGTTCAATCAGATCGACTGCAGTTCAACCCTAGAAGTTTGGGATCAAAACCGGTTGAATCGACTGGTTCTGTCTAGTTTTTAAAACATTGACATGAACATTGAATCAGGATATAATGTAACATGAACAATAAATATAGAATAGCGAAAACCAGCTAAGACGTGGTCCTTGTTACTGTATGATGAGAGCACTGCAGCAGCATGCAGTACTAGCCATATGGCCCTTAACAGTACTACAGTAGTACTTACTTCATCTTCAACTCTGGCCTCAGAAAATCCAACCCAACAGAAGGTGAGGCCTAAATTTATGAGAGGTGTCATATGTACGGTTTTTGTTCGGTACTAAAATGAAGGTAATTTTTTAACTCAAATTGGATGTATCAAAATGTGCAGGTTAACTTGTTTTATGTTATTGTTAGAAATTTTAATTTGGTGTATCACCATAGATTAGCAACAACTTCACACATGCACCATATATATTTGGAAAATCCACATAAACACAAAAAAAAATCTATATACATTAGGATACTATAACTAATTCAAGTTAATGAAAAGAAAAAAAGATAACTGTGAAGTTTATGTCTAATACCTGTAGTAAGAAGTAGCAGAATTGCAGCATTCTCTGGTGAAGATCATTGAACATATATATTCTTTTTCTTCCTACCTCATGCCAACATTTTTACACTTAAGTCCAATACTACTAATATGATTACAATTGGTCAATTCTATCATGATTCTCCTTGAGAGACAAAAAGGATGGATCAACCAAACAACATGGAAAATCCTGAGATATATATCTCATAGAATACAACAGATTAAATCTCTTGGAAGGTAAGTATAAGAACCACTCAACCCTTTACTAAGAAACAACAAAGAAAAGAGCTTAAATTTAAAAATACTATAATCATGAGATTAATAATTCAGGCTTGACAGGCTGTGTAGGAAGGAGGCAAGAAAAAGATGTAGTTTGCAATGTGTCTGTATATGTGTGAGTGACTATATGATATTTAGATAAAGAAAGAGATGTATGTATGTATGTTCATATTATATTATAATATTATGAATATTTTGTAGTATTTAACATGTGTTTAGTACAGTTGTTTTTTTTTTTTTTTTGTATATATTAATTGTATTGATGCTTCACTGTAATAATGTGGGAAAGGATAGAGGAGAGAGTGAGAAAGGGACCACAAAGTTGTACATACATATATAATAAAAAGAAAACAAAATGACAGTCCTAACATTGAACCAATGTAGGACATGGAACAGGATATTCCAGACAAAGTATTCAGACTTGATCAATATATGAAAGTTACTGCTTCTTTATCTAAACTTTAGTTGTTTTTGGAATTTCAATGTTGTTTCCGTACATTTAAAACAGTAGTACTTTGTTTGTTGTGTTTGAGATTTCATCACTTGGCAGCAGTAAAAATTTTGATTGTTACTATTTCATTCTACATACATACACTAGATGGTGATTGACTGTTGATACAAATAATCACAAGTTGTGTTGAGAGGATCTTGGATTATGCCATTTTTCTGATCCTTTGCCAGTGGATAGATTCTCAACAAATTATTCCTTTACCTCAGATGATTCTTGAAATGAAATGACAAATGATATTTTGAAACAAGAATTTTGACGTCAAATTCGACAACAAATTAGATTAGATGGTTAGTTAGTACATGCAGTTCAAAATTAACCACGATTTTTAACTGTACGTTTGAACACAACTTATAAAAGTCACAGATAAAAGAATCTATAGTTAAATGATTTTTTGTGTTACAAGGCTAATCAAAACAACAAAAGACGAAAAAGATAAAAGAAACGAGAACTATTCTCTAAGGAAGAAAGTTTCCAGCTGCATCGCTCCGGAGAATATCAAAGAGACCTTCTGGGGCAGATGTGTGAATCTTGAAATCAGAATCTGGCTCCAAGCTTGGCTAAGAAATCCGCACAATTGTTTCCCTCTCTGAGAGTGTGGCAAAGAGCAGTGTTACTTTGAGAAAACAACTCTTTGATATCCTAAATCAGCACGGCATAGACATGATAATTCATAGTGGGACCTTTTATGAGGTTGATGTAGTGGAGAGAATCGGTGTAGTAGACCAACTGATCAATAGCCATATTTTTCGCGAAAATGAGACCTTGGTAGATGGCAAATAACTCTGCGAGTAATATGTCTAAGAATCCCTAAATGAAACCCGAGAATAACTCCTCCAAAATCGACTCTAGCAGGTGATTCGAGGCAATATAGTTAAATGATTAAAGTATATTTATTGGTATTCTTGATATTTCAAATATCACATTTAATATGAGAAGAAAAATAAAGAATAGTACTACTTTTTGAATGTTTGTTTTGCAAAGTCTCAATAAACCTTAGTTTTAAAGATAGATAGAGAGAGAGAGAGAGAGAGAGAGAGATAAAATGAGAGACAAAGATATAGAGAAAGGTGGTGTAGATGATTAAAGAACAAGTCCTAGATTTCAACTTGCACTGTGTTTGTTGAGATGAGATATTAAGGAAATGCACGCTTTGTAGCCTTACAAAGGCACAAGCCGTAAAGAAAGTAGACCCACTTATTCCGTGCAATTGCATGCTCATTTAACATTCACTTTTTTCATTACTATATTCATCAATCATCCTCATCCAAACCTATATAAGATTCTTTTCTCATCATATAAATCCAAATCAGTACATATTCACACTCTCATCACATTAAACCTTATCATCCCCCCCCCTAATTGCTGTTAACTACTATTCTCTTGTTTTTGTCCCTTCAATTAGTTCATGATTCTTATATCTTTAAGTCTTGTCAGTTTCTAAATTAAACACTTAACAAAATATGTGATCATTATCATATCTAAAACCGTTCCCTGTCACTGTCTGCCTTTTTACTATTCCCACCACCAATACTTAAATCTAACTAGAACATGGTTTATAAAAAGATAAAATTTAATCACTGTTGCAAACTTGTCTTTCATAGATATAATTGAATTTTCATTTATTAAGAAAACATTAAAAATGCATTGGAGTGACTTTGCTTATGCTGTTAAGATTGCTTCTCTTTCAAGTATAATAATAGTATAGCTCAAAATACCAAATCAATTGGTCACATGTTTGATCTTACATTCCTATAAACATATATATAACAAAACACTATCAAAGAGTTTTTTTGTACTTCTAGCTAGCATTAGTAGGCTAGTAGTCATCATCATCATCCTCGACATTTCTTGATCCGAAGAATCTCCTCACAACAGCAGCAGCGGCGCCAAAAAACATAAAGAGAAGTATAGTGTCAAATCCACCTCCAATGCCTACTGCTACACTTGGACCTGGTGCAAAGAATGAAAATGGAGACCATCCCCAGCCACCACCATAGTATGGCACACCACCGTACCCATATCCACCACCTAGTGGAGGCGCCACCCGTGGATTTATATATATGTTGGTCCTGTCGTACAAATAGGAAAATTTCAGAAATAAGATTCCAACAAAAAACAAGACAGGTGAAACATTATGTCTTCTTTTAGTTATACTAGTGATCATATAATATATGGTTACTGAAGTAAATTCTTAATGGACATTTCTTTTCTTTTGGTATGATCTCTAACGATATATGGCAATTATACGTTAACTTAAAAAAAAAATAGTCTTAATAAGTATATAATTCAGTTAATGAGGTTATAGAGTTCAAACATTAACAACTAACGTAATCAATAAAAAATTGCAAAAACGAACAAAAAAGATGTAAACATTTTCTATTTGGTAGGTATTGGAAATTAAGAACACACCCACACTGGTGAAAATATGGAAAGTTAAGGGGTTTGAGTCCATCGATTCGAACTTGTAGACCATTGGACCTCCTACACTTATGAACACCAACTAGCCTACTATGTTACTGCATCCATTGGACTTGTGCAGTAATTCATATGATATTAGAGTCTAGTTCACTAGCCCTTAAAACAAACAAAAAAAGAAGTAAAAGTTGAACTTGGTTTTGAGACTTAGCCATAAAAAATAAAAGAAGGGTACATGTATGTAGCCGCAATGACCCGTCCCTGTTGAGGAAAAATGCAGAGGGAAACAAAGACTAATATCCAAGTTTCAAACAGGTAAAATAATAGAGAGCCCATTTGGACTTGAGAGGAAATGTTGGAAATTAAGAAGTCCTGCAAGGTGGGAACAAGGAAAATTAAGGTGTTTATTATAAATGATGGAGAGTTTGAGTCCATTGGTACGAACTTTTGAACCATTGGACCTCCTACATTTAAGAACACCGACTAGCCTAATATGTTACCACATTCCATTGGGCATGTGCAATAATCCATTATGATATTTGAGTATAATCAAATGTACAATCCAAGAAGAAATATGCAATTACTAGTGCATGAAAAGGACTATGTTTAGGGGATTCTGAAATTTGCAATAAAGAGGAGTGTTGGAGATGTGATACAAATTTCATGAATAATCTAATACTTACCTAGAGAAAATGAGCTAGACAGAATATAATCTAGAATGAAATCAAATGTAAAAATGTTATCGTCATCCCTTTTCGTTACTATTCTCTTCTTGTATCTTGTAAAAATGAAACATAATATATTGTTTTTTACTAACTACTAAGATGTTGTCTTGCGCCACTGCAACCTACAACATTCTAAAAATAAAAAGGAATGTTGCAAATGCGGTTTGCAATGCACAACTGGACCGCTAATTGGGTGTGAGCCTAAAGGGTCTATAAGCAACATTCCTCCTCCAATTGGGTTAGTGTTAAAATCCAACAAACAATATTGAAATTGCCTTGAAATGATGAAACTGAGTAAGAATTAGTTGAGATATATAGATACCTGGAATTATTATTGTTGATTCTTGGTGAGGAGGGTCGAGGAGCGGATGATCTAAAGGACTGACCACCAATTCTGCCACCAGTTTTGGCAGCTAATGCATCATCAACATTTAGTACTGATATTGATCCAAACGTTAACACCCCAGCAGCTACTGCAATCATTGCTAATTTCCCTAACTTGTTGCTCTCATTCTTCTTCCTATATATTATTACATACATAGCAGTTTGAGTTCATTAATTATCTATCTATCTATCTATCTAGAAAACAAAGCAATAATTATGAACTTAACAAACAACAGTAACTACCTACCTTAATGGAGTTGGAGATTGTTGTTGGTGTTGGTCATCATTGTGTTGTGGCTGTGAACAACTGCAATGGACCACTATGGTGGTCTTCCTTGTCCTGAAATTTGGTTTAAGAAAGGTTGTTGGTGGAGGGATGACAAAGCTAATGGTAGCTGCCATCAAAACCTTTGTTTGATGCAAATAATAATAATGGAAGAATTTTGATGATGATGATTCTTTACTAATTGTTTCCTTATTTTGGCTGTTGAGGATATATATCTTCTTCAAACGTAACCTTTTTCCTGGTTCCCCAGCTACCACGTGGCACAATTCCCATTTAACAATAATATTCTAAATATTCTTAATCCTATATTTTATTTTTTGTATGTCAACTAAGTTCACAATTTCTAACTAAAACAAAAGGCTCACAATTAAATACGTTCAAGTTAGTTTTAACACACTATATAAACTCAATTCATGTCAAACTTGTAACTTTTGAATTTTCAGATTTTATGTAAACTCAATTCACATAAATTTAGTTCATGTACCACCTTAGAATATTTTCACATAGAAAGGTGACATGAAACTTATTTTTTGATCATATTGTGTTAGGTGTATGCAAACTCGTTCATAATATGAATGCATGAATATCCAAAATTTGTTGTAATGTATCAATCATTAATGTTTGAATCAGTGTAAAAAAATTATGAAATCAAAGTTGTCTCCATACAATTTTTTTTTTCAAGTTTTAGAATTTAAAACTTAAACTGTAAAATCTTGAAATTTCATGTGTTTTGGTGGTGTTCAAATTCTCAAATTCAAACATGTAAAATATATATTTGAATTATAAAACTCGAGTAGGGTATTTTAAGAAATTCAGAGTGAGCGAAAGGCAAAAAGAAATAGACCAAAAATAGAGCTTTCACAATGGCTTTCAAAAACTGGAATGTGCTAAAATTGGGCTTTCACGGAGGCTTTCAAAAACGAAGATTTCTCTTCCCACCCCCTGCTTTTCTTTTTCACCCCCCGAGTTTCCGTTTATACCCTTAAAAAAAGTTCGGTAAATGCGAACCGAACTTTTTAAACGATTGAAAACACATGTTTTTCTATATTGGAAAAGTTCGGTAAATGAAAACCGAACTTTTAGGGGGTAAAATTAGGGGTAAAATTGTATTTTTGGAGGGTGAAAAAGAGACGCAGGGGGTGGGAAGAGAAATCCTCTTCAAAAACTGGAATGGGCTAAAATTGAGCCCATCATGATGGCCTTTAGCTGGGCTTACCCATTGCCTATATAAGAACTTGGAGTAGTACTTCTCGCGCCCCCTGAATCTCACACGCATCTCCCGGATTTCCAATATTAACATCTCGCGAACTCAGGGGGTGCCAAAGCTGGGAAAAAACAGTTCGCATTCTAGAATGGAAACCTTAAAAATAGGGGGGGCGAAGGAAGTGAGAAAATACAAAAATATCATATTTTTTAAGGTTCGCATTCTAGATAGCGAATTATTTTTTCCCCAGTTTTGGCACCCCTGAGTTTGCATTCTAGATAGTGAACTATTTTTTTCTTCCCAATTTTTGTTATTTACACATTTGCATCTAGCATTGTGAGAGGGGTAAAATTGAAAATCCAAAGAGTGTATATGAGACTCACGGGATGCGAGATGGACTCAAAAATGAAATAAGAAAGTAAAAGTTAGATGAGACTAAGTATAAACAACTTTTCTTCTGTTTTTTTATCTATTTGTTACGAATTATAAAAATGATTTTGATATTCTATAATGTAGATTAAATTTTTTAGAGATTTTTAAAATTAGTAGAAGCTATTTTTTGTTTTTTCACCATCTTACAAGTAAGAATTTTCAACCGTCGTTGTGTGGGCACATAAAATGGATTTTTTTTTCCAATCTAAATTATTTTCATACGCAAAAAATAAAAATTGAACTCTTAACTATTTGCTTAAGAAGTTAAAACTTCTTACACTTGACCAATTTATTGTTGTTAGAAGTTATTTTGTGTTCGTTCTCCATAATAAACATCATTTGAAAAACACCAATTCTCAAAAATGATTTTCTAAAAAAGTTATTTTATTGTTGTTAGAAATTACTATTTTATTCACCCCCTCCCTTTATTTTCTTTGGGAGAGGATTTAAAGTGATTAAAACAAACTAGAGAACTTTTTGAGCTAATTAAGAATCTAAATACAAATTAAAAAGTTAATTTATGTTAGTTTTCTACATTTACTTTAACTGACAAATCTCTGCATATCCAAAACAAAACTGCATTATACATACTTGAAATATTCTCTTTTAATTCTAAAATATAAAATCTCCATTGCAGTGGAAATAATTAATCGAATAAATAACTACTTTTCTTTTTCTTGTTTTTGTTGATTCACTTCTCCCCTAAACAAGTACAAAAAATATAACCAACAAATTACAACAACAACAACAACACCAAAAAAACATAGTTTAATTTCTTGGACATCATATCTTGAATTTAAAATAGTTTATGGTTGGTGAAAATGCAATTAATTAAGAGTAAGTACATAATTAATACTACTATAAAATATAAATCAATCAACATGTTTCTGCAAGCAGGCATTGAAGAACATTCACCTGCATTTGCAAACATTTTATATAACTTTCTAATTCATTAACAACTTGTTCATCACAAATCTCTTCTCCACCAGGTATCAAACTTATCAAATTCTTCATCTTCTTGTCATCATCTTCATTATCTTCTCTAACTATATCCTTTTCCATTCCCAAAATGGTACTAGTTGTAGCCACATTGTTGACATGTTCCCTTTGAAGCTTCACTTTAAGGCCATTACTCCATGCAAAACCTTGTGCTGACAAAACCATTGCCATGTCCACTTCATACTTAACAATTTTGCTGATATCATTTGTAGAACTAGTATTTTCCTTTATCTTCATCAATGCTGTAACTAAATAACTTAAATAGTTTCTAGCAAATATAGATTGCACTATTTTGTTTGGTTCCATAGAGTAAACACGTCTTCTTTTATTTTGTTGTGACTCCATTAATTTAATCAAGTAATTGGAAAAAAAAAATATGATAGAAAAATTTGTGAAGAAAATTTTGTGATAAAGGAATAGAGAATAGAACAAAGATTTGTGAGAAAAATATTGGGAATGGTCAATTTATTTAGATTGGCACATGGATTCACATGTTTAATGTTATTACTTTTTCACAACTATACCATGTGGCCACTAGAAAACAAAGAACATTAGAACCCTACACACTATAAATGATATCACATGATTCAACCTCTTTAAGGGGTAGTCATTCACTTTGCTCTTCATGAGTCTTCCCTACTTTTATAGTACCTTTTTCCCCTCATTTCAAATCAACCAGCTCATTTTATACTCCTAATCATTTTCCACTCACACATGGTGTGTGTGACTCTCATCATAGATATGAATGAAAGGTTCACAATTAGTGATCCAAATTTGTTGAATTGATCATAGCTTTTCAAATGAATAAGGTGTTGTATGTACTATTATTAGCCCCGTTTCTGACATTTTATGGATTTTAGGTCAAACATAAAAAAAATTAAAATTCTTTCATTTAATATAATACACATTAATATATGATAATAGTTTTACAAAATATCAAAAATATTACTTTTACTCGAAAATTCATAAAAAGTGTTTCTTCGAGTATTTTGATATGCAAAATCATTTATAATCGCATCAATATCAATTTTTTTCAGCATATCATTCTCAATCGACAAAGTTGTTAAACCGATAAATCACTCTTTTAACATTGAGGATCATACTAATTTTAATGTGAAATTATCATACTAATTTTCATAATTAAGTATTACAACTAATAACAAGAAAGTTAGTGCATATGTATAAATAGATTGATTGATAGGGATAGACACAAACTCTCATACATGCAATACTTGAAACTCCAAATTGAAACGTCCCTACTAGATTTAATGTGATGATTAGAAAGCAATGTTGATAGAGTGGTGTAATTAAGGTCAAAATCTTGTCTTTATTGAAGAAAAAAAGAGTTCACGAGGTTAGCTAACTGGATAACCGACCAAATCTTTGACCTTCTTTAGTGCTAATATGAACTAAATAATCACTTGTCCTATGAGAATATTTTATACCATTTATGTACTATTATTGGTTATTCCAAAAAGAAACATAAAATATACTTTATCCTAAAATCAAAAAGAAAAAATACGGACTCTAAATAAAGTCTCCTTTTACAATTTTTAGGTATCATTTGATCTGACTTTTTTAGGTTTTAGAAGCTATCTGAAAGTTAAAAGTGAAAATAAAAATTTTTAGAAAAAAGTTAAAGCTATTTGGTAATTGTTTGTTTTTTAGCTTCAAAAATCATTTATGTATATATTTTACTCATAAAAATTAAATAATTTTTTTCTATCAAAAACTTCTTAAAAATTTATTTAGTCTAATTTTTACTTTTATTAAATAGAAATATTTAAAATAAGCTAGGCCTATCAATACCACACTTTAATTAACAAAAGTTAGTAGTACAACAAATGTGTCTATTTTATGTACACTTGATATACTATCTGTATTTATTTTTATTTTTTTGATAAATTAATATACTATCTGTTTATGTATATAGTTTATTTTGACTTTTTAGTTTTAATACTTTTAGTAGTACTATATTAATAATTAATTTGAGATTCATTTAGAAAAGAAACAAATGTATTTAGGTCCCATTTGGATTAGTTTATTTTTGAGTTTATGTAAAATAATTTATACAAATAAATAAATTTTTATGTATTATTTTTAAGTTTGTCAAAATAGTTTATAAAAATACAGTTTCATTAGTGAGAACTTACAAATTAACATAAAACTTTATTTATTTACATAAGTTATTTGCATAAGCTTAAAAATAAGCTAATCCAAACCGGACCTAAGAGATATATTTAAGTATAACTTTTTGTTAAATATCTTTTTTTGTTATTTTGTATTTATCGATTAGTTCAACAAGTAAATACCTAGAGTATCCAAGACTCACTAAGCTATCATTTTTTATAAAAATTGAACATAAGATTTTTTAAAAACAATCAAAGTGTAAGGGTTGTTAAAATTGAGAATGCGATAAAATGGATTGCCACATGTGCTATTTTGAATTATAACACAAAGTTAATAATCAATTATTAATGTTACTATGTTAGTATTGTTTCCTTCACCAGAAATTAAACCCAAATCCTTTAACACTTATGTACAAAAGATTATAAGAGCTTTATTTGGTTTCAGGGGACCCTATACATACGGATGTATTCTAAGTGCCAACCACCCTTTGAGCGTTTTGTGGGACATGTATACATGTGCAATGCTATTGCTCACAACTTGAACTATTAGTACGAGCGTGGTAATAATTAGCACAACACTGTGCCTATCTTTACTACTGTCTATGGATATATCAAAATCATAGTGATTTTGGAGAAGTTATACTCTAACTTTTGAAAAATCACACTGAGTCATCATTATTCTGACATATTCACCGTGATAATAAATATACCCTCTATATTTAAGACAAGTTTGATGTTAAAAAATTCCAGCACAAGAGATGGAATTTATTTTGGGACACCCTTAATTTTAATTTTAGTTTCTCATACATTCCATCCACAGTAGATAATCTTATTCATGACACTATCGAACTTCGAACTTAGGTTTGCTACAAGAGTCTAACTTGTTCCGCAAGTCAAACATTAGATTGACATACAAAACCATGCAAAACCAGTTTATTAACCCACCTTAAAAAATATCCGAATATCATCGACATCATCTGATGTCTGCCATCTAAATGTGGCATACAATAATTAAAATGAGGAAGCCCCCAAAACCATATGAAAAACAAGCATGGGAAAATCAAGGACTGAAACTGAAACTAAAGAGCTTAAAGAAAATATAAGGAAAATGAAGTTAAAAGAAGGCAAATACTATCCATTTAGGCAGAACTTAAAAGTACACAGGAAAAAACTAATCTAATATATCATCAAATGGTTCACATTCTCCTCTCCAATTCCTGGTAAGCACTAAAGTAGTTATAGGCCTTCTCTTTTGACTTTTTATTGCTTTCATTCACTTATCATCATGTTCAACTTTGGCCATTCTGGTATCTACAATTTTAGACAGAGCTTCTTACACGGTGTAGTGCTGCTGGATAGTATCAATGTCCAAACCTTTCAGCTTCACCACAGATTCAACATGTCCTTTCAGTGTGTGAAGCTCGCGAAGCCTGTAAGCAATAAGCATAGACGGAATCGAATCAATCTTTGTATAATAATGATGATGATTATATATATAATTGTAATCTATGTAATGGATGCATACCTTGCAACTTCGGCTCTTCTCTTTGCCTGCTCAGCAATCTCGGACAATTCTCTGTAACTGCTCTTCTCATTGAAAATACCAGAAGTTTCTGGTGGTTGAAGTCCATGTAGTGTCCTCTGAGCAAGTGCCCATTGAGCTTCCCTCTCTTCTTTTCCATAGTCTTTCTTGGTGGTGAACGCAGTCTGTCACGCATTGTAAAACAACCAATTCATGAATATCTTTATTCGCCGTTTTAAGAAACACAAAGAGTTAGTTAGTTAGTTAATGAATGAGCCAATACCTTGTTTTCTAGCATATTCAACCAAGCCTTGCCACTCAATATGTAGCGGATGGCAAACTTCATCACGTCAAGGGGAATATAGAAGACAACACTGTAGAGCCAAATTACTCCTGCCCAACCCCAACCAATTCCTTGTACCTTTGCGAATCCCCAGTTGGCGTATACTGCTATCAATGTAGCAATCTGCAAGACACATTGTTCAAAACATTATTGTTATTCTTTCACCGCCACCCTTTCCTCACACGGGAAAATACTGAAAAATCACCATTCCTTACCAGTTGAGCAATTAAGAAAGCAATAACTAATAGAGCTCCAGGGCGTTCAAGGAACGACCAACCACGGGAACGAGTCACAAATATCAGAGCCTGGCTAACAATACTGACTTGTAGATACAAAGCAGACATCATTTCATCATGATTCAGGTGTCTAACTCCAAATGTGTCCTGCGAAAAATAATCAAGGGCTATTTATATATTTGATCCAAATCAAGAAATTTAATATAGATAGTCCAGTTTCACATTTTCTTACAGGGAAGAACTTGTTTTCTTTCATTGCCCAGAAGAAGATTACAGTCATCAGGGCTAAATACCCTCCAAGAACAATCCCAGTAGCAAATATCTCCTTTAGTTTCCAGCTATCAGGCAATGGAGATGGCACCACCCTATCTTTGGAAATTGTCATGATTGTTCCTACAATCGTATAAAGATTATTGTCAGACAAATAATTATAAATCAGCATAATCATGAAGGGAATTTCATGTCTTATTCAACGAAATATTTGCAAAGAGATTTACCATCATTAAGAATGGCAATAATCAAGACCATGAAAGGAGAGAAGTCAAATTTCCAGATCAATGCAATGAACATGAAGCCAAACTGCATTCAAGCGGGAAAGAATAATGAAAATCCATAGTGATAAATATTCTTTAACTAGAGTTTTTGTCATAATGAATTTAAATACAAGCATAAAATATATATATTCTGGTCACTTACCACTATACGGATAGTGATAGATACTGCATAGATCTGCAATGCAAGGAAAATAATAGCAACAGTGTTAATTTGGAAAATACAAAACCAAAATATACTATATTGTTTATGAAGATAGCAGACAGCAACCAACCGTGTAGTTTTTCATTCTTTGGAAAATAGCTCTACTGGTTAAGACTGCACTTATGATAACACTCAATCCAGGTTCTGTCAAAACAATATCAGAAGCACCCCTTGCAGCATCCGTAGCATCAGCAACAGCGATACCAATGTCAGCCCTTTTCAAAGCTGGAGCATCGTTGACACCATCTCCAGTCATTCCACAAATGTGCTTCCTGTCTTGCAACTTCTTTACAATTTCATATTTGTGCTCTGTGGGTATAAGAAGGATATGGTAAGCAGAGAAATAGAAAGTAACAAGAACAAAACAGGAAAAAAACATAAATTGACATGGTGAAATGGTAGAGCATGAACCTGGAAATACTCCAGCAAATCCATCTGCCTTCTCGATCAGCTCTTCAACTGGAATTGCAGCAATATTTGCATCTTTGTCTTGTCCAAGCAAGGTAGAAGATGGATACATATTAGTTCCCATCCCAAGTCTTCGGCCAGTCTCCTTTGCTATGGCAAGTTGATCACCTTAAAAACAGAACAAAAGTCTGGATTAACTAAAGGAAGCTTGATAACAAAATACTACTACATATAAGAGTTGGTCTTTGGGGCGAAAAAACGGAGGGAACGGGAGGGGAATGGATTAGAGTAGTTTACCAGTAATCATTTTAACATTGACACCAAGATGAAGTGCTCTCCGAATAGTTTCGGCACTGTCATGCCTAGGTGGGTCAAAAAGTGACAGCAAACCAACAAACTGCCAAGGAGCACCGGGGCTTTCTTTAGTTTTCTCAGGAACTTCCTGCAGAAGCAGCACAGGATACCAAGGGAATCAGTCATCAGTGAAAAGAAATAAAAATTTCAAGACAAACTTCAAACATGAATACTAACTATAAAATACCTGTCTAGAAACAGCAAGAGAACGAAGACCTCTCTCTGCAAACTTGTCAATAATAGCATGGATGTTCCTCTTGGTATCTTCCCTAAGTTTACACAGGTCCATGATCTGTTCACCACATAAATACATTCAGAATGATACATAACTAAAAATCAAATCTCAGAAGTATTAAAAAAATATAAGCATGAGCTTACCTGCTCCGGAGCACCTTTGCTTGCCCTGTGCCAATTCCCATTGCCATCAATGTATGTCAAGGCAGTTCTCTTATCAACGGGATTGAATGGTAAGAAATGGACTTCTCTTATCCCAGCCCTTGCCTGCACAAGGCAAATATTTGTTCAACATAATCAGTCATATAGACATTTTCCAAACAAACCAAACTATAGCAATTGATACAATTTTATAGAGAAGTTACCTCTTTTGGGTCAGCTAGAGTTCCAACAATGGCGGCATCTATTGCATCCTGGTTTTCAACCCTGGAAGCCCTTGCAGCAAGAAGCATCACATGTTCCTTGTCCACACCCTTTTCAAAGACCTCAATCAAGTTCTTGTCAACACTCAGCTTGTTAAGTGTGAGCGTACCCGTCTTGTCACTGCAAAGTACATCCATACCAGCCATTTCTTCAATAGCAGTCATACGTTTGGTAATAGC
This sequence comes from Trifolium repens, assembly GCA_030408175.1. Classification (NCBI taxonomy): domain Eukaryota; kingdom Viridiplantae; phylum Streptophyta; class Magnoliopsida; order Fabales; family Fabaceae; genus Trifolium; species Trifolium repens. Next base: position 54,704,542 of record CP125851.1, read on the forward strand.
TCCTTGTTGAGAAAGCCTGTGTGAACCAATGGCCATTGTTACGGACAACACGGTGGGCATAGCGATGGGAATTCCTCCGATCAAGAGGACCAAAAGGTTGTCAATTCCGTCTCTGTACTTGCGGTGTTGAATAGGGTACATGACTATGATCTCGGCCAACATACCAACTGCAATGGAACAAATGCAAAAGTTTCCAATTGCCGTAAGCACCTTCTGGAAATGACCAACTTGGTTGGTATTGTCCACAAGATGAGCTGCTTTCCCAAAAAATGTGTGGACACCGGTTGCAATGACAACAGCTTCAATTTCACCTTGTTTACAAGTTGAGCCAGAGTAAACTTCTTGCCCAGGATGTTTAGTCACAGGAAGTGATTCTCCAGTCAGAGCAGACTGGTCAATCTTTAAAGGATCACCATCAAGAAGACGAGCATCAGCTGGAACAATATCACCTAGCTTGATGCTAATGATATCTCCAGGGACTAGAATTGCAGCTTCTTGCTCACTCCATTTACCATCCCTAAGAACCTGCAAACGTGTGGCATTTTTGAGTCAGTCCTCAATAGCAAAACAATGAATTCAGATTTCATAACCATTTAGTTTTGTTTTTCAAAAGATGACATATATATAAGACATCTCACATTTTTCGAATGATTTAACTGCAACACTTGCCAACCATTCATTAAAATACACATTGTCATAAATACACATTATAGAACTTGTTGGCCGCACAAATATTTATCAAATGATTCATATGCATCCTTAGTTACTTGGTGCAGGACTAAGACACAGAAATAAATGTATTACCTTTGTCTTGGGAGCAAGACCAGCCATAAGAGCCGCAGCGGCATTACCCGCATTGTTTTCCTCTATAAAACTGATGGTAGAGTTGATCACCAACAAGCAAACAATACCGACGAAATCCTGCCAATCCGGGGGCTTCCCGTCACCATTTGCAAGACCAATTGCCATCAAAGCGGCAGCCTCCATAACCCATGACAGAGGATTCCACATGAACCCAAGAAACTTGAGAAGTTTGCTCTCCTGTATTATTAAATTGTTATCAATCAGCAATTGGATTAGTAGTTGAATATTTTTGACATGTTAACAATTAATTTAAGCATCATAAAGAAAGGAACCTTTTTCTCCTCTAGCTTGTTTGGTCCAAAAATTTCGAGCCGATGGGTCCCTTCCTCCGAGGACAAACCTTCTTTGGTACATTTCAGTTGCTCGAAAACTTCCTCGACGGGGATACGTTCCTGCAAATTAACAAATGCTATTAGAAAACGCAATTATTTCCGACATTCCAATGAATAACACAACCACTAGCATATCCCACCACAAGAAATGATGTTGCAAATAGAGTCACTTCATGATTACAACTTAGCAATTATTTGTTCCTTTTTCTCTCTCAAAGCATCATGAATTATATTCATTTATTTATGGTGTGTATGTCATCATTGGTTTCGATTTCAGACGGACATTTATGAAAAAATATTTATTAGGAGAGACCGGCTGTTAACAAAGTAGTATTTAAAAAAACCAGTCAATTTTAATGTAAGATTCTTATAGCATGTTTGGTTGTGCGGCGCCATGTTGTTTGTGTCATCGTGTCCCGATGCAAAGTGAACGTGGAAGCTAAATCGAAGCTTCCAGTTCGCAACGCATTTAACATAGTAATAATTACCACGAAAACAAACACGGCTTAGACAGTCAATCAATCATAAAAGGTCAGATCAATCAATAAATAAATTTCTACTTCCTTAAAAATATTTAAGGAAAATTAATCAAACAGATTCATTTATATCTTATGTCAAAAAAAGAAGAAAATAAAAAATATTTTAAATACTAGTAATAATTGAAAGTGTGAAGATTACAACCGTTGAATGAAAAAGATAAAAACAAGTAGTGGTGGATCACGTAGATGAGACTCAAACCAATCACAAAAAGCGTTGACTAACTCGCTGGACACCGCCCAAAACCAACAAACAAACAGTGCCTTATGTCAGAGGAGACACTACAACTAGCATCCCATGTGTGACACCTTGCACTAGTTGCTTTCACATCTTAGGATCCGTTTGGTTACATTAATATTATCATCAAAAAGTTAATCATACAAGTATTATTTATCCAACAATAACATGAAGAGTTACTAGTAACAAATTGACCAAACAAACTAGGAACACACAATTGACATACTACCAAACAATGAATTCATAACCCAAAACAATATTTTAATACCAAATTGAGTTTGAGTTTAAAAGAATCTGCACACCGATGGTATAAAATAATTTTACACCATCGTTTAATAAAAATAATCACCAATTTATAATATATCCATAATTTGGCGGAATACAAAATATTCATTAGATGTAAATATAAAATTATTTTATATTATCAGTACTTCTGTACTAAATTTCATTGAGATGACAACAATGTTTATAGGAAACTGTACAAGTGGTTGAGGACAAATAAAATAAAAGTGATTATTGAAAATTGAGGTTGAGGGCAAAATGGTCAGATAAAAAAGTGAAAAAAGGGATGGACCATCTGGGGTGTCAGAAATCAGGATCGTTAAAATCATAAATGTGTGAGTTACAATGAAAACCGTTTATCAGTTAAGGGCAAAATAACTAGAAAAAATAAAAAAGTACTACGGAAGAGTACTTAAAAAATTCCCTACTGCCAAACAAGGCGCAGACAGAGAAAGAGACAGATTGATTAGACATGGTAGAAAAAATAATAGGTACACATCTAGACAAATAAAAAAAGTTAAAAAATAAAAATATTAAAAATAATTTTTAATTAAATAATTGAAAAATGTAACCTTACTGTATCAATCACGTTTAGATCCACTGATTCGTTGGAGGAAAAAATAAAAAAATAAGATAAAGTTCATCTGTTTGGTATCAATAATATCACGAGAATTTTCATTTTTTCTGTATAGTTGGGGAAATTATTTCACAATCAAACCATGCATACTTTAATCTAAATCCAGAACCCTTGATTTCTCTTTCAGTGAAACAATTGATGATACAAAATTGCTTAATTATAAAAATAAAAATAAAATAAACGAAAATTACGGATTAAAAAGTTGCTTATACAAAAAGATATCAAAATTTGTTGCTACCCTTTTGTACATGAACAATTCAACATACAAATCAAAGGGAATTGAAAACCCAGAGAAATTATTAGTATCAAATCTTTAAATCAGGTTTACGATAATTGACCTTTGAAGTCAATCCAAGTAAAAAAAAAAATCGAAACTTTATACAGATTTAAGCAGTTAAACATGAATAATTAAGAAATGATTAAGAAAATAAAAAGATGGGTTAGTGAAAATTATACCAGATCAACCGTTTCATTCTTGATTTCCTCAAGAGAAATTGAATCTTTTCCAGCCATGTTTGTTTGTTTGTGGTTCACAGTTTATGGGATGTTGATGGAATTACAGAGGAAAAGGGTTCATGAGAGGATTTGGGTTATGGAGGATGGAAAATGAGAGAAGAGGAGAATTGTGAGAGCTGCGCAAAGAGTCTCTTTTTATACTAATAAATAAATGGAAAGAGAAAGTGTTATGATGTTGACTATGATAGATACATTGGACTTTCACCACTTTTTTAATTTTTTGGTTTTACAAAAAACCCTCATTAGGTTTCTTTTTTCCACAACTACCCCCCGTTATTTTTTTCTTCTTTTGACTAGATCCTTACTAGTTTTGTTTTTGGATGATAACCCTTGGATAGTTTGTTGAACGGTGGTGTTATTATCTTAGGGTTTTGTTATGTGAAACGCGCGCAAGCTGACTAGTCTAACTTTGTTGTTGGTCAAAATTTAGCGCGCGAGAGACTCGTTTGAATCTTCTGCGAACCTTCAATTCACGTGTCATGTGCATGCATTTATTATGATGTGAAATTTTATACGTTGTAAATGGGGCTTTGACATGGATATGTGTTTGTGTGGTGTCATCGAAAAAGACAAAACTGATATTTAGTGAGTTACAGTTAAGGTTTAATTGGTTAGAAGTGTTCGAGATTAATTATTTATTGGTATATATAATATATGTGATATAAAAAAAATACTTGGGTTCGGAATAGTTGACAGATGATATGAGATGAGATGCTAAGGTCTATAAGTTTGAAGTGTGGAGAGCAGTTGTAGAGCATCTCAACGGGTTGCAGTCGACACAGTCGAACAAATGTTTGCTAAAGTTTTATACTCCCTCTGTTCCTTTTTATTTGTTGTTTTAGAAAAGCAAATTTGTTTCAAATTATTTGTTGTTTTGATAATTTGAGGTTATGTGTTGTCTATTATACCCTCCTTTCTAATTTTTTTTATTGAGTAGATTTTATATAATTTTTTTTCATATAATCTTTTTATTGTATCTTTTTTTTTTACTAAACTTCTTCATATAATTTTTTTTGGTGGTTTTAATTTTTTGGAAAGAGAAAGTGTTTGCAAAAAAATAGGAATTTTTTGGTGGATTAAAATTAGAGTATAATATATCCCAAAAAAGGGTATAATAGGAAAATAAAATAAAAAAATACACTTTCTTAATTTCACCTATTTTTTCTCAAACAACAAATAAAAAGGAACGGAGGGAGTAACTAATAGTAAGTTTGTGAAAATAAAGGTCAAGATCAACGATATCTATATATATATTATTTGGGAGCCTTTCCTCAAAGCCTATGGTACACGTGGCAATCCCACAATGATTCTTCTCCCATATTGTTTTGGCAATTAATGAATTAAATGATTTAGTTCAAAAAATAAACAAGGATCAAAGTACAAGCATAATAAAAACATGGTGCTCAAATTATGCAATCAATTCTCTAAGGCAATCTCTAAGCAATTAATTCTCGGCAATTATTAATTCTTTAAGGTTATCAAGAAAAATTCACGTTTATATGAATAGAACATGTAAAAAAAATTCACGTTTATTTGTCTACATATCACATAGGCCAAGTCAATAAATTCACTCTTTTTTTGTACAAATCACACCGCTAAAGGCAAATAATACACCTTTTTCTTGGTACAGATCACACCACATAAGCAAAGACAATATAAAAAAAAATATTTCAAGCAAATCCTTAAAAAAATAGCTATTTTAAATTTTGATCAAAACCTTAAAAGAATAGCTATTTTGAATTATGAATTATGATCAAAACCTTAAAAAAGTAGCTATTTTGAATTTTGATAAAAGATTTAAAAAAAATGTCATATTCAGTGATTTCTCTCCATTAAATGCTATTTATTTATTGTCCAAAGTCATTATACCTAAGCAATTGACTTATGTTCATGTGCTGTCATTATACCTACAAAAGGAAAGGCAATATTCATTTTTTTTTCAACATAATCTCCCCATTAAAATCTGCACTATGAATCCGTATTAATGGCCCAAATACTCTCAGTAAAACTTTATACTTAATCACAAAAAATATACTCTACCTAATTTGACTTTCAAATATTTAATAATTAATAGAATATTCCTTAGGTTTATGCTTTATTTTGACCTATTTTACATCTATAAATAGTCTACACAATGTTATTTTCTATTCATCACATCCAATCTTAATATCAATTCTCTTATTTACAAATTTACAAATTCTAATTATATTTCTAATGGCTCCAAAGTACGATTCAATTGCTTCTAATTATATTTCTAATACCAATTCTCTTATTACTATGGCTCTAATTTTTTATTGTAAAATTCTTGATTGTCTTTTTTCCTCTTTTGATTCATTTATTTCCTTTCACTTTTCATTGCTAATATATATAAGTTTTGATATGTTTTTTTTTTCTTTACTATTAATTTTCCGGTTACATTTTCATCTGTCTTTTATTCATGACAATTTTCTTATGTACGTTATCTTATTTTCCGCTTTTCTATGTTTCTTTGATAGTTCTTAACATTATTTATATTTTTTTTTTGGTTGCAGTTGATTGAGTGAGAATATGTATAATACAAAAGAACAAGTTAATTTCATTTATTTGAGTAATGTTTATTTATTTATTGTTGTATAACGTCAAATCAACTCACATGTGTTACCCGTAGCTTTTTGTGCTTTGCTTTTAACAAATTGGTTTCAATTTTTAATTTTTTTTATGTGAATATTAAATTCTCATTAACAATGATGAAATTGAAATGTAGAATTTCTACTATTTGTGATCTTCATAGTATTTTTCTATTTTTTGATTTCTCTTTTCTTATATGTAATAAAATTGACTTGATACCATATTCATTAATATATTACAAGAATACATTAACACATATTTGGTATAAATAAGCAATCGTGATGATTTTTTTTTTCGGAAATTAAACACAGGGGATGGGGGAATTAAAGTTTATGTGTGCATTTTTTTTGGGTACGTGTAGTTTTATTTAGAAATTTCATTGACACTCAATTATTCATGCCAAATTTAGAAACAATATATATTGTATTAATTTTACTACAACACAAAATTGATCACAAATAACAAACACATTTTTTTTAACAAAACAAAATAACGAAGTCCAAAAAAATGTGCTCAACTTTTAAAAGTTGTGCTTCCGAATCCTCATTCTTTTATTTTTTTTAGATAATGACAAATCTTCAATTCTTTAAACTAATACATCAATGGTAATAATACAGAGAATAATTAGTAATTAGTTTTCAATAGTAATTAATATTTTAATATGCATTATGACCCAAAAAAAAATTAATATGCATTAATTATGACAGCAAAGAAATTATGTCTATAAATATGTCGCATCCCTTTTTTTTTAATACAAGAGCCTATTTTTTTTGTTACTCCGGACCTAAGTTATTTTTATGTAATTTATATGGGACTTAATTTTTAAATTTATATGGGACTATATTTATATTTTATGTAATTTATACGGGCTTATTTTAACATTTATATTTTATTTGCAGATGTGTAGAAAGGTTATGAAAGGAATGAATTAAGACTGAGATGGTTGCAATTGAACTTGACGGATCAATGATATTCTCTTCTTATTCCCAAACATTTAGTGGTTTTTTGCAGAGCTTTGAAGCATTTTTATGTATTGTTGCCGACTATGTTATAGTTTTTCAATAAGTACGGTTGAATCTCTTTTTCAAACTTTTTGTCCCTAAAATTGTAATTAAATTTAAGTATTTCTTAATGATTGATTTTATTTTCGAGGGACAAAAATACGGGATCCATTTCATTTTTGTATTTCTATTCATACATTAATACGAGATCCATTTCATTTTTGTATTTCTATTCATTAATACGGGATCCATTTCATTTTTGTAATTTATATTATAGCTTATATTTCTACTCATGTTAATACGAAGACCTATTTTTTTTTATTTCTACGAACTCTATATTTATACTCATACATCAATACGGATGCCTATTTTTTATTAAAAATGTCTAGGTACATATATTTCTACTCACATACTAATACTATAAAAACCCATCTTTTATTTTTTTGTAATTTTTACGAAATTTAAATTTGTACTCATATTAATACGAGGACTCTTCCCAAAAAATATTAATACGAGGACTATTTTTGTTAATTACTATAAAATTATATTTTTTCATATATTAATACGGGTCTATTTTAATTTTGTAATTTATGCTTTAGTTTATATTTTTACTCATATATTAATATGAAAGTCTTTTTTTATTTATTTCTACGTGGCCTATATTTCAACTCATACATGAATACGGGGCCTATTTTTTATTGTAATTTCTACGGGAACATATATTTCTACTTATGCATTAATACAAATAACTCTTTTTTCTTTTTTATAATTTCTACTCAGATCTATATTTTTACTCATATATTAATATGTATTAATATGAAGACCTATTTATATTATAATTTTTACAGAAACTGTATTTTTAGTCATATATTAATAGGGAGACTATTTTTTAAAAATTTCAACTGGAACCTATATTTCTGCTTAAATATTAATACGGGAATCAATTTTATTTTGTTATTTACTATATTGTAGTCTATAGTTCTACTATACACTGACATTTTTTTTTTGTAATTCATATCCACCTCAAGCCTTTTTACGAAACCTAAAAGTCTCTTCCATATATTTCATAGAAAATTATTTTCCATCAACTTTATAATTTTTTTAGCAGAGAATAATAGAAACAACAACTATGATACATTTTTAATATGATAAAAAAACTACGAACTATACGAATCTTCCGTAATAAAATCTATGACACTTTACATAAATTTTACAATTTTATCACAGAATATTATTTTAATTATTAAATTATAAAAGATTGTAAATATTTACGTAGTTTTTATTAATTATTTTTCATTAGCAATTAAAATTTTAAATTTTTTTTTTTTTGGTTTTCACCACCAGTTGAATCTGGTTCGGGGGTCAGTTCTGGCATCAAGTGGTTCCAGCCCCCTCCCTGTTTAAAGTAAAATATATTAAAATATGTTATTTATAATTCAACAAATTTACAAACGCATTTCTACCCGTGCTTGGCACGGGTCTGGATACTAGTTGAATAGAACTTTGACTTGGATTTGCATTCGATGTGGTGTCGCCATAAAAAAAAGTGAGACATTTAATGAATTACAGCTAAGATTTTACCGTTGAAGATATGCTAGTTGAATTATTGATTAGTATATAATATTCAATCTGGACAAAAACAAAATACTAGGGTTAGGAATCGATGACAAGTGAACTGAGATGCTAAGGTTTGTAAGGTTGAAGTGTAGATAGCAGTTTGTGGAGCATCTTAGATGGGCAGGTGGTGGACGTGGTCGAACAGACGTTAAAGGTCAAGATCAGCGATAATAAATGGAGTTTTGACTTGGATGTGTGTTCGATGTGGTGGGTGGTGACATTGTAAAAAAAGTAGGCACTTAATGAGTTATAACTAAAACTAACCGACTGTCAAAAAAAAAAAAAACTAAAACTAACCGTATAAGATATTCATGTTTAATTATCGAGTAGTATATATAATACTTTATCTAGACAAAAAAAAACACTAGGGTTAAGAATCAACGACAGTGACAAGTGAAATTATACGCTAAAGTTTGTGATTTTGAAGTGCATAAAGCAGTTCCACAACATCTCAACTGGGCAGGCGGTGGACATAATCAAACAAACATTTGTTATAATTTTATAATAATAGTAAGATTTTGAAAATAAAGCTCAAGATCAACAATAATGAACGGAGCTTTATCATAGATGTGCATTTGGTGTGTTTGGTGTGGACACAATTAAACAAACAATTCAAAACAAATTTATTAGTATAATAATAATAATAATAATAATAATAATAATAATAATAATAATAATAATAATAGTGAGTTTTTTAAAATAAAACTTCAACATGGATTTTTGTTTGGAGTGATGTCATCGTAAAAAAATAGCATATATCTTTATCTTTATATAATAAAACGAGAGTAACTAGAGGCACTATAAACCCTAACCCTAATATGAATGGTCTAGATTTTGACACTTGGAAAAAAATTTATATCAACGGCTATGATAAAAACTTAAATAATCAATTTTTAAACCAATATTATATTGCCACATCAATTAATGAATGTGACACGTCATGTGTTTAAAACAAACAAAATAAATTTGAGATCTATCAAAAAAAAGAGAAAATGGATAAACATTAATAAAACAAAAAAAATAATAATCAGTTACGAAAATTATGTATAGATCCGATATGCACAAAAAATAAGAGAAAAAGGATAAACAGTAATAAAACAAAAAAAAACTAATAATCAGTTACGAAAATATGTATAGATTCATCTTAATTGAGGGTTATAAATACAAGCATCCTCAGAGTATTTTTCTCTCACTATATTTCTTTGTTATAATTTATATATTTGTCTTCATATAGTTTATTTTGTTTCTATATTTATTTTGAATTTCTATTTTGTATGTGTCAAATCTAAATTGTTTGTCTATGTTTGATTTGAAGTTTTTTTTTGTTCGTTTTGTTATAGTATTATTGCTAATCTAGAGATTTTGTTACGGTTCTATCAACATGAAATTGTTATTGTTACACAACATCTATTATCATGAAGTTGTTATTATCGAGTAAGTTTTAAACTTTATGCAACCTTATTTATTTATTTCTTTAATTTTTTTTTTGTTTCACTTCTCTACTTAGTAATTTATTGTTCTCTTTTTTATATGTTTTGATTTTTATTTCTCTTTTTGTTTATGTTTTTAGTGTAATTATACTATTCTATCACTAATTATGTGTTTAATAATCATTCACTTTTTATGCTAATTCAGATAGTGGTCAATGCATAGATTTCTTCTAACAAATTTTTTTGTCTCTCTTATTTTTATGTTTGGTATTTTTTTTACATTTACAGGTAAAATTATATTTAAGGGCAGAAGATTTAAAATATTATTAAAATAGATGAGGTCAAATTAGGATTTTTAGTAGTAGTTTCTTTTTATATATTATTAGTAGATTAGTAGATTTATTATATGTGTGTATTTATCTTTTTTCTAAAAAAAATTATTGGTTTTCTTTTGTTTCTATATTTATGCATAGATTTGTATTACAATGAAGGATACACAATTTAGAATATTATCCTATTTTTATGAATAAATTCAACTATAATCTTTATTTTTATTTTTTTGTTCTTATATGTTATGCATAGATTCATGTATAATTGTTTTATTGTACATATCTTATTTTTCCTATAATTTGTTTTAGTGAAATTACAAAGATAAATATAAAATTTAGAATATTATCTTATTTTTATGTATACATTCGTATTTTTTTTGTTGTATTTATCTTATTCATTATAAATATTTTCTATAATTTATTTGGTGAATTACAACGAAGGATATAAAACTTATAATATTATTAAAATGGATAAGGAAAAAATAGTAAACTTAGTAGTAAACAATTTTATTATATTGAAATAAATAAATTAAAATTATATAAAATCGAATGAATAAAAATAGTTGTCATTTATCGTGACATACACTAATACCAATCAATATTTTTTCCCTTAAAAATAGAATTGAATCTTGAGAAATTAAAAAGACATAGCAATTAAATTTGTGTTTTTTTTACAAGATATGCGTCCAATAAAAAAAAAATGTTGACTCAAGAATAGATCTAATTTTTTGTCGATTAAATTAATAATGATTTATTTTAATTAAAAATAAGTACAAATACGTAGTAATAGATATATATATTTCCTTACGAATATGGTTTGAAAATCAGTAGTATAAATATACTTTTTTTATGGAAGCAATAAGGATATACTTGAAAAATATATATTTCCATTTTTTTTTTGTCGTTTGTAGTGTTTTATATTAATTCTAATTTGTAAGCATCAAATATATATCCCTATATTAGCAATAATACCGTAATAAAACTAACCAACAAAACAATTGAATTGAATGATTGAACCCGTGCGAGCACGGGTAAAAAGTCTAGTTAACAAGTTAAAACAAAGGTTTAACTGGTGAAAAATATTTGACTTTAAATTATATCTTAATATAATAAAACGAGAGTAACTAGAGGTACCCCTAAACCCTAACCCTAATATGAATGGTCTAGATTTTGACACGTGGAAAAAAATATTATATCAATGGCTATGATAAAAATTTAAATAATCAATTTTTAGTACTATTTAATTTTGTTGGTTTAGATTTTGACATTTGGAAAAAATAAAATCAACGGCTACGATAAAAAAAAGATAAACATTAAAAAAAAAACAAACAAAAAAACGGATAAACATTAATAAAACAAAAAATTAATAATAAGTTACGAAAATTATGTATAGATTCGATCTGTAAAAAAAAGTGAAAAGGGATAAACATTAATAAAACAAAAAAAACAAATAATCAGTTACGAAAATTTTGTATAGATTCAACTTAATTGAGTGTTATAAATACAAGCACCATCAAAGTATTTTTCTCTCACTATATTTTTTTGTTACAATTTATATATTTGTCTTCATATAGTTTATTTTGTTTCTATATTTATTTTGAATTTCTAATTTGTATGTGTCAAATCTAAAATCGTTTTCTATGTTTGATTTGCAGATTTTTTGTTCGTTTTATTATAGTATTATTGTTAATCTAGAGATTTTGTTACGTTTCTATCATCATGAAGTTGCTATTGTTACACAACATCTATTACCATGAAATTGTTATTATCGAGTAAGCTTTAAACTTTATGCAACCTTATTTATTTATTTGTTTGTTTATATTTTTTTGTTTCACTCCTCTACTTAATGATTTATTGTTCTCTTTTTATATGTTTTGATTTGATTTTTATTTCTCTTTTTGTTTATGTTTTTTGTATAATTATAGTATTCTTTCACTAATTATGTGTATAATAATCATTCATCTTGTATGTTAATTCAGATAGTGGTCAATGCATTAATTTCTACTAACAATTTTTTTTTTCTCTTATTTTTATGTTTGGTATTTTTTTACATTTACAGGTAAAATTGTATTTAAGGGCAGAAGATTTGAAATATTATTAAAATAGATGAGGATAAATTAGATGTTTTAGTAGTAGTTTAATTTTATATATTATTAGTAGATTTATTTTATGTGTGTATTTATCTTTTTTGTAAAAAAATTATTAGTTTTTTTTTTGTTTGTATATTTATGCATAGATTTGTATATAATATTTTTATTTTATTCTTTCTATACTTTTTCTATAATTTTTTAGTGAAATTACAATGAAGGATACACAATTTAGAATATTATCCTATTTTTATGAATAAATTCAACTATAATCTTTATTTTTATTTTTTTATTCTTATATGTGTTAGCCCATATATTTCACAGTAAACAATATGTTATGCAAAGATTCATGTATAATTTTTTTTATTGTATATATCTTATTTTTTTCTAAATCTGTTTTAGTGAAATTTCAAAGATAAATTTAAAATTTAGAATATTAAACCCTAATTTGCTAAGCAAATTGGCGGATAATTTTAATTAATTGTACCTGATAAGCATGAGAAAGTAAATAAATAAAAAAATCCCTGATAAGCATGAGAAGGATAATCATGCATCATACTCCCTCCGTTTCTTTTTAATTGTCCTTTTAGAATGATAACACCAAATTAAGGAAGTATATTTTTGCACGTTATCTTCCTATTATAACCTCGTTTTAATTCCCAATAAATTCCTATTTTTTTGCCCACACTTTCTCTTTCCAATAAATTTAATATATTATATACAAAAAAAAATAAAAAAAATTTAATATGTTATGTACCAACAAAAAAAAAAATTAAAAAAATATTTAGTTTTCCAAATATATAGCATTAATTGGTTTTATGGAAAAAGATAAGAGCAATTAGCAAAGGGTATAATTGAAAAATCATACCCATAAAATACAAAAAGGACAATTAAATAGAAACGCTAAATAAGATAATAAAAGACAATTAAAAAGAAACGGAGGGAGTATTAATTAATGATTTTATTATTTAAAAAAAATTGTTAAAAAAAAACATATGCCACACGCAAATGATAAGCATGAGAATGCCAACAAAAAAATGTTTCATGATAAGCATAAGAATGATAATTATGCACCATATTAATTAATGATTTTATTTATTTTTTTTATAAATTGTTAACAAAAAAACTATATATCACACACAAATCATAAGAAAAAAAAACAGCAAATATTTCAAGCTTATCATGCTTGAAACTTATCTCTCCTATTATTATTCCCGGATCAAAGCAAAAATTATTTGGAATTTACATCTAAAAGTTCAAGAAAATTCTACACTATGGTCCCGTTTGTTTGAAGCTTATATGAGCTTATCTATTGACATAAGTCACTATATTAGTATTTGGATAAATTAATAAATATTTATCACATTTTTATAAGCTACTTATGTAATATTTTGATAAGCTCTCCGTATTAGCTTATACATTACTTATACGTCAGGTTATATAAATTTGGAAAGCTTCGATTCTTGCCTGAGCATGAGGATTAACATATTTTTTTCAAACTTTTATTGTAACTAATCTTTATTTTATCTTTGTCTTTTTATGCTTATGCATCTTATTTACACACTTCTGTTTTTGTTTTTCTTTTTTGACGAAAACTTTCTGTTTTTCATTTAAGTTATCTTTTTTGTTTTTTTTATGACATAGCTTAATGGATTTTTTTTACTTTATTTATATAGATAATTATATATATATTTTTAATGATTCTTTAATTTTGTTTTTTTGAAATTAAAATCATATTAACATTCTATAGTTGCCTTTAAAATGATATATCCAAATACTTTAATTTATATAAGTACTTTTTAGTGTACATATCCAAACACAAAAGGCTTATTGAGTACAAGAGCTTATGATGTAAGTTCTCATACTATAAGAACATGTATGAGCTATTTATGCAAACGGGCCCTAAATACTTACTACTATAAATAATCATACATTATCAACATTTTCATTGTATAATTGAATTGAATGATTGAACCCGTGCGAGTACGGGTAAAAAGTCTAGTATATATATAATACGAAGTATTTGATTTTAGGGAAAAAATTACTAGGTTACGAGTCGAAGACAAATGAGATGAGACGTTAAGGTTTGTGAGTTTGAAGTGTGGAGAGTAGAGCATCTCAAGGGACACAAAATAGACACAATTGAATAAACATTTTCTAAAATTTGATAATAATAATAATAATAATAATAATAATAATAATAATAATAATAATAATAATAATAATAATAATAATAATAATAATAATAATAATAATAATAATAGTAGTAGTAGTAGTAGCAGTAGCAGCAGCTAGTAGTAGTAATAAATATGTGAACGAAGATATCTCACACATTTTACAACTTGTTGAAAAATTTAAATATATTATCTTTAATGCTAAACTAATATTGGCGTGTTTAGAATATTAATTTTGTCAATCTTGGCTACCGGTAGTGGTGTGTATGATAGAATACATGTGAAATATTATACCTTATTTTAGGGTGTTTGTAGGGGTGTGTATGGTTTAAAAACCACACCACACCACTCCAAATTTATGGTTTGGTTTAAGATCCAAAACCATTTTAATAAAAAATTGGTTATTATATAAAACTAATTTGGATATAGTTTATAACTGGTTTAAAACCAATTAATAACCGATTCGTAATAATAATTTGGTTACTTACTTGAACTAATTTTAAATCAATTTTTTCCTTTTCATTTTAATTTTTTTTATTACTGGTTTAAAAAAAAAAATTTGTTTAATTTTATGAAATTAATTGGTTTATAATCAACTCAAAAAGGTTTTTCTTTTCTAAGCCCAAACATATTTCAAAGCCCAAAAAATTTAATTTTATCTAAGCCCAAAATAATACTATTTTTAAAAAAAAAACAAAAAAAAAGTTTTTAAGTTATTTAAAAAATAATAACTATTTAAATAAAATAATAATAAAAATGGTAATTAAATAATTTAATATTAGTGGTGGTTGGTGGTGTAACACCCCGTTTTTCAAAAGCCAAAAAGGGCATTATTTTTTTTTTTTCTTTTTCAACTAACACTCAGAGTGCGCATAATAGTTTTATAAATGAACCGGCGTTCAAATATACAAAAGAACTCATTACCAAAAGGTGCTTCGACAAGCAAAGTGTATTTCCTGAATAATTACAATCCAAGTCTAAGTACCAAAACAAGTTAGAAATCCTATGCTAACCAAAAAACACGGCGCACAAAACACACCGGCGCATAGTCTAACTATTCTAGGCTACAACTCCAACCGCTCACTGGGGTCTGGAACAGCCACCGTCGTCGCCACGACCTAACCCATCATCTGGGTGGGATGAGCCCGCAAATGAAAGAAAGGGTCACCACAAAATACAAGTATATATATATATATATCCGGTGCGAAAAATTGTACACATAACAAATATTTCCACAAACACAAGAGAAAGCTCTTAATCTCAAAAGTAGTTCCCACCAACGGGCTTATATAAATAAATGCACACCAAGCCTAATGCAGACTTCTACAATGAGTGTGACACCAATCACTGGCTGCCACATGCATGATTTTCCGGAAAATTAACCTCTCCTCGAAGAGTCGTGGTGTAGGCAAAGCCACACAGAAATATACGTACCCGCACTAAAATGCCACACAAGGCAGGTGAAGTCACACAGACAAACACCAGGCGAAGTCACACAGACATACACCAACTCAATATAAATCCAGAGGGATTTGGCGAAGCCACACAGTCAAACGCCCGGTACGTAGGCAAAGTCACACAGACATACACCTAGGCACGCAACTATGAAATGCATGGCATATATTCTCTTGGCATATACAGGATAGTCACACAAGACAAAATCCTCGCGTAGTCCCATCAGACGCACGCATTCATATATGCTCATGCAAAAAATCACATAGCCTAAAGCCTATGCACAAGTCGTCACAACATGCATACATTTTCCTAATCATATGTAAGTTGCACTTTTAATTTATAACCACGATCTCATCAATGAGAATACATAAGTACAAACATGCCAAGCACACAGCAAATGCATAACAGCAAAACAGAGCATGTCGTAACCATTTCGAAAGACGGAAATAAAGTGGAGCCCTTACCTCGGCAAGCACTCACAACAAGCAACGTTCACACAACACTACGTGCTCCCAAAAACAAGCAACGGACAATCAATACATCGTTTCCAAACCCAATGTAATGAAACTACATCAAAACCCCAAAAACTCTAAAGGTTTCTAAGGAAAAACCACTCTTTCGGATACCATACCAAAATCTATCGTATTGATCAACCCCCATGTGTTATTTGTACTATTTTTAGGACCCAAAACAATAGACCAAAGTCTTAAATAATTTGAAATGCAAAATGGCCGTTTTCTTGCGTTACAAGCTACGTACTTTCCGAGTACCCGAAAAACTCGTTTCCAATCCCAACCACTTCCATAAATTAATAAAAAGGGATTAGAAGTTAAAAACCAAGTTTTAGAAATCAGAATCCAAAATCTCAACTCCCAGAGCTCGCCCTGGCGAGTTGGTGGCGAGTGAAGGCAGAGAGTACTGGTCTTACTCGCTCTGGGGCTCGCCCTGGCGTGTTGTCAGGACCTGTGACACTCGCCCTGGCGAGTAACAATTCGCTCAGCGAGTTGCACCTGTCATGACAGCACAAGACAGCAACTCACACCACCTTTTTCCACCCCAAGCCTAGTTTGATTCTATTAGTTCCCAACACTTTTTCAAGGCATAAAAGCAAACCATTTTCATAAGCAAGCAACACATTTCCGAAAGCAGGTTGGTTGCTTCGAGTGCAAGTTATTTGATTTTCATTTCCAAAATCAAAACCAAACCCAAGCACAAGTTTTATTACGGGCCTTAACCGTCCGGTAATCATTTTCAAACATGTTTTCAAAGTACAAAGCGACACCACATGTCACAATAGTTTTAAACCATTTTGACCCCAAAACACCACCCAAAAACACTTAGGAAATATTTTCATAAACCTCAAAATATTTTTCATCGGATTTTCCAAAACAAAACCATACAACGCATTTCCCTTTCGCCCAAAGGTTCAAAGACAACTTTTCTTTTCAAAACCTTACAACATAACCTCATGTAATTGATCAATACATAAACTAACCAAAACCCTAACTTTTCTCATGAGATTTTTCACCAACTCATGGAAAACAACCAACAAAGCCTAAACATGCTTCTCTAGACCTCATGAACAACATTCATGGAACAAAACCATGTAAAGTAACATTTTCTAACAAACCCTCATGAGAACATAAACCCAAAAACTTTTAAACTCTATAAGTCTACCAACCTAAGAGATGAGAAGAGAGGGTTACCTTTAGAAAGTGATTCTCTACAACTTTCCTCAAAGCTCCAAAGCTTGAAATGGAGTGAAATGGTGAAGAATGGAAAATTTGTGAAGGTTGGAAAGAAAGTAATGGAGTCTACGTGAAAGAGAGAAAGAAAAGAGAGTCTTGTGATGTTTACTAAGTCCACCAAGTGACCAAACCTCCTTACTATTAAAAGCTCTTGCTAACTCACCACCCTTGGATCAAAACAAAAGTCCAAGCTTAAACCCTAGCCATTGGATCACTTTACTTTATGAGAAAGTCACAAGATTTAATCAACTCTTCCATAACAAGTCACGTGTTCAGCTCTCGCGCGTCGCGACGAACGTAAATCGCAAAAACATAAAACCTACGGAGAGAACGTCTAACGTTTAACATTTCCAAAACCTATCGCCGAATCTTTTTCCGCGACTGTAATTTTCTTCCATACCTTGGAAAATTATTCTCAGAATATATCCTAACTCGCGCAGATATATAAAACCTCCATCCGAAACCTCACTCAAAACAGACGCAGTAAGATTTTCCAACCGCGGGTAAAATCCTACTCGTTTTTCCAAAAACAAGAATAATCCAAAACTCGATATTCTAAGACCACAGAAATCTCCTCATACTTAAAAGAGGACCACGACCCGAAAGTCTGTGCCTTTCCAGCGCACGAACACAAAACAGGCTCCGTTTCAGCAAAAATCTCATTAATGCGACGATACTCGCAAAACCCGTTTTACTAAAAACCCTAAAACTCGTAGCCGACACTAGAGTTCCTTAGAAAATTGTACAGTAAAATCTTGGGTCTTACAGGTGGCGGCCGGCCGCCGTCGGCCACCGCGCCGGTCGCCGGAGCTCCACCACCGGTCACCGGAAAACCGCCGTCTACCACCGCGCCGGTCGCCGGAGCTCCGCCACCGGCCACCGCGCCGATCGCCGGAGCACCACCACCCCTCCACCATCTTTTAAATTATTTATTTATTAAATTATATAAATAATATTAAATTTGAATGTTTGAGCTTTTTGTACAATTGGGCCTCAATTTCAAAACCAATTTCAAACCAATTATGAAAAATTGGATTTGGTTTAGAATTGGTTTTTTTTAATTGGATTGGTGTGGTTTTTTTAAAAAATGGATTAGGATATTAAAATTGGATATGGTTTGGTTAGTAATTTGGTTAAGGATAACCATATTTTTTGCACACCCCTAGGTGTTTGTACGTAATAGATGAGCTAGTCTGAGTAAGTGGTTGGTCATTATTCCGCACTCAATTGGATCACACTCATCTAGATTTAAGACATAACTATAATTTCGTGTCCCGATGCATTTATGTTGTTAATATCAGGAGGCAACAAAATAAACATGGAAGTGTCTTTGGTGTGGTGTCATTGCAAAATTACACGGACATTTACTACGGTTGAGGTTTACTCGATAATGAACTTCGAGGTTAAGTATTAATTACTATAATATATTATCTTGAAATAAATGTTAAAGTTGAGAAAATATGACAAATAATATGAGATGATAATATTTGTGAGTTTGAAGTGTGGAGAGAAGTGTCGGAGCATCTTATGGATGGTCGGCTGACATGTACGACTAAAATAGTTATCATGTTTTATAACTTGTTGAAAAAATGAAGTATATTAATTTTAATGTTTCACCGAATTATATTGGCCACTTCGGAACATTTGGTCAAACTCGACCACCGGTGGTAGTGCATATTAATTATAGTAGTAGTAATAGTAATAGTAGTGGTAGCACATTAGTAATAGTTTTGTTATCAGTAAACATAAAAATTAAAAACGATAAAATAAATGTGCACAAAAAATATATCATACATTGTACAACTTGTTGAAAAATTTAAATATATTACCATATTAATGCAATACTAAATTAATATTGGTCCGTTTAGAATATTAATTAATTTTGTCAAACTTGGCCACCGGTAGTGGTATGTATGATAGAATACGTGTGAAATTGTTCGTTCGTGATAGATGAGTCTAGTCTAACTAAGTGGTTGGTCATTATTCCGCACTTAGTTGGATCACACTCATCTGAATCTATGGCATAACTCTTATTTCCTGCCCGGCGCATTTATGTTGCTAATATCAGTAGGCTACAAAATAAACATGGATGTGTGTTTGGCGTGGTGCCATTGTAAAATTAAACAAACATTTATCATGATTGAGGTTTACTCGATAATGAACTTCGAGATTGAATATTAATTAGTATACAATTAACAAAATCGACCACCGATGGTAGCATATGATAGAATTTGTGTGAAATCTCCGAGAAAATGGATGATATACAATTAACAAATAAATAAATTAGTTTTTCATATGGAGTATCTTATATACTCCAAATGAAGATTAGTCACTATTAAACAACGGTAAAACTTATACTTATATCATAGCAACTCAATACAAATAACAAAGTAGAATTAGTTTCATAGGTATACATTTGGCCTAAGAATAACTCTTTGTGCTATCATCAATGTAATTTATTTATTTTAGAACAAATTTCAAGATAATATCAGTAGGTTCCTTTTATATATAAATAAATTTTAATATTTTCTTATAACTTTATTATTTATTTATTTTGTCATGACTTTAATGTTTATTATTCAAAAATAAAATCACATTTTGTATAATTTAATTGTATTTTTGTCAACGGTAAAAAAAGTATTTTAGTCAACATACATTTAATTTTTGACAAAATATCCCATATAAATTTCCCCGTTGACAAAATTTTATATGTAGAATTAATTAAAAATACAATGATATTTTTTACAATAATTTTGTATATAATTTTTTATTTCTTTATATTTTTTGTCAACAGTCAAAAAATTGTATATTTCAGTCAACATATATAACTTTTTGGCAAAACATCATAATAAAATTTCTAAGTCTTATCTTTTTATTAGTGCAATGGAGTTCTATTACCAAGATTCATATGTCTAAAACTAGCTAGAAATTAGGAATGGACCACCATGTCACGGGGTTCATATATAAGAGCTTTGCAAAGTCAATATTGTTTTCAGGTCTTTTAATCTCTAAATTTTCAATTTTGTTCACATTTTGAAAGCAACCTAATTTTCAAATAAGGTAACAATAAAAGGACGTCAAAACAATAGTACTTATTTATTTTGCAAAGCTATCTTTAGACCATGGTGGACAAAATGACACGATGATCCACCCTAGTATATTTCCATACAATTTTTAATATTCAAAAAGTTATAGTGTGATTTTTATTTTTTTACTCATATAGTGACTACTGTTTTTTGTTTTTTTGACTAACTGTTCAAAGGCTATAATATTGCCAAAAGATTTAATGATTTTTAAAATTAAATCCATATTCGCGCAAAAAATCAATATTTTATAAAATAGGAATATATTATTTTTTAATTGCAAATAAAACTATCAAATAGGAACTATTTTGTTTTTTTGGTAAGGATAAACTGTTTTGTTAGGGCAAGTTAAAAATCATGGCGTTCAAAATTATTTAATTAATTAGTTAATTTGTAGATATTTTAAATAGAAAATATCAAAAATAAGCATTTAAATTTATAAAAAAAGGAAAATATATATTTTGATTATTTTCTTTTACGAAAGAAAAAATGTATTTGAGTGTTGTGTCAAAAGGGAAAATCAAAGTTTGTCAAAAAAAAAAAGGGAAAATCAAAGTACTCCCTAGTCCCTACATAAATTATGTCAAAGAAAACATTGTACATAAAAGAGTTACTATATATATAAATTAGCAGACCATACATAAAATTCTTTTTTCGATATTTTTTCATGTAAACTTATATTTTAGAGATAATCTCATTTTAATAAATATATATTATAGTATGGCTTCAGAAATTAAAATTTCTTTTCGAGTTCTTTTTACTCGTTTCAATTCGGTCAAAATGAT
Organism: Trifolium repens; assembly: GCA_030408175.1. Lineage (NCBI taxonomy): Eukaryota > Viridiplantae > Streptophyta > Magnoliopsida > Fabales > Fabaceae > Trifolium > Trifolium repens. Next base: position 54,726,263 of record CP125851.1, read on the forward strand.
AATTGTAAGTTTCTTTTATAAATAAAGATAGTATAAGATTAGAAAAGGTGCTATGTAAGATTATAAATTTCTCCCCTAGATAGGACCATTCGAGAGAATTCAAGTTCGATTTTTTACGAAAACAATTCTTTATTAAATTTTCTTAAAGTCACAGTCGAATTGTAGATTACCGAAGTGCATTTTCCAAAGAAATTGGGGGGGGGGGGGGGGGGGGGCGGGGGGGGAGTAACACAAAGCTACGAAAAAAATCTATATGAAAGATAATACTGAAAAGGACAAAGTAACACAAAATAATTATTCCCCTTATAATTTCTATCGTGTAATTTTATTTAAAAAAGTTAGCAAAATTCCTATAGTATATAGATATGGTTTTATAATATTAAGGATTTTTAAATAATACAAGAGTATTTATTTTAAATTATATCTCAACAATTTTTTTCTACGTATTATATTTTTTTATATGCAACAAATCTTCATTTCAAAATTATTCTAATAAACTTTTTAAATCTAAATATTAATTTCCTAACTAAGTCTAAAAATAGTTGAAGAAATATAACCAAAAACTAAAAATGTTAATTTATTCTTATTTTGAAACAATTAATAAATGCATGTCAAAAAAACCTGTATCAAAAGTACATTAAAATTTTATTTCACATGTCGTAAATTCTACTAGACCGACAAAAATATTGAAATTATTAGGTTGAACATCATGATTGGAATTTGAACTCCAACTCTTCCATTTGTGTGTGTGTGAGTTTTCTTATAGTTATTGTCATATCGTATAATTACCAAAAACAAATTATTTCACTTGTATTACAATAAGTTAAAAAACAAATTAATAATACACAACTCTAAATAAATAAAAATAGTATTCCCATTTTTCATGAAAACTCATATATTCCTCAAGGGTCAATTTGGTGGACATGACAGCATATATATATAAGTTAATATGAGTTGCTGCAGGAGTTCTCTTGTGTGTTGCACTCTCCATTCCAAACTTCTTCACAATATTCTTGGCATATTTGCTTTGAGAGATGAATATTGTGTCCTCCATTTGCTTTACTTGTAGACCAAGAAAATAGGTTAATTCACCTACAAGGCTCATCTCAAATTCAGATTGCATTTGATGCACAAATTGTTTCACCAAAGCATCTGTCATGCCACCAAACACAATATCATCTACATAGATTTGTGCTATCATGAGTTTCCCTTCTTCTTGTCTCACAAACAGGGTCTTGTCTGTTTCTCCTTTTCTATACCCTTGTTGTAGAAGAAACTTGGTTAGCCTTTCATACCAAGCCCTAGGAGCTTGCTTCAACCCATACAAAGCTTTCTTCAATCTGTAGACATGATCTGGGAGATTAGGATCAACAAATCCCTTTGGCTGTGCTACATACACTTCTTCATTTAAGTACCCATTGAGGAAGACACTCTTTACATCCATTTGAAAAAGCTTGAACTTCAAAATGCATGCCACCCCTAGAAGTAACCTTATAGACTCAAGACGAGTTACTGGAGCAAAGGTTTCATCAAAATCTACACCTTCAATCTAAGAGTATCCTTGTGCTACAAGCCTTGCCTTGTTCCTTGTGACAACACCACTTTCATCAGACTTGTTCCTATACACCCACTTGGTGCCTATGATGTTGACCCCATCAGGTCTTGGAACTAAGTCTCACACCTCATTCCTCTTGAACTCGTTCAACTCTTCTTGCATTGCATTAATCCAACACTCATCTGTCAAGGCTTCCTTAACATTCTTTGGTTCTATGGTGGATACAAAGCAAGCATTGGAGATTACCTCCCTTGACCTAGTCATGACTGGTAATTCTGGATTTCCTATGATGAGCTCTTTAGGATGATTCTTCTGAATTCTGATGGAAGGACCTTTGTTAGTCTGACCTTGATCTGACTCTTGATCTGCTTTCTCAGAATTTTCCTCAACTTCAGAGTTTTCAGGTAGGGGGTCTGATGTGCCCACATCTGGTACTTCATCATGCACTTTTTCATCAGGGTAGTCTTTGATAACAACATTGATTGATTCCATCATTGTTCTGGTCCTATTGTTAAAGACTCTGTAGGCTCTGCTGTTTGTTGAGTAGCCAAGAAAGATTCCTTCATCACTCTTTGGGTCTAGCTTCCTTCTTTGTTCTCTGTCAGCCAAGATGTAACATTTGCTTCCAAAGACATGGAAGTATTTGACATTGGGTTTTCTTCCTTTCCATATCTCATACAGAGTGGTAGAGGTGCCTGCTCATAATGTAACACGATTATGAACATAGCATGATGTGTTCATTGCCTCTGCCCAGAAGTAGTAAGGTAGTTTCTTTGCATGTAGCATGACCCTTGCTGCTTCTTGTATGGTTCTGTTTTTCCTTTCAACAACCCCATTTTGTTGTGGTGTGATTGGAGAGGAGAACTCATGTGATATCCCTTCAGTTGAGCAGTACTCAGCAAATTTTGAGTTTTGAAATTCCTTGCCATGATCACTCCTAATTCTGATGATTGAGCTATCTTTCTCCCTTTGAAGTCTAATACATAGATCTTTGAACTCTTCAAATGTATCTGACTTTTCTTTGAGGAAGCTTATCCAAGTGTATCTAGAAAAATCATCCACAACAACAAAAGCATACCTTCTTCCACCAAGACTTTCAACTTGCATAGGTCCCATTAAGTCCATATGGAGAAGTTCTAAAACTCTTGATGTTCCCTGATGTGGCAACCTTGGGTGTGACATCTGGATCTGCTTGCCTATCTGACAATCTCCACAGATATTCTTTTCTTCAATGGTTAGCTTTGGTAGACCTCTGATAGCTTCTTTGGAGATGAGTGCTATCATTCCTCTTAAGTTCAGGTGCCCAAGTTTTTGGTGCCATAGGTTTGCTTCATCTGTTTGACTAACATTGCATGTAGTGGAATGAGCTGTTTCTGGAGGAATCCATAAGTAGCAGTTGTCTTTTGACCTTTCTCCTTTCATCAGCAGCTCTCCTTTGTTGGAGGTTACAAGGCATTCATTCTTTGTAAAATCAACCTTAAGTCCTTGATCACAGAGTTGACTTATGCTGATCAAGTTTGCCTTTAACCCTTTCACAAGCAAAACATTATCAAGTTTTGGTAAACCAATGTTGTGAAGTTTCCTAATTCCCTTGATTTATCCTTTAGCTCCATCACCAAAGGTCACATAACTGGTGGTGTATGACTTTATATCTTTTAGAAATTTTTCTACACCTGTCATATGCCTGGAGCACCCATTATCAAAGTACCAATCTTCTCTTGATGAAGCTCTAAGAGATGTATGTGCTATATGACCAGCAACTTTGGCTTTTGGCTTCCACTCCTTCTTGGTTCTGGCCTTTGCATGATAAGCTATGTGTTGAGGTTGAGATTTCTTCTTTGGATAACCATAGAGCTTGTAGCAGGAGGATTTGCTGTGACCATTCTTTCCACAATAGTGACACTTTACTGTAGTGGACCTCTTCTTGTGTGCGTGTGTCTGATGTAGTGCAGGATGTGGTAACATCATCTCATTATCAAATCCTTTTTGAGCAGGAATAAAGTTTGACTGATGAGTCTCTTTGCTATCAGTTTTTTCATAGCCTACTCCAGTTGGGTCATTTAGATGATTTTTTATGCTGAGGATTTCATTAAGTTTCTTCGTTCCAGTGCCCATCATCCTAACAGATTTAGTCATGCTTTCAAGTTTGAATGATAGAAGCTTGATTTCATCTTGAAGGCTGATTACTTTAACCTGTAGCTCCTGCTTGTCATGCTTGAGTTGCTCAATGTGATTTTTCTGTTCTACAACAGTTCTGCATACTTCTTCACTTTTGAGGTACATATTTTTGTACATGGAGATTAATTCTTCAAAAGTGAATTCCTCATCATATGAGTCATAGTCAGAGAAGCACACACCAGTCATTGCCCTTACATGGTTTGCAGTCACGTTGTCTGCCTCATTGTCAGAATTATCTTCATCTGACCAAGTTACTGCTAGACCCTTCTTCTGTTTCTTCAAGTATGTGCCACATTCAGTTCTGATATGACCATAGCCCTCACATTAAAAGCATTGAACACCCTTGTCTTCTTCTTCTGTCTTGGATTTTGCTGAGGTGTTCCCTTGTTTACTGATGTTGGGCTGGATGTGCTGCACATTCCTCCTTGGTCTTCTATCCACTCTCTTCAGAATTTTGTTAAATTGTTTTCCAAGCAACACTAATTCTTCTGAGAGATCTTCTCTAGTGTCAGTGTCATCATCAGCTTCCTTGCTATTAGTGTTGGAGGTAAAGGCTATGTTCTTTCCTTTCTTCTCAACTTTATCACTGAAGTTCATCTCAAAGGTTTGAAGAGAGCCTACTACTTCTTCTACTTTCATGCTTGCAATATTTTGAGCTTCTTCAATAGCTGTGACCTTCATGTCAAACCTCTTTGGTAAAGATCTGAGAATTTTCCTTACCATCTTCTCATCAGATAGCCTTTCTCCCAAGGAATCAAAGGAGTTTGCTAGGTCAAGAACACTCATATGAAAGTCATGGATGGTCTCTTCTTCTTTCATTCTGAGATTCTCAAATTTTGAGTGGAGAAGTTGAAGTCTTGAACTTTTTACCTTGGAGGTCCCTTCATGGGTTGTCTTGAGTATCTCCCAAGCATCTTTGGCAACCGTACATTGTTTGATGAGTCTGAACATATTTTTGTCAACTCCATTGAATAATGCATTTAAAGCTTTATTGTTGCCAAGAGCTAGTGTATCTTCTGCTGGAGTCCAATCTTCTTCTGGTTTAAGCTCTTCAGTATCAACTCCATTAGCATCCTTGACTTTGGGATGTTCCCAACCTCTTAGCACTGCTTTCCAAGTTCTACTATCAATGGATTTCAAGAAAGCTGCCATGCGTGACTTCCAATAGTCATAGTTAGTGTCGTCCAGAAGAGATGGTTTGCTGACCAATGTTCCATCCTTGTCCATGGTTCCAGAAAGTATCTTCCCTGGAGCTCACCCTAAAATAGAACAGGGTGCCTGCTCTGATGCTAATTGAAATTCCGGTAGCAAGTTACCGATGTGTAGCGTGATGTGGAGCACATTAGGATTTAGGTATACGATGTGTTGCCTAATGTGCCAACATCATAAACATACGATAACTTGATGAACAAGAAAAATAAAGTGCAGAAGATAAAGAACACGGTGAGTTTGTTAACCCAGTTCAGCGCAACTCGCAACCTACTCTGGGGGATACCAATCCAGGAATGAATCCACTATGATAGTTCTACTTCAAAGCTAAACAACCCAGTTTACAACTTTTCACTTAGACACTACCCGTGCTAACTCTACCTTGCTCCTCACAAGATATGACTACCCCTAGTCACTTCCTAGCTATCCTACCTTGCTCCTCACAAGGATTTTTACAAACTCAATGATGGAGACGCACTCCTAACCTAAAGAACCAACTCGTGCTTCAAAGCTTTGAGTGATTCACAGTTCAAATCTTGTCTCAAATTAGAACCAAGAAAAGAACAGCTCTGTGCTTAAAAGCTTAAGAGCTAAATACAACCCTAAGTTCAAGTCTCAATGGAAACAAGAAACAAATAGGGACAAAGACTGAAATCCTAAAGACTAGAAATATTAATTCTAATTTCAGTGAATAAAACAAGTCTTCAGCCTTCCTTTATATAGAACGAGAACTGGTAGCTGGCCATCGTATTCTTCAAGTAACAAACTCAATCTTTTAACAAAAGATATGTTTGTTTTAAATCTTTTTGAATCTTCTAGTAACAAACCAGCCTTCTTAAATCTTTTCTGAATCTTTTTCAATCTTTCAGCTCGTTCCTTGACGCGCAAGCTAGCGTGGATGTGTTTGTTTCAAAACAAATCTTTTTCAAAAGATCACACGCAAATAATGAAAGCGCATTTTTAGGGTATTCAGTTCAGGTACCACATGTGTGCACATCAGTCGCCACATCTGGTCCAAAGGCTTATTTTAACAAATGAAGCCAACCCTAAAATACACTCAACCTATCAGGTTGAAAACACTAACAACGGATACGATTACTAATGTACACCTCCTGCCACGAATACGCGCTCTTACACACTCACAAAGCTATTAGATTCAATCCAACGGTCAATTCTGTAAAACGATTATATATCCGGTAAAGAATCATCATATATATATATAATACTTTATGTGCTAGCTTAGTCGTAAGAGTTTAGTTTTGTAATTTCAAGTATTAAGTTCAAATCCCCGATATTTAACTTGGTACTTATGATGTTGCTCTTGCTTCAATGTGAATGATTCTCTAACCTAACAATGGTATCAGAGGCGATTGCATGAAGAAGGATTCGACTGACTCTTTGTGTTAAAAGTGTCTCATTAAGTGTAGTGGCTGACAGGGCACGGGAATGAAAAAGTTTTCACTTGGTGAGCATAACCATTAACCATGAATAGACTAGTTTCGCATTTGAGGAGGAAATTGTTGTTTAAAAAGTATAAGTTGAAAATTTCATATTGATCGAAAAAGTGATAGTTAACAACATATAAGCGAGATAATTTGTAATAGTAATTGAATTAATTGTTTATACAAAAAAATAGTATACGAATTGATTTATTTACATTATTTATAAAAGAAATAAAAAATTAGAATAAATAATAATTGATTGATATATATTATTTCTAAAATTATAGGCATAATGTCACGACCCGAATCCGCTCGTGACCGGCGCACGAACTAAGACACTAGTCCGGCAAGCCTTATGACCAAACTCATCAACCGGTAAATAAAATATTTCAAAAAATTGACTTTTACTTCAAAAATAATGTTTACTGTAATTTCGACAGAGTATCCTCTGAATTTTCAACGTTTCCAACATCAAAATAAATCCTGTTTAATATTCCTACAACATACATTATCAATCAGCAGTTCAAGGTTTACAAATTTAGTATTCATACATCTCAAATTAAGATATTTCTAGACTCAAAATAGCTGCAGATACACTGACTCAGCATAAACATAAACAAAGAGTCTTCAACCAAAGGAAACCTACCAAAGAGCTACAATCTGGAACTTTGAATCTATTAGAAGCTTGCTACTCTTCTGATCTGAAAAAAAATAGAATTTAAAGGGGTAAGCCACGAGGACTTAGTGAGAGACAACAACCATCACCAACTTAGAAGGGAAACACACAAAGGCACGAATAATTATTTTCTCAAATCTAGTTTCAATTTACAAAAGTAGTAATCATGCAAAAAAATACAATTAATCTATGATCAAGTGTTCTAATAAAAATTCACCAAACTTGTAATTTATCCATAAAATAAGACTATTCAAAATTCAAAGTCATAAAGAGGTAAAAATCAAATCAACAACTTCATAGGAGGCAAAGAAATCGGGTATACTCAAAGAATAAAAATAATCAACTTTAAAGAAAAGTTAAAAATCCAATAAAATAAAATAAATAAAATCATTTAGAGAGAATCGAGAGATGGCTCCATCTCGTTGATAGCCCTTTCCTCCTAAGAGCGGCCTCTCACTTAGTGGCGGCTCCATCTAACGGATAGCCCTTTTCTCATCGATTCAGAAAACACATCGTCAAATTATATCGATCATTACAATACTAAAACCGAGAGCTAGCTCCATCTCGTTGATAGCTCTTTCCTCCTAAGAGTGGCCTCCCTTAGTGGTAGCTCCATCTAACGGATAGCTCTTTTCTCTCGACTAATGAAACATCAAATCTATCGATTAGGGAGTTTACATCTCGTTGATAGCCCTCTCCTCCTAATGGCGGCCTTTCCATAGGGGTGGCTCCATCTAACGGGTAATTCTCCCTAACCGAAATCGCATTACTAGGTGCACCTAGGTCGTCGTCGTTATAATCATGATTCTTAAAATACATCGCTTAAAACCATATTTCAATATCTTTCGAAAACTTTTGTCGAAATACATACAGTTCAAACGGAATTGAAAATATTCCACTTTTTAAACCATAAGAAAAATTAAATCCAAACGGAGAATATCTACATTTTTCCCAAAAACATATATCTCAAAACTATATTTCTCAACTTATCAACTTATGCCGAAGTACATAAATCAAATCTCAATTTCAAAATCCACTACGTTAAATATCATAAGTAAATCCAAATAGAAACCGTATTAACATCGATAACTTTAAAAGTTTAATAATAATGATGAGAAAAATGTTCAAAGGTTGTGTTTCCCGGTTTTCATAAATACTTTAGCATAGAAACTAAGTAACATAAAATTGATAATATAAAACAAGTAGCAATGATCATCATCAACTCACAACTATGAAGACCGGCTAGTTATGCTCTCCAATGCCTTCCAAAGAAGCAACAAGCAACAACCGTCGAATCTCAAAGAGTCTCAATAAGCAATTTTCAACCATTGGGTACTCATCTTCTTTCTTAGAGCAATAACCCTAACCCAAAATCACATCCAATAGTATTTGTGGAAGTGTGAGAAAGCTTATATTAGAGATGTAGTATCTTTCTTTTAGGTATATGGTTGATGGTTGATATTTGTTGTTGGAATGAGAAGAAAAGGTGAAATGGAAGAATGGGGAATGGATGAAATGAAGAAAGAAAGATAAAAAACGTGGAACAGGGAGGAAAAGAAAGAAATGAAAAGAATAAGGGGAAGTGGGTCGGTGGATTTTTACTTTCTAGACCCTTCTTTTTTTTTCTTTTTTTTTTCCTATACTTACTATTATTTTATTTTTTAAATAAACAAAAAAATGAAACGGTGCGTTTCACATAATGTTATGAAGAGTCTATTACTGGTTTTTAATGATTGTTCTAAAAATGAATTTGAAAATATAAGAGAGGGAATTTGATTGCTTAAAAATATGACAAGTTAAAGAAGATGGTTAAAGTTTTATAATTAGTAAGAAGTGATAGAATTTATAGATTTATATCATATATCCTTAAATCTTCACTTTTCTAATAAATAAAATGAAGTATAGTTTACTTGACAAAAAGAAATGAAGTATAGTTTAGGCAGTATAAAAAAAAATTAAATGATTATGTGATGAATATTACCTTTAGACTTTGGTATTGGAAGTAATACTAATATATATAAAAATGCATATAATTCAATTGCACATGTTGTCCAATAAAATTGTCCCTTTAAAGTAGTGGAGGGTTAAGGATGAATGACTAATTCCAACATGGTTGAAGGAAGCTAATCAAGCACGACATGTTACAGCAAAGACATATACCCTTTTCATGGTGACTAAAATGTAATTTTTATATAAATGTACATATATATAAATGTACATATATACATAATATATATGCTACAAGTAATAATTCTGTCAAACTCAATCTTAGTTGTTTTGGTCGGGTATGAATGTATAATGTGTGTTTTCAAATAGGGAAAATCGGGAAAAGTTATTATGCATAAGGATTTTCCTTATGCATGGTGCATAAATAAATCTCCACCATTTATACTCTAAAACTATTAGATGTACTTAATCATGTCAATGCTACAAATGGTGGAGATTTGTTTATGCACCATGCATATGGAAAATCCTTATGCACCATAACTCTTCTCGGGAAAATCATGGGCATCCAGGAAACTTGATTTTAATTAATAAGTCAATTTGTACAAATTAAAAGTTTAAATACTTTCCACCGGCATTAAGTACAAATAAAAAATGTTGCACAAAAAAAGTATAACAAGGGTCAAGGGTGTATTCTGTCTAAACATTTTGTATTTATAGATTCATTTAGGATTTTTGTTATTAATTTCTATATGTAGTTTTCAAAATGTCTATAATTTATTTATGATGTGTTAAATAAGATACTTTTTTTTTTTTACACAATGTTAAATGAGATACTTAAAGGCAAAATTGTTTATATAATCTCTTACTAAATTTCATATAGTGATTTTGTCATTTATCTTTATTTCATGTTCTTTTTTTTCTTTTATTTATGTTTTGTATATGATATTTTCACATCTATGATTGAGAACAGTACACAGAAAAAGAAAACTGTATATTTAAAGTTTGAAATCTATATTCAAATATGAAAAAACAGATTAAATATAGTGAAAAAAAAAAAAGACAAAATAATAAAAGATGCATGAGCTCAGAAAATAAAAATACATTGAAACTAAAGGAAAAGTGGAGACTTCTCTAATATTAGTAACAAATAACTGGCTATTTTGAATGTGACAATACTAATAATATATTTTTTCGAGTAAAATAAAAGTGTTTGATTGACGCTTATTACAGGCTGACTTCCACCCAAATGAATCTCCACATATGTAGAGGGAGGGGTGACCAAAAAAACCAAACCGAACTGTCAAACTAAACCGAACCGAATAAAAAAAAACTGAACCATAACTAATAATTTTAGAGTTCAATTTTAAAGACAAAAAGTTCGGTTCGGTTATAAATTTTGAAAATTATTTGGTTCAGTTCGGTTCGGTTTTCCTCCAAAACCAAACCATGTCCATTCCTATGTAGAGGTATTCTAAGAAGCAGTTATCAAACTTGTTGCGTGCTTTGTTTCAATCACTTTGAATCACATAATTGTTTGGAATGCAATTTTGACTTGGCTGAATTTGTTTTCGGAATCTTAGGAGGATGACAAAGTTCAAAACTTTACTCCTTTCATCAGCATTGTGAGAGGCATTAAATACTACAAGTTCTCTCATGTGTTTTGGTTATTGATCTTTAACAGGAAGATGGCTAATTCATCGGAAATCGTAGATAATATCAAACGTACTTATTGGATACGAGTGTATTTTTTAGGCAGGACAGTGAATACGTCTTCTTCTTTTTTACAGTGGAACTTAATATCAAACCTAGAGTCTCTAACATACTATCCAAACTCCTCACCACTATCTCCTTAGTTATATTCATTAAATGTAGCCTGACTTCCGGTTTAAATACCTCTCGAACTCATTTTAATATAAGATTCTTGCTTAAAAAAGAAATAATACTACATTGCTCAAGCATCATCAGAATCACAAACATTTAATTCACTATAGAAATGACAAATATCTCCTACTCCTTGCCAATTGTAAACCCTCCCAAAAATCCCACAAATCGGCAACAAAAGTGCTACAACAACACAAGCCTTTAGAGAAATCACATATCATTATCATTATATCTCGAATTAGTATGTCACGCCTGGATTGTCAACCATTCCTAGTTGCACCATTTGTATTCAATTTCACATACCCCTTTAAATTAGCATATATATATTTTAATCACATAAAAATGAGTTGTTAAATTGAGTGTACACCTAAAGAGTGTCACATCATACCATTAGATACATAGAATTAAAAAAAAGTCAATCATTTTAAAATTTGGAAGTACACAATCGTATATTTACAAATAATGTAAAATAAAAAAGAATAAAATTGAATTGAAGAGAGAATCAAATTTACTACTACTACTACTACACAACATAGAAACTTGCAAAATCTTATCTACTAGAGAAATCTCCGAAACGCGCGCATGAAATAACGGTCCAAATGTAACAAAGAAACGGTTATTATTTGTTGGATTGCACAACATACTAACATGCAAGCATGTGGGGGAGGTATATGCAATTAATTATTATTGTCTACATATATATATATATCTTATCTTATATTTTACAAAAAAAGTCATTATAGGCACTCAGGGTTAAGGTAGGTGCTATATTATGTGTATTCATTGTACATACTTGTGTGCTGTCCCTGCCTTATAAAGAAATTTATTGATGCTAAAAATATATGAGAAGTTTGATGATTTGAAAGGAGGAATATATAATATAGGGTTTAGAAATTAATATAAGGTGATGTAAGATTGAATTATTCCTTCTACTAATTAATAATAGAGATTAATTTCTCTGCATCTTTATGTCATCTTTTCTATTAGGTTCCCTCTTGGCACATTATTGTACTTGAGTGTTATTGTTTAATAATAAATTCATTTAGCCTTTGCAAAAATAAAAACTATGTTTTATACATACTTTCAATTAAAATTATACAAAAATAAAACTACAAAATAAAATAAGTCAAAAGATTAGTCAACCACTTGTGCAATAATAATTAAATCTCATTTTATGATTTCAACCACCACCAAGATAGGAGCTAAATTACATGTAAACTCGTAGTTTCATACCCGCTTCTTTTTCGAACATATAAACATTACAAAATTGAGTCGCATGTTCCGTAATAACAATAGGAAAAGGGCCATATGACCATCTAACCAAATTATAATTTTACTCCAAAAGCATTGATCATCGAGACAACCTATTAACAAGTGATTCACATCTTTGAGAATTTCACAACCTCCTAAACATAGCACCCATTCACAAGAGGTACACCACACCGAATTAGATATCTTGCATTCTCCAAGCAAATAAAAACATCTTCAACAATACTAATTTATTCAAAGTAAGGTGAATATGTGTTATTGTTATAGCAAGAATAAAGTGAGTGAAGATATCATAAGCTCCCCGAACTGAATAGCCACCAATGGAGTCCAGTTTCTACGTCCATCGATCTAAAGCGTTAACCTTTATACCATTAAACATATTCTATTGAATTTTTTTATTACATTTTTTTACTTAATAGTTTCATTGCTCAAAAACTTTAAACAACTCATATACTAACATTTTTATAATTTTTCCTTTAAAAAGTATATCTATGCATCGTCATCTCTTTGAAAATTAAAGTTCAACTTTCATTCAGGTTCAGCACTACAGCTCTTCTTCTTAATGACTCTTCGAATGAGATAATTATCAGATTAATTAATCCTCAAGTCAAGGATGGCTCTGTTTTTTTTTTTTTTTGGGGTTCAAAATGATAGCTCTGTAATAATACATCAATTTTAAAATTCAAATGTAGTGTAAGTTAAAGTAAAGTTCTCTTTGAGTAATATAATTTATTTTGTACAACATCTATTTCTTATCCTTATTAATAAACATATTTTGTCATTTTCATCTCTAAATATCTAATTTTTAGTCAAAAAAATCAAATCATAAACATCTAATTTATTTAATATATCGCTGTCCTTCAATTAAATCACATTAGTGCATGAAAAGAAGTGTTTTGACAAATAATACTAGTATTTTATCCATATTTAGTTAGGGATAAAAATGGGTAGGATACAATAGTCCACATTCACATATCCGCAATTTGAAAAAATACTCGTATTCATCTCCATACCTGCATGGGTGAAAATCTTTGTCCTTGTGCCCATACCCTATGGGTACCTAAGTACTCATACCCGTACTCGTTATTGACCCACATTTTTGTTAAAAATAAATTGATCAATTATAAAATATCATATCATTTTAATAGAATTAAAAAAAATTTAAAAATTTTAATGTTGACTCATGAAAATTATAAATAAAATTATCAGTAATATCATGCTAAAGTTTATCTCTATGTTGACATCACATTATGTTATAAATAAAAAATTTATTAAAAATATGTAATAGTATAATAATGTTATAGTTTTTAAAATTAATTTAAATATATTATTATATAATTATTATATAATAATATAATCAAAATTATACTATGTGGGTATGAGGCGGGGTAGGTACTAATTAAGGTACCCGTATCCACACTCATACCGCTCAATTTTGCGGGTAATTACCCATACACATGTCCGTATCTAAAATGCGGGTTTTTACCCTATCCGTTGTGAGTATTTTTTGTGGGTGTCCACTAGGTATGAGTCAAATTGTCATCCCTATATTTAGTCATCTTTTAACAATATGATTCTAACAAGAGTAATGTTATTTAGTAAGAAATATTTACACAAAAAAGAGAAGAATCCAAAAAAAATTGCTAGCAACAATCACCTTGGAAAAATATATATATAGCAACACTCATTGTGATATTTTAATTTCAACATTAACATGTTATTGAATAAAATTATATATGCATGAGTCATAATTTGAACATCGAACATTTCACTTATTTATATTAAGAAAGTTAATTTTAGTCACTAGACTATTTTTTAAAAAAAAATTGATTTCTTAAAACATTTAAAAAAATATAGTAGCATATATGCATTTAAAAATGTGAATAATGTTTAACAAAATAGAATCAAGTTTATTTGAAATCCGTTTGACCTTTCATATTTTTAATTGTTTTTTGTTTTTTTAGGAGTACGGAGTACACCTTCAAGGTAAGTTTTATTGTGAGGGTAATGCATGTTTTTACCGGTCCAAATGCATTCAAATGTGCCCCCACATAATAATGGACCGGCAATTTGCAATTGGTGAGTGTCCTTTGAATCTCTCTCGGTTTTTTTTTCTTTTCTTGAATCTCCATTTTTGAATCTCAAAAGTCAAATCCCATATAGGCAACCATATCTACTGGGTGCGACTACCAAGCAAATGTGAGTTTTCATGAGGAGAAATGTTAGGTTTTGTTTGAATCACGGAAGAAAGTGTGAGGAAAAAAAAAAGAAGAAAGATTGTTAAAAAAGAGAATGTAAGATAATTTTTTTTTGTTTGGTATGAATTATGTAAATTTATTGAATGACAAAACCACCCTTACCTAAAATTAAATACACTATATTTACTTTAGGGACATGCTAAACGGTGCTCTGGGACACTAGTTAAATAAACAAAAAAAGAAAATTTTAAATTAAATATAATATTTTTAAACTTTTGAGGAGTTGATTGCACACACTTCAATGTTATGTTACTATATTTACTTTTTTAAACAGTGCCTCGAGACATTGTTTAACATTTTCCTTTATTTTATAATACAAATAAATTATTTTTATTTTATTTATGTCAATAAAATTTGCCCAGTACAAAATAAAAGATTGTTAATGCGAGAAAATTTTAGGGGAATCCGCACCTAACAATTAATGATCAGGCATATACAATAAAATTATTACAAGTAATTAAAAAAAGGGTCTTGCTAACTAGGGCACTAGTTAAGGAACTAAAAAGAGAAAAAAAATAAAAGTTTTTGCATTGAAAATACCAAAATTTGAACTTTTGTTGCATTGACTACACCATTTCCAAGAAAAACTTACTAAATTTGAATCATTAACAAGTGCCCCTGGGGCACTATTTAGCATTTGCCTTAAAAAAATGATACTGTAATAGACAAATAGTGACTCCAAATTAAATGCTATCTATTGTTGACTAATCTCCATTGTGGACTTACTTGCAGCTAATTTCCAATTTCTATTTGCTATTCATTTGTACTATTACTTTTGTTCCAACAGCTCTTTTGTTTTGACTTCGTGATTAATTTTCCAAAATTTTTTTATAAAAAAAACACAAAAAATTTATTTATTAATTTAAGAGCATATGTTAGCAATTTAGAATGATCTTTTTTGTGTATTCAATTTTATTTTTTTTTAAATTATGTTTAGATACCTTAAAACGTATTCTACTTCTTAGGGCACATGCTAACACGCCTTTAATTTATATTATAAAATGGGCACTTTGTTAATGCATAGGTGAGTAGAAGAAATGCAATTACAAATAACAAGTCTCTGTGAAGTTAACTTAGTTGGTAGGTATATCGTCATATCGAATTATATATGCAGGAGTCGTCGTTCGAACTTCGAACACTCTATTTATTCATCTTTAAGATGAAATTCTAATCACTAAGCTATTTGACAAAATAAAAGGGCAAACCACAATTTTTGTCTTTGAATATATAACTCTTGTCACATTAGTCATTGAATTCATCAAAATTGCAAACAGATTTTCCAAATATCTCTTTTATTAGTTAGTTTGATCTTTGATTCTGTTTTTAAATAGTCAATTTAATCCTTAAATACTATATTCTTTCTTGGTCAATAATCAAATGAGAGATATTGGGGATGCATATACAATTTTATCACATTTAGGGACCAACAATAAATTATACTTTCAAGATCAAAATGGTGATCTACCAAAGAAAAGGACAATCAACGAAAGAAAAAAAACTAAAAAAAAATTGGGCATGATGACTTAACGATCCACCAAATTATACACAACAATTAGCCTTGTGGGGAGGGAGGAAGAGAGAGAGAGAGAGAGAGAGAGATATGGCCTGCCCATATTATACTATCCAAAAATGCAATATAACTCTTTGATTCATTTTTTAGCTGAGTTAAGGATTATCTCATTCAAACACACTTTAAGATTAAAGTAGTGATAATTTTTTATGTTATTGAAAGATCTAAATTAAATGAGGTCATTGCAAATTTTTGTTGTTGCAATATTTTAAAATGAGAACAAATATGTACTTAATTGCATCGGATTTGTTCCAAATTTTCCAACCATTAGAATTGATGTTTGTACAATTAAGACTTATTGTGAAATAATTGAAAGAAAAAAAAAACCTCTTAGAAATAATATTTTTTTCTTTTGTAGTAAAAAAAAAATATTTGAAACAAACAATGTTGTCTCTAGCTTTGGAACTTAACTTAAGTAAAGCTTTATTATTCCCCACAAAATTAAAGAATGAAAAAGAAAGGAAAACCTAAAAGGGCTTGTTGCCCCTAAAAAACAAAGCACATCCAATAGTTAGGAATTTAAGGTGATTGTGTACGCACTCATTTCTTTTTCTACACACACCTATCAATCCTCCAATGGAGTCATGTCATTGCCCTCTTTTGATTTTGGAAGATTCCAACATTACTGTATGGAACTATACATGGTTATAATTTAGGATATATCAAAATAAATTGAGACCAAACAAAAGTAGATGTAGTCGTTGAAGATAATTGGTTTTCTTATTTTCTATTCACTTGATACTTTGAATATCTAACAATTTTGAAAAATTTGCGGAAAGTGAGAAAGCAAATAGCATCTACTTTTCCAAGTGGCCTTATTCCTCTCATTTTTTTCAAAGCCCAATGATGACATTTTATTTATTTTTTTTATCAACCAATAATGCCATTTAGACAATCCACTACTTAAATCCATATTCCTTTTCCTACTTTCCACTTGGCCACTCAATTTTTTGTATGAAGCAATGCCAAAACCCATGATCAATTTTCATTCATTGAAGCACAACTACATACAACTAGCTATTGTTGTGGATACATGGGTCCACTAGATTTTCAACCTTAGGAATAATTGTGGTAATGTGTCAAAATAGTATATGTGATTTTGATCAATCTAATCATAAATTCAACGGAAGTACTATGACATTGCAAGCAAATGAAAGGATTGCCATCTAATTATAGTCAAAGGGAAAATTAATTAAAATGCACTATAAAAAAGAATCAATAAAATTATAACTTTTTTACATTGATCTTCTATTATGATGGCTAAGTCATTTTTATTTTTTCATTACTTTTTTGCACCTCGTGGAAACTCGTGCGAAATAACTTAAAATGGACTATATAAGGTTAGACAAATTTAGACAATTATATTTAAAGACTTGAAGAATTAATATATACTTTTAACATGTAGTCTTATAATTTAATTAGTAAAAAAATAGCTTGTGGTCTTATAAAGAAAAATTATAATAAAACGTGAGGATATTTTTGAAAATTAATTACTTGGTAGTTGGATAAAAAAAATTACCAGGAGAATTGCAAAAAAAATTAGGTGGGGGTGGTAAGATAAATGGGAAAGAATTAGAGTTAAGGTGGGTGAGAAGATGACATATGATAGTTTGACCAGCCACACGTGCATGATTATGTGGACTTTATACCAAGAAATTTCAAAACTTAACCAACGTTGGTTGAGTGTAGGGGCTAATTAAATGCAGTGATTTCAAATATTTGAGGTTAAATTCGAATTTCATATCAAGTTTGCTAATTTTACCGTACGTGACCAAAAATATTTTACTCCTATCATTGTTGTTGTCATCACATCATGGTAAAAGAAAGGAGTGGCACTTGACCAAAAAAAAAAAAAAAAGAAAGGAGCGGCAACTAACATGAGCTGGGGCATACATTTGATTTATCGTAGTCAAAAGAAAAAATTAAAGTCAATATATTTTGATCAATATGAACTGATTTTCCATGAACTCGTCCTTAAACTCGGTCCTTGAGTGAATGGAATAATTCATCGAAAATATTAGTATAAGCTAAGTACAAACACAGACACCGGATACAACACTGATCCTGACATATTGACACTCAAAGATAGGCTAGCTTCGCCCCTCGTTAAATTTGGGCTAGCTTCGCCCCTCGTTAAATTTGGGATACGACACAAACCCTGACACGTTGACACCCAAAGATGGGCTAGTTTCGCCCCCTCGTTAAATTTGGGATACGACACGGATCCTGACACGTTAACACCCAAAGATCGAAAATATTATTTGTCTCCCTCGTTAAATTTGGGCTAGCTTCGCCCTGCGTGACACCCAAAGATGTGACATTCTATTATGTTGATCTAACATCATTAATTTGTCTATACTGCAAAACATCCTAGACAAATTAATTTGCCTACAAAATTTTAAACATATTTTGCATAATTAGAATTGTGCACAATTATTTATTTTTTAAGAAAAATATAATAGACCAACATAAATAGGAGACCGCTGACTGCACCTAAAGAGTACTAAACAAGGACAATAGTTTGCGCAATTTCTTTGCTATTGTTTCCATTCATCCATTCAAACTTTGCATACTTGCATTTGTAACTTCCCTAGAGAGTTTTCACATTATGAAAAAAGTTGTTGGCTTATTGTCAAAAAAAAGAGTTGTTGCCTAAAGCAGTTGCAGCCTTCTAGTCTAGTCTAATATCTCTAATGAAAGAAAAAAAAAATATAAGAAAATGCTAACTAGTGCCTCCGTGGCACTAGTTAAGGATACCCATTATAGTAAAGTTATATTGAAAATTGTGTGATCAACATTTATAAAATATTAAAAGTGTTATTTTCTATGTATAATTTACCATTTTTGTATCTTTAACTAGTGTCATGGAGGCACTAGTTGCCCCAGAAGCACTAGTTAGCATGACCCATCAATATAAAATGAACGCATGCAAAAGCAACGTTTTTACAATATGCTCTTATTGTACTATGTTAGACTTGAACTTTAATAACAGAACCGTGAGAGGAAGCACTAATACAGTATTTGTATAAAATATAAATTGATATTTTTTTTATAAGGAGGTTTGATTTTTCTTGGTCAAATAATTTAGTGGCTAAAAATCAATACAACGTCCTATTAACTGATATGCACACGAAAATTACAAGAATGTTTGATATTTTTAGAAAATTCAATTCACTTTTTGTCACTATAAAAGTATTTTACACTATTAATCAAACTCAGTATTTAAATTACCAAAATTATCTATAACTTTTATTATAGAGTGAAGACTCATTTTGATCGATCACAATTTTTTTACGGGAAATTCAGTCCCTGGCCTAGTCCTTGATTTGTTATGGCAGAGAGGCAAGTTTATTCCCAATATGAAAAATATCATGAATTAATTTAATTTTTTTTATCAGAGATTAAATTGTTTTATCTGAAATTTATGAAAGAGCAAAATAGATTTTAACTCTATTATATTTATATCTTAAAAGTCATACAAATGGTGTAGTGTAATTAGTTAATAGTGTAAAATGTTTACTCTCTTTTTTTTAGAAAGGAATACATGTATAAAATAGAAATAAGGGAATGACCTCATGTCAATTTAATAAGAACAAAAATCCGAGCCAAGATTGACCAGTTTTGGTCCAAAAAGAAAGATTTATTCTATAGTACTGGCATAAGAAAAATTATAACAGTCAAAAAAGATTGACCAATGGTATATTTGAGAAAAGAATTAAAGGCATTCATCAGAATTTGAACTTAGTACTTACCTCACAATTATGTGAGATTTAGTGATATTTGTCACTTCATCTACATACCTAAAAAATTAAGTATGCACACAAAAAATGACAATATATAGTGCCATTAACAAATTCACCTAGTGGTAAAAGAATGAAGAATTTTTTTTCTTGAAAAAAGGTAAAAAAACCGAAGTATTATCAATGAAGGATTAAAGTGTACATATTTTAGCAATTCTACAATAATAATAGCAAATTAGCCCAACACTGTTTGGTTTGATAACTTCCTTGTTACTATCTGTACCTCCCTCGTCAGTACTCCAGTGCAGTACAAAATGATTCATCTAAGGCCATTGCTTCATCGTCGCCTGATTGCCCATCCTGACATGCAGGAAAATGCAAACCAATCAATTATTCTTAGAGCCTGTTAGGATTGACTTATTTAAGCTTATAAGAATCAAAAAATAGTTAACTTGCTATTAATAATAAATCACCCGAGAGTTAAAATGATGAAGTTATGCATCAAGAGTTAAATGATCACCGAAAGGGAGGAACTAACATAATTAATACAAATATGGTGTCAGATCAACCAACTATATTGTTGTACAACAAAAAAACATGAAAACAATATACTTTTGTGATATCTAATTTATTTATTTGTAGGGGGGGAGGAGACATTTAATTATTGATTAAATGTTAAATGTCTAAGACATTTAATTAATTTATTGATTATATGTTTGAAAATCCAGACATTTAATTATTTAAATTACAGATGGCTAAGTTTAAAAAAATCTTACCTATTTAAAATTATATTTTATTGTGTAAACTGTTTGCAAAACGTTTAGCTTATTTTTGAAATTTTAGGGAAAATGGGAGTATCAAACACACCCTAAAATTATAGTAATTAATGGGAAATGAAGTATGCAATAAAAAAAATGAATAAATTTTTATGCTAAAAGCAATTGCGCTTAGGCCAGCTCCAGTGGGAGTTCTATAGTTTTGAAATGTGGAGAGAAGTAGTAAATATAAATATAAATGTAAATATAAATATAATATTAATATGTAGTTAAAGTTGTGAGACCCAAAGTAGTTTTTTAAAATTTTACCCTTCGAGAGAAAAATGATAGTTGCTTCATGAGTATGTGGCATTGTGGAGTTCACTCAAAGAATCCATGAAGGGTTGCACTATAGGAGGTGCTCTTAGTGTCTGGTAGAGCTATTGAGCTATAGCTTGTGAATGAAGATTTCATAACATATTGGTCGAATATGACTCAAAAATTGTGACATAGTTTGATCATAAGGGTTGCCATGCAACCTATCCTTTCTCTAGTATGGTTCATCATACCATTGCAGAGTTACTACATATAGATCTTGGACAACAAGTATTTACCAAGGGTGTAAATAAACTACTTAGATGTTTTTATTTTCTCATGTTTTTAGAATTTGAATATTTCATTTTAAATGTTGAATTACATATTCTTTAATTTGACATGTAAAAGAATAGTTTGACATTATTTATATTTTAACTACATATCAAAAGTTGACTAATAGTGAAGTACAATTCATATTTCAAATTTGACATTACTTAATCAACATGTACATTTACACTGTCTACCTATATAGGTAGTCTTAATTGAAGCAAGTGTTGTTCATAAACAATTTCTGCAAGTATGGGGTAATAGCATATAACCGTCGAATTTATAAGCATCGTGCATGCAGAGCAGAGGATAATGAAGAGATACGAGATATCGGGAAAAAACCACGGATAGGTAAAAACAAAAACCATCCTAAGAGAAATAACCCTTCATTTACAATTGCAATTAAAACCAATTATAAACTCAAAGCTAGCTTGTGACAAAAGCAGCATCATTTAAGCAAAACTAGGTCTCGAATCACAATGCGGCTGCATTCTCATCTAACTAAAGGAATGAGTAAGTACTCTGCGTAAAATAGCTGCAATGAGAAACAAGATATCAATACAAGCTCGTGTTCTACTTCATATGTGAAAAAGACAGAGGATTTAGCAAACAATTTGGACAAAAAATCATGTTCATTTGTTTCCTGCCCTTTGAACAGTGTTGAATTTTTCATCAGAATATAAAATTAGGCCAATAAATTAGCAAGTTCATCAATTTAGTCAAAGAAACTCGTGTTAAGAAATTAATTTCAATGTAAATATTGTACCCTATCTTTTGTGTTTCAATCGGTATTTAGATGTCATGGGAAGTTAAACAATCATTATTTCTAAAAAAGGGAATAATCAGATAGCCATTTCTCTTGAATTACAATATTGATAATGAACTCAAATGATAAACAATAGGTGATTACCTTCCAGATAAACATGTAGAAGGATGTTAGGGAAGCTTTGCTTCTCAAATCTACAGATTTGGCACGATAGAAAAGAACTGAAGCAAGTACAGCATGTCCCAGACCCTAACACATTGGCAAAGAATAAAGTTCAAAATTGCTGGAATGTTTAAAACAAGTTTACAATCACTTAACATCGATCTGTAAAATAATAGAGACCTGAGCTTTATCCTGAAACAATGCCTCCTTTAAAGATTAATTTTTACCTTTGACACAAATATCAAGATTATATAGTTCGATTGGAATATTCTATATGCAACGGAAACAGAAATAGTATAACAATTGTCGTATTGCAAGCTGATAATGTTAAATAAAAGGTGAAAAATAGGGTGAAGGTGGTTCACCATGAACCATCAATTTTGATCATTATATATACTTTATTTTATTAAACGGTTTTATATCAAAATAATACTAGTATATTAAAAGTTGCCCCCTTCTAGAGGACATATGTTTCTCATTCCGTACTAATGGAGATGGTATGATACTCAAACTAAAGTCATTTTGCAACAGGATGGGCATGCTAGGATTTAGCCGTTTCACTTTTTCATTGAACCTGAATGGTCTGGTGTTCTTGTGTTTTAGCTTGCAAAGTTGGTGGAACTCATGCCTTCTTCAATGAAACCCTTGATACCCAATTTGAGTTTTGCATGAAAGTTTATAACTTCGAAAGAATCAATGGAATTGAGGAAGTGGGTGGAGTTGTTTTGTTGGAGAGTTTTCCAGGAAAATTTTGCACGAGACAGGGAAATGTATTGGAGGGTGTGTAATCGGATAGATGGAATCAAACTAAAGGGATGGCGGAAACCAGTTCAGTACTTTTTGAGTGGAGATTATACTGGAAAAGGACAACTATCAAAATTTGATATTAGCGACCCAATTTACAGAAAATGCAGCATTGAAAGGGAGGCAACTTTGCTAATGATGATATTAACCACCAAATATTCATTGAAAATGCAGAATGAGCAGGAAATCAAATCTATGGACTCGCTATTCTAGAATTTGTTGAAAATTATATTTTTATTCTTTCAAGTTTAAAGGAGGCGAAAGGAATACCCAAAATAATAAAATTATATTGGTATTGAAGTGAAGGATGTGTTACAAAAGATAAGTGCTGTTTATGTTAATACTAGACTTCTATTTCCAATTAATAAAGAAACAAATCACGATCTATAAGGAATAAAAAATCAATCCTAAGAGATAATCTAAATTACCTAAGATACATCACACCTGCAAATGCAATCCAAGTATATGTGAAAGTAACAAACACATTACCGTTGCTTATAAATAAATAAAAAGAAGAAACAAGCATATTACCGTGACAACTTTACTCCATAGGCAAGAAGATGTTGCTCCCACTACAAGGGCAACTCCATAAGCCAATTGAAGAAGGGAAACGCAAATCCAGAATACCTGGCAGAAATTAGTTAGGGACAATCATGGAATATATGAGGGCACAATCAACTATGATGAAATGTTGCATTTGAAGAACATACCCGCTTTTGACCTAAACGTACTGAAAAAGATTGGATGCCAAATATTTTATCTCCTTCGATGTCGGGTATATCCTATATAAGTTTAGTAAAAAGGTTTATGTTAGGTACGCATATTGAACCAAAAGTTTGATGTTGTGAATAATCGCATACTAAAGAAACTAGAAGCCTTTACCTTGAATAATGCTATAACTACAGAGAAGAAGCTCATGAATGCAGTTGCAAAGATCAGTGATCTGGAAAAGATAGCCGGCCTCTTGAACACAAAAGTCTGGTCATAGTTAAATGAATTAGCAACTGAAAATATCAGACTTCACAGATAGATTTGATGGATGCGAAGTTATGCCATACTAGTCAGACACCATGCTGTCCACAATACCATTGTTAAAATGCATATGTTCCTTTAAACTTTCTCCCTTTCATCTCTTCACTATAATTAATATTCCTGTTGAAGGGTTATTAGTGAATATGAGCCTTCCCAGGCCTATAAAGTGAAAATGTATTACTACCTTTGCCCCTATATGTAAGACCCCGTTGTAAAAATTTGTTGTCACATCTTATAAGATCCTCTTCTAATTACAAGGTGCTTTAATTATTTTTTCACAAAAAATACCCCTAAATAAATGGAGAGAATTTAAAAAGACATCATTTTTCTCTCTTAATAATTAAAGGATAATTTTGGAAAGAGAATGTATATTATTGACAAATTTACTATAAAAACTACTTTTGTTAATTTTTGTATTTTTGTCAATGAGGTCTTATATATAGCAAAAGAGGTAGTAATACATCCAGATAGTGGTTTCACCCTAAAAACTTGTGATAAAGATTTGTTATTGTTGCAAGTATACAAGTTAATGCATGTTCATCTAGGACTAGAAGCATCCAAAAAGAAATTTAAACCATAGTACAAAACCTGAATATGAAGGAAAAATGCAAGTTGAACTATAACTGCACGAACAGAAAGAATGCACATCGCAGCGAGCACTGCAAATCTCTTCCATCTTAACAGGGGCACCTGAATATTTTTGAAAGACAAAAAGTTCTAAAAGTTTGCTATGACCATCAAATAACTCTTCAAAATGAGGCTTTCTTTTTTAATGTCTTAAAGATATAAGTGGATGCATGTATTGTCCATGCTACAAGGGGCTTTCACGAGTGAAGGAGCATATTAGAGAAGTAAATAAAATCATTCTTGTGTCTTCACCTAATAACTTAAACATTTGGGATAGTTAGTTCACAGCAGTCATTAAAACATGATGTTTTTCTCTGCCTGCAAGCTCAAAAATCTGTGTCGGATAGTACATGTGGCGATAACTTTAGAAGTGTTCAATAACCAGTAAAATTGCAACTAAATTTTTTATTTGAGCAAAATCTATGTCCTATTATTAATCCATTAAGAATTTACACCTTGAACTAAGTTGATATTGTGTAAATATGAATCTCATTTTATGATAAACAATCCATTGTTACACAATATTGTCTCTTGAACTGAGTCCTGAACAAATATGTTACTGCTCATGTAGATTTTAAAAGATGAAGACAATGTATCATAGTTTTACATAACTATGCCTTAAAAATATGAAAGCAGAAAGAAAGTTTAGATGCAGTCAAAAAAACTCACATTGATTGAATAAGCCGTTCCTAGCACAAAACTGATGAAAAGAGCCCAAAACAATGGCCATGAACCTACAATCCAGCCAAGCCAAAAACTCTGTAAAAGAGAATAAAATAGTAAGTCTCCTTCTACTCCATCAGGGTAGCGCATCTTACAAAATATCACTGAAAAATGGGATGAATCTGTATGGCACCAGAATCGCAGAAGATACAACAATAATGGCACCGGTTGCAATGGAATATTCTCCAGATGCCAGTGGAAGATATGGTTTGTTTATCTGCAGTAAGAACATGCAGCACAGATCAAGACACCATGTGGTAGTTGCTTATCAAAAAAGACATGCCATATGGTAATTGCTCAGAAAAAAATTGTAAGCTATAAAAGGATGCATGTTTTCTGGACCACGTAATCGGAGGCTACAATAATTGGAGAAGCTTGATAAGTCAATATATAAACCATGGTTTGGTTGTAAAAATCATATAAACTGCTCAAATTGTTGCTTATGAGCAAATACTCTTGCATATACATAGTTTGTGTATGTTTTTGAATATCTGTTGATACTTTTGCATTAAAGTTGAAAGAAAAGTAAAAGAAAGAAGGAAACACTTGATTTACTTCTTCTGGGTGGCACAAGAATACTGTATTCTACCTATCAAATATTTTGTAGAACTGAACCTTTTTTATATTATACTAATGGAATCTTACTCTAAAACTACTTTAGTCTCTAAAATAATATTGAATCGTGATTTAATTCTTTTTTTTAATTAATTAAGGGAGTTCTACTTGGTGAATTAAAATCATGCTCTTTTTCGTTTGTTCATTACTTCACAATGTATCTATTTCGACATAAACAAGAAGGCATCAGACTGTAGGAAAAGACATATTATCCATCCTATCCAACTTTGGATAAACTAGACAACATCTCTACCAGCATAATATTTTTTATACAGGAAAAATTCAGAAACCCTGAGGATGTAAAATCAATTTATTGAAGAACACTGGTTGTATATTTCTAATATTAAGTTCCATACCTTGTCTATTTCAACATCAGACAACTGATTCAAACCTACAATGTAAATATTCATAAACAGGGCAGCTACTACAGCCTGAAACGTAATAAAACAAACAAACAAAAAACAATGAAGTTGAGGGCAAGGGAGCAATAATATAGTTACAGTTTAACCTTTAAAGAGAATTAACGATTTGGGGTCTCACCTCCAACACACCTGTAAAAAATAATGGGGATATATCTGATAATTTGTCCACTGCAAGGAGTGACACGGAAATTATGCTTAATGCCTGCCAAAACACAGATATAGTCAGCCCTTCAGAATATTACAATTATCCACAGAGGTGATTCGTAAAAATTAATTGTATCAAGTTTGGACCATAACACTTGACGATTGGTTCTAAGAGTAAATCTGGAAGGACAGAAAAAAACTCAACTGTGCCAATAACCGTATGTGGCCTGGAAAACCTGTAGAAAGCATCCAGGATGTTTTTGACAACATCCAAAATGTTTTTTGGATCAAAAGCAGGATGTTCAGATTCAAAAGATTGGTCAGGGGCCGCTTTCACAGAAAATTTTCTATTACATTCTTGATATTTAGACTGTCCTTCAATGCCTTCACAATAATGATTTAAACTTGGGTGCCCCACCCTCAAAATATTACACTCATTTTGAATTTTCCGTTTGTGCGTTGAAGCTTTTGGTGTACAAGAACCTAGAGCACCAAATTTTAAATGTTAGTGCCAGAGACCAATACACCATGTCGAAGGGGAAAAAACTTTGCGTTAAATAATCAGAGCTAAAGAAAAAACTGCAGAGAAAAAACTTTACAATCAATATCTAAATTTCTAGAAAGAAAGCTTTGGCGTGCTGCGAAGGGGAAGTGTGGCAATAAAACAGACCCCTGATGCACGAAGGTTTTAGGTGAAGACATAATACTACAAATTTCACTCCTTGTAGTCTACTATGTTTGCAGAGCCAGATTGGGGAGCATACTAACGTGGTGACTCACACCTATGAGGATGCCTTAAAATTTTGTGTGTGATATTCAACTCTGCAGTACTCCCTCCGTAACACTTTATAAGCAAATTTGACTTTTTAGATTCATTGTAGACTTAATGTATCCGGTCTATAATGACCGGATACATTAAATTTACAATGAACCTAAAAAGTCAATTTTGCTTATAAAGTGTTACGGAGGGAGTATATTGTTTTGTCCTAATATCAGGGATCACCCCGTTTTCATGTTCCACCAGACCCCAACAAAGTGAATATGCTATATGCATGTTTATTATTATCAAGTATCAACTGATAACATGATGCTTTGAATCATCACAACTTCAAAGATAGGTTATACATTCACAAAGCTTGTTCCCATAACCCGTGTCTCTCTTGGATGGGAAGATTTTTAATGCACCCTTGCTTCCAGTAATAATCAACATTTTCTGTTACTTCACTTACTTCACTATACTGATTGAAAAATAAATTACTCTTCATTCAATTTATCAGATTTCAAAGTATTGATGTAATCTATCATTTCCCTAAAAATAATGTCAATATAATTATAAAGTCAAAATAAATACAAGGGTAATTATAATTTATAAGGATTAGAAATGGTAGGTGCCTAATTACAAGGTCACAACAAGAGCAAAATAGTACTTGATTAGGATAATAAATTAATAATCCAACCCTAAATAAGCCTTTTCTCAAAACTATTTCATTCCAAAGATTGAGCCAACACAATGAAATAGTTCAATAATAATAATAACAACAAAAAAAGAGGGGAAAATATACAAAATAAGCAAAATGTGAGACATACTTGCAATTGAATAGTAATTAATTGCACAATGTTTACTCCGCCGCAGATTCCCACCTGCAACTTGGAACAGTTCAATTTCAATCAGCAGATATTTTATTTTATATTAAAAAAAATCGACGAAAATCTTAAAAACAAAATAGAGTAAAAATAGATGAAATCGAAGGTGTTTCATACTAGTGGTGGTGAATGAATATGAGTAGAACTTGGGAAAAGTTCCAACTAGCAATGAATCCATGGAAACTGAACACAGCAATTATTTCTCTTCTTTACTCTTCAGCAATGGCATGCACTCGTCTGTGAGATATTGAAAACAGAATTTGTATTTTTTCAGCATTGAGCAAACATTGTCGTTGTGGATTCGAGTTACGGACAAAAAAATTTACTAAGCTAGGCTGCAACAGGTGTCATCGGTATTCGGAATTCATACTACTACTTATTTAGCAGATTCGCTTCTCCGCTATATTATTATTATTATTATTTTATTATTATTTATTATTATTGTTACTACTAGTGGGTAGTGGCATTTATTTAGTATCATAGTACACAAGACTACGTGCATCAAATTATTATTATTGTTACTACTAGTGGCATTTATTTTTTGCTAGTTTATTTTTTTTCGTTGGTTTTTATGAATAGGTTTTTCAATCAAATTATTATTACTTATTTATTTGGAACCTCTGTTTAAATATTAAAAATAGACTTTAATAAAAAAATATAAAAAATTATCTTCTATTTAAATTATACATAAGAAACATATAAAAAATAATTATCAATATATATAATGTCAAAAAGATATATCTAAGATTAAATTTGATGCAAAGATTAAAATAGGATAAAACTATATTTATGAGTATAGATAACTAATTTTCTATGCTCATATAATATTTTATAAACATTAACAAAATATACTATTATTTTAAAGCTTTCTAATTGGTGTTTGGCTTTTTTGCCTCTTATAGACTCTTGTTGTTTTGTTTGGCACGTCTTATGATGATAAGAACTCATTATAACTAAGTGAAATCGAAACATATATTCAACTCGTAAACTCGTAGAGTTTACCTTAGATTAAAATAAACATATGCAATATATTTTTTAGCTTATTTAATTTTGAACATAATCTTAAATTAATAATTTTATTTTTTGTTTAGAAAATTAAGTGTTTTTTTTTTACGAACAGAAAATTAAGTGTTATGAATACTAGTTAACAAAAATATATTATTAATTTTAAATTAAAAATAAAATTTAAATATTAGATATTATGGATCAATCTTGAATATGGATCACTTCCTTGGTGGATCAGTCATGAATATAACAACTATGTCAAATTTTAATATGGACCAATTCTTCAAATGGTTCATAGTGGACCAGTCATGAATAACATTATAACTAATATGAATTTTTCAAAACCAACCATTTGATTGAAAGTTTATATCATATAGATCATCCATAATTGTTGTTAGAGAAATTGAAAATCATTTGATGTATTATTGAGACCCATTAAAATTAACGATTTATGGGTTTTTATTAAACACTGTTAATCTTGATAGATTTCAATAACATGTCAAATGATTTTCATTTTTTCTAAATTTTTTAAGAGTGATCTTTATGATATAAACTTTCAATTCAACGGTTGATTTTGTAAAATTCATATTCATTGTAATAGTATTGATTATTTGTCCTTGTCCACGGTGTACCACTTGTGAAAGTGGTCCACCGTAACATTAACCCAACAACTATATGCCCATCAATATATATATATATATATTGTAAAAAAAATATTTTTTTTTCACTTATTAAATATGACTTTTTGAATCATACATGTCATGTGAAATTAAATATTATATATGATTGAAATGCAAAGTGATTATATATTCTAACCCCTCTTATTTTATTTTTACAAAACCCCAATTATATTATGTATCTTTTTTTTGTTGATAATTATGTATCTTTTTTTTTTTACAATATATATGTATCTATTATTTATCAAAGAACTTATTATATTTAAATGTCCACAAAAATATTTTAATGTCCACAAATCTTAACTCAACTAGCAGTAATGTCAAAATCACTAGGTCGGATGTCATTTCATCTATCTATCGGTTTTTTTATTATATTTAAATAATCGCATAAAATTTTGCTATTAATATATTTAAATAACTCTATATTATATCATTTCATTATTTCATCAACGATTTTTTTTTCAATTAATCAAGCTAATAATATTTTAACAAATATAATCCAACAGAATTGACATACTAACCGTAATTGAAAAAGAAAAAAGAGTCAAAGATAAATTATTGGCATTACCAATGATGAATGTGAAGCAGCAGGGTGAAGAAAACCAGGAAATTCAATTGGTTCTGTAACAGTTAACAAATATATTTCAATTAATCAAGCTAATAACATTTTCACAAATATAATCCAACAGAATTGGCATACTAATTGTAATTGAAAAAGAAAAAAGAGTCAAAGATAGATTATTGGCATTACAAGTTATGAATGTGAAGCACTAGGGTGAAGAAAGCCATGGAAATTCAATTAACTCAGTATTTGTAATTCAATCAATCAATATTCATAACTCAACAATGTTATAAACCAGATATACAAAATAAAATAATCATAACATGAAGATCAAGTAACTTTTTTCTTTTAGCCAAAAGGAAAATTAAAATAGATTAAAAAGAGAACGATACAAAGACTGGGGGGACAAAAACCTAACTCAGGTACAACCCAAAAGGGGATACAACGATGTAAAACTGACCTAGCGAAACTACTCTAAACTATTCCAACAAAAAATCCAACAAACTCAAGCGCAACCCAGCGAACCCGCGTACGGGCACGAAACCAAGTTACAAAAAAAAAAAAAAGTGAATCTCTGCCAAAATAGTTAGAGTCTAAAACGGCGAATGGATCGACCGCCAACACGGCAACAAAATCCAAGTGCTAACAGCTCCCTGAACAACACAGCAAGCATAAAAGCTCTTTCGAGCAGCAAACCCCCAGAGTGTAGGCAGACAATACGATTTGAAACCTGCAGATCTCAACAAACCTGAAAAAATATAAAAGATCAAGTAACTTAATAGTACATAACAAATATACAAAAAGAATATAATCATAACATGAGATTACAATATTACATGCACAAGCACATTCAAGAACCGATAGAAAATACACCAATCAATCAGTATTCATAACTTGTAACGATTCATATTTGAGTTAAATTTGAAACTACATACTAACCTTTGGCCGGAATCGATTTGGAGAGTTTCCAGCCATTGCGGCGAAAAATTTCACCACGTGGGAATAATTAAAATGAGAGAAGTTTGGCAGCGGACGATCGGAGATGTAACAACCTGTTTTTCAAAGGCCTGAAAAGGCAGTATATTTTTTTTTCCTTTTTCAACTAACACTCAGAGTGCGCATAGAATATTTTAAATGAGCCGGCATTCAAATATACAAAAGAATTCATTACCATAAGGTGCTTCGACAAGCAAAGTGTATTCCTGAATAATTACAACCCAAGTCTAAGTATTCAAATACTTACAACAAAACAAGTTAGAATCCTATGCCTAAACCCAAAAAGCACGGTGTACAACCCACACCGGCGCATAGTCTAACTAAGCTAAAACACCAACATCTCACTGGGGCCTGGAACAGCCACCGTCGTCACCACGACCTAACCCAACATCTGGGTGGGATGAGCCCGCAAATGAAAGAAAGGGTCACCACAAAATATATAGTATGTATATATATAACCAGTGCGAAAGATTGTACACATAACAATAATTCCACAAACACAAGAGAAAGCTCTTAACCACCAAAGCAATTCCCACCAACGGGTTCATATAAGCAATGCACACATAGCCTATAATGCAACCTCTACAATGCGTGGTACTAACCCTAGCTAGCACGATGCATGAGCTCCGGAATCGTAGGTCCAACCCACTAACAATATCAATGAAAACCCCGTAGCTCTCCCGATCACTACAAACCATTAGAGTGGGCTCTCCCGATCACCACACCCCTACCATAAGTATCAATAGAATCCCGTAGCTCTCCCGATCACTACAAGGATTAGAGTGGGCTCTCCCGATCACCACACCCCGTAGCTCTCCCGATCACTACGTATCGATCTCAACAAAAATCTCGTAGCTCTCCCGATCACTACGAACCACTAGGGTGGGCTCTCCCGATCACCACACCGGGCACGCAACTACCAAATGCATGAGCATACGCTTCCCCATATATGCTAATGCAATGAATACATACCTCTCTAGCATATGTAAACCAAACATAACAACATACATACATTTCTCATCATATGTATTCCAAACACCTGTTCATACATATATTCTCATAATCATATGTAAACAACGCAAGTATTGTAAACACTTTCTCATCACGAGAATACATAACACATACATGCCAAACACACAAACACGCATCACCGAAGATAACCAACAAATATGTTATAACTCAGTGAAAAGACAGAAATAAAGTGGAGCCCTTACCTCGGCAAGCTTCCGTCAACAACACACGGTCAAACAACACAACGCGCTTCCTAAAACAAGCAGCGCAACAATCAATACATTGTTCTCTAACCAATCGTATTGAAACTACACCAAAACCCCAAAAACCTAAAGGTTCCTAAGGAAAAATCCCTTTTTCGGATACCATACCAAAAACTACCGTATTGATCAACCACCATGAGTTATCTGTACTATTTTTAGGACCCAAAACAATTGTCAAAAGTCTTAAATAATTTGAAATGCAAAATGGCCGTTTTCTTGCGTTACAAGTTACGCACTTTCCGAGTACCCGAAAAACTCGTTTCCAATCCCCGCCACTTCCATAAATTAATAAAAAGGGATTAGAAAGTTAAAAACCAAGTTTAGAGATCAGAATCCAAAATTTCAACTCCCAGAGCTCGCCCTGGCGAGTTGGTGGCGATTGAAGGCAGTGAGGACAGGTCTAGCTCGCTCTGGAGCTCGCCCTGGCGTGTTGTCATGACCTGTGACACTCGCCCTGGCGAGTAAACACTCGCCCGGCGAGTTGCACCTGTCATGACAGCAAAAGACAGCAACTCACACCACCTTTTTCCCCAACCAAACCTAGTTTGATTCTATTAGTTCCCAACATCTTTTCAAGGCACAAAAGCAAACCATTTTCATAAGCAAGCAACACATCTCCGAAAGCATGTTGGTTGCTTCGAGTGCAAGTTATTTGATTTTCATTTCCAAAATCAAAACCAAACCCAAGCACAAGTTTTATTACGGGCCTTAACCGACTTGAAATCATTTTCAAGCATGTTTTCTAGGAGAAAAACAACACCACATGTCACAAGAGTTTTAAACCACTTGGACCCCAAAATACCACACAAAACACTTAGTAAATATTTTCATAAACTCCAAAATATTTTTCATCGGATTTTCTAAAACAAAACCATACAACGCATTTCCCTTTTGCCCAAAGGTTCAAAGACAACTTTTCTTTTCAAAACCTTACAACTTAACCACATGTTATTGATCAATACACTAAACTTTCAAAACCCTAACTTTTCTCATGAGATTCTCACCAACTCATGGAAAATTGAAATAACAAAGCCTAGCATGCTTACTAAACCCTCATGAACAACTTTCATGGAACAAGAACCATTCACAACCAATTCTTATGAAATTTCTCCCAAGAACATAATCATAAAATCTCATGAATCTCTAAGAGTTTAGCCAACCAAGAGATGAAAGAAGTTCTAGTTACCTTAGTGATGAAGAATCTCACAACTTCAAGCTTTCCACCAAGCTTCTAATCAAGTGTTTTGGTTAAGGAATGAAATTTTATGGAAGTTTAAGAAAGTAATGGAGTTCCACGGCAAAGAGAGAAGAGAGTGAGGAAGTTTTGTGATTTTTCTTAAGTCCACAAAGCAACAAACCTCCTTACTATGCTATTGCTCTTGCTAACTCATGGCCATTGGATCAAACCAAACCAAACCCACTTGAGATAAAACTCAACACCTCTTAGAAACACTCACACGTTCAGCTCTCGCGCGCCGCGACGAACGAAACTCACCAAAACAGAAAAACTACAGAAAGAACGTCTATCGTCTAACAATTCCAAAACTTATCGCCGAATCTTTTTCCGCGACTGTAATTTTCTTCCACACCTTAGAAAATTATTCTCAGAACATAACCTCACTTATGCAGATATATAAAACTCTCATCCGAAACCTCACTTAAAACAGACGCAGTAAAATTTTACAACAACTGGTAAAATC
Source organism: Trifolium repens (assembly GCA_030408175.1). NCBI lineage: Eukaryota > Viridiplantae > Streptophyta > Magnoliopsida > Fabales > Fabaceae > Trifolium > Trifolium repens. The sequence continues at coordinate 54,760,538 of CP125851.1, forward strand.
CTACTCGTTTTTTCCAAAAACAAGAATAATCCAAAACTCGTTATTCTAAATCCACAGAAATCTCCTTATACTTAAAAGAGGATCACGACCCGAAAGTCTGTGCCTTTCCAGCGCACGAGCACAAAACAGGCTCCGTTTCAGCAAAAATCTCATTAATGCGACGATACTCACCAAAACCGCTTCTACTAAAAACCCTAAAACTTAGCCGACGCTAAAGTTCCTTAGGAAAACCGTACAGTGAAATCTTGGGTCTTACATTACTACCCTCCAAAAAGAAGTTTCGTCCTCGAAACTAAAGGTAAGAGTAACAACTCAACTAATTATTACCATCACCAACACAACAAAATCCCTCAGGATTAGGTGCAGCCACACAAATGCTAACACCGGGTGAAGTCACACAGATACTCTCACCAACACGCTGGCACAACCGTGCACCAACCGCAACTCTCAACGAGTTCACCACTCAAAAATTAACCTCACAACAGAGGTTCACGACCTCTAATTCCCAAAGATCCTCGTGCCCACAAACCAAAAATTTCCAAAGTCACCTCTTTCGCCTCCGCGGCATAGCCCACTCCATTAGTTTCACACGAAGTTGGGAGTGGCTACCCTCCAAAAAGAAACATCAAAAACTCTTTACGCACCACCAAAGCTAGCAAAACTAGTCAATTCCAATCAACATGATTCCCGTCTATCATCAACAATAAATTAAGGACGGCAAGTCCCTCAATTTGTCAATAGACAGTCGACAATCCTGATGGTGGTTTAGACCATCTTTACCCAACTTAAGTGATACTTCATTCCACTTGTGCCCAAGGTCCTCCGAGGCACAATGGTCCCACACGTTTCCCCCAATCTCTTACGAATACAAGGTCGAAGTCGTAAGACACAACACTCAAAACACATCGTTCAAACTCTCATGATTCCACTCATGAAACATCCGTTGAACATCATTCAACAGTAATACAATGCCACCACGGCAGGTACCACCAAAACCATTACATTCCGAACAAGTTGTCTTCTCTATAGAAGAATTTTCCGCTCTACCAATATCCATAAGTCCGCAACTCAGTGAATACGCCGAACCGTCTACTCACATACGAATCTCTTTCCAAACACGACTTAAATAATACCATCCCAACCTCCAGTTGGTGATTACACTCCTCATAGTCTTGACACTTGCCAAACTATACCATCTACTTCTCTTGGACTCCTTTTATCCAAATCCCCAATTCCCCAGAATCGGCTTCTTATGCGTTCATATTACTTCCAAACGACACTTAGATAAATCTCGCGTGCCTTAAACAAAACGCTTATCCTCGTCGACTACCATCGTCGGCGCACATCCTCTTCACATCGTATTTCCATTCTAATTCTGAACTCTCTCTTGAGTTCCTTTCCTCTTGCAATTAAATCCTCTTTTACTCAAAAGAGTTGGTCACTCTGACCATTCTTAATTGTTTCGACATCACCACTCTCGTCGAGGTACCTACCTTCAAAATAGCTCTTAGGGTATTCCTCACATTACTATTGTCCAACCATCCTTGTTGACAACCTCCGAATCCTTTATACTTACTCAATACCGATTTCCATCAACTTGCCATTAGACAATTTCTTATCCTTCGTATTCCCACATACAACACACGCACCGTCATGACATCCATTCAGGTGGTGCTTTTGAACCCGTACTATACCCGCACAACCATGATTTCCCAACTAGGTGTGAGACAATTCTTTCCGCAAATCCTCCATTAACATAAGCCACATCATCATATGCTTTTCTCTTACTCATTCTCAGCGACTCTTTCCAAACGACTAACATTCCTTCGCGGTTAACTCGTCGATCTACTAGATCCCACACGCTTACCTCAACCCTTAAGGTATCCACTATTCGCATACTCGTTATCAACGACACTAGGTCCACTGACCCTTGACGTGTGACACGTAATCCCAACTTACCACTAACAGCGCAACATGCTATAGCTACTACTAAGTCCTTTACGTAGTAGAACATTCAAAACAGAATAAAAGCCACGACAAACAAACAAAACCCAAACAAACAGCATACATCCAAATATTGCAAGAGTGGGTTGCCCCCAAACAATAAGCAATGCAGTAAAGTGTTACCTGCAACTAGTAATCCTCATGCATGGCATTACTGGTCTGACCGCTCACTCCAGTGCCCATACAGTAGGCACCTCCTCTAGCAGCGGGTCGAGCTCCTCGTGCCACATCTGCCGACGACCCGGCCTTTGGGGCTTTGCAATCTCTAGCAAAATGACCCGGCCTCTGACAGTTGTAACAAACAGTTCCTGGGCTCTTACAATCATCCACATAATGACCCTCTTGACCACATCTGCGACACGTCAGCTTTCCTCCACTCTGATTTCCCCGAGTCCCTGTGTTCACAGAGCGAGTTGGTCCTTGATTATCTTGGGGACGGTTATAAGGCTTATTCCCCTGCCTCCTCTGATTCTGACTCGAACTCTGAGTCTGACCACTTGAATTGCTAGGTCCTCCTGCACTAAAACCACCTTGGCGGTTCGCCCGCTTGTTTCTCATATCCTCGACCTCTTGACACTTCTCAACCAGCACTTAAAAGTGTCGAATCCCTAACGGCACCACTGCGTCTTGCAGCTCGTACCTCAAACCATCTTGGAACCGGCGGCACATATAATTCTCATTTATGCCATCCCTGAAGAAACGAAAGAACCTTGACAGAGATTCAAACTTCTTCGCATAGGCTTCCACATTCGTGCCCCCCTGACGTAGCTGCAGGAATTCCTCCCCATACCTTTCCCTAGCAGTCTCAGGAAAGTACTTGGCTAAAAACCTCCTCTTGAAGTTTTCCTAACTCACTTCCTCATAGGCGGCTTCCATTATGAGCCTGGTGTTCCTCCACCAGTATTCAGAACTACCCTGCAACTGATAGGTAGCCAAGGTCACCTTTTCTTCTTCCGGGCAATGGATTGCCCCAAAGATCCTCTCCATCGCCTGGAGCCACAAATCCGCGGTATCAGGACCTCCCTCCCCACTAAACTTAGGAGGAGCCTGATGGTTGAAACTGGTGAGAAGTCTAGATCCAGCAGCAATGATCTCTCTCTCACGCTTCTCTACATCCCTCTGCGCCTTCGCATGGGTCTGGGCAGTCACAGCAACTGCCATTGTATTCATGGCATGAGCCATCTGATACATCTCGTTGTCATCTGCCCTAGGGGCTGCAGGTGCCCTTCTTGGAGGCATCTTTTTCCTGCACATACCAATTCCTTTTGATTAGATCCTTAATCAACCAATTCTGAATCCTAACAGAATATCTCAACCAACGGATTACTAACTCATAACCCGACACAGAACAAACACTAGAACTAACTCAACACTAGTTACGTTCTAACCGACTCTGGACTAACGACTCAAGTATACACTTTCCCTTTGAAGATTTAAAGCTGTGCTCTTATACCAATTGTAACAACCCGTTTTTCAAAGGCCTGAAAAGGCAGTATATTTTTTTTTTCTTTTTCAACTAACACTCAGAGTGCGCATAGAATATTTTAAATGAGCCGGCATTCAAATATACAAAAGAATTCATTACCATAAGGTGCTTCGACAAGCAAAGTGTATTCCTGAATAATTACAACCCAAGTCTAAGTATTCAAATACTTCCAACAAAACAAGTTAGAATCATATGCCTAAACCCAAAAAGCACGGTGTACAACCCACACCGGCGCATAGTCTAACTAAGCTAAAACACCAACATCTCACTGGGGCCTGGAACAGCCACCGTCGTCACCACGACCTAACCCAACATCTGGGTGGGATGAGCCCGCAAATGAAAGAAAGGGTCACCACAAAATATATAGTATGTATATATATAACCGGTGCGAAAGATTGTACACATAACAATAATTCCACAAACACAAGAGAAAACTCTTAACCACCAAAGCAATTCCCACCAACGGGTTCATATAAGCAATGCACACATAGCCTATAATGCAACCTCTACAATGCGTGGTACTAACCCTAGCTACCACGATGCATGAGCTCCGGAATCGTAGGTCCAACCCACTAACAATATCAATGAAAACCCCGTAGCTCTCCCGATCACTACAAACCATTAGAGTGGGCTCTCCCGATCACCACACCCCTACCATAAGTATCAATAGAATCCTGTAGCTCTCCCGATCACTACAAGGATTAGAGTGGGCTCTCCCGATCACCACACCCCGTAGCTCTCCCGATCACTACGTATCGATCTCAACAAAAATCTCGTAGCTCTCCCGATCACTACGAACCACTAGGGTGGGCTCTCCTGATCACCACACCGGGCACGCAACTACCAAATGCATGAGCATACGCTTCCCCATATATGTTAATGCAATGAATACATACCTCTCTAGCATATGTAAACCAAACATAACAACATACATACATTTCTCATCATATGTATTCCAAACACCTATTCATACATATATTCTCATAATCATATGTAAACAGCGCAAGTATTGTAAACACTTTCTCATCACGAGAATACATAACACATACATGCCAAACACACAAACACGCATCACCGAAGATAACCAACAAACATGTTATAACTCAGTGAAAAGACAGAAATAAAGTGGAGTCCTTACCTCGGCAAGCTTCCGTCAACAACACACGCTCAAACAACACAACGCGCTTCCTAAAACAAGCAGCGCAACAATCAATACATTGTTCTCTAACCAATCGTATTGAAACTACACCAAAACCCCAAAAACCTAAAGGTTCCTAAGGAAAAATCCCTTTTTCGGATACCATACCAAAAACTACCGTATTGATCAACCACCATGAGTTATCTGTACTATTTTTAGGACCCAAAACAATTGTCAAAAGTCTTAAATAATTTGAAATGCAAAATGGCCGTTTTCTTGCGTTACAAGTTACGCACTTTCCGAGTACCCGAAAAACTCGTTTCCAATCCCCGCCACTTCCATAAATTAATAAAAAGGGATTAGAAAGTTAAAAACCAAGTTTAGAGATCAGAATCCAAAATTTCAACTCCCAGAGCTCGCCCTGGCGAGTTGGTGGCGAGTGAAGGCAGTGAGGACAGGTCTAGCTCGCTCTGGAGCTCGCCCTGGCGTGTTGTCATGACCTGTGACACTCGCCCTGGCGAGTAAACACTCGCCCGGCGAGTTGCACCTGTCATGACAGCAAAAGACAGCAACTCACACCACCTTTTTCCCCAACCAAACCTAGTTTGATTCTATTAGTTCCCAACATCTTTTCAAGGCACAAAAGCAAACCATTTTCATAAGCAAGCAACACATCTCCGAAAGCATGTTGGTTGCTTCGAGTGCAAGTTATTTGATTTTCATTTCCAAAATCAAAACCAAACCCAAGCACAAGTTTTATTACGGGCCTTAACCGACTTGAAATCATTTTCAAACATGTTTTCTAGGAGAAAAACAACACCACATGTCACAAGAGTTTTAAACCACTTGGACCCCAAAATACCACACAAAACACTTAGTAAATATTTTCATAAACTCCAAAATATTTTTCATCGGATTTTCTAAAACAAAACCATACAACGCATTTCCCTTTTGCCCAAAGGTTCAAAGACAACTTTTCTTTTCAAAACCTTACAACTTAACCACATGTTATTGATCAATACACTAAACTTTCAAAACCCTAACTTTTCTCATGAGATTCTCACCAACTCATGGAAAATTGAAATAACAAAGCCTAGCATGCTTACTAAACCCTCATGAACAACTTTCATGGAACAAGAACCATTCACAACCAATTCTTATGAAATTTCTCCCAAGAACATAATCATAAAATCTCATGAATCTCTAAGAGTTTAGCCAACCAAGAGATGAAAGAAGTTCTAGTTACCTTAGTGATGAAGAATCTCACAACTTCAAGCTTTCCACCAAGCTTCTAATCAAGTGTTTTGGTTAAGGAATGAAATTTTATGGAAGTTTAAGAAAGTAATGGAGTTCCACGGCAAAGAGAGAAGAGAGTGAGGAAGTTTTGTGATTTTTCTTAAGTCCACAAAGCAACAAACCTCCTTACTATGCTATTGCTCTTGCTAACTCATGGCCATTGGATCAAAAGACAAAATGCCAAGACAAAACCCTAGCCATTGGATCAAACCAAACCAAACCCACTTGAGATAAAACTCAACACCTCTTAGAAACACTCACACGTTCAGCTCTCGCGCGCCGCGACTGTAACAACCCGTTTTTCAAAGGCCCGAAAAGGCATTAGTGTTTTTTTTTTGTACACATCAGAGTTACACATAAAAGATTTTAAATGAGCCGGCATTCAAATATACAAAAGAACTCATTACCATAAGGTGCTTCGACAAGCAAAGTGTATTCCTGAATAATTACAATCCAAGTCTAAGTATTCAAATACTTACAACAAAACAAGTTAGAATCCTATGCCTAAACCCAAAAAGCACGGTGTACAACCCACACCGGCGCATAGTCTAACTAAGCCAAAACTCCAACCACTCATTGGGGCCTGGAACAGCCACCGTCGTCACCGCGACCTAACCCATCATCTGGGTGGGATGAGCCCGCAAATGAAAGAAAGGGTCACCACAAAATACAAGTATGTATATATATAACTGGTGCGAAAGATTGTACACATAACAATAATTCCACAAACACAAGAGAAAGCTCTTAATCTCGAAAGTAATTCCCACCAACGGGCTTATATAAATAAATCACCAAGCCTAATGCAGACTTCTACAATGGGTGTGACAACCGATCACTGGTTCGCCACATGCATGATTTCAATTCCGGAATTCAACCTCTCTATAGAAGGCGTAGGTCTCTGGTGGGATAACACCTCCTACTATTGGTGGGATAACACCAGGTAGAGTCACACAAGACAATACCAAAACAATCACGGTGGGATAACACCGGGTGAGTCACACAAGACAACCACCAACTCAATAAAATCCAGTAGGATTTGGCGAAGTCGCACAGACAAACGCCCGGTACGAAGGCAAGTCACACAGACATACACCTAGGCACGCAACTATGAAATGCATGGCATATATTCTCTTCGGCATATACGGGATAGTCACACAAGACAAAATCCTCGCGTAGTCCTATCTGACGCACGCATTCATATATACTCATGCAAATAATCACATAGCCTAAAGCCTATGTACAAAGCATCACAACATACATACATTTTCTCAATCATATGTAAATTGCACACATATTTATAACCACGTTCTCATCAACGAGAATACATAAGTACAAACATGCCAAAGCACACAGCAATTGCATACACAGCATCACAAAGCATGTCGTAACCGTTTTAAAAGACGGAAATAAAGTGGAGCCCTTACCTCGGCAAGCTTCCGTTTACTACAACTCGTCCAAACAACACAACGCGCTTCCTAAAACAAGCAGCGTACCATCAATACATTGTTTCACAACCAATCGTATTGAAACTAAACCAAAAACCCCAAAAACCTAAAGGTTCCTAAGGAAAATCCACTCATTCGGATACCATACCAAAAACTACCGTATTGATCAACCCCCATGAGTTATTTGTACTATTTTTAGGACCCAAAACAATAGGCAAAAGTCTTAAATAAATTGAAATGCAAAATGGCCGTTTTCTTGCGTTATAAGATACGTACTTTCCGAGTACCCGAAAACCCCGTTTCCAATCCCAACCACTTCCATAAATTAATAAAAAGGGATTAGAAAGTTAAAAACCAAGTTAGGACATCAGAATCCAAAATTTTAGGTCCCAGGGGTCGCTAGAGGTCGCTGGGCGACCACCTGGCGATGGCAAGTCAAAACTTCCACGCCCAGGGCGAAGGCTGGCGACCAACTGGTCGCTAAGCTACCATCTGGTCGCTGAGCCACCACACCAGGACAGAACTGGTTTTCTTCATGACAGCAGCAGCAAAACTTGTTTTTCTCAATTTTCACCCAAAACAACTTTTCACGCAACACACCACATACGCATAGTATTGGTTCCCAACAACCGTTTTCACAACAAAGCATTACATTTCCGAAAGCATGTTGGTTGCTTCGAGTGCAAGTTATTTGGTTTTCATTTCCAAAATCAAAACCAAACCCAAGCACAAGTTTTATTACGGGCCTTAACCGACCGGTAATCATTTTCAAACATGTTTTCAAAGCGAAAAGCAACACCACATGTCACAAGAGTTTTAAACCACTTGGACCCCAAAAACACCACACAAAACACTTAGGAAATATTTTCATAAACCCCAAAATATTTTTCATCGGATTTTCTAAAACAAAATCATACAACACATTTCCCTTTTGCCCAAAGGTTCAAAGACAACGTTTCTTTTCAAAACCTTACAACCTAACCACATGTTATTGATCAATACACTAAACTTTCAAAACCCTAACTTTTCTCATGAGATTCTCACAAACTCATGGAAAATTGCAATAACAAAGCCTAGTATGCTTACTAAACTTTCATGAACAACCTTCATGAAACAAGAATCAATTCCTAACTTAACCATCTCATGAACATAATCTAAAACTCATAACCCTAAGAGTTTGAACCAACAATAAGGGAAGGAAAAGAGTGGTTACCTTAAGAAAGTGATTCTCTACAACAATTCCACAAAGCTCCCAAGCTTGAAGTGGACACAAATGGCGAGGAATGAAATTTTTTGTGAAGGTTAGAAAAAGTAATGGAGTTTCACGTGGAAGAGAAGAAGAATGGAGATGATTTGTGATTTTCCTTAAGTCCACAATTGTCATGAAACCTCCTTACTATTACATGCCTTGGTCACCTATCCACTCTTGGATCAAAGTCAAAAGTCCAAGCTTAAACCCTAGCCATTGGATCAATTGCTTTATGAATAAGTCACAAGATATTAACAACTCTTCCAAAACAAGTCTCGTATTCAGCTCTCGCGCGTCGCGACGAACGTAAATCACAAAAACATAAAACCTACGGAAAGAACGTCCAACGTTACACATTTCCAAAACTTATCGCCGAATCTATTTCCGCGACTGTAATTTTCTTCCATACCTTAGAAAATTAATCTCAGAACATAACCTCACTCACGCAGATATATAAAACTCCCATCCGAAACCTCACTCAAATCAGACGCAGTAAGATTTTCCATCCGCGGGTAAAATCCTACTCGTTTTTCCAAAAACAAGAATAATCCAAAACTCGTTATTCTGAAACCACAAATAACTTCTTATTCAAGCAACAGGATCACAAGACAAAAGTCTGTACAATTACAGTGCACGAGCACTAAACAGACTCGATTACAGCAAAAACCTATAATTACACGATGTTTCACAACACGAACACATCGGAACCCTAATATTCCTTAATCCAACTATACAACGAAATCTTGGGTCTTACAGCGACGAACGAAACTCACCAAAACAGAAAAACTACAGAAAGAACGTCTATCGTCTAACAATTCCAAAACTTATCGCCGAATCTTTTTCCGCGACTGTAATTTTCTTCCACACCTTAGAAAATTATTCTCAGAACATAACCTCACTCACGCAGATATATAAAACTCCCATCCGAAACCTCACTTAAAACAGACGCAGTAAAATTTTACAACAACGGGTAAAATCCTACTCGTTTTTTCCAAAAACAAGAATAATCCAAAACTCGTTATTCTAAATCCACAGAAATCTCCTCATACTTAAAAGAGGATCACGACCCGAAAGTCTGTGCCTTTCCAGCGCACGAGCACAAAACAGGCTCCGTTTCAGCAAAAATCTCATTAATGCGACGATACTCACAAAAACCGCTTCTACTAAAAACCCTAAAACTTAGCCGACGCTAAAGTTCCTTAGGAAAACCGTACAGTGAAATCTTGGGTCTTACAGGAGAGAGTGAAGAACTGTCTTAGTTGCACCATGAAATGCCATTTTTGGACTTCGAATGCTCTGCAATATTGCTTCTTGAACATTACTTGCTAATTTGTGAAATTGGTTAGTTGGAGGTATGGGTATGACGGGTATATGGGAGGCAATATATAATGCTATACGGTTGGGTTTGCTTATTAATTCAGTTGCTAATTTGGTCAATTAATATATTACTCCTTGTTTATCAATTAATGGCTTAAAAGCTATTTTGGTCCTATTTTATAAAATGTGCAACTTTAGTTTTCCAATTTTTGATTTATGAAATTTTGGACATCCTATTTTACAAAATACATAATTTGATCCCCTATTTTATTTTGCGCAATTTTAGTTCCTTTATTTTAAAAAATTTCAGACATTTAATATTTCTCTTCATTTGGCTTTCAATTTTTATCAATTGACATATTATTTAAAGAACATGACACATGATACATGTTTATGTACAATGAAGAAGAATAAACACACTCTTAAATTTAATTTAATTTTTTGAGTTTATGTGTTTTAATTATATTTTTAATTTAAGAAATAATAAAATATGATTTCAATAATAAATAAAAAATTAAATATGATGTGGAAACCCATAAACATGTATCATGTGCTATTTTATTTATATTTTTTTATAAAAAATTATGGTGAGGGGATAATCCCCATTCCAAGTCAGAGAAAACTTTACGGCTCTTAAAACACTTACAAAAGTAATTACACCTATTTCATTTAAGGGATGTATCATCAAAATTGAAGAAGAAATAAAAAGAGAACTAAATGTCTGAATATTTTAAATAGAGGGACAAAAATTGCGCAAAATAATAATAACCAGGGACGGATGCAGGTGTATAGGATTGGGGGCTCAAGCCTCCACAAGGAAACAAACTTTGTTTATGAAAATACTCTTAAATATGTTTTGTTGTAAATAATATACTATAATATTTATTTTAAGCCCCCATAAAATTAACTAATTGGTTCACGTGAGCATAACTCAGTTGATAGAGACATTGCATATAATATGCAGGGGTTGAAGTTCGAACCCTGACACTATCACTTATTCACATTAAAATGTCAAATTATAACTTAACAGACTACTTGACAAAAAAAAATGATTATCTCATTAACTAACATTTATATATTTATCACAAAAGTTCATTTTCCCACTTTTCATCATCCCTTTATTTTCCCTAATTATTTTTTATAGGTTCTCCACTCTTCAGTCAAAACATTCCCACAATGTTCTTATTTTTTATGCAGTCTCTCCTATCAAGTAGCGACACAAATCATTTTCTTACTTCAAAATCAATTAATTTTTCTCTACATTATCTCTCGGCCATTATTTAAAGGTTAAATTTTATACTTTTATCTTCTATTTATTGTCATCAATCACAATTTTTTAGAAATATTTTTTTTTGGTATTTTATAAAAAACAATATTAGATATTTTTTATAAATTGTCAACAAATGAATTCAAGCATCATCTACCAACAATAAATTGGTTCGAATGGTAAGAGATTTGAACTATTTAAGTAATCAATTTGAAGTTCAACCTCCAACTCTTGTTGTCTTGCACATGGAGAAAATTTAGATAAAAGAGGAGAAATCACATTTTGTATTCAAGAAGTTTTCCGATGAAGATTAATCATCATTAAATCAAAGTGGAAATTTCGTATTTGTAATGTAGTAACGTACAAAAGTCAAACATTATTAAAAAAATATTTTTATTTGTTGCAATATTATTTAGCTCTCACCAATAATTTTTTTTGGATCCGCCACTGATAATAACATGACCAAAATTACATAAAACAAAATATGAGGAACAAAATTGAACGATGAGTACAAATTTGATGATAAATATGCTTATTTGAAAAAATCACATAATTTATATTTACAAATGATTGTTTGTATTTTTTTAATAATTAATTGTTATATAACAACGATGTAAAATATTTTTGCACGTAAATTCAACCAAAACACATCAATGGTGCCACTTTTGCTTCCGAATTAGCAATTGACCGTCCATGGTGGCATTTAGCATGGGGAAGTACACTCTTTTTCCACCATGATCCAATGACATTTTAACCATAAAATCATGTGAGACTCTAGATTATATTGTGGTTTGTCTATATTGTATCTTTTCTCACATTATCTACAACCTCACCATTCTCTCCCAAACAACACAAATCAAAATTGTACTTCAAAAATATATTGAGAAAAGGGTATTTGAGGAGTGGTTTTTTGAGATATGGAATTTGCCACTAATTTCTTTGCAAAAAAATTCTACAATGAAATTTTTAGATCTAAATTTAATGATTTTTTGTTGGAAGAAATATACGACACAAATGGAGTCATTTTTCCAGATCTAATCACATCTACAATGGTTCTAAGCTTAAAAGTGTTCGACAATTTACAAATCGTGATATACTCTTATGCCCATTATTTATTTATTCTTCATTCTTAGTATAAATGGTACCAATTCTCAAAATAAGTTTAAGAAAAGAAAAAAATAACATGCATAAATCTAATGGTAATTTGGGTAAAAAACTGAGTTTCTTCATGTGGATTATTTGGTGCGGTGGGGGTAATACTTGGAATGGAGTGTAGTGTGGTGTTCCAAGATAATGTTGCAGAAATTGAGGGTGGTGGATTGTGGAAGATAGTGTGAGGAAAAAAAATTGAGTGTTGAGAGACTATAGTATAATTGTGTTCTTTATTTTTAATTCAATGGTCAAAATTTAACTTGTCCATGGTGGGGAAATAGTATACTTCTTAGCTTACCAGGAGTAATTTCTTTAGCTGTACAGCAACTCAAATCACATTCACTCGAAGTCAACTCAAGAGTCAAACAACTCAAACAAAAAATTTAGGACATAAAATTTTAGGCTAGAACAAAATCTTTATTTTCCTTTTTTTTTTGACAAACTTTATTTTCCTTTCTTCTTTCCATTATAAACTAGGAACTTACCCGTGCAGGGCACGGGTCGCGCGTTCCGCGCGATTGATTTCGTCGGGATCTTTGGTTCGCGGGGGGCAATTTGTCAAAGATGTGTATGAAATATGTTATAAAATTAATAGTTTAGAAGGCAAAGTAGCATATAATGCCATATGAAATGAATAGAAAATATTGAAATTGCTATGTAAGCCTCCTACATTACTCCCATGCCTCCCAAATTTTGTCACCTAGGATACGAAATTGTGGATTTCGTCACGTAGAAATCAAAATTTTCTAGGACCAAAATTGGAGGTATTTTAGAATTTTAGGAGGGTCTGAGAGCATCATGGGGGCCTAGATAGCAATTTTCCTTACTTTATATATATTAAGGCCTATATATGTAAAGGCTTATTTATAGTGATTGGCCGTGGGCCTTGCTATAAGACCTATATAAATTATGCATAATGTGTATACTTTGGTATTATAGTTATTTATTTATTTTGCATAACTTAGTTGAATAAAAGTTTAGTTATATAAGGAATTTAATTGTAGTCAAAATAAATTTTAATGTTTTAGTGTGATTCAATTGTTTCAATTAAATTATTTGGTGGTTCTTTATTCATGCCTCAATATCAAAAGTTGGATTGGTATTCATAGCTGTGAGATGAAATTTATTTGAAAATGAGGACAACGATATTTATAGGCAAAAAAAATAATTAATAGGGAGTTTTATATTGTATATCAATATATATTGTTGTATAATAAGTATCATTTATTGTCCTATAAATACAGGTAGATATCATTAAAGCATGCCAATTGATTTCAAATTGAGTAAATCCAAATAGAAAAAGAACATACCTTTTTCACATTGGAGATTCCAAAAGTTAATAAGAAGGAAAAGTAATAAAAGTCATGTATTATATGTATCCAAATACCAAACCTGTTTTTGAAATTATTGATATCAGGAATGTCTTCGTTGATGATCAGCTTAGTCTCAGTCCATGCATTGGAAATTTGCAAAGGAAAACGATCTAATGTAAAAAATCTGAAAAGTATTAGAGCAAAAAAAATATAGAACATGATAGGTAGCATGTTTGTAGAGTCGTTATGAAACTAAATCTGACTAGGGGTGCTCAGATCCAATCCAATCCAAAAAAAAACCGAAAACCGAACCGAAAAAACCAAAAACCGAAAAAAACCGAATTTTTTTGGATGTTTTTGGACCACTAAACAACAAAACCGATCGGTTCGGTTCGGTTTTCGGTTGACTTCATAAAAACCGAACCGATCCAAACCGAACCGAAATATATATTATATAATCCAACTATTTCCCTATATTTAATGCACTAAATTAGAAAGAGAAATTTGTAAGCAACGATGCGGCTAAGCAGAAGAATCGAGACTCACGTTTCTTCTCCCAACGTTTCACTTCTCTCAATTCATCTCCCTAAGACTCTATTAAAGTCTCAAACAATCCAATGTCTCACTCATCTCTTTTTCGTTTCATCTTTCTCTCCCTCAAAATCTCAAACCATATTCCCTTTTCCTTCACTCTGGTGACAAAACTCTTCCCAATTAAGTAAGTTTTTATTTTTTTTCTATGTTTTAATTTACAGTTTTCATGTGTTGATTGATTTAGGTTTTATTCTTTAGTTTTTCCATTTTGATAAATTGTCTATTGTTTGTTTTAAAGGAATGAGCCAAGTGAATCCTTCTGATCATGGTACTTCATCTACTCAAGCTGGTCCTGTTAGTAGTCCCATTGAGGTATCAAAGTTTATTTTTAATCAACTCATGTAATTTCATAGCCTTAATTAAATAATATACCTTGTTTTGCTGCTCTGCTTTTTCGTTTGCAATCTTGTTTTGGGCTATTGAGTGAGAAGTGTGGATTGGTTGTCCAAATAATGTGGATTGGGATAATGCAAGATGTTTTGTTAATTTTTTGAAAATATTTTTTGATATCACTAACAAAGTGTCAGGTTCTACTTTTGTAACCTCTTCTCAATATTTCAATGAACATGTTATGATATTGACTACTTTCAAGGGGTGGATAGAATTAAAGAGTTCAGACAACTTGCTTGGAAAGATGGCTGAAGATATGAAAGCTAAATATGAAAAATATTGGGGTGATGTTCAAAAGATGAATATGCTAATCTTTGTTGCTGTTGTGCTTGATCCTCGACATAAGATGAGGTTTGTTAGGTGGGGCTTGAATAAGGCATATGTGAAGGATGTTGCTGATACTTTGTATAAAAAAACAGAGGAAACATTATACAAAATATTTGATAGTTATGGGCTTTTTGTTGGTCAAGGACAAACTGAAAATCCTGCACATTCCTCTCAATTTAATGAAATGGAACTGGCGGAACTTAAAGCACCGGAGGATGCATTTGCTGCAGAGGTTGAGATGGACATGGATCTTAATGACAACATGCAGAAAAATGAAGTGGATTTGTATCTCATGGAGAATTTGGAGAAGAAAAGTCCTGGTTTTGATCTCTTGAATTGGTGGAAGGTGAATTCCACCAAGTATCCTATTCTTGGTCAAATGGCTAGAGATATATTGGCCATTCCTCTCTCTACTGTTGCTTCAGAGTCCGCTTTCTCTACCGGAGGTAGAGTACTTAATAATTATAGAAGCTCTCTTACATCAAAGACAGTTGAAGCTTTAATTTGTACACAAAATTGGTGTAAATCCTCTCCAGTAGCTGTTAGCCTGTATTTTCGACAGGCATTAATGAATTGGAGTGAGATGATGAAATCTCATTTAATGTATATTATTGCTTTTTAATATTCTCTTGGGAACTGATTCTGACAATAAATCAAGAGAGAATCGAAGCATTTGACATTAAAGATTTTTGACGTGTCAAAACCTGAAAATCTGTCGAATTCGACAGAGCCATGTTTATCCAAATAAACATGTTGGTTCGACAATAACGAATGTTTGTCGAAAATATTGTATATACATGTATATATGTATTGTTTGTTTGTCTAATGTACTGTGCAGGACGGAAGAAGCGTATCCTAGACTTAGCAAAAATATTCAAAAGTGAATAACGTTGAAGGGTTCGCCAGGTGTCCAAGGAATTCAAATTGTCAAAGACACGTGGAGTTCGTTTAGACGTCTTGTAGGTTTAGGCAGTTATTCTGTTCGTCTATAAATATTAGTTTTTCATAAGAGAAACGGGTTCACAATTCACATGCAAATTCCTAGAATATTCAGAGTACCCATGTCAACGAGCGAAATGAATGCCGAAAGGAACATGTACGAATTTGTGTACCAATCTTTGTAAACATTTTTACATTGTCAAATGCAATTTACTTTTCAAGTACTGATTACTTGCTTTCCTTTAAAATTTGTCATTTAAGCTTTCTGCAAATTTAAAGCTTTTCTGCAACTTTAAACATTCTGCAATTTATTTCATTGCATGCTTTACTTTTTCAAAGTCTTTTCTTTAAACTTTATTTGCAATTCATTTACAAGTTTTCTGCAAATTTAAACTTTGAAGCATTTTACTTTAAACCAAATCATTTGACTTCGTCAAATGCTGTTTACTTTTTATCAACTTATCCGATTTAACCCAAAGATATGAATATGTTTTCATCATCTTCCGCACAATCCATATGTCCCAGGATTCACTAGTTGATCCTTCTTGTAATAATTAGACTAGCGGTTGTTTACTAAAAATCGGGGTAAACAAATTGGCACGCCCAGTGGGACATCTGGATTGTGTATTTTTATTTAGTGGTTTTTGAAAAATTTTCTTACAAAATTTGTTGTTTGGTGTTTGTATTTTGATTGTGTGTATATTTGTATATGCGTTTGAGGAGTGGTAAGTCCCTTCCAGTTTTTTCAAATATACCAAAGCGTCCTCGTTCCAGAATGGTGAGACCACCAAACAATCCTAACCCCAACAATAATAATAATAATAACAATAATGGGGCAGAAACAAATCCTGTTCCAAATTCGACAGGGCAACCAAATCAACCAGTATCTGGCAATCCTGGCGCCAATCCTACTGGTGGGTCAACAAATCCTGCCCTGAATTTTACAACTTCTGAAAGTATCCCAAGCAATAATCCTAATGGTGGGGGTACAAACCCTATGATAAATTCCGGAACCGTTGGTGCAAGCGCCAGTGGATCAACAATGTCTGCCACTACTTCAAGTATGGCAGGAGGGTTTGTTCCTCCAAATACGAATGGTGCAATGATGACACAAATGAATGTATCATCCATGCCAACGAATGTATCACACATGCATGGGTACACAGACGGTAGTCAAGTTGGTGGAACACCGTCAAGACCCCCATGGTTGCCCAGAAACCCACAATTTGGAATGCCAACAACGACGATGGCAAACCTGTATAATTGGCCTTCGATAGAAAGTTCTCCCTCATCTTCTGCGATGGGAAATAGGGGAAATTCTCTGAACCTGACAAATAATTCTATGAATGTACTTAGGCAACAAATGGACGAAAGTAACCATGACATGGTGAACGCGTTGACCCAACAGATTGGCACAATCTTCAATCCTGTGTTACAAACAACCAATGACAATTATTTGTTGTTAGCCAATCAAATGGGAAGGATGGCAGACTTTTTTGGTGCTCCTGATGCTCCAAATAACCAAAGAGTTCCTCGTGCAAACCCGGAGACTCAAACAGAAGTCCAAGCCCAACCCGTGCGCATTGAGAGAGAACAGCCAGAACCAGAAGTAATTCTGGTTAATAGAAACCAAGATGCTGATAATGTTCTTAGGAATGTTCGACAAGAAAATGTTGCAGGGCAAAATAACTTGGCCAATTTGGTGGAAAATATCTTGGCCCAGAATGGTTTGAATATAGGATTGCATAGGCCAAATTTTGTGTCAGCCTTGTCTGAATATGTATTGCAGGCAGAATTGCCAAGGGGATGGAAAATTCCCAAATTCACAAAATTTGCTGGTGATACTAATGAGTCTACTGTCGAACACATTGCCAGATATTTGGCAGAGGCAGGGAATTTGGCAAATAATGAAGATTTAAAAATGAAGTTTTTTCCCAATTCCCTCACTAAAAATGCCTTTACGTGGTTTACCACACTTCCCCCTCATTCAATTCATAATTGGACTCAATTAGAAAGGCTATTTCATGAACAATTTTACATGGGACAATCTAGGATTAGTCTCAAAGAATTAGCCAGTATGAAGCGCAAAACCTCAGAAGCCATTGATGACTATCTAAACAGGTTTCGCCTCCTTAAGGCAAGGTGCTTTACTCAAGTTCCTGAACATGAATTGGTTGAAATGGCTGCTGGTGGCCTTGACTATTCCATTAGGAAAAAATTAGATACTCAACATTTAAGAGATATGGCCCAATTAGCAGATCGTGTTCGACAGGTCGAACGCCTCAGGGCTGAAAAAGCCAGAAATTCTAAGTTCCACAAAAAAGAAAAAGTGGCATACATAGAAACTTATGAAAGTGAAAATGAGTTCGACGATGATCAGGAGTACATGGAAAACAATGAGGTTAATATTGCTGAATTGAAACCAGGACCTCCCTATACTTGTAAAATGTTAAGACCATCAAATGGGAAAAATCCCGTCGAACCAAAAAATGATAGATTTGTTTCTAAGACATATACTTTTGACATTACTAAGTGTGATGAAATTTTTGACTTATTGGTTGCTGATGGCCAAATAATTGTACCAAAGGGTTTGAAAATTCCACCTTTGGAACAACGTAATAAAAGAGGTTTTTGTAAATACCATAATTTTTTGGGTCATAAAACCTCACAATGTGTTCTTTTCAGGGATCTGGTCCAGAAAGCCCTACAGGAGGGAAGACTCAAATTTGGCGAAAAGCCAAAATCCAAACAGCAGGTGGACGAGAATCCATTGCAGATTGCCGATGCTGCCTACACAGAGCCCTTTGAGTGCCTAATGATAGAAGCATTGAACCTCACTGAGGGAGGGCAATTGGTTTCTATTCCTGAGGAGGAGTATGAAAACAAAGTGGAGGAAGTATATCCACAAGCTGGAGAAACTCTACTGGATTTTCTTCAACACTGCAAGGAAAATGATGGCGAAGCTACACTGTGTCCTCATTGTAGTGCCATGTTCGACAAGAAAGCTGCTGCAGGCCTTAACAAGTTTTTGCCTTACAGTCAGAACAGAAACAATTGGCCAAGTCAAAGGCCAACTTATTCCAATGTTCTGAATAGCCAACAGGCACCTGTACATCAGAGGTTGGGACCACAAAAATCATTTGTCCCCTCAAACAGGACACCTGTCAACCAATGGGTCCATGGAAAGAATATGGGCTATGGTCAAAGGAATATGGAGAAAGGGAACTCCAGTAACAACAATCCCAAAAAAGATCCTGAATCAAGGAAGTATGATTACAGGAATAATTACAAAGGGAAAAATCCCATGACAAGATCCCAATGGCGTAGATATCAACGCCAGAAAAGAGTGGCTGCTCAAAAATCACAAGTTACTACTAATGATAGTGAGGAGAAGCCTATGCAATTGGCTAAGAAGCCAATGAAAGAAAGGCTAGGAGAACCAAAAGCTGAGTCTTCAACTACTAACAACGTCGAAGACGAGCACATGGAGGCAGATGACTTTTTAGATTCTGAACCCGATCTCGACATAATAGTAAATGTTGTGTCCATTCTGCCAAGGGAGTTCGACGTCTGTTCTGAAATAACAGATGAAGAAGAAGAATCTGGAATGCAAATGGCCCTTCATAGGCCAGTCTGTTACTATGTCACAAGCAATGGTGCTTTGGAGGACCAAATGGCCACATTTGAAAGGCCAGATGAAGGCATGAAAAGTCACTTGAAGCCTCTCTTCATTCAGGCGAAGGTGAATAATGTCGGAATCAACAAAGTACTAATAGATGGTGGTGCCGCTGTTAACCTCATGCCAGAATTTCTGCTAAGAAAGATTGGCAAATCTTTGGTGGATCTTCATCCTCACAACATAGTTCTGTCAAACTATGAGGGCGAGACTGGTTTCTCTTTAGGAGCAATCCAGTTGGATGTTGTTGTCGGAAGCACTATAAGGCCAACCTTGTTCTTGGTTGTGGCCTAAGGCAAATTACAATCTACTTCTAGGTCGAGAGTGGATTCATGGAGTGGGGGCAGTTCCATCTACCCTGCACCAGCGCCTCATTATATGGCGAGAAGATGGAGTAGTCGAAAATGTTGAAGCGGATCAAAGCTACTTCAAGACTGAAGTCCATCATCTGACGAAGCACTCCTTCGACAAGAAATTGGCGACAATTGCACCATGCACTGAGAAAGACTTTGCATATCGCCTAGCAGGAAATGGTCACCATGCAATCAAACTGGATCCCACACATGGTTTCTTGTGGGAGAGAGAAGATGGAAACAACGAGGATGGCGAGTATGAAGGCCACAACTACCCAACTGGGTGGGATGTCAAAGAGGATTACTATGTCTGAGTCCCAAACATGGGCAAAGATTACGGCCTACATGGCTGAAAACAGAATCAAAATGGCTTTGGAAGCCAATGCAGTGTCAGAAAATATGGCTATTGCAGCCAATGACATGAGACTTGGCAAACACAAGCCAGAGCTGCAAAAACTGGATTGCATCTATGATGACGAACCCTTAGGATTTGAGAAAGATCCAATCAGTCAAAGTCACAAGATGCAAGCACAGGATCCTTTGCAGGAAATTGACCTTGGAGATGGTTTGACAAAAAGACCAACGTATATTAGTGCAAACATTCCTCCAGATCTGAAGGCAAAAATGGTGCAACTTTTGATGGAATTCAAGGATTGTTTTGCTTGGGATTACAATGAAATGCCAGGTTTGAGCAGAAAGTTGGTGGAACATGAACTCCCAGTTCGACCAGATAAAAAACCAGTGAAACAATTACCTAGAAGGTTCGCACCAGAAATAATGTCAAAGATCAAAGAAGAAATTGAAAGGCTGCTGAGGAGCAAATTTATCAGAACTGCAAGGTATGTCGAATGGTTAGCAAATATAGTGCCAGTGATTAAGAAAAATGGTTCTCTTAGAGTATGCATAGACTTTAGAGACTTAAATAATGCTACACCAAAAGATGAATATCCTATGCCTGTGGCAGAAATGTTAATTGATTCTGCAGCCGGATTTGAATATTTAAGTATGTTGGATGGTTATTCTGGATATAACCAAATTTTCATTGCTGAAAATGATGTACCCAAAACTGCCTTTAGATGCCCAGGGGCATTAGGCACATATGAATGGGTAGTGATGCCCTTTGGTCTAAAAAATGCTGGGGCTACTTATCAAAGAGCAATGAATTTAATTTTTCATGAATACATAGATGCTTTCATGCAAGTGTATATTGACGACATAGTTGTCAAATCCTCATCAAATGAAGATCATTTAGATCATTTGAGAAAATCTTTTGAAAAGATGAGGAAATATGGATTAAAAATGAATCCATTAAAATGTGCTTTTTGTGTTAATGCAGGAGATTTCCTTGGGTTTGTTGTGCACAAAAAGGACATTGAAATAAATCAAAACAAAACGAAGGCTATCATGGAGGCCAAATCTCCAACTACAAAAAAGCAACTTCAGTCCTTACTTGGGAAAATCAATTTCTTGAGAAGATTTATTTCAAACTTAAGTGGTAAAGCTCAACCATTCTCACCACTGCTTCGACTCAAGAAAGAGAGCGTTTTCATTTGGGGGCAAGAGCAACAACAAGCTTTTGACGAAATCAAGAGTTATTTGTCAAAGCCACCAATGTTAATGCCTCCAATAAGGAATAAATTCATGAAGTTGTATATTTCAGCATCAGATTCGACGTTGGGCAGCATGCTTGCCCAAGAAGATGAAAATGGCGAAGAAAGAGCCATTTATTACTTAAGTAGGGTTTTAAATGATGCTGAAACTAGATATAGTAGTATTGAAAAATTATGCTTATGTTTGTATTTTTCTTGTATGAAACTCAAGCATTATATAAAGCCTGTTGATGTTTTTGTTTATTCTCATTGTGATATCATCAAACATATGTTATCCAAACCTATTCTGCATAGTCGAATTGGAAAATGGGCTTTAGCCTTGACAGAATATTCATTAACTTATAAACCTTTAAAGGCAGTTAAAGGCCAAATTGTGGCTGATTTTATAGCAGATCATTCTGCAATAGAAACTCCACAAAATTATGTAGAATCACAACCCTGGAAGTTGTATTTTGATGGTTCTAAACATAAACATGGAGTTGGAATTGGGATTTTAATCATTTCTCCCTCCAGAATTCCCACCAAGTTCAAATATAAAATTAATGGGTTCTGCTCAAATAACGAAGCAGAATATGAGGCTTTGATAACAGGCTTAGAAATTTTACTGGACTTGGGGGCAAGAAATATTTTGATCAGAGGCGATTCAGAATTGGTGTTGAAACAATTGACAAAGGAATATAAGTGCATAAAAGAGCACTTGATGAAATATTTTGTCATAGCAATTTCTTTGTTAAAACGTTTCGACCAAGTTATTTTTGAACATGTACCTGCAAGTGAACTCCATTCAATAGTGAAACCTTGGCCTTTTAGAGGATGGGCTTTAGACTTAATTGGTGAAATTAAACCAAGCTCGTCTAAAAACCAACGCTATATTCTAGTTGGTATAGATTATTTTACCAAATGGATAGAAGCAATCCCATTGCCAAATGTTGACCAAGAAGCAGTGATTAGTTTTATACAAAGTCACATTATTTATAGATTTGGTATACCTGAATCCATTACTACAGATCAAGGTTCAGTTTTTACTGGACGAAAGATGGTTGAGTTTGCTCAACAAACTGGTTTTAAACTTTTGACTTCTACACCATATTATGCACAAGCAAATGGTCAAGTGGAAGCTGCTAATAAGATCATTATTGGTCTGATTAAAAAGCACATTGCCCAAAAGCCTAGGAATTGGAACAAGACTTTAGATCAAGTCTTATGGGCATGTAGGAATTCTCCAAAGGAATCAACTAACACTACACCTTTTCGACTAACATATGGGCATGATGCAGTCTTGCCAGTCGAAATACACCTGCAATCAGTTAGAATCCAAAGGCAGGAAGAAATCCCAAGAGATCATTACTGGGATATGATGTTAGACGAACTAGTTGATTTAGATGAAGAGAGAATAAAAGCTTTAGAGATGTTAACTCGACAGAAGGAAAGAGTTGCTAGAGCTTATAACAAAAAGGTTAAATCTAAAACCTTTAATGTTGGAAATTTGGTTTGGAAAGTTATTCTGCCAATGGATAAAAGAGACAGAGTCTTAGGCAAGTGGTCACCGCATTGGGAAGACCATTTAAAGTTGTTCAAGTTTATTCTAATGGTGCATATGAGATTGAGGAGTTAGCTCCTGAGAAACGTACTTTGGGGATAAATGGGAAGTATTTGAAGAAATATAAGCCTGCTCTACTCGAAGTAAAAATAGGCGCAGAATAATAATCAAACACGAGAACAAGATGGCAATAATTAAAATTTGCCATAATTCAAAAGCAGAAGAACGACACTGTTTTATTGCAATGAGAGAAGTTCTCTAGTACATCATGGGAATACAACACTACTTAGGCTGAGGCTTAGGTTTGGAAACCTCTGATTCTATTTTCTTCGCTTTATCCTTATAAAGAGATAGCGCTATATCAGCAAGTTTTTGGACCTCAGGTGGATACTCGTCCAGTCTTTCTTCATGTGTCCATAGAAACTCTTCCAGGTCGGAGCCCAATTCTTCTTCCTCTGATTCTGTCAAAATGAGCTCTTCTTTGTTTCTTTCATAGCGTGACCTGTTCTCTTCGCAACGCCAAGGTTCTGTACCTTTCTTGCTCTTCTCTTTGGAGCACGAAGCACCCTTAGTAATGGTTTTTTCCATAGCTTAATTTTTTGGTGAGGTTATTCAATTACTCTGGATGAGTGAAATGAGAAAGAGCATTCCTTTTTATAGTGCCTTCAGGTCTTGTGGGTCAATATAGCCATTAATATGATTCATTTAATAAGTTTCGTTGTTATCACCCTTTTTTTTTTTGACTTGACTGTCTCGATATGGTGTCTTTGACTGCTCAGTTTTTGTGTTGTTGAAATGATGCCAAAAGAATTCAAAGGTTCAGAAATTACCATCGAATGGCGTTCGTTAATTATAAATGGTAAATACTTGAAAAAGTATAAACCAGCGTTGCAAGAAATAAAGAATTAACGAAGAATAAACCATAAGGCATAATCAAAATAATGGTGATCATAAAGGTGTTTGCCACAAAATGGGCATTGTCAAATACAAACCAAAAAGACTTGACAGACTGTTCAGAAGGTAAAATAAAACTAAGAACAAAGACTAAAATTATTACAAGTCTAAAATTGTCTCTTCAGGTCTTCATATAAGCTTTGGAAAGAGGAAATTTCTTTGTCTAGAACCTTGTTCGACTCCTCTAGACCCTGAATCTCTTCATCCACAGCTGCTGAAGCACTAAAGAATTTAATGCCTTCGTTAGCCTCTTTGTCAATTTTGGCTTTGACAGCACTGGAGAGGTTGGCTTTAGCTTCGTCGCGCTTAACCTTCTCTGCATCAACTTTGACATTGAGACTTTGAATCTTCAAAGTCAGTTCTGCAATCTCATTCTCCCAAGCAGTGATGTTGTCATTGCATTCAATGATCTCGGCATTCGACTCTATCTCCTTTTCCAGGCGTTCGACATTAGCTTGAGCAGTATTGGCCTTTTCGACCAATGCAGCATGCGCTTCAGTTTGAGCCTCCAGCTTCAGAGCATTGACTTTCCTCTTCTGAATGGCTTGAGTAAAGCCATTAATAAGATTTTCAAGTTGGATGACCTTGCTAAGAGTGGCACCATCAGTCAAAGGGTTGTGAAGCTTTTTCAAGAAGCCCAAGTGAGAAAATGCACTACTGGGGTTCGCTTCAATTAGGGCAAAGACATCTTGGTTGATGTAGTCTGTGTGCAGCTTGAGAAGCAAAGAATCCTGTCTCACCGTCGAACTGATCTCTGTATCAGAAGCCGTCGAACTGCTATGATGGGAAGCACCTTTGCTTTGTTCTTTGTTACCTTTGCTTGAAAGGAGCATCTTGAGTGCTGCAGCAGGATCAGAATCCTTCATAGCAATGAATTGCATCTCTGATATTCCAATGTCAGCAGATAACTTTGATGTTGATGAAACTGGGAGTATTTCAGAACCTCCCTCAGTAGCCTCAGGCATAGAATTATCTTCATTGTCGAGCTCCATTTCGACATCAGTGTTTTCTGACGAATGAGTGGATTCAGTATGATCCATGGTGATAGTCTTTTCAGAATCAAGATTGATGATCGGAATTTCTTCAGTGCCTGGTTCCTCGTCATTTCCATCTTGATTGGCCTCAGCATCATTGGTTCCAATGCTTTGGGCTAAATTTTCTTCATTACCACCCTATTTAAAGACAAAAAGAATCAAGTCTTAGAAGTTATAATGAAGATTTATTCATGTCACAAAGTCTTAAAAGGTGAAGAAGATATTTTACCTGAACACCAGTGACGGGCTGTTCTTCGACAGCTGGTGGTGGTTGATTTTCGACTGGAACGGTTGGGATAGGAGATTTACCTTCTTTCTTTTGACTTTCAGAAGGTTTAGATTTAGACTTAACCTTCTTCTTCTTCTTCTTTGGCTTGGTTGGCATGCTTGCCTCACTAGTTTCGACATTGGCCTTTCCTTTGTCTCCTTGGCTTTCTCCACTAGGAGCAACAGCATTTGTTGTGGTGGGAACATCATCAGCAGGCTGAAAAGAATTTGAAATTGTTAACACAAAATTCTATTTGAAGCCAAGGCAAAGTGCCAAGGAAATGTCGAAAGGACTTACTGTGGGTTCATTAATGGTAAGAGCTTTTTGTTTCTTCTTCTTGGTGGCCTCTCCAGTCTCGTTCGCCGCCATTAAATTCCTTTTTCGAAGCTGCATTTGAAATCAAGAAGAGTCACAGATATGTTTGTGAAAATGGAGATTCAAAGACTAAGTTACTTTGAAATTTGATACCTTGGCCCCAGTATTGGGCAGTGATTTCTTTTGAGTTGCAGCAGGAGTAGTGGTGTCTGTCGAAGTGGTGGTTTCCTTGGCTTTGGAGGCACCTAGTGTCGAGACAATGGGAGTTTAAGCGTCAACAAAAAACAAAAAAAAAATTTACAAACATTATAAAGCCACACTTCTGAATCACTCAAAGCTACCTTTGCCTTTGGGAGTCTTTTGTTGTAAAGCGTCGAATCCAGCCTCTATTGCTTGCAGAAGCACATCATCAGTATTCTTAGCGTGCTTCTCATAGTGTAAGCTCCACCAGGTGGCGAATTCGTAAGTGCAGAATTGAGAAATCTCAAAAGCAACAGGTGTGAGCTTATAAGATTTTTCATCAGCCAGCTTCAAGCGACGCTCAAAATATTCGACAGACATTCCAGAATTGCCCAAGACGATCTCATCTTTGTTCTTGAACAAACTTTTTGGCCTGAATTGACTAAAGCCAAATTGGCGAGCAACTAAGTTAGGTTGGTACCCAACCAAACCTAAATGCCTTCTTTCAACTCCTTGTCTGGAGGATAAGATTGTAGGGTTCAAGAACATGGTCCAAACGTTGTTCGTATCCTCTTCTTCATTTGGATTGGTTGCAGGGAATGGCCTTTTAAACCAATCAGGCCCGACAGTCCTTTTGACGAATGGAGTATTCTTTGGAGTAATTTCGTCAAACTCAAGGAGAGTTTTGAAGTAGTGAAGGAAGAGTTGTCGAGTGGACAAATTTGTCTCTCTATACCTCAATAAGGCTAACCTAGCGCCTTCTGATTGTCGAGAAGCAACAGATGGTTCCATATAAGAGGGTAGAAAGAGTTTGAAGTTTGACTCAAATGTGGCATTCAGCCAAAGTTGCAGAAGCCATACAGGTCCAGAGAAAGAGAGTTGTGATCCTTTCTCGATCTTCTTAAGCATATCACTAGCTTGTCCTAAAGAATCATAAAGGGATGCTAGGATGAATCTCCCTAAGGCCACATCTAATCCTTGGTGAAGCATGATGGCGAGGGGAACGAGTCTCTTCACCACTTGTAATGAACTAGTGCAAAGGACAAAATGTGATAGCCAATAAGTCAAGAAGGCTATATGTTCGTCGAGAGACACATCTTCATCGCTTGTGTCATGAAAAGTTTTCAGAAATCCTGAGAAGGATAAGACTTTGAAGTCGAATTGGTGGTTGATGGTAGTGTACTTGGGGTCGAAAGTGGGTCCTGTTGGTCGTAAGCCAGTAATGGCAGCAACGTCGAATAAGGTTGGGGTCATCATTCCTGCCTTAAAGTGAAAAGTGTTGGTAGAGCTCTCCCAAAAGTGAAGGGCAGCTATGAGCATTTCTGCATTGTATTTGGGTCCCTCTCTCGACAGCTGAATCAAGTCGAATATACCACTCTCTTTCCAGAAAGTAGCATATTGCTTTTCGACTTTGTTGAGCCATTTCAAATAGCCCTCACTAACTACAGGGGCAGATCTAAAAGCCCTATAGCCTGGTTCAAAGAAGCTCATGTCGAAGACAGAGTTGGCGAATATTTTTGGTTCGCAAGTAGAGTAGAGAGGGAAAATGTTACCTATGTCTTCATTGAAGTTGTCGGATGAAGGAAGAGGGCCTGCGAAGGCAAGAGTTTTACCTCCAAGCTTGTGGGGAATCATCAACTCTTCTCCCCATATGTTGTCTTCGACGGAGGTCATATCCGGCTCCGACACAAACTCTGAATCATCAATGATAATAGGTTTCTTGTCATCAACAGCATAAATGATCACGTTTTTGGAGGAAGAAGATGAAGCCATTGTTGTTCTTCGTGTTCTTGGTGTTCTTGAGGAAGATGATGATTTGACAGAAGACAAACAGTCAGAAATCCAAAAAGCTTCAAAACAAGCTTGTTTCTTGCTCAAATCTGAGAACAGAAACAACGGTGATGAACGAAAATGCTGGACGATCACGTTTACTGGTTTAGATCTCGCAAAAACGCAAGAACTTAGCAAGATTGAAGGGTTTGTTTCTTGGTTTTTCTCAGAATGCGTAAGGTTTCTCTATGAAAGGGAAGCGAAGAGTTTGAGGTTTCAGAAAAAATGAAAGTGTGAAATACGTTTTCTATTTATAGGCACTGCATTTTGCATGTATCTGGTAACTGAAACATCACCACTCTTCCATCTCAACTATTCTGATCTTGCCACGTGTCCCACTACTAAGCTAAAAAGTTGGAGATCATGGTTTGTGGGGATTGAGGTGACAGTTATAAATTTTGTCATGATTGACAATGACTTGATGTGACGTTTACGCCGTCTTTGGTAAACGTGCAGAATTGGAAAAGGTGAATATCTTCAAAACTGCCATTTCTTCCTTTAGTATCCGACACGCAGTCGAAACTGGCATTTTTGAGGGGGCAATTTGTTAGCCTGTATTTTCGACAGGCATTAATGAATTGGAGTGAGATGATGAAATCTCATTTAATGTATATTATTGCTTTTTAATATTCTCTTGGGAACTGATTCTGACAATAAATCAAGAGAGAATCGAAGCATTTGACATTAAAGATTTTTGACGTGTCAAAACCTGAAAATCTGTCGAATTCGACAGAGCCATGTTTATCCAAATAAACATGCTGGTTCGACAATAACGAATGTTTGTCGAAAATATTGTATATACATGTATATATGTATTGTTTGTTTGTCTAATGTACTGTGCAGGACGGAAGAAGCGTATCCTAGACTTAGCAAAAATATTCAAAAGTGAATAACGTTGAAGGGTTCGCCAGGTGTCCAAGGAATTCAAATTGTCAAAGACACGTGGAGTTCGTTTAGACGTCTTGTAGGTTTAGGCAGTTATTCTGTTCGTCTATAAATATTAGTTTTTCATAAGAGAAACGGGTTCACAATTCACATGCAAATTCCTAGAATATTCAGAGTACCCATGTCAACGAGCGAAATGAATGCCGAAAGGAACATGTACGAATTTGTGTACCAATCTTTGTAAACATTTTTACATTGTCAAATGCAATTTACTTTTCAAGTACTGATTACTTGCTTTCCTTTAAAATTTGTCATTTAAGCTTTCTGCAAATTTAAAGCTTTTCTGCAACTTTAAACATTCTGCAATTTATTTCATTGCATGCTTTACTTTTTCAAAGTCTTTTCTTTAAACTTTATTTGCAATTCATTTACAAGTTTTCTGCAAATTTAAACTTTGAAGCATTTTACTTTAAACCAAATCATTTGACTTCGTCAAATGCTGTTTACTTTTTATCAACTTATCCGATTTAACCCAAAGATATGAATATGTTTTCATCATCTTCCGCACAATCCATATGTCCCAGGATTCACTAGTTGATCCTTCTTGTAATAATTAGACTAGCGGTTGTTTACTAAAAATCGGGGTAAACAGTAGCAGCAGAAGATATTGAAGAGCTTCTAGAGGAGTTGGAAAATCTTGAATTAGGTAAACAACACCGAATAAAACCGAACCAACCGAACCGAAGTAAACCGTATAAAATTGGATCGGATTGGATCGGATATTTTTTTTAATCATCCAAAAACCGAACCAAACCGCATGCTCTTTTCTCTTTGGATCGGATCACTTTTTGTCTCATAACCGATCCAAACCGAACCGCGAGCACCCCTAAATCTGACCAGTGGGTTTCTGAAGTCGTGCACGGAGAATGATCAGGATCATTGGGCCCTCTTCCTTGCGATTCTTGCAGTATTCCATGAACTTGGAAGCAACGGTTTCCCAAAGTATACAGTCCATTATAGTTCCACTGCCAAAGTATGAAAAAATGTACTAAATGATGGAATATACATAGAATGGTATAAATAAACTGTAATAAAAATAAAATTGTACCCCAAGTCTTTGATTCGAAATGAAATGTTCAGTTTTCCGGTAGTTGCAGTAGTTTGAGCAGAACCAATTTCATGTACAGCACCAATGACATATAATGATAACATTAAGTGTTAAATGACATAGTTAATGTGTAAATTAATGATATTATATGCGCATGTGTAAGTGGAACTTACCAACCAAACCATCTTCACGAAAATTCATAGCTTTGATATCCTCATATTTCATGAGGTTAAAGAAATAAGCAGGGATATTTGGCATTTCATTTGGCTTGACTGTTGTCCCAGATAAGAATTGCAACTTAAATGCATGAGGAGTTAGTTTAAACTTATCGTCATTGCGTTGAAGCTTGAAATTGCTGATGCTACATGTCTTGAGTTTCATAAACTCAGCAATTTCATCAGTCCTTTTCTTGAATTCTTCATGTCCAATGACAACATGTATAGAATCACCCTAGTAAAATAAATAGTTATATTATCTAATTTATAGATATACCGATAATATGTAAAACGTGTTATTGATAAGTTATTGAAATGTAAAAACCTGAATATCTCGAATAATCATTTCAGCATATTCTTTGGATGATTTGATTGTAGTCAAGAAATCATCAACTTTAACAGCAAGTTTCCAGAATTCTTTTGTGTCATTCACTTTGCTAATCTGATCAAATGCTCTGGACATGGTTGGAGTCTGCTTGGAAAGTGAACATAAAAAAGCAGTCAAGTATTTTTCTAAGTATCTAACTTTATTAATTTGCAGAAACATTGATTTTTGATAACTTAATTTATCTATAAGTATATATCACTTCTTTAGTCAGATCTGAAGTATGAAATGGTATAACTTCATTTATCTATAAGTATATATTTAAATTTAGTCAGATCTAGTGGAAACTGATATGAAATAGTGATGAGAAAAAGTGATAAACATGAAGGAAAAATATGAAATCCAAGTTAAACATCCAAAGTAACTAATTTAATAACATGTGGAAACTATTGAAGTCTCTAACTTCATTATAACATTCTAAGTATCTAAGTTCATTGATCTACATGAAGCCATTAAAGCATATCTACATTAAGTATGAAGTATAACTATTTAAAGACCTTGTATATGAAACATCAACTAAATGCAGGAAAGAAACATAAAAACGAAGAACATATGATGAGCCCATAAATGTTAAAAACGAAGATCTAAGGATTATTAGAGTTTAAAGCTTACTTGTGTTCTTTCCTTTTCCTTCAAGTCTGATAAGTGTTGTGAGGAAAACAAAATAGAACAATGTTAATGAAGGAAATATTATGAAAATTTATGTTTATGTAAAAAATTAAGTAGAAGAAGAATAATAGAAACCTTACTTCTTCCTTTGGTCTTCTTGCAGATAAAATGAAATGAAAAGTGAAGTGGAAAGCTGTTTCAAGTTGTATATTAGATTAGATGTATTGGAAAGCTAATAGGTTAATAGCTTCATGTAGTCACATCCATCAGGAAAAGCCAAGGTAAGTCAACAAAATGTCTACTTACTTGTACTTTAAGTCAAATTGTAGTGTAGTTAGTCAATATTACCCCTAAGAAAGCTGATGTGGAAGCTGAGATTAGAAGGTTAGAATAGATAATTTCTTATTATCAAACTAAAGTAGAAGTTTATGTGAAAAGTTACTATTATCCCTAAGAAAATTGATGTGGAAGGTGAACAATGAGAAGGTTAGAATAGAGATATCCTAATTATCTTTCTTTCTTAAGTTAATATTAGATGGATATATATAATATAATAACAAGACGATTAAATATTAAGTAGTCACCATTTTGTCAAAATAATAAAAATAAACGTTACTTTTTTTTTCGATAAGATAAACGTAACTTTTATAACAATATGTTTGAGTTTGTTTTATTCTTTTTGCTCTGCTAGGGTTTTCTTGAAAAAGTGTAGAGAATTCAATCGTGCTGATGATCACTAGTTTATACTAGTTTGATTGTTGCAAAGATTGATAGAATCTCTCTGCGCGTTCAAGTATCCTTTCTCAAGTTGTGAGCTTTTCTCGTATGAGACTATTATTTTTTTGCTTTCTAGCATCCCTTCTTGACAGCAACTTTACAATCAAGTGCTGCATAACTCATCAATGGCACAACAGAGTGACAGAAACAGTATACACCAGAATGCTATTCCAATCATCGAACAACTTTCCCTCAACGACGAGGACGGCGAATTGGAGATAGAAGCCGATAATGACGCGCCACAAACGCAGAAACAGTTCTTCTGTCTTGTCGAAAGATTCCTGACAAACAGGCCTATCAAAGTCAAGACTATGATGAACAAAATGGGGGAGATTTGGCAGCCAGGTAGAGGAATGGACATTGAAGAAGCATATCCAGGACTGTTTATCTTCAAATTCTTTCATCAAATTGATGTGCAGCATATCTTGAAGCAAGGCCCATGGTCCTTTGATAACCACACGCTAGTTTTGAACACCCTTTTGGATGACGATGATCCACGAGATGTCCCACTGTTCAATATACCTTTCTGGATCCAAGTACACAACCTCCCAGCCGGTTATATGTCTCAAAAAACCGGAAAAAATATTGGAGACTTTATCGGAGAATTCTTGGAGTACGACGAAAAGAATGACAATTGCTCATGGCGGAAATACATGCGGATTAGGGTGTTGGTGGATGTCCGCTTACCTTTGAAGAGGCATAAGAAAATCAAAAAACAAGGAGATGGAAGCAAACTGGTGCAATTCA
Source organism: Trifolium repens (assembly GCA_030408175.1). Classification (NCBI taxonomy): domain Eukaryota; kingdom Viridiplantae; phylum Streptophyta; class Magnoliopsida; order Fabales; family Fabaceae; genus Trifolium; species Trifolium repens. Next base: position 54,792,941 of record CP125851.1, read on the forward strand.
AGTATGAGAGGCTAGGAACTTTTTGCTATGTGTGTGGAATTTTAGGGCACTCAGATGCTAAATGTCCAAAACTTTTCGAACATACAGAAGGCGAGATCAAGAGAGAATGGAGTCCAGATCTAAGGGCTGAGATGGGAAGGAGACAAGGCGGCGAGTCACGGTGGCTCCGGCATGGAGGAGATCCGGACTGGGTGGCACCAAACCCAGCATTAATGAGCCATTATGGTGGTAGCAGCAAATCAGGAAATAATGAAACCAGTAATAATGAAGGAATAAGTGCAAATCATGGAGAGAGAAGGAATGGAATGAAACTTGCAGATATATTCCGTACACCAGCTAATTTGTTTCCTAAACAGTCAGAGACAAATAATCATGCAGTTAATATGGAAGAGAATATGGAGGAAGATGATGATGAGGCATTAATAATAGAAGGGGATAGGAAATGGTCTAAAAAAGCAAAATCTAAGGAACAGATAGAGCAAGAATTGCTTGTGCATGAAGGAAAGGGCCAAATGAGTGGTACATCAGAAATAAAAAGCAATCATAATCAGCATTTTTTAATGGCCGGCCCTGGTGGGGCCCGCCAGGGATAATGAGTATACTTAGCTGGAATTGCCGGGGCCTGGGCAACCCGAGTGCAATTCCGACACTACGTGACCTCGTTCGGACGTACCAACCGGACGTTATGTTTCTCTGTGAGACATTGGTACATGCTAATAAAATTGTTGAAATAAGAATAAAGTTGGGTTTTGATGAGGCTTTTGCAGTAGATAGAATTGGGAGGAGTGGGGAACTTGCTATAATGTGGAAAAACAAAGTCAAGTGCAAAATTATAAATTACTCCCAGAATTTTATAAATGCTGAAATTAGCTCTGACAGTTGGAGTTCGTGGAGATTCACTGGATTTTACGGTTACCCAGAACATGATCGCAGGAGAGACTCTTGGGACCTTCTCCGCTCTCTATCACAAGACACATCTCTACCATGGTGTGTGATGGGTGACTTCAATGATATGTTGTCAGCTGAGGACAAAAGAGGTGGTACAACTCAACCAAATTGGCTCATAAGAGGTTTTAGAGAGGCTGTACAAGATAGTAGACTTGTTGACTTACCAATGGAAGGTTATCAGTTTACGTGGACAAAGGGTCGTAGAGTACAAAACCCCACAGAAGAGAGACTGGACCGTGCTCTTGCAACTCAAAGTTGGTTAGATAAATTTCCTCAATTTAAATTTATCAATGCCATAGCCGATAGATCTGATCATTCACCTATCCTTCTAAGGCTCATTCATCAGACAAAGGAGTTCAAGGCCAGAATCTTTAAGTTCGAAAATGCATGGTTAGACGAACAAGACCTCAATGGTGTAGTTCAAGATGCGTGGATGAAGGACACGCACGATCCTTTACTATCCAAACTGAAACGCTGCACTGAAGACCTCGAGTCTTGGAGCTCTAAACTCAGGTCCAGATTTACAAAGTCTATAGCGGAATTGCGGGAAGAGATGGAAAGAAATCAAGACACCACTAGTGAGCTATGCGTACAAAAATATCAAACAGCCAGAGACAGTTTGACCAAAGTGTTAAAGCAAGAGGAAGACTATTGGAGACAAAGAGCCAAGACTCATTGGCTAAGAGATGGGGACTCGAACACTAAGTTCTTTCATGCTATAGCTTCAGCTAGGAAGAAACGGAACAACATAGCAAAGTTGATGAACAACAATGGGGATGTGATACAAGATCAGGATGGCATATGTACCATAGCAAAAGAGTACTTTGACCATTTGTTCACACAAGGCACACATACTGATGAGGAAGTCACCAGTTTAATGCATAACCGTGTCACTAGTGAGGATAATATAAGTCTAACCAAGGACTTTGTGATTGAGGAATTTAAGGAAGCTCTTTTTAGCATGCACTCGGACAAGGCTCCGGGACCGGATGGTTTGAACCCGGGTTTCTATAAACGATTCTGGGACCTATGTGGAAAGGAAATTTACAATACAAGTATGCAATGGCTGAGAAGAGGGAGATTCCCAGAACACTTGAATGACACCAATATTGTGCTCATCCCCAAGGTAGATAACCCCACATCCATGAAAGACCTTAGACCAATATCATTATGCAACGTGCTCTATAAGATTCTTTCCAAAGTGTTGGCCAACAGACTTAAACCGCTCCTCAACAGGTATATTTCTGCTGAACAATCTGCTTTTATTGCTGATAGGTCTATTCTTGATAATGTGATGGTGGCCATGGAAACTATACATCATATGAAATGTAAAGTAAAAGGTAAAGTAGGGGAGGTGGCTTTGAAAATTGACATTAGCAAAGCATATGATAGAGTAGAGTGGAGATATTCATTGAATGTTATGAGAAAGATGGGTTTTTGTGAAAAGTGGGTTAAGTGGATTAATATGTGTCTTGATTCAATTCAGTACTCAGTGTCAGTTAATGGTGAGAGTGTAGGGCCTATTACACCAGGAAGAGGTCTTAGACAGAGTGACCCTTTATCACCATATTTGTTCATCTTATGTGCAGAGGGGTTAACCACTTTGATTAAAAAGAGTGAAGGAAGAGGGGACATTCACGGTGTGAAAGTGTATCGAGGGGCCCCAAGTCTATCGCATCTGCTCTTTGCTGACGACTGTTTCCTTTTTTTCAGGGCCGATATCAGAGAAGCTCAAAGTATGAAGAAAATTCTAAATGATTATGAAGGAGCTTCTGGCCAGGCGATTAATTATGCTAAATCAGAGGTCTATTTTAGCAGAAACACTCCTGATACTATCAAGAATCAAATAACTGATATCTTAGGAGTCACTGAAGTTATGGGCACAGGTCGCTACCTAGGGATGCCCTCCATGATTGGTAGAAATAAGAGGGCTATGTTTGGCTATCTTCGTGATCGAATGTGGAAGAAGGTACAAAGTTGGTCAGGTAAACATCTTTCTAAGGCAGGAAGAGAAGTGTTGGTGAAATCAGTTGCTCAGGCTATACCAGCCTATTGTATGAGCACAATCCTTCTAGCGGAATCCTTAGGAGATGAACTAGAAAAAATGATAAACTCCTTTTGGTGGGGCTCGAATAAATCGTCGGGTCGTGGAATAAATTGGTTGAGATGGGAGAAGTTAGCCATGAGAAAAGAGCACGGAGGAATGGGGTTCCGACACTTCTACGGCTTTAATTTGGCGATGCTAGGGAAGCAAGGTTGGCACCTCTTAGCCAACCATGATACTATATTATCTAGAGTCTTCAAAGCTAAATACTATCCTAAGGAGGGATTTCTTGATGCTAAGTTGGGTCATAACCCAAGTTACGTTTGGCGTAGTATCCACGCGTCCCAGGTAATTGTCAGAAGCGGGCTGAGATGGAAAGTGGGTAATGGTAACAACATTAATGTTTGGAAACACCCATGGCTGCGTGATGAGAACCAAGCTTGTGTTACTACATCAATGGTCACAGGCATGGAAGAGATGTCAGTAGCTGAACTCATTAATAACAACACCAGGACGTGGAATCATGATATCATACAACAGATTTTCAATCAAAGAGATGCAGATGAGATTGTAAAAATTCCGCTTAATTTAACACACCTAGCTGATGAACCGGTGTGGAGGTTTAGCAAGAACGGTATGTACTCTGTGCGCTCGGCTTATTATCAGCTGATGGAAAATATTATTGACAATAATCATCTAAAAGAGAATGGTAATTGGAAGAAATTATGGAAGCTACAAGTCCCTAATAAAGTAAAAATCTTTCTGTGGCGTGTGCTAAGAGGATGCTTACCTGTCCGTAGTAGGCTAGTTGACAAAGGTGTGCGTTGTGATAACAAATGCCCCCAATGTGCAAGCTATGCGGAAAATGAATGGCACTGTTTCTTCGGGTGTACAGCAGCACAAGAAGTTTGGAGAGAAACAATCATGTGGCAGCAAATTGATGCAGCTACCATGAATGCAATTGGTTTGGTTCCTATGCTGTTCAAGATGTTGGAAGAGTTAAATAGTGATGATCTCTCTCATATAGTCATGATTCTTTGGACTTTATGGTGGAGAAGGAATCAAAAGTGTTGGCAAGAAAAATTCCCATCAGTTTATGAGGTGATACGAAGAGCTTCAGACACATTAAACGATTGGGCTAAGGCACAGCAGCAACGCAAAACTTCCAGCAGCAGCAACACTGTTATGTCAACCTATACATGGTTGAAACCACCTGCTGGTGCGCTGAAATGCAACATAGATACAGCCTGCTAGAAAGATCAAAATATATATTGTGTAGCAGCATGTATACGGGATGCGCAAGGAAGGTTCGTGCGTGCTTATGTAAAACGGTTTGAAGGCTGTCCGGAGATTGCAGAGGCTGAGGCAATGGGTGTTTGTGAAGCACTTCAATGGATGCATAATAGTCACATGTCAAATATCCATGTGGAAACTGACTGCCTTCAAGTAGTGCAGGCAATAAAAACAAACTCTAGAGATTGTACTGAGTTTGGGAATATTATTAGTATGTGTCGAAGTCTAATAAATATGAATCAAAACTGTCAGGTCAGTTATGTTAGAAGACAAGCCAATCGAGCAGCTCATGACTTAGCTCAGGCAACTCGTTTTTTTGCTAGTCCCCAAGTTTTTAATTATTGCTCACCTTGTATTGAGAATATTATTATGAATGAAATGCACTAAGTTTGCTTTTGTCAAAAAAAATATATATATTAAGTAGGAATATATTTTTTGTTGTATTGATAAAGTTAAAAGGTCAACGCTTCAACTAAGCAATATATAATTTTTTGGAATTTATTTTTTATATAACTTGTATAATTTATTATTTTACGAGGCCTCATAATAATTTTTTTTTGAGACAATAATAAAATTTATTATAGAGTTCTAACTGTTAGATAATAAGACTTTTGTTATTAGACTTTTATGGTAGCTAGATTAGTCTATTAAGTATTATTTGTAATTCTTATTTTGTTAAGCAATGTCATTATGATATTATTGAAACCTAGCCGTTTTATCTTTCTCTTATTTTGCATCTCTGATTCTAATATGATATCGAGAGCATGGCTTGACCCACCTTGAATCACTTGCTTGCTTTCGCTGTCGAATTCCCAAAAAAGTTTGGGAATATGTTTATAGTATTTGTTTGATTCTTGCTTGGTCATATTGGATAATAAAAGGTGTCCGTTGAGTCTCTTTGTTTTGTTTCAGTGAGTTTGATTTGTTGGTTAGGTTTTAGTTTGCCAAAGTCTGATTCGTATTAAAAAACATTGGAATGGTGGTGGCTACGAGTTTGACGTTGTAGAAGTATATGGTTTTGCAAATTGAATTGGCTTATCCTTATGTGGAATTCATTGTGACTCTTTGAAGGGTGTATGTGAAGGTGTGTGGTTGCCGCTACTTGTGTTTCTTCTCTCTTAATTGGTTTGTTTTGTTTGATCGATTCAGTTTGGCTTTGTTTGATTATGCTCCGTTTAGTTTACTTTGTTGCGGTTTGGTGTGTTTTGTTACGTATGGTCACAAAGTATGTCCGGTGAGAAATACTCACAATTGAATACGGTGAGAGAATACTCACATTTGAATCCAGTGAGGGAATACTCACATATGAATACAGTGAGGGAATACTCTCAATCTGAATCCGGTGAGGGAATACCCACAATCTGAATCCGGTGAGAGAATACTCACAATTGAATCCGGTGAGAGAATACTCACATTTGAATCCGGTGAGGGAATACTCCCAATATGAATCCGATGAGGGAATACTCACAATCTGAATCCAGTGAGTGAATACTCACATTTGAATCCAGTGAGAGAATACTCACAATCTGAATTCAGTGAGGAAATACTCACAATCTGAATCTGATGAGGGAATACTCACAATTTGAATCCGGTGAGGGAATACCCACATTTGAATCCGATGAGTGAATATTCTGAATTCGGTGAAGGAATACTCACAATCTGAATCCAGTGAGGGAATACTCACAATCTGAAATTTGAAGTCTAAAGCTGAATCTAAAGTTTAATATAATATTAGTTTATTTTCGGGGTTGATTTTGTGACAAGCTCAAAGTTTAGTAAGCTTTAGCTTGAGATTGGGAAAAACTCATTGAATTTCATCATTTACCAAATGATGTTGAAATTCAAATAACCTATTACAGCAAAAGCAATTTTGAAATTAACTCATTCAAAGAACCGAACACTGTTGCATAAGTTATACATATCTTTTCACAACCGTAGTTTATTTTTTGACATCAATATCAATTCAAGTGCATTGTAGAAAAATACTTTAGTAAAATTCTTTATTATTATTATTATTATTATTATTATTATTATTATTTTCTTTTCATTTTTACATTCGTTTACATTATTTTTACCATTTATTTTTCGTGTAGACTTTTCCCACTGTCTTTGGTGATTTTTTTAAAAATCATCAATATAAGTTCCTAATTATTTGTGGAGATGATCACTACCAAGAATTTCTCACTCTTATTACCAAAGACAATTCTTCAATCACAAAATTAGGACTTGCATGCAAAAATGTTTGCAATGAAAACAATTTCACGTTGGTCGCCGGTGACACAATTAGATTTTAAGTTTGTTATCTGTTCTGGATACACCAAAAAAGTCCCACATCGCTTGATACTCGAGACAAAGGGTAGTTTATATACAACACCCACACCTTTCAAATCAACCGAGGCGCCTTTCTACAAAGGATAAAACCATGACGGGTCAACCCCAAAGCGGACAATATCTCGGAGATGTGGACTTGAGGTCGGATCTGAACATTATCAATGATCCCTACCTACAATAGAAGTGCTTGAATTTTCTCAATATTTTTTTTTTAAAACTTTTATCCTACGTATTTAGTATTTACCATTGTGTGTTTATCTTGGCAATCAAATAATTTGTGTTTCTTCGGTTCTTTTTATAAACTCTGCTTTATAACGCGCATTCCGTGCATCAAAAATTTGTCGGAAGTGGGTTGAATAAAATTTAACAAAAATATATATATATATATAGTAATTAGTTGCATGTTCGAATCCGCATTTATCTGCTAACTAATCAATACGTTGATGTTTTAGCTAATATAATCGTTCTCTGGGTTATGGTGGTGTTTTCTTTAGGTTATGTCCTACTAAATTTGACAGTTTGTTACATGGTAAGATGTTATGTGAATTTCAATCCCTTGTAGTTAATTTTTTCTATGGTTAGAGACCTTTTATGTAATAAAAAATAAATAAAAAATTGCACTAAAGTAGTAGTATTTTTATTTTCCCTCTAAACTGTACATATCTTATGAAAATTCATTGAGACAATTATGATGCGAGTAAAATATTACTATAAGAGAAGTATTATTATAACACACTTTTGTGTACACAAAAATGACATAAACACTATTTATGCAAAAAAGTGGAAGATAAAATTTTTAGTTTGACAAAATTGTCCTTTTTTTGTTAGCAAAATGACAAAAATACTCTTATTTATGTATTGTGTAAAATAAAGTGTGTTATAATATTATTTCTTATCTTATAAAATAGACCTTGTCAACAAAATTTGATGTAACTCTCAAAATAAAAAAAATGGAAGTAATGGTCTATAAAGTTCAGATACGTGACACGATACCGATACGATATCGATACGAGAAAATTTTCAAATTCTCCGATACGATATGGTTGTGATATGTTATTTAAAAAATTAAATTTAAAATTAAATATATAAATGCACAATATATAACATAACTAAAATCGATAATGATAATAAATTATGATTCAAATTACTCAAAATAAAAAAGTGACAATTACATATCTTAAATTAAGTACTACCCAAAAAGGACATAATTAATATTATTCAAAAAAACATCTTAGTACTATCCAAAAAAGACATAGTTGATTATCCATAAAGAACATCATACTTCAACATTCACAACTTAAGAGAAAACACAAATTGTATCAGTCTTCTCTCATTCGTTTCCATCATCAAAAAACATTAATTACCTGATACTTCTCTGATACTTGTATCAGAGAAATATCCGACACATATATGACATTTATTTTTAAAAAAATAATATTAATTGTTTGATACTATTCCGATATGAGTATCATAATGTATCAACAAGTATTAATGTCAAATACATATCAGATACGATACTCGACCATTTTTGGAGTATCGGGAGTTCATAGGACTTTATCAACTGGAAGGTGGAATTTTATTGAAATATTTAAATGTAGATTCCTTTATTATGAGATGGAAAAGCAAAAAAACAAAAAAAGTAAAAAGCTTTGATAATAAAACGTACTAGTAAATAAAAGTAGAGTTGATAGAAAGAAAGGAATTGGAAAGAGAAAGTTTATTTTGACAACCGATTAGTTGTCGGACAACTTTTATTGCACTATTCATTTACTTTTTCAATTCTTTATTGTATTTCGGATTGCGTGCATTGAGTGTGTGGTTGTCCACTAGTTGTCTATTTTTGGTTGTCAAAATAACATGACTCAATTGAAAACAACCAAAGTACAGTAAACACAAAAACAAAACATTTCAACTACATCTTTCACTCTTTCTACCTTCCTTCAACTGTTGTTCTTGTTTTTCTCATTTCTCATTCTCCAACCAAATCTCTGTGTTTCTTCTTCTTCCTCCACCAATGTCTATCAACACCGAATCTACTCCGCCGCCTCCTGTCATAGGCAAAATCGGACCTTACACTGTTTTCATGACGCCGCCATCAACTCCAAAACCCTCTTCTAATCCACTTCCTCTTCATTCCCCAACAACCATCAACAACAACAATGCTAAGATCGCTCCTCCTCCACCTCAGATTCATAACCCTCTTCCCAAAAAAACACTCTCTTCAGATGCCTCATTTCTCGGTTTTTTCAAGAACGCTGTTACCAAGGTTCAAACCGGTAATTGCTTTACTCTTTAATAGTTTATCGATTATTTGAATTATGAAAATGAGTTGTTTAAAAGTGTGATTGTGAAGACTGAAAGAGTGAGTGACTCATCTTTTCTATTTTTAGAATTTTTATTACTTAGATTTGATTTACTAAATACAGAATATCCATGTAGCTTAACAATTATTTTAATGCATGACTTAGTTTGTTGGGAATTTTTTTATTGATTTTTTTTGGTAGTTTGATTCAGGTTTTTGATTAATTAATAATTAAATCTTGTTTATTTTGCTAATTAAATGATTTTTTTTCCTATATTACAGCTCACTCAAGTTTGGATGACCATTTGGCTCGTTGGTTTGGGTTGAATCAGTCAAAGTATCAGTGGGCTCTGGATGATTATTATGAGACCAAGGCAACGGTAAGCTATTAATTTGATATAATCCTACTAATTAATTAACACTACAATACTGCTTATTATGCTTATAGAATTGGATTATCTTCTCTACCAATTTTGATGTGATTTCCTCTGATTTCAACATATAGCCATGTAATTAGTTCGACTATTATTTGTAGTCTTTCAAATGAACTTTTGTTTGATCAAATGTTTTTCTGCGGAGTCCTGAAATCGCAAGTGTATGTTTCACTATGTTGCAATGTTTGAACAATTGTACTTTCATAAAGAATGTTTAACTGGTCTAAAAGTTGATATCACCGTTGTCCTTGTTTTTGGTAAAAATGAAAATTTCATCTAATAATTGAAGTTGGGATTATTATAGAGTTGGAGTTATGTTCATAAGTAAAAGAGGATTAGGGATTGTGTACAAGTTTCATACACTGACTTGTTGATATAGGCCGTGCTTGGATAAACAACTTAATCGAGCGCTTATCATATAAGTGCTTATTTATTAGCTATTTCTATTACAAAAGATAAAATAAAGTCAATCGGTTTTCATATGAGCCACAATTTGTATTCATAAACTACCACGAGCTTATGTAAATAAGCTGAAACAACTTACGAACAGTCTCGCAAATGTTTATCCTGGTAAGTAAGTTCAAATAACTCAATCCAAATAGGTTGGTCATAATGACATAAGTAAGCCTTTAAAGTTAAGTCTAACCTCGGGCCACATGCTTTATGTGTAAGTTACCCTAAAAGCTAAGATTTTAAGCTAAAGAACATGTTTAATTAAGGGCCTTTTCCCGTGCTTTAAAATCAAGTTAGTGATTATTATCATTGTTATCTTTATTTGGCTAATTGATGCCCGAGTAAGCCAAATTTGAGTTTTATCAAACTAGAAAGGACAAGCTCAGTTTCAATTTTAACAACCAGAGAAGATAAGGATTAGTGAATGACAATAATTGATGCGACGATATGGGAACTTAGCCATTCTAGAAAGTTGAATTGTGGTTTTCGTTCGCAGTATTTTATTCTACTGCTAAATGGGTTACTATCGTGTCCATGGTCGATTTTATGTGTGTGCGAGCATGGAAGAGTTTAGAAGGTTATACAACAAATAAAGATGTGATGTATTCTTCTTGCATCATTACCAACCATAAAAATAAATCATGACACAAGTATGCATATTACATTACATTACATTTGGTGTGTATTAGCTTTATTCAGTGTAAAATTTGATTTGATTGTAGGAAAAAGGAGACCAAAAAGTGAAAGAAATGTCGAGCAAAGTACAAAGTGTTTGATTTGCCTCGTGCTTTTGGTAATATTTACCTTTGCTTCGCATTACATAATAGTACATATTATCTTTGAAATATTTGAAGGACTCGTTTGACATGACAATCGGTATCGTTATGCAGGATTTAATCAAAAGTGAGATGTGAAGACTCTTGCTTTGAGTATATTTATACCTTCGTATTTACATGTGGAGTAGAGAAAATTCCTCTGATATGTTCAAGAGTTATTTGTTCTACAACCATTGATCTTCTGATTCAATGTTTTGTTCTTGTATTGTATTGTAGTTTTCAGTAGTGTTTTTTATTTTCCTTGCCTTGGAGCTGTTTTTGTATTCATATACTTGGTTAAGGAAAAATATTGATAGTTGCTTTCTCATGATGGCAACGTTATCTCCAAAACATTTTGTATGGCTTATGAATTCCTATAATAATATAGGGCAGTATCAAAACAAAGGGTCTGATTTGGATCATCTGATAATGTGACTGTATCTAATTTCTCATTGTCTACCTTTAAAATTTGGATCGGGATTGAATGCAAGTCAAAACTGCGTATCGGTGGTCATCTTATTAAGATCTGGACCATCCGACTAAGAAATAAGACAAATGTAGATGTTCAGACCGCATGCAATTGGCATCTCTAAGCTTAATTTATATTCGATTTACAGATAAAATTTTAGAGTGATGCTTGATTTTAAAAATAATGACAGGAAAGTTTCTCTTGCATTTTCACTTGTAGTAATTCAAATATCCCATTGCTAATTATTTTTGAAACATATCTCAATTTTAGGGAAGTGTAAGAATTGAATGAAAAAAAAATCCCCAGGTCATTTTCTTTGCTAGAAGCTATAAATTTTTGGGGCCTTGAACACTGTAAGTCTGTAACACCGTTAACAAACATATTTAGTTGTAATGTGATTTGTTTATTGATCTGTGTCAAATTTCATAAGATATAAACAAACAGTAGTATATAGTTTGGTGAGATATACTAAGATAATTAAGCATTTCAACCCTTCATAATTTGTTAATTTAAAGTATTTTAACCATGTGATTATAGATTTTATTCCATGTCAACGTCTATGAGTATATATGTCTTAACAGGGATCAGGATTCCCTCCCGTGGACCGTCGACTGGAGGAGGGCTAGCTAGATTTTGACCGTCTATTTTAATAAAAATAAAAAACAAAATTGTATGATTAATAAAATTAAGGGTCGAGATTGAATTGGAGGAAGGAAGAAATGTATGGGAGAGAATTTGTCCTCCCTTAACAGTGCCAAGTATGACCTAAAATATGCCTTAAATTTAATTAAATTAAATAAATTTCAAATACTATTATTATCTTTAATAATATATTTATGTTTTATTAGGTTTTTTTTAGTACAAATGGTACTATACCTACAGTTCGGGATTAAGTACAAGGAGTACTTGACCCAAACTAAGTATGTTAGTGAGACAAAAAACAATAACTTCCAAAACCAAATCTACATCTATCTTAAAATACAATCCGTTGGAAATGTTTTCCATTCATAAAAAGAGCAATCAACCCACTTTTTTTTTTTTTTTTTTTTTTTCCGCATAACCACTTCCAAGAGTGCAAAATGATTCCTTGAAAAACATCATCCATGACTGGCGCTTTCGCATTGAAAATCAAATCGTTTCTTGTTTTCCAAATTGCCACACAACCGCATGCCATACCGCCAAAAGACCCTTAAGACGCTTTCCATTTCCCCTCCCAACATTGAATTTTCCAAAAATGTGTATCGGGTCCCGTGGGACTAAACCATTCCAACCAAGCCAATTAAATACTTTATTTACCCCATAAAGTCGAGGCGAAAGCACAACAACCAAAAATGTGACTATCCTTTTCTAATTTATGTTTTACTAGTGTTTGGTCTAACCGAACAAGACTCTCACAACATAACGAACTAATATTTGAATTTCGACAGATTTGTTCACATTAATGTTGAACAATTCCTCGAAAAGAGTTACCAGTATATAATGTTGGTATACAAAGAGATTTTTTTACAACAATTATAATACTATGTGTGTCACATTAATATCTTTGTATAGTGAAATTATATTGGTCTGAGTAAAACGAGATTTAAATCTCTTGAATAAGTTTTGTGGATGAAAAAAACACAGGCGAGAGAGAAGACTCCACTAAAAGTGAACATCAAAGTTCTTTATTAAAGATTAATCATTGAAAAAGTCGACAATTTTTTAATTTTTTTAGTAGCGGAGCTTGGCCATTTGTGGAGTTCAATTGAATTATTCACCCAAATATGCAATTATTTTTTTTAATGAAATGCTTTGAGTTTTTGATTGTAAAAAAAAAGAACTTAAGATTTTACCAATAGAATTTTATTACAATAGGAGGTGCATAAATTAAATCTAGAAGGTGGTGGTAACATTTACCTAAAAAATAAAAAAAAAAATAAAAGTGAAGTAAAGGCCCAAACCCTTATATGGTGCTGGGGCACATTGCATACACCAACTTCTTCTTCCCTTGGCACTTCCTCTACTCTCTGTCGCCTCCATTCTTTTTGCCCTGAAATTCACACACTTCAAGTTCCATTCCAAAACGCTGCGTTTCGTTTCACTGAACAACCAACCAACCAACCATGAGAGGAGGACAAAGCTACGTCTCATGTCCTCCATCATTCTCCAACGACGCCAACCGTCTTCTAGTCGGTTGCGGCACTTCCGTCGCCATTTTCAGCACCGCAACCGCCTTACAAGTTTCTTCCTTAGAAGGTCACACTTCCACCGTCACCTCCGTCGTCGTTGTTCCTGGTTCAAAGATTCTCAACTACTGTTGGACCTCTTCTCTCGACGGAACCATTCGTCATTGGGATTTCTCACTTCTCGAATGCATCAAAAAAATCGACCTTAACCTTCCAATTTTCTCCATGGTACTAACCCTATCTTTCTCTATTCAACTAGCATATTCGTTATTATAGCCCTAGTACTAATTATTGTGTCATTTTGTTTGAAATATTTTAGGTTATACCTTCATTATTATCCATACCAGAAGAAAGTAGTGGAAACAAGAAGAATGTTTATGCTTATGTGTGTATGCAAACTGAAAATGGCAAAGATAACAAACCTAAACTTTGTACTGCACAGATCAGGAAGTGTAACTTGACAAACTATAACAAGCTTTCCAATCTTACCTTGAAAGAGGTATAACTATATTCTAGTGTTTTTCAATTATTTAGGGTTTCTTGTGAATGTACATGTTGTAAACGATAGTGTAATCTTATATTGATATTTTCTCTAATCAGAAGTAATTTGATTTACCGTTGATCCTATTAAGGCCCTATCTGGATAAACAATTTCTTTGCAACTTATAGTGTACACTTTTGCTATGATAATTGATAAGTGTTTATGTATAAGCTATTTCTATATCAAAAGATAAAATAGAGTTAGGTTATAGAGGATGAACTTATAGTGAATAATTGAATTTGTAGTGGTTGTTAACATCAACGGTTGAACTAACTTATAAATATGAAATGACGTAAAAATGATATGTTTAAGTAATATTTTAAGTTTTTTCAAGTAAGATGACATGGGTAAAATTGAGAGAAAAATTGATAAGCGAATTGAATTAGCTTATCGAAATAAGTTGTAATCTAGTAAAAATAAGCTATAAGCTCTCGAGAAAAAAATGTCACCAAATGGGTCTTTTTTTGTTTTATGAGCTTGTAAGCTGTAAATTTGGCATTGCCAAACAGGGAGCCTTAAATTGATTTTCTATAAGCTATAAGCTGTTTTCATAAACTATCTTAGAGAGCCTTTGAAAATAAGCTTAAAATAATTTATGAACAATGTGATAAGTTTTTTTCACAAGTTTTCCCAAACATTCTCACAAAATTTATGCTAAGTTGTCAACATTTATGAGAATATGATTTGATTATTATGTATGATTGTTGTTGCATCAGTACATGAATGTTTTTCATTCTATGACAGACTAAACGGCCTCAACCTTTGACCATTAGTCCCTGTGGGAATTTTTTGGGCATAAAGGACAAACGGAAACTTCATATATGGAAAATTCCTAAAGTAGACTCTGATTCTGCTGTTTCAAAGAAGATTACGCTGCATCATACAAAGACCTTTTCAGTTCTTGCATTCCATCCAACAGAGAGGATAGTAGCTGCAGGTGATTTCACTGGAAGAATTTTAATTTTTCGAGGATTTGGTGCTCAGAACTTTCAGGAAAATGGGGAGTTGTTGAGCAGAACATCAATCACCGATGAGGAATGTAAGCCTGGGGTAAGAGAAAATGATGATGCTGAATCATGCTCCACATGGCATTGGCACTCCTCTGGAGTGAATCTTTTATCCTTCTCTTCGGATGGAGTCTATTTGTATTCAGGTAAATCATGTCTGGAATTATTTATAAAAATCCATTGAACTGGACAATGATTGTCTGCGAAGATAGAAGTAGGTTGTTTCGAATATAATTCTTTTGTGTTCTGTTCAGTTTGAAATCTTTTCCGATTATCTTATGTGGACTTCAACTTGTGTACTGCGTGTTAGGCTTGGCATGTCCTATATTATTTGATGGCGCAGATGCAACAAATTTTTGCTCCAATTAGGATTATTTAATAACTTAGTTAGTAGATTTCTTCACTCTTTAGGGTTTCAAGTAACCGTTCAAACTGTTTTGAATAATGGGTATATGTTAATTCTTAAACACCTAGTGGGAACTGAGTTTTTCAATAAGCAGAAGCTGTGCTAAATGGATTTTAGATGACGTTGATGGTCAAACTGTCTTATCATTTCTTGAGCTGAAAACTATTGACTTTTCGAATATAAATTTTATTTGTGTGGCATAATGATGTTATAATAGGTGGGAAGGAAGGAGTTCTTGTGTTTTGGCAGCTAGACACCGGAAAGAAGAAATTTTTACCAAGAATTGGATCTCCGCTTCGGTATTTCATAGATTCTCCGGATCCTTCATTTTCCTCGGTGAGGCTTACCTTTGTGTAGTCAAACATATGGCTGTTAGTCTATGGGTATCACCCAACAGCAAACTAGCTCTTCATAATGTTTTAACTAATTAAGGGTCTGCAGATATCTTGTGCAGATAATCAAATTCACATTTTTAAGATATCTTCTATGGAAATAATGAGGTCTATTTCAGGGATCAAGGTTGGTTTCTATATTTGGTCTATTCATATTCTTACTTCTTGTCTTAATTCCTAATATATTGAAACATCTTAAATGTTGATCATCTGACTGTTTACTATTTTTTTAAAACTAAACTATTGATCATCATAAGCAGGAATGCAAACTTGCATCACATTGGTCACTTTAAATGCAATATTTGATTTGACGAGTGACTTTTTAATTCACTTCCACAATTAACTGTGCTGAGTGTATATGAAAACTGTTATGCTAAATAGACATTTGCCTTTTGAAAATGATCAGTGAGAAAACTGATTTTTATTTTATCTATACATCACATGTGTGTATTTTGATCACATGCACATAAAATGCATCTGTTGAAGCTTTGATACAACCTTTACATTCACTTTTTTCCAGCCCCCTTTGTCTTCTCAAGAAATATGTGAAAGTATTTCTAGCCAAGCTGCCTTTGACTGCACTTCTGGTTTAGTGGCTGTACAAACTGAGAATTATGGCATCCAATTCTACAGCTTGTTTGCTAATCGTGGACTTTATGAGGTAATAGCCTGATGCTCAAGCTTCTTTTTGAAATTATTAAAATGGACTGATCCCCCGTCCCTAAAATCTACTAAACTAAAAGGGTTTTTTACGTTTTTTTTTAAACATTTTTGTTTTAGTGAAGTTAAAACAAATTTTATATTACAACTGATTTAAGTTGCACCTAGTATCTGTGTACAAAATACCTTTGTGTCTGTATGCAGAATTTGTCAACATCCTCAAACACATGGGATGTATCTAGTAGAGAACCTTTCTTATGCTAGAACGAGAGGGATAAGACTTGGCCAATCACCCATACATGGATAATTGAGATTTAACATTATTTAAGGGTCACATAACCACTTAAAAAAGTTACATAACCTTATGTTTTAATCATGACTACTCATTGTTTGATCTAATGAATATGATTCAGGCTTGTTAAGGAGTATTTAATATGCTCTATCAAATGTTTCATTGTACTTAAAACAGTCAATAAATAATTTGTTTTTTCAATGTAATAAATGTTTTTCGTTTCATTAATTTACTTTCATTTCTTTATTCTAAAAACGCTCCTTAGATTTGCCTTTAAACTGCGATAACAACCTTTTAATTAAACACACTGGTATTAAAATGTTGAAGTTTATTGCTTTGCAGATTCAAGTATGTGAAAGAAATTATCAACCAGTTGACGAGGTCACGGTATGTGAATTTGCCCATTGCTTTAATATGATATGCTGACAATCTTTCATATATTTGAGCATTTGATTGATTGCTACATTTTTTCATTGAATAACGTGGTTGTAGGTGGTCGTGACCATGGTGGAACTGTCTGTTGATGGTTCTATGATGGGTACCGTAGAAGTCAAGCTTCCTGAAGAAGGAATAGGAGGTCTTATTTGTTTGAAATTATGGGATTTGGACTCAGATACCAAACGATTTTCTATGTCCACTCTTATTTATGAACCTCACAGGTATTTCCATGTATTATTTGAACAAGAATTATAAGAATGTTTGTCATTGTTATATTTTTAGTTTCAGTCTTTCAGATTCCCCACGTAATGTAAGTAGCAGTAAGTTAGTAGAATGGCATGGCTCAATCTGGTTCAGTACTGTGGTTGATTTTTTCAACCAAGGTGTAACTTGTCAGAATCACAAGCTGTATGTTAGATGTGCTGTGTGTGCATTCAGATATATTAGAAAGTGGATTTGACACATTTCTGCTCATTAACAGGGATGCTCATATTTCCGGGATTGCTTTTCATCCGACCCGTCATATGGCTGTCAGCTCATCTTATGGTGGAGATTTCAAGGTATTTTCAGATAACTTATTTTAAAATTTTTGTATTGTTTAGAGATTTTTCTGGTGACATTTTTTTTCTTCTTCCAGATATGGGTTTGCAGGGAAGAAACTCAGCAGAAAGGCCAGACCCATCAGAATTTTAGTTGGATGTGCCATGCTGTTGGGTCATATAAGTATAAATCCTACTTTAATTGCTTGACTTGATATTTTCTTTTGTAGGCTATAGAGTATAGATATTAGATAAATAACAAAAAATTTACTAACAAGGTTTTCCTTTAATATATGCAAGTTTCACCAACCCCAAGTCATCTCTTGCCTTTTGGACTGTAATAAAGTGGTTAATGTGTTGAGCACATTTCTTTCTTAATAAAATTGTAGGGTTAGCTTAGCGTTGGTGTGTATATTCTCTATTGAATTTCAAGATTCCTTGCATTTTATATTCCTCTATCTACTGTCATTTGGCCCCTTGGCATGTCTTCTGTAAAATTACTCATTTGCATAATTGAATACTAATATTAATCTTCAGTAGGACAAAGCAAAAAGATTATATAGCTTCTGATTGCTTCTGTTTGAAATCATGTTACTTTTATAATATGACTAACTGATGATGCTGTTACTTCACCCATTCGCAGAAATAAAGCAATGAGAGCTGCTGCTTTTTCAGCCGACGGTTCTGTGCTTGCAGTTGCAGCAGACACTGTTATTACGTTGTGGGACCCAGACAAGAATGAGCTCATTGCTGTTGTAGGAGAGTCTCCATCGGTGAGATTTTTTGAACCACCAATCATGTCTATTTGTATTTGTGTGTGTTCTCGTCTCATGTGTTTCTTCACATGAAGATGTTTCAAATGTGGTCCATTTCAACAAATAAGACATGCCAGCTCTCCACTCAGATGCTTGTGAAAATTCATGCACTATTGCTTGTGTGATTACTGATTAGTGTTTGGAATTTTCATGAAGATTATGGTTACTATTGGACGCAGCAAATTCTGCATTTATTGGGTCTTTATCTTGCAGCATGCACTAAAGCATCAAAAGGATTATAAAAATAAATAGAAAGACAGAAATCACAGCACACGGGAAAATAATTTCCTTCTGTTATATTTTTAGAATATATGCCTATGATTTGACTTCAGATTTTAGGGTCCATTAATTTATACTGTGCTCTGCCTTCTTGGTCTAATTTTCTTTGTTTCCAGCCAATTGGGAGACTCATCTTTGTTGGAAAGTCAGATAATCTTCTTTCTGTATCTCATGGTTCTACACCACAACTGTCTGTTTGGAGTATGTCCAAGTTAGCTGCATCATGGTCATACAGGCTTGAAATAGAAGGTTTGAAGAGATATCCCAATGATTTTTATTTTTCATACTCATCATGCTTTAGTATGTTCCATTTAATTTCAATTTCGGAAGTTGTGATTCAAGTTTTACCCTGTTTATCTTGCAATACTATGCTTAGATACTGTGTTGATGTATATTATATTGGTAAACAATTTTCACTTTCGTTATTCGTTATTGATCTGACAGATTTGTTATTCATATCTATGCAGCTGTTTCGTGTGCATTAGATTTATCATATTTTGCTGTTATTGCTCTCCTTCCCAAATCAAATGAAAGTATGTTTAAAGGTGATGGAATAATCTTAGTATTCAACGCAACAGATCCTACTCCCATGGCTTCCTGGTCTGTATCAAAGGTATTGTTTGCTTACAAAATCCTTTATTTCTATGAAAAATTCTGACTACAGGCTACCAATTAACTATTCAATCAAGATTGAGATGATTTTAATGGGCGTTGTTGGTCCTTTTGAAACTTTGTTTTTTTGCAAATATATTTAACGAAAAAAAAGAATAGGATGTTAACTTTTTTGTTGCATTTTCTTTCATGCTCTCTTTATTCAGGCCAAGGGTGGGAGTATCGCTTTTCTTAAAGGAAAACCATATGAACTAGCAGATGGAAAATCATCACAAACACTGCTTGCATACTTAAATGGAGATCGCGAGTATGTCCTATTTGATCCATATGACAAGGAAGCACGTGAGCTTAATATGACTATGCAGGATGATCTTGTTGGGCTTGAAGATAATGGTGGGTTGTCTTTGCTTCTTCTACTGTGTTTTTTTAGATCAGGTTTTTAACTGTTTTCTCTACATATATGGAAGAACTAAAGAAGTCACTGCTTCAATCCTTCCAATATGTTATTTTATTTCATTTTTAAAGAAAGGAAGGAAAGAACTAATTGAAATTAGTCAGTCAAAATGTAAAATATTTCCATTTTTTTCTTTGTGATCTCACAGTACTTGTTTAAAGATTTAGCTTTTCATTTTTCCTCCTCTCCATTATTTCAGGACAATTTGGATACACATCAATTTATGGAGAGTTACCCACGTTTGATTTAAAAAGGAACAAGGCTTCATCGGTTTTCTCTGGTGCATCAAATAGGCCTTGGGAAACCATATTTAATGGGTCATCATCACATATGTTGCCACCCCTCACCAAATTGTGTTCTGAATTTTTGGAGTCTCTGCTGGAGAAAAGGACATCGATTGTAGAATGACATACTACATGCATGGATCCCTTATTGTAGGATATTGTTTCTTTGGTACCACTTACACTCAATACAATAGAGCTGAAGTACAAGGGTTGGGCCTGAAGTTGAGGTACTTGCATGTTCCCTATGAGACAGGTGTAAACACTGCCTACTAGCTACTGCAGATGTACAATGCCACTTGATGGGAACTGTTTGTATTGGTTAGCTTATGCAGAAAGAGATTGGACAACTAAAGGTTTCAGCTTAAATGGTTTGTTAAGACTGCCCAGTGTACCAGAGAGGTCCCCCACACCCCAAAAATTTTGGTTTCCTAATTATTTTAAGTTATATATATTATTTAGTTATCCCTTATTGGATGAAAATTTTGACAGTAACTATTGTGGTTGACTTCAGAGCCTTTTAAAATGATATAAGCTTGCAGTGTAACAATCTTGTAGGCTTGTGATACTGTGAATGAGTCTAGAATCTAGATATAGTGTAGTTGGAAATGCTATGGAAGATACAGTTCATGTAACAGTATTGTGAATTGTGTTATATGCCCATTAAGTGTTTTTTCTGCATCCTATACAACTGCTTTGTTGTTTTTACTTTGACATCATTTTTATATCTAGTTTACATTGCAATTACAATTCCAAAGCTCTTTCTTTTGAAGGAGTCTGCATCAAAGGTAGATGCAATAATGAATAAAATTAAGTCATCATATTGTTCCTGTAGTGTACAGGAATGGGTGGATGAGATAAAGATGGAGCTACAGAAGAAAGTTCTAAAGGGAAGAGGAGGACCACCTAAGTGCTATGGTTTTATTTTACGACAGCACACAAGTGACCCTCTGTTTGATGTTCAAAATTCCCAGTGACCCTCTGTTTTATTTTTGATACTCACAAGCTTCTACTCAATTACATTTTTCATCCACTGTTAACTACTGTTAAATTAAGCAATTGTACTTTCTGATATTCAACAGGATTTTTTTTTATTATTATTAAAAACCTTCAAGTTAGTAGTATTGAAATAAAAACAGAAGTTAGATGCTTTGATACCACTAAGACTTGATATTAATTATCTCACTTCCAAAACAACTTTTTGAGTAGCGTTTCAACTAACAATACATAAATGCCTCTTTTATAATTAATCAACTTTAAAACAATGCAGTTGCCGACGGAAAATTCTACCACTTCAGCTGCGGCTTCTTAACTGTTATTAATTTTATGTTTTATATATACCAGTTCTTTTGATAAAATTATTCATCATCATTTTTTTTTTGATAAAATTATTCATGTTTTTTTTTATAATACGTTAATAATTTATCTATTTCATTTTATATATTTCTCTATATGAAATAAATAATTAAAAACATTCACACTGAAATTCTCTATTTTTAGTGCTTAAGTAACTAGGTCATGCAAGTACACAACTTTTTAAAATTTTTAACTATTTTTTTTTCTTAACTATTGTTTCGGATTAACTATTGTTTCGGAGCGCTGTTTAATATTTTTCTTTTTTGTAAGCATTGTTTTTTTTTTTTTTTTCATTTTACAATGAGGGTGTCTATTTACTATTGCAAATACTATAAGAGTATTGACAAAGCAATAATTGATGTTCTATTAAATTTTGAAAATGACAATAAACATATGAATAATTTTTCTGCAAATAAAACAATTAAAAAAAGAACATAAGGTCTCTGTCCAAAAAAAAAAGAACATATAAAGTAGAAGTATTTTGTTTTTTGTGTGTTTGGAAAAAACATTTCGCGTTCAAGTTCCAACCAAAAGCTACGGTTGGTAGCACCAAACATACTATTTATATTTTATACTATTTCATATTGTCATTATTTATTCTATGTTTTTTTTTGAAATTCAAACATCTTCATTCACATAATAGAAGAATAACAAATTACAGTAGAGTTAACTAGTGGAAAGGCATAACCCAACCAAGACTTACAACCAACTTGCATAGCATAACCCACTTGCATAGAATTGATTTTAGTATTTTTAGTTTGTTTAAAGTAGAAATTGTTATGCTCTAGAATTGATTTCACATTTTCACTTTAAATTAGAAATTGTATCTTTTCATTTTAGAATTGATTTTGAGGCTCCAATTATTTGTTCAATCCACTTTTACATAAATGTATTCAAACATAAATCATTTTATTTTCAATTTAATTAGAATCAATTCACTAGGAATTAATTTTTTTTCACGACAGAACCATACGTCATAATTTTATGTTCTACTTCATCCTTCTTATTTTTGTATACACATATGACACTTTAACATATATTAAAAATGGGAAATATTAAAGAGTGTGCTTTAGGGCACTATTTAAAAATTTTAAATAATAATTTTTTATGAAAATATACGGAGTTAATGTATTGAAATTGAAAATTAAAATGTTTAAGTTTTTGAATAAATAATTTCTTTGAATAAAATTCTTAAATAGTGTT
This sequence comes from Trifolium repens, assembly GCA_030408175.1. NCBI lineage: Eukaryota > Viridiplantae > Streptophyta > Magnoliopsida > Fabales > Fabaceae > Trifolium > Trifolium repens. The sequence continues at coordinate 54,815,470 of CP125851.1, forward strand.
ATGGGAACACTCATTAACAAGATCCATTAAAAAAATGGAAGTGTAATTAATGTTTATATTTTTTATAATTTTTTTGGATCAGTGGTTTTTTTTTAATCAATGTGTATATTTTTATTAACTAATAATATATTTAAAAAATAATAATAAATACATCTAGTGATATGAATTACTAGGACTTATATTTAGGTAATTATTTTTAGGTAACAACAACCCAAAATAATATGATCTAGACCAAAATCTATGTTCCTAAGAATGCTTGAACCATCAATGGACCACTTTTGGACACATGCATTATACTAGCCAATCTTAGACTCGCCCTACCTATTATTGTCACCCTAGTGAGCCCAAAGATATGCAAATTACAATGGTCATGCATGAAGGATCGATGTTGAGGGACAACAAAAAAGAACAAAATTATAATTCTTATTTTCTTTGTTCTATAAAAAATAGAAAACCAAAACAAGTTAATATTTTTGTTTTGTTTTGTTTTTTGCGTGTCCTACAGAAACTGAGAAGCCCTCCCTTGTTTGAAATGAATGCAGTGACCGTGACTAATAACAAACGTACTAGCTAGAAAATGAAACATATGAGAAAAATGTTCTTTTAACCTCAAAATTAGTATATCAAAATTTGTATGTCCACGGATATGGTGCATTGGTGCTTAATTTAGGAGTATGCATTAAAATTGTGCATGTGAACCCTCCAATTGATATTTACAGTATTAATTAATGTCATATGCTTATAGAACTATATGACAGCTCTAACGGGCCATGCAATTTCCAAATAAGGAGTTATGATTAACATATCGCATATGGCAACTTGCATGACAGCCAAGCCAACAAATGCATAAAACTTGTTTGATTGCTGCATTGCATTGTTATTTTTATATGATATGATTAACTTGAATGCAACAATAGTTGCACAAGGTGACTAAGCCATATGGCCTAATAGTTATTTCCCACATTATTATAACAGGAATCAGTCATTTCAGCTTTGATTTTAGCTAGATTTCCAAAACACTCAAGATATGATTTTTATGTGAAATATTTTTATATATATATTATTCTTAGGCACACTCATATAAGTAAAAAAAGAAAATTAAAGAGAAAACGGTTAAAGTTAAATCATTAATTTGATGTGACCATTTTATTTTATGTTTTAAATTATTTTGATGTATATGCCTAAATCTTGTATCTATATCTTTATGCTTAGAGATGGCAAAAAATCCGTACCCGCAAACGGGTATGAGACAAATAGATTTTAACGGATATGTGATTAACTAAAGGAAAATGAGAGCTAAAAGTGTTTTATGAAACATGAAATTGACTTTAACATTAGGTGAAAATGATTGAAATTTCATTTTGTCTGCAAAATTGATTTTAATGTGAAATTAAAATTTATAGTTTAACTTTGTTTTGGATTGGGCTAAGTCCAATCCGCTAATCGACTGGATTACTACGGAATGTGCTATGAGGATGTCCTAGGAGCAAATCTGGTGATCTCAACGAAACAACATGATAGTGATTAAATGTTGATCAATTGATCACGCTGCTCAAGACAACCTAACAGACTTAATGGATTTTACCTAGAAAACCGCTAGAGTACATCATATCATATAAACAATAACGCTTGATCGAGGTTAAGAGTACCCATTGTCTATAAACCCTAAAAACCTCTCACCCTTAATCACAACCCGACTTGATTTTCAAAGTGTTTGTAGGGACGCCGCCTCATCTGAAGAGTTGTAGCCGTCCTCCACTATGCTTCCATCACTTCGAATGATGATCTAAATTCACTTTGGATCAGTCTCCAAACGTGATTTTTACATTCAAAGCTTCAGTTTTTTTTTTTATATAAACAAAGCTTTGCATCAGAAAGAAGGCAAACCACTTTTTAAATCAATGCATCTAAGTATAAACCGCTTCAAATTTAATTTCTTTTTGACTAAAAATAAACCTATGTTTAGTTCCACTTTTGTACATCCCAAAATCATGTTTCTTTTAAGTCAAGTAATGTAACAAAGAAAGAAAAAGAAAACTACAATCTACAAATATTACAAAATGAGCTTGAAAAATGAGACATCATATATGATTATGAATTATTTATAGAAAACATCTCCATGAATTTCATATTATTTATTGTCAAATGAGTGGACCATTGATCCAATTTCCTTTGCCTTGATTAGTCACATAAAGAGTTTATATACCCGTGAGTAATTTGCACGCGAAAACTGTTGGGGATAACACCCACAAAGATGAACAACAAAGAACACTAAGAAAGAATAGAGAGAACTATGAATAAAATTGAAGAGAATAAATTAAGGGAAAAGTTCATTATTATTTTATTAACAACAACGACACCTATATATAGGTGAAAATGTACAAGATAAGGAAAGGTAACTTGAATAACAAGTTACTAACAAAGTCTATCCTATGTAACTAACTAACAGAAAAATTACAGCTGTACATAACAAACTAATCTAACTGTTAAAACAGAAAACATAACTGAACCAGAGGTTCAGAACTTGTGAGGTATCAGAAGCTATGCTTGTTCAGAAGCTGTTGCTTCAGAACCTGTCCCTTCAGAACCTGTGCCCTTCAGAAGCTATGAAGGTCAGAATCTGTGTTGAGAGTCTAGTGACCATCAGAAGTTGTTTGCTTCAGAGGCTGTTTGCTTCAGAAGCTGCAGAGCTTGAATTACAAATTCAACACTCCTCCTTAATTCAAGCTGCCAAAACTTACAGCTCTCATTTCCCTTCTGAGCACCAGAAACTAAGTGATTTCTGGTTTGTTGTCAATCTTTAGCACACTTGTAATATCCTCAATGATACTCATTTCACTGAGAAGTGAATGTAACCAATTTGCTTGACATGCAGCTAGAGAACCTGCTACATATTCTGCTTCAGTTTTTGCCATTGTGTCTGTAAGTGTGATTGATGCATTACAGCCAACCATTTTGAACCTTTTCAAAATGTCTTCTGCATATTTCTTTCTCTTTGTAGCCTCTAACCAATTTGAATCATTCATGGCTTGATCCAAATCTATTGGTTTAGCCTCTACCAACATGGCTTTTTCAGGCACAGATGTCACATCAGATGTTGCAACATCTTGGTGTACATCATTACCACTCCAGCTCCAACTCTTAGCCTTAACAAACTGCATATCTCTACATGTAACCATCTTGTTTCTTGTTGGAGAATACAATTTATAAGCTCCAGCTGAGTGATAACCAAGGAAATTCATTGATTGACTTCTGTCTTCTAATTTCCTTCTACAATGTGTTGGCACATGCCTTAAACATAGTGACCCAAACACCTTAAAGTGACCTACACTAGGCCTCACACCAATCCATGGTCTCACACCAGTCCATGCTTTATGTGGTGTCTTGTTCATTAACTTCTTTGTTGACTTGGCTACGCAACACTCTTTGCGCAGTTGCCTTTGAACTTTAATCTGAGGAGGACCATTCACTATCTTCTTCAGATTTAACAGGTTCAAACTCCTGAAATGGAAATGGCCATACCTGTGATGCCAAACCCAGTTCTGACTTTCATTCACAGTTGGGACAACGCACTGATGTTCCAACATGTTCAACATCCTGAAGGTTTTGTTGTTGGACATTGGAGCTTTCAGGATCTCTCTATCCTTTGCATCAACTAGCTTCAGCTCCTTATCATGCATTTTCACTGAGTAGTTCTTCTCTAGTAATTGATCTATACTTATCACATTACTCTTTAACACACCAGTGATACTAGCTTCTTGTCCATCATTTCTCTTCACCAAGATACTTCCAATCCCTTCAGAAATCACTTGACTGTTATCAACAGTTGCAGGTGGGCATTCTGCTCCAATGGCTTTGAATCGAGTCTTGTAGGTTCTGTTCTTACTCTGAGCTGTCTTGAGGATCAGTCTCTTCTTAGAGTCAAAGAGTTGTAGTGTCTCATCTTCAATCACTATTTTGAAACCCTTTGAAATCAATTTCCCTACACTCAACAAATTACATTGCATTCCAGGCACAAGAAGAACATTTTCAATCACAGCTTTCTTGCCATTTGACATCTCAATCATGACATTCCCCATACCTTCTGCTTTGGTGAATTCATTGTTGGCAAGCTTGATCTTTATGTTGAGACATTCATTAAAGTTAGATAAAATGCTTCTATTACCTGTCATATGGTTAGAACATGCTGAGTCAAAGTACCACTCCATAGAATCTGCTGTTTCATCAGCATCTATCACCATGAAGCTTGTTTCATCTTCTGAACTTGAGCTATCATGTGCTACGTTTGCTTCTTCATCACTGTCTTGACCCTTCTTCTTCTTTGAGATCTTACACTCATTAGCATAATGGCCATATTTGTCACAGTTGTAGCATTGAATCTTGCTTTTGTCCTTCTTCTTTGACTTATCTTTCTGTTTTCCTCCTCCTCCATCAGAGGATTCAGACAATGTCTCAACATCATCTTCAACATGATCTTTGCCTTTCTTGGAATCTTTCTTGTTCTGCCATTTCTTCTTGTCACTTTGATACTTCTTGAATTTTGAAAAGAGAGCTTGCTCATCTTCTTTGTCATGGCTCCTCTCACCATGTTTCAACTCATGAGCTTCAAGAGTGCTTTGCAGATCCTCTATCTTGATCTCACTCAAATCTTTAGTCTCTTCTATAGTCACCATTATATGTTCAAATTTAGAAGTCAAAGTTCTTAATACCTTTTCCACCGTTTCTTGCTCATCAAGATTACCTCCACAATTCTTCATCTGATTGGTGAGAGTCACCAATCTTGTGAAGTAATCAGCAACGGATTCATCATTCTTCATCTGCAGCAGTTCATACTGTCTCTTCAAGGCCTGAAGCTTTACTTTCTTCACCTTTGCATCACCACCATAGCTCTTTTGCAAGATATCCCATGCATCTTTGGAGGTCTCAGCATCTGCAATCTTCTCAAACACCTTTGAATCAACACATTGATGAATGAGAAACAGGGCCTTGTTATCTTTCTTCTTTGCTTCTCTGAATGTTGTTCTTTGTTCTTCATTTGCATTTTCTGGTAGATGAGTGATTGCTGCATTCACTTGTTCATACACTTCTTGAACATTGAATATCACCTTCATCTGCTTCACCCATCTATCCCAATTCTTTCCATCGAAAACTGGCAAATTCGCATGGAAATTGTTGTTCCCAGCCATGGTTGATTCACTTTCAACCTGATTCTTCTTTCAAGAACGAATCAAGATCCCTTTGGATCGTACGAGCTCTAGATACCACTTTGTTGGGGATAACACCCACAAAGATGAACAACAAAGAACACTAAGAAAGAATAGAGAGAACTATGAATAAAATTGAAGAGAATGAATTAAGGGAAAAGTTCATTATTATTTTATTAACAACAACGACACCTATATATAGGTGAAAATGTACAAGATAAGGAAAGGTAACTTGAATAACAAGTTACTAACAAAGTCTATCCTATGTAACTAACTAACAGAAAAATTACAGCTGTACATAACAAACTAATCTAACTGTTAAAACAGAAAACATAACTGAACCAGAGGTTCAGAACTTGTGAGGTATCAGAAGCTATGCTTGTTCAGAAGCTGTTGCTTCAGAACCTGTCCCTTCAGAACCTGTGCCCTTCAGAAGCTATGAAGGTCAGAATCTGTGTTGAGAGTCTAGTGACCATCAGAAGTTGTTTGCTTCAGAGGCTGTTTGCTTCAGAAGCTGCAGAGCTTGAATTACAAATTCAACAAAAACAACCATGCATTGTCATTTTCCTCTTGTGTTGCCGACATAATGAATTCAGATTTCAATTTAATTATTATCACATATTAATTAAATTAATGGATTATACTATAGTCTATACACACAAAAAACAAAAAGAAAACTTTATTATAGAGATTGATTAGATATGAGTAAAACTGTATCACAACAGAATCCTCAATTTTTATTTTATGTATATAAAATTAAGGCATACATGTATATACATACTTATGTAACTGAAAAAACTACCTAAGTACTAATAATTCTAATTACTTTCAATTGAATCAATTAAAGACATTGAAAAGGAAGTGTCATATTCATATTCTAGATCTTCAAAACCCCAAAATTCTTCCTCTTGTTCTTCTTCTTCCTCTGGCATTTTCCACTTCTCTTTATCCATCTCTCCCTCCTCCATTATTTCCAATATCTGTCATCAAATTATGTACAAAAAACAATTAAGTAATATTAATTAATGTGATTATTGCTTGCTTTGCGTGATTAACACAACAAGAAACAGGAGGCCCACAATTTCCATGCATGAATTAATATTGAAGGTAGTACATATAAATCAGAACCTCAACTCAATGGTCACATGAAATCCAATAGAACCTACACATTTAACAATTTAAATTGTCTTGTAGTATATATATTTTTTTGATGTAGTAGTATATTTTAAATTAAATACAAATTTTGTGGGTGTGTGACATGCCATATATATTAGTATCATGTGTCCTATTGTAATAAAAGTCAAGTTTAGGTAAGACACAACATCAACTGATTAGTCAATTTGTATGGAGAAAGAATGCCGCCACTAATGATATTGAGAAAATTCAAATGGGTGTGTTAGATATAGTTTGAGGTTTTTAATTATAATTAGTTTGAATATATTCTTTAAGGTAGTTACAAATTGTGATTAGTTGATTTCTTTTTTACCTTATGATTACTATATAAAGTGATCTTATCAATTCTAAAATCAACATTTGTCAAAAAAACATAAAAACTCTTTATTGGACTCCATGCCGCATCTCAAAAGAATCTTTATTCATGTCATGTGTGAGAAATTTATGAGTAAAGTCATGCACGCAAATCCATCTTAATTTAATAAAATGACATATTGGAAAATATAAAGTGCATCTATTTTAAAATATAAGTAAAAATAAGTCAACAAAAGTTAATGTATTTAGTCTAAATATCAATTTTTATTGACTTATTTTTTCATATATTCTAGGATGATGGAGTATATAGTTATTTACAAATTTGAATGTTTGAAGTTTTTATTTTCTAATAAGAATTTGATTGTTTGAGGCATTGAAATTGATGTTGATTATGTTATGGTATTGTGTATATTTTATTGGTAACTTGGCAAAGTGTCTAAATAGAAAGCATGAATTAGACAAGTGAACACGCCATACATGAAAATATAGATATAATATGACAAATTGAACCAAGTTTACGAAGCTGAATTTGAAATGTGCCACGAACAAAATAAGAGTTATACTATATAAATATATATAATACGGATACTAAATTTCTGACCCACAAAATCCAATTTATTTATTTTTTACAAAGACCCACCATCTATTTAATAAAAATTATCTCCATGTAATTAATCACGTAAGCATAGCAAGCTCTAGCACTGAAAGCATTGATCTGTTCCCTTCAGCTTAGAAGTATAGGTGTTAATTAATACTAAAAACTTTTTTTATTTTTCTGACAAAGTACTAAAAACTTTTTATATAAGAGCAATTGGATAAATTATAAAATTCCAAGTGTCCAGTCCTACTCTGTTCAATACGTATCAATTGGCTGGATATAATTTCTTTATAAAAAATGTAATGTAAAATAAATATCATCATGATTATATCTCGATTGGTGGAGATATTGTAATATGCTGTGCCTGTGGTCAAATTTTGCATTCGAGATTTTTCATTTATTTGTTTAAGGAATAAAATTTTAGTTATTAGACTATTTAATAAGATAAAATGAATATTTGTCTCATTTTCATGTACATGGCCGTCTTACATATTTTGGAAGTTCTATTCTAATCTTAAAAATTGATATATACAAAAATGTAAGCCCTCAAAGTTTTAGACGTGCGTCAAAATAAAAAAATAAAAAAGTTTTAGAAGTCAAAATTTGTATATGCTGGAATTTGGACAGATAAATTGGTATAAATAGAAATTTAGATCCTTCAACATTTTGGAGTACGTCGGCACATTTTGTGTTGAGGAGACCACTTGACTGACTCTCTCTTTTTCTCTCTCTCTCTCTCTCTCTCTATATATATATATATCCCATTTTGACTTCTTAAAAAAACACTTTGGAGTCCCTCAAAATTTGAGATTTATTGATAAAATTAAATTTAGAATTTCATATTTGATTAAAATTTAAGTCCTTAAACATTTCTATTTAATGTTTGTAGAGAAATTAGAGCTTCAAAATTTTAAAACTTGTACGTCCATCTTACATAGTTGAATTTTATTTATGTGCATTCTTAAAGTTTACTAGTGGCCAATATTCAAGATTTCAATATAGATTTAGTTTTTCTAATTTTAAGTTTAAGCAATTTTTTACCATCACTGGGTTGGATTTTGTCCCCCCTATGTCATTATTTGAACCTTTAAGATATCAATCTCGTTGGAACCTTTCCTTGTTTTTGTGATAGATTTACATATTTATTTTTCTTGTTTAAAAAAGTACTAGTATATTTCTAATAAAATTTGTGAATTTCTTAGAAAAAAAATATAAAAATTTATTAGGAGAGAAATGCATAGCTTTACTTGTCTTGTGCATTACAATGGTAGTTGTACCTGTCTTTACTATTTGTATATCCTAAAATGATGACCAAAATGAAGTTGGTGATTTCACTTCCTACTTTGGGAAGAAGGAAATTAATAGATGGAGAAAGAATGGATAACTATATTTTTGTACAAAAAAGTTGTTCTTTTACGTAATAAAGAGCGAGTAATGAATCTGATGATTGAATCTGGTCAAATGGGTAAAACTCTCACAACATAACAATTCAAAATTTGAATCGTAGATGAGTTACATCTTCAAATTAATTCATATATTTTATTTAACTTATTATGTTGTATATATTTAGATTAGTGAAAAAGCTGTATTTTAATTTTAGTTTTTTTTTTAATTATAATTTTTTAATATTTCTTCAATTGATTCTATTGTACTTTCAATTAATATTATTTTTATTAATTATTCACAATTAATATTAGTATATGCCATTTGTACCAAAAATAAAAATAAAAAAATTAGTATATGCCATTTATATCTAACTTGTAATTGAAAAAACATACAATATTAGAATAAACCATATTTAAGTTAACTCCTAGATCATTGCTCAAGAAAAAAACATTGCTCACATGATATAGATAGATATATTTCTGTATAATAATAATGTGTATAGAAAACTAAGTATTGTATCCAAACCCTACTCAATGTCAAGATGGGCTCCATGAATGACTTGTTGTTTTTTCTATATAGCAAAAGAATAAAACCATGCCAACCACATTAATAAATGGACACATTATTCATTTATTTGAAGAAGTAATCAATCTTGATTGCATTTGAAGAACCAATAATCTAAGACAAAAGAAAACTATACCTCAGTCATGTTAGGTCGCCAAGTGGAAGATGCCCGAATACAAAGAGAAGCAGCAAAGGCAAATCTCATTAACTGTGTCACATCATAGGCTCCTTCAAGCCTTGCATCTACCAGCTCTTCTATCTCACCCTTGTTCAAAATTGGTTTAGCCTATTCATTCAAAAAATATAAATTTATTAACCCAAAAGAATAACTATTAACTCAAGTAATCAAACTAATCCATGTAAAAATCACCACTACTCTATTAGGGTTGTATGTAGCAATATTGACTTAAGATTGAACGGTTCATATTTTAATATAATTTTTTTTATCTCTAATCTACTGAACTTAAAATCTTAATCATCTGATCTTTGATCTAAAGATCACCGATATAGCTAATTGTGTGACTGCACGAAATTGTGACCACATCAATCTATCCTAGGACAAAAGAAGAAACCTAAAAAAACAGACATTTCCAAAGAGAAGAGAACAATTAAAAGTTAATAAGTGGGGTTAGTGTACTCTACTCCACTTACCCAGCTATGTAAGCTTTGGTGAGACCCATCAACAGGTTTCCTACCAGAAATGACTTCTAGCAAAAACACACCAAAAGCAAATACATCTGTTTTCTCATCCACAACTCCATGCAAGTAGTATTCTGGTGCCAAATGTCTACAAATGATAAACCATTTCAATTTTTCAAACCTTTTTTTTTCATAAAGAAATTAAAAAATGCAAATATTTTGTTAACATGAATAAAATCATGAAGGACCCTAAGCAAAATATAAAATTACCCAAATGTCCCTTCTATTGGAGCAATTGAATGATGAGTCCATTGAGATGGTAGCCATTTTGCTAGTCCAAAATCAGATATCTACCACAATCAAAACACAAGCTTTCATTATCACAAAAAAACTACACAGTATTTTTTTTACAATGGAGCTGAGGATCGAAACTACGACCTCTGGCGTAGTATTTGAAACATTGAAGGTTATAAGAAATGAACTGCTACCTGTGGTTCAAAATCTTTTGTCAACAAAATGTTTGATGCCTTGATATCTCTATGGATTATTCTCCTTTTGCAACCTTTGTGCAAGTAGTGAAGTCCACGCGCTGTCCCAAGAACTATTTTATGTCTTGTTTTCCAATCTAAAGGATCCAACTTTTCATCTACAGAAACAAGATTTTCATATACTATTAACAACCCTTTTTCTCAAATCAAGTTTTGTTACCAAAAATATCAATTTCTATGAAAAACAAGGTAAGTTTTTATGTAGTTACCATGAAGAATAGATGAAACAGAACCAGTTGTTGATAGTTCAAAAACAAAGTAAAGTCCATTGTCAATACAACATCCTCGGAGAGACAATACATTGGAATGACGAACATGTCCAATTGTACCAATCTCTGTCAAAAACTCTTTCTCTTTTCTTTCATCTTTTGAAGTTCTTGTTAATCTCTTCACAGCAATTTCTTCACCATTTTTCAACATTCCTTTGTAAACTTCTGCATACCCTCCTTTTCCAACAATATTTTCTATAACAAAAAAAAGAACTTTTATTCACAAAAATTGTATAAATATTAGTATAATATAAACTATTTCAAAACAAACAAGGATTAATTTATACCTGAGATGAAGCCATTGGTGGCTTCAAACAACTCTTCATAAGAGAAACATTTCCAAGTTGGTCTTTGACAAGATTCTTCTTCATATGGAAGAATCTTCAAGCTGTTATCTTTTTCTTCATCTCTAGAATTAATTTCTTGTTCCCGTAAACCACGTTTTTTGAATGAGAAGAGTCCCTTGAAGCTGTTTGTCCTAATATACCTCATCACAAAGAATATAAAACAGAGTACTCTGTTTCATGTAAAACAGAACATAACAGAACAGAGGACAATGAAGAAGATAACACTGTGTCTGTGTTTGAGTCTAACAAACATAGAGACAAACACACGATTTTGTTGGTTTCAAGGTGAAGCTTGAAGAAGAACCATGTCTATGTGTATATATGTATATACTAGTAGTAGTTTTTTTAGTTATTAAATGCTTTGTCTCTTGAATACGTACAAGTTTTTTTTGGTTAGCAATGAAACTTAGACATGTGTGAAGAGAAAGCAGAAAAATGAATTAAAGTGGCGTGGTTGTGGTTAGAATGGGGTGACCCTATAATCTACTCTTTTAAAATTGGTTTGAATTGGCACAGTATATGTAGGTAAAATACTACAATAACATTTAATATGTTTTTTTGACTAATAACATTTAATATGTTGTCAAGCTAGTTCAAACATGTATTATAATGACGCAGTTTCACGTGGTAATCAACCGTGATCGTTGATTTAAGATCGAACAATTTAAATTTAAAATATAGTTTTATATTCCCTCCGTCCCATTTTAAATGACATTTTTTTGACTTAGTGTACTATTCATTTGATCTGCTCTGACCTTATTTTTCTACTAATATATACATGCAAATATTAGCATATGAGATGTTGTTTGATTTGTTTCGACGAGTACTTTCAAAATATACCATTTTTATAATTTTTAATAATAGATAATTAGAGATATTAACGATTAAAGTTGTGCATTGGCAAACGTGTCAGTGGTCAAACAAGTCATTTATTTTGGGACAGAGGGAATACTAACAAATGATCTACACCGTCGATCAGAGATCGGATGACCAAAATCAGTTACAACACTGCTCCCTGTATTATAGCAGTTCTCTTTTTTGTAATTATTATGTATGAATTTTACGAATAAGCTCTTTGAAATAAAATAAAAAGGTTTGAATTAAATTTGAATAATTTTTATTTTTTTAATTAAATAATTTAGTGGCTAGAAATTTAATCACTGAGGTGACTAAGTGGAGAATTTCGAATTTGAACTTCAATTTCTGCATGTGATAGTATTTTTATTATCTAAACTATTCATAATTTTTCCATGGCATGGTTGTGAATAATGACATTATTATATGTATTGTTGTAATAGTTGCTAACCATGCCATCTTAATATCTTATGGTGTGTTTGGTTGTGTGGAAAGAAAGTGGAAGGAAAGAAAATTACGGAAATCGATGGATGAATTTGGACTAACTTTATGTCCAAGTTCATCCATCGATTTCCGTAATTTTCCCTCCTTTCACTTTCTTTCCTTAAGAGATGCGTGCTCCGTGACTAATTCTTCAATTAGTGATGTAACAATATATTTTGTTAATAAATTCTTTGGTTTTTATTGTTTCTTTCATTAATTTCGTTTTTCACGCTTTATCATTTTGAAGTCAATGATTAAAAAAAGGAAACATATTTTCAGATGACACAAGGAAAAATAGATGGAAGCTTATTATATGTCAGTTTATAAGGGTGAAGTCGTCAGTACTTTTAATTTGTAAAAGTTGTAATTAGTGATACCCAAATATGGTAATGGTTCAGGTAAACTACTTTGTATTAAGAGATATGTTATTTGGACAACCCAAATTGGTTGTCCCGTATACACACCGTATGCCAATTAAGAAAAATTATAGACTTCGCACGCAAATCGAGACAAACATATGATAATTAAAAATTTGAAAAAGGTGGTGGGGCCGTATGATTATACGGTGTAGACAACCAAATGGTTGTCCAAATAAAGTTACTCTTGTATTAATGATGATAGAAAATGAGTTGTAGGTAAAAAGTTGCCCCATTCATAAGAAAGACAAGAGATTTTAAAGCACAAGTTTTTTTTCTTTTTTTTAACATAAGCATAATGAGGCTAGTCATTGAAGAAGGTTAACAAAAATAAAATACATACTAACTGAGGTTAGTCCACATGGTTAGAATGTTATTTTAGTTAAAAAAAATGTAAGTTATGTGAGTCACTATTTTACGCTTTTATTTTTTAATATAGGCGATTAATAACATTGTACCAAAAATTTAAATAAAGCCGATTAACAACGATTAACATGGTTTGTACAACAAAAAAAACAACAATTAACATGGTTCTCAGTTTATTGACATGTATTTTCATGGGCCATTATTTTATGTTTATAAATTTATAATAATAATAGGGATGAGAATTTCAATCGTAAATTTACTGTCTTGTTTTTATTTTAATCATATTTTAAATGAAGGAAATTTCGATAATTTGATATATTGCTGAAAATAAATAAAATTTGATCAATAATTGATTTAATCAAAATTTAAATTTGAGTTATCTCAAACAATTATTACTATATATACATCTAGTAAAGTACATTATAGAATTAATAGAGACAAAAAAAAAAAAAAAAGAGAACCTTTTTTTCAATGAAAGTTAAGTGATTTGGACCACTTAATTAGAGCATATGAAATTGATTAATCAGGTGCATTTGCATTCTCTTCTCAATTTTTCCCAATGCAGAATCCGTATCTCTTAGTGGATAATATTAAACCATCTTTATAAAGTAAAGTATGGAAATTATTTAAATGGAAAAGACGCTAAAAAGAAACATGCATGAAACAGAAAAATTGTTTACATGGAGTATATGAATAGTGGAGGAATAAAGACCTAACCACTTTATATGTGTAGCAGTTAAACCACAAATCTTTTATTTATTTATTTATTATTTTAAGCATGGCTTTTTGCAGAATAATCAAAATAATTAATCTCACATTACCGAATACATTCCAACACCAGCTAATAACAACACCGGTTAGAGTCTGCCAAAAAAAATAAAATCGGATAGAGACCAAGTTAATTACTAAAATGTACTCCCTCCGTCCCATTTTAAATGACATCTTTTTGACTTAGTATACTATTCATTTGACCTGCTTTGACCTTATTTTTCTACTAATATATACATGCAAATATTAGCATATGAGATGTTGTTTGATTTGTCTCGACGAGTACTTTCAAAATATACCATTTTTATAATTTTTAATAATATATAATTAGAGATATTAACGATTAAAGTTGTGCATTGGCAAACGTGTCAGTGGTCAAACAAGTCATTTATTTTGGGACAGAGGGAGTAATCAATTGTACGAGTATAACTGTCTAATTGAACTGGTTCAAGCAATGATGGTAGTTTGTCATAAGATTAATCATTAGCCCAAATAAATTATGGCGGAGGCATGAAAAACAAATAAAAGCTGATTTCATCCGTTACGTAATCTATACTACCTCTATAATGATTTTTTTTTATAATTAACTTGCAAAAAATATTAAAAAAATTAATAACTGATACAGATACGTAGATTTATCATATTTTTGTTTTAAAATTTGTGTTAAAATAACATTTTTCTTAACAAAATAGCATTGCCGTATATATGTGTTGTTTAAAACTAGTTTGATTTCTGTGAATATAGTTCAGTTGGTAGAAATATTGTGTTTTATATATAGGACTAGACTACTTGACACAAAATAAAGTAGTTTGACTTCATAATATGTAAATAATCATTATTATCATTTCAATAATAATAATAATAATAATTTTTTCCTTCTTTTAAAAAAAATCATATTAAAACGGAAAGAGAAAGTAAATAATAATGCTATTTTTTCTGATTATTTTAAGGAATAAAAATGGTCAATAAATATTGAAGATCCTACCCATAGAAAACAAAATGGTTAGTAATATCGCAACTGCGATCGGGAGGGGGCTGAAACCACTTGATGCCAGAACTGACCCCCGAACCAGATTAAACCGGTGGTGAAAACCAAAAAAAAATAAAAAATGGTCAGTAATATGTGTTTTCTATATGTTTGATGTGTATGACCTTTGGCTTTTTAACATGGTATTAGTATTGGCTCAAATGCAAATTGATTTTAAAAATATTTTCTGTTTACCACTTTTTAATTTCAATAGTTATTGAGAAATTATTTGTTATTGCTTATAAATGTTTATTATTTGTTCTTAAATTATATACCATCGGCCATATTTATTTGAAATAAACACATTCACGAGGTTCAACACATGCATCTACTTTTCGAAGCACATCTACCATGGATTATATGTGCACGAAGCATAGTATTTTATTTTATAGGACCACATTACAACATATGCTGCAAGAACCAATGTGACATGTTAATTAGTTCTGCATGTCTTCCACCATAATCTGGGAAGTTGGAAGAGACAAAGTCCCTTTCTAGTTCCCTTATGCATGCAAACATGCGAGTGTGGTCACTTTTAGCCATTAAAGTGTCTCACCTAAGACCACAAAGAACAGTCTCCAATGAAAATTCTAGCATGATATATGCGATCCTCTCTTCACGAGCTTCACATAACAACTTACACACTGTTTGGTTCTAAAGAAAGTAGATGGATGGAAAGCACAAAGGAAAGAAAGTTTCTTGAAATTTGGGTTTCCACCGTTTGGTTGTTTTGTCAGGAAGGAAAGAAAGCTTGTTTTTGGTGGGTCCCACGTCTGAAAACCTTCCCTCCAAGATTGGGCGGAAAGGAGAGGAAGGCTATAAATTAAACCAAAATGACGAAATTGTCCTTATTTTTCATCATGATTTCTTGCTTCATGTGCTCTAATTTTTTCATCTTAATATCTTAATATTTATATTCTTATTATTTTGTTGCACGTAAAGCCAAAGTTTTAAATAAAGGTCCGCGACCATGAAAACGACCGCGACAAAACAGTTTTGGCAAGTGCCGATACCGTTACTGTTATTACCGTTTTTTATATTAAAGAACAAATTGTGATTAATTCACACCGCGACGACCGCAATTAGTGTGATAACACCTGTACCGACCGAAATCGCGAAAACCTTTACGTAACCGAGACGCGACCGCAACCGTTTTTTAAAACCTTGCGTACACCTACTAGTTTGTCATATTTTTAGCAATATACAATAGTGTCACTTGTAATATAAACATATATATAAACATATATATAATATTCTAATTTAATGCCTTTTCAAAAATATTCTAATTTAATGCAGGGTTACTTATGTCATTTACTAAATATATATTTATCTTTCCTTCCACTTTCTTCTCACTTTCATTCAAAACAAACAACTAAAAAATCATCTCACTTTCTTCTCACATTCTTTTTACTTTCTTTCCTTTAATAATCTTTCCTTCTACTTTCTTTCCTCTAACTTTCCTTTGTCATCCAAACACACCCTTATTGTTATTATTGTGGTAGGTGTATGCCTTTCATATATTTTAATTATTCACTAAGGAACAAAATGTTTACACACCCCAAAATCAAAATTTGGAAAATAACTAATCAATCAAACTCCTTAATTAAATACTGCAAAATAGTAGCTAGTGGAGTATGTCTTGGTGATTCCATCAACGAGGCTAATATGTGGAGAGAACAATAGTAATATAAAGTTGTATATTTTTCTATTTCAAATGTATTTTTTGTTGACAGAATATTGTATTTTGAAATTTTATGCCGATGCTAGATTTGGAGTGTGAGGCTGTTGTTAAATATATCTTTCGTGAAGCGAATCATTGTGCAGACGCGTTTGCTAATCATAAATGTCATTTGGGCACAAACCTAACAAGTGTCATTTGGGCACACATACATAATTTAAAAAAAAATTAAATATAAAAGAATTTATTAATGACAATTGATTTGACTTAATCATTAATTTTTAAATTTTCATCTTTGATGTGTGTGTGCCTAAATATTTTAGATTTAAGGTTGTGCCTATGATAGAATTGCTCCTACAATGATTGTTGATGATGCACTGTTGAAGGATGACTCTCAAAAGTGGGGGTGTAGCTGCAAATGTTTTAATGATCAAGTAAAAGAAAAAAACATCGTGGATGTGGAGATAGCATTAGATAATTAGGAATATAAAGTTGTACAAATAAAAAGTTAAGAAAAAAAAAAAAAACAAGACCATCAAATTTCATCCCCCGCCTGTTCTGTCTTTTCTTTGTTCAGATTTGAATTGTTAGTCAAGTGGTCAACCTGGTAGATGGCCTGCAGAAGAGTATCTTTTTTTGGTACATCTATAATTTTGTTTTGGTACACATCCTGCAAGAGAGTATCTGACACTACTAGGCTAACAGAACCAAAATTTATGTCGTGTGGGTGGGTTTAAAATTGTTTGTTTAGATTTATTATTAAGATAGATGAGAATTCATTTTGCCGCCCTATAGTTTACTCGCGCACCCTACGAATTGACCAAAATACCCTTCCGTGGCTTAAGTCACGGATGAAGGAAAAATGAGTAATTTTGATAAATGACATTTTTTCTACATCTGTGACTCAAACCACGGATGTTATAAATGTAGGATGTTTTGGGGGGTGTCCATAAGATAAGTCACGGACAGTGGTATTTTCGTCATTTTGTAGGGCGTACCCCAGAATCTGTAGAG
The DNA here is from genome assembly GCA_030408175.1 of Trifolium repens. Taxonomy (NCBI): domain Eukaryota; kingdom Viridiplantae; phylum Streptophyta; class Magnoliopsida; order Fabales; family Fabaceae; genus Trifolium; species Trifolium repens. The sequence continues at coordinate 54,833,120 of CP125851.1, forward strand.
TCGTAAAAGTAATTCTCAAGATAGATACATAAATAGATAGAAAACAGTCACACATGGAAATGCCATAAATTATCAATAATGCCATAAACTTATTACTAATTTTTTTGTTTACCTATATAGATCTCATTCATGAATCATGATTGAGAGTTATATTATATAAACCCTCTCGATCAATACATAAGTTGATAACTCATCAAAGAAATTTACATATATATATATATATATATATATATATATATATATAGAACTATATTAGGATTTATATAAACAATCAATTTAAGTTGTGGATTTTTCTTCCTCTGCAAATAGTCTGGGTCTTATTTGCATATGTAATGAGTGTCTTGATGCAATGTCCCCATCTCAGTAAATATTTTTCTTGCTTTTTTTTTTTGTCATGTAATAAAAAACAATTGTGAGTTTTACATATTTATATTTGGTCCATCTTAAATTTTTAATAAATCATGTTAGAAATTCAAAGGGAACCTAATTATATAAAAACTATCTAGTTTAGTGATTTAATATAGGGTCATGTTAACTAAGCATATAAAAAAAGTAAATTTTGTATTGAAAATAACACTTTTCATACTTTATAAATATTGACTGCACAAGTTCCAATGTATTTTTACTATATAAGGTTTTCCTTAATTAGTGTCTTAGGGGCACCATTTAGCACTTTCATTTAATATAGTATTAGTTTATGAAGATCCGCCAAAGCATGAGGTCATTTTTAATTATATTTTTCTAAATGGAGAGTTAAAATTGTGGAAAACAAAATACATGAAAAGTTTACTCGCACTTACACCGTTATACCTTGCTAATTACTCCCAAAACCAAAGGGGGCAAAGATGTTTATTACTATAGGGTTTTGTGCCAAATTGAACCATGAACTCTAAACCCTATCTTCCACCACCATGAGCGACCGTGACCGCCACCGTGACAGAGAAAGAGAGCGAAGACGAGACAAGGACGATCGCGACCGTGACCGTGAACGCGACCGCGACAGAGATCGTGATCGTGACCGTGACAAGGATCGCGACAGAGCACGCAGCAAGAGATCTCGTACGCGTTCACCTGAGCGAGGACGCTCTCGCCACTCACGCTCCCGATCTCCTGTTGAACGTTCCCATCGCCGACGCCACCACCGAACACCTTCCCCTGACCCTCCTAGAAAGCGTCACCGGCGAGACTCCGTCGATGACGACCACAAAGAAACTAAGAAAGTGGTGTCGGACTTCGTCGACGGTATCGCAAAGGAACAGCAAGAGAAGCAGAAAGAAAATGGAGAAGAAGTCGAGATGAATGAGGATGAGATGGAGATGATGAAGATGATGGGAATTCCTACTGGTTTTGATTCCACCAAGGGAAAACCTGTACCTGGTGCTGATGTCAGCGGCGTTAGAGCTGTCACCAAACGGCAACCCAGGCAGTATATGAACCGTCGTGGCGGTTTCAATCGTCCATTGCCTGCTGAGAAGAATCGTTAGATTTTGCTTCCTTCCTAAGGTCTGTTCAATTTTCCTCTTTCTCCCAAATTATGAACATTAGGGTTTATTTCAAATTTCAAGATTTCCAATTGTCATTAGGTTAGGGTTTAGCTTAATTTAGCATATAATTTAATCCCTTAAAGTTGAATTATTTTCCTCTTACAGATTATTAATATGATTAACTGAATGTCTTCAATTGACTCATTTTGTGTTGGAGCTAAAATTTTAGGTATTGCTATTATTTGTGTACGAAGTGTCTCATTCCTTTTCTGTATTATACTATAGTTTAGCATTCATGAATAGCTTGCGATTAGCTAAACATTGTTGTGGTTGATGGTTATCAGTATTCTGGTAATGCTAGACTAGAGTGTTATCAATTTGTTTTATCCTTAATGGCTATCTTGCGATTGATTGCGTTAGTGCTTTAATCTGTAATCTTTCCCAAAACGCATCTCTTATTAATAAACTTAAAAGTTGTAAATGTACTTTAGCGACCAGCACTCTTTATTGGTATGTTGTTGCACTTAACTAGAATGCTGAGTATGGGCCTATGGGGTTGTCATTGTTCTTCTTCCTCCATAGTTCACCTCGTCTTCTCTAAACACCATGGATTGTGGTTGCTGGTTGGATTTTTTTTTTCATCCTCTTTTGCCCTACTCCTGACAATAGGAACTATTATCTCCATAATGTCGAGTTATGCGATTACATAATTTCATATTGTCCACTCTATTTCGGAAGCAATTCAAATTTTACACATCTTGGTTAATTTAAATTTCTAACACAGCGAAGAGGTCATTGTCTTAATACGTGTAGTATAATGAACTTCTTTTCAAATATATAACAATTTTGATGTGTTTACAGTTTCCCAATGCGAGTAATATCACAGTGGGAGAGGTTCGAATGATTATGACTTGAAGTGTTTAGGCCAATTATATATTCCTACTTCCTAGTTTTGTGTTTGATTCATATATTGTCTTTTAATTGCTTTTATAAGTTGAGCTGAATTTTAGTTCATTGTGCATGCCTCCGTTCCAAATTGACATTTCACATTTATACAAAGAGAAGATTCAGATGTGAGAGGTGAGGACCGAGGAGTGAAAAATCAAATACCATTCTACTTTGTTCTTGTATTTGTATTTTGTGATAGTTAATTGCTAGTCAAGTTCGAATGAAGAATCAAATACCATTCTACTTTGTTCTTCTATGTACAATTTGTGATTGTTAATTGCTAGTTGCTACTCAAGTTTGAATGAAAATTTTACTGTGCAACTATGAGACTTACAATGTTGTATGAGACTAAGGCTCTGTTTGGATAAACAACTTATTTGTAGCTTATAGCATAAATGTCAAGCTTCATGGTAAGTGCTTATGTATAAACTATTTCTATGGCAAAAGTTAAAATAAAGTTAAATTGTTTTCGTATAAGTTGCTTCCATAAGCTATCTTGGAGAACTTATGAATATAAGATGAAAACAGCTTATGAACAGTGTCATATACTGTTTTCATAAGTTCTCCCAAACAGTCTCAGAAAACTTATGTTGGTAGATAAGCTCAAATAAACCAATCCAAATAGGCCTCTAAATGTTGGTGGCAAGAAGCTAAGGTAAACTCAATGCTGTAAAGATGAGAATATAAGAATGGATTAGCACAAAGACTGCAATCAGTGCAATGTCTCGTGTTTGAGTGATTGGGCATGTTTTTAGAAGACGTCCAAAAGCACATGTTAGTTGTTACCAAATGGAGAATAGTGCAATAGTTAGCGGCAGTGATGTACTAAACAACCATATTTTCGGAGCTTCTATGCTTCTACTAGAAACAAATACCATAGGATGTGTGTAAGCAAGTGAAATATTCTTGTCTACCTCGTACTTCGACATGCAATGTAGTAGACTAGTGATGTGTGTCGGAGGGAATTTGTGTGCTGCAAACATTAGGGTAGGGAATTCAAAGTATCACTGTTTCTTATTTATGACTGTAGAATAAAGTTAACTTTCCCAGACGCTTTAGTTAAAATTGGAGACTGAAGAGATATTACAAACTGCGAGAAAAAAGATGTGAATTGTGGCAGGGTGTAATGATAATAATAACTATATATCTTGCTGATATGGTTACTCTTCATTGGCCTCACTGCTGTAATGCATTTATTTTATTTCCGAGGTCTTTTTTTGGGAAAGATGCTACTCCCTCCGTCCCATATTATAAGCAAAAAAATCATTTTTTTTGTCCCAAATTATAAGCAAAAACAACTCACTTTCATCATTTTCAAGATTTACTTTTACTTACTCTCATAAAATTTAATACAAATTGCATTTAATTTACTTTCTCTCTTCTTTTCCCCATAATCAACAACCAATAAAAATTCTTCTTACTAAGAGTGGATTTTTTTTTCTTTTCTTACAATATGGGACGGAGGGAGTTTGTTAGTAAGTTAGCTTTAGAAAGGTATATAAGTTGTTGTAACTTAGAGATAACATGACTGGCAATAAGGATGGTTGATATTTATTATATCATTGCTAATAAATCCTTGTTTAATGTGTGTTTATTACTTTATCATATCCCTTTGAGACGATGTGTTCTGCTATATTCTTCATTTGTTTCGTGTGGATATTTTTACTTGTTTACACCCAGGCTAGTCGCATGTCTTTTAGGTATAACAAAGTTCAGCCATTTGTTCAGCCATTTGTTTCGTGAGACAAAGTTATATACTACTGAATGGTCTGTTTATGCAGCTGCTGGTTTTACTCAATAGTAGTGCGATTTTGCATGATGAATTGATTTCTAGGAAATTGTTACAAACATTCAAATAACCAACCATGTGATGCTTATGAATGAAATGGGCCTTCTTTTTTCATTTTTATACAAATTGCAGATGCTTTCTTCTTCATTTTACAATTTTTTGTCTAGTTTATAAAATATTTTATGCCCAATAAACCATTTTCTTTGCTTATAGGTAATATGTTTTGGTGGCGGTTCAATCATAGGGAAGCTTGGAGCCAGGAACAGTTGGGTGGGGGACTAAAGAAGAAAGATTGTAAGAGTTTCTCTTTTTTTACACACTAATTGTATTGAATTAATGCCCTTTGCTACCTTCAGCTCACTGTCCCGTGTAATTTTTTGGATAGACAAATGTCAGTGTTAGTTTGTAGGGTCTGTAATTTGGATCTTTTGGTTAGTACTTATTTGATGTCTCTTAACTCACCACCTGGGACCAAATATGTCCAGTGTAATTGATTTCAAGCATGTTTTAGTTTTTGTTTAACAACTCTCTAGGTTCCTTTTTGATTCTCTGTTTTTTACATAAACATTATTCGTATTTATGTGCCGTTTTCAAATTTACAAGGTTATCTTAACTGCTTTTTCGTTAATTATACTCCGGCCATATCAACTGTTTTACACTTATATTAAGAGAGAGTAAATTAATAACAACTATTTCTTGGTTTATGCAAAATAACCAAGTATATTGAACAGAAGGGGAAGTCAAATACTAGCATTGAAATAATTTGTTAAGTTTTCATGCAGAATGTAGATTTAACCGCATGCCTTCTTCATGCAGAATGTAGATTACACATTTCAATGTTGAACATGGATCATGGATATGGTAGTTTGTTAACTCTGACATAAACTAATGGTTTTTACTTTGTTTAACTTTTTGTGCATATACTTGAGCTTATACACATTTTTATGATACATAACATTGCACAATACTTACTCTTGATCTGGATTACCAAAGAATTTGTCACTAATATTGACAGCATGGGTCTGGTGGGCTTGTCTCCCACTTTACTTCCCCTTCGTTATGAGAGGTACAGTATATGAACTGCAATATCATGACTATGGACGTGGAGGATTATCAATTTTAACGTGACGTGCATTACCAATTTGCCAGATTTGTAACTGTTGGGAAAAAACCGGCATAGAGAAAATAAAAGAACGCAATCAACAACACAAGAATATAACGTGGAAACTCCAAAACCGGAGAAAAAACCACGGCCGTTGTCTAAACCGACAACCAGAGAATAAACATTATATGAAAATTGTTACAACATATAGACTTCACTCTCAACCACCCCATAACCCCAGTACACCCACACTCTCCAAAGTAAATATTTGAACTACATCTCAAATACTCTAAAACAAGAGCATAAGAGAAAAAGAAACAAACACAAATATAAACTTAAAGTGTTTACAAATGCTACTGTTTGGTGTATTGAAACAAGAAACTTGAGGTCTCTATATATAGCATGTAGCTCCTCCACTTTTCACTTCTCTAAGCGATGTGGTACTTCTCCACTATAATTTTCTTGACCTTTTTTTTCTTCCTTAGCAATGTGGGACTTATATTGCAATCAACCCCAACAATCTCCACCTTGATTGTAATGGTCTTCAATCTTCATTGTCTACACCGACAATCATTGTCTTCACCGACAATCATAATTCTCATTGTCTATACCGACAAATTAAATTATCATATTCCACCATAAAAAGTACACTGCACTTGGAACTAAACCATACCAAGAATTTTCTTCACTTGAAACGAAACCATCCCAAGAATTTCCTTCACTTGGAACCAAGTCATCCCAAGAATTTCATCTCGAAACCTTGCTGAAAATTTATGGTGCAACTTCCATGTTGGCTTTCCCGGAAGTTCATCAGCCATCGAGATAACCGCGTACCTTGCATCAATGCCAACCAATGCCCGCACGCTATAATCACACACCTTGCATCCATGTCAACTGATGCCCATGTGTCACTTGAACAACTTCAAAACTACTCTGAAACCATCTTCAGGCCATTGTTAGGCTCCAACAATTCCAGTTTAGTTACATCACCTAGTAAACCTTATTTCACTAGTCCAACTAAACTCATGTCACTAACAAATATCAACCGAAGTCTCACAACTCAACTACATGATAATCACCACTAGTAACAAATGCATAATCAATAGTAGAACCAACTATTTTTGCATTAAAGTTCAGGAACATACATCATATCATGTAAAAGAAACACACGATTTTCGAACATCGTAAGACAAATCGAAAAACCATACCTCAAACCTTTCAAGCTTTCCCATCTTCAAGATGAATAACTCCACCTTCAACTAGCTCTAGGATTTTCACGGCATTCCTTCTTCAAACACATGTGATCGAAGCTTCCAAAGTCCATGACTCAATGCTCCACCGGTTCCCAACTTCCACCAGCGCCTCCGCATCCTCGTAACAAAGTTGTTGTTTCAAAACGTAACCCCGAGTATTATTTCCACCGCCTCTCCAGACTGATGAGTATTCTTACCACTGCCTCTTCAGGCTGACCTTGTGTAACCCTGATTGCACACATTCTCTAGCCTAAACTTCACAGCGGAACTCCCTTCTCCTGAATCAAACCAGGCTCTGATACCAGTTGTTGGGAAAAAACCGGCATAGAGAAAATAAAAGAACGCAATCAACAACACAAAAATATAACGTGGAAACTCCAAAACCGGAGAAAAAACCACGGCCGTTGTCTAAACCGACAACCAGAGAATAAACACTATATGAAAATTGTTACAACATATAGACTTCACTCTCAACCACCCCATAACCCCAGTACACCCACACTCTCCAAAGCAAATATTTGAACTACATCTCAAATACTCTAAAACAAGAGCATAAGAGAAAAAGAAACAAACACAAATATAAACTTAAATGTTTACAAGTGCTACTGTTTGGTGTATTGAAACAAGAAACTTGAGGTCTCTATATATAGCATGTAGCTCCTCCACTTTTCACTTCTCTAAGCGATGTGGGACTTCTCCACTATAATTTTCTTGACCTTTTTTTTTTCCTTAGCAATGTGGGACTTACATTGCAATCAACCCCAACAGATTTTCTCCGTACAAACGCCCATTTGCAGTGAAAAGCCCTGTATCGTTTGACCGAGTGACCAGTTTTGGCGACAATAACACAAATAATAAATAATAAAATAAATAAAAGGGATGAAGAAAGGGACATGGTTTCCAATTCAAGTGTGTCCTACACAGGTATCCAACGTTGACACCTGCACTTGCCATTCTCTTTGAGTCGTTAAAGGACCATATTGACACCTCGGTTCCTATGAAACCAGGGTCTGGTTTTCTCATAACCATTAACATAATTGCTTATTCCAAATAATTGTTTATGATCCTTAATCATGCATACACACTATTCACATCTCTGCCAAATCAAGGGATGCACGCTAAAATCTAAATCTATAGGCTGCTTTTGTTACACGGAATGTTTTTTATCATAGTGGTGCTTTCTTTTTTAAAGAGGTATGAGGTGGATTTGTAAAAACAAAAGTGGTATGAGGTGGTACTTAATCGCTTATTGGACGTAATTTAAAAAATAATTTTAACCATGATCACCATTATCACTAGTATACAAAATAATCTGTCCAAAATACAAAATAAGAAGAAACAGTACATTTTATTTTATTCATATACCACGAAACGACTACTATTTTAGAATATCAAGCAAGAGAGAAACAAAAATACATAGAGACGATTGAGTTTGAAAAGAAATTATTAGAACAAGATGAGTTTTTAAGTACTAGTGGTGGTAGTAGGTTTATGAATAATAAAAGCCATGGATTGCATGTGGCGCTTGTTGTCAAATGCTAAGCATCTTATGTATGCATTTGGATATGTCCGTTTGCATTCATGAATCTCATTAAGCACTTTTGAAGAGTCATTACAACCAAACATTGGTAGCTTCCATAGTGTCCAATATCTTCCATCATAGTATCCTGGCATCTGACTATTTGCTCTATGAATACTCCCAAACTTCAATTTCCAAACAATACAACTTGCATGTTACTAATAGATATATAGTGCAATACAATACGAAGAAAACAAAAGCATCAGAAGGATAAACAAAAATATCCACTCATAGAAAAAATTAATGAAGTTATAAAAAAAAAAATTATTGGATCATGACTTACATAGTTATTGTTTATAGTATTAAGATCTAGATTTGTAGCTTTAAGATTTAGATTGATTTATGAGTTTATTTACTGATATAAGTACTCGTAAAATTATTTGAGAGAATTTTTGAAAACAATTTCATGATGCGTTCATAAGCTGTTTTCGGTTTCTTTTTAGAAGTTCTATGATATAACTTATGAAAACATCTAATAGATCAAATGAAAACGACTTGACTTTGTTTTAACTTTTGTTAAACAAATAGCTTCTACATAAACACTTGTATGATAAACAGTCATGCTAAAAATGATTAATTAAATTGTTTATCGAAATAGAGCCTTAATATCATATGCCTAGATATGTTAAACTAACCTCATCAAACTCAAGGCAAGGGGTCCATCCCTTCTTGATCATATAGTCAATCTCCTTTGCAATGGAGTCATCAGAAAGTGGTGGCAAGTAGGAAAGTGTTTCAAATTTCCTATTATTGATGGGATTCCATGTCTGATTCAAGTTAAAAAATTACATCACAAATCAAAGCATATTAGTAAAGGACTAAAAAGAAAGACCATGTTATCAAATATGATTATTGCATAAGATCACTTAACCTTCATGCAGTGAATTCTAGAACCATTGGAGACAGTCTTCTTTTTCCATTCTATGGAATAAGTATTGGGCCTAAGATTTGACAATTTGGATTTCAAGCCCAGAAAGCCAGGCCCAGCAACTGGAGTTGGAAATGTTCCAGCAGACATTTTATTCAAGTAGGTGTTTGTTGTGACTTAATAAAAGACTATGAAACTTCGAATGGCTCAAATCAATGTTTGATCTTTTAAGGAGGCAAAATAGTTAAGACAAAAGGAAGAAAGGGATGATACCAAGTGATGTGTTAATAGTATAAGAAGACAGTGGGCACATGAAAAGGGAGTGTTTAATTAAGATACAATTGGATTGATTTAATCAATTGTAAAAAAAGTACAATAATTACCCTATTAGATTATTTTAATAATGTGGTCCATGTAACTAATACCATGTACAATACCACTCCTCTCCCTTTTGAATGTGTAACTAAAAACAACCAAAAGAAACTATTAAAAATTGCGTAAAGGATAAATAAAAAAGGTCATTGTGTAAAGAGGTGAGAATAATTTCATAAAAGAATAAGAAAATCAAAAGGATTTCTTTTTACCCTCTTAGTCTTATTGATATCCACAGTTGAAATATTCCTTCATTCCGCAATCCATACATCAACAATGTTGGATTCATATTAAACAACTCCTAGAACATGCAGATTTTGATATTTTTAAAATAAAAAAATATTGAGGTCGAAATTTAAACCGTTCAATTTTAATTCAACGGTAAAATATGTATTGACCACATGAATTTATGGAATAGTGAGATCCATAATATGAAGATACAAAAATGGTTTTATGCTAACATATCCTTCATATTTAACAATATTTGTAAACCTTTGGAGAGAAAAAGGTAGGTCCGCCAATTCATGGTGCTGTGCCACAAAGTTGAAGAAAGCCATAGTTTGAATAAAATATACAAAAGATTCCTCCCAATGTTTTTCTTTTGGTTGGAACTTGGATGTGCCCTTTTGCAATTTACTAAAACGTTGTAGCTTGTCCTGAATATCAACAAGCTTTATAATTGTGGACAGTTTGATCAAACTCTAATTCCATCAATGTGAATGGTTTTTACCGTTAATGATCATATATATATATATATATCAACCTCTTTGATTTGCCCACCTAAATCTAAAACCAAAAAATCTCAACCATGCATTGTATATATAGTGCTCAATGGATGTTGAGAATGTGATGCCATATATTTTTATTCATGTCAAAATAAACACCAAGCTTCAATTAGATATTTGTGATAACCTACATGCAGCAACAATTACATAGAAAAAAAAAAGGTCATTGCATTAGTTTGGGTACAACCCTTATCATTCCTACACTACCCTTAAATAATTTAGGGATATTTATCTAATAATCAATGAGAACAACTAAAATTTGCATGTAGTGTTTACAACTAAAATTTGCATGGAGTACTTGTTTTCATTAGTTGTTAGATAAATAGTAGTTTAGGAAAAACTATTTCAATATATCAAATGTTAAAAGTTATGTCTATCTATCACAAAACAAATAACACGTACGATTATAAGGTACATTATTAATTTGAAATTTTATTTTGCGTGCCTTATAAAATTTTTTTGCATGTTAGAGGGATGAAAAAGAAACATAGAAGGTGGAAAGAGAAACTTTCCAATTATCAGATAGTGGACGGACACAATGTAGAAGCCCAATGAAAGTGTCGAATTTGAGTTTTGATAATAGTCATAAAAATGATAGAACATTTTGAATCAGAAAATTTTAATATATATCCTCTAAGTTTATATCTTCACCTCAAAAAATATTTCTGTCTTGTTCAAATAGAATAAGTCCGGGTGAAATCTATTTCAAGCTGCTAAAAAGAAAATACTATTTTTATTACCTCAGCCAATGGTTTTATGAAAAGAAAAATCTGAAATTGAAAAAAATTAGAAAATTTGAACCAAATGATATCTATTACCTCAGCCAAGTTTTCTTATTTATTTTCAATTCCTAAAACTTTTCCGTACCAAATATATTTTGTATGAGTGAATCAAATGATAAAAATAATAAAATTTCTTTTTTTTATTATTTATTTTATTTATAAGAGTGAAGATATAAATGTAGAAGTTTAGAGTAAAATTTTCACTCATCATAGCAGATTGAGAAGATATAAATGTTAGTAGAATAATACATCTCGCGCCCCTTGAATCTCACACGTACCCCCCAGATTTTCAATATTATCCCGTTACTACTTAAGTAGCGAACTCAGGGGTTGTCAAAGTTGGGAAAAAAACAGTTCGATATCTATAATGCGAACCTTAAAAAATAGGGGGCGAACGAAGGGTGAAAATACAAAAATGTCATATTTTATAAGGTTCACATTCTAGAATACAAATTGAGTTTGCATTCTAAATAGCGATATGTTTTTTTCCCAGCTTTGGCACCCTCTGAGTTTGCATTATAGGTAGCGAACAAATTTTTTTTCTCAATTTTTTCTATACACACACTTGTATCTTGCATTGCGAGAGGGGTAAAATTAAAAATCCATTGGATGTGTGTGAGATTCATGGGGTGCGAGAAGAAGTATAGCACAGATTAACAGGCCTACCGTCCAAAATATACAAAAAGGCTTTGCTTAAACTTTTTGGGCTGCTTTTTTATTTGTTCTCCATGTCGGCGGAAGGTTTCTCATCCCCCCTCCCCAATCATTTTCGTATTTCCTCTAAAATTATGTTTTTACCTTTTGGAATAAAGTTTGGAACATATGATCTAATTTTATTTTATTTTAATAACGCCATGATCCAGGGGCAAAAAAAGAATTTCAAGGGGATAAGAGAATGATAGACGAGGAAGAAAAACCTTCGTGTTAGTGCAATAAGTGAATTTGTAAATTTATTCATACTATCTTTTATTTGGGGTAGGGATGTTAACGGGGTATGAAATGTGCGGAGGATGCTTTTCTGCTTCCCGCCCCGCCTCTAATTTGTTTTCTGTCCCCGATCCCCACCACTGGAGAATATTTTTCTCCATCTTCATCCCCACAGATCTTCACAATACCCACAGGGATCCACAAACATAGAAAATTAACAAATTTCTATACTAATTAAAAAAAACACATGACACTAATAACTTGTTATTTCTTCTTTCTTTTTTTTTAAAAAAAAATACATATATTTTGCATCTTTCATTTTGTTATAAATAACAACACATTTTGCATCAACAACAAAGAAAATAAGAGTAGACAGCGTGTACACTGTGTGTATACTTTATGCACTTTTTTAGGCTATTTGGATAGTGAAACAAGAAAATAAGATAATCACCGTAACGACGACTCTTGGTTTTCTGACACATTAACTATTTTTTATAAAAAATAATTAAAAAAAAATAACATGTAAATTTATATAATTATATATGGTTGGGGTTGGGAAATCCACAGTAACAGAGGATAATTCCCCGATCACCAATGTCTTTGGAGAAAAATTTTCCTCCATCTAGACCATCCCTCCCTGCGAAAAAAAAACTTTCAATTTTAAAACTCTGAACAAATAATTCCCACAAAAAACTCTATTAACAAATGCAAACTAACATTCTATTTGTTTGCCATTCCCCTGTACTTTTAAGTGTAGCCGTGTAAGTTATTCTTATTCTTATCTTATATTATTTAAAGTTAAGTTTAACCAATTTTTATTTTTATTTTTAAAATCCAATTGCATCATAAAATATTGATAGATCTTTTTGAAATGAGTTTATAAAAAATACGAGTTAAGTTCAATATAAAAACTTACTAAAGATCGACTATCAATTCAAGCCATGTAGATTAACATTTATATCCACCTTATATTATTTGGTGTGATGAAGTGTATTGGAAAAAATTCAAATCCTAAAATTTATACGAGACACTAGTGAGAACATATATAAAACTTATAAGGATAAAATTTATAAGTGTGATACTGTTCATATATGAAACTTGATTTTGACCAAAATTTTAAGTAGAGACACTAGTGAGAACATGAGTACTACATGTAGTATAGAAAAGTGTATATACATTCTTGAACACTATTATTGCTCTGTTTGGTAAAATTAGCAGATGACTGATAAGTTAGCTGAAAACTTATAACTTATGGTTGATAGTTAATAGCTTATAATTGATAAGCTAACTGCAGTGTTTGGTAAAATTAGCGGTTCGACTAGCTGATTTAATGATATAAAAAGAAATTCTTAATTAATAATTAAATTTATATCAAATTTATTAATGTAATATTTAAGATAAGAATTTAAATGTATTAATGTAATATTTATGATAACAATTTAAATGTATTAATGTAATATTTAAGATAATAATTTAAATGTATTAATGTAATATATCTTTTATATATTATTATTGAAAAAATTGAACAATATTATTAAATTAATTTGTGTAAGTTGAAGTTTTATTTTATTTTAATATTTTTATTTTAATGTAATATATGTTTTACGTCAAAGTGTACATGTACAGTACATCTGCCTTGTGACACTTGAATTTGACTCTATATATTATCTAAAAGTACTTAAAATTAAACATAATAATACAATATATTTGACACAATTGTGTAAATTTGTTACTAAACATATAATAAAAATTAAAATAATATTAACTATGCTTGTTCAAAAAAAAGATAACTTTAAGTACAATTATACTGATCCAAAATAATATATGGCAGATGATTAAGAGCGAAGCATAAACGACGAATGATATTGTGTATATAAATATATGAAAGATGGTTATTAGTTTTTTTAGAAGAAATAGTTTGTATTTATTTTAATTTTTTTACGGAAGAAAGTTTGAATTCTAAAGAAATGGTTATTTTAATTTAAATTAAAATAAATTATAAAGGGTAAAAATAAGCTTTAGTTAAAATAACAAGGGTAAAAATAGAAGAAAATATGATAAGCTATAAGCTTATAAGCTACTTGAAATAGCATTTCAAAAATAAGCTATATGTCAATAAAATAAGCTATAAACTATTTATAAAAAACTGTTACCAAACATGTTTTTTAGCTTATAAGCTATAAGACATAAGCTATAAGCTAATTTTTTAGGGTTACCAATCAGAGCCATAAGTTCTTTTTGGAAAGACCATTACCTAACAAGTCTTTTAGCTTATAAGCTATAAACTAGCTTTTTGTCTTTGCCAAACAGTGCCTATATGTAAAACTGACTTTTTTAATACGGTGAAAAATTATGTATCTGATTAATATTTGTACTTTGAATCATATACATCATTTTTTTAATACTACTATAAAAGTCAAATTTATTTATAATATTGACTAGAAGAAATACATATACAGAAAAAAAAAAGAAAAAAAAGCAAGAAATAGCCAATTAAATTCCAATATTCAACCGCATGCTTCGCCGGATCACTGTAGTCAGCAAAGCACGTGAGGCTTAATCAAGGCATGATTATCACAATAATTAATTATCCAACTGTTCAGTAATTTAAAAAGAAATGTTTGATACAAGTAGTAGATAGATATCACAATTTATAATGGTATACTTGATCCACGAGTTGTTTGTTTGCATCCAAAAAGGCAAAATTCCTCTAATCCTTTCATCATTAGAATTAAGTAATTAATATAAAAAGATAAACAATCCAACAAAGTATAGTGAGTTAAGAAAGTATACTAGTAGTATGCTTCATGCCTTTTAATTTAGGCCCGAGTCAAAGGCACTCATGAGTCATGAGGGCTAAGTTCATATTGCAATGTTGGGTCATTAGGGAATTTTGTTTCATTCGTGCACCATAAAATTAGCTTCTACTAGAGGTAGAAGGAAAAGGAAGTTATGTAATAATTAATTAAAATTAATAAATGAATAAAGTTAAGATGGGTGTTTATATTATATAACTATAACAATGGCCGACATAACTTGTTTGTAGGCAAAACATATGGGAACATAGATTGTGACTTAACTCTATTGGAATATATTATTATATTCCAATAATATTAGGTGGATAAATATCTTTATTAATTATATTAGCTATTTATCAATTCGGAGCCTTAATTGATTAGTGATCAAATTAAGTAGAAAGGCTAATTAGATTTCTATTTAAGTAATTATTTAATTAAGTGATATGGACTCAATATGGGTGGATGTCGGGATGGCCCATTTGGGAATAATGGGAACCCTAGTGGGTCATCACATTATATATAGGTTATGGTCCCCAATATACCGGACACACGCAATATATTATCTCTTCTCCCCATCTGAAGAGAGTTAGAGCATAAGGAGTCCCGATTGAGGAAGAACCACAAGCCAACGGATGTTCGTCATCCGTCTCTTTCACGTTTCAGGATTGCTATCGGAGAGACTTATGGCTTGTTTATGTTCATATATCCAGGTATTCCTATAATCCTACGATCTTAATAAATCAACATGATGTAGATCCAATTTATATATACATGCTCATATAGTTTTGGCTTCCGCACTAAAGTAAGATTATAGATTTAATCTTTGTTATTGAGCATGTCTATGATTAAGTTTAAATTAATTCCAACAAACTCACCCAAAAGAAAAGTATTGCAAAAAATGAAATAAAATAAAAAAAGTCTCTACCAATCGTTAGTTGGTTCAGCAGTGATTGGCGTTGAACTTGTTAGTGAGAATCACGGTTTGATTTCATGCAACTACAATCAGAAGGGGTCTGAAATCACATAATATCAGAACTGACTCCCGAACTTAATTTAACTGATGGTGAAAGTTTTTTTTAAAAAAAAATCCCCCTACACAAAATAATTTAGAGCCCCAATATGGAAAACGGGGAGCTTTATTTTAAGTTTAGCATTTGACTATTATTTATTTTTTTCCGGTTTCACATTGTAGCCTTTATGCATGTATGTGGCTGTCAATATTATAGTCCAAATACATCAACTTTATAATGAATCTAGAAAATCAACTTTTTCTTATATATAGGACTGGAGGGAATAATTTGTGCTAATTAGAATCGAATTATTTAGTGCACTTATACATAGAAAAAAAAATCGTGCTAATTTAATCTATGGGTACGCTTCAAGTTTCAAACCATTAATTAGTTTTAGCTTAGGCCCAAAAAGAAGTTTGTTTATTCATAAAGAAAAGGAGTTATCTACCTTAATTTTAGTAAAATAAAAAGGCCGTGCATGCATATTAATAAAAATAATGGATAATCTCAATATCTGTTTTATGTCTCACACATTTGAAGAATATGATATAATATTTTGGTATTTGCAGTAAAAAAATATAGCATGTTTAGGTAACCAAACTACCAAAGTAAGATTGTGTTCATGATTCGTAGAATTGTGTACAATGTATTATTTTAAACACATATATTGGACTTTCATGTGATACAATATATTTAGGTATATAAATTATGATTGTATTTAGATAATGAATGATATTAGTTTCTAACATTCTATCGCCAAATTTTTTTAAATCATCTTTTTAACCAAATTGCGACATTTAGAGATATTTTAGTAATTGGCCGGATACAAGCTAGCAAATAATTTAATTGAATGTTTATATAAAAATATGTTATACCGTTAGTGTTGATATATAAAATGCGAGTTAAAATCTCATATTTAATGGAAAAGTTAAAGTTAATTCTTATAAAAAAAAAGTTTAAGTTAAACAATATTAATTGAGAAAATATACACTCGATTATTTAAAATATTAAGTAAAAATATATATGGTGTCTATTGTCTAACCTCATTTATATGTGGTTGCTCATATAATCTAATGTGTTGACTCAACTTAATGAGACTCCTCTTTATAGAGAGCAATTAGTGCATGCAAATTAATTAAATTCATAATAAATTATTTTAAATTTGTAGTACTCTTAAATTAGGATATGTATATGACCATTCACACTATCTATATGGTAATCTACTATAACATGGCTATTATAGGGTTTCTATGTAGGATAATATAATAATTATATGATACATGATGTTAAATTTGTTGATTTTTCATTGACTGAAATAAACCTTCTATAAATTTGTAGGTAAATTTCAACAGACAAAGACTGCTTAGGTTAACATGTAATATCTTTACTATTTACAGCAAAACATGACTTTCACAATCTTAGACTGTAGCTCCTAAACCACTATTCCTAATTAAGTTTCAATAATTCCGTCTTTGAGAGTACTTTTTCAATTTTAATAAGGAATGAGTAAAACAATGGCAACTCAATGTAATAATATAGACACACAAAGTGAGACGAGTACTACGTGAATCATATTTACTGCCGTTGAGTTGTCATATAGTTCAACACAGTAACAAATCTCAGCTGTTGATTTAAAATCGTACAGTTTAAATCACATAGTTAAATAATACAAAAAAATCATCACAATTATTGATTTAAATTGAATGTCTGAAAATTATAAATGCGTCTCTAAGAGGTATAACTGCATGACGCAATTATTATAACAGTAAATCTATTTTTATACTATGTGTCATTATAATAAACCATTACAAATACGAACATTTGCATAATATACCATGGATTAATGAATAAAGAATAATTTTATTATAGAAATACTCACTTTAATTCTTTATTAAAGATTGACAAAGGTGGCTAGCAAATTGTAAAGGACCTAATTGAATATATTTTTTAGTGTAAAAGGAAGATAGAATAGTCAAACAATGGTCAAAGATGAGGGCATCCATGGGGGAAAGATAATAAGCACCGAAAGGTACAAAGGACAGTCATCAATCATCATCCTTCATCCTAAGAGGGTTTGATAGACAAGAAAAGACACATATTTTGGCTTGTATATCCCTTCTATTCCCATTTTTTTAATTCTATTTACTCTCCCTTTTATTCATGTGTAATTATCTTACATATAATATATATAATTATCTACTCTTTGAATTTTGAACAAGACTATAGTTAATCTAATTAAAGTCCAGTTGTAACTAATTCTCAAATTAAATTAAACTGATGGTAAAAAAATCATTGATAAAAAAAAGGACCCATCCCAAAAAGTTCAGAAAAGTAACAATTTATTTATTTTATTTTTTTCTTTCTGTCTTGTGTGTATGATCATGATCATTTACCTAATTATACTTTTCTTTTTCACTTTTGAATTTTGATTATCCAACTATGGTCAAAATTTACTCCCTCATAATTACCGGCCCCATGACTTACCTTTCTCATGTAAAATAGTACTTGAGGTATATAGGACCAATTACTGCATTCCTCATCGTGAGTTCGAGTTGGTAGTTAAGTGGTTAGACTTGGGTGTGAAGAAATTAAAAATGTAAATTTAAATTCAGGTTTACATAAATGAAGTTTTTTATTACTATTAATTAATTGAATTGTACTTATAGAAACGAGCTTGAGTTAGAATTTACATTGCTAAAATGTGGAAAATAGCTATTGGGATGATTTCCATAAAAAAAAATGCTATTGGGATGATGCAGTAAAATTAAAGATAGCTAGATAGTTTATCAATAAGCATAACAAACTGATGTGTTGGTAACTATGAAAGAGCAAAAACAATTTATTTTTGACATCAAATTTTGATTATCAATAGTGTCTTTTGATTTTTGTGAACGTTTCTTAAATGTGTATAAGTTAAAGAAGATAATTTTGACTAATGGAAATTATATATCCCTTAATTAATTTATTGTGATAGTTATGCAGGGAAGCAAAATGAACCAAATTTGTGGTTTTGGACCTTTTGTGTTAACTTTTTAATTTTCATGAAAATTGAAGATTAAGAGCGTTCTCGAATGGGCCTCCAGCCCAAAAAACGAGGAGATTCACCAACCCTAAGCCGAACTTGACCCAAATCACACTGGGCCAAAAGGCGCCTCAACTTGCTCAATGCTCAAGGAAGCTTCACCTTCCGTCACGGGCGATTCATATTGGAATGACTAACATTTACTGTCAATAATTGCTTTTCACCCGTTTTTCAAAAATCATTGATGGCAAGTCGTCGAATCTGCTCTCCCATTAATGGCTCTGACTCTGCATCGGTGGCTATATAAAACCTTCCCATGCATGACTCTCCCATTAAGACATACTTTTACTCTCACTCTTAACATTTTTGCTTCATTTCGTACTAACTTGAGCGTCGAAGTATACCTATGGATACAAAATCTCCCTCTGCTCACCAAACTGAAGATGAGCACCATCGGACCAGGTCGACTCAGATGAATGTAAGATCAAAGAAAAAAAACAAAGTTTTTTATCAAAAGAGAACTATATAAAGTACAAGGCAATGAATGAGTCTGACTTTATAAAGTACAGAGACGTGTGCGGTTGCATGTGAAACTTAAGTCCAGCTATAGCCCCAAATGAAATCCATCCAAATTAAAGTGATAGAGATTCCACTCATTCACTCACTCTCACTCACAATAAACGCCAGATTTCATATTCTCCCGAGGCTGCTACCATCATCACCAACACTCAACCAATATAATTTTTACATTTTCTGCACCACTATACAAAACTTTTTTTATTAACTCGAATATTGGACTCAATGACCGATTAATTCAAAAGATTAATATATTAGTATATCGAACATTTTTTTTTTTTGTATTTCTAACTTACCAATCTAAGTGAATACAAAGCATTGAATGGCTTTCACATATATAGCAGTTTAATACCAACAAAATGAAATGGATTACAAAAGGATTTATTTCCCATTATACTCATAAATCATGTCAGTATATAAACAGGGACAAAAAAAGCAAAAATTCAAAAAAGTAAAGTAAAAAAACATGTAATAAAAATTCAAAACTTAAAAAATAAACAAAGGAACTTTGAGTTAGTACAGTGTCAGCAATAGCTAAGACTAGTCCTTCTCTTCTTTTCTTCATTGCATTGCATGCTAAGACAACACCATCACTACACCATTGTCCTTTTCTTCAACACTTTCATCATCCATCATTATTATTATATGCACAGATTCTCATCACCCTATTGTTGCATGAGCTCATTCCATTCCAAATATTGGTGTTTGAAACAGACTTGGTTGTTTTGCATGTGTTTGGAATATTGTGTGTCCAATCCAATTATTTCCATAACTATTATTATTACCATTTTGATCATAACTACTATTACTATTTAAAGAAAATATTGGTGTTGCATATGGAATTGAACTACTTGTTGAAGAAGATGCAGATGCCGATGCAGATGAAGAACCATTATTTCCATTTTCATTTTGTTGATGAATATTTAAGATACCTGATCCACCGAAAAACCCTGCATTTTGATTATCATTGTTGGTATTTGAAGGTGCATGAGTAGAAAAATCCATGTTGAAGGGTGTGGTAGTAACAACACTAGAGTTATTATTATTATTACTATTATGGAATCCGAGAATGTTGGACCAGTAATCTGAAGAAGGATCTTGTTTGATAGGAATCGCGAAGCTTAAGGTTGTTGCTGATGAAACTGATGATGGATGATCTCTTTCATCGGATTGAATTGGTTCGAGGCTTTTGATTTCTGTTACCGGTGAATCTGTTGAATTTTTGTTGTTCTTGTTTGATAAACCGCCTATTGGAAGAGAACTATTTGCAATGCTCTTTACGTCGTAGCGACTCATGTCGAAATTTGTCACTGCATTTAGTCCTCTGAATTTGATTGCTGCTATATCATATGCTTCTGCAGCTTCTTCTTGTGTGCCTAAATTTTTTAAATTAAAGTTGATATCAAAATATTATTATAAAACTTGATAACAAAAATCAATAGTTGATTGATTAACTGATATATCTGATTCACATGGACTAGATACATCAGTTATTCAATAAATCTAAAAAAAAAATTATTGTTTATATATGCGACCGATGGAAATATATTGATTAAGAAAAATAGATGGGTTGGCATCTATAGATTTTATCTTATAAAAATGAGTCAACAAAAACTGTATAGTAGCTAGGATTAGATTAAAAGTGATATATGAATAGTATATAATTGAAGAAGATATATGGATGAGAACATACTGAAAGTGCCAAGGTAGAGGTCTTTGTTTCCGGCAACTCTGCCAATTCTTGCCTGCCATCGTCCATGCTGATGGTGTCTGCAGAAACAAATTAAAGTTTCAATATCCTAAATATTATATATAACTTATTTTATTCATTGTTGAGAATCAAATCAAAAGATATACACTAGGGGCCAAAAAAAATAAATTAAAATCATGCCACTAAAAGTTAAATTAATATATACCTTGTTACTCCTCTGTAAATTGATGCACCTCTTGAAAAACCACTGCTCTTCCTATAACATGAAGGAGAATAAAAATGTCCATTAAATTATTCATATGATCTAATATGGCTATTTGTATCAAACAATGTTAAAATTACTTAATAAGAAGTTGAAATACAACAAAAATTAAATACAAAAAAATATATAATTAGTTAATAAATTTGACATTTATTTAAAGTAAAATGTGAATATATATTAACCTTCGGAGTGAAGCAACAAACTCTTGCCTAGTCATGTTCTTCATGTCATCAAGTTCCTTCTCATAGTTGGAAATCTGAGAATTGCAAAATAAATAATTATATTTATAAATAGTTGCAAAAAATATAAGGGATCTTTCTTTCTTACTGGAAAGTTGGTGGTGGTGGTTGGACCCCAGTACTTGAGAGCAGCAAGATCATAAGCTCTAGCTGCTTTATCTTCCTTGTCATAGCCACCTAAATAAACAAGAAGAAACAAAAATTCAATTTTATGATCAGTAAAATGATTAATTAAACTTGAGTGGAATCTGAATCTAAAAGAAACAAGAATTCAAATTCATGATCATTAAAATGTACTAGTACATGAAGCGGGAATATGCTAAACAAAATGATGATTTCTGGTCAAAGACTAATAAAAGTAGTAATAGTTAAAGAAGTACTCACCCAAATAAACTGAAGTAAAAGATCCAATCCCACGAGTAAGCAATCATTCGCCAAGTACAAAACAAATTAAAATCATGGTCAGAATCTTCAACACCATATCCATTATATTAATTATTAAGCAAATAAACAACACATAATAATAAAATAAATTGTGAAAAATAAAAATGAAATTCACAGATCGGTTTAGGGTCAGTTTGAATTGAGCTTATAACTTATAAATTCATTTTATTAAAATGACCTATTTGGTAACTTACATTTTCTTGTCAAATTATACTCCCTGTCTTAAAATAAATGACCTGTTTGACCACTGACACGTTTGCTAATGCACAACTTTAATCGTTAATATCTCTAATTATCTATTATTAAAAATTATAAAAATAGTATATTTTGAAATTACTCGTCGAGACAAATCAAACATCTCATATGCTAATATTTGCATGTATATATTAGTAGAAAAATAAGATCAAAGCATATCAAATGAATAGTATACTAAGTCAAAAAAAAATCATTTAAAATGGGACGGAGGGAGTAATTTATTTTGATAAACTAATTCAATTAGCTTTTGAATTATCTTTTCCCTCTCAATTTTAATTTTGTGATCATACTTTAAAACAATTAAATACTCCTTAATTAAACCATATATTTTCATGTTATTTTACATTTATATGTTAGTTCAAATGTCAAACGCTAATTTTTTTTCTGAACAAACCAAAATTTAATTAAAGTTATAAACTAGCTTATAAACTATTCTCTAAAAACTAGTTTATCAATTTCCAATTTTTCCCCCAAACACAGCCATAGACATCAAAAACTCCTAGGCAGCAAAACAAAAGGCCAGAAAAAATCTATAGCCATGATCCAATGCTGCTGCAGTGCATGGCATTGGATTAATCTTAACCCTTGATTAATAAGGGTATACATTGAGATTTGAACATTTGAATATCGAGACACATTCTTTAACTCCCATTTATTCCGGTCAGTGGTCACATTCACTGGACCCTTTACCATCACACACTAGATCTCGTGGACCCACTTTCCCCCGTCTACCATCCCCAGCGCACGTTAGTATCAACCCATATTCAAATTCTAAAACCCTAACTAGAGATTAATTAATGATGTTTCACAACTTAAATTAGCATATATAGTACCTTGTCTTCCTTTTCTGCTTTGTCCTTCCCTTCTACAACTATTGTCCCATAGATGTGCTTCATATCTCCCGGTCCATCTATGCCTAACAAATAATCAAAAATTTAAAATTTAAACAATAATACTAAATATCAATATTTAATTTTATTTTTTATTTGCTTTACAAAAAATAAAATAAAAAACTCTTGTGTAGGACAAGAAAGTTGATATATTTGATTGATTCAGATACATCAATAGGTGTATATTGATTTATGTTAGAATCATGTTAACATGCGCCACATGTTAAGATATTTAAATATAAAAAAATGAAATGATGCAAGATATTTAATGTTTTGAAATTTGAATACATAAATTTTAAGAGAATATTTTCACATTTATCTTCTAACATGTGTCTTTTCCTTATGTTAAACTCATTGTGAATCCAAACATGCACAAAATATACCGGGTGACGCCGCGATAGATAGAGGTGCGTTGGCCGAAGTTATCAACGGTTTTCTTGGGAGATAGTTTCCGAGGTTTGGAGTTTGGTTCGGTGGGGTAACCACCTTGGAAGCAAGCGGATATTGTTTTCTTAAGCTCCGAATCGTATATGTCGGTGGAAAACTGATGAAGCTGTGTTGGCGCACACGTGGTGGCGGTTGTTGTTGCGACGGAGCTTCCTAAGAAATCCTCAAACTTATGTCCGCCGGTGAATATGGAGAGATTGGTAGTTCCTCCGTCAGTTGCCTCCGGTGATGTATCTACGGTGTTGCTTCCTAGAAGTGGATAAATAATAATAAACAATAAAAAAAAAATTAGATATTTTTGAGAGAGGAAATAATATATTAATTAGAGTGAAAAAAGAGAAATATATAGTACCTGTGAGAGTGAGAGATGGTGGTGTTAATGGAGGAAAAGTGGTGAATGAGTGAAAAAGAGAGAGGTGAGAGGAAGAAGAGTGAGAAGGAATATTAGGAAAATGGGTATTAGAAAGAGAGAAAGCGAGGGAGGTGTTGTTAGTATGTGTGGGGGGTGAAGAAGAGGAAGAGTCCATAGTTTAATTTTGGCTGTTTTATATGAATGAACGTGAAAAGATCGATGGCGTTGATCAAGTTAGTAGCTTAGTTGGTTTCGTTGGAAACTGCAATCTTTTATAGAATCTATACTAATACTAATCTATATTTTTGAGAGAAGAGAGAGGTTAGGTTGGTTGATGAAGAAGAAGTTTGTGAGATTTATGACACAGATATAGAGGTGGTCATGAGAGAGAAAATGCCTCACCTCAGCTTCTTCTTCTGCTTAGGGTTGCTCGAAAAACGAGGTTTTCTTTTGGATTTTTTGGTGTAAATATCCAACACAGCAATAGTAAAATGGAAAATATCCTTCCTCTAATTATTTTTTTTGGAAAATATTAAATACTCCTACACGAACACGATACATTAGTAAAAAAAACTTAATATGCTAAAAATATACTCTGAAATTTGGATAATCAATATTTATAAAATATGAAAAATATTAATTTTAATACAAAATTTATTTATTTTAATTTTATTTAGTATTCCAAAAATACTAGCTAGCATGATTTTCTTAAATCACAGGTCATATGGAAATTGATACAGTACATATAAAGTATTCTCTCCGTTCCAAAATGTAAGTAAAAGTTGGTTAACAAAAATGAATGTATTTGGTCCAAATCTTTAATTAAATACATTAAGTTTGTTTGACTCATTTTTGCTTATATTTTGGTACGGAGAGAATAGTGATAAGATTGGGGGAAGCTGGATAATTTATGTAAGGTTGATACAATAATTTTGGTACTAATTAAGGAATAAAAATGGCAGATTTTATATTGAAAATAATCTTTTTATATTTTTTAAATAAAGAATTACACAAATTTCAAACACTGTTATTTTTTGGATTGTGTAATTGAATTGGTTTTTGGTGAATCGAGTATTTGAACCAATAAATTCTTAATGGTTCGATTTTTGGTACATGTTTTTCAAAAATGAAATTGAATTAAACTAATCAGTTTGGTTCAGATATTTTAATCGATTTATCGCGCTTTTTTCTGTATTACATGCTATTATTTTTTAATCACATGTAACACTTGATGTAATCAATTACTCCATCCGTTCTTTTTTATAAGAAATAAAAGTGAAATTTTTTTTTTCCTTTTTATAAGAAACTTTGACTAATTTTCAAATGTTTTAAATGTTGAATTTCACTTATGCCCTTATTTATTATAAAAGAGAATATTAAAAATAATTAAGTTAATTGAATTTAGAGTAATTTTTTTTGAATCGGCTAAATTTTATTAAAGAACAATTCCTCAACAAGAAGTATAAGGAATTTAGAGTAATTAAAAAGGGGTATAGATGGAATAAGTTTAAATTTATAAGAGTATTAAATGAAAAGAACTATTTACAATGTGTTTCCTTGATATGTGTAATTTTTTCAAACTGTTTCTTATAAAAAGGAACAGAGGGAGTATTATCATATACCGTGTTTCAATTACATAAAAGAAAAAACAATGCATGGTTTTCAAACACATATTTCAATTAAAACGAAACATTCAAACAAAACTGACAATAATAAATACATGGATTTTCAAATACAAAATAGTACAATCTATAGGTTTTCAAATACAAAGTTTGAGTAAGCTATTTTTGTGAGATTAAGGTGCGTTATGTTACTAAGTTGGGCCATATTTTTTTTTTAAAACCATTAAGTCGGACCAGTTTTAGATGTGAGTTGTTTTGTGTTATTAGGTTGAACTAAATATATCGTTAATAATATAACTATTGGTTAGGTTCATCGGTTCTTAAAAACTGAATCCGAGAAATGAACCAAACCACATCAATTTTAATTGGTTGGGTTTTGGATCGAACCATAAAAATCAGTTTGGATTAGTTTAGATTGTCGGTTCAATAATAACTACTTCTATCCCAATTAATATAAGATTTTTTTCACAACCTTTTATGCTTCATTTGATTTACAATGGAGTTGAGAATCGAACCTGCAATCTCTAATATACTACTCAAACCCTCCACCACTACTCTATATGGAAAATGTTAACACATGTTAAGGAGATAAATATGTAAATTTTCTTTTAAAATTATGTATTCAACTTTCTAAATATTAAATAACTTACATCATTAAATTTAACATTTTTATATTTAGATACTTTAACATTCCTATTTATATTCATTAAATTTGACAAACGAGAGAAATACTATGATAAAGAGCATTTAATATCGGAAAAAAGATTCTCTGCATTAATTTACTTCCTCTGGTGGATTTTGAACCACTTGTTGATATTAATTTGTATATGCAATTTTAATTTTAAAAAACAAATATTGTAAATGGTACAGATTATACAGGAGGATACTCCCAATTACCGGAAATTATCCTTTCTCGCTTAATTAACCGCATGCATATCTAATTTTTTGACAGACATGTAACATTTCAATGTTAATGGTTGGACTAAGAAATTAGACGGGTAGAAGTATTTGATATGTTGATGACTTTTTTTTCCATTTTATAATTCTTTGACATTGTTACTAAACTGTTTTTTAGGACAAAAATAGTTACAACATTTGTCGATATAAGTTAGTCAAAAGACGACATGTCATGCAATTATGCAAATGCAATCACTTATTTATTGTACAAACGCAGTTTTTTTTTTAATGGAAAATATGTACCTTATATGTATGATTTTCATACATGAATAAAATAGAGGGTGTTATTTTATTTTATTTTGACGAGAAAATAGAGAGTATTATTGTACACACAAAAATTTAGAAGCATAAAAAAAAGCGTACATTTTTATTATCACACACAAACCAAAAAAGAGAGAAGTGTGGTGCACATATCATTATCGTATGGATGCCTGGTAGAGTGCCAGAGTCAGGCTGCCCCGCTATTCTTATGGTATGGCCACAAGAATTCATTCATACATTCACATTTAGTACATTACAACCATGGACCTAGGACAATAAATTAACCCTTTATAACACTATTAAATAAAAACAGATAAACGGCTACTAAAAATAAAAAATTACATATATATATATATATGGGGAGTGATCAAATTACACCGGTGTAACATTTGAGTAATGTTACACCGCTCAATAAAGCTTCAACGAATTCAAATTTTACAAAATCCACCGTTGGATTGAAAGTTTATATCGTATAGATCATCTATGTTGAGTATTACAAAAATCTAAAATCGTTTGGCATATTTTTGAGACACATAAAGATTAACGGTATTCAATAAAAACGCATAAACCGTTAATCTTGATGTGTCTCAATAACATATCAAACGATTTTAGATTTTTGTAAAACTCAACATAGATGATCTATACGATATAAACTTTCAATCCAACGGTGAATTTTGTAAAATTTGAATTCGTTGAAGCGTTATTGAGCGGTGTAACATTACTCAAATGTTACACCGGTGTAATTTGATCTCTGCCCTGTATATATTTATTAGAAAAGCACATTTAATAGATTCACGACACTAACTAATAATGTCACTTGGTTTGGCCTTAGATGCGTTGACTATGGCGATGTTTGACTCCTAGGTATCGTCATGTTGATGGGATATTGAGATAGGTAATTTGTTGCTGGAGTTATGGTGGGCACTAGGGATGAGCATCTTGGACAATCCAAAATAACCGTCCATAACCAATCCATAACCATTTGTTATAATTGGACATTAAAACCAAATGTCATAACCGGTTATAAAACTGGTTATATCCATAACCACTTTTATAACCGGTTTTTGCTTTTAAAAACCAGTTTTTGGTTTAATAACTGGTTTTTTTTCCAAAAAATAAATAATAATAATAATAACACTAAAATAAATAAAAAACAAACAATCGGCCGAAAACTCAAAAATCAGCCGAAAACCGAAAACACAAAAAATCGGCCGAAAATCCAAAAAATCAGCCGAAAAACCGAAAATCGGCCGAAAAATCGAAAATCGGCTGAAAACACAAAAAATCGGCCGAAAACACAAAAAATCGGTCGAAAAACAAAAATCGGCCGAAAACTCAAAAAATCGGCCGAAAAACCGAAAATCGGCCGAAAACTCAAAAAATCGGCCGAAAACCCAAAAAACGGCCGAAAACAAAAAATCGGCCAACAAACCTAAAAACGGCCGAAAAATTGATTTTAGATTTTCGGCCGATTTTTTGTGTTTTCGACCGATTTTTTGTGTTTTCGGCCGATTTTTTGGGCAATTTTTTGGTTTTCGGGCGATTTTTAGAGTTTTCGGCCGATTTCACGTCTAAGTGTTGAGTATATGTAGGTTAAACTTAAATGTTTGGACACCAAGGATCTGTTTGGTAAGCCTCCAAAACTGACTTATAATTTATGTCTTATAACTTTATAAGCTAAAAGACCTATTTGGTAACAGTCTTTTCAACACTGACTTATAACTTATTTTACTAACTTATAGCTTATTTTTCAGACGCTATTTCAATTAACTTATGAGCTTATAGCTTATCATCTTTTCTTCCATTTTTACCCTTATTATTTTAATAAAAACCCAATTTTACCATGGATACACCTTTACCATGTTTTCACTTTGATTTGAGACATGCATCTAAACATTGTGCTGAGAGGTATCTTATTAAATTGATTAGTTAATTCTAACATAAAATTATTACACCAAACCCTGTTTTGTCATTTGTATTATATACGTATGTTGCAACAATTTTTCTTTGCACAAACGAATCTTTAAACAAGTTAGCAAAAATATATAATTTTACAATATTTGCAATATTTGGATAATATTTGAATTAATAATAACATTTCTAATTCGGCCTCAATTGAATCAATTTGGGTAATTTGGTATAAAATCTAGAAAAATCATGCTCGAGACAATACATCCAAATAAGTATAATTATTATACATAATTGTTATACATAACATTTTAACACAATACATCCAAATAAGCATGATTTTAAATAATTATTATACATAATTGTTATATATAACATTTTAGTATCACAAATTAATTTAATAATAAAATATAAGAGATATATTAATTAATAAATTTAAATTATTATCTTAATTAAGAATACATTTTTATGTCTTTTTACATTTATCAGATAGTTGAACCGCTAATTTTATCAAACACTTCAATTAGTTTATCAGCCATAAGCTATCAGTCACCAGCCATCAGTTATAAGCTATCAGCCATAAGCTAGTTTATCAGTCAACCGCTAATTTTACCAAACAGAGCCCAAGTCTCTGATCGTACACTTTTTTAAACGAGGGATATATTTATAGAAAGACACTCAAATATTAAAGTAAAGAGTGATGTATGCAGATAGATATTATATAAGTGAAGTAATCGTTGATCATATTTGCGGGACAAATCCCCTATTTATAGTGTGGTTGAAATCAAGTATGCTCAAGTCAATTGCTATATTTACTGGGCTGATCACTTGGATCATATCAGGATAAGTGTGACACAATAGCGTAATTGAATGTCGAGATAGGCGGAGACACCTATTTTATTTAAATAAGCTCTACGATGTCCAAAACTGTAGAAGCATACGGATCTAGATGTGTCAGTTTCTTTTATTCCAAGGTTTTATTGAAGAAAAAAGTGAAAAAAGAAAAACACGTAAATCAATTAATAAATTTGGACAAGGATTTAGTCCAAGTTCATTCAATGGCGTCTATATTTTCTTTCTTTTCTCATTTCCTTCCCTCAAACTAAATTCACCATTAAGGCTCATTTTGGTTGGAAGGAAATAAAGTGGAAAGAAAAGAAAACACAAAAACTGAGAAGTGAACATTAACTAAAATTAAGTTTAAGTTTGTTCTACTTCTTGTTTTTTACATTTTTCTTCCTTTTCACTTTATTTCCTTCGAACTAAACGGACTTTTAGTTAGGTATAGATGATAAAAAAATTCACTCACCAATCCTAAATAATAGTAAGGTATTACAAGTCTCGCATATGTAACAACAATAGATAATTTTTGTAACATATATGAGAGACATTTTATCATTCAATAAGTAAATTAATATAATTATCATATCAAAGATATATGTATGAAGAGAAAGTCTAATATAATATAAACACATATACAAATGATGAGTATCTGAGTATATGTATAAAATTATTGTTGGATGAATTTTAAATTTTATAGTTCAGCCCCAATTATTAATCCCAGCTCCCTGCCTGCAGATCATAAAAAATGTACATAAAAAATGTACATAAATAAATATAATAACTAAAATGTAATTGCATTGCACGTGTTGAGCCACACTGGTTATACCATTATTGGATAAATTGAAGTATGCCTTCTATTATTAGGGATGTGAATTATTATACTCAGTGACATCATTGTTAAATAAATCAAAATGGGTCATGCTAACTAGTGCCCCCAAGGCACTAGTTAAGGAGTCAAAAGTAGTAAGTTTTGCCTTGAAAATATCATTACTCATATTTTAAATGTATTGACTACACAAATTCCTAAATTACTTTACTATAATTAGCATCCTTAACTAGTGCCCCGTTTTCCAATCAAAATTATGTGAAAATCTTATCTATGTATAGAGATTCCTCTATTGTGTAAACAACAAGAAACACGCAAATGAACGAACAACAAATTAAGCCATCAAATTAGTGAACAACAACAAGTTATTGAGTCTGATCATTCTGTAAATATTTTTATTGGCTAATCACTTTGTTGATAGACTAAAAAAGTTTTATTATTAGTAGCTTCTTACATTGACCCTGTTTTTGTTTTTGACTAGAGTTCGAACTCTAGTCTTTCACTTTATGTATGTGAATTTTCAAAGACTTGTCATAAGCAGTACATGAATTAATTAGGGTGCTGTTTGTTTCTAGGTTTTTGTTATCGAAATCTTAACCCTTAGCTTAAATGAGTAAGAAATTTGAATTTCTCTCCTGCATATTGCTAATTGAGTTACATTTATAAAAATTGTTTGCTTACACCATAAAATAATTGTTGTTTTGCCAGATTCATCAACAGTCTATAATTAAAGTTTAATTAGACTATTAGAGTGTCGTAATTATAATTAAATTAAAAAAAATTAGATTATCCTTACAGAATTGTTGGCAGTTTATCTAATAATCGATAAAAATTAACTACATGAACAAATTTATAAATTGAGTAAAAATTATACATATGTGTCACCTTAAATTAAACATGGATTAATCACATTTAAACATAGAATGAGTGAAGGGGAGGATTAGGAAAGAAGTGCGGTGGCTTGATCTGGAACAGCCACTTTGACCACAGACCATGCGGACACATGTCACAATATCAACAGAAAGACGAATCTATTTTAGTGACTCAGCCAAAACAGCACCAATCATGAATCCAAATTACAATCCAAGCAAAGTTCACAGTCACATTGCACATGTGATGTGAGGAGTGGGTGTGTGTGAGAGAGACAAAAGAGATAGATAGCAAAATTTGGTGTAGAGATTAGGTAGGTGCAAAACAACTTAATTTATTAAAAATAGAAACGTAAGCATAGCAGCAGACAGTCAAATCCTCAAAATCCGGATTTTATTATAGTTAAAAATGCTTTTACACTAAGCAATCAGAATGTAGAAAGAAAATTGACTAAAAATACAAACGCAAAAAGTTGCACCTAAGTTAACTTAGTGAATAAACAAAGAAAAGAGATTGATTTTTTTTTTAAAGATTAGAATTTCACCTTTTAAATTGAATAGTAGAAATATCAGGTTCGAATCTCAGTTCTTGCATATTTCATGCAATATCCGTATCAATTGAGCTATGCTCACGAGAATCAAAGAAATTGATTTCTAGTTCCACAAAATACAACTCAAATGAAAAAAAATGTATAAAAACAAAGAGACTACATTGCAGTGATTTTGTTTTTTTTTTCGACTTTCAAACACATGATGGAGTGAGTTGTTTTCAACCTTTTATAGGAAGTGGATAGAGTTTTTTTCACTATAATACTAGACTCGGACTTGCATTAATAAATTTTTTATTTATAAAAAAATGTTACTGCAATGTGGAAAAAAGACTCCACATTGGCGGAATTAGGCGGGAGTGTGTTTGCAATTGAGAGGGTTGATTCCCTTCAAATCTGCAGTGAAAAGAAAAAGGATTAGTAATAAAAATAAATAACAATTGAGGGATTTTTTCAGAAAAATTCCACTAACATACAAAATTTGTAACATAAAGTAAACAATGGGGGGGCAGATTGTTACCAAAAGCATTTTTCTTTTATTCAAGATCATATACTTTTGCCAAAATGGTCAAACTTTGTTTCACAAAGCATTGCATAGTGTAGTTTGTGGTCAGAGAAACGAATCATTCCCCACGTTCACTGCCCATATCTTAATTTGTTTTTTAATCATAGTTACTACTTCATCATTATCTCTCTGATGCTCATCTCTTTTATTTTTAGTTGTGTTGTTTAAACTTTAAATTATTAATTGTTACATTCTAGTACATGATTTGAGACATGTATAATTAATTGCGGGTCCAACTATGGATTCACAATACGTGCGGTTGATTGATTACGATTCTATTATAAAAGAAGACTGAATCAAATTCAAAGGGTTGTTAGTGTTAGATAATAATATTAGTGGGCTTATGTTGTTGGGTCTTACGTTAGTAGTTCAGTTATTAGGTATTATTATATATTGTCTTGTAATCCTATTTTGTGAAGTTAAGCTATTGATATTATATGAAACTCTAGCCGTTATTTTGTGTTTCTCTATTTTGCATATCTGAAGTTAACATGGTATCAGAGCATGGTTTGATCCGAATCATCTGTTGTTTCCGCTGTCGAGTTCCCAAAAATAATTGGGAATATATTTGTTGCTGAAAATCTGATGAAGAAGAAATTATAAATCGATTGGCTTTAAAGAACGCAAGCTGTGTAGGTGGATGTGAAGATTGTTCGGCCTTGAAATTGCATGTGAAGCGAAAGCTTACAATCTGAAATTTGAAATCTGAATTCGGTGATTTTGTTTGAATCTGTTCGGTGAGCGAAAGCTTACAATCTGAAATTTGAAATCTGAATCCGGTGAGGGAATGCTCACATCTGAATCCGGTGAGGGAATACTCACATTCTGAATCCGGTGAGGGAATACTCACAATCTGAAAATCTGAATCCGGTGAGGGAATACTCACAAGCTGAATCCGGTGAGGGAATACTCACAATCTGAAATCTGAATCTGAAGTCTGAATCTGAAATCTGAATCTGAAGTCTGAAGTATGAATCCGAAGTCTGAATCTGATTCCTCCATTTCGGTTAATTTAGTTTATTTGTCGGGTTATTTTTGTAACAAGCTGAAAGCTTAGTAAGCTTTAGCTTGAGGGGTAGTATTAGAAGTTTATTTTAGTTGATATATGTTTTTCGTATTTTGTTTGACAAACTCATAATGTTTCTTGTTGATGCATCATGAGTTTGAGGGGAAGTGTTAGATAATAATATTAGTGGGCTTATGTTGTTGGGTCTTACGTTAGTAGTTCAGTTATTAGGTATTATTATATATTGTCTTGTAATCCTATTTTGTGAAGTTAAGCTATTGATATTATATAAAACCCTAACCGTTATTTTGTGTTTCTCTATTTTGCATATCTGAAGTTAACAGTTAGATCCACAATCTTTTAAGTAAACAAATGTTTTCTTCTGGCATTTTCCTATAAAACTACAAATACTAATGACTAACAATAATGGACTACGTAAACTCGGATTCAGTGTGTTAAGATATCATACTATATCGTATACACTATTGTAGATGTTTTATGCTATTAATCAATTATTATAATTGTTAAAAATATTAAACTTTATTTATAATCATTTTTCAAATCATTTATTCGATTGGTTGAGATTTACAGATAATTTTACAATATAGTGTATTATAAATAAATAAATTAAACTAAAAAAATTGGAAATTTCTTTTTCGAAAAAAAAAATTGCAAGTTAATAAAATGGAGGTAGAGTCAAAACGGTGCAATCACACGAGAGCTAAACTTTTAAAAATCATATCGTGCCATCTTGATAGATCTACTGGCTAAAAAATGATACACCACCACTGCACGTGACTTGGCAACAAGGACTATGTTTCCACTGGCCATTTCAAGCACAAGATGAAGGGAGCGGTGGAAGTGATGCTAGTGCGACCGGCAACTTCCACTTGCAATTTCAACTTTCAAGTTTGCATGATTCTATAATAATAATAATAATAATAATAAGGAAAATAATGCTACCTCAACTAATTTTTAGATTACTAATTAACTTTGTCTATTTATTCTAGCTTACAAGTAGTAAGTAATTGTCAAGTATTCTCAGTTTTAATCATAGTTACTACTTCATCATTAAGCAAAACTGTCAATGTTTTTTTGAAACGAACAACTGTCAATATTAATATTGTTAGACTTGGCACTTTCACTCAAATTCAAACTAGAACCTCGCAAATGTGTGTGTGTGAATTATAGGTGGTGTATCTCACTTTTTATTTACAAACCATTAGACTTAAAACTTAAAAAACAACAAACCATTGTCATATGCCGTTAGTTCGGAATTAAACATTAAACATAGTTTTATAAATTCAAACAAGTCCTTCCCTTAAGTGATTAATCTTTAACAATCTAAGAAAACCAAACCCCCTTTACGCAATAGAAGCATTCCGTACTATGTTTGTCACTTAGTTCAGGGTCAAAACATCAATTACTGGGAAGAGAAAACTGAGTTGTTAAAAATATATCAGATCTACTGCTTTTCCTTATGTCCACCACATACATAGAGAATCACTGGTGTGCATCTGCCACTGAGATGTCAACCGTCGACAGTTGACTTATAGTGATTAGTTATACCTTCATAAACGAGACCTTCTTGAGTAAGATTATGAATAGCCAGCCTACAAAAACAGATAATGATGCGTCATATAAGGAGTCAAAAACTTAACTTGCCCGACATGAAAAGTGAAGGAGAGTGAGAGAGAATAGAGACATGATTCTATCCACGGGAAGTCCAAGATGCTGTGCAATAGTTTCACGAGGCAATCCTTCACTAATTTCCCTGAAACATCAGTAACAAAATTTTACGTTGTGAATACTGGACAAAATCTTTTAAGCAGTCCCAATTCTAACAAAGCAATACACAGATAAATAATAGACGGTTAAGTAATTGAAGTAAAAGCATACTAAATGCAATATTCTACACATGCATCTCTCAGAACATGCATAACTAAACCCTGTGTGTGTGTGTGTGTGGTTGGCTAAATTACAAACACTTATTTTTTAGTGGGTGAAAATTAGGAAGTCCCTGAAGTTGTTAACTTGCACACACTAATTTTGTAGTTGTCTAAATTAGCAAACTAGACCTTAAAGTGTATTTAACAACTTTGTAGTTAAAACTAGCTAATTTACACGCACTAAAACATGAGTGGGTGTGGGAGCAAATTAGCAAACCCTTGGATAATGTATATACAACTTTTCAAGTTTGCATTAAATCTAAACTCGCTAAGAGTGCTATAATAATCATCGATGGAATAAGTTGATCGACCCTATATAGTAGGTAGGAAAAGTGATAAACCTTAATTACAAAGGTAGAACATTGCAGAGCTTTGAGTGCCAGCAAGCCTACTTCCTCAAACGCCCCCCCCCCCCCTCCCCCCTCTCAAATGACTAGATAGTCAAGCTCTCGTACTTTTGTAAAATTTATATACAATGTGGCCTACTACCATACTGTCTAGGTCCCAAATCGTAGGTAATCCTAACTAACTTAACTCTCAGAACTAACAGACCTAACACCGAAATTAAGGAAATAACAGTAAAAAAAATAAAAAAATAAAAACTACTTTAAAAAATACCTGTTTGCAACCAAAACATCAATCACCATATCTTCAACAGTCTTCTGACCATTATTACGCTGACCAGAGATCTACATTTAAAAAGTATTAAAACTAGTGAGAATATAATAAAAATGAAGCACAAACTAAAAGCCATTATCTACTTACTTGATTTGCTGCTACTGCTTGAGCTTGATAACCTTTTGTGGGAGTGATTTGTGTGGAATTGGGAGCATGTTGCTGATTGGGGATGCTAGCCTGGATACGCTGCCACATGGAATTGGTGCAGATTTGTCAAAATTCATTCATAATCTTATATATACATCATATCATGTCAAACTCAAACATAGAGCTTGGCAATTATATAACCTATACCTGTAACCTCGAATTATATAGATGAACATATATGCAATTAATGAAATGGTTGGCAATCTCATCAAAGTCAGTCACGGGCCTGAAAATGACACAAATTAAGGAAGTAAATTTTTTATCTGTTAGCAAAATAACAGGTCTGCCCTGTAACCCACTTATACAATAGCATTCATAACAATGAACTGCTAAAATAAAATGTGAAATGTGAACTTTGTATCATCATACCTCAAAGAAAAAATACTTATGCATTTTCTACCCTGCAAACCTTTAAATTGTCCATATAGCCGCACATACATTCCATTCCTACAATGAAAATGGAATTTTAGTTCGTATTATATGAATATAAATTGTATGATGAATGAAAGAACATGGGGCTTTGCCCCTGTTTTGTAAAAAATAAATAAATTATATGATGAATGAAGAAACTCAGAGGAGGCAACAACAATTTTGCAGACCACCTCAATGCAAAACAATCAGTTGTGTGTACATTAAGTCATTAACAGATATAACCAAAAGAAATCTGACAATATAAAACATTTCTTTTTTATTTTCTTATATGAAAAAAAAGTAATATCTCAGCATTTGTGAAAAAAAGTTATATCTCAGCATTTATGAAAAAAAAAGTTATATCACAGCATTTAACATGTAATTTAAAACATTTCATTTAACATGTTATTTAAAACGTGTAAGGTAAAAACTTAGTAGTAATAAGATAAAGAAGTTGATAAGAAAGCATCAAAAAGTGATTAAAATACGTAACTTTTCTTGTTAGTCTTCTCTGTCCTTATAGAGAAGATAAGGGTGATTAAAATATCAAAATAGAGTTCAACGTTGTTGGTGTATCAGTAGACTAACAGTCCATACTAAGCTTTTAAAGATGTCAAACTCAGACCTAAAAATAGTTTTAGTATCCCGATTCATTCTATTTCTACACTTACTTACATAAGAAAATATAAAACCTGACTAGACATTAGCTAAGTATAGTACTAAACCCATTAAGTAATAGGCAACATACAAGATACCCTCCCCTTCATTTGGATCTGCCAGTTCATTAAGCCTGCAAATAAACAAAAAGACAAAAACTCGTCATTCACAAAGGAAAATGTAAAACTCAAATCAATTTAAACATTGACAAATTGAACAAAATTCACCATCTAATGCACTCGATCGTTCCGGTACCATCATCAAGTACAAATTTATAATCAGTAATTTGTTCAACTTTGTTGCACACCCTACCCACAAAAGTAACCTGAACAGCAAAATTATGAGAACAAGATAAGGCACCACATATCATAATTCATACTAATGAATAATGAATTCACAACAGAAAATTCAAGGAACGCACGGTGTTAACATCGACACCATCAATAGTAAGATTGGAACCATCACTTGACTGAAAAGCATCATTGACCTGCTTGATCGTCAAAGGAAGCAATGTCTGACTATCACGATTCTGCAAAAGGAAGTAAAAAACCCTAAACCTTATAAATTAATCAGAAAAGAAAATCAAAACCCTAAACGTATAAATTACGAGGAAAGAAAATGAAAACCCTAAATCCTAGAATCTAATTGGCGTTGCGAGTTATGTGATTATTAAGAAGAAAATGGAAAGATAAGAACCTTGGAAGAAGTGAAGGGAGAGTTTGCGCCCTGAGTGGTCTGAGAAGGCATGAATCCGCCGCCAGCGAATGCTGCGTTACCGTCGAATTGGCTCGTGCTCATGGTGATGGTTCTTCGAGATTGAAATCCGGTGTGATTGAAGAGAAACTTCAAATTTCACGATTCGGTTTAGGGTTTATAAGGTTTGGGTTTTGATTATTCCCGCCATTTTACTTTCCCTTTCTAATTCTTATTGTTTCTTCACCGTAAGAAATGAAAGAATGAAAATACTATTATTTTTAGTTTTTTACGGATGAAAACATTTTAACATTTTCATTCAAGTATTTAGTGAAAAGGGATTTATTGAACAAAACTTACATGCATTGTTTTATGTGCAGTTTTTGATGTTCCACTCATAAAGAAGTGTTTTTTGTGTTTTTTAATTTAAAAAAAATAAAAGAAAACTGTTTTTCAATTAAAATAACTACCTCTTGGTGAATGGAAAAGTAAAAACTGCATGTATAGCAATGCATGTAAGTTTTGTCCGGATTTATTTTGATAATTAATAGATATAAACCAAATCCAGAATAGAAGAGTACCCTTTAATTACTTTATTTATTTATTATTTAAATTGCTAATATTTTTATTTATAGAAGTTAATATTATTATTTATGCTAATATATATTGTTGATTAAGTAATACCACCTCTACTAATTAGTAACAACAAAAGAATACTACCTCTACTAATTAAGTAGTACAGTACTATACTCCCTCCAATTATATATTTAAGTAAAATTTAGCTTTTAGACTAGTTACATTACTTTTTAAATAAATCTAAAAAATCAAATTTTGTTTATATATAGAATCGGAGAGAGTATCTAACTAACAATAAATTGATCGGAATGGCAAGGATCTTTGACCTACTAATTGGGTGGTTAGGAATTTGATTTATGACTCTTATATAAAAAAATTGTGGGACTGTAATTTTCATCTTAATTTCAAGTTTAATGAGAATATTCTTATTTTAGTTCACATATTTGGAAAGTGTTAAAGCTGCAGTGGCATATGCAAATAAGTCATAATTGGCGCAAAGGAAAAAAATGTGTTGATTAACTTGCAAACTGTAACATTTTTGTGGATCATTTGAAAATCCGCCTAGTGAGCTTTAGAAACTTCTCTTATATGATATTTTTATGGCTTGTATGCTTATAAATTAGTGATTAATTTAGTTGTTTCTGTTCTTTTTTGCGTTTTTCTTCTTTTTAAAAGAAAAATTTAAAATAAAAAATTCATGGAAATGTAAAAGTTTGCAATACATTTTCATTGTCTATATTTATAAATCATATCGCCTATAATAAGATTTGACTTTGAAATTGTAAGATGAAACTTTTATCAATGAAATAGCATTTGGTAAATATAGGTTAATTTATTCACACTCATAAATAAGTTATACTAATTAAAATTGCTTGATATATGATTTAGGGAGTTAAAATTAAAAAAATACACTATTGTCCAAAGTCCACTCCATTTCATTCATGTAAGCAATTGCATTCATTCGGATTCAATGAACAAAACACTAGTTAATTAATAATTCTTGAAAAGTTGTGCAATTTGCTTCCATATCAATTGTGAAACGTTACCAAGCTTACAATCAAAAGTTGTAACCAGTAGTCCTGCAAGAAAAACATCTTAGTGAAAAATAAACATCAAAATTTCTCAAGTCCATCATAATCTCAAGTCTTTAATTCATATAATAGAAAAATAATATGTAGCAATATACACGTTGCGTGAGAAGCTAGCTAAAATGGAGGGCAACTCTTTCGGGTTTAGTAATTGCACATGTAATAGAGGCCGGCAAACTTACAATATAAAAGGTTTATCATGTCAACCCTTAAAAATAACGACACATTTTCACTTTGCTTTAAAATTTGTTTCCTTGACAATACAAAAAAGACTTCAAGTCACTCAAATTGTAAGTAACATATTAATATTATGACCAATCAAAATCAACCCAACAAGATACATAGTAGTTTAAAATTTATGACAACTCTAATGGTCAAAGGTTGAATCCTATATAAACACAATCAACTTTAATGCTCTCTTCCAAAATTCTAAGTAGCTAAGAAGAGGTTAAATGGATTTATTTGAGATTGAAAGCAATAAGATTCTATCAAGGAGATCTTCTGTGGGATGTTCCTCTCGTATATCTTATTATAGGACTGGAGAAGGTGTTCCATTCAAATGGGAAATGCAACCAGGAATAGCAAAAGAATCATCACCAAAAGAAGTGCTTCCACCACTTACTCCTCCACCGAAATTTCTTAGCTTGGGGCTACCTAAACCAAGCATTTTGGAAGCTAAAAAAACAGCTTCAACCATGTCAAAGCTGAGGTTGTGGAAGAAAAGGGTACTCAAAACTAAAAGCAAGAAGCCACAAGAAGATAGTTTTCATGAAGATTTTGATGTACTATCAGGATTGGATTGTAGCTCTAATTCTGAATCTATGATGTCGCCTCGTGGTTCAAGTTTTTCTTCTTCCTCTTCGTCTCTGTCATTGATGAAGAGTTCCCGTTCTTCATTGAATTCGGCGTGCTCATGCTCGGAGAATACAACCAAACGAGTGTATGGAAGTTGTTTCCCAGTGCACATTAGCAGAGTTCTTGTTTCAATTACAAGGCGTGGTTGAAAACAATAATAATATCTTGTAGTACATGGAGTCAATTATTTATGCTTATATAATTACATTAGAAGGCAAAAAAAATGACTTACACAAACTCAATCCCACTTTCATTTCTTATTTTTTACAATTTGTGGAAAACTTATCATCTATTCTAATCATAACTGGTTTATAATGAGAGCTTCTTTGGCACCTGCATGCACTCTAATACTGCTACTTCAACCCAACCCATATGAATTTTTTATACTCTATTATATGCACCCTAATTAATTGTGTGGTGGAGCAGTGGTTTGGTTCTCATGTGCTGTATATGTAGTAGGAATTCATATCCTACCAGGAACGTTTATTTTAATTAACATAAAAAGTTGACACTATATAAGTTTTGAGAGTATGATGTGAAATTCAAATGACACAATACCGAATCATACCTTTTAATTACCAACTCAAAAAATCTTCCTAACTATCGGTCTTAAATACTATGCAAGTTTGAGTGATCCTCAAGACATAATAACATTTTTCTTCTGCAAGCAGTTCCAAGAGTACAATATCACTAATTACAATATCATACTAATAACAGTGAGATTTGACCATGTGAGGGCCTGTTACATGAACTAGGGAGCAGTGCAGAATGAATAAGCAAGATTAGTTACATGGGCTAAAAGCATGCTGTCCATGCATGCTTCACTATAAGGCCACGACAAGCATGAAACTTGAGTACCCTCGGCTATGTTAGTTACATACTCCCTGTAAATCACAAAAGAACAATATCACAACATAGACACCGTCAGGTGAGAAACAATTAACAATAAACCTACTGCTAAATGATAACAACAATTTACCATATTTGACATTACAGTCTGCCAGTTACAAGCATAATCATACAATCATGCATGCTAAAGATTTTAACTTTATGATTGAATCCCATATATGTTGTTGTTAATGGCGGCCATGGCGTGACAAATTTTTTTTACAGCCGCCATAGACCATTTGTAAAGGGATTTTTGCCATGGCCGCGCCTTAGGCCGCAATGGCATGTTTATGTGGTGGATTTTTGGCCTTCCACCATCGATGACGCTGATCCCATGATCATAATAAAATGAAAGTATTGTACAAACAAGAATCAGCACCATCACCATTACTACACCAATATGTGCTCCCAGTCTAGCACTACCCCTATCAACACCACAGTCCACAGAGACACAGACCGTGCCAACTGCCAACATTAATAGTTGATCCCTTCCGCTGCTAGCAGAGGAATAAGTGTGATAAAAACCCGTTTCTATTGTTCTTTAAAGCTCTAGTTCCTAGCACAAACCAGGTGTATCTTCAAAACTGGATATTCGAGAAGATGCAAAAAGAGTTGTTCCCACAATAGGAAAACCAGTGCATTATAATCAGATCAATACTTTTTGAACATATTTTCAAAATCTAAAAACAATAAATGTTTGATACACATCTTCCCCTACCACAATTAAATCATATAAATAATCTTTTGAAAGTTGCACTCTTAAAAACAAAACTGGTAGCTCCTATAACCTCAATAAACATACCTAACTGGAAAATTTATTTAGGAGTAAGACCCACAAAACAATTCCTAACCACCCATTTGCATACCCATTATTATATTAGATGCTTTATCTGATGTGAAAACAAAATAAACTTCTAACTTAGAAATTTACGAAACCCAGAGTCAGTAGGATAGCCATGTAATAATTTTGTTTGAACCCTAGTCATTACAAACTAAACTACACCTTGCTGAAAGTAAATCTCCAAAAATACTTTTCCACCAACCACCACAAAATTCACACTATAAAAACCATCAGACAATCAGTTGTGTAAAAATAGGTTCATTATAAATCGACATAACAGAATCCCAACCCAAAACATGAAACAGGCAAACATATACATAAAAACGTACCTCAGCCGGTGCCGATTCCCTATAAATTTTATAAATAAATAAAAAAGTAAATTAGTTTACTGAACATGTATATATTAGACAGTTTTTAACAAATTGAGAACACCAAGAGTACCTTGGCCTGTCAGACTTTGCAAATTGTTTAGACATTATAGATGCCTGCAATACAACATATTATAACATTACTCATAAATTTGAAATTCATTGCCAAATTAAAACATCCAGCACTAAGCAAACTACTGTCAGGCGATTCAATTGCAAAATAGAAAAGCCCATGGATTTGTTAGAGATAGCTCTTTGAAAAATAGATACATGTTTAGGATTGGACCGGCCAAAATACATGGACTTGCAAGTTGTAAGCATCGAAAGAAGAGCATTTCTGTCTTGGCCAAACAGCGTAAAACATCGAAAGAAGAGCATTTATAAATTAAAAGCATTAGCTTTTGTTATTTTGCATAATAAAACATGCTTCTAAATGCCTTGGGCCTAACCTGTGATTGCAATTGCAATAGCATAAAATATTACCTGCTCCTGTATGATGCTCCTTGCTTCAACAAGTTGAGCTTCAAGCTCAAGTTCCCTCTCAGTAGCTTCAGAAGTGACTTCTGCCTCTTTCTGAGCATCTTGCAATTGGCCCATGCGCTCCTTCATATTTCAACTTTCAAACCATTAACATCCAAAAATAAACATTTCATAAATGTAAGTACTTAAGATGGAAACCAAAAAGTGATGCTGATAAGTAATAACCTTTATAGAACTCATCTTGGCTCTAAGACTCTCTTCGATTTGATCTCGAGCCATGCGAAAAGGAAGATCAAATACATCCTGCAAGTAATAAACTCATAAATTTCACCGGGCAGTTCGACAGTGCAAACAAAATACAAAAGAATAGTAAGTTTCCACACCGTTCTCCCAACCAGCGGAGATTGTGAAGGATTACTTTCTGCTCTTTCATTGGTAGTGGGAGATTGATTTGGTAGTCCATTGGGAGCATTTAAGAAATCACGCATATCCACCTGTAATCAGTATTCAGTACACTCACAAATCTCATAATATATGTCGAGCATCCTGCTTTATAGGGATAGGCATCATAGAACAATAGCTTGTACAAGGAAGTACAGAGCCTAGGCATATATATATAAATGAAAAATATGCATGAATGACAAAAGAAATATGCTGAAAACCACCAGACCAAAGTCATTACAGAATTAATGTTCTCCTTTTTCCCCAGTTCTAATTAGTTAATACTTGCATCAATTTGTAGTTTGCATCACTAAAATAATTAGTTCCCTGAACATATAAAGAAATTTATCTTGCTGTCTTCTTGTCTAAAAACCAATCAGCAATCACCACCAAAACCTAAAGAGTGCTTAGTATCCTTTTGTAAATCATGTCTAACAGCTGACCATTCAATTCCACATATTTATAATGGTCTGGTCTGGAGTTATTCTTAATCTCCTACCTATACTATTTGACTGCCCTTCATTAGTTTTACCAACCCTACGGATGCCTCAACTGGTTTCTCCCCATGTGCCCAAACAACCTACAATGAAGCTACCATTTTTTTTACAATAGGTGTCAGTGTCACTCCATGATTCTCTCTAACGCTTTCAAATCTAAAATGAGTCCCAAAGCATAAAAATTTTAAGAATGAAAAAGGTAATGGAATGAAAGAGACGAACTCATTTGTGTGTGTGTGCCCATTCGTATGCAAACACAAATACACAGAGACCTTGTAAAGAAAGAACACATTAAGAAAGAAAAATACATTGACCGAATCTTAACAAAGCAAAAGTTGCTGAAGATCCAAAATCAGATCAAGGAGAACCAACGAAATATGAGCAAAAGAAACACGCAAGTAGAAGAAACTCCAGCGAATAATAACTTACTAATCAGGAACCCACCTGCATTGATCTCAATAATGCC
This sequence comes from Trifolium repens, assembly GCA_030408175.1. Lineage (NCBI taxonomy): Eukaryota > Viridiplantae > Streptophyta > Magnoliopsida > Fabales > Fabaceae > Trifolium > Trifolium repens. The sequence goes on from CP125851.1 coordinate 54,877,455, forward strand.
CTTAAATCAGCATTTTCTGCTATCAGCTCTTGATTTTTCACCTCATAAGCATCCACCTTTCATTATTATAAATAAATTGTGAAAGATGAAAATATGTCCAGAAATAAAGTTTCTATTTTATAAAGTTTATATTTATAATGATAAGGTAAAAGCTTGCGTACAATCTTTTTATAAAAATCATTGTCAGTTTTCTTCCCATTCCATGTTCCACGTTGCCTCCCTTCTTTCTGTTACACACATCATAAATTCCAAATTATCAAGAAAGTCACAATCTTAAAAGTTAAAAGCAACATTCAAACTACATGGATGGTTGAAACCTGAAGCAAATTCATTATCTCCATGCCCGACCTAGATTCTTTCTTCTTCTCCATCAAGACTTGGTTTAGTCTCTCCTGCAAGTAAAATGTACCAGACCTTCATATTTCCAAATCTAATAACTTGTGGGTTCATGAAATAATCCAAAAGTAAAATCTCTACCATATAGGAGCAACAAAATACAATTCTCATTTGAATAAGAAAACTGAAAGATATCCTACCTGCAACTTTATGTATTCCTTTTCTTTTTTCTTCATCTCATGTATTTGTTGAGTCCTAACTTGCTTTGGCACCGATCACGTAGACATATTCATAAACAGTCAGAGCTTATGCATTTCGAAGTAGAGGTTGCAGAACAAGACACGGAAAATAATCAGCTTCTAACCTGATTACCAATAACCATCTTCTGAAATTCATCCCTCTCCAATTGCAGCTTCTCAATTTGAGCCTTAAGAGCTGCTTTGTTTTTAGCTTCCTAGACAAGAAGAATTAACACAGGAATTAAATCCCACCACTAAATTGTACCCAAAAAAAAACCCGGAACGAATCTAGTAGCATTATTTTGTAAATATGGAAATAATTCAATTCTCACATGACAGATACACTTTTAAATTCAATCATTCAACTCAATGGTTGACATTTTCCAAAACCAAATTTTAAAATCATCTCCTCACCGTTCTAGTTATTGTCGCTATCTCTCTATCTTTGGCTTGTATTTGTCCGTCAAGCCTCTCAACTTTGGCCTCCAGTCTCGATATATCGGATAACAGTCTATAATATCAAAATCAAAACACTTGTAGTTAGACAGATTAATAGCACACACAAAAATTAACCTAATCTCCTAACTGAACCAATTACCGTTGTCTTTGTTCATTAGCAGACTCTCTAAATTCGACATCACGTTGTCTCTGCTGAAGCAAAAAGTATATACAATTGCAAGTCCTCGCTATAGAAACCTACCACATTTTCAAAAACAACACCATTTTCAAAAACAATAACAAAAAAAAAAGTAAGTAAACAAAACAAAATCGAAGATCGATTCTTACTGGATCGTTGGCGAATAGATCAAGTGAAGCCGGAAAACCAAATGTGACAAGCGATTGATTCAAATACTTGGCACAATGCTCCAAATTACTTACATCGGCGAATGTGTGTTCTCTGAAATAAAACAACAATGTCGTTAAAAAGAGCGAAAACAAAAACCCTAAAAAAATTAGACAGTGAATTGAATTGAGATAGGGTTTAACTAACCCGGTTGTGAAAGCAGAATGAGAAGATGGCTGCAAAAAAAAAATAGATAGAGTGAAAAAAAAAGAGACAGTTAGGAAAGAAATTAAATTAAATAATATAAATAAGGATTAATTTAATTTAATTGAATTGAATTTTACCCTAAGATCTAAGTCTCCTTCAGTGGGAGGCATTGTTGTCTTTGATAAAGAGCTTCTTCTTCTTCTTTTTTAGATCTATGTATGTCTTTGGGATTAAGCGGTGTCTGAATTTGAAAGATGAAAAATAAATGAAAACGGTGTTGCTTTGCTTTGTTGGGCGGGTGGATAATAATTCTGTGCATTTTGGATCTGGATATTTGTTTTGTAGTGACCAATTGGAAAGTTACAGTTGGTGTGGGTTTAATGATTTGCCGCGTGGCGGTTTGTCAGTGCATGATGAGAATTGTGGGCTATGGTTTTGTTGCGATTTATGGCGCCATCAAGGTCCCACTGAACTTACACGCGTGACTAGAAAAACTCGCTTTTTTACTGATTTTTTGAATCCACTCTCGGTTTTGGGCTTTGTTTTGGGAGTTGCGTTGGATTGTGGCCCGGGAGTGAGGCAGAACAAAATTAGATTTTTAAAAGAGAAGTACTTTTCACGCCTCCTGAATCCCACACGCACCCCCCGGATTTCTAATATTTCACTTGCTATTTAAGTAGCGTACTCAGGGGGTGCCAAACCTGGAAAAAAACAGTTCGCTATCTCGCATTCTAAAATACGAACCTTATAAAATAGAGCGCAAAAGAAGGGGAAAATACAAAAATATCAAATTTTATAAGGTTTGCATTCTAGAATGCAAACTCAGTTTCAATTCTCGATAGTGAGCTTTTTATTCCAGCTTTGTCACCCCTTGATTTTGCATTCTAGACAACGAAATGTCCCCCCCCCCCCAATTTTTGTTATTTATACACTCGATTCCTGCATAGCAAGAGGGGTAATATTGAAAATCTGAGGGGTGCATGTGAGATTCAGGGGGTGCAAAAAGTACTTCTCTATTTAAAAAGCTTTGTTAGTTCGGCAAGCTGAAAATGAACAAACAACAACATTCAAAGATTGGTTCAGTAAGTTTGTACTTAATCACATTAGTGGATACTCCATTAATGGGTTGTGATTTATTCATGGTGTGATTTTTGGATTTTAAGTTAGAAGAATGTTTAGGGCACATGTTAAAGAGATAAATAAATATGAAAATATTCTCTTGCGAATTATATATTTAACCTTTTAAACATTAAATATATTTCATCATTGTATGCTAAATTTCCACATTTAGGTATCTTAACATGTGTCCATGTAAATATCTTTAAGTTATTCGAATGAATGAAAATAATGCAGTTACTAAGTTGTGGTTGGATATTTAGGTAAATTCAAAGAACATGCAAGAGGATATGGGGGTTCGGATAAAAGTAGCGGTGAAATGAAGGTGAACTTCTTTTCAAACCTCACATGTATTCTTCTCTATCACACCCCAAATTTATTTATTTTTATCAAATTTCACTCCTTTTGTTTGAATCTTAAAATTAAGATAGAAACAAATTAATTTTACACATGAAAACCTCATATATACGGTCAAAACTTCTCTCGTGAAAAAATAAATATTAAATTTTTTCACATTCTGATTTTTTTTTTGTACAATGTGGAAAAGAAAGAAAAGAAAAGAAAAGAAAAACTAAAAAAGGGGTTTATCTAGGAAACCAAGTCCTGCTGTAGTCCATTAGAAGAGGGAGGCTTAGACCTGCAGGAGGGTAAGTAGGGATGGCAACGGGTGCCCACGGGTGCGGGTTTCACACTATCCAAACCCGCACCCGAAATCACCACCCGAACTCAAACCCAAAGGATATTCGGGTGGTAAAATAACACCCGCACCCACACCCGTTGGGTTCGGATTTTTTAACCCAAACCCGAACCCGTAGCAAGAATAAATAAAAATACAATAGCAACATCGTTTGATAACAAGCATAGTTCAAATTTTCGAGAAAATACAACAATAAAACTGAGTAATGTTAAATTACAAGTAATTACATTAAAATACAACAATAACATAGTTTGGTAACATAGTATTCAACATAGAATTTTAAGAAATTAAATTACAATTATATATACATAGAGATAATTAGATAATTTAATATTTAAGCGGGTGAAATTTCGGGTTTCGGGTGCGGGTTTGAGTGATCCTAAACCCGCACCCGAAATACCGGGTGCCACCCGAACCCAAACCCAGTCAACTCGGGTTTCACCCGTTGACTCGGGTGCGGGTGGGCCCCACGGGTTTGGACATACTTGCCATCCCTAAGGGTAAGTTATGGTAGTGAAAGTTTCATTGTTGTGAGCACCATACTTGGCAAGGTAGTCAGCGCAGGCGTTACCCTCTCGGTGAGTATGGGAAACTATGACCTGCCAATCTCTCGTCATGATGTCCTTGATATTATGGATAATTGCGGCATAATGATGCCACTCATCAAGAGGCTCCGTAATCAAATTAATTGTCGTCTTGGAGTCTGAATAGCACCATAACTCCTTAATGTCCAGCTCTCAAGCTAGGAGGAGACCTTTATAAATTGCCATAAGTTCCGCATGAAGGATGTTAGAGACTCCTAAGTTTCCATAGAATCCATGCACCCAAGCTCCGTTTGAGTTACGGATTAATCTCCCGAAGCCGAAAACACCGGGATTACCAATACTACTACCGTCCACATTCAAGATCATGCTGGTGCCACCAAGAGAATTCCATCTAACAAGATTTGTTGTCATAGCAGCATGCTGATCGAGGGGACCATTTTTAAGCATGAGAGAGTAATCCATAATTCGCATCTTAAGAGTGAAAAGCGGTACCAGCTCGTTATCCATACACATAGTATTCCTAGCACGCCAAATCCACCAAACAGTCGCCATAAAGGGGAACATTAAGGCGCTATGAGTCCAATTCTGCAGCCACCGTAAAGATTATCACCCTAGAAAAAGTTATGCTCAGAAAACTTGATTGATTTCCATACGTAGCGGTATAAATCCTATTGAGGTTACCTTTCCAAGTGAAACGATCAGAGACATTAGGATAGATTGACTGGAAGGAAAGCCAAACTATCCTTGATTTTAGCAGGCAAGACCGTATAAAGCAAGTTGAAGTTCCAATCACCGTAAATGAAAACATCCTTCACTCTCATTTCAATGTCAAGGATATCAACATACAACATATGGCTAGCTAGAGTGCCATACCCGGACCAGTTAGTAAACCAGAAAGAGGAAGTGCCATTACCCAAACGAAATTGAAAACCATTTTTGAGGGTCAATAAGGATTTCATAATAGCGTTCCAAGTGACTGAACCTGATTTCTTGGTAATAGATAGAAAGGCTTCCTCTTTAATATACTTGTGTTTACTGATTTGAACTATAAAGCGTCATTATTTTGATGAATATTCCAGACCAGCTTGCCCAAGAGAGATGTATTAGCATCTATAGCCTTCCTAATTCCGGGCCTACCTTTTTGGGTTTAGTAATCTTGTCCCAACCAACTAGATGTATACTTGTATTGGAAGTTCCTTACCATAAGAAATTCCACGCCATTCTATCAATAGAATCACAGGTAGTTTGGGGAAGCCAAGCCACTTGCATGTACTAGTTCGGGATGGAGTTCAAAACTGACTTGACCACATCATCCGGCCAGCCTTGTTTAGCAAATTATGTTGCCAGCTAGCTAGTCTCTTTCTAATTTTCTCTTCTAAGAACTCAAAGTCCCTTCGTTGAAGACGGTCATGAAGCATGGGGAAACCTAAATATTTCTCAAGCGAGTGAGGTTGATACCTTGCTAGCAACAACATTGGCAATTTTGCCTCTCTTGGTAGAGGAAGAGAAGAAGATCTAGGATTTAGCATTATTAAATTTCAACCCTGAGTATTCCGCTAAATCTTGAGCGTAGATGCTATATTCAAAGCTTGTGACTGAGTAGCTTTAGCGAAGAGGAGAACATCATCCGCAAAAAATAAGTGAGTGAGAGGGGGACCATTCCTAGAAAGTCTCACTGGTTTCCAATGTCCATCAGCTGAGTTCTTTATGATGACTTGAACAAGAATTTCATGCACACTACAAAAAGGTAGGGGGCTAAGGGGTCTCATTGCCTTAGACACCTAGGAGGAATGAAGCTAGGAAGCCGCTGGCCATTCAACAGGATAGTCAACGAAGAGCTAATGACGCAGAACACGATCAGTTTGATAGTGATGGAGGGGAAGCCATTCCTTTGCAAACAAGACTGGAGGAAATCCGAGCTAACATTATCATAGGCTTTTTCGAGATTAATTTTAAACACTATGTCCCCTTTCTTCCTCTTGGATTTTCTCATAGTGTGGATAGCTTCTCGGAGGATGATAGCATTATCAGTGGTTCCTTTCCCTGGCAGGAAGCTACTCTGGAAAGGGCCAACAATTTGGTTGAATTTGAGCGTGAAAATATCACTATTATAATAAATGTAAAATATAATATAATGAGAATGAAACATATACTATTCTCTGTCTCTAAATAAAGTGGCAAATATTACCTAACACTCGCACACACAAAATATTTTTCTTGTTTTTAAATAAAGTGATAAGTACCATCTAAAACTCACACACAATTACGAGATTTTGAATTCGAACCCAAATAAAAATGTTTAGCCTAACACTATCGGCATTTCTATCTTTTGTTTTGGATTATCCTCCTTACATGGTTACAATACACATAAGATTATGTCGATTATCCCCCGTAATACACATGATGTTTAGACTTAAAATACCTATTAAATCATGCATGATTATAGCACTCTTTGGGGAGTCAACGAACTCATAGTTGATGGTCAAATTGAGAAATGAGAACTATTCGTTGAATTATCGGTTAATTTTGAGATCAACAACAAATATTACAATTGTAACACTTATAATTGTATTTTACATATGCCTTTGAAACCTGGTACTAGTACTACGCAAGCTTCGTCAAGGAAGATCAATTGAACGGGAACAAGTCTGTATATTTGACATTTTCGAAAATTGAATAGAAGATTAATAATGCTTAAAAATGCAACCAAACAAAGAAAACAAGGCACAAGCATTTTCAAAATGATTTGGGTCCATATGCATACGTATAAATTACTATAATCAATCAATTCAGTCAAATAGTATTTGTCAACAAAAATTCAATCAAATAGTATAATTAATTTACCGAAGGAATCTGTGTGCCGAGTCTGTGTGCTTCACCAATTAATTACTACTAGTGTCCGAGCCCGTGCCAAGCACGGGAAATAAAATAACTATAAAAATTAAATAAAAACATTCAATGTCAATTTATTGAAATTAATATATATTTACGTTTTTTGACATATAAATTAACATAAGTTTAAAATAAATTAAAAATAAATACAAAGGTTAATAGTAATATTTAATATTTTAAAAAATAGACTGGTCCACCGATTGAATGGATAATCAGTTTGGACAATTTAAATAAATCATAGGGAATAGATCGTAACTGTGTTAATTTTAAACAAAAATGTTGGAAAGTCACACCATAAACACTACGTAGTATCCCGTATAAATTACTAAAATAATATGTTCCGTATAAGAGTATAGTATGGTTTCATATAAATTACCAAAAAAAGACCACATATCAATTACAATAAAATATACATCCGCATTAATATATAAGTTATAATATAGACTGTATATAACTTATAAAAAAAATAGACTCCACTATTAATATATGTATATAAATATATATCCCCATATAAATTAAAAAAAATCTCACAAATATATATATATATATATATATATAAGTACAAAAATAGGCCCACATAACTATAAATCACAAATAATTAGGTCACATATTAATTTATGAATATAAATGCAGACCTCATATAAATTACAAACAAAAAATAGACCCTTTATATTAACATTTTAATATTCAAGTATAAATATAGGTCCTTGTAGCTTATAAATAGACACTTATAGATGGAATAATGATTGTGTTATTATACATCATCCTATAGAAAATTATAAATCGAACAAATTTTGGTTTGGCCCCTCCATTTGTATTGCTTCTCTTTTCCTTTATAAGCCTGATATTATCCTCCTTTCTGAACCATGGATGAATGTTAATGATCTTCCTAGAAGATGGTTAATTAGTTTAAATCTCAAAGTTTTTGCTCTTAACTCCAGACCTAATCTCTTGCCTAACCTTTGGTGCCTTTGTAATCTATCCATTAATCCTACTATTTTAGCCTTAGATGATCAACAGGTCTCCTTTTCCATCTCTGAACATGACAAAACCTTTGCCATCTCTGCTGTGTATGCATCAACCAACTACCTGACCAGAAGAAAACTATGGAATGCTTTGAATCTTTTGCAATCTCAACATAACCTCCCTTGGTGTTTTATTGGAGATTTCAATGTGATTTTGGGGGCTCATGAGCACAAAGGCAGATTTTCTCCTGCTAGATTACCAATTGAGGATTTTCAACAATGGTCTGATTTTTCTAATCTGATTCACCTTCACACTAGAGGTGCTGAATTCACTTGGAACAATGGTAGAGGTGGTAACAGACACACTGAGAAAAGGCTTGATAGAGCTATTTGTAATCAAGCTTGGCTGGATTCTTGTTGTTCTTCTTCTGTAACTGCTCTAACCAGGATCTGTTCTGATCACTTCCCTTTATTACTTGACCTGCAAGTCACAGCTGTTTCTTTTGCTTCGCAATTTAAATTCCAAAGAATGTGGACCTTGCATGATGATTGTGCCAATATTATCTCTGAATGTTGGAATTCTGTGGTGGTAGGTTGTCCAATGTTTATTCTAACACAAAAATTGAAGATGCTAAAGGATAAACTTAGAGTGTGGAACAAAACTTGCTTTGGTAATGTTCATGAGAATGTAGTCTCTGCTGAGCATAAGTTACAACAAATTCAAAATCATGGTCACACTGATGCTCTCTTGCTTGAAGAAAAAATTGCTAGTAATTCTTATGAAGATGCCTTGAACAAGCAGGAGGTTTTCTGGCAAGAACGGGCCAGATTGAATTGGCACTTAGAGGGGGATCGCAACACCAAATACTTTCATAGACTAGCCAAAATCAAATCCTCAACCAAAACCATAACCTCTTTACATGATGGTGAACATGTGCTTACAGACGAGTCTCAAATTGCTGAACATGTTATTGGTTACTATAAGAATTTATTTTGCACTAACATTGTTTTGCAGGAATCTTTGCTTGCTGAGGAAGTCATTCCTAATCTTGTCACCACGGATATCAATTCTATCATGACTATTCTCCCATCCCATGATGAAATTAAAGCTGTTGTGTTTGCCTTAAACAAAGATAGTGCTCCTGGCCCTGACGGTTTTGGAGCTTTTTTCTTTCAGCACTATTGGGAGATCGTCAAAGTGGATGTTATGAATGCTGTGTTGGAATTCTTTTCTACTGGCTGGATTTTACCTGGTTATAATTCTAATATCATTACTCTGATCCCTAAGTCTCCTGATGCAGCTTCAATTGATCAATATAGACCAATAGCAATGGCGAATTTCAAGTTCAAGATCATCACCAAAATCATTGCTAACAGGTTGGCCTCAGTTTTGCCTAATCTTGTCTCTGATGAACAAAAGGGCTTCATTAAGGATAGGGATATCAAAGACTGCCTTTGTACAGCTTCTGAGGCTGCTAATCTGATTCACAACAAAGCTCATGGAGGGAATGTTGCTCTTAAAATTGACATCACCAAAGCTTTTGACACTTTAGACTGGTCCTTCCTTCTCACTGTCCTGAAGAAATTTGGTTTCAATGACATTTTTTGTAACTGGATTCAGGTGATTCTCCAATCTGCTTTTCTTTCCATTTCCATTAATGGAAAATCACATGGTTATTTCAATTGTAGTAGAGGAGTCAGGCAGGGTGACCCCCTTTCACCTCTTCTTTTCTGTTTGGCTGAGGATGTGTTAAGTAGAAGCATAATGAAACTTGTATCTGACGGCAAGCTCAATCTCATTAAAGGTATAAGGAATCTTAATGTTCCCTCCCATTGCTTTTATGCTGATGATTTGATGATATATTGTAAAGGTAACCTGGCGGGTTTACATGCTTTAAAAGATCTTTTTTCTGCCTATGCTATGGAATCTGGCCAAGTCATAAATACCTCTAAATCCACCATCTACCCAGGCTCTATCTCTCCAAGACGACTGGATTTGATTGTTCAGGTGTTAAACTTTAATGTTGGTACCCTCCCTTTTTCCTATTTGGGTGTACTGATTTTTAAAGGTAAACCAAAGGCTTGCCATTTTCAACCCCTGGCTGATAGAATTAAACTTAAGTTAGCATCATGGAAGGCTTCTTTATTATCCATTGCAGGCAGAGTTCAATTGGTCAGGTCGGTCATTCAAAGCATGCTCACTTATAGCATTTCTCTATACTCTTTGCCTGTTTCATTAATTAAAGATATAGAGAAATGCATTCGTAATTTTATATGGAGTGGGGAGGTTGACAAGAGGAAACTAGTTACTACAGCCTGGAAAAAAGTTTGTAGGCCATTCTCACAAGGGGGATTGAATCTAAGATCCTTGACTACCTTGAACAAAGCATCTAATCTGAAGTTGTGTTGGACTTTTCTTAACTCTCAATCTTCCTGGGCCAAGTTGTTAAGAGATAGAGTGATTAGAAGGAAGAAACCTATTCAATACCATATATTTTCTTCCATTTGGAGTAGCATCAAAGAGGAGTATGAGGTGATTGCTGAGAATTCGGTTTGGCTGTTAGGCAATGGGGCAAATATCAACTTCTGGAACGATAACTGGTGTGGGACTGTTCTCTCCGAATACTACAACATTCCTTTACAAACAAGGCAGTCACTTATTTCTACTGTCAGTGATTATATCTCTAATGGTCATTGGGCTATTCCACCTCAGTTGGAGTTGGAGTTTTTAAACATATCTACTTTAGTGACTCAGGCTACCATTCCTTTGGAGCAATATCCTGATTCTCTTCTATGGAAACACACTGACTCTGGTAGCTTGGAACTCAAAGATGCATATAATTTCAAATTGCCTCAGCTTCAAGACTTATGTTGGGCCAAGTTTGTTTGGAGCTCTGACATCCCTCCTTCAAAATCATTCACGGCCTGGAGGCTAATGCATGATAAAATGCCAACTGATGAGAACTTGATGACTAGAGGTTGTGTAATCCCTTCCATGTGCAACTTATGTAACAAGCAGGTAGAAACAACTTTTCATCTCTTTTTTCAGTGTGACTTTGCCAGAAAACTTTGGTCCTGGCTTGCTGGTTGTTTGAACCTCACCATTCAATTTACAACTATGGAGGATATGTGGAAGTTATGTGAACTGAATTGGTCTCCTCAATGTAAAATCACTGTTACAGCTGCTATCATTAATCTTTTAAACACTATCTGGTCGGCCAGGAACAAAGCAAGGTTCAATGATATTTCTATTACTTGGAGGGCTTCCATATCATTGATCATTGCCAACACTTCTTTGATTGGTAACAATACTAAGAAAATCTCTTCTAATTCTATCAGAGATTTTTCTTTTTTAAAGTTATTTAGAATCTCAATCCATCACACACGAGCTCCTGTTCTCAAGGAAGTTCTTTGGCAACCGCCATCTATGAATTGGTACAAATGTAATATAGATGGCGCATCAAATGGGAATCCAGGCAATGCTTCATGTGGGGGTATTTTCAGGGATCATGCATCAGATTTCCTTTATGCTTTTGCAGAACCTCTTGGCATTGCTTCATCTTTTGTTGCAGAGATTAGTGGCGCGATGAGAGCGATTGAAATTGCATTCCATAATCATTGGAATAATCTTTGGTTGGAAACAGATTCATCTTTAGTCGTAGCAGCTTTCAACAATCCTCACAAGTTGGTTGTTTGGAACCTTCGGAATAGATGGAAAAATATTTTGACAATGGTGAGTCATATGAATTTCATGGTAACACATATTTATCGAGATGGGAATCAAGCAGCATATCTCTTGGTTAATCATGGTTTGAGTCAAAACTCTATTTTATTGTGGCAACATGCTCCTTTGTTTCTTTGTGATAGCATCTCCAAGAATAAGCTAGGAATTCCTAGTTTTAGATATTGTTCTTCTTAATGGAGTTTGGTTTGGCCCCCTCCATTTGTTATTGATCTTTCCTTTTATCTAATAAATTTTTGGGGTGGATAGCTCTTTGCTACCACCTTGTTTTTGGAAAGAAAAAAAAAATTGCCTTTAAAAATTATTTTAAAATATGAATAGATATATATTACATATAATAGATATATATAAAATATAAATATAAAATAGAAGATATATTCCTTTCAAAAAAAAAAAAAAAAAAAGAAGATATATATTGCATCGTACTCTTATTTTTTCAATTATATGGAAATAATTAGCAATGGAATTTGGGAACAATATCAATTAGTGAATAGAAATACATTTATTTTATATATAAAAAAAAAATACATTTACACTGATATAAAATAAATATGAAATACTTGACAAAAATACATTATAATCAAAAAAGGAACACAATAATTAAAAAATCAGGGTGGGGATTGGCCTAATTATGGCATTGAAGGTCAAATCGCTGTGAGAGCAGGGTTGCTGTGAGTGTGCCACGTGGCAAGAGAGAAAAATGAAATCGTCCTCGCTTATTACATATAATAGATAACGATAACAAATCATTATAATTAATATTAACTCAAAATATTTTTTTTTTTTGACAAAATTAACTCAAAATATTTGGTACTAGCTAGTATAGTATTAATATTAAGTGTTTTGTTGAGTCTAACGGTTTATTTTTTGTATTGAACTGAGATAACGTACAACTTCACATTTTTTTTCCAAAAAAGAAAAACAAATCACTACTAAACATATAGTGTTATGAATAGGAGTTAGTAATCACCGCCGCTCTCTGATCTCTCTAGGTCATCTTTCCAAATCAGCCCCTTTCATCCAAATCGTTCCTTTCCGATGTAGTCCAGCTTGGTGGTGGTGTGATGAGCGGCTGTTCCCTCCGCACCAACTCAATCCAGATCGGCGCAGGAGTTCTCGTGGTGGTTTTGGTGATTTGATCTTCGATCTGTTTCTGCCTTCACCGGTCTCTCCTTCTCGCGGTGGTTTGGTTCTCTCAGCCACGCTGTAAGCTCAAAGGATCGTGTTTCTCCCTTTCTGGCGAGTTCGGTTGGTTTTCTGTTTTTTTTCGTCCTACTTTGTGGTGGTCGTCGGCGACGGGTCAAGCTTTTGCTGGTGATTTTTGGTGGTTATTGCAGCTCTGTACAGCTTTGGTTTCTTGTCATCAGTTTCCGTTAGCTCGTTTGTTCACCGTCGGTGTGTTCGTGTTGTTCTGTGCTCGTCGTCGGATGGTTTGGTTTGTTTTCGTTTTGTTATGTTTTTGTTTTGTACTGTTAGTTTTTGTCGATGTTTCTGGTTCAGAGATTGGGTGGTATTGCGGTTTTTTAACCCGAAAGGGTTTGGTCCTATTAACCTGAAAGGGTCGTTCTAACGTGTTGGACTCATCCCACGATCTGGGTTCAAGCGCGTCGTTCTTGTGAAACTGGCTGTGTTGGTGTTCCTGCGCTTTTCGTTTCTCTGATGTTCCAGGTCTGTTGAGATCTGCAGGTCTCAAGGCGTCAGGAGTGCCTCTATTCCGGTACCGGCTTCTTATCCGTCTATGTTCATGTGACTGTTCTCGGATTCTTTAGTTCGAAAGAACTTTAATGCCTGCTGCTTGTTCAGGGGGTTGTTGGCACGTGGTTCTTGTTCCGTGTTGGCGGTTGTACCATTCGCTAAGATTTGAACCCTTTTTTTGTTTTGGTGATGCTCTCACTCTTCATATTTTTTGTAACTTGGTTTCGCGCCCGTATGCGGGTTCGCTGAGTTGCGCTAGTGACGAGTGTTTGTATTGTTATGATAGATTATGGTTATTTCGATCTGGCTCTGTTTGTTCAAGATGTATTCCCATTTGGGTTGTAGCTGGGTCAGGTTTTATGTCCCCCCAGTCTCTGTACCTTGCTATCTTTTTTAATATATTTTTCCTATTACTTAAAAAAAAATATATATAGTGTTATGAATAATTATAATAGATGTCCATTATGCTTTGGCCCATATCACTAGCCCAATATATTGTCCTATAAATAGAGCTTATGTTGCAATGTAAATACACACTAATGAATAAGAAATACAAGAGTTATTTCTTCTCTTTCTCTTCATCTTCTCTCTATCTCTATTCCTTTGTCTATTACTTTATTTCATAACACGTTATCAGCACGATAGTCTCTATATGTTTTTTTTAATTCTATATTTTTTTCAATCCTTCTTTTGATATTGATTCATAGCTTACGATCCAGAAGTATCGTGGTGAGATTTTGATATATGAATCCCGAAGATTAATTCATAAGTATCGTAGTAGATCTTTTAAAATATGAATCCAGAAGATTCATAGGTATAGGTAAAATGAATAATATGAATCCCGAAGATTCGTGGCTATAAGTAAAATGAATCCCGAAGATTCATAGCTATAAGTAAAATGAATTTATATTTTTCATGTTTATTTTATATGTATTAATTTTGTTGTCTTTGAATTCCAGAAGAATTCAATACTCATGCATCCCTGAAGGATTGCACAAATAATTGTTGCGATATTATAAAAATATGTTCTTAAAGAACTTAAAAACTCAACTCTATTTTTTATGAATTCCAGAAGAATTCAGTATACATGTATCCCTGAAGGATAATCTTATATTTTTAGAGTTTTGATTATTTGTAATTTTTATTATGATTGATATTTTTTTTAGAGGAGATTGATTTTTTTTACCAATACCTACAATATTATATATTTCTCTGGAAAAATATAGATGCAATGATATGCTAAAATGAAACTAACGTTGAAACAATATAAAAAAAACAAGGGGAAGTATTGATATGACATTTATGTCAAAACTTTAGTAATAATGAATATTAATTTATGAAATTGTGATATTGGTCAATTGCCAACAATAATTTTGTTTCCAATATTAATAATGAAATTTAATAGAGAAAATTAATAATGAAGATTTTATGGCAAAATTATAATCTTTATTATGTTTACTTTTTTTAGTTTGGAAAGAATATTTTTTCCTATTATTATTAATGATATATGTTATTATTATTTTGGAGATATTCTTTTTCATGTTCATATTCTTTATTTTTATATTTTCATGTGTTAATTATATTTATTAATTTTAAAAGAATTCAAAATTAAAGCATCCTCGAAGGATTGCTCAAATATTGATTATTAATTTTATTCATGAAGATCAATTGTGATATAGTTCTTGAAGGACTATAGAAAAACTAAAAACCTTAATATTGAAACAAAATATTTATCAAAGAATGAATTTTATCATTGTTTTGAGCAATTTGACATAATTCTTGGAACTAGAAAGTTAATATCACGCATCCCTGAAGGATTGCGCAATGAATGAATTGCTCTTGAACACTATGAACATTATTTGTAATATAGTTCCTGGAGAACTAAAAGTTTAATATTAAAGAATCTCAAAAGGATTGCTCAAGTTCCCGAAGAACTAAAAGAAAAAAGAAATCAATATTGAAGCATTTTAAATGATTGCTCAAGTTCCCGAAGAACTAATTAAAAAGAAAGAAAAAAAATCAATATTGAAGCATTTTCCTTCATGAATCTGAGAGGAAATAACAATTATAAGATATAACCTATTAGTTTCAGCAGAATGAATCTGGAATCTTTCTTCGAGATCACTCATGGCCTAATTTCAATAGAGAAATGTATAGATATGAAACAGGTACGTCAATTATACAACTACGTTATGAAAGTTTCTTGGATTGTGTGAAATAATATCAGTATATGTGATGATTTTATGATAGTGGTGGTCACATTTTGAGCTAACATAAAGAAAATGATTTCAAAACACTTTAAACCAACATTCTTGAGTTTTATCTAATACGTGTATTTATTTGGTGCAATTTCTAATGAGAAAAATAAACATCTCTCTTAATTATATTGATTAGTTAATTTATATTTAAATAAAATATGAAGGTAGATGTAGTTTTATTTCAGCTTTTTTGAAGAAACTAATTTGCTCTAGATTATTTATATGTAAAAGATAATCTTCGATATACACATATAGTAATGTGAAATGTAAACCAAATCTTTAAAATGTCTATTATATGATTGATCCATATGTACCATTTGCATGAATTTTTTAAAATAATTTACAGCGCTGCAAAAATTTGTAGTAGCTCAAGAATAATTAATGTATAATTATATGAATGATAACATTATCAATTTTTATTGGATTTGTTATTTTTATTATTGTGTATAATTTCGATGAACCTAATATAATATCTTTGCTAATTTAATATTGATATGATTTTATTCTCTAATTAATTCTTATTATTATTACGTTAGTAAAGTTGTCATTCTTATTAATATCTTTGCTAATTCTCACCAAATCATTCTATTAATTTTGACTAATCAATCATGTTAAATACAATTAAATGTTCTTTAATATTGGTGGTATACTATAATCAAATTGTCATTCATGCTAATATTGATATGCCTTTGATTACTATTGATGCCAATTATTTCCTTCAACATGTCTAGAATCAAATTCATTAATAATAATTCATTAATATTGATTTACTACTCATTACTATATTTGTGCCTTTTTCATTACTATAGATATGTTCGTCTAAACAAATATCATATTGAAATAAGAAATGAAGAAATGTTGAATATCTCTACATATATTATGGCACATATTTTAAATAAAATAAGTGTATTGAAAAAGTTATAAACCTGAAGTTTATACTACACTTATAAATATACTAGTGCAATTGAAGTACAAGTTATTGTAAACCAGAAGTTTACAAATTAAATTTACGGTTGGCAAGACCGGTTTGGGTCATCCCGGATTCATTATGATGCAATTTTTTTATTAATATGTATTGAAGGACCTGAAGTTCCTTCACTCTAATATTTTTTACATGTTACTAATTTTCAAAGAAAGTTGATAAATTAAATAAATGAGCATCTTTTATTTTAGAATATACAAACGGTGATATTTATGAATACACCGATCATGATCATGTGGATCAATTAGATTTTTATAATTTAAATTGATGCATCAACTAATTGGTCACATGTATGTTTGTCATCAACTCACAACCAAAAGTTTGTGAGATTATTTCTTTTACTAATTTGACTAAGATCTCATTTTAGAATTCTTATAAAAGGTATTTGATAAGTATCGCATGCAGTTGAAATTGATATGAAACATCTTGTATGTTCAAACTAAAAAAAAAATGGACTTGAAGATTCATCCTTTAGACGTCTAAAGTTAATTGCATAACTGATACTTAATTATAATATTATAACTTCTAATTTATATTTTGGGAACATTCAAACATGAATGTTGAAATATTGAATTGCATCATGCCAACAATTATTATATAAATAAGTTTTCCCCTAATTTATTTGAATTTTGGTTTATAAACCAAATTTCCCATATAAGCATTCTTGGATGTGTTGTGTACATCTCAATTGCTCCAATGTAATGCACTTAAATGGGTAGTAAAAGAATATTGGGAAAATAATTTTGATATGAATCTCCAACTATTATAAATTGTCTTGAGCCAATAATTAGAGATTTTTTTATAGCCCAGTAGGCTGATTATCAATTGGTGAATTACTTTTCCCAATATTAGGGGGAGATAATAAGCAGCTGAAAATATGAACTAGAAATTCAAATGAAATCTTTGAAATAAATTATTGTTATTATTATATGACCTTGATCCTCTTAGAAATCAGTGAACCTGAAGTTCAAAAGATAACTCATTTGCAAAGATTATGAAATGAACTATCAGCTGCTAATGCTCCAATAAAAATGAATGTCCCTGTTGGACAATTGAATATTGCAAATGAGTCTTAACCACGCTTAAAGCATGGTAAGCAATTCGGTTTCAATGATAAATTCCTCAAATAGAAAAGGAGCTAAAAAGAAAGATGATCCAAGTGAGGATATGAAAATCTCAAAAGAACATTTGACATAATTGATTTTTTCAGTTCCAGAAGAACTTATCAGGTACCTGTAATAAAAGATATTCATAAATTATATCATGAATGAAATACGATTGAACCGAGATGAAGTCAACGTTGACAATATTTTTGCACAAAATAAAGCGCTGTATGTGACATATAATAATGAGGATCATGGATCAAAGTCTAGTAAGGATTATAGACAATGAAATGATTTAATAAATAAATAGACGGAAGTCAAACAAAATTAAAATAGCTTTGCAAAGCGAGAGATTTTTGGACCAGCAGTCCATACACCTAAAGATGAAAAATAATTAGATATGAATAATTTTTCACGTGAAAAGAAAATTTAGAGTTTGACTTGTTATTCAAGGATATTGATAAATGTCTATTATTGATTTTCAAGAGGCATATTCACCTGAAGTGAATTCGAAAACCTCTTTATAATTAATTAAGTAGAGTAGCATATGAAATACTCGCTTTATGTGGAAGATTTGTTTTAACATATTTGAATGGCTCACTTGATAATGATGATTATTTGAGAATCCCTGAAGGATTTAATTTTTGTGAGACATATGAATTAGATTATTGAAGAGACGACTTAATAAATATGAATTAGTCTCCTTATATACTCGAACAATAATATATGCATGTTGTATAATATTCATGTTGAGTATTTCAAATAAGAAATATGAAAGTGATAATTTGTTTATTTTTAAGAAAATATTTGACAATGATTTTGCTATATTTAATGTTTATGTTGATGATAAAAATATCATCAAGACTCCTGAAGAGCTTATGAGATATTGTCATTTCTTACAAAATAAGTATTTGAAGAATATTTTGTGAATCATAAAACTTATATAGAAAATATCCTCAAAGGATTCTATATGAAAAATCATAGCAGTTGATTACTCTAATTGTGGTAAGGTCACAAATTGTGAACAAATGTCCTTTTAGATATTGGTTAAACGACGAAGAACTAATTGGTCCAGAAGTACCATATTTTAGTTCTATTTGGGACAAATAAATTTTTGATATATTATTTATTGTCAATATATCATCAAATATATATTTTGTTATTTTAGATATTTGCAGGTTATTTGTCTTATCCTCATAATGGTATATATCACAAACAACCTATATGTTTACATGATGATGATGATGTACAATCACTCTATAAATTTGTGAAACAAATCACAACAACAATCTCATGAAATGATGAAGAACTTTAGCATTCCAAGAGATGAGTCAAGAATGTTTTTTGATTGAAGGATAATTTTCATCACATGCAAGAGATTTGTAATTTTTTCTTCTAAAGGGTTCTTGCAACAATTCAGTATGAAGATAATGTCGCACAAAATGCAAATTTGGAGAAGCGTACGATAAAGAAGATATGATAGATCTTTCTATGAAGACAACTTCAAGTAAAGCTTTTGAGAAACTAATATAGAAGATTATTTGAGTTTTCTTCACCACATATATAATTGTCTTTATGAGGGGGAGACACAAATATGTTCTGCACTCACTACTAGAAAACTCGCCTTTAGCAACCGATTTAGCGACTGATTTTCATCAAAATCGGTTGCTAATTCAATTAGCGACCAATTTAGCAACCGATTAAAATTAGTAGCAAAAACCTTGGTCGCTGATCTGTTGTGACCAAATCAGCAACCAATTTTTTAGATACCGAATTACCAACTGAATTTAGAGACCGAATTAGCAACTGATAGCAGCGACTAATTTAGAGATTGATTTTAGAGAACGGTTTAGAGTCAGATTTTACGACGCATTGTGCGACGCTATTAGCGACCAATTATAGCAACCGATTTAGTGACCAATTTGAATTAGAGTGACCAATTTTAGCGACCAAATTAGCGACCAATTTTTTTAATCGGTCACCAATTCGGTCACTAATTTCGCTTTTTTTAAAAAAAAATAAAAATTGTAGCCCCTGTAATATATATATATATACATATATATTATATATATATATATATATATATACACATATATATTATATATATATATATATATACACACACACACACATATATACATAACAAAACACATTAGTAAATTTAATTCTTATAAAGCTCTGCTTAATCAAAGATTATATAGAAAAATTACAATAGAAACAGTGCAAATCAGAAATCACAAGTGCAAATCAGAAATCACAATTGGTAACATAGGAATAATACATACAGACATATTATATCTATATAAAAAACTTAGTTTTTTTCATTCTAATACACTCTGTAACTCTATAAGAGACTCCAGGACCTTCATAGCTTCCTTTCATACATAGCTTCCTTTGACTCATTTTCTAGCAAAAAATCAAAAGAAAAAATAAAGATCAAATCCAAGATGCAAATGAAAGAAAACAGAGCAAACTAGCAAGTAGTAAATAATTACCTTGCCTAGAGATAATCCAATATTCACTATATGCATCATACTAATAAACTTCTGTCTGACTTAACGATCCTCACACTGAGTAAACTATAAATTAGCTTAAGGTATCCAACATATACCAGTAGTCCAATTCTAATCATGACACACAAGACCCTTGATCTGCTAAAATACAAGCACTCCTAGAAACAAACAAAACACAACCAAACCACGAGTAGGAAAAACTAAGCAATAAGACCTTTATTTCATAACCAATATATAAAATAAATAAAATAAAAAATCATCTTTGATTCATGTAGCATAACCTTTAAGCCACATACAACCCCTGTACCAAAACCAATATATACTCCAACACTAAACCCTCGCAAATATAGTTCACATACAATATGAGAAGCATAAAAAAATCCATTTGAGTACTGGACTATGATTGAGGCTATGAATCAGACCAACTTCAACTCCAAACCAGGCGCGCACAATTATGTCATTCATACAATACAAGAAAATATAAATTATATATCATGTAAATTAATTTGCCTGCACCATTATATCAATCCTAAAAACAGAGGTGTCTCACGAAAATATAAATTATAGTGTCTCACGATGCAAGGGTTGAGTTTGAGTACTTACATCAACTGTTTAGCAAGAATAAGGGCTTAAATTCTTACTCCTTCCGATTAGATTTGTACGGTCTTTATTTCAACTCTAAACAAAGAAAACATGCAAAAATGTCATAAAACGGAGAAAAGATGGAGCAATTGAGTAAACGGGATAGTATTGCATCAGCAGAAAACAAATTAATAAGGGACCAAGTTAAGTAAACGAATGGAGGTACCATACAGACATGTTATAGCTTTACTTCAGCTATTGTTCCTTTCATTCCATAGACTAAGACATGAGCTTTGTTTAATATAAAATAACAGAATCAACAAAGACAACTAAAATCATAACATAAAACTAATGAGTGATTAAGAATACTATACTATTATTATGAGACACAACATGTAAATAAATAAGCAAAATAGTAATAGTAATAAGTTAGAAAATGGAAAGAAGAACCTTCTTTGAGCATCTTCTCTCCAAACCGTAATCTTGAATTCCAATCGAACCTGCATACTCAAAACAATTGTAAGCATAACTTCATTAAGAAAACAACCAATTTAAATCTAAGGCTACCTTTCATAATATGGATATTCTTCAGATAATCATAGGCTTTCCTAATTTAAAGTCTAAATTTTCTTCTTCCTCCTCCTCTTCTTCTTTTTCTTTGTTTTTTCTTTTCAAAAGAAACGTCTTAACGGATGAATTGTTATTCATCGATCAATCCAACACATAATGGCTTTACAAGTTGTAGTTACATCAAAGTTTATGTTTAGATATTACCTCAAGTGATGGCTTTACATACACACATATTTAGAATCTTAAGGTATTATATACATATCAGCTCTTTCAAGCACAACGTGCTAGGTTTGGTTGATAGAAATATAAGTATTTTGTTCATGTCAAACATGATTGATTGTGTCTAAAGCTCAATTTGACTAAAATTGATAACAGACTAGTATAAACTATTATATTGTTCTAACTCATCTCTAACCTTCAAACAAGCACACACTTGCAGCACTAATAACATAATCAGATAAGAAAACGGAACAAAACAGAAACAGAACATAAACTATAAACTATTATATTTTTCTAACTCATATCTAATTCCAAACTAAACATAACAGAATCAGAAATTGCAGAACAGAACAGAACTCCAGACTAAGAAATTGCATAAATTTTAGAACATAAACAGAACAGAAACAAAATCAGTACCTTAGAACATAAACAAAACAAAATTAGTGACATACCTAGTACATGATGTTTGTGGATGTAGTACTTCCATTGTCATTTACCAAAAGAAGCCCTAGTAGCTACAATTATATAAATATGCTCGTGAATATTAAACTCCAGAAGCATGGATAAGCTAAAATCTACTAACCATTAACAATTGAAAACAACAGATGCGTAAATTAGAGAGAAACTAACAAAAAGGGGAGAGTAAACATTAAATAGACCTAACACACCCAAACATTATATGACAACATTTAAAAAGATGCAAACAGTACAAAGGAAAACAGGAAATTAAATGGTTTAGTCATATATGAAATTAGAGATGTTAATAAGCATACCGTGAGTTTTGGGACAAAATCGATGCGATTTGAGACATGAGCGACGAAATCGAAGGGTTAGAGGCATCCACAACGTATCAAAATCAATGGGAATTGGGTGTGAATTCGACGGGATTTTAGCAAACCGTTTAAATCGGACCACCGCTCACCGTCGAAGTAAAGCATCGTCGTTCACCGTTGAAATAAGACTTCACCATTCAATGTCGAAATCAGACTTCACCTTCACAATACGTCATCATCACTGTTGATATCGGAGAAGAAAGGGTTTTGGAGAACTCAACACGAGGGTTTGGAAAAGAAAGGGTTAGTTGGGAGTGATAAGGTGATAGTTTTCTCGCAAGATATTAGTATATACTCTATACTCTATTTATTAAAAGAAATAATCTACTTAATAAAGTACATCAACATAGAAAAGTATTATTTTTTACAAATACTATTTGATTAATTTTTTTTAGTGATTTGTAAAAAAAAAAATTACGATGGATTTTTTGATCGCTAATTATCGGTTTCCAATTCGGTCTCTATAGCAACCGATATAGCGATCAATTTTTTTTTACTTTGACTCTACAAATAATAGTCTCTAATTCGATCTCTAAAAGCGACCGATCTTTTGGTCACTAATTGTTGGTCTCTAATTCAGTCTCTATAATTATGTAGCAACCGATATAGCGACCGATTTTTTTTTTAAGTTTACGTTCAAAATATCAGTCTCTAAATCGGTCTCTATAGTGACCGAAATTTTTCAGTCTCTAAATCGGTTGCTAAAAGCATGTTTTCTAGTAGTGACTCTTTTTCCCTTCACCATGGTTTTATCCCACTGGGTTTTCCTGGTAAGGTTTTTAATGAGGCAGTTCACACACAAAGGATAATGTACTCTTTTTCCTTCACTAGGATTTTTTTCCAATGGGTTTTATCTAGTAAGGTTTTAATGAGGCATATCCTCGATGAACATCTAAGGGGGAGTGTTATGAATAATTATAATAGATGTCCATTATGTTTTGGCCCATATCACTGGCTCAATATATTGTCCTATAAATAGAGCTTATGTTGCAATGTAAATACACACTAATGAATAAGAAATACAAGAGTTATTTCTTCTCTTTCTCTTCATCTTCTCTCTATCTCTATTCCTTTGTCTATTACTTTATTTCATAACATATAGGCTGTTTAAATATTTTTAAGAAAATGATTGAAGGAAAAAAACTTTAATTTTTTTTTAAGAAATAGTAGCCAAGATATTTTATATTTTAAGCTTGCAAAATTACCTGGGTCAATGTTGGTTCCCTTCAATGTCTAGACTTTTCAATTGAGTGTTGACATATTCCAAGAACAAGAAATGTGAGAAAGAGACTTTTCACTTAATATTTTAACAATATCTAGCTCAATCAAAATATATAAAATAAATATGCTTACTTTGACCGGATGACTTTCAATATCTCAATATATATTCAATATCTCAACATATTGTAGAACTAGTATTATTTTGTTGTCCCCTTTCAATTCAATGTTCACGTAATTTGCATACTGCGACTTTTAAAATTTTGAAAATACATGACCCTAGTTTTGTCGAGGTCAATTTTCAATTATAGAAGGAAAGTTTGAGATTAAAGGGCCTAAAATTGAGTTGTACTAACCAACAAGTCTGTACTTTGTTCAAAAAAACCAAGTCTATACTAATGGAACCAAGTTTATATGTTTAATTAATTATGAGTTCAAAATTAAATAAAAAATATGTCTCATTATGTTTTCTCGCAAAACCAATGGAACCAATTTTTATTTTTGACAAAACCAATGGAACCAATTTTAATCACTTTAAAAGAAAGAAACGTTCTTTTTTTTGGTTTGCCCCACAACTAAATAAACATTAGCTAATTCGATAAGTTTGTTACCAAACATATTGCTTCTGTTTGGTAAAAAAAGCGGATAGCTGATAAGCTAGCTTATAGCGGATAACTTATAAGTTGACTTTTAGTTTATAGCGAATAAGCTAGTTGATTAAATTTGTAGTGGTTGAACTAGCTTATAAATATGAACTGACATAAAAATGATATATTTAATTAATATTTAATCTTTTTAAAATAAGATGATAGGGTAATATTGGAAGAAAAGTTGATAAGCTATAAACTGCTTGAAATAACGTTTGCAAAATAAGTTGTAAGTTCTTTTTTAAAAAACTGTTATCAAACATAATTTTTAGCTTATAAGCTATAAACTATCTTATTTGTCTTCACAAACAGAGTCATTCGCTTTTATCAAACAAGTTTATAAGCTAGTTCAATAAGCTATAAACTAATTTATTGGACTTACCAAACACATCATAAGTTAGATCAACACATTGGACAATGATCATATGCATATTTAAATTTAACTCACTTCATAGATATATCTCAATATACCTCAATAAGTGTACTAATACATACTTAAAAAAATATTTACAAATAATTCACCTTAAAATATTTCCAAAATATAATTTGAGGAATATGACCATTGAATTGGTTTCGGCAGAATCGACACCATACTTAAGAAAAGACTATATGCATGATAAATTGTTTTTTATTATATATATCTGTCTACGATTTTTTTTCAATTTATTTTTTTCTATTATGATAAACAGTTATAAGTTAAAGACATGTGCGAGTGATTTGTTTAAGTTTGTGATCGTAATGCATGCATTCAAGTGGAAAATTATGTACGATAAAATAGTTTTTCATTAATGTGGTTGAAAATCATAAACACGGTACTTTTTTCTCTCTTCTATTAAAAATTGTTTAGCAAAAAACATAAATAGAGTTTAGGCTAACAACAGCTAACAAACAAAAAGAGAAATTAAACCATTGTTAGTTGGTTATCGTTAGTTGGTTCAGTAGTGGTTGATGTTGAATTTGTTAAGGAATATTAGAGTTTGATATTCGCAACTGCGAACGGGAGGGGCTTAAATCACTTAATGTTATAATTAACCCTCGAACTAGATTAAACTGATGGTAAAAGCGAAAAAGAAAGAGAAAAATCCATAGCTGAAAGAAGTGTAGGGGATAGAAAAACTCGGAAAATAATAACACAAAGGAAAAATTGATTGTTGGTGACCGGAATTCAAACAACAGTATTTTCTATTAATTAACAAACAATAAAGGGAAATTAATGGTTGGTGTTCGAAATTCAGACCACAATTTTATTTATATAATGCAATGTTCTTATTGACCAAGTTAAACACATGTGTACATATTGTTTTCTTTTTATAATTAATAAACTAAATTATTAGAAAAAAATGTACATGACCAATTTTTTTTATTCAAATAGTAATAAACTAATAATTAAACCTTAAATTTATCTTACAAAATCCGGAGACGTTGGTGGCTAAACTTATTAAAGCAAGGTACTTTTCACGATCTACTTTATTTGATGCTCCCTTGGGTTATAGTCCTAGTTTTGCATGGCGTAGTATTTTGAAAGCTAGAAAAGTTCTCTTACTTGGTTGTAGGTGGAGAATTGGTGGTGGTGATTAGCTACGCGACATGTCTGATCCTTGGCTTCGTGGAAATGGAGACCAGTGGATTATCTCACCCTAACCTGAAAGTGTGTATAACTTACTTGTTAGAGACTTGTTGGTAGAAAATTATAAAGCATGGAATATTGCTAAAATTCGTATGTTATTTCCAAACCATGTGGTAGAGAGGATTATTGTGACACCTCTCATTGGTTCAGTCTATGAGGACAAAATGGTATGCGAGGAAGAAAGAAATGGTTTTACTCTGTCAAATCGGGTTACAAGCTTGCTATGCAATGTATTATTCGCAGTGATAAATACCATGTGAGGGGTAATTGGCAAGAAATATGGAAAGCGCATGCTCCACATAAAGTGTGTTATCTTCTTTGGCACTTATGTAGGGATTGCCTCCCAACGAGGTGTCGTTTATTATAGCGTAATGTGGATTGTGATATTCATTGCCCGCTGTGAGAAGAGGAGGTAGACGACGATGTACATACCTTCTTCACATGTGCTTTTGTCTGGTCTAGTTGGCAAGCAGCCGGATTATCATCTGTCATGGTTTCTGTAGCGTGTCAGCAAGGTAGTGCGGCAGAGAGAGTGTTTGTCTTGTGTCGGAATGAGGATTATGCTACTACAAGTAGAGTGGCTACGTTGTTTTGGAGTATATGGCATAACCGGAATGATAATGTTAGAAGGCCAAGTCAAGTTTGTCGAGTTGCGTTTGACCATTGGAATGAGTGGTTTGTTGTTCATAAGCTCTGAAGTCCTAATGATCATGATGTCCAAATTTTAAGCGCATAACGATGGGAAAAGCCTCGAATCGGATGGTTAAAATGCAATGTCCATGCAACGTTTTTTGTTGGTATGGGAAGGACAATGATGGGTGCATGTTTTCACAATAGCTCTGGTGAGTTTACTGCTGGACTCACACAGTGGCAACAATTTGCTTTATCAACAGAGGAGGGAGAAGCATAAGCATTATTGCAAGCCGTGAAGGAAGCGAAGCATAAAGGTTTCAAACGAGTTCAATTCGAAAGTGATTCTCAAGTATTGGTTAAAGCCATTCGCACAAAGCGGCAAGACAATTCAGAGTTTCTCTCCATCGTTAATGATATTATTCTTATTATGTTACTATGTGCAAACTTTGAAGTTAAGTTTGTTATGAGACATATGAATTCGGTTGCTCATATTTAGCGAGGGTGGCCAATTCTTGCTCTAATTTCCATAAATTTGAGATTATTTCTTCATGTATTGCATTTTTTATTATTAATGAAATGCATTGAGTTTGTTTGATTAAAAAAAACTTAAATTTTGTTAGGTAGCAATGTGTCATATGTGCTACTTGTGACGTGTGAGTTGTGTGGCTTCCAATTGTCATCAAGGGGCGGGTTTAATAGTGATAATTGTTAAATGCTTTTATTGCATGCCAAGTCTCCGTTCTAAATATTTTACGGTGCACCATTTGTAAATAACACTATAAAAATATAAAATTTGTAAAATCTACTATTCATTTGTAAGTTTATATTATATAGATTATTCATATTAAATTTTATAAAGATTTAAAATTGTTTGATATATTATTGAGGCTAATCAAAATTAACGGTATTTAATAAAAATACATAAACTATAAATTTTGACGAGTCTTCATAATTTATCAAATGATTTTAGATTATTTTTTAAAATTTAACATAAATAATTAATATAATATAAATTTTTAATCTAACAATAAATTTTATAAAATTTGTATTTGTCATAATATTATTCAGAAGGGGTGCATTGTGAAAAACTTGTTTGGGTCTTTGAGATTGACAAAGTCTTTATTACAACACTATTTATGTCATTATGTGGGTCATTTTGCGTGGTATTCGGATAGGACATAGTATATTTTATTTTTTTGGTTCTAAAACCTTTTTTATGTAACTTTTTAAATGATTCTCTATTGATAATTTTATTAGGTTTTTTCTAATCTATCGTTTTATAATTTAGAGATATTTATTCATCAATCAACAAAAACAAATTACATAAGTAAATTTTTATATGGTCTCTACAAATTTGTGGGAACCACATACAAACATACTTATGTGACTTGTTCTCGTTGATTAATCGATAAGGGAAAAGCTTTTTAGTAAGAAAATTTAAGGTGAAGAATTGCAAGAATAGATCTTCACCTTTGTTTACATCCATCATCACTCATGATTTCCACAAAAGAAGTAGATTATATAATATCAACTTTTAAAATTTTGCCATGTGTTGATTCTTGCATTTCTTGTGCAAAAAATTCTTACTAAATAGCAATGCTCAATCGATAAATATCTCCAAATTATATAGAGGTAGAATATGCATCACCATCTTTAGAAGATCAAGTTCATTTTTTTTTTGACAGAAGTTCATTTTTTTAAAAAACTTCTCTTTAGTCTTTAAAGATGTTCTAAATGGTTTCATATCAGAGTGTCTCAATTTTCATTAGACTATGTGATTCTAATGGTTGTGTTGTGCATGCTTACCGACTCGTTAAGACATCATGCTTCTTTTATGTTGTTTATTTTAATAAGGATCATCATAAATAGTGTTCTCGAAATATTTATTAAGCATACTAAAAATATAAATAAAAGATAAAATTAATGTTGACGAAAATAATTTTTTATACTTTTAATGTATTAAATTTACAAGTTTTAAGATAAAATTTTCTTAATTATATGTTTAACTAGGGTTCCACGGACATTTTTTTATCATTTTCCTTTTAATAGTTATTGTAAAATGAATACTTCGGTCAGTGTTTTAAAAACCGGACCGAACCGGTCGGTCGGACCGGTCAGACCGCGAATCGGAGGGGTGACTGGTCTGGTTCGAATGTTGGATCGGCCATGCAGTTAGACCGGTGGAAACCGCTCAAAACCGGAAAAACCGGTGAACCGGCCATACATTATGGAATTTCCGAGTTTTTCAAAAATTTTATGTGTCATGTCATGATTTTTTAGAGACTGAGTCATCTGATTCGACCGGTTTAATACCTATATGGTTTTATTATAGAGACCGGTTCGTTCTACCGGTTTATTCATGCGGTTTGACCAATGACCCGGTGGTTCGACCAATAAACCAGTGAACCAGTACCCTCACGGTTCGATGTCCGGTCCGGTTTTTAAAACATTGACTTCGGTACACGTCTTATTTGGATATGTATCAGTACACCGTTGGATATACAATTCTAATAGGTCCACAAATAATATTTAATATATAAAAATTTATAGCCACTATAAATTTATCACAATTGTTCATATCAACAAATGCATCAATACACATTAAATAAAATATGTATCAAAAAATTCACCTTATTATAATCATCCATATTATAGAAAAAGTACTCAACAACAACATAGACAGAATTCAATATGTTTATTTTTTTTTATTTTAAGGTGACACGATAAAAAGATAAAAGACTTAATTTCATGATTAGTGAATATTATATTAAGAGGGCATTAGTTACAAAATTAAATTTTTACCACCGGCTTGATTAATTAAATTCAAATGAAAACCGCAAATCGATATAAAAATAAATAAAAAATTACAAAAAAAAAAAATGTTTGAATGTGTTGAATGTTGTTTTGAGAAAACTGGTGAATCAAATCGAATTTTGGATTGAGTTTTCAAAATTGATCCAAACCGAACTAAATCTTTCTTGCTTTTTTTGCTTCTCTCATGGCATCAAGTACCAGGTTCAATATTAATGTTTATACACTTTTTTTTTTATTTCATCTTCTATTGTTAACATATATAACTGAATTTATATTGTAAAATTGTTTAAATTTTTTTTATATATTTTTGATCAATAAATTCAGTTCCGACGAAACCGATCCTGAGTATCGTGAATACTTAGCAAATCATCATGTAGATGAAGATGATGCTGTTCCTTTTTGGGAATATCAGATTCCTGAAAAATTATCAAACTATTTGGTACTTTTCATTTTGTTTATGTTAATTCTTTCGTTGCTTTTTTATTGTTATTTATTTTTTATAATAATGTTTTTCATAATTTTAACATTTTTTCCTAACAATCTTTTTGTAGGATATTTCTGAAATGTATGGTAGCTTATTTGTTGATCGAAATCAAAATGAAATCATCATTATTGACAATGCAAACAATCAAAGTTATTCCTGCAAGTTACACATTTCAAAAACAAATCCCAACAAAATACACATCGGCAAAGGATGGAGAAAATATTTCAAGGATAACGATTTGAAACCATATGATAATTTAATGTTCGTTTTAAGCAAACCTCCTACATCTGTTAATGTTTCTATTGTAGACAGAAATTAAATTATGCATGTTTTACTATTGTAAATGTTTTAAATTTGGAAAATGTTAATTTGTGCCCTTAAGGCACAAGTTTAAAAGATAAATGTAGAAATATTCTCTTGAAAATAGTGTATTTAACTTTATAAACATTAAATATCTTACATTATTAAATGCTAAATTTCCATTTTTAGGTACCTAAACATGTGCCCTTATGTGCCCTAAGGGTACATGTTAACATGACCCTTTAAATTTTCTTCACCTGTAAAAGTTACAGCTGCTTACCTATTGTAACTTTAATGCATTTCATCTATAATGTCTATTACCTCTATTATATTTATATAAATTTTCTATTGCAACTTCTTATAAGTTAACAATTTGTAAATTAATAAATTATCAATTTTCAAATTTTTCATAAAGTTGCAGTTGTATAAATGTTTAAGTTACATGCATATTAATTTTCCATCAAGTTGTAACTTTAAAAATTGGTAACTAAAAATAAAAAAACGCGTAACGTTACGACCCGTCCTATGGACGGGTTACCTACTAGTTTATTTTAATATTTATGTATATTTTTATTAGTATGAATATATATATTGCATTAAGTTATTATTTATTCATTTTAATTTTTTGATTAGTAGCCAAAAGTAGTGACTTTTTTATTAAAAACAATAATTAAATATTAAAAAATTATACATTTAATATAAAATGCACAAGTTCTGATGCAAACTTACTATTTTAAATCTTTTAGGCTAAATGCATTGATAGATCATATAAGTTTTACGATTGTAACAAATTGGTCATTTAAGTTCTTTAAGTTATTCTTTAAGTTTTTTAAGTAACAAATAGGTCCTTTAAGTTTGTAATTTGTAACATCTAGATCCTTCAATTACTTAAAAAATAGGACATATGGATGCATTTTGGCAACTTTTTAATATGTACAACTTTGCACATGATAGTAAAACCCTTTTTTTATTACTTTTTTTGAACAAGTAAAAATGAAACTTTATATTAACAACAAGTCCGGCTAGCACAAGGTGTGCTAAGCAGAACCCCAAAAGTCTACAAAGGTTAAACAGTGAATCACCAACTAGCCAATGTCCATACAAAGCAGGGGGCTTCACCACCGCATGTGAGAATTTAAACCGATATTTACATTATAAGCTTTCATCCACCAAATTGAATGAACTTTGACTTTCTCGAACAATTGAAGGACCGAAGATTTGTTCACCTTAAAATTTTTGTTATTTCGTTCATGTCAAACCACCCAAATACAACATAACCAAGGTAGCTGCATGAAAAAATGGCGTACTTGGGAACCGCCTTCCGAATCGATAAATTGAAGGAAATGATCATGGAGCAATAACAGATCAGCTGAAGAGAAATCAACCCACAATTGAATGAGGCTCCATAAGGGTGCAAAATTGGACAGAAAAGGAGCAACTGATGCGTAGTCTCCACACTAATTTTTTTTATTACTATTTATTTATTTGGTTAATTTAATTTTTTTTTTACTATTTGAATTTTGAAGGAGTATAACACTTCTTAATAAGTGTGAAATAAGAAAATTGCTGATGAAAATATATTAGCACGTCAAATAAAACAAAACTTTTTGATAGAATGTAGTTGGAAAGTGGGACTCTATTATTTGTTAAGTCGGTTGAACCGTTGGTTACAGTGTTACACACGCGTTCGCACTTTCTACCGGTATTTTGAAATTGAATGAATGGTGTTCGGTGTTCATTCAAGGCTGTACTGCTGTACACAGCAATATAAAACCAACTACAGGGAAGGAAGCGCAAGCCACGTGGGGAAATATTAAAGTCCTATATATTCAACGCATGAATGAAAAGGGGCAAGAAAATTGCACATTTCATTTTCCATAAACAATTATTGATATATGGATTGCTAGTACTGTGCTACTCCATGTAAGTTACAAAAATGCTGCTAAGACCATCAAACAGAGCCAAAAATACTAGGACCATCTTCAATAGTCCCAGTGGGTATTTTGTCCAACGATACTAGTAAGGATTTAGATTGCATGCATTTATATCGTTAGAGAAGATCTGACCGTTTAATCAAGATTGGATGGTCTGGATATAACGAAAATTTAATTAAATTGTATGATTGCTTTGTATATGGACGATCTAATTTTAATTGGACGGTCATATCTTCCTTATCTGCATGATTATATGTAGTTTTAACTGTATGCAATTCAAATCCATAATGGCAATCCACAACTTATATCGTTAAAAAATTGAAATATTTAGATGTTATAAATTTTTTAATGAGTCACGGTTAATATTTTTTTTTATACCGGATTGAAGTGATTGAATATTACATTTCATCCTTAAAAAATTATTACCGAGTAATGTGTATACTTGAACCTCACTTAAGTACTAAGAAATGAGGATCTCTATTGCAGATATTCTAATATATATATGATCTTAAGATACAAATATTAAGAAATCAAATATAAAAATATCAGTTTATAAATTGTGCATTCAACTTCTTAAAAAAATAAAAAAGTTTTTTTTCTTTCAAAAACAATTATTTCTTTTGGAAATATTTAGCATATGTCTTAGCGACACCGTTAACAAAATCCAAGAAGTTATATGTATGCATAATTAATCCAGCAAAATAAAATAAAATATGCACAATAAACAATTTTGGAAAAACAAAAGACACGCCATACACATTTCGGATAAATTAATTTTATAAAGATATTCAGAAAAATTAAAATATATATTCTATTGTAAAAGAATAATAATAAAAAGAAATTGGGTATTTGAAAGTTACTATTAAAGAAAATACAATAACCACTCAAATAGAAGTCACACTAGATAAATTTTTACAAATTAGAATGTCTAACAGGTCAGAATTTAGGCGCGAAAGCTTTAAGCATCTGGACTGATTGGAAAGCTGTACAGAATTCGTGGAACAACGGGTCTGGAACACTCGAACAACAGCAGCAAATGGAAAAGTGGCAGAAACCAATACAAAGGTTGGTATACGTGTAATGTAGATGCGGGTTTCCATGAGGGTATTGGCTCATCAAGCGCGGGATGGTGTATTCGCGACCATATGAGACAATTCGAGCTTGCTTGAACTTCTTGGTTACTATGAAAATGCTCCATCTTGGGGAATTAGGCTATTGCATTGGTAGAAAGCATGAAAGAAGTGGAACGTTGAGGCTTCACGAACATTATTTTTTAAATTGATTTGAAGAATGTACTGGATGCAATTCACAAACTCCATGGTGGTGTGTAATGTTGGTTTTTAGTTCCTTAATTTGTAAGATAAAAAACACGAAGTCTTTTCATTCGAACTTTGTGGTAGAGTTCACTAAACGATAGACGAATATGGTTGCTCATATACTTACTAAAGCAGTCATATCTTGGCTTAGTTGCTATATCTTCGAGGTATAAAATTATGACTTATGTTAATTAGTGACTCTAAGAGTTTGTTAATTAGTATCTCCGATACATTAGTTAACATTTTTATAAAATTAATTTTGACATATTTGATAGCTCTCGAGTAGAATTGATTTTTGATCCAGAATTGAGTACAACTCAAAGTTAAGATCTGTAACTTTTGAGTTTAAACATGACTTTTTTTCTTACTGTTCTACTCATTTTTATATAAATGTATTCAAACATAAACCATTTTACGTCCAACTTACTCTTTAACCAAAATTAATTTTATAAACCAAACATGTGCAAAATTCAAAATTGACAATAGGATTCTAAAGAATGTAAGTTAAAATGACTATTCTTCAATGTATTTATCAAAACAAAAGCTTAATATTGTTTTAATCCTTATATTTTTACTCACTCGCAAAATTGGTACACTTATTTTGAATTCACTCAATTTTGATCCTTCCGTCATATTTTTATGCCTTAAAATGGTTATAATACATTTGAAATGACATGACATACATATACGACTTTTTTGAACAAGCCTTACATACAACTTAGTATTATTAATTGATCAAAAGTTATAAAATTACAAGAAAACTCATTTAAAATTCCAATTTCAATTTTAGAAATTATTTATTTTTGTAATTTAATTGATGGAATGTAAATAATTAACCACTTGAAGTATATTAAATTATCATTTTGAATTATACAAATATAATGAAGTCACCAAAATTGATTAATTTTGAAATGGGATAATTTTTTTGATAGAAAATAGGGAGACAAAAACTATTATCAATCACAAAATTGTATATACAGGGATGTTAATGGAGCGGGGATTGACCAGAGGATACTTTACAATTCCTTGTCCCGTTATCTAAAATATTCCCCATCCCCGTTCTCATTTCCCGCTTCGTGGAGAATTCTTCTTCCATCCTCATCCCCGCGGATCTCCACAGTTCTCGCGGATATCCATCAACTTTAAAAAAAGTATGAAATTTATATTATTTTCAATCGAACTAGTTGTAAAAAAAATACTCAAGTTTAATTATAAAACAAATAAAAATATTAAAATATTATTGTGAATCTTGTGGCAGTTATAAGCATTGTATATAAACAAATGTATACGAAAATATAGTTAAAAATAATTTATAAAGCACTAAAATATAAATTTATAAATGTTATTTTACTAGTTTTCGGAGACGGAGTCTCTGCGGGGCGGAGGATGAAATACCGTCCCCAAACCTCTTTCGGGGGGACTTTCACCTCCATCCCCACAGGGAAAAATTCATCAACTTCAGATCTCCAAACGGTACAATCTCCGCGGGGATTCCCATTTACGGATGAAATTGACATCCCTATGTATATATATATATATATATATATATATATATATATTGGTACAAGTATATATTTCTATTTATTTATTTGATACAACTCAACATATATTTTTATTTATTTTTTTGGTGGGTGCAACTCAGCATATATATTATTATTTTTTTTTTTTGACAAATGCATATATATTATTAAATACCGTATATATTATTTTTAGATATCATTAGTCAAAATTCAATATCATATTATACTGGTATTTTAATATTAATTTATATTTAAAAAATTAATTGAATTTTGGTACCCACCAAAAATTCACGACGTAAAGAAGTTAATGTTAATTAATGATTAAAAAAAGGAAAAAAAAAAAAGGTAAGCGTTTTAACCATGGTTAAGGAGAGAAGTATGGACATGGAGAGTAGTAGGTGAATTTGACCGGTCTGGGTTGGTGGGCGTTGGTTTAGTTTATTCATTCAGCGAAGAAAGAAAGAAAGAAACGAGTAACAGTATCTAGCTAGCATTGTTGTTTTCATTTCCCTCGCAACAATAATATAACCCCCCCATTTCCTCTACCCCATTTCATTTCATTCATTTCCTTCTTCACCACACACAACACTCACTCTCTCTCTCTCTCTCTCTCTCTCTGCTCCCATCTACTTCACACCTACCAACCGAGACAAGAGAGAGACTCTTTCTTCAATTCAATTCATTGTTTCTTTCATCATCATCTTCATCATGCAAGATTCAAGTTCCATGAAATTTTCACCACTGGATCTGATGTCAGCTATAATCAAAGGCAAATTTGATCCATCCAATGGAACAACTCCTGCATCAATTATACTCGAGAATCGCGAATTCGTTATGCTATTAACAACTTCAATCGCCGTTCTCGTCGGTTGCGTCATCCTTTTAATATGGCGCAGATCCAACGCTCAAAAATCAAAACCAATTGAAGTTCCTAAACGCATAATCGAGAAGCTTCCTGAACTTGAAATCGATGACGGTAAAAAAAAAGTCACCGTCTTCTTCGGTACTCAAACCGGTACCGCCGAAGGTTTTGCTAAGGTAATTAATTAAACTATCGTAATTAATTAATTGCATGTGTTTTAATTTAATCAGTTGAATTTAATTTCATTTGGCGTTTTCTCAACTTAACAGGCGATAGCGGAAGAAGCAAAAGCGCGTTATGAAAAAGCCACGTTTAGAGTAGTTGATATGGTACTGTTACTGTAACTTGCTTTCTCTAATTTTGATTTTAATAATTTTTTGGTCTGTTTTTTACGTCGTTTTTATCTATGTTTGGATTTGGATAATAGGATGATTATGCTGCTGATGACGATGAATACGAGGAAAAATTCAAAAAGGAAACAATGGCTCTTTTCTTTTTAGCTACGTAAGTATTTATTTGAACTTTTTTTTTTACAGTAAAATTATATTTATTTTTATGTGTGTTGTTATTGTGATGTTTTTGTTGATAATTGTAATCTGTGGTGGTATGGGTGTAGATATGGTGATGGTGAGCCAACTGATAATGCCGCGAGATTTTATAAATGGTTTGCCGAGGTAAGTTTGATACAGATTCTAGTTGCTATGATATTGTAGTTATTAGTATTGATTTTGTATCTTGACCGCGTGACTGTGATTTCAGGAACATGAAGGAGGAGAAGATTCGTTTAAGAATCTTCAGTATGGTGTGTTTGGACTTGGGAACAGACAGTATGAGCATTTTAATAAGGTTTCATTAAATTCCTTATACATTCTTGTGGTTTTCTAAGCTTTGACTATAATAATGGTTTTCTTGTGCTTTATCTGATTATTTCATATCCATGTTATTCAATGTAGGTCGCAAAGGTAGTAGATGATATGCTTCTTGAGAGAGGTATATTCACCTTGATCACATTTGGTCCTTTTTATGAATTTGATGTGAATTGTGATGTGAATTGTGGACATCAATTTAATGTTTGGGAACATAGTTTGATATTTTTCTTGCAGGAAATCAGCTGTTCTTCTAGGAATAAAATTCATCTTCAATTATGCAATTTTTTTTTACCAACTTGTGTTTTTGACTTGCATGTATTCCATTTCTTTGTTTTTTATCACTTTTATGTATAATGCTGGGCACTGTTTGAAACTTCCAAGCATGTTCCATTGATTGAAAATCTTACAAGTCAATACAATAAATGCATAGGAATCTCCTCCCCTTCTTCTAATTCCTTGGATCTAGATCTCACATGACATGTTATATTTTTAATGACAGCCCCACACACAAATCTTAATTCCAAGTTACTTTCTCTCTCTCCCCACATTGATTGTTGTCCTGGAATTACTATAGGTCTTGCAGAAATGGTTAAGATGTGTTGGTTTTACGTATAACCAGTAACTAGAAGACATTCTGTATGAAATGGCATATTATATGGATTATTTTCTGTATGACTTTAGTTTTGCTGTTATTTAATATGGTTCACATAAATCCTGGTGGCAAAAAAGTTCGTGTATTACAAAACTTTAGAATAATTGTTGTCAACTTTTAATTTATTTTTTGATCTTACCCACGTTGATATACTCTGCTATTTCAGGTGGAAAGCGTCTTGTCCCTGTGGGTCTAGGAGATGATGATCAATGCATAGAAGATGATTTTACCGCATGGTATGAAATCATTTAAGTAGATTTGAATATATTGGATCTGAACTCTATTTCAATGCTGGTGTTTCAAGCTCTTTATCCTTCCCTATGTCTTGTATTTCAGGAAAGAAGAACTGTGGCCAGCGTTGGATCAATTGCTAAGAGACGAGGATGATACAACTGTGGCTACACCTTATACTGCTTCTGTTTCGGAGTACCGAGTTGTTATTCACGATTCATTAGATGTCACTATTGACGAAAAGAAGCGGCAAAATGGGAATGGCATTGCTGTTGTGGACGCTCAACATCCAGTCAGGTGCAGTATAGCAGTATATTTTTGGCAGCTGGGTTATACCAAACTGTAATCTGACATGTATACTTACTACCCATGCAGGGCTAATGTGGCTGTACGGAGAGAGCTTCATACTCCAGCATCAGATCGTTCTTGCACTCACTTAGAATTTGACATTTCAGGCACTGGAGTTGTGTAAGTATTTGCATGTGGGAATATAAATGCTGTAACGCAATTGTTCGTATAATGTAGCGACATTTTTAAAAATTCTTATTCATGTCGTATTTTTTCACAGATATGAAACAGGGGACCATGTTGGTGTTTACTGCGAGAATTTATCCGACACTGTGGAAGAGGCAGAAAGGATACTAGGTTTGTCACCAGACACCTATTTCTCCATTCATACCGATGACGAAGATGGGAAACCTCTTAGTGGAAGCTCCTTGCCTCCTCCTTTCCCACCCTGTACATTAAGGACAGCACTTACTAAATATGCAGATGTTTTGAGTTCACCTAAAAAGGTGCTTCTTTTGAGTTTTGTTGTACTCCTAATTTCAACCTTTATCGACTTATCTTGCTAACTTGTTAAGAGATTCACTTTGTTAACAATAATAATTTTTTGAATCTATTTCTAGTCTGCCTTGCTTGCCTTAGCTGCTCACGCATCTGATCCATCTGAAGCCGATCGACTAAGGCATCTCGCCTCACCTGCTGGAAAGGTAGACATATTTTTATTAGTTACCTTGATGATTTAAATTAATTTTTTGTGCTCATGTTTCTCATTTGTATGTTAATTTGGTCTGCCTTCACAGGATGAGTATGCAGAGTGGGTGATTTCCTCTCAAAGAAGTCTTCTTGAGGTTATGGCTGAATTTACATCAGCCAAACCTCCAATTGGTGTCTTTTTTGCATCAGTTGCTCCTCGTCTGCAGCCAAGATATTATTCAATCTCATCATCTCCAAGGTTAGTTCTGTTTTCTACTCTTGCATTTTTGTTGGTGCATGTTGGATTGTGCTGGCATGTAGAAGTAGGGAGAGGCTTGTGCCTGAATTCTTACTTGGAGAAGCCTTATAGCGCTTTGTTACTCACCCGTCTTATACAATGCAGTAAGAAAAATAATTTGTGCATATACGTCAAATTGTTTAAGGTGTTTGGTTTAGCAGTTTCATACCAAAACATTTTTGGTCAAACCATTTAACCTGAATTTTCCTCAAGTTTTAAGTCTGGGCATATCTTCATTGGCATCAAAAGAGGAAAAGTGGTTTTGTACTTACTGTTTGAATGTTTTCTAAATTTGCTCACAGAATGTCGCCATCCAGAATTCATGTCACCTGTGCATTAGTGCACGATAAAATGCCCACTGGACGGATTCATAAAGGAGTGTGCTCAACTTGGATGAAGGTATTTATATTAGTGTAGATATAATAAAGTGACCATAGCACCATGGCAGAATTCCTAAGTTAGCTTGCAGGGCGTAATTGATTTAAAAACTTTAAATCAGTTACGCCATGGCAGTTTTAGATAGTTTAAGTGACCACAACTTAGGAAACAGGTTAAATATTATTATTAGTCGGTGATATCTGGTGCCGCTTTTGAATTTTGATGGGAATACTTTGTAATTTTAGAGATCTTTTTATATCTGTGACTTTTTTCAGTAAATATACATCGATTGTTTATTCCTTCAGTTCAAAGCATTAACTTACCTTTTGTTTTGATGTTCAGAATTCTACTCCATTGGAGAAAAGTCAGGACTGTAGTTGGGCTCCTGTCTTTGTTAGGCAATCCAATTTCAGACTCCCCGCTGATAATAAAGTGCCTATAATTATGATAGGTCCTGGTACTGGGTTGGCTCCTTTCAGAGGTTTCTTGCAGGTTTGAATCAACAGATTTGATGTTCGGTTTGTTAGTTCTCTTTTCCACCCAACTATATGCCAATTATTGATGTGTTTTTTTATACTTCAGGAAAGATTAGCTCTGAAAGAAGAAGGAGCTGAACTGGGCCCCTCTGTTCTATTCTTTGGATGTAGGAACCGTCAAGTGGTAAGTTATCTGTCCTCCATGTTTTATGACTTTATGCGGCCAACTAATTTTTATGTGTGCGAAGGGTAAACAGATTTTATATTGGGTTACTGAAGTTTTTAAATATTTTTTATTGAAGGACTATATCTACGAAGACGAATTGAACGATTTTGTTAGTGGTGGTGCACTTTCCGAGCTCATTGTTGCCTTCTCACGAGAGGGGCCTACAAAGGAATATGTGCAACATAAAATGATGGAGAAGGTGCCTACTTTTTCTCTATTACTTAGAATTGCCAATTTACAATACACGCCTTCTCTTAAATCTTAATTAACACTTTCCTTTCTGCAGGCTTCAGATATTTGGAACATGATATCTCAGGGAGCATACGTTTATGTGTGTGGTGATGCCAAGGGTATGGCTAGGGATGTACACCGCACTCTGCACACAATTTTGCAAGAGCAGGTAAATATCTTGTTTATAGTAAAAGATATTGAATTACCTTATGTTGAAGGTACATGCTATTGCCAATTTGCTGCCATGTTTTATTGGCTGACCATAGCAGTTTTTCATTTGTGATATGTGGTTATCAACACAAAATACTAAGTCGTATGTCTCAGCTAACTGGAGCATGACGACACCTTGTCTATCTGTAGTAGATTGTGTTGTGTCTACTTGTAGTCTCATTACTTTGCATGTTGTGTTTGCCTTCCTAATCTCCACCATACATTAGTTTTCTTTTAAGATCTATTGCTTATTGGTATGGTGATTTCGATAGCCAACTAATCAAGTTCTTGTAAATTTTTAGGGCTCTTTGGACAATTCCAAGACTGAGAGCATGGTTAAGAACCTACAAATGACTGGCAGATATCTGCGTGATGTATGGTGATGATGATGAACCGGGGTTTTTGATAAACGGCGCATAAAGACTAGTAGTGGGTAGAAGACAAGATATTGGAAGGACCTTATTTGTTCCCTTCAATTGATGCCCTCAAAAGAGGGAGAAGGGGTTACTTATGCATGTTACATCACACACACGTCAACAATTCCTATGATTCTTTTTCACTTTATTTTCAAATGGATTCTTTTTTGTTCGTGTAGCTTTGTTTATACATAGATTATGTATTTTAGCTTTCCTGTATTGTATGAACCTAAAAGGAGGGTTCAGAGACGCAGACAATTCCTTGTATTGTATAACTTATAATAAATTTGTTAGCAGAAAATATATTATTTCTGCTAGTGCTATTATTAAATTTTGATACCCCACTGTGCAACATTCTTCCTCAATGAATCCTCAATGAATGATAACAGGGTTTGCTGCAATTTCCATCATTCTTTGCTCTTTGGTAAAACATATAAATGTATAATTTCGTATTTAATGATAAGTTATTTGGTAATGTATAACTTAAAAAGTTAAAGATAAAGTTAAAGTTCATTCACTAGCTTTTAATGTAAATTTCGGTTTAAATTTTCATATGTGGTGGTTGATCCTTTTGTTTGTTTGGACATTGGCCAACTGCTTTTAGGTTGCTCTGCCTTTTGTAGACTCTTATAGTTCTTTTTGGTACACCTTGTGTTGACCAGAAATTGTTGTTTTAATAAATATTTACATTTTTGCTTGTTAAAAAAAATTTAATCGATGACTGGACTGACCTGTAAAATTTTTGCGAGGAATCAAAATGAATCTATACTAGGGTGTGTTTAGTTTGAAGGAGAGAAAAAAATTACACCATAAAGAAATAAATTACTGAAATCAATATAAATTTGGACTAACTTTAGTTCACATTTAATAACTAGCTTCTATAATTTTCTTTTCACATTTTTTCTTTCGCTCAAATCAAATACACCATAATTAATGGTGTTAGCTGCCGTTGTAATAATGATTAAAGTAAGGATCATGCTAAACAATACACTAGTTAAACATATTATTAATATAGAATACGATCCGACTAATTACTAGTACTATTTTTTTTTGGGTTCCGCTAATCTATGCCCCAAAGGCACATGATAAGAAGTATTTACTTAACTAATATCTCATTTAATTTACTTTAATAATAACACTAGTCAATTATAATAATTAAAAAATATGATCCTATTAATTATGGTGCCAAAGAATTACACTCCTGCCAAAGAAAAACGTGATGCTTTTATAACCACGCGCTGCTAAGCTTTTTATCCCTTTTTTTTAGTTGAAAAAAAAACCGTAATGCTTTTTATCCCTTTTTTTATTTAAGTTTTTATTTTTAGAATATAATTAAACATTTAAGTGGTTCGATCCCCCGCAACTGCGATCGGGAGGGGGCTGGAACCACTTGATACCAGAACTGACCCCCGAACCAGATTCAACTGGTGGTGAAAACCAAAAAATTAAACATTTAAGTGCTTTGATTTTTGTTTTGTCTCAGTGAATATTTTGTTTTACAATAATATTATAATATTATGTTGTGATGAAACAATTGTTAGTTCTATTATAGTTTTTGAATTGCTAATATGCAATGTTTTAAAAAACGGTCGCGATCGCGTCTGGATTATGTAAAGGTTTTTACGATTTTGATTAGTACAGATGTTACGACATTAATTGCGGTCGTCGCGGTGTGAATTAATCACAATTTATTCTTTAATATAAAAAACGGTAATAATGGTAACAGTATCGGCAATTGACAAAGTTGTGTTTATCGCGACCATTTTCACGTTCGCGGATCTTTATTTAAAACCCTGCTATGTTTTAAAATCTTATATAACT
Source organism: Trifolium repens (assembly GCA_030408175.1). NCBI lineage: Eukaryota > Viridiplantae > Streptophyta > Magnoliopsida > Fabales > Fabaceae > Trifolium > Trifolium repens. Next base: position 54,919,874 of record CP125851.1, read on the forward strand.
TACAATTTAAATTCTTTTTTCAGCTTAAAAAAAAGATAATATAACTTACAATTTATTTTATTTTTCAGCTTAAAAAAAAACAGTAGCAGCGCGTGCACCTTAAATACTTTGGCAGGAGTGTAGTTCTTTGCCTTGCAATTCTTTTAAATAATTAATAGGATCATATGTTTTAATTATTATAGATGACTAGTGCTATTATTAAAGTAAATTAAATGGGATATTAGCTAAATAAATGCTCCTTAACATTTGCCTTTTTTTTAGGCTTAAATGCAGTTTTGGCCCCCCAAATTTCACAATTGTGCGATTTTGGCCCCCAAGTTTCAATTGTGCGATTTTAACCCCCCAAGTTTCACAATTGTGCGATTTTGGCCCCCCAAATTTTAATTGTGCAATTTTGACCCCTCAAGTTTACCCCCTTTTGCATTTTGTTAGCCCCCCTTTGACTTTTTTGACTAAAAATTGATTATGTGGCATTTTAAAAAATATTTTTAAAATAAATTAAAAATAATTTTAAAGAATATTTTTAAAACAAATTAAAATTAAAAATAAGTCTAAAACAAATTAAAAATAAAAATTGTTTTAAAAAATATTTTTAAAACAAATTAACATTAAAAATCAGTTTACCCCCTTTTGCGTCAATAAATGAATTTTTTTTGTAGTTATATGTAGTTGATGAAATAATTTTGTGATAAAAAAAAAATTACAAATTTTTTTATGAACTATTATTTTAATTTATTTTTAATACAATAATTATTAAATCTTTTATTAAAAAAAGTTTTTAATACATCTTTAGAAACAAATATTTTTAATTTGTTTTAAAAATACTTTTTTATAATTTTAAAATGCCACATAATCAATTTTTAGTCAAAAAATATCAATGGGGGGCTAACAAATGCAAAATGGGGTAAACTTGGGGGCCAAAATTGCACAATTGAAACTTGGGTGGCTAAAATCGCACAATTGTGAAACTTGAGGGGTTAAAATTGCACAATTAAAAATTAGGGAGTCAAAATCGTACAATTGTGAAATTTGGGGGGCTAAAACTGCATTTAAGTTTTTTTTTTTTTTTTTTACACAATTAATCAATTACTATAGGTGATGCCGCAAAATGGGCGATGGCGCATTCATTGTATTCAACCTTAGTTCAGCAAACTCATCAATTTCTTTTTTAATTTTTTGTACAAAATTCGTCAATTTCTTTACTTTAACCCTCGTTGTCATGATTTCATCATGATATAAAGAAAGTCAATCATTTTGAAAGAAAAATCTTATTTGCTGTTGTGAGAATGACACATACCGCTTCCGGTTCTGTAAGCTCAGGCTACTTTAATTCATTTCCTCATATTAAAGGCTACTTAAATTCATTTGGCAAATTTGTCTGTGTATCTTGGTGGGGACTTCAAAGCATCAATCTGAAGATTCTGAACCCACCTAAATTAAAATCGTAAATTAATAGAAAACAAACTGAAAATTATATCAAAATTGATTTTTTTTTTTTTGTGTTTGGATGTCCTTTTATAAAAATCATTGTATTGCATTAATATCATTGTGTTGGGGTGTTCTTTTTATTTAATAGAAAATTATTTATTTTTTATTAGTATAATATATTGCATTAATCTATTATTTCTTGATTTAGTTGTTAATAGTTTAATTTTTCTTTTTACTATTTTTTATATGTTTCAAATATAATCGATAATTATCAGTAATATTAATTTTTAATATATTATACATCAAATGTATTATTTTACCATATTTCTATAATATTAATATTTGGTATCGATCCAATTAAATTGCACTAGATGGAATTTACTCGGATCGAATTATTTTAATTAGTCTAAAAAATCGAACTAAACCGTGAATAACCTTAACTTTGAATCATATAATTTTTCTCAAAAATAATCTAAACTAAACCGCAAATACTTGTATCATCACCAACGGACTACACCTCACAACAAGCGTTAGGCATTCATTAGAAACATCCTCATTTAAATATTGTATTTATCTCCTTTTTTGTGCAATTTATTGTAATACTATTATAATTTATAAGGGTGTTTTAATTTTAACTAATTATTATTATTCTCTTATTTTCCTATAATAAGTAGCACAATTAGTTAAATTCTTAAAACTTTAGATTGAATCTAAAGTAACCATACAAAACCAGCATATAAAATAAAAATTGCCAGTACAAAAACTCTTAACATAAATACTGTATTTTAAAACATAACATTTACTGTTAGTTGTGATCAATGCTTGCCATTCAAAAAAAAAGTGGTGATCAATGCTGTAATCACATTGAAAGCTAAGTTGCATAAATTGCTAGAGGATTCTTGAAGTATGAAGACACCAAACTTCACAACCAACATTATTGAAATTGATTTTTCGTGTACCACATTAGTGGAGTGCACAAAGACCACATGGCAATGACTTTACCACATGAGTGGAACAATCTTAATATGGCTACAATTTCCTAATAAAGTAGTAATTCACCAAGAAAAAAAAATCCTAATAAAACAGAGTATCCAACCATTTTAAGAATATTAACCTAGATATTAAAACTATATGAACATATGGTTATTAGCAATCAAAAATCATTTCACATGTAAGGATAGATTGAAGGTTTGAATTGAGACAGTTTCCTAGAAGGGAATTGATGTGGTCATGCTTTGATTTTAATGGGAACCAATTTGTGAGGATCAGTTAGAACACAGTTGTACTGGTGAATGGTCCCCCTGATATGCCTAATTTTATTTATTGCTGATTGAATGGGAATTCAATTGCCTTTGCAAGGCACTAACACTAGCACTAGCACTAGCACTAGCACTAGCACTAGTAGGTAGGTTCCCATCTGTTTCATTTGTTTTTTCTACTCCTATTTGTAACAACCACAAACTACAAGTACATACTATCTAGAGTCTAAACATCAGATTTCCGGTGAACATATACACCCCATTGTTGAAGGGTATCATTGATTCAAATCTCTACACAATAACTACACCAGAAAAACACATGCATTTAATTGAAGATACAAAAAGAGTAAATAAATTGACAGTTATCAGGTTTTTTTCATTCTAGTCTTCAGCAGCATCTTCAATTTCTTCATCCTCTGGTACTCCACGAAGGTAGAGAACATTGTTGCATCTACAAATACAAACAATGAAATAAGATTTAACTATCATATATGACAAATGACACTCTTAAAGGAGGTTATTGCAACACAGGACATACAAGACAATGATACATTACGAATTTATGACATGAATTTCAAAACTAGATCAAAACATAACTAGATCAAACTCTTGGTCCCAAATCCTTATATATTCAATAATATGCTAGCCATATAAAATTTAAGTCTAAAAAACTAGAAGTCTAGAAGAGTATAGAATTAGAAAATAATAATGTGGCACGTAGATGTAACACACATGAAACAGACCTTTTATTACAACTTAGAATAGTGTACATGAACAAATTACTCTTTTACAGGTCTTCCAGCGACAATTTCTTTGCAGGTATGACAGTTCCCAGTTGTTTTTTAATATGTAATTGATTGCCATGCTATAGTTTTTATTCATATCAAAGTATGCATATTAATGTTGAGTAACTAAAATGGTTGGCCATGGTTCCATTGGGCCACCCCCTATATCCACCCGTGTCTTGCTGTTTATATTTTGGGGCATGATAAGACAGAACTAACCTAACCATACAACTTTATAAGCAAAAAAGAAATGTAGGAAGTGATTTCTTTAGCAATAAAATATTAAACAATCTAGGCAGAGATCACTTTATTCAAATCAACTAACCAGAACATTAAAAAATATAAACTGATTTATCTTCTGCCTCAACAAACATCTAATACAGAGTATAGAAAAAGATATCAAATGCTGGATAACCAAAATTAGTTTCCAATTTTGACATCACCTTCAAAACAAAAAAACCACCACGAGCAAATACTATGTTAAGAGAACATCATCTTAACTATTTTTTGGTTTTTATCTTTTCATGTCCCCTCATCCATTGGAGGATATTTTTCAGTAGTGCAAATACTACCGAAAGATACGATTCAGTAGTGGTAAATCTTTTCGAAATATATCTACTAATAGTCTTTTTTGTGTGTGAATATGAAGGGAGAAATACAATCACCTCTAATCAAAATACTACTACTAGTAGGAAAAACTGGTCCAGGCTATAGTTATAGCATTTGACAGCCACCAGACCCACCACTGTCGGTGTTACCAATGCAAGTGTTTTCACAGCTGCAATTAAAACAGCTAAAAGCCACATTCAGCCCATAGACTTATAACGTTGAACTATTTAACATGACAGAAAGCAGCACGATCAACTATTATGTATAGCTATGTGTACTCTGTCCCTGCATGCTCCTTCACTCCTCATTCCACCACCCTTACAAGTCACTAACCCCACTCACATTAACTCTCTCACAAAAATCATAAGTCCAAAGTTCACTTTCAATAAATAATTAACTTGCTAGTAACTGTATATATTTGCACGGCATACAGTAACAGTACATATTTATAACATATCATATCTCCTTCCATTCATTAATTCACTGATTTAGTCAAATAATACACTCATGTCAGATCAAGTTGTAGCTCACACTCGATTGTGAGTACATAGTGATTGTAATCTCCAAACACAAATTCACCTAACTTCTTTTTCTTTCTTTTTACTTATCTGGCTAAGCTTTTCATTTTACGTACATATGTTTTACACATGTATTCAGATAACATATCTTTCTTTTAAATTACATAGTGGACTGTGATAAAAGGCACAGCAAATTTCTTACACATGTATATATTCAGATATCATATCTTAATAATAATCTCCTTTGCTATATACTATAGTAGTTTCAAAAATATTACACAAATACATATTTGGTGAGATGTAATTGATTATACATTTATAACATTTTAAAAATTTACCAAGTAAACTCGAAAGAAAAACCATATTTAAGGACACTTCTAAAAACTACAACTCATATTTAACACATGACAGCTACATGGTAAAAAACCAATAAAATCTACCTCAATTATGCATGCATTCACCCCATAAAAAGACTCATTAATTATATGTACTATCGCAAAACTAAGTACCATTCAGCTCTATAACCCACAAATATATATATATATATATATATATATATATATATATATATATATATATATATATATATATACACACACACAAATACACCCTTGTGTTTCACTTATACTGTTTAACTAAAAACATTCAATATTTTCATATCTAGTTACCAAAACAAAACCAATATTCATGGCATAAAAAGCATGAATAGATAAAAAGCACCAAAAAAATAGGTAAAAAGCTAAAACAATATTGAAAATTCATATGTGTATGTCCTGGCAAAACACAAAAACCACTAGCAAATACAATAGTTAAGATGCAAGTTACCTAATTAAAATCTCTCCCAAATTTCCAGTAAAATTTCCCTCAATGTACTCTTCAGTGTTGGCCAACTACACAAAATTTCACAAATATTAAAAAACAGTTATAGTTCTTATAAACACAAAGCCAAATGAATGAGTGTATCTAAAATTGTACCTGCAAGTTCATATAGGAATCAACTGAAACAAGATAACCTACAAAATAAAAACAAAAAACACAATGAATAACAAATTATTTAACAAATATGCATACAGTGATTAATCCTCCAACAAATAAGCATTGAAATAAAACATTAATTGTTAAAGGAACTACCTTTGTACTCCATTCCCCATTTCAGTTTGACAATAACATGCTTCCCAGTCAAATTGTTCAAAAAAGGCTTAGGATTAACAGGTATGGTCTGCAAAAAATCAATTACAAAAATAATGAACAATAAATCAGATTGTAAGAAATTTCCATACACTAATAATTCATAAAATTAGTTCGATTACTCCATAAATTAAACTCGTATAATCAAATTTTTCGTAGAGCAATTGCCACTGTAACAGTAGGTTAATGAATTGACGAATAAAGGATTATAGGTTAATCGATTTCATAGATGATGATGATGAAAGGAGAAAGAAACTTACGGCCATTGTAGAACGGTACGAAAATGGAGAAGCTCGAACGGTGATTCTTCTCTCTGTTTGAAATTGGTGGGAATTAGGGTTTTTTTTGTTAACAGAATGGAAATTAGGGTTTTGTCACCCAAGAAACTTGGGATTGGATCTCATTGTTTTTGGGTAGTCCAGCCCAATGGCCCACTAAGGGAAATCTGGCCCATTGTTTGAGTTTGAGGATTGCTATTCCGCCCCCACTAAGCTCAAAACGGACAAATCAAAAGGAAAGTTAACTTATACTGTATCATCAAAATGTTTTTAATATAAAGAAGAATCTACTCAAATTAGCGGCGATTAACCAATGAAATTACCATTTTCACTATAGTATCAATAACTATATTTGTTTCACGCTTAACAAAGTTCGAATGCAAATATATCATATTTATTATACTAGAAATAGAAAAAAATAACACACTAAATTCTAAAACATCAACATTGTTAGAATGGACAGCTCCTACTATAATTTGAGAGCTACTCTCAAATATAACTAGACATTCAATGTGAACATTGTTAGAATGAACTTCCCTAGTTACTTCACACATATATCCCTTCCATTTTTCTAAAAAATATTTCCCTGAAATAGTACCTCCCCTCCCCTCTTCATCCTCTTATTGGTCTTGAGTCGACAAACTTCAACGTAATAAATATTAGAAGAGCAAGCAAGAATATTAAATAAATATTAAAGTTAAGGATAAAGAGCATTTAGATAAAATAACTCAAGTTTCTTTTAACTTAACAAAGATTCCAAATTCAATTATAGACTTGAGCGTACAAGAATGTTAAAAATTTAGATAAAACTTTTTTGAATTGATAATTTAGATAAAACTTGTTTCTTATTTAGGTTCCACAAGACTCGATAGATTAACCTCTATAATTGTGCGTGAAAGATATCTATCAAATTTACTAAAAAAATCATTAATATATAAATATTTTTGGTCTATAAAAAGTGTAAAGATTAAAGTGTTCTAGAAAAATTGAACTGAAGCTTGAATTTGTATCATCCAAAAAACTGTTTCACTTATCTAAGTTAATAAGAAAATTTACATAATAATTTTTTTTTTCTCACAACATTGACTACTTTTAAAGCATCTCTAATTTAGTAAACTTCACCGTCACTTATTTCCAAAGTTTTGTCCTTTGGTTTTTTTTTTTTTTTTTATCATTGGAGTGAGACAATTGAAATTGTTTAAATTTAAGGGATGGAACTTGAAGAAGCAACCTCTCTCCTGAGAACTTTGCCATAAAAAATACTAGTAATATTTTAAAGCTCAATCTTAAGTAAAAACTAATATTAATAGGGTCACTTATGGCGTTGCTTATTTTCAACACCTTTTAAGCAGTGGCGTCTCCAGGAACCTGGACCAGGGGGTTCAAACTATTTTCCTTTAAGAAAATTTTTGCTTCAAAATATTTTTTATATTCTAGTTAGCAATTGTTTTTCTAAATGAATTTTTTTTATTGAAAACAGCTTAAAATTAAGAAATAGTTTACAAAAAAATAGAAAATATTTTAAAAAAAGATTATCCTAAGGTTAAATTCATCCAAAAAATGTTCTATCAAAATTAATAGTCGGGTTAGTTAACCAAGCAAATCAGAATCGGATCGATTATTGAACGGATGTACATACTGGTTCAAAGTTCAATAGGTCGGACCGGAGGTCAACAGATCGAACTATTTTTAATTAAATATCTATATATTTTTTACATTTTTAAATACTATATAAAATAATAATAAATAAAATTAGATAATATTTATAATTTCATACTATATAAAACATAAAACATCATAAGTCAATACATCAAAACTACACTCGATAAGAATTGGTTCGATTAGAAACTAGACTTGAGTTTGACATAAACTCTTTTTTCAGCTCGAGTTCGACTCGTTTATAGTTTACGAGCAGTTCGGTTCAGCTCATTAGGTTCAATTAATTTTCAACTTGTAACTAAATCAAGAATTCGATATGAATTTTTTTTTCATTATATTTATTCTCCATTTTAAATTATATAAATTTTAAATTATTTTTGAAGTGTTATTTAAAAATATATTTTTAAGTGTTATATATATAATCAAGTCAGCTCGTGAACCAAACAAGTCGAACTATATATAGCTCAAGTTCAGTTCATTTAATTAACGAACTTAATATTTAGCTTAAGTTCGACTCATTTGGTTCTTTAACCAAGTTCAAAACCAAACAAGTCGAACTATATATAGCTCAAGTTCAACTCGTTTAATTAACTAACTTAATATTTAGCTTAAGTTCGACTCATTTGGTTCATGAACCAAGTTCAAAATCAAACAAGCCGAACTATATATAGCTCAAGTTCAACTCGTTTAATTAACTAACTTAATATTTAGCTTAAGTTCGACTCATTTGATTCATGAACCAAGTTCAAAATCAAACAAGCCGAACTATATATAGCTCAAGTTCAGCTCATTTAATTAACGAACTTAATATTTAGCTTAAGTTTGACTCATTTAGTTCATGAACCAAACAAGTTAAACGAATTAATTGTCAAATCGATCTCAAATTTTATTCGACTTATTTAGGTTTATTGTCAGCCCTAATAAAGATAGAATATAATTTGAAAATAAGTAAGTTAAAATTGTTTTGAGTTTAATTGGGTCAGTGGTTCAATATAGAAAAATGAGGGGGTTCAAAATATAAATTATATAGGATTATACGTGTATTTTTTTTAAGTCCAGGGGGTTCAGTTGAACCCCCTCGGATGTATGTGGCGACGCCACTGGTTGTAGATAAGTCAATATATTGTCACATGCGGTGGTTTTCACCACACTTGCATCTCATCGTCGGTGGCGGAGCTAGCTCAAAATATTGAGATGGGCCGCAATTTTTTTTTAATTTATAAATCAAATATGTAAATCATGTTGTATACCAAAAATTTTAAGTTGTAATAAACTTATACTTGGGTTGCTTTCTTTACCAATCAAGAAATATTTTTCTAGAAGCATTTGATATGACCTCAAAATTGCGTTCAATAAACAAATCAATAATCACCCAAATCAAACACTTTACTAAGTCGGATCGTATCTATAAACAAACACTTAACCAAAATAAAAATAGATAAAAATATAAAACTTTAAAAAAAAAATTCCACATTATAAAAAAAATTAAAGCCACTAAATTTAGTCTGACCGTGAATGATTTCATGAGGTTTTTTTTTTGACCACAATTTCATGAGGTTTTAAATACAAAATTTATTGACTTCAATATTAATTAGTTGCACAATTGAAGTGTACATTTTAAAGTGTATTTTTTCCCTTTTGCCCCCGATATCTATGTACATGGATCAACCACACTACATATACAAAATGTTATATTAGGTACATCTACATATGAATTACACTTGTGAAAACTCCAATGAGTTTCTTATCAAAAAGAGAGGAAGAAGTATTTTTTAAGAAACTAATGACATTTTTCCCTCAACAAGAAAAAAAAAACTTATGACAGTGGATACATATCTTGATTCATGCACAAAAACCTTAAACTACTTATATTATACGCACGGGACTATGACAGTATCAATATCAATATTCTAAGCTTTGCCTTATCCTTCATAAGGACATTAGTGTTGTATTGCTTTTTCAAGGGATCACATGTGCAGCCAGTGAGTCGTTAATTAGCAGCTTAAACACAATTTCATTGAATTAATTGCATTTGTTTACCAAATTGTTTCAATAATAAACCGTGTTACTTTTTTAGCTATACATGCGTTGTGGTGAAGTTTAAAGGCAATTCCAGCTTGTTTTGCTAGCTTAATTAAGGTGTGATTTAAAAGTATTAAATGAAGTCGTACTTTTTCGTGTTTAACTGCAATTAAGGTCAACATAATCCAACTTATCCTTGAAACTAGGCCCTGCCCACTTTGAGTTGAAATAGTTACCCTCGAAGCCATGCACACTATGTGAACCAGTTAAGCTAAAACCGCCCGTCATCAATAAATAATTATACCCTAGATTGTTATATGCTAGCTTGACTGTTTGATACACTGAATGAATGTATCAGAATTACGGTGATCTACTATAAATTTGTAGAAATTACACTCGGTAGCTTTTGGGAAATCACGTTGAATCATTATATTTCTGGCATATCTACTGTGATACTAAACATATATATTGAGCTCAAGTGGTTAATTAATTCCCTTTAAGATAAATTGTTCGAAAAAAACTCAACTTTGATTTTTGGCAAATTTTTTTTTTTTATTGGACTTTAATTACTTCGCGGTGGAACTCAGTTGAATTATTGGGATTTGGGACACTTCTCCTAAAAACATAGGGTTAATAATAAAATAAAAGAAAAAAAAAAACATCACTCATGCTGCACCTGGGTTTCTAAATGGTGCAAACCTTTCGGCGACTGCAGCGCGGTCTTCTCCGTTGCTCATGCAAAACTGCAATTTTCAAGATTGTTTTAAGCTTTCTTTAGTGTAATCTCGTGTGTGCATAGCTAACCTTGCTGTTTTTTCACGCATTAGACAATTCAATTTTGTGTCCATCCCTATGAAAAATATATTGTATTATTGTAGTAATTCATCTCGACAATAGGACCTTACATAAATTTAAATGCAACTCTTTAATGAAGTTTAAAGTAATCACTTATTTTTTAAGATAATCACTTTTACATAGCTAAAGAAAAACGATAAATAAATGAATAGTATAGCAATTTTATAAATTGTCTCTCTAACAACTCTGATGATTGATAAATGGGAGCTTCTACGGTACACTTGAATAATTCAAGTGTACCGGTACCGGTACATGACATCGCAAATTAATAAATTAACGATTATTTTTATGGATTAAAAATACTATTAGTTAATTATTGTATTTTAGATATAATAATAGCACAAGGAAAAATACAATTTTATTGTTTATAATGATTACACTAATATTTTAACATTTTTTCAATAAAAAATTGAATATTGACTATTATGAAGAATAAAATTTAAAAAATATCAAAATTTATATTTTTGACAACTTTGGTTAATGATATTTGATTATTATAACATTTTTAATGATAGAAAAATAATTTCTCTTAAAAAAATATTCATTTTATTTATTAATTTGATAACCATGTACCGGTACATTAGAAATTGTCTAATGTACTATAGAACTTGCCTTGATAAATATATACATGATGAAATACTACGTGAATATGAAATACTAAAGAAAATAAAAGGTTCACAACATTTACTAAATAACATTTGTCAACGATGAATTTGAGAAATGTTTTACAGAATCGATGATTAGCGATTAAATTGAAGTGTTCATATTTTCATATTTCAAATTGAGGGTGTGTTCCGGACAAAGACCATTTTAATTAGTCGTCAAAAAGATATTTAATGGACATGTCATTATCATTAACGGCGTATAGTAGCGGGCACTCACAAAATGGTGACTTTGATGAATGTTTTATAAAATCGAAAATCAAATTAAAATATATATACTTCTATTATCATAGATCAAATTGAGAGTGTTTTCTAAGATACCATTTTAAATTTCGTAATATTAAATACTGTTAAATGAGTTTGAATCTCATCCCAAAAGTTAACTTAAATGACGAGGATGTCCAAACACATTTACACTCTCAATCAACAGTACTGAAACCTAAGCAATGTGTGACTCCAAATAACTTTAACACTCACCCTAATGACTAGTGTGAGTCTATATCCAATTCTCACATTGCAATCTTTATCCTTACTCTAATACTCGCCGTTAAAAAAATCCTTACTCTAATACTATGTTAAATGAATTTGAATCTCATAAAAACTAACTTAAAGAATAAGAGTGTCCAAACACATTTACACTCTCATATTTATATACACTCCATAATCTCTAACTAACACTCGTTTATATTTTTAAGTTGTATATACTTCAAAGGGTGTCTCACCAAACATTTTCCTATTAATTAAATACATTGAAAAGGGAAAACTAAGCCACGAGAGTGGAGTGGGTTCTATCTGACCACTCCCGACATTTGTGCTTACTACATGTACATTTTCATTTCTCAACATCAAATACACACACACACATGTAGTTATAGTTATATATATGCATCATCAAAGATAGTGCACCAGGAACCCCACAAACAAACCCTTTACATTTTTATTCCATTTTTCTAGCTATAGTTAGATTCAAAATAAGAAACTATAGCCTTAATTAGTTACACCCAATTACCATTTGCACTAGCTATTATACTCTTGTCTTGTGTGTGTACACACACATATACTTCCTCTTTCATTAGCTTAATTTGCATAACTATATATACATGATGAGTAGCTTTGACCCCCAAAGATGGCAACAAGATCATAGAAGACAGAAAAATATCATAGGTGCATCATCATCATCTTCAAATAATTCTTCTAATTTCTATGGCAACAATATGGGAAAGTATAAGAAACTTATGCTTGAGGATGATGATCTTGTGTCCACTGTAGTTCCTGCAGTTACAGTAGTCTTGGAGGGCCGTTCGATCGGCCAACGCATCAACCTTCATAACCATGGTAGTTACCAAAGTCTCGCCAAGGCTCTTCGCCAGATGTTTGTCGACTGCACGGACGATGACCGCGCAGCCAATGATCATCTTGATCTATCTAATGCCATTCCTGGTCATCTTATTGCCTATGAAGACATGGAGAATGATCTTCTTCTAGCTGGTGATCTTACCTGGAAGTAAGGATCTTGCTCAACTCTTAATTGTATATAAACATTATCTCTTCCTTAATTTAGTTGCTACAGTATTTGATTTTTAAGAATTTTATTATTACATAAAAATTTCAATTTGGGTGAGTTAATTTAGCTTCTTCAAAAAAAAATTATTACATAAAAATTATTTATCTTTTTCTATAATTAATATTTCTAATTATTTATTATCTTATGTATCTATCAACCATAAATAATTAAATATATTATTAAAAAATAAGAAATGAACGAATAAATATAAACTTTTTTTCTTCTGAAAGAATGAATAACTATTACTAATAATATTACGAGATTTTTATTTTCTTGTTTAGAAATGCTGAGAATTGAATAATATATTCTTAAGTAACTAAAAAAAAAAATATATATAAATTAGAATTGAAAAAATATACAACAAAAAATTGAAAATTTTGCATTATCAATATAAATTAGAATTGAAAAAAAAATTCTCTAATTTTTGCGTTTCTAATATTTAACAATACATTTGACATGGATTTCCTATTTTTATGTCTCTAACTTTTTTTGTTTATTCAATTTTTCCATCCGTTATAATTAGCCTATAATTAAGTTTGTTTTCTTCTTATAAGCAGTGACTGATATTTGTGATGGGTTATATATGTGCTAATTGCATTTTATATGAATAGAGATTTTGTACGTGTAGCAAAGAGAATAAGGATACTTCCAGCAAAGGGGAATTCAAGGAAAGGTACAACAAGTACAAGAGATGCATAATCAAAACTTGAAAGCTAGATGCACGGTTAATCATAATAATTTTGGGGATGTTAATTTATTTTGTACTTTTAGAAATAGTAGTACTGAATGAGGTTAAATCTGAGAATGTGCAATGCACTGATCTAGCAAGAAATGTTGGTTAATTAATCCAAGGTTAAATTGAACTATTGGTCCCTTAACTTATTTATTGGTTTCATATTGGTCCCTTAACTAATTAAGGTTACAAATTGGTCCCTTAACTTTAATTTTGTTTGTCATATTGGTCCTTTTTATTAGTTTTGATGAAAAAACATTAATTTTACTTTCTATTATTCGTTATATGAACATATAAATGATTTATTTTTGAATAATATTGTTAGTAAATATGATTGTGCATTCAGACATCTTTCTTAGACGGAAGATGAATACACTATCAACCTGTTAAAAAGGACCAATATGACAAACATAATTAAAGTTAAGGGATCAATTTGTAACGTTAATAAGTTAAGGGACCAATTTGTAACATTAATTAGTTAAGGGACCAATATGAAACCAATAAATAAGTTAAGGGACCAATAGTGTAATTTAGCCTTAATCCAATTGAAAGTACACGTAAATCTGTGTTTTGCTTTGTATGAATAAATCTATTTATTTTGTCTAATTTGTTATGAAACTATTTGTAAAGAAGAGAAATAATAGAGAAGAAAAGATAAAGGAAAGAATAGAGAAAGAATAGAGAGATTGTATTATTCTCATCAAGGTCTGTATTTACATTACAACATAAGCTCTATTTATAGGATAACATATTGGGCCAATGAAATGGGCCATGACTAATGGACATCCACCTATGATTATTCATAACACTCCCCCTTGGATGTCCATGAAGGATATGCCTCGTTAAAAAACCTTACTAGAGAAAAACCCATTGGGAAAAAATTCTAGTGAAGGAAAAAGAGTACATCATCCTTTGCGTGTGAACTGCCTCATTAAAAACCTTACCAGGAAAAACCCAGTGGGACAAAACCATGGTGAAAGGAAAAAGAGTGCAGAATATGTCTCCCCTTCATAAAGACAATTATATATGGGGTGAAGAAAAATGAAATAATCTTCCATATTAATTTCTCAAAAACTTTACTTGAAGTTGACTTCGTAGAAAGACCTGTCATATCTTCTTTATTATAATCTCCTCCAAATTTGCAGTTTGTGCAACATTATCTTCATATTGAGTTGTTGTAGGAACCCTTTAGGAGAAAAAATTACAAATCTCTTGTATGTGATGAAAACTATCCTTCAATCAAAACACATTCTTGACTCATCTTTCGGAGCGCTAAAGTTCTTCATCATTGCATGAGATTGTTGTTGTGATTTGTTTCACAAATTTCTATGAGTGATTGTACCTCATGTAAACATATAGTTTGTTTGTGATATATATCATTATCAAGATAAGACAAATAACCTGCAAATATCTAAAATAACAAAATATATATATTTTTATGATATAATGACAACAAATAATAAGCCAACAATGTATTTGTCTCCATTTGAACTAAAATGTGGTACTTCAGGACCAATTAGTTCTTCATCATTTACTCGAATTCTAAAATGACATTTATTTACATCAACGATCTTACAAAATTGGGTATCATAACTGATCTTATTTTTCATATAGAATCATTTTACAAACCTTTGTATATAAGCTTCATGATTCACAAAATATTACTTCTTTTGTAAGAATGACATATGCTCTTCAAGAGTCTTGATGATATTTTCATCAACATAAATCTTAAATATAACAAATTCCTTGCTAAATATTTTCTTATAAATGAACAAATTGTCATTTTCATATTTCTTATTTGGAAATATTTAACATGAATATTATACAACATGCATATATTATTGCTCGAGTATATAAGGAGACTTATTCATGTTTATTAAGTCGTCTCTTCAATAATTTGATTTTATATGTCTCACAAAAATTAAATCCTTCAGGGATTCTCAGATAATCATCATTATCAAGTGAGCCATTCAAATACGTTAAAACACATTTTTCACATAAAGTGAGTATTTCATATGCTACTCAACTTAATTAATTATAAAGAGGTTTTTCAATTCACTTAAGGTGAATATGCCTTTTGAAAATCAGTGATAGACATTTATCAATATCCTTGAATAACAATTCAAACTCTGAATTTTATTTTCACGTGATAAATTGTTCATATATAATTATTTCCATGTTTAGGTGTATGGACTGCTGGTCCAAAAACCTTTCGCTTTGCAAAGTTAGTTTAATTTTGAATGACTTGCGTCTATCTATTTAGTCAATCATTTCATTGTCTATAATCCTTAATAGACTTTAACACAATTTTCAAATAAAGTTGTCTTTTGTGTTAAGAAAACATTTTGATTTCACTTCAGGTGAATATTTCTCATTTCACTTTAATACGAAGGCTCATATATGCTTATTGGATTTATACCTTCAGGGCATAGACTTCAAGTCCAAAAACCATTATAATTTGCAAATGAATTGCTTCTTTATATTTTGGCTAACCACACCCTTTAATTTAGGTTCAATGTTCTCGCACTTATAATATTTAATTAGCGCTACATCATTTGTCGACAATTTTTCAAGTTCTTGGTTCTTTGTTTTAATTTGTAGAGATATAATCAATTGAGATCTCTTTATTATCATAAATGACAGGTACCTGAACCTCTTCGGGAGGTATAAACATTTTGCAATCTCTACACTTTTCATGATTGTTTTTCTCACCAACAAGACCATCTTCCTTCTCTAAGTTTTATCTTTTGAACCAAGTTTTAGGCATCCCTTAGCCTATTAAAATTTCAATAGAAAAGGACATTTGCAGCATAAAGGAATTTAGAAATACCTTTTTGGTCAGAGAATGCATATTTTGAACTTCAAGTTCACATTGTTGTGTGCGAGTATTTGAATGCATTCTATACAAATATTTCAGAGCTGCTTATATTTATTTTTCTCTCCCCCTAATGCCGATAACTAATAACAAGATATGAAATATCTTATGACAAAGACTCAAATTCATTACATAATCTCAGTTTTCTGTAGTTTCATCTAATATTGTCTGCTGGACAATGGAGAACATATAGTTCACATAAAAAATTCTTAGATGAGAGATATTAAGTTCCTGACCATGAACAAATTTAATGGGGAGAATTTTAATAATTCATTGGCTTGATGCACATAGATGTTACTACTAGCAAAGTAACATGTCCAAGTAAGGACATTTGTTCTCATAATAATTGTCCGGCTATAAATATAAAGCATTTAGCTAAATATCTTTCCGAGACCATTCTAAATATGAACATGCACAACTTGACATTCAAAATAATGTCACACACCAACTTGATCAAGGTTGGTGACACATTTACTTGGTCATTTAGTCGATGCATCGATAAACTTATATCATATCCAATTGGCCAACAAAAATATTGGATTTATGCACATGTATCACATCAAATAATGGGAATTTCAAACCCTTTATTTCGCCTTTTATTGGCTTTGAGAACAACATATGATAATTCATTATATTGAAGAATGTTCATACTTTTTGATTGCATCATAAGACTCGGGATGGTCTAACCGGTCATGCCAATTATATTCACTTTTTCAAATGTAGAACTGTCTTAGATAAAATGATACTTCAATATTTCAGATAATATTTTCTCGCAATTTGAATCCTTCAGGGATTTTTATATTTCCTCATTTTATCGTCCTACTTTGATACCAATAGTTGGGGAAAATAAGCGAGTCTCTAAATCACGCTTGAATTCTCAATATTCTTCCCCTCAAGTGTGATTTCTACCACATCATCATAAACATTGTTTGGGATTTCATAGATCTCTACCGGAGAATCACCATACAATTTTGTATACATTATCATGTCCTTCTGGGACAATTTAATCATACTTTGATAAAAGATCACAACTTAGATGAAATATTTGCTTCAGGAAATATCTCAATAGTACATAAAATTCATCAACCAATTTACAATCAATAATGATTGTAAAATGACGCAGGATAGTGTATCTCATGTTACAAAGATAACTTGATTGAAAAGATAAATAATTCATGTTCTATGTTCATTTTTACTATGAATCTTCTGGATTCTTAGTTAAAGTACATCACACTATGGCTCTTCTGGGCTCATAGTTTAAAACACAAATAAATTTCTATGAGCACTTGAGGAATATAATGCATTTTTAATATTTACTTGAGTTCCTTTGGATAATAATATTTTCGCTCTTTCGGAGCCTTCAATATCATATTTTGTAATATAGTACTAACATTAATTTCTTCCAAAAGAGAAACATATTTCTTTTAGAATTCCCCTGATATTCTTAATTCTATTTCTCGTTGTTTTATCAATTAAAATAAGACAATTATCACAAGATACAATAATACCATTAAGATGAATGATAAATCAATGGTTTCGATTTATTTAATGGGTATAAAAAATAGAAGACTAACAACTAAATGATTGAATAAAAATAATAGAATGTATAAATACAAAATTGCATAAATTTAAAAAAATATATATTAAATACGCAATCTAGGAATAAATTTTATTTCGACTTTGCTACTTCTGGAGCATATTCAAGGGGAAAAAAAATCCTCTAATTTTCTTTGGTCCAACATCCCATATACTAAAATCAAATAAATCTTATGGACTTTGATCATAGTCCAAATATTTTGTTCTTCAAGAACTTAACCGTATATCGCTATCAACAATGGTAATGAAAAATTACAATTTTCCGATCCTTCTGGGATACTTAATATTAAACTTTTGGTTATTCAAGAATTATACCTTTAGGGGTACTTGATATGGAATTATTAATTCTTCAAGAATTATACCACCAATATTCATAAACATTGATTATGAAAAATTATTCTTGAGCGATACTACAAGAATGCTTTAACATTGAATTTTAAGTTCTTCGGGAACTATACAAATAATTTTTTCATTAACAATATGGTTAAGGAAATCCATATTCTTTGAGCAATCCATCAGGGATGCGTTAATATTAAGGCTTTAGTTCTTCAAGAACTATATCACAATGATCTTCATAATTTCTTCAAGAAAATTTCATTCTTTGAGCAATCCTTCTAGGATGCTATGAACTTTTGGTTCTTCAGAACTATCTTACAAGATTTTTTATAGTGATCAAGAATAATTCACTTTTTCCAAAATCCTTCAAAGATGCTCTATATTAAATTTATATTACAAATGATCTTCATAGTAAGAGCAATCAGTTCTTGGCACAATCCTTCAGGGATGCGCAATATTAACGTTCTCCAAGAACTATGTCCAAATATTCAAAATAATGATATAATTCATTATTTGAGAAGTCATTTGCTTCAATATTAAGTTTTTTTTTTCTTATAGTTATTCGGGAACTATATCACAATTGATCTTCATAAACAAATACATAGATCAATATTTCAAGCAATTCTTCGAGAATGCTTTAATGTTGAATTATTCTAGATTTCATCAAGATTAAATATGATTAACACATGAAAATATGAATATCATAAGCACTGTGATAAAGAATAATATTTTCTATTAATTAATTTTGCATCAAATGCATCAAAATTGTAAAGATATTACGCAATGATAATTTTAGCATTTATTTGTTATCGGAAAATTAATTGGTCAAAAAATTTGGTCAAAGATGACTAGAATCAATGAAATTAACGGTCATAATACTTATTCCTTAATTGATTGGGTAATGAATTGATAAAATAAGGAAAGAAGTAAAAATCATTCAATTATTTTAATGGAATTAAATGGTCAAAATCAGTATTATTTATTGGTAAAAAAATTATATATGAATGACAATAATTGTAGTATATGAGTGATATTAATAATAAAAGGCATTTAAGTGTATTCAACGGAATTAATAGGTCAAAATAAAATTCATTTATCCTAATTAATGTAATTAAATTGGTTCAAATTAGTCATATGAATAACATTAGTAACGTAATAGAAAATTAACCAGACAAATTGAAAATGTATCAATATTGGCATATACCACTAATATTTTGTCAATGTTGTATTAGAATACACATTATATTAGGTTCATATATATAATAATATAAATAAATTGCAATATAAATTTATAACGCTATCCTTCAGGAATAGTTGTATATATTGAATTTTTCTGGAATTCATAACAAATAAATTACATTTTTAAGTAACATCCTTATAATGTAATAATAGTCCTTTGTGCAATCCTTCTGGGGTGCATATATATATATATATATATATATATATATATATATATATATATATATATATATATATATATATATATATATATATATTGGACTATAAAAAAATTGTGATTTTAAGTTCTACATGAACTATATAGGATGTAAGAACAACGATTTGTGCAATCTTTCAATGATGCATGAATATTGAATTCTTCTGGAATTCAAAGGGAATAAAATTGAGTTTTTTAAGTTCTTCGGGAACTATATCATATAAATAAAAATAAACATATTTATGTTCTTTTGGATGATCGAACTATCGATGTTTCACCATACATGTGTCGGTCACGAAGCATAAGATACTTCACCAGACTGTTGTTGGTCACGAAACTCGAACAATATCGAACATCCAAATATATATCATAAATAAACGATCAATCAACATGTTTCAAAATTTTGTTGTTCATCATGCTATGAATCTTCAGGATTCATATTTTAAAATTTCATCATGCTATGAATCTTCAGGATTCATATTTTAAAAATTTCACCACGATGTTTCTGGATCGTAGTCTATAAATATTCATAATTCATATTTCAAAAAATTTAACTATGGTGCTTCTGGACCATAGATTGTGAATCAATATAAAAAAAAAAAATCCAAAAAAGAAGTAGAATTATAAAAATCATACATAAAATAAAAGGAGTGGGAGAACTTACAAATTTTATGGAAAATTGTTTATGAGAGGCTATCGTGCTGATAACATGTTATGAAACTATTTGTAAAGAAGAGAAATAATAGAGAAGAAAAGATAAAGGAAAGAATAGAGAAAGAATAGAGAGATTGTATTATTCTCATCAAGGTCTGTATTTACATTACAACATAAGCTCTATTTATAGGATAACATATTGGGCCAATGAAATGGGTCATGACTAATGGACATCCACCTATGATTATTCATAACATAATTCTAATTGTATTTGATACAGAAAATAATTAGCGAGAAAAAACCATGCAAGACTCTTAAAAATATATCCAGCTTGTTTAAGTTTATTGTTTAAGTTTATTACAGTACTTAGTAAAAAAAAAGTAGTTTATTTATGGAATTATGACCACTCTTTTCTTAATTGGCTTACAAAATTTCCTGAAATACAAAAATTCGTAGAAAATTGTTTTGATTGGCAAAATCTGCAGGAAAAACCTTGGAAATATCTGCGGATTATTTTCTGCAGGAAAATCCGTAGGAAATAAATATATTTTTGGTAGTGATTAAGATTTTCCCAAGGTTCACAGTTTTTCATTTTAGATAAGATTTATGTGTGAAGTTAACATACATAGAAGGTGATTAAAAAATATGCAAAGCTTTTTTTAGTATTAATGCTCTAATAGTTCAAAATTCGACCACTACGTAAGTAAGACTAATTTTAACTTATATATGAAGTCAATTTATTTGAACTCTTTTAGTGCTAGAATTAGTTTTTCTTAGTTGTGCTAAAAAAACTACTCAAATATTGTTGTAAACCGAAGTCGCAACAACAAAGAGTCGCGAATGCAAGTAAACTTGTACACATGAAACTTTTAAATCAATCTTTGTAAAATATGATTAAATAATTCGCTTATTATAACACGTGCAAGTAGGTTGATGCTGATTAATCCCATTGTGTTGCCTCGTCTAATAATTAAGTGGTTTTTGTTAATTAGCTTATATAATGGTCCAATATTGATTATCAGAAGAGAAAAAGAAAGTTAATGGTCCAATATGCATGTCATTAAAGTAACAACATGCACTAAACTTTCATAGATGTACTCCTTGCTAGTTGCGGTGCACATAAGGAATGATTTAGGTCTTAGGATTTGACATTTTTACATTTCACTAAAGAAGTCCTCCACCCTATATATTACGCACTGTAGTGTAGATTAACATCTATGGTGTCTCTTAATTAATTTTTGTGTTTTACAATCTAAAAGAGGCTATCATACACTGTTTTAATTTCACCATTAAATCAATAAATTTTATGATCTAAAAGAGGCTATCATACATTCGTTTAATTTCACCATTAAATCAATAAATCTTATTATTACTTAGTAATTAGTAAAAAGTGAAGTCTCATTAGTATATCAAACGAGATATAGTGGGACTTATATTATATTGGATTATGATACAGGAAGAAAAACGTGCATTATAATATGAAAGCTATTTACATACTAAAAAAAATCAATAAATATTTTGTTACTTCTAGTTTGCATGGAAGAGAGTCTGGTAATTTAAAGTTCGGCTGCGAAATAAATAAAATCTAGTAAAAAATTGTTCCCACCAAAAATCAAACTCGAATTCTCCTGAATAATTCGTTCTAGGGGTTCATTAACCACTTAAACCCAATATCTTAGTTAACTATTGTATCATTTAACATATTTGACATTTCTCTCTTTGCAATAAATAGTAATCAAAGATAATTTTGACAAAACAATAGTTAAAAAGGAACAAACAACTTTTTTATAAAATGAAACTAAAAAACGAACATTGTAATTCATTCATCCCATTATGAGTATTATTTTTAAAAAAAAAAAAAAAACTGTTATAACCTGTCCAAAACAAATTCATTATAAAATCAGTGTCATTTTTAGTTTTCAAAGTAATATTAGCTTACCTAAAAAACCGATATTGAATATAAAATATTTCAACCCAATAGTGACTGATTGTGGTAATCATATTACAAAGCAAACGAATATAAAGATCTAATAATGTAACTAGCACAATATGATAATGGATTTAATTATTCATCCATTTTGTTGGACAAAAGATGGGTAGCTTTTTCTGCTACCAATAAAATAAAGTTGAAGAACAGTCTTGGAAAGTCACGTTCAACTTCCATTGTCTTCAAATGGAGGTAAACTCCACTCACTAGGATTGAAATCCAATAATGAGTTCAAAACTTGGTCTGCTGTATCATGAAAAGATTTGTCCAGCCTTGGATCAGGAACCATAACAACAGACCTGTAACACATGTAACAAACAGAAATCAACAAATTGAACAAAATTATACTAATCATAGTTGCACAATGCATGTATCCGTGTTTAATCAAAATAAAATGCAATGAAATGAAATTGATAGAGGCAAGAAATGAATGGTAAGAAATCGGAACGAGTAAACATCAACATAACCGAGTGCTCCGAGGAACCGCACTGGATGCCATCCTAGCTTGACATCAAGATCAGATAAATCATAGTATACAAATGTATAATACAGTATAGTGTTTATTTATTGAGAGGAAAAAATATTGCTTAAAAATTAAAATAAAAAAAGAATGTGAAGGTGTTAAGAAAGAATTCACAGACTGCATTTGGCTGGTAAATATTATCAACTGCGACATGAAATTGGTTGAAAATTCAAACATAGCCATTGCAATAACATAAAGACAGTGGAATCGAATTCACAGCCCAGTTTCTGACATTCATATTTCAGAGTTCTTTATGCCTCATATATACATACAAAGGTACTAGGTAACAGACATTATTATGGGCCTGTTTGGATAAATAAGTTTATTAAGCCCTTATAGATAAGCACTTATCATATGAATGCTTATGTCTAAGCTATTTCTATAACAAAAGATAAAATAAAGTCAAATTGTTTTTATACAGCTATCTTAGAGAGCTTATAGAAATAAGCAGATTATGGAAATGTCATATGTTGTTTTCATTAGCTTCGAATCAGTTTCAGAAGTGCTTACTCCAATAGATAAACTTAAAAAGTCCTATACCAACCTTTGTAAGCACAGTAATACAGGATCTGAAACTGATAGATGTAGCACTATATTACATGCTCATTCTACTAAATGTTGGCCTGCTTTGTATGCCATAGTATATTATGAACATATATTGAGCAGCTAGTAGGTGACGGTTAGATAGTTTTGGTTACCAGTAGTTAGGTGCACTGCAGCTAGTATATAAACAGATGATGTGCAATCATGAACTCGGATGATTAGCTAACTCATCTTTTTTCTTCTTGTTTTGTCATATATGTTAACTAGCCGAGAGACCCGTGCTCGCACGGGGAGAGCGGCGTTGCCGCTCCCATTGTACTTAATTACTCCATAAGGTCATATTGAAAAAAGATGATTCAGTTGCACATCAAACCAAAAAAGATTAATTAAACAATGGAACAGGAAAACAAAATATTATTGAGTGCTTCAAACCACTTACATCCCGGCATTTTTAGCTGCAAGAACTCCAGAGGGTGCATCTTCAAAAACGAGTATGTTACTTGGATCTACTGGTCCACCCTGTTGATTCATCAATGTATCATTAACTAAAACATCACTATGTATGATCACAAACTCAACAAAGTTGGAAATACAATCATTAATAAAATGAGCCCAACCTCAAATTCAAATTAGGTAAAGAAAAGGCATAATTAATCCTTGCAGACAAATTTATATCAAGTTTACAAAATTCATTAATTGGTATACCTCAAATCTCTTAGCTGCAGCAAGAAATACATCTGGTGATGGTTTGCCTTGTTTCACTTCAGGGTCATCACCAAGAACAACATGATGCATCAGAGAAAACATTTCACCGTGTCTTTGCGTTTTCAATTCAAAATATCGCCTGTGGGAACTGTGGGGAAAATTGACAAAACAAATTTCTATAAGAAGTCCTTCCAGATACTTTAAAAGGAAATAATCTTTTTTTCCTTAACCCAAAGGAAAAAGTAAAAGACAAAAATTAACATGAGATGGATGAAATGTACCCAGTTGCCACGGCAATCGGAACTCCTTTTGCATGTAGATGCTTGAGTAAACGACTAGCACCTTTGATAAATGAAAAGCAGACAGAAGAACATCAGCAGCATATAACAAAGTGGTAGTCTGTGTCATGCGCAGTGCATATGACACATACTAAAGTACTTGAATAGCAAATTAGTAATCCAGTCTTTTCAATTTGACAAGCTACCTATATGCCCTATAAACTAACTAGTTTGGATAACAGAAATTGACGTGGTTTCTAAGTTTAAGTCTGCAATACCTGAGTACAATTCAATATATATATTGAAACTAGTCAAAGTTTGAAATCTTAAAACAAACATAAAACAACCAAGTCTCAAATCTTAAATATAAAACAACCAATTCAAAAAGCTTAAACATAAACAACCAAGTCCTGAAAATACTTAAAGCCTAGATGCTAAATTAAATCACGAATGCGCTAATTATTGCGGTTGTTTTATATACAAGTCGAAACCTCAAACCGGGTCAACTATTACTCAATCAAAAATCACCCCAAAAAAAATAGAATCAGTAGAAACCTACTGGAATTGTACGATTTTACTGGGATTTTGCATAATTTTCCAAATTTAAAAGCAAACAATATTCATTAATCTTTATGTTGACTCAATCTCTATTAATCAATCCATAATTCCATATACCTGGCATAAGCTCGCTTGTTGGAAACAAACTCTGCAACATCGCTTCTCTTTCTACAAGAAATTGCTCAGGAGTTAGATAATCACTGATTCCATTCGCTTCAACAAATACCTTTGCAGCTTCAT
The DNA here is from genome assembly GCA_030408175.1 of Trifolium repens. Lineage (NCBI taxonomy): Eukaryota > Viridiplantae > Streptophyta > Magnoliopsida > Fabales > Fabaceae > Trifolium > Trifolium repens. Next base: position 54,945,164 of record CP125851.1, read on the forward strand.
TTGCTTTCATTCCCATCATCTTTGCCTTGAGGGACCAATTAAAGGTTTTATTGTATCTAGCAAGAAAAATTTCCTGAACTTCAGTATAGAACTTCTCTGTGTCTGCAATAACATCATCATCATCATCATCAAGTTGGCAAATTAATAAACACCTTCTCTTCATGATCAATGTAATGTAAAAACACAAACCACATGATTTGATTAAAAATTTATTGTACATTACATACCGAGCAAGAGACCGTCCATGTCAAAAACGACATGTGTGATTGGCTTTCTGATACCGGAGGGATTGCCCATTTGCGCTATGATACGACGGCACTGGAAAGTGGAAATGGAACCTACACTTGTGCCTAAATCATTTTATAAACCTAGTTTATTACTCCTACTTGCATTATTATTATAACTATAATACTAACTTTGAATCCGATTCAGATTTTTTTTTTTTTATAAGTAAAGTAAACAACATGTGAAACATACATGCCTTTTTGCTATATATTTTACTTCCTTTTGATTTTCTGCTCACATTTATAGCACACCTCCTTTGATCTTCTCATCCTTCTTTCTTTAAAAAAATATTTTTTTCTGGCTCCCAAAACCATTCCCATGACTATCTATTATCACGTGGGAGAATTTTCATTCAAAAATGAAAAATCACTATGAAATCGTGGGCGGGCCTGTTAATTAATTTCACAAAACAATTTCCCTCACGGAGTATTCAAAAAATTGTCTTAGCTGTTTTCCAGCTCTTTAATGAAAGTATTATAACTTCAAAAAAAAAAAAAGTCCTTCACCTTAAAAAGGGACGAAGGGAAGGGAGTATCGTTAATCATTAACTATTGTATCATTTCACATACTCCCTCCATCCTATATTATAAACAAAAAAATACACATTTAAAAAAACACAAGTAAAAATATGATAATTTGAAATATAATTTGGTGAATAATAGAGAAGAAAAGATAAAGGAGAGAAGAGAGAAACAATAGAGATTATATTATTCTCATCAAGGTGTACATATTACATAGAAATGATAGTCCTATTTATAGGAAAACATATGTGCCAATGATATGGGCCAAGACTAATAGACATCCACCTATAATTATTCACAACACTCCCCTTTGATGTCCATGAAGGATATGTCTCATTAAAACCTTACTAGTAAAAATCCAATGGGAAAAAAATCTTAGTGAAGGAAAAAAAAATACGATATCCTTTATGTTTGAACTGCCTCATTAAAAACCTTACCAGAAAAACTCAATGGGACAAAACTATGGTGAACGGAAAAAGAGTGCATAACATATTTATGTCTCCCCCTCATAAAGACAATTATATTATATATGAGGGAAAAAACCAAATAATCTTCTGTAGTAGTTGCTCAAAAGCTTGATTTGATGTTGACATTGTAGAGAGTTCTCCATATCTTCTTATACCCTTATTCTAAATTAACAGTACTTCTGATATTATCTTTTATTACATGTACCTTATAAGTTCTTCTGGAACTGAAAAATCAATTATGTCAAATGTTCTTTTGAGATTTTCATATTCTCACATGGGTCATCTTTCTTTTTAGCTCCATTTCTTATTTGAGGAATTTATCATTGAAACCGAATTGCTTACCATGCTTTAAGCGTGGTTAAGACTCATTTGCAATATTCAATTGTCCAGGGACATTCATTTTATTGGAGCATTAGTAGCTGATAGTTGATTTCATAATCTTTGCAAATGAGCTATCTTTTGAACTTCAGGTTCATACTGATTTCTAACGTGTTATGAAAGAGAGAAAGAGGTTTTTAATGATAGTCCTATTTATAGGAAAACATATGGGCCAATGATATGGGTCAAGACTAATGGACATCCACCTATAATTATTCATAACAGATTGGTTATTGATTATGGAAAAAAGAAGAGAGTAAATTAAATGCAATTTGCAATAAATTTCATGAGAATAAATAAAAGTAAATCTTGAAAATGATAAAAGTGAATTGCTTTTAATTATAATTTGGAACAATAAAAAATATTTTTTTTCTTATAATATGAGACGGAGGGAGTATTTGATATTTCTCTATTTTGCAATAAATAGTGATCCGAGATGATTCTGACAAGACAATAGTTATACTGCTTTGAATATGACAAATAAAAAAGGAACAAACAACTTTTAAAAATGAAACTTAAAAACCAACATTGTAATTCATTCATCCATTATGAGTCATTTTAGTTTTCAATGTATTATTGGCTTAACTCAATTATTTGTTTTTTTTTGTCAAGTAGCCCTAGAAATTCCACCTTTAAGATAGATAAATGGGATAACAAGAATTCAAACCACGGTCTCCTGGATATATAATGCAATGGCCCAGCCAATTGAGCTAAACTCAATATTGATTGTGGTAATCATATCACAAAGCACAAGAATGTAAAGATCTAATAATGTAACTAGCACAATATTAAAATGGATTAATTATTCATCCTTTTGTTGGACAAAGATAGGCAGCTTTTTCAGCTAACACTAAAATAAAGTTGGAGGACAGTCTTGGAAACTCACGTTCAACTTCCATTGTCTTCAAATGGGGGTAAAGCCCACTCACTAGGGTTGAAATCCAACAATGAGTTCAAAACTTGGTCTGCTGCATCATAAAAAGATTTGTCCAGCCTTGGATCAGGAACCATAACAACAGACCTACAAGACATGTAACAAAAAAAATTCAACAAATTGAACAACAAATTTATACTAATAATAATTGCGCAAGTGTTTAATCAAAAGCAATGAAGTGAAATTGATCAAGCCAAGAAACGAGTGGAATGAAATCGAATGAGTAAACATCATCATAACCGAGTGTTCCGAGGGACCACACTGGATGCCATCCTAGCTTGACATCAAGATCAGATAAATAATAGAAGATGATCAAGTGTTTATCGAGAGGAAAAAGATATTGTTTGAAATAAAAATAAAAATAAAAAAAGAATGTGAAGGTTAAGAAAGAATTCACAGACTGCATTTCACTAACTGCATTTGGCTGGTTAATATTATCAACTGTCACGTGAAATCGGTTGACAAATTCAAACATAGTTATTGCAATAACATAAAGACAGTGGAATCGAATTCACAGTCCACCTTCCGACATTCATATTTCAGAGTTCTTTACGCCTCATAGAAGCAGGTGACAAACATTATTATAAGCCTATTGGGATAAATAAGTTAATTAAGCCCTTATAGATAAGCACTTATCATATAGTAAATGCTTATGCCTAAACTATTACTATAACAAAAGATAAAATAAAGTCAAAATTGTTTTTATATAAGCTATAAATTGTTTTCATAAGCTATCCTGGAAAGCTTATAGAAATAAGTAGCTCATGAAAATGTCATAAGTTGTTAACATTAGCTTCCAAACGTCTCACTTGTGCTTATTTTGCTGGTGCAGATGTTTTCTATACTATATATACCAAATGCAGTAATACAGGATCTGAAACTGATAGATGTAGCACTACATTACGTGCTCATTCTACTGAATGTTGGCATGCTTTGTATACCACAATCTGCTATGAACATATATTGAGCAGCTAGTAGGTGACGGTGATAGTTTTCTGATTCTATTAGTGCCTTAGTGGCGGTTACTAGTAGTTAGGCGCACTGCAGCTAGTATATAAATAGACGGCGTGCAATCATGAATTTGGTTGATTAGTTAACTCATTCTATAAGTCTGTTCTCACTTTTTTCTTTTTTATGCTTGTTTTGTCATATATATTTAGCTTAAAAACATATCGGAAAAAATCATTGAGTGCTCCAAACCACTTACATCCCGGCATTCTTAGCTGCAAGAACTCCAGAGGGTGCATCTTCAAAAACAAGTATGTTACTTGGATCTACTGGTCCACCCTGTTGATTCATCAATGTATCATTAACTAAAACATCACTATGTATGATGACAATCTCAACAAAGTTGGAAACACAGCCTTTAATAAAATGAGCCCAACCTCAAATTAAAATTAGGTAAAGAAAAGGCATAACTAATATTTGCAGACAAATTTATATCAAGTTTACAAAATTCATTAATTGGTATACCTCAAATCTCTTGGCTGCAGCAAGAAATACATCTGGTGATGGTTTTCCTTGTTTAACTTCAGGGTCATCACCAAGAACAACATGATGCATCAGAGAAAACATTTCACCGTGTCTTTGCGTTTTCAGTTCAAAATGTCGCCTGTGAGAACTGTGGGGCAAATTGACAAAACAACTTTCTATAAAAGTCCTTCAAGATACATTACCATGAAATAATTCTCTTTTCCTTAACCCAAAGAAAAAAGTAAAAGACAGAAAAAAAATTAACATCAGATGGGTGAAACCTACCCAGTTGCTACGGCAATCGGAACTCCTTTTGCATGTAGATGCTTGAGTAAACGACTAACACCTATGATAAATGAAAAGCAGACAGAAGAACATCAGCATATAAAAAAAGTCGTAGTCTGTGTCATACTCACTTTAGTAGTGCATATGACACGTACTAAAGTACTTGCATAGCAAATTAGCAATCCGGTCTTTTCAATACCTGGGTACAGTTCTATATATAATATGAGCAACATGTGTAGTGAAAAAGAGATACCAAAACAAACCTATACATAGCAAGATTTAATCTTGCATAGCTGGAAGATTTTTATATGAGCAAATATGTACAAACCCCATTGAAAATAGCAGATCATCGCATGTGGAAAATTTCTTTCGATGCAAAACATTTTGAGGTGCAGAAATATGTTGAAAAAAATTCGTGCAGAAAGGAACTCTACACCCATATTTTAAAAAATCAGTTGCTCCAAAGCATACTGAGAAAACCAACATGTGCATTTCCAAAAATGTCTACTTGAAGCCATTAAGAGTAAGAAAACTGTAATTTCATATCAAACACGTGTATCCAAATATGCCAGTAATATACAGAGAAGTAGGTAGCAACAAAGTCATAGTTGAAACATGCTCAATAAGGTTTTATGAATTCAAAGCTCTAAGGTTACAAGTTCAGAGGTTCCACAAATATTATGATGCTGAACATGTGACAACATAATATTTTCACAATCCAAACAGGTCCATATTGAGATGAATCTTTCCAGTTTTCACCATGTGTGACAAAAGAAGAATTTGAGATGAGATGTCTAATGTATTGTTTCAGACTTGCTTAAATTTTAGCAAAACAAAAGAAAAATTGAAGTTAAAAAAGACTGGAAAAGTTGAGCAAAGAATTATCACAAGTCAAAGTGTTCAACTCTACAAGGTGAATATCAATTGCAAATCTTTATCCAATAGCTTAATTGAGGGTGGAATCAATGACTGAACACAGAATTAAGGAATGATAATGTTCTGCTATCTAGTACAAAGGTTTCAACAAGAAATTTATGACTAGATACAAACTCTCTTTAAAGTAAAAAAAAAATAGCTATGTAACTGTGGGGATCTTTACAAATATGGGGGAATAGATATGGGGGAATAGATAATAAAGAACTAAATGGGAATCTTTACAAATTATCTTAATGAAACTAATCAGGAGAAAGAAAAAAAAAAAAAACTAAATGGAAATCTTTACAACATTAATCCCAAAAAAACCAATAAAATGGGTGCTACGATGAAGTTTCAGTCTTTCAGAAAAGTAGATAAATCCTTATAAGTTACGAAAATAATATAAACATGTAAGAGTGTTCCATATCATAAGTGGAGAAAAAGATGAGATTGTACAGCTATTAGCAGAATCTGCAGTGCAGATTTGAACGAGTAATTATTATCAATCAGGAATAGATAATAAAGCACATATGACTTGTTTTCTGTGGGGTCTTAAAAGACAATGAAATCATATTTACTTAAGCATAGGCACGCAGCGAATAGAAGATGGCATGAGGTTTTTCTATACTTTCAAACAGTTAATTATCGACACGTGCCAATATATACAAATCAATAAAATATCAGCAACCATTTGACAGTAGATAGGGCTATAAAAATAAATCAATTCATATGCCATTTTCTAAACATGTACTATTATTAAATCTTTCAATTTACCAGTATCACTGACACTTCTGATCGAAGTGTGTTAGGTGTCCGACACGACACCTATACATGTGACTGCATTCAATTTATTCATTTTCTTACATTATTACTAGTGCCCGAAGTGTGTTAGAACTTCATAATTCCATTTCTAGTATAACTACTAAAACTCAATCAAATATCCTCAATTCTCAAATATCAGTTCTAGTTTCCATATTTATAAGCAAACAATATTCATTAATCTTTATGTTGATTCAATCCATATACCTGGCATAAGCTCACTTGTTGGAAACAAACTCTGCAACATCGCTTCTCTTTCTACGAGAAATTGCTCAGGAGTTAAAGAATCACTGATTCCTGTCGCTTCAACAAATACCTTTGCAGCTTCAATTGCTTTCATTCCCATCATCTTTGCCTTGAGAGACCAATCAAAAGTTTTATTGTATCTAGCAAGTATAATTTCTTGAACTTCAGTATAGAACTTCTCTGTGTCTGCAATAATATCATAATCAAGTTGGCAAATTAACAAACACCTTGTCTTCATGATCCATGTAATGTAAAAAACACAAACTTACCGAGCAAGAGACCGTCCATGTCGAAAACGACATGTGTGATTGGCTTTCTGACGACACCGGAGGGATTGCCCATTTGCGCTTTGATCGGACGACACTGGAAAGTGGAAATGGAGCGTGCACCTGTGACTCTACTACTGCTTAGTGCTTTCGATCTGAATCATTTCAAAAACCTTGTTTATAACTTGAATTCGATTCAGAAATCAAAAAGGAAAGTTCCGTAATAAAAAAAAAAAAAACAAAGTAAAAAAGAATATGTGCCTGTGAGTGTGAGAGAGAAGGGACGAAATGGAGCAGACACCGACGTTCTTAGCGAGAGAGATGCGTGTGTGTGAACGGTAAAACATGCCTTTTTAATTCAGTAGTTTGATCCGCAAAGTTTCTTCTAAATCCAACGGTTAAAATTTTATATTCTCTTAGAGTGTGTTTGGACGAGTCATTTTAAAATTTAAGGGATTTTGACATTTCATGGAATTCAAATGCTTTCATTTGAATTCCCTTCATTTCAAATTTTTTTGTTTGGATGATACATTTGAATTCCATTCATTTCAAAATTCTTTGTTTGGAAAAGGTAATGAATTACAAAGTAATTCATTTTCAAAATTGTCATTTTTTTCGATATTATTTGAATAACTGTAATAAAAAAACTCGGCCTGAACCATATAACAGGTCAAAAAACCTAAAACACCCTAAACCCAAAAAATCGGCCGTAAACCTAAAAATCAGCCAAAAAACCTAAAATCAGCCGAAAAATCTAAAATCGGCCGAAAATCAAAAAAATCGGCTGAAAACCCTAAAATCGGTCGAAAAACCAAAAATCGGCCGAAAACCCAAAAAATCGGCTGAAAACCCTAAAATCGGCCGAAAACCCAAAAAATCGCCAAAAACCCTAAAATCGGCCGATTTTCAGGGTTTATAGTCGATTTTAGATTTTTCGGCTGATTTTCGTTTTTTTGCCGATTTTTTTTATTTTCGGCCGATTTTAGATTTTTTGGCCGATTTTAGGGTTTTCGGCCGATTTTAGGGTTTTTCGGCCGATTTTTTGGGTTTTCGACCAATTTTAGATTTTTTGGCCGATTTTAGGTTTTTCGACTGATTTTTAGGTTTTCGGCCGTTTTTTGGTTTTTCGGCCGATTTTTTGGGTTTTCGGCCGATTTTAGGGTTTTCGGCCGATTTTAGGGTTTTTGGCCGATTTTAGATTTTTCGGCCGATTTTAGATTTTTCGGCCAATTTTAGGTTTTTCGGCCGATTTTTGGGGTTTTCGGCTGATTTTTAGGGTTTATAGTTGAATTTAAATTTTTGGGCTGATTTTAAGTTTTTTTATCAACTAGTAATTTTTAAAAGTTTATAGAGAAGAAGGAATTTCAAATTCTTAGCTTTTTGGTGTCATTTGAAATTCCTTAAATTTAGTTTAAACAAAATACTCCACAAATTCCCTTCATTTTTAAAATTTTCCAAATTAATTATCCAAACAAGAAATTTTGATCAAAGCATTTGAATTCCCTCAAAAAATTACATTACCTCAAAATATTCCCTCATCCAAACACACTCTTAGAAAATGTTAAATCCTCAATTATTCAAGAGACTTAGGAACATACATTCGTCATCTCTTTTTTAATTCAAATTTATTCATTGACAATTGATCAGGGAAGACAAATAATCGTTTAGAAATAGTGCAAGCTAAATTCTTGCTTATTCAAGAGACATGCGTACATTCAGTTATCCTTTTTTTTTTAATTCATGTTTATATCAAACATTAGTTAGTTAATTGTTTCAAGAGAATTGAAATTGGAAAATATTTTTGTGCTTTATGTTTTATTCATTATCATTTACAGTTAGGTTTGAATTAATGATAAATTAAATTAAAAGAATTAAATTAAATAAATAAATGAAAGAAAAAGAAAATTAAAGTAAGGAGGGGGTGCAGGCTGAAAGGAGATGCAGATAAGGGAAATAGGGTACTAGGCCCGGTTTTGAGGCCCAACAACAAAAAAAGGATCATAATAGGAAAACTACAAGCCGTGTGATGCAATATCAGAGGCTGCAATGATGGGTGTTTCGTGTGCGTGCAATATCAACAGACTTATCCTTAGTCTTATTTCTATCTTTATCTATTACTATTTAACTATATTGCATTATTTGATTGGAGTCCGTTCATTTCACCAACTCAATTTCTTATTTAAATGGGGGCTCATTTTTCCATATTTTTTTTAACAGCTTTAATTTTATTAAAAACCAAACCGCCAAAACACAATGAGTGTTTGGGGAGGAAAAAACACAAGGAGTGTTTTATTAAAAACCAAACCGCCAAAACACAAGGAGCGCATGAATTATGAGTGTTTCTTTTTATCATTTTTTTTTAGGTGCATCGCTTCCCATTGGGCGAGCACTAGATCATATGGAGTTGGAATCACTTACATCACTCTCGTGGGATCTCTTAGATCCACAAATTTCAGAGCCATTATTTCCTCTTACCTTACTACCATAACGTAGTTGATCACGGATAGCGATCATTTTGACATTAAATTGAAATGTCGACTCTTACCACTTGAATATAATTCATGCGCTTTTGCCAATACATCATTCTCCGACCACCCGCTTTGTTGCATACGTTTAGCATTATCATAAGCGTCGGTCTATTTATTAAGTATTTTGTTCATGTAGTTGTAAACTTGTAATGATTTCTGCACGCAACTCCATCACGGAGAGGATCAAATGAGGAATGCTCATTAGAATAATCAGCAATTTTACCCCAATATGAATCACTTTTTTTATTTCTCCCAACAAAACTGTCGGTTTTATATTTAATGTACCTAGTAATTAGAACCAAATTTTGATCAGTTGGCCAATTGGGGTTTTTCCGGCGAGCAAGGGTTGGATCATTTGCATTTGGAGTGACTTAATGACCACCACTCATGCCACCAAGAGCTATTTATATTGTAATTTCAGAAAATTCATGAATTTCAACATTCAAAACATTTTCATTTCCCATTAGAGTAGAAGAATAATAAGGGGGCCGGTCGATAATTTGGATCAGATGACAGCATGATGAAATTTGGAGAAAATCTACAATTTGGTATAATTTGGGGAAGTCATTTGTTGGAAGATTCATTCCCCTACCCACTTATGCTTTTAACGGTTGAAAACATTCAATCCAATTTTATCCACATCATTTTCAACACCTCATTGTACACGTTCAGTAGTTGAAAGCTTTAGTACTATGAGGTTGAGTTTGAAAAATCATATAAGCTAACATATATTTGGCTAATTTCTTTTTGTTTGGTAACAATTTTTTAAACTAAGTTACCAACTATCTGCTATTTTTTTACCAAATTAAGCTGTAATATGCTATACCATTGATTCAAACATATTCAACGAGAATCGGAAATTGTTTCAAACCTCAATGCGAGAAAGAAAAAAAATATTGTTTCAAACCATAAAGAAAAAAGTTGATTTTTTTTCCTTTCAACTTTTCTTATTTTCAATCTTATATGTTTTTCGGTATTTTAGATTCATCACTGCAATTTGCATTGGATTTTATTACCTTGTAGAATTTAAACAAAACCCATCATCACTTTATTTATCCAGTGAAAATTTAATTGGAGGGTGCATCTTTGGCTCTATTTGGTAAGTCAAATAATTTAGCTTATAGTTTATAGTTTATAAGCTAAAAGCTCTGTTTGATAACTGTTTTTAAAAAAGAACTTATAGCTTATTTTACTAGCTTGTAGCTTATTTTTCAAATGCTATTTCAAGTAGCTTATGAGCTTATACTTTATAACTTATTATATTTTCTTCTAATTTTACCCCTAACATCTTACTTGAAAAAAATAAAATATTAATTAAACATATATTTTTTATGTCATTTTATACTTATATGCTAGTTCAACCGCTAATTTTACCAAACACTACAAATTCAATCAGTTAGATTATTTGCTATAAGCTAAAAGCTAGCTTATAAACTATCCGCTATAAACTCATCCACTATAGCTTATCAACTATTCGCTATTTTTTACCAAACTCAACCTTTGTATAGACGAGAAACTCTTTCGAAAATTCATCACTAAAACGCGGCTACATTCTCACGTGGGAAAATTTTCATTCAAAGCGGGACTGTTAAATTTCACAAAACACAATTTCCCACTCACGTGTTCAAAAATTTGTGTTTTCTCATAGACACAGTTCCCACCAAAAACCATTTACTACCCTCAAACTCCAAAATTTAAACTCATCAATCCGCGCTACATTCTCTCCACCAATCAAAATCAAGCATTTTAAATCCAACGCTCCATCTTTCAACTTCTCCACTCGCACGGATCGTTACTAATCCAATGGTCACAATTACTTACTCGTACCCTATATAATCTCCCAATTCTATCATCTCAAACAGAAAACAATTTTCGTGCAAATTCAGTTCAATCGCAAAGAGAGAAGGAGAGAAAATCACAACCATGTCAGGAAGAGGAAAAGGAGGAAAAGGTCTTGGAAAGGGAGGAGCAAAACGACACCGTAAGGTTCTGAGAGATAACATTCAAGGAATAACAAAGCCTGCAATTCGTCGTCTCGCTAGACGTGGTGGTGTGAAGCGTATCAGCGGTCTAATTTATGAAGAAACTCGCGGTGTTCTCAAGATCTTTCTCGAGAACGTGATTCGTGATGCTGTTACCTATACTGAGCATGCTCGCCGTAAGACTGTTACTGCGATGGACGTTGTTTACGCTCTCAAGAGGCAGGGAAGGACTCTTTATGGATTTGGCGGTTAGAGAATTGGGGGTTTCTTGATTTCTTATGCAAAATTAGGGTTTCATTGCAGTGTGAAATTTCAAAGTTGATATATATATATATATATATATATATATATATATATATATATATATATATATATATATATATATATATATATTGTGTTATAGCAATTGAGCATCAGCATTAACGATTGTTTTTGCTTGCTCTGAGTTGTTAATTCTTAATTTGAAATTTCAATCTACTAATTACTTCAATGAATTTTAGTCTTATCAATTTTCTGTTGCTACTGATTGTTAACTGTATGGTGCTTAATTGGAATTGTTGAGCGATGTTTGAATACTACTTAGGTTTTTATTGAGTAAAATCTGGGTTGTGTAAAAACGGTATGGAATCTGTGTTTCTTATTAAATTCTGAAATCTTTAAACTTATACCAAGTCATTCTTGAAAGTTAATTTAAATTCTGATTACCTGTTTTAAAATGGATAACTTTCATAATCTCTAAATTGGCTGTGATTTTGCGTTAGATTGTTCATTTTTGCTAACGGCAGTTCTGATTTGGGTAGAGCATTGGAATTTGGTTGGAATTTATCAAAATTTAACCAAAAATTGTTCTTATAAATTCAATTTGTGATTTTTAATAATGATTTCATTTTTCTAGAGTTCATTAACGACTTAATGATTATTGGGTGGTGCGGGTTGGGGGATACTTAGCTGATATTTTATTGGTTAATTTTATAAAAAACTGGCTTATTGTGGAAATAATACGGATGGTGATTTAGGATGTTTTCACTGTGAAGATTAGTGTGTGCGGATGATGTTTGCTAGTTTGAGTTGCAAGTTGCAACCTAAATATACTTTCTTTTTCTACGCAAAGGTTTTGGAAGATGAACTCAAACGGTGTTTTTTCGTAGATACTTCAAAAGGGTAGAAGGGTAATTTTTTTAGGAGAATACTAAAGTTTACGACAACATTTTGTCGTTAAATATGCACGACTACAGTAAAATGACTCCTTTTCATAATTAATTGAATCAAAATTATCTATTTCATTTTTTATTAAGTTTTTTTAGTATGAAATTACTAATTAGAGCTTGTTTTCTCATCTTGCCACTTCTCCAAATCGTGTATTTTGATTTATTTTATAAGATCCGTTTGAATTAATTTATATTTGAGCTTATAAAAAAATAACTTATATAAAAAAATAAATTTTTATGTTAATTTATAAATGCATCAAAAAAGTGTTAACTCATAAATTTTTATAAAATATTTTTTTTGTAAATATATCAACAAACTTATTTACTTGCTTAAGCTGAAAAAATAAGCTAATTCAAACTGTCCTTATTTGTTTTATTAATTTGTAAATAGATATATAAGTCGGACCATTATTCTCTAACTTTTGGGAGGGAAAATTAGAGTAACTTTTCTTAACTTTGTCTCTATCTCTCTCTTTTCTTATATTCTCTTTAATTTTTTCCCTTCAAAATTTATTCATATTTTTATATTTTCTCTTTCATATTTTGCCTAAAGTCACCAAAAGTATCGAAAATGCAAAATTAGAGAATAATTTTCCATATACAGTCCAATACTGTTACTGTGGTTAAAGTGCTTTAGTTTTTATTTTAATTTTTATGGAGCAAAATGCATGTTGTTATTGTTTACCAATCAAAGTGCATGCCTTTTTGAAACAATGGAGCTTAACGCGTCGTGCATATATACCATATAGCAACACTCATATTTTTATTATAAATAACTTCCATTCCATTGCGTACATTTTAAATTCGATGATTTTCTTTTGAAAGATTGAATGATATATGATGAAAAAATTCAATGATTTTTCATTTCATTTCATTAACTTTTAAAAAATTTAAACACCGGAATCTAATTATTATCCGCTTCAGTCTATTCAATCAAATATCATCAATTCAAACGTAACCTATGTAAACAAATTTTTTATGAGTTTGGAATATGAATGTGGCAATGTGGATATCTGGATTTTAATAGGAGACTAGGGCGAGATCGAAAAGATGGATTCAAATCATTTTTTTCTTCGATTCAAATTTCAGAATTTAAAATGAATAAAACATTCTTCGAGTTCTAGATGTGAGAGTCTTTATTTTTAATCTTTCCATTTTTTCTAGTATGGGGGAAACAAATTCACATTTTACAATGGCCAAATATGCATTTGGCTAAAATTTCACCAAAGGAAAATGAGTCAAATATCTTAAAGAAATTGGGGATTTACTTTTCACACCCCCGTTACACTTACACACCTTGGCGTTCCCAATTTACCCATCTCGTTACTTAGAAAGCGAGTGTATAATAAATAGCAAAAATTGAGGAAGAAAGAGTTCTCGTTCTAGATAGCAAACTGCAAACTTAGTTCGCATTCTAAAATGCGAACCTTATAAAAATCAATTTGTTTTGTCATCTTCACCATTCTCTCATTTCCGGTGAAATAACTTTGAATGAAGTACAGTTCGCAAGTTAAAATGTGAACCATTCATTCACCTAATTTCCTATTTTCGGTCAAACTTATCAACTCTTGTAGCCTTGATACATGTCTATTGTTAATATAAATATAAATTTGGTCATGTCAAATAAAGTAACAATTCAGTATAGCTACCTTTACAGTGTGTATGATTGGTCAATAATGTCACAACCGCTGCAGCGAAAAATTAAAATATGATACAAGATAGTTGTCTCATTTTTATAAGTTTCACTAATTAAAGTGTAAAAGTGTAAATTGAGTTCACACTCTAAATAGCGAATTGTGTTTCCGTTCATTCTCTAAGTAGCGAAACACTTGAACTTTCTAAGTAGCGAGTGACAATATTTTATATCGCTTTCTAGATAGCAAACTAAGTTCGCATTCTAGAATGTGAATTCTTTTTTTCATGATTTTTTTTTTCCATTCATGGAGGACACACTCGCTTACACGTATTTATTTTTACTATTCCGCTATTTTAGTAGAGGACGTTATAAAAATGTGAATTTTTTTAAAGAAATTTTGCAAATTTCGTTATGTAGCGGACCGGTCGATGGTTAGTTCTACTACCACAGTCAAAGGTCTACCAAGTGAACAATTTTGATTGACCACTTGTGCGATTAAAATTGCTATAAATAGACCCGTTCAGAATATTGAGGTCTCACCCCTCCCTTCTCTTTGCTTTCTTGGTTGGGAACAATATGTTAATTGACGACTCACTTTTTGTGTCCAAATTGGGAACGATATGACTATCAATGTTGCAATGTAATGTAAATTGCCTATAAAATGCAATTCTAGTATGCTTCTTTTCTGTAAAATGGTTGTCCGCTACATAAGTAGCGGATGATAAAAAAGTATGAATTTCTCACAAGGCTTTTGGCTGGCGTGAAATCTTCAATCGTCAAACTTTTAATTTTTTTTACCCATCCGCTTATGTAACGGATTGCATTGGCTACATAAATAGCGGACAATGTTATTTTGATAATTTCTTAAAGCGCGTGAGATAACTGGTAGGGTGCTAAAAGAAATTGTCTTTTCTTAATGCATCATATTAATGCATAAGCCGTATCAATTATCAAATGGCGATCCTTTCTCTAATCCACACTGCTGTAGTCTCATACTAGATTAACCCTCAATCAAAATATACTACAATTTGTCCTCAAGTCATAGTTCAACTGGTAAAAATGTCGAAATTGTTAAATTGGATATCATGAGATTCATGACTGAGGTTCAAACTCCGGTTCTTCCGCTTGTGTGTAAGTTTATAATAATTTTATCATTTCATCTATCTATAAAAAAAATACTCTACAATCTCATTACCATGTTTTCTCATTTCAATCTCCAATCTACCATGTGTGAAGACTACCTTGTTTTCTTTTGACACCAGCTTATATACAACACATTTTGCTGTTCTAAAAAATAAAATTACTCCAGACTAAAAATTTGGTTTATAAATTCAAATTTTCGTTACATTTATGTTAAGATTTTTATATTTAAAATATTTATATTTATATTAAAAAAATTCTAAATTTTATGGAAGAACATCTTGTAATGTTCTAAACATATCTGCAAAGTCAATCAAAAATATATACTGATTTAGTAGCAGTGAAAAAATCTATTTGCAGAATAATTCTGTAGTGTAGGAATTTATAAAGTACGATTCTGTAGGAATTACAAATCACATGGAGATAGCAGCAACTACCACTTCAAGTGAAAGTAATGCACAAAATCTTATTACAAATATGCATATAATGCACAGTCAAACAGTAGCGTAGGTCCTACATCAGGAAGGAGGAATTGAAACAGACAAGGACAGCATAGCAGTAATGGTTATGTCGGTACAGGAATTCCATGGTGTAAACCAGCAGTGGGGGAGCTCAAATGTAATGTTGACGCTACCATTTTGATCAGCTTGTCCGGTACAGAATCGGTATATATATTTGAGACGAAAAAGGTTAATTTGTTAAGGCTAAGTCGCTATGGAAACGGACATGTATTCCACCTCAAGAGGCAGAAGCTATTGGGTTATACAAAGCTCTATTGTGGCTAAGGGAGTTGGGTAATCAACCCGCAACCATCAAACTCGATTGTAAAACGGTAGTGGATGGAGTCGTTGGAAATCTTACAAATATAGCCGAATATGACACTATATTATTAGAAAGTGTTAGACTCTATTAAATTGTTTGCAAAACTTTAAGGTTAGTTTTATTCGGGGACAAGCAAACATTGTTGCTCACACGTTTGCAAGGATGTCAATGTCCTATGCTAGTTTCACAATTATTTTTTTTAGCCCAACCTATATTATGAGAACTATTTTATTAGAAATGCAATAAGTTTATTCTTTAACAAATTCAAGATTTTCAAATTTTAATTTAACCAAAGTCTGATTATATCAAACCAAAATAAACTTTGTTTAGTGTTTGTTATCGTAGTAGGATCCGGGAAAAGGATTTCCACGCAGTTACATCTGAACCGTCCGATTTGAATCAATGACTGTGATTGATAACAATATAAAACTATGGTTTTAATCTAAACCGTTCGATCTAAATTTAATGACTGTGATCGATAACATTGTAAAACTGTGAGAAACTGCTACTGCAGGCAATCTTGGTCCTAGGATCCATGAGCTACAAAATATAGTAGCTTGGGGTGGAATTGTCACTGGAACGAGAATATCCAAATGGATGCAACCATACATGCAATTAAGGTAAGATAAACAATTCTTAGGATCAGAGATGCAAAATAGAGAAACACAAAGTGACGGCTAGGTTTCAATAATATTATAATGGTATCTCTTTATAATACTAAAAGTTGAGTTGCTTTTTCACTAGGCAAGACCAAAACCCTAATCGCTTATGTAATGGATTATGCAAGCATGATGCAATTTTATTATGTGGACCAATCAAATACCAACATCTTTTTTATTAGGGCTCACATGGAATCCAACCAAGCCCTAATTTACAATTGGCCAATGCTTAAATAACATATGCTACGTTTGGTGCTCATGGCATTACACATATGGCAAAGTTACTATTTTAACTCATGAAATCCCATTTTTCTACTGTATCAGCAAATGGTTCATTACTTCTCCCACTTCCTTTCATCATTACTTTTCTATTAGTTTGATTGGTCACATTTATTTATGTCAAGTATATTGCTCCACATGGATTTTGTTACTGTTGTGGCATCATACAATAATGTCAATGAAAAAGCCATTCATTGAAAACATAAAATGGCCAATGCATGTCATGCAAGTATTTGAAAAAATAAAATGGCCAATGCATGTCATGCAAGTATTCATTCTCTCATTTTATTCTTTGTCTTCTCACACCTTCAATGACACTATATAAACCTGTTTTCATCAAACACCAGGGCACCACATTTCTACCATGGCTTCAAAGTTCAAACCAACTCTCTCTCTCTCTCACTCACACACACATCAATTTTTCTCTCTCACAACCAACATCATCTTAAATCTTCATTCTTACTCCAATTTATTTCTCTTTTAATATTTTTATATAATATAATGTTATTTCTCCTTTTGTTTTTGTGGTTGTAGATGATGTTGCAGGTATGACAAAAGTTGCAAAAAAGACAACACAAATTACGGTGGTTGTATTTTCCGGCACGGTGGCAGCGAAGTTGTTCAAAACTTCATCTTACTTTGTGGATTTTGTGGAGAAGATGTATGAGAGTTTGCATATGTTGATGATTTTCTGAAATATTATGTATAGTAAGAAGTTTCATATTACTAAGAGATAAAAAGTTTGTTCTATATTCAAAAAAAAAAATTCATGAAATTATTTTGTTCTACATAATTTGATTTAATATTTTTAGTTAAATAGAGAAAGTTATTAATTTTATCTATAGATCTAACAAAAAAGATTTGTTTAAAGATTATTTTATATATTAATATTAATCTATTTAGATCTAACAAAAAAGAAAGAAAAAAAAAACAGAAACATATCAAAAAAATAATAAAAGATCTTTTCCATTTATAAAAAGGGTAAATATCCAAAAAAAATCAAATCAACTAAACAAAAAATAAAAAAACAAAATTTTGCCTAAACAACAAAATTCTTTCTTTTATA
This sequence comes from Trifolium repens, assembly GCA_030408175.1. Taxonomy (NCBI): domain Eukaryota; kingdom Viridiplantae; phylum Streptophyta; class Magnoliopsida; order Fabales; family Fabaceae; genus Trifolium; species Trifolium repens. The sequence goes on from CP125851.1 coordinate 54,963,073, forward strand.
CGATCCTTCCATCCATCACTTAGCAGTAACCTAGCACCAAGAGAAAGAAGAAGCAGCAGTCAGAAAAAGAGAAGAATATAAAAAACAAAGAAAAGAAAATAAAAAGAGAATTAAACTTACACTTCTTCATCTTCAAATAAAAAAAAACTATTTTTTATATTAATTTATTAGATCTAGAAAAAAACTACATATATGAAAAAGTCCATATATGAAACATGTAAAAAAAAACTCATAAAAGATATTTTTCCATATATGAAAAGTGTAACATCCAAAAATATTAAATCAACCCAAAAAAATTATAAAATAAACAGAAGAGGACATATAAACACATGAAATTTTATTGTTCAAAAGTATCCTAAAAAATAATAAGATAAAAATAAAAAATTCACAGATTGAGATACTACAAATTATGATTATTTGTTGTTGTTGATATTGTTGCATGTATGAGATAAATGAAGAAGAGTACAACACAAAACAGGCACTACAAGAAAATTTACACTTTGCGACAGTTATTTTTAGCATCTGCGACAGTTAGATGATTTCAGTGTCGCAACTGTGATTTGCGACAGTTTAAAAACCGTCACACCAACCGTCGCAATGTAGACATTGCAACGGTTCTTAACCGCCCCTAAGTGTAATGTAATTATTTATAAATGTATTGCGACAGTTCAAAACCGTCGCAAAGTTCTGCTTTTTAAAAAAAAAAATTCTGGTCTAGCTACCATATTGATCCATCCCATATCCAAATATCAATCAACTACCAAGTTAAAATGATATTATAGATTAATATATATACCCAGAACATAAAACTAATAAAGTAGCATATTGTCAGTAATTTTAACATGTACTTCTGATTCTCAACAATACACTTTAAAATGAATTGAAATTTCAGCATTTTATAACAAGTACATGATAGAAAACCAAGAGTAAAAGATGCAAGCTATAACTCAAGTGCTTGTCTTAAATTAAAAAACCAGTGTTATGTTACAAGTATATACACCCAACCCAAACCTATACATCAATTTCGAAAAGATGCTCCCTATAAACTAATTAAGAACCTATGCAGCCCATAGTATAGAGTGACACCATAAACAAATTATTTAGTACTATCAACTATCATCAAAAGGATGTACAAGTAAATATAACTCCATGCATCCTACGTGGTTGCTTATGATGTGATACCTGAACTTTAGCTCCAAAATATGTTAACTAAGTAAATCCAAGAAGCGCTGCAAATCAAACAAGTGGCTAAAGTCAAATTCATACTTCATAGCTCTAAAGCATGCTCAAGAATGTTGTTATTTATGCCAAGATCTAACCATAAAACAAACTAGGTAAAGCTATTATAATTGCAACTTCATAGGATGCATACAACTAGCTATAAAGACAAAGAGTTATGCATAAACACTGCCATGCCCAAACACCCGGAACATCCTTTTAATTAGTGAACAGAGGACAAAGATTTAATGATACTACATGGAAAACTCCATGATTATTGTCATTTTATATTAACAATCAAACAAAAAAATTAAGACTAAAATAAAATGTTAAAATAAACTAGTAATGCAACAAAAGTAAAGCTTTGGAATTGAGTTCAAGATGCACGTTTCTATAAATTATAGTAATACCAAATGTAACAAAGATTTTAACAAAGTCACTTGCATACATAGCATATGAATTCTTTAACCTTCACTAATTATTTAATTCATGAATAGTAAGTCAGCACTTGCACAAGATGAGTAAAAGAAACTAACTTGTTTCAGCACATGACCCTGTTCAATGTGAAGCTGCAGCACATAAGAAACAAGTTAGTAAATTCATTTGGGCTTATCTTGAACCAATTGTGATAGAAATCCATACAAATAGCATAAGGAATTCCAAACTGGCCCAGAACACATGACTATAAATTAAGTAGGAAAAACATGATCTATTTTAAGAGATATAATCCCCACGATCTCATCGCTTACCTTCCCCATTATTAAAAAAGCAAAGGATATTGGCTGCAATGAAGCCCTTAGTCAATTATGTAGACTTCAAGGTTATTGCAATTGAACCCCTTCCATTTCCACTTCCCATTAAAAATCTACTGGCATATAAAGGTGCATGTGGGGAGGACCAAACAACTGGATATTTCCATACAGTCCATTCTAGTGTTTAACATCAGAATTAAAATCGTTATAGATGACAAAAACAGTAGTTCCATTACCTAAGAATTAAAATCGGTGAATCGGTGATGACCATTTCAAACAGTCCATTCTAGTGTTTAACATCATTTACCATCACCTTTGCTTTGCTGCCATTAGAAACAAGTCAAAAAAAGAGGTAAGATATAAATGCCAGAGATCATATAAAGTATTATGTTATAACTTATAAGACAATGGAACATACAGATAGTATAGAGAGGTGCAGTTTATTTTTCTTCATCAATATTTAAAGAATTTCATTCAGAATTGTTTCCTAATATAACCATATGATATTGTCTAATAGACAGATAACTAGAATAGAACAAAACAACAGTTTATTTGTTGAAACTTGAAAAGGCTCAAATTCGTCATCTTATGGACTTTACCTCATTTAACAAGTTCTTCAATGGACTTATCTTGAACCAATTGTGATAGAAATCCTCCAACAAATGCATCTCCTACAAACACAAAAAGTAGTACATAACCATGTTTCCATTAGCAATTTAGATGGACAAAATTAGCATCATAATTGCCACTGCAAACATAAATCATGCAGAATGTGAATGGATTATACGATAATCTGAATCTACACTTTAAGATTTTGAATAGCTTTAAACAAATTTTGGTATACCGAATAGGTAACTCTTGATTTTGGGCATGGTCCATACATGGATAGATCAATTGAAGGAAATAGTAACATTTTTTTTGCCTCTGTTGCAAATTAGTGTTGCTGATTCCTATATATGTAGTAGTGAATAAAAACAATAAACCAAGTCCCAACAATAGTAGCAGACCCAATTTGGAAAACCCATCCCCACTTCTTCCAAACAAACAGGAAGCTAATAACAACCCCTCCACAAAAAGAATCAAACAATATCGACCTATGACAGGACACGACCACTTACACAACAACAATTTCAAAACCAAACAACCACTGCAACTAAAGAAGCTCTAAACAACCTAGACAGACACCTCCACACCAGAGGATGATCACTGGAAGATTAACAACAAAAGTGAAAGGAAAGGAGGAAGAAGGGGAAAACAAACCTGAACGAGTGTGGTGACGACAAATATTTCTCGACGGCAAGGATTTCTCAAGGGAAGCAATTTCACGATGGCAACAACGATTGGAAGATGAAGAGGTTGAAGAGAATAATTTCTTTATGGAGAGAATGGCGGAGAGAATGATTAGGGATTTAGGAATTAAAGGGGTTAAGAAATTAAAGGGATTTAGGGATTGGAGAAAATGGTTTCACAACGACAACATTTTAGGGATTTCATCCTCTCTTTTTTGTTTGAGTGACTTTTTTTTATATCAGTGAGTTATTAGGGCAAAAAATTTCATCGTGCCAAGGGAAAAGGGCATTCCTACTTAAAACATTGCGACGGTTGAGAGCGTATTACGACGGTTATTTGCAAAGGGTCGCAATGTAACTGTCGCAAAGTGACAATTTTCTTGTAGTGAGAGTACATACTTTCCCGGCACATCGGCTGTTTTTCCGGCGCGGTGGCCACCGACGAAAGTGGTTCCAATCTTGAATTTTTTTGGTGGGTTTTGCAGAGGGAGTGGAGAAGATTCCCTATAAGCTGATGATTTTTCCAAAAATTATCTATGGAGTTCAAGATCTAGCCAAGAAAATATTGTTGGAATGTTTAAAAATACCTATAAAATGGTGAATCAAGAATGTAGAAAATATTGTGGGCTGAACGTTTGAAGAAGAAATGGATGAAATGCACAGCCACTGACCGGAGGGGAAACGGCCGGAATGATGAGCAGCGGCTAGGGTTTCAAAGAAAAGGGTTAAGAAACTTAAAAGAGAGAGAGAGAGAGACAGAATGAGAAATTTTTTTGACAGGGAAACAGAATGAGAAATGTTTAAACGGTTCATGATTTTAGGAGCATATAACTTAATAATGGGTTTATGTTATATTGGGCCTAAAACACATTCCATAGAACTTTTTCGGCCCATATTCTATTTTAGAACAAAATCAATGCATTCAATGCCTCTCAATTAAAAAAAAGTTTAGGAGTAATGGTGTTCTAAATGGAAACAAATTAAATTCGTCATTAGAAATCATGTGAAATTATGGAATAAACCTTCCATATATACATTCTATATATTTTATTTCTTCTAAAAATATTCGTATTCTTCAATTTTTTTGGTTTTTTAATAATGCCTTTTAACATGATCAACAATTTTAATTAAATATATTTTATTTTTTGACATATAACATTATTTTATTTTATTTTATTGAGAAAAAACATGAATAGAAGTTTGTACACCAAAAATGGGAAAATATTTGAATTAAAAAAAAAACCAAATAAGAAATGTTTGATTATGGATTTATTATGATAATAATGATCTATTTTTAATTAGGTGATATTGATGTACATTAATTATTTTGGCCATAGTTTTAAACATTTTGATTAAATGAAATGAGTGGATGAGATTTGGTGTCAAATAAATTTCGACACTTTTGTGTCATTTGATCCTAACCCTATTAAAATATATATTTCTCTGGTAAAAATTATAAACTTCTCTATCGATACTTAGAGGTTGACATAGTGTATAAAAATTTAAAACTCTATGTAAGTGGCGCGCAAAAATTATCAACCTCTTTATAAGTAGTGCGTAAACATTATGAATCTATCAATCAATACTTGAAGGTCGAAGTATCGCCCAGAAATTATAAATATTTCTATAATTAGTGTGTAGAAATTATTAATCTCTCAATCAATATTTAGAGGTTTACCTAACGAGCAAAAATTAAAAAACTCTAAGTGGCCGCATAAATTATTAACCTTTTTATGAGTAGCGCGTAAAAATTATGAATCTTTCTAACAATACTTAGAGGTTGAAGTATCGCGCAAAAATTATAAACCTTTCTATAAGTGGTGCGTAAAAATTGTAAACTTCTCTAAAAATAATGAATCTATCTATCAATACTTAAAAGTTGAAGTATTGCGCAAAAATTATAAACCTTTCTATAGGTGGCGCATAAAAATTATAAATTCTTCATAAAGTAGTGTGTAAAAATTACGAATCTATCAATCAATACTCGAAGGTCGAAGTATTGCGCAAAAAATATAAACCTTTCTATAGGTGGCGCATAAAAATTATAAACTTCTTCATAAAGTAGTTTGTAAAAACTACTGATAGAAATTTATAATTGACAAGAATATGACATATTTTATCGCGAATAAAAATTTTAAAATTATTATTATAAGTATTACTGAAAAATTAATCCTTGATAGACGTTTCAAAATTGCTATTACAAGTTATTATTGGTAAAAATTTATAATTTATGTGGGGATGAAATTTTTTATCGCTAATTAAACTTTTAAAATTAGTATTAAATTTGTTTCTGATGAAAATTTATAATTGACGGAGAGATGATATATTTTATCGCATATTACAAGTCATTTATAATTCACGGGGAAATGACAATTTTTTTGCTAATAAGAGTTTTAAAATCACTATTACAAATTATTAGGAATAATTACAAATTATTACTTATAAAAATTTATAATTCGTGAATATGGTAATTTTTATCGCTGATAAAAGTTTGTGCCATATATTTTGGGGGTGGATCGCATGATCTATACTATGTTAGAGTTATGTTTCCTCTAATAAACATGCTTTGGCATATAATCTTATAGCTTTTGCTTGCTTTCTATTGGTTTATTTTTCAAGCTTAAGTTTAACAAATTTAGTTTTGGTTTAAATGATGAATGTTGGATGTGTCTCCGGATTATTTAGTTATAGGACATGGACATGTTTAGTTGCAAAATGTGATAGAAACGATTATGCGCACAAGCTTAGTATAAAACAAATATTGTATACATATTTTGGTTATTGCTTATATTTGTATTTCATTTTACCTATTCTACCAATTTAATTTGATTTGTTTTATATATATCTCACTGCATTGTGTTCATTTTATTTTTTTTTCTATGGGAAAAGAGATTAGGCTATGGAATAAGAGAGAAGTAATGTTGTTGTGATTTTATTGGTGAACCATTATAAATGTATATGTTAAGTACTTTATAATTTATTTTTAATTATATTTTCACACAATATGTGTATATATTTGTTTATGTATGATGTTTATTATTACACTGGCAGATGACTATTTTTATCAGCAATAACAATTTTAAAATTACTATTATAAGTTATTACTAATTTTTTTTTTAAAAATTCATGGTGAGATGACAATTTTTATTGCTGATAAAAGATTTAAAATCACTATTACAAACTATTATTGATACAAAATTTTAATTTACGGAGAGATGACTATATTTTATCGCCAATAAAAATTTTAAAATCACTATTATAAGTTATTACTGAATTTTTTTAAAATTAATTGGGAGATGACAATTTTAATGTACTAAATAAATTTTACACTGGACAAATATACTGTCACATACGAAAATAATTATAAGTGATACATAAATGGAAAAGATAGTTATTACCGATAAAAATTTATAATGACGGGGAGATGACATATCTTATCGCTAATAAAAGTTTTGAAATAACTATTATATGTTATTACTGATAAAAACTAATAATTCATGATGAGATGAAAATTTTATCACTAATAAAAATTTTAAAATCACAATTACAGGTTATTATTGATAAAAGTTTATAATTTATGTGGAGATGATATTTTTTATCAGTAATAAAAGTTTTAAAATCATTATCAAAAGTTATTATTGATAAAAACTTATAATTGACAGGGAATTTATTTATAATTCACGGGCAGATAAAAAAAATTTCCGCGAATAAAAATTTAAAATCACTATTACTGATAAAAATTTATCACTTATAAAAATTTTAAATTTAGTACAACAAATTATTACTGATAGAAAATTATAATACACGAAAATGGTAATTTTTATCCCTGATAAAGATTTGTCATATATATATATATATATTTAAATTGTGATTCATGGTTTTGGAGCATATAACCTAATAATCACACATTCCATAGAACTTCTTAAGCCCATATTCTATTTTTTTGATTTAATAGTATTATTAAATTAAAATGGGCTAAACTATACATTTGGTCCCTTACGTTTATTTTAGGTTTCAATTTCGTCTCTTACGTTTAAAAAGTTTCAATTTGGTCCCTTATGTTTATTTTAGGTTTCAATTTGGTCCCTTCCTTCAGTTTTTGCACATGTGGCAAACGGTTTGCTTACGTGGCAGACGGTTTGCACACGTGGATTGACACTTGGACACGTTGACACGTGTCCAATTGAAACAGTGGAACTGTGAAATTTGACGGAAGGGACCAACTAATGCAAACGTTGATAACGTAAGGGACCAAATTGAAACTTTTTAAACGTAAGGGACCAAATTAAAACCTAAAATAAACGTAAGGGACCAAATATGTAGTTTAGCCAATTAAAATGTTTAATATATTCTCTAGAAGATATTAGTAATACACGTATAAATAATACTTGACACTTGAAGTAACGAGTAAAATTTCAAATTTGATTGCACTAACAAATTCTACTGGAATTTAATGTTATCAGTTTAAAATGTACTATTTAATACTTTGTAGCATATAATAGTGATAATACGCGTATAAATAATGATCTTGGATATTGAAGTAAGAAATTATAAACCTTTTTATAAGTAGTGCATAAAAATTATGAATCTATTAATCAATACTCTTTTTAAAATTCACATGGAGATGACAATTGTTATCGCTGATAAAAAATTTAAAATCATTATTACAAAATATTATTGACACAAAATTTTAATTTACGGAGAGATGAAATTTTTAATCTCTGGTAAAAAAAATTAATAACTAATATAAATTATTGATAATAAAATTTTAATTTACAGGCAAATGGCTATTTTAAAATCATTATTATAAGTTATTACTAGATGTTTTTAAAATTCACGAGGAGATGACAATTTTTATTGCTGGAAAAAAATTTAAAATCACTCTTATAAACTATTATTGATACAAAACTTTAATTTACGGAGAGTTGACATTTTTAATCTCTGATAAAAAATTTAAAATAACTATTATAAGTTATTACTAATAAAATTTTAATTCATGGGCAGATGACTATTTTTCATCGCCAATAAAAGTTTTAAAATCATTATTATAAGTTATTACTAAATTTTTTTAAAATTCCCGGGGAGATGACAATTTTTATTGCTGATAAAAAATTTAAAATCACTCTTACAAACTATTATTGATACAAAACTTTAATTTACGGAGAGTTGACATTTTTAATCTCTGGTAAAAAATTTAAAATAACTATTATAAGTTATTACTAATAAAATTTTAATTCACGGGCAGATGACTATTTTTTATCGCCAATTAAAGTTTTGAAATCACAGAGAGATGATAATTTTATCGCCGGTAAAAGTTTGTGACAAATATATACGACGTTCTCCTAATTTGCTATATCTTAATGTGTACATGTTTGATTTATATGGTTTAGCGTTCTAGCGCGAACCCGTGCAACGCACGGGCATCCGACTAGTTGCTTACCAAAATAAGGATTACAAAGAAAATTTATAATAATACCTAATGGATTACTAGACTACTAACATATAAAGCCCAATACTTAAAGTTCTAATATATTTAACACTTCCCCTCAAACTCATGATGCATCAAAAAGAAGCATTATGAGTTTGTCAAACAAAATACGAAAAAGATATATCAAATAAACTTCTAATAAAAATAAACCTCTAATACTACCCCTCAAGCTAAAGCTTACTAATCTTTGAGCTTGTCACAAAATCAGCCCTGAAAATAAACTAATATCAAATTCAGCTTCAAACTTCAGACTTCATATTTCAGATTTAGCTTCAGATTTCAGACTTCAAATTTCAGATTGTGAGTATTCCCTCAATGGATTCAGATTGTGAGTATTCCCTCACCGGATTCAGATGTGAGTATTCCCTCAATGGATTCAGATTGTGAGTATTCCTTCACCGGATTCAGATGTGAGTATTCCGATTCAGATTGTGAGTATTCCCTCACCGGATTCAGATGTGAGTATTCCCTCACCGGATTCAGATTGTGAGTATTCCCTCACCGGATTCAAATGTGTGAGTATTCCCTCACCTGATTCAGATTTTCAGATTGTGATTATTTCTACACCGGATTCAGATTGTGAGTATTCCCTCACCGAATTCAGATTTTCAGATCAAAACTAGACATAACAAAATAAACCAAACGAAATAGAACCAAACCAACTAAAACTAAACAAACTAGATCAAACCAAGCACACTCAAAAAATCAATCAAAAACAATTCAAAACATAAAAGGCAAGAAGCATAATCAACCACAATACTTATCCCAATATTCCTACAACCATCCTTTTCAATGCACACTTTCCACAAAAGATGGTAAGAGTAACAAAACCAATAAACAAGCAAACAAAAGCAAGAAGCATGAGCAAAACCAACCCACACTAAAACACCGAAACTGCAGCAGCAAAAGTCCCTTGATATTCGCCGACCTTGAACCAAACAGCCCGTCGAACAACACGGACATAAGCTTCCATTGCATTAGATCACCAAAACGCACAGCAGACAAAGACACAAAATTCAATCGATCATCCACAAAACAGAGCAAACAAATTCTTTTACATCAGATTTTCCGCAACATATATATTCCCTATTTATTTTGGGAATTCGACAGATGGTTCAAGGCGGATCAAACCATGCTCTGATACCATGTTAGAATCAGAGATGCAAAGTAGAGAAACACAAAGTGACGGCTAGGTTTCAATAATATTATAATGGTATTGCTTAACAAAATAAGGATTATAAAGAAAATTTATAATAATACCTAATGGATTACTAGACTACTAACATATAAAGCCCAATACTTAAAGTTCTAATATATTTAATTAACAACAATATCTTCCACTTATAAAAAAATTTTCAAACCATATGTTATGTAATATAAGTCTTAATTTTTCTTAAAGGTAACGATATTTTTTAAGTTCATGGCTCATGGCAGTTCCTCTTAGTGGGAACATTCTTTAAGTGAAGTACAAGGATAAATTAGGATGTTGTAAATATTATGGAACAAAAGAAAAAAAAGTGTGAAAATTGGTGATAGTGTTGCTCTTGATGACTTGTCTTTAAAGCCACTAAACAATTAGGGAAATTCTAACGTGTAGTCATTAAAATGACTTCACCAAAAAAGTCATTATCTAGTGTAGCAAGTGAAAGAAGCCTCTCATGTGCAAGGCTTAGATCCAATGGTTGGAAACCCAAAACCCAATAGCATAAAATTTGGTAGCTAAATTAATGGAAGTAGAACGAAACGGAAAAAGGTTCTTAAGAAGCCCATCTGGGAAACTACTTTATCCAGTAATTATCCTGAGACCAAGATTTAATAATTTAAGTCTTTATAAGGCTCAGATTAGATGGTTTAAACATCTAGAATATTGGTTTAGAAATAATGGAAATGATTTCTTATCCAAAAAATATAAAGAATTAGCTGAAAATCTTCAGAAAAAATTACAGTCTATGGTAAGATGACTGAAGAAAGTGTAACAAGTGTTTTACAAAAGGTTTTAGATAACTTAGAAAAACAAACATTATATTTAGAAAATTTACAATCTGAAGAAAGTAAAAATAAAACTCATGAAACCTGGAATTTTCATGAAGAAAACTTTGCCTGTTATGAAAAGAATGAATTATATCCTCACATTTTTCATACAGCAAATCCCCAACTTAACAATATAGCATGTATGTTAACTTATGTTCTAAAAAATGTAGAAAATATCTACATTAAATTGGAAGTTCTAGATGAGTTATTTAAATTCCTTAAAGGAGGGGAAGATAAGGGAAAACAAATAGAAATACCACAAAACCAACCTCAAGAAAAGACTTTTAAACTCGAAGAAACTTCTGAGTCCACACAATTAAGAATCAAACCACCGTCTAATTACTTTTAGATATGGATGATACAGAAGAAGCCCTTAATAGGCAACTAGAAAATTTAGAAAGACTAATGGTCTCTCTAGATATTAGTGGTAAAAGTCAGGAAACTTATGATGACAAATCAGAAGATAATAATCAAATTATTTATGACTTTAGCTCAGAAGAAGAGGCTAACGAAAATGAGATAGAAAATCCTCATTATGTCAAAATAGAAGAACAAGGAGAAACTTCAGGAACTAAAAGACCTGCAGATTTCGAAAGAGAATTCACCAAACAAAAATTCCAGAAAGTACCTCATTATTATGTACCTTCACAAAATCCATTCCAAGGACAAGGAATTTTAGATATAGACTGCAGTGTTGATGCAGCGAAAGACCTTAGAGATTGGTATAATACAAATAGTGTGTTAATCCAATTAAACGAGGATCTTAAACATTTAGGAGCAGCTGAAGTTTTCAACTATCTTCAATATAAAACTAGAGGAAATGCTTACAAATACATTTCTACTCTGCCATCAGAAGTTATGGGAGAATTACCTCTAACAGGAACCTTAGTAGTAGACTGGGTCTATGGTTTACTAATAAAAGAATTCAAAGGATGGAAAAACTCCATTCAATCAAAAATAGCATTTTCTGACCAAAACCTTTGGAAAATCACCAACCTAAAAATCTGCAATATGTGCTATGTAGATAATTTTATTTGTGAATTTCAGGATTATTACTATAATATAGATAATAATACAAGAATCTCTAGAAACTTGTTAGAACTTTTTTATGACAAGTTACCAGAAAAAGTATCAGCTCAAGTTAAGGTGTTCTTTACCTCAGCATTAGCAGAAGGGAAGGTAGACGATACTTTAGGAGGAAGAATAACTTCCTTAAAAATTTGGCTTCAAGAAATGTGTAGCCAAAAGATAGCCAAAAGAGAAGCTCAAGTATCCCTTTGTTGTAACAAACTACAAGACAAAGTAGGAAACTATGGTTGTAACTCTAGAAAGAAAACTAGAAAAATAAGGTCACAAAAACCTTATAAAAGAAAGAAATTCAAGAAAGTCCCTTTTAGAAAATTCAGAAAAGGAGACAAAAAATTCTTTAGGAAAAAACAATCTTACCCTAAGAAGAAAACATGCCCACAGGGTAAAAAATCATGTACATGTTGGTTATGTCATGAAGAGGGTCACTATGCAAATGAGTGTCCTAAGAAGAATCCTAAGAAAAATGTCTTACATGCAATATATGCAATAGGATATGAACCTATAGAATCAGACATAGAATCTGATGAAGAAATTTATGAATACTGCACAGAAACAGATTCAGATGTCGAAGAAAGTACTTGGTAAAGGAAATCCAAGTGCTACATTTATTAAAATAGTACTAAAAAATAGAAATCTTTTAGCCTATATAGATACAGGTGCAACTCTTTGTTTTGGGAGAAAATCTATCTCTAGAAATTGGGAAAGATTAGTTAAACCAAAAGAAATAATAGTTGCAGATAAATCAAAACATCAGATATGGTTCAACCTTAAAGATGTATCTATAGAAATTGAAGGATATAAGTTTTTTATCCCAACAATATACCTCCATGATTCAGGATTAGACTTAATTATAGGAAATAACTTTTTAAAGTTATATGAACCTTTTACTCAAAGAAAGGATACAATATCACTTCAATGGAAGGACTTGGGAAATCCAAAGAATAGCAAAATAGTAACTACCAAAATAGTTACAAGAAATGAGATCTTAAATCTTATTAAGGGAAACCTTAGAGAATTAAGAACGATGTGGGAAGAAAGAAGTTTCCATATCAGTATAGAAGAAAGATTAGATGAAGTTTGTTCAGATAACCCTCTAGACAGCCTTAAGAACACTAATCATGAACTTATAGTCATTAGACTCAAAAACCTGAATGACGAGATAAATGTTCCAAATAAAATTCCATATTCTATTAGAGATGTGGAAGAATTTCAACAAGAATGTAAAGATCTACTTGATAAGGACCTTATTAGACCCTCATCAAGCCCACATTCTGCACCAGCTTTTTATGTCGAAAATCACAACGAAATAAAAAGAGGAAAGAGAAGAATGGTAATTAATTATAAGAAACTTAATCTGGCAACAGTAGGAGATTCTTATAAATTACCAAGGAAAGATTTTATTTTAGAAAAAATAAAAGGATGCAATTGGTTTTCTTCCTTAGATGCAAAGTCTGGGTATTATCAACTAAGACTAGCTGAAGAAACAAAACCATTAACAGCCTTTTCATGTCCACCTCAAAAACATTACGAATGGAATGTTTTGCCTTTTGGATTGAAACAGGCACCATCAATATACCAAAGATTTATGGATAAATCTCTTGAGGGTTTAAATCATATGTGTTTGGCATATATAGATGATATACTTATTTTCACAAAAGGAAACAAGGAACAACATCTTCAAGATGTAGAAACTGTTCTTTTAAGAATTAAAGAAAAAGGTATTGTAATTTCAAAAAAGAAATCAAAACTTTTACAGAAAGAAATAGAATACCTTGGTTTAATTCTAAAGGAAAATGGGGAACTAAGTCTAGCACCTCATACCCAAGAAAAAATACAAGCTTTTCCAAATGAGCTTTCTGATAGAAAACAAATCCAAAGATTTCTTGGATGTTTAAATTATATTGCTAATGAAGGATTTTTCAAAGATTTAGCAAAGGAAAGAAAACATTTACAAAAGAAAATTTCAGAAAAAATTCCATGGTCTTGGACCAAAACAGATTCTGATATTGTTAAAACAATTAAAGAAAAAATTCAAGTTTTGCCTGAACTCTATAATCCAACAAAAGAAGATTTTTTAATTATAGAGACAGACGCATCACAAACAACCTGGGCAGGTTGCATGAGAGCCTTACCTGATGGTAAAGCAAAACTTTCTCTTAATGAGAAGGGATATAAAATTGAAGGATCTGGTGATCTTCAATCAAAAGAATCTGAAACTTCGAGGGAAGGGACAGATACTATAAAAAGCATTGATTACAGTGCTTCTAAAATCCTGATAAAGGATACTGAAAAATTACATTTATGTAAATATATTTCTGGTACATTTACAGATACAGAATCTAGATACCATATCCAGGAACTAGAAACTCTAGCATGTGTAAAGATATTAGAAAAATGGAAAATTGAATTATTACCATCAAGATTTCTTCTTCGCACAGACTCTAAATATCTTACAGGATTTTGGAGATATAAAATTAAAGCTGACCATAAACAAGGCAGACTAATAAGATGGCAGATGAAGTTACAACAATTCGAGCCATATATTCAATACATAAAATCTGAACAAAACAGTTTTGCAGATACACTAACAAGAGAATGGAGCAAGCAATAAAGCTACTTCAAAACAACATAAAGCAGAAGGATGAGCAGCTCGCTGCCATTGATTCTAGAAGAAAAAAGATCTCCGACGAGAGGGGGGAGATGATTACAACACTCAAAAGTTTGCAAAACATGACAACAAATACAGACCAGTCTTCAACAGCAAGCTTAGACAAAGCCCTCAAGGATAAAGAAAATTGGGACTTGCTAGGACAACCTTCTGGAAAGTATGATTACTATGTAAAATATACAGCCCCAGAAAGTGCAGAAATTCCTATTGAAGCAGTAACATCCAACGGATGGAAATCAAATAAAGAACAGGAAGCCGAGTCCTCAGGAACAACTTCAAACAGCAAGAAATCATGGGCTGAAGAAGTTGAGGAAGAAGATGAAGCTAGAAAAAATGGTTTATTAACAACCATTCAAACAAGCGATCCCGTAGACGATGAAATGGGAAAATTTGAAGCTTATGTCATTTTTGATGGACCAATGAAAGGGATCTATAGAAAATGGGCAATAGCTAAACAACATATCATTGGCAAGAACGTCAGGCACAAAGGTTACAAAACCATGGAAGAAGCAGAAACAGCTCTTTATGGTTCATACAGGGAAATTGCAACTGCAAAAAACCTCCAAAAATCTCCTACAATGGAGTCAAAAAAGAAATTGTCAATCGACAAAATTCGCCAGCTTGAACATCAGAAGAGTTTCCAGATAGCTGAACCAACTTACATGGAATTCAGTCTCAGATGGAAATGGTTAAACAACTATGTAGAAGAATTCACCACTGAATGCTTCTATCCAGTTAACAGAATTGGCTGCACCAAAGCAGTCGTACTACCAGGAATAGACAGTACTTTATGTCTATCTTTCTTTCAAAATGGGTTGATCCATACTATATACTTGGAAGAACAAGCCGGAAAGACTTTTGGAGAGCTCAAATTCCTTCCAAAGGAGTTACAAAATTTGGCACAAAAATTCAACAACTTGTTTGCCAAAGGAAAGGAAATTTTTATTCAAATTGAATCCACATATCCTTGGTACGACGAAATTACCTTGGAACTTACAACAAAACCTTTATACCTCATTAAGATTGGAATTTCAAATAAGGAATATCCAGTAATAAACAGAGAAAAAACTGAATGGCACCCTGCTATCTACCTTAAACAAATCAGGCACTTTCACCAGAAAGTCACTAGATTGTCCTCCCAGACAAATTACAGAGTTGTTTACGAAGATTCATCAATGGTTGTATACAGCGACTCTAGAAAGCCTGCAAAGGACAAAGATATCAAGGCAATTAAGAACCTTGAAGAAAAAGTTGACCAATTGAAAGATGGTCATGAAAAATTACCAAAGGTAATTCAAGAAGAATGCTGTCAATACTTTTCACAGTATTACAAAGGGCATAGTTGTAAAAACTGCCTAAGAAAATCGTCGGCACAAGAAGACAAGGAAGCTGCTAGCACAAATCCACACATCACAATGTAGACAATAATGTACAGTGGTATCTTATCACATCTGAGTCAGATGGGAACCACTTAGTGATTAGCTTTTCAATAATGTAGATTACTGTTTGTCTTTTTTCCTTAGTGTGTGAAACTTTAAGTTAGTGCATGATGCTTTTCTGAGTGCATGTCACTATAGTGTGCTGTCATGGAAAGGGACGTCTTACCTATGTGAGCCCTTCTCCACTATAAATAAGAGCATTCAGCTCATTTGTAATTACAGTTGAAAGAAATACGAAACTACTATCTAGTTTTCTGAAGAATTATCTCTTCTGTCCTTAGAATTATTTCTAAGTAGTAGCTCTTGAGGTAATACTCTGGAGGAGCTAGATCCTTGAGGTAATACTCTGGAGGGATCACCCACAATAACAATATAATCAACAGATTATATCTTCAATCCGAAGATTTCAACAAAATCAAAAACATCAAAAAGAAACTTCAGAAGAATCATATCAGGTATGATTATATTACTTTTTATTCGGAATCATTAGTTATGGAAAGTTCGAATTTTAAAGTTCAAAGAATATCTTCAAATTATTTTGAGATAGAATACACAGAACACAGTAATGATCATACAATTTTAGAATTAGTCTTTATAAAGGACTATGATAAAAAGGTAACTTATTTATTGAAAGAGTTTCCTTATCCAGATTTGGCTAAAATAATCTTAGACAAATTTAAATTTAATCATTACCAAGAAACAACTTTTCTTAAAAAACTTAAAGAAACAATTGAAACAGATTTTGAAGAACATGAATTACAATGTTTAGTTCATGATTTGTATAATTTTATTCAAGATTCAAGATATATAGCCGGTTTTGACGGACAGTTCTATGGAAGAGAGGCTAGTATATATTATAAAATGAGAAATTCTCATTCTCATAAATTAATGCAAACTGAACCTGATAATTAAAGTCTAGATCCAGATCTTAGTTTAAGATTAGGTGAAAAATGTCTGAAATTTCACTTTTTGAAGAAACATCTAGTTATTTTGCTGATAGCATACTAGATCATAAAATAGAAGAAGCAGATTTATCCTTAACTGCAGAAGAAAACTTTAAAAGAAAGTTTAATAAATTCAAAGAATATTTCCCAAGAAAGAATATTTTGAAATTTGGAATAATGGTTGGAGAGGAAGCAATTCCAATTGATTCTACTTCTGGAAATATTTTTATATCTACTATAGATAGAACACAAATTCAAAAAAGAATTTCAAGTCTTTCTGAAAAAGAAAGAAATAAAATTGGTTATATTCACATATCAACCATTCAAGTTTTAATCAAAAGTACTTTCATGAAAGGTATTGATACACCGTTAAATATAATTCTAAGAGACTCTAGAATTACGAATGATAGACAATCTATAATTGCACAAGGAAGATGCAATTTAAAATATGGAAAAATTAAGTTTGATATAAACTTACAAATAGGATTATCCCTAAAAGATAAAGATCTTGACAGATCCATAATCTTTAATTACAAATTAGAAGATTCAAAATTTATGAAAAAAGGAAATCATCCCTTTACAATATGCTATAGAATTAATTATGCTTTAAGTAATTCACATCATAGCATAGAATTTACAGGAAAAGATGTAATTCATATTGATGAATTATTCACCCCTATAGTGATATTAGAGTCACCTATATTTAAAACCCTGGCAAGGAAGAGTTGTTCTTTAATAGAAGATGACAAAAATATGTTTGAAGAAACAGACGAAAAACCATTAAATAGAAGCCAAAGCCTTAGGGTAGCACCCCCAAAAAGAGATTTCGAAATCTCAGAACAAAAGGAGCTACATAAGCTACAAAGCTCAGTAGCAGGGTTGTCCTTACAGCTCGAAAAATTGGATAAAAGAATCTAGATTTATCTAGGAAAATTTTCCATAATTTCGACCTCAAAACTCTGGTATCAGAGCTTAACTCGATCTTAGAATAAAGAAGTTTAAACATACACCATTGATCTATGAAGGTGTACCATGTATCATAATAAAAAATACACATCATATAATAATAATATAATAATGATTTGGTGGGGGCAAAGAAATACTTTAATCCTATTGGACCACGTAAGCCAACTTCACCAAAAAAGTCATAAGGGCAACTTCACCATAGAAGCTCCCAAACAATTAATGACACATCAGTTTCATGATGGACATGTGGCCTTCCTTGCGTGGATGGATGCTATTGAATATTTGAATGTACTACTAACTTGATTTCGGCCTTTATACTTTATGGATGGTTCAGATCATTCGAAGAGCATGAAAGGATCCATATCCGAGAAGAAATGGTACTTAGTGAATGTGAGCAAAAGTATTAACGCGATGAGAACAAAACAACAACTAATAAACTTTAAATCGAAATATCAGATATTCGATCCTAATTAAGTGATTTTTTTAAAGAAACAAAAGCTAGTGATGGCTTTTTAAATTTATTTGGAATAAAAAGAAGAGGATTTAGAAAACTTGGAGGAACTAAGCAAAACCTCAAAGTAAACAGCCACGAACATAAACAATTGTCTGGCTACAAATCTTACTAGGAAAATTTAATGGGAGAAAACCTTGGTGAAAACCCTTATTTTGGAGTGTGAGACAGTTTTCTCTGCACAAGTTTTTTTTTTTGTGTGTATTAACCTTTTGGTTTTTAGTGGAAGGAGTCTCGGTAATTTAAAGTTCGGCCACGAGATAAGTAAAATCTGGTCAAAAAATTGTTCAACTCACAAATCAAACTAGGTACAACCGAATTATCCGTTCTTTGATGAAGCTCATTAACCACTTGAATCTAATATCTTGGTTAAAATATCACATTTTTAAGATATAAATAATAATGAATCATAACTTTATAATCAACTCAACGCAATTCAACAACATTTTTTTTTGCTTTCACCATCAATTTAATCTGATTCAGGGATTCAACGCAATTCAACAACATAATTTTTAATCTTTTAAGAAAAAGATCATAATTTTTAAAAGAGAGCAATGAATTGAGAATCAATTTTAAACCAATTGAGTGAATTTATTACATAGTTTAATAAACCGTAATCAACTAATCATATACTAAATCAAAACGGTAATCATAATCAAATCAAATAGTACTAGTATACCACAAACTAAAAATGGTAAAATTGGATTTAATAGACCTGTTAATGAATGCTTGTTTACCGCTCATTTAATTTATACCAACATTTGATATTATGGTAAGTAAAACCAAATTCACAGTTTTTTTTGGTAGGTAGCCTAGTGGCTTTTGAAATTTCACCTTAAAGGTGAATAAGTGGAGTGTCTGGGGTTCGAACTCCGGCTCCTGCACATATAGTGCGATGTCCCAACCGCTAAGCTCATGGGACACCAAACAAGTGAGGAAGCACTCGGTAATATGTTGCGTTACACAAGTTGTACCTTAGCAATGAATAACAACAAATCAGACATATATGTTTGGTATAATAATTTTGTCTCAAGTGTTGTTTGTTGTATTTGTAAAAGATTTCTAGTACGTATAAGTGGGCCTCTTTTCTTACGTGACAATGCTTAAATCAACAAAACAACATTGCCACGGATATATATCTGCCCCTTTGGAATTGTAGACTCTTCTTATTGCTGAATTAAACAATTCTACTATTCTTCTTATCCCTCTCTTCACCCTTGTTCTTTCTAGATAACTTTCTCAATCACCCTTATTTTTTAATTTCCATTTTATTTCTAGAAACCATCGATAAATATAACTTGGAGAAGAAATAAATTAATAAATAAATAAAGTCCAAATCAAAATATTTTCGTTATATACACTCCAAATAAAAATAGAACTATGATAGAATCATAGAAACTAATAATTCCCCCACACACCTTTCTTTGTTTTTCTCTCACTCAATTTCATCCATATAGTGAAAAAATCACACACATATATATACACACAACAAAACAATTGCCTCTTCACCCTCTTCAAAACAATTAAATTATTTTCTCCATTTTAACTCTCTCTTGCTTCTTATTTTCATTTTTTCTTCTTCCAATTTTTTATTTCCTTTTGGTTTATTATTTTATTTAATTTAATTTCCTTCAACCATGGAAGAAAAAGAACATGTTCATATAATGAAAGTTTCAAATGATGATGACGTGGAATCTCAAGGAGAAGAAGAAGAAGCACTTTCGCTGTGTGATCTTCCACTAAACGAAAATTCAGAAAGCTTAAACGACATGTCGTTTAAGAGAAATATTCTTCGTCCATCGTCATTGACAGATTCAAGCGATTTCTTCAGCGGTTTCAGCAGTAGCAGTAGCTCTGATATGTGCCCTGCAGATGACATCATTTTCTGTGGAAAATTAGTTCCGTTTAAAGAAACAATTAACGATGATCTTCGCGGCGAAAATCTCAACGTCGAATTGAGCAAATCACGGTTAAATCGCCTAAGATCGGAGTCTGTTTCATTTGTTATTCGATCAAACAGTGTCAGCAATTTCGGTGGTGGTGGTGGTGGTGGTTCTAGCCGCCAATTAATGAGGAATAGCAGATCTCTTAATTATTGCAGATTGAGAGAATCTTCGAATTTTGTGACCTCAAAAGCGCCGGAAGTTGATCGGAATTCTTCTGTAAGAAGCGTTGCATCGTCGGAAGGTGTGGCGAAGAAGGTTATGAAGCCGCGATGGTATTCTCTTATGTTTGGGAAAATGAAGGTTCCGCCGGAGATGGAACTCAACGATATTAAGAATAGGCAAGTTCGTCGGAATCCGTCGAAAAGCATGTTTCCGGCTTCGGATTCCGGTGAAAATTTAGCTTTGAATCGGAGCTCCGGTAAGGTGTCGTGGAAAATACTGAAAGCATTGAGTTGCAAGGATCATAACAGCGTCGCGGTAACGACGTCGTTTTCTTTGCCTCAAGCTTCGTCTTAAGGTGGTGTGTAGGAGTCACGTGAGGTGCACGAGAACTGGGAATAGTGAATGTTCTAATTGTGTTGACGTTATTACCCTTGTGATTTTGTGCATGTTTTGTATCACAGTATTAGTTTGTCGAAATCATAGTGAGTGGAGTTATTGTGATTTGATAAAAATCAAGTACTATAATTACCTTTAAATCCATCTTAATGTTAAACATGCGCTTAAGTGGTGATGTGCATGGCGGGGGTATTGTGGTCATTGAATTATTGTGTTGCTTGAGTAAGAGGAAAACATAATATTGACTTCACGTAGAAGGGTATTTATTACTACTATTTAATTATTTTCTTGAAAAAAATAAGGGAATTTATTTTCTGTCTTCAGTGTCTTGTGTATAGCCAATAAGAGGATTTATTTATTTAAATTTTATAAAATTCGAAGTCACTTTTGTACGTTATTTGTGGTGGGCATTAATTACTCCATCAATTATAAGGAGTGAATGAAAATCACGAGAAATCCGACAGTGATCCAAAGAATGTCAGCCAGCTTGTATTGCATTGCAAGCCTCGAAATATTAGCCTTTTTCTTTAATAAATGAAAATCTTTTCAACATGTGTAAAGTTGCTATTGAATTACTATCTCCGGGATCTTTTATAAAAAGGAAAATGCTAAACAGTTTTTTCGGGGCAATGGTTAAGTATATTAAAATAGAAAATTTGTCTCGAAATGTGTGCATTCAACACATTGGAAATGTAAAAAGTTGTTTTCTCAATATTAAATTTTTATTTATTTCCTTTTTTGGTATGCTTAATCATTGCCCCGGGGGCACTGTTTAGCATGACCCTTATAAAAATACAAAAAAAAAAACTTTTTGTATTAAACTTGTTGATAATATATATTTTTTTAAAATAATTTATTTTTTAATCATTAAAATGGAGAAATAGTGATATTTTACTTCTCTATATTTAAATAAGGGTATTTTTATGAAAAGAACTTTGAAAATAGTCTTATAAAATGGAATAATAAAAGTTTGCAAAAATGTCTTATATAAAAATGATCCTTAATAAAAAAATAAAAACACCCTCCAATAATATCTATATGAGTATGATATAGCAGTAGCTATCAAAATGAACTACAATTGGTTCAGAATTTATATTTGAAACGGTACTGAATTGAAATGCTCTTTCCCGTTATAGTATTATTTTTTTTGTTGATATAATAGTTTTGTTTTTGTTTGATAGTATCATCATTTTTTTAACAAACTTTATCGTATTATTAGTCCTTTCAAAGGAAGTAGTAAAGTGGTTGCCAATATACGTGATACAAATAGTAAAATTGATTAACAACACACTATATATTTTTTTTATTCCAATTGCATAGCGGTTTTTTTAATTGTCACCACTAGTTGAATCTGGTTCGGAGTCAGTATGCATAGCTGTCTTTTATTATTGCCAAAAACTTTTTTCATCCTTTAATTTTGATAGACTCCACCGTATTTGAGATCTCCATTGCTGAAGTTGAGAACATCTTTTTAGTTCCTTACTCCCTAATAGCCCAAATGAATGAGTGGCAAATTAATGCCAATTTGTTATCCTCTTTCTTTACCTTGCACACTCATAGATTCAAACACAATATTTTTTTTCTTCCAAATCTTCAGCATGCATAACTATGGCCACACAAAGCTATTCACACATCTCATATCAAATTGAAAAGGAGAAGTCACATATGAATAAAGGAATTGATTTCGTTATAAAATGCTGTCCCGTCATTGATGTGATTTCTAGTGTATGTTTTAATTTAAATTAAACAACATGCTTCTAAATAATAAAATTAATGACGATAATAAAACCAAAATTGACTTCCAACTAATTTTTATTTTTAAATGTTTAAACGACCACATACGGTGCCAATAATCAATAAATGAAGGATGAAAACATTCATGATTAGAAAAAGAATTCAAATAACGCTTATATGTGATGACGTAGGCATCTTTTCGCTTTAGGTATTGAGTTCGACTACTAATTTACACATATAATAACGTTAAAGTTCTTTTTTTTGACTAAATAAAAGATATTCATTCATTCAAATTGATGAGAGTACATCGATGCAATACAAATTCAAAATCGCTAAAAACAAAAAGGATGAATCTGTGAACAAACTCACAGCATCTGTGTTAATAGCATAAAACGGCACATTGCATAAGCCTACATATTTGACTATATTGAAGTTTCCGGAGTATCCATGCCTCCAGATCTGTAGCGTTGATGGCACAAAAGTCATTGATTCGATCTGCACTGGATCAACCGTAATCTTTCAAACTGAAACAAATGAACACCGCACCAAGACGGGACAACAATACTCCGCACTAAGACGGGACAACAATACTATCAAAACAAAGGATGAAATAAAAAAAAACAAACGAAAGAAATACTAAATATATGTGAAAATCACACTTATTTAATTAAAATAGAAATAAAACGATTTGGAGGGGTGATTTTAGGCCTAAATTGACCCTAAATCACCCCTCTCTAATATATCAAGAAGAAAAGAAAAAGTGGGCGATGGCTAGGGTTAGAGAGGAGGAGGAGCAAAATAGGGTTATGAAAGATATAACGTTAAAGTTCTTAGAATATATTTAGTTCGTAAAATATTAAATACTGGACTAATATTATATGACAGAACAAGATAGTATATGAGAAAACAAAGTTGCACTGAAGAGAGATAAAAATATAATATTTTTTTATATGGGTATTTTTTGTATTGTTTAATTAAAATGGGTAGTCCTTCAAACCACCGTGTTTAATTATATCGGAAGCGGAAGCCGTGGGAGTGTTGGAATTGGAAGCTCTTCGATGGCTACAACGGGAAAGTATGACAAATGTCCGACTTGAAACGGATTGTCTTCAAGTAATCCAAGCTATCCATTCTAAGACTAGGAACAACACAGAGTTTGGTATAGTTATCGAGTTATGTCGTAGTTTATTAAGCTCTAATACAAACTATAAGGCCAGTCATGTCAGGAGACAAGCCAATCGAGTAGCTCATAGTCTTGCTCAGGCAACTCGTTTATCTGCTAGTCCCCATATTTTTAATAGTTGTCCGCCTTGTATTGAAACAATTATTATGAATGAGATGCACTAAGTTTGCTCGTGTCAACAAAAAAAAATTAAAATGGGTAGTCTTGTGGTTCGGTGAGAGACAAAAACAATTTACTTCTTATTTTATCCCATCCTATAAATAGTATCTAAATCAAACAGAGTACAATAAAAATTATTCAGTCAAATCCCTGTTTTTTATCGGATCAAACATATCTACAAAAAGTTATTATATTTATATCACACAAAGTTTGAGTGATTAGTTGTTCAAGATGAAATACTTGATTTATGGAGAAAAAAAAAGAGGGAGAGATATTTTGAATATTTGAATGTGATTTTTGCCTTTTGAGTTATTTTCACTCTTTCCCCCTAATGATGGGATCATGGGATGGCCAAGTAAAATCAAATTGATGAAACATGATTTAAAGTATGAATTGCGTGTGCTAATAAAATATGCCAACAACCCTACCATTACTCAATAGCTAAATTATGTTAGTGACAAACAACATGCCCACGTATATCTTAATCTCAGCCGAATAACTAACCAAATACTCTATTCGTCTCTTAACACCTATCGTTTTTTTCACTCTTATTGTTCAGTTAATATATAATTTTATATTCCAAAGATACAATGATATCAAGTAAGAATTTGTTTGAAAAATAATAAATGTATCTAACAAGTTGAGAATAGATTTATATTTAGGGGTAATTTTTTTTGCTAAGATGGATGTTTATACTTAGGGCCACGGAATATACGATTTTCGATGACTATAATTCGTTTGCTACAAAGTGCAATTTTGAATTGCCAGTAGAATTGTTAGCATCACAAAGTGGAGTCATTTTGATTTTGACAAAAATTACACTTTAAAGTTTCTACAAAATCAACATGTCGTTGTAGTTTTGACAAAAACATACATTTAAGAGTATAACTGTTCCCCCTTACTCCAACAACGAAGATTAACTATTATGAAGACAACAATCATACCTTTATAGAGTTGTAGATACAAAACAATATCATTAAGGGCAGGCAATTCTGTCTAACTCCACCCCGTCATCATCAACCCTGTTTAAAATAGGATGGAGTGGTTTTTTTTTACTCAAGGTATGCTGTGGGTTTAATTACAGAAATAGGTTGAAAATTTCATCCTACCCCACCCTGCATGCATGGGAGCCCGTGGTGGATTGATCATCATGTGTAATCCTTAATGTGTCTCCAATTTTGGGTACTTAACTGGGTTTTACTAGTATACATCACACATTTATAATTTTTTAATAATAGTACCTATTAAGCACTCAATCTGTCCAACCCAACACCTCTTTAAAAAGTTCTTATTTGGTCCCGCTAATAACTCCACATCATTATTTTAATAATTCATATAAAGCATGTGGGTCCCATGGAAAAGTGGATCACAAAGGAGAGAAAAGGTGCTTATTTAAGCTATGGTACCTATTTGGCACTCAAATGCATGTTGCTCCAATAGCAGTACCTAATAGGTACCGCTTCCTATTGAAATAGGTACTACCATTCGAGATGGTCTTAGAGACAAGAAATTTTATATGAACACTCATTTGTTAGAGACCAACAGAACCAAGCAAGGCCTAAGTGTATAAACTTTCATGATGGCCCTCTTTCACCTTTTCCTGCAACTTCACAGTTGCATATATACATTACGATTATTTACATTATGGAGTAGTTCCTAAATGTTACCTTTGGGTCCATGTCAATACCAATGGAATTTTGTTGGGTGTTAATTTTTCTATGTACTAAGAAGATAATAGTTGACTAAGTTGAGAATTTTTCTAGTTAATTTTTCTATGTACTAAGAAGATAATTTTTCTATGTACTAAGTTGAGAATACCAGCTTTACAGGTAATTCTCCGCAGAACACTGATGACACTTTGCAGGAAAAGAATATGTGCTAATCATAAGGGTCTTTATGAGTATGAACCAAAGCATGAAAGATTCATCTGACATATGTAACTTAGAATGCTGGAAGCAGATTTACTGCTGTAAATTTCCACACAGTTTTCACGCAGTTTTGATTTTGGACTGTCCGATTTGTTATGTATGACTGAGATTGTTTTGATTGAATTTATACCTGATTTAATCAGAACTGTCTGATCAATAATCAGAACTGCGTTAAAACTGTGCTTTTATTACGGTAGTAAATCTTGATCCTTAGAATGATTGGTGCACATCAGCACAAAGTACATCACTTAATATGCAAGTGATATGGCAGAATTTTTAAAAAAGACTGTGAGACCAGCTGTAATCAAATTGTAAAAACCAGTACAAATGTGATGTAGTATGTGACATATATCAAACATTTATTTGACTATATATACACAATTATAGCAATAGAGCTCTATATCTTTTCAGAAATGGAGAGAATCTCAATTCGGCCGAGAGTTAGCAGTAACATTCATTCTTCCAACATGCCGTGAAGGAAAATCCAATAACAGAGCTGTTATTTTAACATCAAAATACAACATACATGGTATATAATACAATCCATGGAAGCATTGGTTTTGACAGTAATATAAAAGTCAAAGTCGTATGACAGTACTGTGTTAGATATTAGATTTTGGTAAAAAAGAAAAACATTTCTAGTCCAATAAGCATTTATTTGAAAGGTATTCCCTCCGGTTTTAAATATAAGAAAAAAAACTTTTTATGTTTATTGAATAAATAATATATCTGGACCATAAAATGATCTAGATACATACAAATTCAATGAACCTAAAGTTTTTTTTTGTTTATATCCAAAACCAGAGAACATTCAAGCAGGGAGTGTAGACGTAGAACTTGCCACATGACAGCTATGTATTGAATCAAGCAAGATAATTATGAAGCAACTATATATTTATTCATGGAGAAGAACTATACCTCATTAATGTATCTAAAATTCTAAACATCTAATTATGCATGACAGTTAGTAGAAGTTATGGATTCATAATATATGATCTGAGTAGGGGGTGTAGAGACTGTTATTTGATAGATTTGGAGGAACTTCAATCTGATTAAGAGTTTCACATCCATGAGATACATCCTTACTGTAGTAGTTACCAACATTCCATTGAAAGAGCATGTGTCCATGTAAATGCAAAAATATCATTATTAAATTTTAAAAGAGCCTACTGTCCTCTCTTCTTCACTGTGCATTTTTACAACCGGTGGACATTGTATAAAGAAATATTTGGAAGCAAAAGATATCTTTTTGATGAAAAACAACATTGGAAACCATAATCATTGGTTAATTCATAAATCATCCCTTTGCCTCTCAATGGTAAGTTGGTAACAATCAATGCCTAACTCGTTAATAGAATATTGACTATTTTCAGTTTACAGCTGTTGAAGTTGCTGCCCATTTGAATTCTCAAAATGATTACTTTGCATAAAAGCACATCCGGTCCAATTGCAGACCAAACCGGTTACTCTTCCGGTTCGCGGTCAGACAGGTCCAACTGTCTGGTCCGGTTTTTAAAACACTAACCCCACCATTATTCGCATTTTGGAGGTTCCCGTGCTATACACGACCTAAGATTTTGTGTTAGTAGTGGATTGACTATCTAGATATGGACATTATATTACATTAAAAGTATCACTATAGTGCAAGCATTTGGCTGCTACATTTGGGCCCTGTTTAGATAAATATTTTAATCAAGTGTTTATAGTAAAAATACTTATCACATAAGTGCTTATGTATAAGCTATTTCAATAAGAGATAAAAGAAAATCATGCTTTTATATAAGTTATACACTATTTTTATCCTAGAGAGCTTATGGAAATAGGTTAAAAACAGCTTATGAAGACGACATAAGTTGTTTCCAAAACTATCTCATACAATCTCACAAGTACTAATGTCAGTACATAAGCTCAAATAAGTCAATTCAAACAAGTCTTGGCTAGGAAGGTGATTAAATTGGATGAGGTTCCACAATCAATCTGGAATTACCGTGATCCTCTGTTTGCCAGTAACTTAGGCAGGGGTTGTTTAAAATGCATTGCACTCTTTAATTCATCCAGAAACTAATTGCCAATCTAAAGAGGCAAACTATTGTTTGGAAGTTTATTTCAAAAACAATCTAAAACTTAGTCTTATTCTACTTGCTTATGGACAGAACTTAGGCACAACAGTAGTTTACAGAAACAACTCTTCAAGTGATATATCGAAGAGACCACATAGCTGTTGTTCACTCAACTGAAGTATCATTTATCAAAGCGCAAGAGCAGATGATATTTTATACAGATGAAAAAAGAAAAGATCAATAGTTTTCAGTTGGGTTTGTCAAGGTAGCGATCACAGACAGTAATCCGTCACCAAAATGATCAGCTAGAAACTAGAAACTTGTAAATTCATAAATCATTATTGTTTTAATTAAGAATTATGTTATCATTTGAAATTTAGGACGAGTTCTTAGAAAAATATTGTCGTATTAATATCTTTTGTTTAATTACTAGGATTTCACATTTCTAGATTTTATATCTTACTGCGATTTAGTACTTAATTAGCATCAATACTTGTCAAGAAATTCCATCATCTTTGGGTTATTAATAGTATTGTAATTTTTGCTTCTCCAGAGATGATCTGAAACTTGAGAGCCCTATAGGTTTATCAAGACTGTACTCTAACAAAAGGAGTAAGCTTTGGTTAATTTATAGCAGAAGTATCCTGTCAAGAGGAAGAAACTTACTCCTGGATTGTTCTACATTGATGGCAACTGCAGCATCTAATAAATTTAATGAATAAAAAGTTCTTTAAATTGAAAAGGTAAGAGTTTCTATTAATGCATCAATTTGCTGTATATCTTCCATAGCCCTCATGAAAGCACATTCCAAGGTTTTAAAAAGTGCAGCTAGGGGTACTACTACAACCAACATTTCTCAACCCAAGCTTATCAAGGATCTACATTTCCTAGCTATTTTGCTAATATCTTATTCTTCAAAAGGTATTTAGTATGTGCTTTCAAGTAAATATAAGATATCAGCGAAGACCAAATACAATCCATTGATGAAAATTAATAGCCGAAACACACAATAACAAATTTTCACAGCTCAAGGTACATGATCAATATCCAAGAATGTTATAAACAACCAAACCATACAATCTCATGAACACAAAATGAAAAACTACAAATCCTAATAATCATCTATGATTACAAATCAGTTGCACATGTAAACCCCACTCTCAAGTTTGTGACTAACCTCATAGAAGTCTGTCTTGCCCTCCGAAGCAGGCCGTATAGAAACTCCGGATAACGGCTGCGTTGTTTGTACTGAAAATTTCACATAACCAACTACCTCAATTTCTTCATCGTCGTCTTCATTAGAATCGACTGGCATCCTTACTCTCAACCTTCCAGGAGATCCTTTCAATGGAATCTCAGGCACATGCCATTTAATTTCTTTATCAACCCTATTCAACACAGCTTTTGGAGAAACCTTCAAAAGAGTTGGGTCAACTGGTAGTTTCAGAATGAATGTAACATCATTCAATGGAGCAAGCAAATCAGGGTTTGAAGCATACTGTATCATCACAGAAACGAAACTCCCCGTGTGTCGTTTTATAAGTCGAACCCTCAAAGGCAAAGGTGTCAACTTTGGAAGTAAACTAAACTTCATAATCGGTATAGGTTCCTCCGAAGCCGCTGTCCTCACATGAAACATCCCATTATCAAGGCTACTAACACGAGAACTCTGCAAAGCAAATCTTTTAACAGCTTTGGTACCCTCAACTCGGAATGAGAATTCAGTTTCTTTATCACCACCAGAAGCTTTAGGTGGCAATGTTCTAAGGTAAACAACACCCATTAATCCCACCCTTGCAAGCAACGACTCCCTGAACTCTGCACTAATTTCCTCCGAGATATATATCTCGGGACCCTTCATTTCAGTTTTCTTTACCAAGTTCTCAAGTACACCACCCTCACCTGCTTTTTCTTTAGGTGCAACATCTGGCCCTGTCTGCAAGAGCTCAACTCCACCAAGACCTTGTGGTTTTGGAGCCTTGGTTGGACCTACAAAATCTGAAACATCGAGTCCACCACCCCAAGCATCATTGAAACCTTCAAAAGCTTCACCAATTGAAGCTTGTTCCATTCCAAACTCAACTCCACCATAGTTCCCTTCAAATCCCTCCACATTTATATGAGTTGATTGTGTAGCCTCTGGAGGTGGCAATGTTGTAACATCAAGACCTTCCAAAGCTGTAGTCAAATCAGTTGAAGAACCATCCTTAGTCTTCTTAAACCCACTCACAAGCTCTTGAGGCTTGTTAATGGCATCACTAGCTGCAAATGGATCCTTTTCCACTTCAGCCTCTTCCTGATTTTGCTTCTGTTGAATCTCTTCATTCTGTTCACCTGCCACCGGGGCAGCAAGACCAGCCACCACTTCGTCACCGGCTTGGAGAGTCTCCTGCGGCAATTCAAACCTCGCATTGGCAAATGCATCAATGCTCGCCTGGTGTTCCACAGAATGAACCTCCACGGAAGACCAATTATCAGCGCCACGGATCTTGTTCTCCGTGTCAATTGCAGAATGCACCATCTTAGCAATACTATCACCGTGCATTGTCGCAAGCATGGCGGCCAGACGGATATTGCTAACACCACGGAGGACAATATCAAGTGCCATGTAGATCTCAGCGTATTTCCGTCCAAGCTTCTCCGGCGTAACATCAACACCACGGCAGGCGGTGACGACGACACTTACAGCCTGGTTAACAATATGAATGCACTCGAAAACATTAACGGAGTTATCATGATCGGCGACGGTTATTCCAAGAACGTAGATTCCGTTGACTAAACGGTACACGATTCGATAGCGACTCTCAACACCGACGATAACTTGGCCACTGGAAGCAGCGAGGGGATCATCACCGATGGATTCAGCGGCGTAAGCGTCTTCAGGGATGTTGTTTTTGTTCTTGTTACCGGCGAAGGCACGGCGCGTATGACGGAAAGCGGAAAGAGCACCGAGAGCGCGTGAGGGTGGGAACCACTCGCGAGTCTGGAGAAGAATATCGGATCCATTGGATGGTTGCAAAGAGAGTGCTAAACAAGACATTGGAACGATTGAGATCGGGATTCGGGATTCAAGTTAGGGTTCTAGATTGGGATAAAAGAAAAATGAGTGTGTAATTATTATATCCGAGTTGAACAAAAATGATTTCGTTTCAGATCACAAAATCTCAGGGGATTAAAACATTGAAATGGGAAATTTGAAAATTGCAGGGCGAAAAGATGAACGGAATCGGGAACAGAGAGAGAGTTACAGATCAGAGTGTGGTGGTTGTGGTGGTGGAGGACTGATTAGATTCGTTGTTACACGAATCTGGCACCGTCAATGCTTCTTTTCTTTTTCCATTTTTTTGTTTTGTTTTTCAGTAATCGGGCCAAATGGTCTGGATATGAGGCCCATTACCCATGACTGGGTTAATTTCAGAGATTAGTGATTAGTGAATAATGGATTTATAATTTATGATGTAAAAGATAAATTTATGATGTAATCACTTGTAGTAAAAGATAAATTAAGAAAGTTCGTTATTTAGCCACTTCTTTTTTTATGATATTATTACTTAGCCACTTCATATAATTAATTTTAAAATTAAGTTATGCACAAATAGATGGAATTGCTGCAAATAGCATTTTTCTAGCTTGCATATTTGTGGAGAGTGAATTTACATGTCAGGATAGTGGACTCTCATTGGATGCATGGGTAAAGTCTTTAAACTGTAAAATAATAATGCAAATATTTGTTCAAGAATTTATGAAATGAAAACGTGTTATAATATATTGGGCAAGGTCATAAGAGTGTAACTTGTTATATTGATCTTTGATTCAGAGAAAATCCTATTAAATTAAATCATCCGGTCTTTATTTTGTTATTTATTTTTTAGTCTTTGACATTAAATAAGAAGGCGTTAATTTAGTAAAAAATGATGAAGTGATAGCTACGTACTAAGAAGTCAAATGACATGCAAAGGAGGGGCCAATATGAAAAAAAAAAATCGAACAAGAAGATGTGGGTTAAGGATTATGGACGATGTGTGGAGAGTTCGAATCAAAGTGGAACATTTTATTCGACAAAAAAAAATGCCTTTTATAAAAATGGGAATGCTATGAAGAATGTTTAGTTTTCTTGCATTTTCATCTCTCTTTTACACATGAGTGCGCCATTTGACTTCTCAGTAGCAGCCACATCATCATTTTTTTTTCACTGAGTTAGTGTCATTGTTTGACTTCAAGAACCAAAGTGACTTATAGAATGAAGAATGGAAGATTTAATTGAATTTTTCTCTTAGTTAAAGATCAATATGACATTGAGTTACACATTCAGGAATCAAAATAACAATTTGTCCCAAATATATTTGTCATGTACCACTCAAAGAAACGAATTCTCTACATTGTTATATCTCAATCTTTCAATTCAATCTCCTATTTTCTTAAAATTCTATCTCTTTTTCTTTCTCATGTTTGATGGTGGATATGGAACAATTAAGAAAAATGCAATGGAGAGAATCCATTTATATATTCAAAGTAACACTTACAGAATAAGGAGTAAGTTACTCGCGTTAGCCTCTATGAACATCAGTTTATCCAATGTGCTTCAGGCATAATCTTTTTATTGGTATAAGTTGTGTTGGTAGATTGTGTTTACAAAGCTTTTTGTTTCTCAAACTTCCTCATTGTGGTTAACTAGGTGACAAGGGGTAATCTGTCCATCCCCAGAGGGGATTGTTGGTGCAGACATTCTTACAAAAGTGAGAGCTAACAATGGTTTGGAAACTCCTGTTATTGTACATGAGCATCTTCCTAATCTATCTTCTCATTTGTTTTCTGTTTCCTTTCTCATGTAACCAAATAAAAAGAAACACTTAAGTTTGTAACATAAAGATCTTTCCCATCATTCTACTCTTATCAATATAATTAAGTTCATATTTTATCCTCATTATTTTCATCATATTTTCTTCAAGCAAAAGCTCCTTAAATGGTGAAGTGTGAGTTGGAGAGTGGTTGTTTAATGAAGGATTACTAAATTCATAGCAGCAGTGACGGACGGGTAAGGCAAGAGGTGAAGACAGATAAGCAATATCATATAACAATTTGTTAAGGTGCAGTAGCCCACCTAAAAATATAAGTACCAACTGCTACTTTGTTTTTTGGGGTCAACATACCCACTGCTACTTAAGCACTAAATAAAGTACTGAATCCACCAAAAAAATAAAATAATAAAGTCATGAATCTTGTCGCATAAACAACTTTCAATTTAAACTTGCATTATCTTGCAACCAAATACAGTAGTATAGTGGAAGTTGCTTTAAATAAAATAGGAGTATATGATTAATGTATATACACTTAACATCCCCTGGAAACTAAAGTAGACAGACATCTATCCTATTCCTATCCTTGTAGAAAGTAGGTTGGTAATGGTTATCATGTCCGCATCCACACACTACACAGGTATGAGTAATCTCATTCATCTTATCTTAATCTTATAATAATAACAACCACTAAATAGAACAAGATGACATTGACTGGTTGGTTGCCCTTGACTGATCCTTTTTATCAGCACAGGCATATATCTCAAACACACCTAGTGATCGCCTTTAATCCATCACCATCAGGACAAGGAAAGCCCTGCAAAACCACATAGACATCCATTTAATTATTGCCTTCAAATAAAGTCTAGGTTCTAGAAAGAATTATTTCATTGGCCAATTTATTTAAGTTTTCTACATATATAATATCATATTTTACTTGATTAAAAAATAATAAGTTTCTGAAAAAAAATTAAACCAAACAGTTCTTTATTTTGAGATTTTGACTTTGCTTATTGAAATCACATATAATCTTGGTATATGTATTATACATCCATATATTCAAATTTAATAAGATTTTTTTCATCAAAAAATAATAAACAACCAGACCCCTGAGAGGCTGAGACTGAGAGAAGATAGTATATAATAAGATTTTCAATAATCTTCAACCACAAATGATGTTAGCAGCTATAAATTATATGTTGTCCCTATCTTACAGCCTCAAAAGTCAAAATTTGGCTTGATTGAAGAGCTGCAATTTTTGGGCAGCAGTTAGGAAACGTAAAAAACTATTTTGCTGGTAAACCAAACTAGTCCATAACATTCCATCTGAGGAAAAAGGAAAAGCAATCTTTCATAGTTTCCAACCATATTTTAAGGAAAAAGGAATTATCTGGATGTTAGCTTACATCATAAACATACTTGCCACAATTTTCAGATTTTATTATTGTATCCATTACAAGAATACAAACACACAAGTTCTAGAGTTTTGGAAATACCTCTTTTAACTGATTGAGTGAAGAAGCCGTTTATCTCAAGTTGAATAAAATACAAAGGGAACTGCAGAGAAGGGAAAGGAAATATTCATAACTGGCAATGCTTAATACAGAATTAAGAAAGCAAAAAAAAAAATATTCACATCTTGCTGGCAGCATACAACAAGATAAAAGAAGAGAAGTCCAGCTAGCTGAAAGTACTCCCTCAATCATGCAAATGCAACCAACGGAAAATATTAAAAAAATAAAAAAATAAAAAAATAAAAAGTTCTCCACAGATTGAATGATTGATTGTTTTCAAAACCATAATGGATAAATTTTGATACTAATGCTAATTACATTAGTATTTCCAAAACAATGGTATTCTTTACGATTTGAATATCCTCATTGAGTTTCTTTTTCCCCAGGGTAAATTAATCATATATACGGGAAAATATTGATATCATAAAAATTTTAATAATGGGAATAAAGCTTCACGGAAAGTGCCCCTCCTTTACTTTGAATTGTTAATAAGAATATGAGAATAAAGCTGAAAAAAGCACAAATCGTAAGACATTTCTGGCTATTAAGAATCTTTCAAGAGCAGAAAACTGAAACCTTACCAAGGAGAAAAATGATCATCATTAGAGCAATTGTAACTTTAAGAGAACGACCATGTCGCAAACGCAATGGACTTTGAAACTGTCTCTGGCATAAACCAATGCGACCAAAAATCTGCAGAGCACGAAAACTTGTAAGCATCTCGTTGCAATGTACAATATTTGTCAGAACACATTTCATAAATGGTGACCATAAGCAAAGTAGAAGGAAAAAAAAAGTTCATATCTTCGTTTGCATCTCTCTCAAAATTTATTCATTGATCTTACCTGATTGAACATATGAACTGTTCGCATGGCCTGAGGATATTCTTCAAATTTTTGTTTCCAGAAGAGAGGTTTGAATCCTTTCTCTTTAGGGGTGGCATCAACAGTCCGTGAAGGTTTATTTCTCTGCTCATCTTCATCAGAAACAACAATTCTTAAAGCAGCATAATTTGGTGGAGGACTCCATGTCTTCCTTGTACTAGTCGTCACATCTGTTTGAGAAACTACATCATCACTATTTCTAGAAATGTCTTCCGCTTTTATTTCTATTGCATACTCTCTGTCCTTGTTAAAAGCAACGGCATCCGTAGAAGCCTTTTCATTAGTAGAACCATCCCAACTGTAAAAAGCATTTACATTTACAATTTTATCTTCTTTGCAGACTTGTTTCTCCAGAATTGAGGTTTTCGTCGAAGGAGAAACATCCACACAATCATCTCTAGTGTTTTGCACGGTCTCACATGTTCCAGATAGAAATGCAGCAAAATCATCTCGCTCTTCTTCGTCCAGATTCACCCACCGAAGGGGTTGCTTCCCTTCCTCAATATTAGATTCCCTCAGAGCTGCTTCAACCTCGGAAATTTGACTTTCAATGGCAGAAATAAACTGTCTGTGCCTAGTGGCTCTATTTTCATCACCAAGGTGTCGGTAGCTTAGTCTGACAGCTTTCTCTAATTCTTCCAACTATTACACAGCGTTCAAAACCAAAAATTAACAACGAAAAATTGAATGCTAAAATGAGGAACAAAAGAGTTAACTTATCTAAGAATCTACATTATGAAAACTTAAAAGACATTTGGGCGAAAAGTCAAAATTTATATTATAAAGGAGTATATTCTAACTTCCATTTCCATACCTGCCATTTAGCAGTACCTAAAGCAGTTTGAAGTTCCCTGCTTAATTCCTTTAATTCCGCAGAATTCGATCTTTCTCGCCTCTCTCTTAACCATGCCCGATATGCCGATTCCATTCTGGATATGTATAAAACAATAAATGAAATTATTGTAAGACATAAACTTAACTCTTTAAGTATGAACAGGCACTGAAGACATGATCATTCTACCTTCTAAATACACAACTACTCAAGCAATATAATTACTCCTTTCATAGTTCAAAATCATTAAAAGTGTGAACTCACCAATAGTTCAAAATCTTGAAATAAGGGATATAAGTAACATAATTTAAATTTCATAGTT
Organism: Trifolium repens; assembly: GCA_030408175.1. Classification (NCBI taxonomy): domain Eukaryota; kingdom Viridiplantae; phylum Streptophyta; class Magnoliopsida; order Fabales; family Fabaceae; genus Trifolium; species Trifolium repens. The sequence goes on from CP125851.1 coordinate 54,999,384, forward strand.
CTTTTTCCTCCTTTCTATTATTCCATTCAACTACACAAAAAATCAATTTGCATACACTAAGAAAAAATTACTACCATAAATACAAATTAAAAAGTTGAAAAAATGAAATTTACTACCATTAGTGTTCGTAAAAGCCTGTGATACAGTATCAATTAAATCTAACGGAACAGAATTTAACAAGAAATTGATCAAATTTTGTAACTGAAATTAATCGAAAAAGAGGAATATCGAAACGTACATATCAGCGGATTCCTGAACCTCCTCGGCAGCAGAGAAGAAAGCATCTTTTCGCCATAGATCGAAGCTATTAGCTACCAACATATTCAAAACCTAAAAGGAAAAATAACAAAAAGAAAAGAAACTTCGAATTTGTTCCAAGATGAAAGGAATCTCGCAAACGAAGCAAGAACAACAACGAGAGAGTAGAGTTACTTAGGTGTATATGTTCATGAATTTCTTCTTTCTCTCTCTCTCTTCTCTTTAGCGAAACAAAGCAAAAAAAGAAAGAAGAGAGAGAAAGAAACTTCAGAGAGAGACGTTTAAGCGAACCCTTTTCTCTTCTCTTATGCAACTGAGTTCTCTTTTTTTCGGTTGGGTTATAATAACCTGAGGTACTTTTCACAATGTCTAAAATACTCCAAACATAAGTTATTTGACACGTGTTGAGTTTGAGCTTGAGATGTGAGATGTTTGGTTTTGATTGGAGGGTGTATGGTGAGGATTATGTGGAGGTTTGTAGAGGAGTGGAAAGTGGATGTAGAATTATGATGGTGAGGGAAGAGAAGAGAAGCGTCGGCGGTTGGAGAAAGAAAAGGACAAGAAGAGGGATGCCAGTGCGTTTATGGTTGTTGCCTCATTCATTGGTTTATCAAACTATTTCTAATTTCTAATGCTTTTTTTTTTGGGGCCTTTATTCCAATTACTGTTGTATTATTATGTTTTATTATTTCTAAATACTATACTATACTACTACTATATTGTTACCAAATATATTCTTCTTACTGGCTATTTCCACACATGATTTGTCTAGTGTGATAATGCCATTGTTGTTTTCTAACGACAAAGTAATATATTAATTGTGTATTTTTTTTCTGCATAGCACAATGGTAGAAACATTGTAAAATGTAGAGAAAAAATTTCACTTATTCAGCGTAAGAGAATGAAATCATCATAATCACTAAATTATATAATAAAAATAAATTAATATATTAGTGTTCTGCATACACCAAAATAGTCTCACATCGCTTGATACTCGAGGCAAATGATAGTTTATATACAACACCCACATTTTTTTTTTTTTTTTTTACAAAATAACAACTTTATTTAACACAGAGAGGCAGAGAACGCCTTAATCTCATTTTGAACAAGGGTTACAATGTGGGGGGGGTAATTATCATCCCAGGTCCTATTGGGTTCTATCTCGGCCCATTTGGCCATTTGATGAGCTGCTTCGTTACCCGTTCTTCTAACCCACTGAATGGACATAGTGTTAGGGTTTGCTCTGATGTACTCTCCACTTCTTCGCACAATCTGACCCCAATATCTCCTAGGGTAAATAGTCTCATATCGCTTGATACTCGAGGCAAATGATAGTTTATATACAACACCCACATCTTTTTTTTTTTTTTTGACAAAATAACAACTTTATTTAACACAGAGAGGCAGAGAACGCCTTAATCTCATTTTGAACAAGGGTTACAAGGTAATTATCATCCCAGGTCCTATTGGGTTCTATCTCAGCCCATTTGGCCATTTGATGAGCTGCTTCGTTACCCATTCTTCTAACCCACTAAATGGACATAGTGTTAGGGTTTGCTCTGATGTACTCTCCACTTCTTCGCACAATCTGACCCCAATATCTCCTAGGGTAGTGATTCCCCTGAGCTGCTTTCACCACCTCGCTATTATCCATTTCGATAATGATTCTCCGATCTTTGTACAGCGTTGAAAACTCAATCGCCTCATCAAGCCCTAACGCTTTAACTTCGATAGCATCGCCAACCCCGTAAACAAACTTAGTCCTAGCTCCAACTAGCTTTCCGTCCTCCATCCTTAGAATCAAGCCCAAAGCCCAACGGCCATCACCGGCGAGCCGGTGAGCATCCACGTTAAGCTTCAAGCTGTTCTGTGGCGGAGGTTTCCAGCTCTCATTGTTGTTACTACGATTTCGGTTAGTCCGGTGGGTTGAGGTAGCAGAGGTTTGAGTAGGCTGCTGTTGTTTTTTGTACTCTGCAAGACTCTCCAAGGCGTTTGTCATGGCCTCCATAACAGGTATGCTCTTATTTTGGAATATTAATAGATTTCTTGCTTTCCAGATATGATAGCAAATAGCACATACGATTTCTATGCTCTGACTCGTGCCATTGTTGATTCGATCCTCTAACCAATCGCTAAAACTCTGGTTAGGATTTACAAACCTTACCGTAAGAGGTGAAGCGAACCAAATTTGCTGAGCCCAAATACACTTGCTAAACACATGATCCTGATCTTCTGTACCGTCTTTACATTTGTAGCATAGGGGGTAACAATTTATACCTCTTTTCCTAAGGTTATGCGTTACAGGTAGGGCGTTGTTTAGGATGCGCCAAATAAGGGAGCTGTGCTTTGGGGGTATCTTCATTTTCCAAAGTTTCTGCCAAGTAGGGTTGGGTTTGTTAGTGTAGCTAGTTGAGGGGTTATTATTGTCTTCATTCCAATCCTTTATAGCTTGATATCCGGATTTGACCGTATATTCCCCATCTCTAGATCTAGGCCAAGTGAAGACATCATCTCTAGATATATTCATAATGGGTATTTGGAGAATTTGTTCTGCTTCAAAGGGTAGGAAGGTGTTATTAACTAGCTGCCTGTTCCACCATCTAGTCTCAGGTATCATAAGCTCTTTGACCCATTGATAGGTAGAATCACCTTTGGGGGTCCAAACTTTGTGCCCCTGCTGTCTGGGAAGCCAACAATCATTCCAAATGCTAATACTTCCACCATTACCAATATTCCATAGCCCACCCTTCCTAAGAACCCAGCTGGCCTTTTGAATGCTGTACCAAGTGTAACTTGTTTGCCTGTTTTCAGTGTTGGCCCTTAGGAAACTTGTTTTGGGGTGATATTTCGCTTTTAGAATCTGGGCCATTAAGGAGTTTGGCTGGGTAATGCACCTCCAACCTTGCTTAGCTAACAAGGCCTCATTGAATGCTCTAAGCTCCCTGAACCCAAGTCCTCCATGTTTCTTGTGTTTACATATGGTGCTCCACTTGACCCAATGAATTTTTCTATTTTCATCATTACTACCCCACCAAAAGTTACAGATAAGGCTTTTCAGATGGTTACAGAGTTCTTTTGGGAGAAGAAAGCAACTCATGACATAGGTAGGTATGGCCTGGGCCACAACTTTGATAAGGGTACTCCTTCCTGCAAAAGATAGAACACCCACATCTTTCAAACTAACCGAGACGCCTTTTCTACAAAGGACAAAACCGTGACGCGTTAACCCCAAAGCGGACAATCTATCGGAGATGTGGACTTGAGGTCGGATCTGAACAGTGGCGCCGTCTGTGGGAATCGACTCCCTTCAGCCCCTTAGCCTCGACTGGGGGGCTTCTATTCCCACATCGCTTGGTACTCGAGGCAAAGAGTAGTTTATATACAACACCCACACCTTTCAAACCAACCGAGACGCCTTTTCTACAAAGGACAAAACCGTGACGGGTTAACCCCAAAGCGGACAATCTCTCGGAGATGTGGACTTAAGCAACAATTAGTTTGATGCAAAATATAATACAGTATATACTCTCCTTTTTTTTTTACCAAAATATAAGTATATAATTAAACGTAGTATTGGTCTCTTATTTTGATAAAACTCTAATTTTTTATTAGCAAAACCAATTATAATTTGGGACAGAGTGAGTATTGTATAATTTTGAAAAATATAGTTTATACCATTTCTTATTTTGAAAAACAAACGAACACCTCGTTAATCTATTTTGAATAGCAAAATCAATTATCTTAAAAATATCATTCTTAAATCTATAAGCCACAAATTACTATGCATAACATTTTAAACTTTTTACATAAAACTCATGGATTTTGGTGCTAGAAAATTGAAAGTATCAAATGCAAATTATATAAAACCATGTTAATTGTCAAAACATATTTTCTCATGTTGAACTATAATTTGTCCAAGTTTTATTTTCATCCGCTTTCTTTCCATCAAACCAAATACACTAAAAACCCCACAAGTGACCAAGCCCCGTAAAATCCACGCATTCATGTTTTAGTTATACAATTAAAAATTTTAATAAATAGTTGATAGAATTGAATGTCTTTAAACTGAATTGTTATAATATGATATTATTATTAAAAAAATTATTTCACAATTAACTAAATATATAACAAAATTATCTAAATGTAATCTATTTCAAGCAGGGTAACTACGGTACTAAATTAAGAATGCAGCATAAAACTTGCCACATCATAAAAAAATAGTTTTGGTTTCAATTCCAAAATTTTGGATATTAAGATGACCAAAATAAAAAATATCAAAACCCAAATCCTTTTTAACATAAAATAAAAGATCAAAATTACAATCCCCGAGAATTTAGCTTAAGTGGTAAGGATCAAATTTTATATGCATGAGTTGAAATTCAAATTTTAGCAAATAGACTATTTGAAAGGAAAAAAAAAAAAACCACCCATAAGAAAATCAAAATTGTCATTAAACTTACAATTTTTTTAAGAGATAAATCAAAATAACAGTATTCAACTCAAGACTAACAACTAATATAAGTACTTTTTTTTCCGTAAAACTAATTTATCAGACAATACATCACCATTAAACTCAGTTATTACTTATTAGGGCACCCGTAATCATACCTTTCAAAGGTAAAGCAATGTACATGCTTTTCTGGTTTCTTTAGGAGAATTGTAGGCATTTTAGACGGTGGGTTATACTAAACTAGGACAGTATGTACCCAAAAAAATACTAAACTAGACAGTTGAATACACTTTCCAAAAGAAATACAGTACGTCATTAGAGCTACAGCAAGCAACCGTTTCTTGCTGAAAAAACAATATTCTGGAACCAACCATTTTTCAACCGAAAGAAGACATTCCGAGCTGCACCATTTTTCAACCATTTTGGCCGGGATGCCAAAACTTCATTCTGATTTTTATCATCAATACGGCGTCAGATCAATTAGCCTAGAATGTCCTCAGCCAAACACTTGTGCAGTTCATTCTGCAACATGCTTACTCCAGTTTCACATGAAGTTGAAATGGAATGAGCAATTCGTCTTTGTAGATTTTTAAAATCCACAGCCAATTTTTCATCCCAATTGTAGTTTTCGCTGAGAAGCACAAAAATATCATGTCATCAGAAGAAACATCATGATTTATGTCAGAAAATAATTGATTAATACCCTGTTTGGGTAACAACTAAACACAAGTTAGTTTCATTAGAGTCTACTAAAATCAACTGGTGCAATAACTTGGTTGTTTGGATAAAGTTTGGCGGATAAGTGACAAGAATTGATTTTAAGATAAGTAAAATGTTAGCGTTTATGAGTAGAATTAATTCTGATGAGATTCATTTTTTTATTTTTACACCTCAAAAGTGAGGATCCAAACAAGATTTTTCTAAAAACACTTTTAAAACATTATTATCGAATACAAATCAATTCTTTTATCCTCTTTTTAAAATCATCAATTATATTAAAATCTAAAGCAAGATGGACTCTAAGGCCTTCACCTGTTATCAAGATCGATATCACCCATATTGTCCATCATGTCATCAAAGATGTCTTTAAGATCTCCAAGTACTTCTAGCTCATTTTCCAAGTTTCCTTGCAACTGTGTAAGAAAAATATTTGTAGATTAAAATGTGAGTATAGTAATAATTAAACTAAGTAAAAAAATGTAACATTTAAACTACAATATGGATTTTGCCTAAAATGTGTTCAAGTATGCATTTAAGGGCTTTTCAGTTAATAATTTCTTTCTCTGCAGAAGAAGGTCAAACAAATAAAACTATGCAATGCATAGAAAACTCAGATTGAACACAGTAGAGTGAAAACTTTAGGTAAATTTCATAACAGCAGAATGCAGATGATACATAAAATATAGAAGTTCGAGAACAAATTAAGATTGGAGGGAGAAAGAACAGTACGACAATCTTTGTTTTCAGCACGGGACTTCGAGATCTCCGAAGGTGATTCAATAATGGAGAGGGAAGGCCATAATAGAATATGCTGTGATTGTTGGAGAGCCAAGTACCACGCACCATGTGAGTCGCCCAATTGGACACAGGTTTATCCTCGTTAGAATCAATATCTGAACTATCAATGTCTGCAAATAACAATTAGGATATATATTTGACAGACAGCACCAGCTCAGCAAAGTTACAAAAAAGACCCATTAAATTCGTCAAGGATGTTGCTTGAGAATTGAGATGCATGTGGATAGATAGGAATAGGGCAATAATATTACCTAAAGGAATGACATCATACGGGTTGTCTCCTTGAGGTAAGAAACCATAAAATGTAATAAAATGAGAGCTGGAGAAGTTCCCGTAACTTAAGCAGCATTCTTCTCCAGATCTGCATGGTCTTGATAGACCAAATTTCAATGAATTTGTTGAAGAATCTACTTTGCCATAGTGCATAATATGTGGGCACAGCTGTTGTCAGAAACCAAAAGTGAATAAGAAAGAAAAAAAACATATAGAGGTCCCAAACATTGTATCGTTACGTTGCAAATTCTCAGGCAACTCGCGGACAAGAAAAATAATGTGTACAATCAACAATATTATAAGCCGGAAAAATTATCTTTTGGTAATATAAACCACGCAATTCACAAGCATGTAAACAATTGAAAAACATCACCGCTTGATATCACAAAACAGCTCACTTCAGTACAGAAATTATCAAACAGTTCCTAAATTTCATCGGCCATGGGTGACATCAACTTGCATTAATGATCTAAGATCTAAATATGCAGAAAACCAGGTAATGTCAACCCAGTCCCAGAAGAATATGTTATTCATGAAAAGGTAATTAACAGACATTATTTTGAAATTCTATATTTTAGCTTCCCTGTTGGAAGTGATAATAAATACACTATTCATAAACACTTTTACCTAAATGTTCAAAATGAAAGACAGAGGGGGAGAGAGAGAGAGAGAGAGAGAGAGAGAGAGAGAGAGAGAGTGAGCGAGAGAATTTATATACAACAATAACGATATTGGTGCAAAAAGGATAATTTACGTACTGAATGATTAAGAAAACCAGCAAGAGGGATCAAACATGTCCTCAGTTCTCCATCTGAAAACATTATCTTCATGCTATTGGAATACCAAAGTTCACAAGCCCATAAAAATTTCTCCCACGTGTACATCTCTGGAGGAAATATATCAGGAAAGCCATTGCACAGAGCAGGAAACAACTCATCATACTGAGCATGCAGGTGCTGCCACAAAAAACAAAGAGCACGTAAATATCATTTGTTAATAGACTTGAGTGTAACACATTATCCTCTCTCTCTAATAAGGTAAGTGAAATTTATCAAAATAAAGGACCACCTTTGTAATTTAAGAATGTCTATGGAAACAGGTGTAAATTACCTTATCTATTACACTAAATAATTTTTCCAAGAACAACAATAAGCTTTTTGGCAGATTTAAAATTTGCATAATAGTTCAGATTAGATTAATGACTTTGAGACATGTCACCCAAGCATATGATCGAAAGACATTGAAGGAGACTGATTATTTTGCAAATGATGGAATTCGGTAACAGCAATAAGAGTCAAGCCGCAGGGAAGACCCTTAACCACACATAATTTAAACAAGCTATATGCATCAGTGACACATAGTTTTTAAACTTTTTAAATTCATAGTTATCAGGGGGAGGTACACATTGTGTTGGGATAAATAAAGGATAAAGGGGGATCAGAGTAGTTGGGATTACTTAGGGTAGATGGTTAGTTGGAACCGATTTGATAGCTCGTGGGTGAAAGGGGAAAGGAAATCCATAGAGACTTTTCATGCATTCCATACAATAGTTCTCTCTCTCTCTCTCTCTCTCTCTCTCTCTCTCTCTCTCTCTCCATTGTTGCTATCAATTTTCCATTTCAATCTCTCCAGGCTCCTAACACATTGCCACTTAACATTAACAAGATCAATAACCTAAATACCAAATAAACTAATTAGTGAAGTTTAATATGTTTACTACATCACAAAGAAAGGCAGAACCTTCAATCTAAAAACAATAAAAAGGTCAGAACCTGGACAAAACTTACCTGTCTTGCTTGCATTATTTCTTCAAACAGCAAAGTTCCATCTAATATTGTAATTGCTTCAATCCCAAAACTCAATCCTGCAAATTAAGTATCATAGATATTTTTAAGACACATGAAAGAATATAACAAAGGTCACAATGGATAGTGATTCATACAAATATGCTATATACCTTAATGTTACACCATTCTTTACCTCGGCCTATCTAATTAGTCTAGATACTTCGTTAACCTTGCGCTTGATATATCATTTCGTGCACTCGATGGTTGCAATACAGTCGGACATATATTTCAGAACACGCCAGGAGATAATAAACAAATAGTTCATTAACGTCATTCAATAAGAATGAGCTTATTAATAACTACAATTCGAGTATAATAAGAGGAAGAGCAAATCAAACCATCAGATCTCTCCAAGAAAGACTAGCTAATAGACACATATCATCTGATGTACAAATCTTAACCTCACCATATGCTTGTACATATGTCCAATGTTCAATTATCACATATAATTGTATAATTTCCATAGTTAAAACATACATTATCAAACAACCACGACCCCTTTTTTTGACATGTTAATACTGATCCTTTATTCTTGATAGAATTTCCATTAGAAATAAGGTAGAAGCAAGTTAGATACTTAAAACCCCAAAAGACTTGCAATATCGGTGATTTGTATAAAATTTATATATGCATGTGCCTAAAACATGTCGTAGTCAAGTAAGCTAACCTGTATTAAATTTTTCTGGAAGTGTGTCAAAGTAACTTTTGAATTTTGAATCACAGTTGTACTTCTCTTTCATACTCCATAATAGCAATATTGTCTCAGATGATATGCCATCAACCTCTTTTAAGACACGATACTGAATTGGATAAGGACAATTATCAGTTATTGAGAACACAATGGAGTGAACATGTGATATTTGTCCTTTTAAATTTATTTTAAGAAGTAATTTTGTTTAGGACATATATGTACGTATATCTTATTCATTCTAAACCAAAGGGGCCAATATTCAATTATGCTGTAATCCATCCCAATCAACAAAGAAAGAGGGGTTGTTCCTATTTGGTAAGGATGGACATTTTAACTTGCATCCTATGTGACATTTATAAATTGTAGTGTTAAATATATTTTTAGTCCCTATAAAATCACGAACTTTCAACTTTAGTCCCTATTAAATTTTAATGATAATTTTAGTCCTCATAATATTTCAGCTTGTAGGAATAGTCCTTTAAAAACTCTTCACAAAAAATGGATACTTTTAGTCTTCAAAATAGTCCCTATAAAATGAAAATAGGGAGTAAAAGTGTATAGCACCAGTATAAAAAAGGTATATGTGTTCAAATCAATTCAGAAAAAATATAGCATCATTTTAAATAAAATACTTTCTCTTTTTGAAAAAGGGCACATACCATTTCAGTTTCAAGCACAAGCTCCTCAGAAATGATAATGGACACAGGAATTTCTAAAGCAATATCTCCAACTTTTAGATCTTTCTCTGCTATAGTTCCCCGGCCTGCTCCTTCAACATCTGTGAAGATTAAGGGGAGAAGAAATCTGTATTACACATCTTAAAGATAATTCCTGTGCAAAGGAAAGAAAAGAAAAAGGTTCTCAAATGAGAAAGCACTTGAAACACATATAAAATTAAATGAACCTTACAAGCTATCTTTAATTGTGTCTTTACACCATGGCTTTTACCCCACTCGATCAGGTGTTCTTCTTTCTCACAACTGTGGTACTTTTCAAGTACTCCCTTCAGATTATTTTGGTCCCCAAAAGCAGAAATTAAATCAAGAATCGTTTGCCGTAACCCTTGCAGGATATTTGTATGGGAATGTTGACAGCTAGAAAGTAATTTGTCTGTGAGCAAAACAATTGAATTGAGAGCCTCCAACTCATTCCTGGGGCTGTAAAACTCCACTGAGGCATCGTCTTCAGCAAAATATAGTTCCAGCTGAAGCGCAGTAAATCAGTTAACTCATGAGTACTTGATGTCCCAAAAGAGGTAGAGTGCAATGCATTTCAGTTTTCTACTTGTTGAATAGATAAGAAAGATACTTCAATTACATATTATTTGAATAGTAAAGATTTTTTTAACAAGATGTGTTGGGAATCCAAAGAAGACTACCACAACCCTCTAACTACAGTTTCTCCTTAGGGTGACATTGAGTATCTGTGTATGTCAGAGAGAAGAAAAGTAACCTCATTTAATTGTATGATCCTTGCAATCGGAAGTAAGATCTTTACAGCATCATTCATCCAATGAGGTCCTGAGGAGCACCTAAGATATATCCGTTCCTTGGGACCAAACCCCTTACATTGTAGTAATTTCTGATAAAACAATCCAGATTTGTCATTACAGTAGAAATGGCATGGGACTCAGTTCAATAAAATCATAAGCAGTTAAGAAAATCCCCAATAGAGATAAACCAGAGACAGATATTTGCAGAGCTTAGTCATTGTGAGATTATATTGCCTTGAATAACATTGGAGTACTGCTCTATGCCCTTCAGTTTTTTTCATATTTGAAACATCTTAATTTGAAACAATTGCAAAAACTATTTGCTGCAAACATATTTTATTGAATCATTCATACCACACTTTCATCATTTTTTACTGATTAAAGAAATTTTATAACAAACACAAATTGGCTATAAACTATAAAGATTAGAAACAAAAACAATATTTAAAAAAAAAAAAAACTCAACTATCTTATATTTACCTTCTTTTCATCAAAAAAAGGATCATTTTCAGACAACTGAAGAACAATTGAGCACTCTTCATCCATGACTGCACCTGCAGTCAACAGTTTGTAGTCAAACAGTAATCACAAGTCAATAATATAACCATTAATAATAATTCTTAATACCAGAGAATTTATCATTACCAACAGCTACAATACAAAATCAGTAATATCAAAGTATGAAAAAAAATCATATCTCAATCAAATGTATTTCCGTTAATTTGTATACTATATCATGTGCAAACCCTAGACAATGGCATTCTAGCACGTAATTTAAACAATCACAGAGAATTGAATATAGAGCATGAATTGAATATCTCAAATTCAGATTTGCGAGAAGCAAAGTACAAATTGAATTTCCGATATCGTTTTGAACAGTGTACTAATTCGAAACATACAATATAATAAAATTACGCATTTTCTTCGATCGTTTGGATTTTCTGAGCAGGAAAAAACGAACACGAAATGAGATTAGAATTGAAGAAAAGGAAAGTACCACAACAGAGTAAGCTTGAGAAGAAGTTGCGATTGGTTCAGAGAAGCTCCGAATCGAGAAGAAGAGAGCAAAGTTCACTTCGTCGTGTTCTATAATCTCTCAGCTGAAGCCGCCAGTGAAGTGATTAAGAACGAATTTGAGCGGCAAAAAAGGTTATGTAGCTTATTCGCAGTGGCGGAGCTAGTTTGATTTCCTTGGGGGGGCCGTGTTTGTAAAAAAAAATTGATAGAAGGATATGTTAAAAAAATTGATAGAAGGATATGTTTATAATTTCAATATATATTTTTTCACAATAATATACATTTTGCAATATTATAGTATTTTTTTGACAAAATAGTGATAATATAAGCTAAAATGTGACAATAGGGGATCGAACCCGCATCCCCCATGCAGCAGGCGAATGCTTAACCACTAGGCTGCATCATTCAATTGGTTTAATAATGCAAAGTATAATATATATAATAATCTCTTAAACAAAAAATATGTAATTGTACCTATAAAAGTTGAAATTTATGAATCTTGGGGCGGGCCATGGTGCTACTCAGCCCATGAGTAGCTCCGCCCCTGCTTATTCACCTCTCTATGCAATGCGGTACAAGTTTTGGAAAATGGCTATATAGGCCACCTATATTACTCTCATACCCCTCTTCGTAACCAATGCTCTTGGTAAGACATTCGTATTATAGTAGGCAACAAATTTCGTCACCTAAAAACCGAAATTATGTTAAAACATAGTAGGCTTGCATTGTCGCGCACATCTGAACACAAAATACACAATTTCGTCTCGTAGTTACCGCAACGCCGATTTTTTGAAATTTTGTCACCTAGGATATTAAATTGTGGATTTTGTCACCTAGGATACGAAATTATGCTGAAACATAATAGGTCTGCATTGTCGTGTATATTTAGGCACAAAACACACAATTTCGTTCTGTAGTTACCGAAACACCCATTTTTTGAAATTTTGTCACCTAGAAGACGAAATTGTGGATTGTCACCTAGGATACGAAATTTTAGTTTTCTGAAATTTCGTTTCTTAGAAACTAAAGTATCCTGGGTGCAAAAGTGGGGGTATGCAACGTATGTTGGGATTTTGGGGGGGCCTGAAGCATCAAGGGAGGCCTAAATAGCAATTTTCCAAGTTTTGGATGGACATTATATGTTCATGGGCTGATGGGCCTTTTAAGTTTGACCAAGTTTTGTTCTAGGTTGATACTACATACACTTTGTACTGTTTACATTCCTTTGCCGACCAAAAGATATTGCTTCTCGTTCTCGGTTTCAATATCTCTTTCTCCATTTTATTTTTTCTCATTTCCAATACTAATATAATTTTGTTTTGTTATCAACTTAATAGATGAGGAATTTGAAATTGTTGCAGGCCAAGAAACCCTAGTCCCGAATATAGCATATGACATTTGTTTTTCCACTCATCAAAAGATGTGTTGTGCATGGTGCCCATTGTCTGGGGGTCAAAATATTGGAAATCCTCATAAAATTTGGATTAGGTTTTTACAGAATTCAAAGAGGAATAGTTGTATGTTAAGTTTTTTGAAGCAAATAAACTTGGTGCATTTCATTCAACACCAAAGATTCAATACAAAGAGGAATAACATCAAATAACCATTTGTGTCAATGAAATTAATGTTGACCTACATTTCTTGCCTTCAACACAATATTCTTTCTCGCAATAATGCGATATATGTGGCTGTCATTGAATGTTCGATTGAATAATACGATTCTTTCAAAAGAATAAAATAAAAAATCCAGCAAGACAAACTCAATGCCAAAAACAAGTAGTATTATTTCAAAGCAATGGTAAGCCAATAAGCTTGCGAGGATAATTGATAATGTAAAGTTCAATGTGTGTGGATTTGGCTAATCTAATCAAGTTTTTAACAAAACTTATTTGATAAGCTCAAAGCAGAGCAGTAACACAACTCATCTTTTACTTGAGCAGCATTTATCTTGAACCCCCGTAAGTACGCATAGTCCTCATAGTGCGAGAATTTGTATGAGTTCGCTGTCCCCGACAGGGTAAACCATCGGCGTGCCTGATCCCTCTGTAGCATTGAATACCCACCAACCTTACCACATCTCTCTCAACTAACTTTTTCTGAAGAAAAAAAACAACAAACCAAACCAATCACACACTTATACATTATATTATGGAACAAAACAGAGAAGGTGCAAAATCAAAAGGTAAAGAAGATGAGAGTACCAAATCATTTCCAATCAAGTACTTGGATAGCAATTCACGAAGAGAATATAGTTCTCTTTTGCTTAGGTCTTTCACATATTTGTTTTCAACTCCAAGCTCACACACAATGTGATGAGCTTTTGCACGGCCAATCCCGTGGATATGCTGAAGAGCATACGAAAGATGCTTGCTATCTGGAATCTCACCTCCAAGACCACCTCCAATGTTTATATTTCGTACTTGCACACCGCCACGAAGCTGTACAAAACCAAATCGGTGCAATTAGCTTTGTGGCGTAGAGCACGACAAAAGACAAAAATCCTTAAGTTGAAGCTAAGAAAGAAACAAAACCTACACTATACAAAATCGTAAAAACACAATTGCGTCAGAACAATCTAAAATGAAAAAGGACAGCAGTCATAAACTCACTGATAGGTTTTGACGCAGGCAGACAGCAACATTAGAAACAATTCTGCCAAAACCAAACATCTTGGAGCTGGAGGATTTGGAGGTGCACAAAAACCTAAGAATCAATCATGTTTTTGAAATAAAATAAAAAGATACTAAAAGAAGCAATTTTGCATTGAGATCATTAAAGTTTTGACTTTTAAAAAGTTAAATGCACTTTTTCCAACAATATATTTCTACTTTTGCTATCTTAACTAGTGCCCCGGGGGCACTAGTTAGCATTTGCCAAATAAAAATTTATTTAATCCCATGCCATACTATAAAGTATTAAAATTGATTTACAAGGCTATAATATTTTTGCTAATTTTCTTTGAAGGGATTGTTCTAACCATAAAACTAGAGATCAAGTTTGTTCACAAATTACCTATAATAATTTCAATTGAATTTTAGCATGCCACATTGCCATTGGCATTAAGAAGATTGAAAATCTATGAAAACTATAATAACTAATCAAAATTATCATAGTCTAGCATCATTCTAAACAAAGAGGACAATAAACTATAATAACTTTGGATTGTAAAATCCAACGAAAATTGGAGAATAAAGAAATTGTGAACAATTTTCACCATAATGGAGCTAGTCTTACAGTTAAATTTTCTGTTTTCATCTCAAAAGGAGCTAGACTGCAGCCATCTGCATAGTTCTTTCCATAATTTTGTGAGATTGTAACACTGTAACAGAGACATATATCTCTGAGATAGCCAGAATTCAATATCAATATTATTCAGGTTGACCCTTCCAATTTCTGGTACCTATCAAATTCGAATAGCCAATATTTTCACCATGTAAGGTCCATAATCTAATGATCTAATGAAAATGAAACTCACTTTCTCTCAGCCTCACCACTCTTCATTTTGCCTTTGTATCATAGAGATATAAACAAACAAGTCCATAGTCTAATGAAAGATATAAGTTCTAAACCTAAAACACGCTAACATTTTCAAAATCATATTAAAAATCTGATAATACCTAACTCTAAACTAACAAGTAATTTCCAGTAATTTCAATCTATATTGTAAATCACGCAGCTTGTTTCAGCTCGGAATCGCAGTTGAGCTATGCTCTGTTGCGACGCATTTCGCTGGTGCGGTGGCTTTTGTAGCACCAAATCGCACGCGTACAAGGGAAGAGAAATGAAAATCCGAAAGAATATATTATATATATATGTATGATGAAGAAGATGAAGGAAAACCTGGATTTCCTTGCGGTGTTACTTTTTACTACGACAATCAAGTCTGCCTTCGTTTTCCGGCCAGCTTTGATCTCAGTGCGACTCTAAGTTGATGGAGCTGATCAGTTTTGTTTTATAACTCAGTTGGGCTTAAAAAATATAGAGAAGAAAAATTCTCTTCCCACCCCCTCCCCATTTCCATTTTTGCCCGCTCAATTTTTTTTTTCATACCACAGTTGAATCTGGTTCGAGGGTCAGTTATGACATCAAATGGTTTCAGTCATCTCCCGATTGCAGTTGCGGGGGATCGAACTGTGGTCCTCCCTATCAAATTCAGTATCAATCACTTGGTTGAATATTATTTGTAATGGCAAAAAATAAATAAATAGTGGATCGGTAAAAATTTCTAAAAGTTTGAATGACTTAAGATTTTACACCCCCATATGACCTTGTGACAAATTTTAAATTTTTTAGCTATAACGAACAACTCTTTCATAGAAAACCAGACAAGAAATACATTCAATAGGAATTTACATTAGATTGCAACATTATGTAATGAGTCCTCAAGAGGGTAAGGTTCTAGAAGCTGGTGAATCATCAAAGAGGGGTCCACAAGATGTGATTACAAAGAATTCTGTTAGTCGTGGGGTAGAGTTGATGGGACCACGCAAAGGCATGAGAGTGCGCAAAGCAAACACGCGTTTGGAGGAATATGAATATTGAGTTGCTATAAATGATTGTAATAAGGTCATTTGTTAGTTATGCATGAATTGTGAGCTGTTGCTTCTTCTTTTCCAATCTCACTCTCTATCTGTACTTGCTTCATTACTATTTGCAGTTAATAAAATTCCTCTTCCTTCCTTCCATATATTATACTGTTTCATTGGTGCTTTCATCTCACCATGGCTCCAGTTAACGTTGGCACATCCCAAAATGAGACCAAGCGCACCACTGAGGAGATGACGCTGCTTCAGGGAGAGATCTTTGAACGGTTGGAACGATCTGAAGCTGCGAATGCATAGAAGTTTGCTAAGATCTTCACTGCGCTTGATATCCTCATAGATCAAACTCCATCAAAGCAGAACCATGGTGCTGGACTCAACAATCGATCTCCATTTCAGGTGAGGAATGTGAAACTCGAATTTCCTCGTTTTGATGGTAGTAATGTGCATGAATGGATCTTCCGTGCTGAACAATTTTTTGATTATTATGAGACGCCGGATCCGGATCGTTTAACCATTGCATCGGTCCATCTTGATAAAGATGTGGTATCGTGGTTTCAAATGGTGCAACGAACTAATCCATTTCAGTCATGGATTGATTTTACGCGCGCGCTAGAACTCGATTTTGGTCCCTCAATATATGAATGTCCTCGCGCGACGTTGTTCAAGTTAACTCAAACTGGTACAGTGGCTGAATATTACTTGAAATTTACATCGTTAGCTAATCGTGTTTATGGTCTCAGTAACGATGCTATGATTGACTGTTTCATTAGTGGTTTAACTGATGAGATTCGTCGTGATGTGCTCATTCATACTCCTACCTCCATTGTCAAAGCAGTATCGCTGGCCAAATTGTATGAGGAGAAATACACAACCAACACCAAACCACAAAAGACCTTTAACTACTCCACCAACAAACCCTTCACTGCTAAACCAGAAAATTCAACTAGAAATTCGGCCCCCATCCTCAACACACCTCCCACCAGACCCATGAGTCAAATGCAAAAGAATCCAAACATCAAACGCATCTCCCCTGCTGAAATGCAAATCAGAAGAGATAAAGGACTGTGCTATTGGTGTGATGAGAAATTCTCATTTACACACAAATGTCCTAACAGACAGTTGATGTTACTGCAGTATGATGATAATGAGCAGCAACTGTTTGAGGAAAGTCCTGAACCACCAGACTCACCTACAAATAGCCTTGACACCAATCTACCCAACCACCGCCTATCTATGAATGCCATGAAAGGGACCAGCAACATGGGAGTATTAAGATTTGCAGGGTCTATAGAGCACATTGAGGTTCAAATTTTAATAGATGGAGGTAGCTCTGACAATTTTGTCCAGCCAAGAATTGCTAAGTTCCTCAAGTTACCTATTGAACCAGCACCAGTTTTTAAGGTTCTAGTAGGCAATGGTGAGATAATGACTGCTGAAGGGGTCATTAAGCAATTACCAATTGACATTCAGGGTACTAAGTTGGAAGTTCCAGCATTCTTACTACCTGTAGCTGGAGCTGATGTAATTCTGGGTGCATCTTGGTTAGCAACATTGGGACCTCATGTAGCTGACTATGCATCTTTGACCTTGAAATTTTTTTTGAATGGCAAATTTGTCACATTGGTAGGAGAACCTATGGTCAGGCCTGAGCCAGCTCAGTTTAATCACTTAAAAAGATTCTGCAACACTGATGCAATTGCTGAATGTTTTACTGTACACTGGCTCAAAAATCATGAAGCTGCAGACATTTTCAAAGAATTACCCACCAATACTGAGCCAGAAATTGCTATGTTGTTACACAATTATCAGAATGTGTTCAAAACACCTACTGCACTACCTCCTACTAGAGCTCATAATCATGCTATTCCCTTATTGGAAGGTACTAATCCAGTGAAGGTTAAACCATATAGGTATCCTCACAGTCAGAAGACACAGATTGAGCACATGGTGCAGGATATGCTTCAGCAGGGCATTATACAACCTAGTACAAGCCCCTTTTCTTCACCAATTATTTTGGTTAAAAAGAAGGATGGCACATGGAGATTCTGCACTGATTATAGAGCTTTGAATGCTATAACAGTTAAGGATAGTTTTCCAATACCCACAGTGGATGAATTATTGGATGAACTATATGGTGCACAACATTTTTCAAAGCTGGATCTCAGGTCAGGGTACCACCAAATCTTGTTGCGACCAGAGGATAGGTACAAAACAGCATTCATGACACATCAAGGACACTATGAGTGGTTAGTGATGCCTTTTGGACTGACTAATGCCCCAGCCACATTTCAAAGTCTGATGAATACTATTTTCCAAACTGTGTTGAGGAAATATGTCTTGGTATTCTTTGATGACATATTGGTATACAGCAAGACTTGGCAGGAACATTTGAAGCATCTAGCTGCAGTGCTTCAAGTCTTACAAGATCATCAACTGTTTGTCAAGCTATCTAAGTGTTCATTTGGCGTTTCAGAAATTGAGTACTTAGGACATGTGGTCTCTGGTCAAGGTGTGTCCATGGATAGGGAGAAAATTCAAGCTGTATTGGATTGGCCTCCACCTAAGAATATTAAACAATTGAGGGGATTTTTGGGCCTCACTGGATATTACAGAAGATTTATCCAATCCTATGCCAAATTAGCTTCTCCATTAACTGACTTGTTGAAGAAGGAAGCTTATGTTTGGAGTGTTCAGGCAGAGACTGCTTTTCATCAGTTGAAGAGTGCTATTACATCAGCACCAGTGTTAGCACTACCCGATTTTGCAAAACCATTCATTTTGGAAACTGATGCTTCAGGTGTTGGCATTGGAGCAGTTCTACATCAGGAAGGTCATCCCATTGCATATTTCTCTAAGAAATTGGTACCCAGAAATCAGAAAAAGTCTGCTTATTTTAGGGAAATGTTGGCTATTGCTGAAGCCATTGCCAAATTCAGACACTATCTGCTTGGTCATAAGTTTATAATTCGTACAGATCAAAAGAGTCTAAGAAACCTCATGGAGCAAGCTCTCCAGACCCCTGATCAACAAGAATGGCTCCACAGATTCTTGGGGTATGACTTCTCTATTGAATACAAACCAGGGAAGGACAATGTAGCTGCTGATGCTCTCTCCAGAGTAATGACATTAGCTTGGTCTGAGCCACAATATAACTTCTTACATCAAATTCGAGCAACACAGAAGCAAGATCCTGCACTGCTGGAGATTATGAGGAAATGTGCTCAAAACAGTCCACCTGAATCTCATTACACTGTCAAGGATGATTTATTATTGTGGAAGCAGAGAATAGTCATTCCGAATAATGGTGCTTTAATACAGCAAGTGCTTTATGAACTGCATACTTCACCACTAGGGGGTCATGCTGGGATAACAAGAACAATGGCAAGAGTCAAAGCACAATTTTATTGGCCTGATATGAAGACAGACATTGTTGAGTATGTTAAAAAATGTGAAATATGTCAAAAGGCCAAAACCACTAATACATTGCCTGCAGGGTTGCTGCAACCACTGCCAATTCCTTCACAGGTATGGGAGGATGTTGCTATGGACTTCATCACTGGGTTACCTCTATCACATGGTTGTACTGTTATTTTGGTAGTCATTGACAGGTTGACAAAATATGCCCACTTCATTCCTTTGAAAACTGACTATACAAGCAAGATAGTGGCTGAAGCATTCATGCATCACATTGTGAAACTCCATGGTATGCCAAAATCCATCGTTTCTGATAGGGATAAAGTGTTCACCAGTGCTTTTTGGCAACAATTGTTTAAACTGCAGGGCACTAGCTTGGCAATGAGCTCAGCTTATCATCCACAATCAGACGGCCAATCTGAGGTGCTTAATAAGACATTGGAATTATTTCTGAGATGCTTTACATTTAACAATCCAAAGGCATGGTATAAGGCTCTATCTTGGTCTGAGTTTTGGTATAACACTGCCTTTCAGACTAGCATTGGCATGTCTCCATTTAAAGCCTTATATGGCAGAGAACCTCCAACACTGGTGAGATACGAACCCCAAGCAAGTGATCCTCCAACACTTCAAGCGGAGTTGATGGAGAGAGACAAATTAATACAGCAGCTGAAATCTAATTTGGAAAGGGCTCAACAGTATATGAAGAAGCAGGCAGATAAACATAGAACTAATATCAATCTGCAGGTGGGAGATTTGGTATTGGTTAAGCTTCAGCGTTATAGACAACAATCTCTGGCCTTAAGGAAGAATCAGAAATTGGGCATGAGATATTTTGGTCCTTTTGAAATCATAGCTAAGGTGGGTGAAGTTGCTTACAAATTAAAACTGCCAGACCATGCTAAAATCCACCCTGTCTTTCACGTTTCACAACTTAAGCCATTTAAGGGTGTATCTCAGGAACAATCCCTACCGTTACCACTCACAATGTCTGATACAGGGCCTTTGATACAGCCAATATCAGTGTTGGCAGCTAGAACAATTCTCAAAGGTGCTCAGAAGATTCAACAAGTCTTGATTCAATGGGACCAATACCCTGCTGCTGAAGCCACATGGGAGGAGGTGACTGACTTGCAGAGCAAGTATCCTACATTCAACCTTGAGGACAAGGTTGCTTTTAAAGGGGATGGCATTGTAATGAGTCCTC
Organism: Trifolium repens; assembly: GCA_030408175.1. NCBI lineage: Eukaryota > Viridiplantae > Streptophyta > Magnoliopsida > Fabales > Fabaceae > Trifolium > Trifolium repens. The sequence continues at coordinate 55,020,095 of CP125851.1, forward strand.
AAGAGGGTAAGGTTCTAGAAGCTGGTGAATCATCAAAGAGGGGTCCACAAGATGTGATTACAAAGAATTCTGTTAGTCGTAGGGTAGAGTTGATGGGACCACGCAAAGGCATGAGAGTGCGCAAAGCAAACACGCGTTTGGAGGAATATGAATATTGAGTTGCTATAAATGATTGTAATAAGGTCATTTGTTAGTTATGCATGAATTGTGAGCTGTTGCTTCTTCTTTTCCAATCTCACTCTCTATCTGTACTTGCTTCATTACTATTTGCAGTTAATAAAATTCCTCTTCCTTCCTTCCATATATTATACTGTTTCACATTAATATTTCAATACAAATAATTTTATTGAACAATGAATATTATAATGTAAAATAAATTTTTTTAGAAAAATTGATTTGAAACAAAAGTACATAAAATTAAATTTGGATCTCTCTCTCTCTCTCTCCCTCCCTTTTTGGACATCACATAAAAATAAATTTGGATTCTTAACTCGCCCTCTTCCTTCTTGGACATCGTCCTTCTTGGTGTTCTTCTTTCTCGAAATTGTGGTACTTTTCAAGTACTCCCTTGAATTATTTTGGTCCCCAAAATCAGAAATTAAATCAAGGACCGTTTGTCGTAATCCTTGCAAGATATTTGCATGGGAATGTAGAAAACTTTCTTTTTTTAAAAAACAAAAACAAAATTAGCCCACCCAAATTGACACCAGGGAGAATTGAACTTGAGACCTTAAGGAGGAGCACACTCTCAGGTCTCAAGCTAATAGAATCATATCAACCCAAGTGGGTCAGGGAAATGTGGAAAACTAAAAAGTGATTTGTCGGCCAACAAAACAATATTTGAATTGAGAGCCTCCAACTCATTCTTGGGGCTATAAAATTTCACTGCTACATCATCTTCAGCAAAATAGAGTTCCAGCCGAAGCTCAGTAAATCAGTTAACTTGTGAAAACTTGATGTCCCCAAAGAGATAGAGTGCAATGCATTTTTGTTTTCTACTTGTTGAGTAGATATGAAAGATACTTCGATTACATATTATTTGAATAGTAAAGATTTTTTAACAAGATATGTTGGGAATCTAAAGAAGACTGCCACAACCCTCCAGCTACAGTTTCTCCTTAAAGTGATACTGAGTATCTGAGTTTGTCAGAGAGAAGAAAAGCAACCTCATTTAATTTGTATGATCCTTGCAGTCGGAAGTAGGATCTTTACAACATTATTTAATCCAATAAGGTCCTTAGGAGCACCTAAGGTATATCCATTCTTGGGGCCTAAACCCCTTACATCGTAATAATATCTGATAAAACCATCAAGATTTGTCATTATAGTAGAAATGGCATGGGACTTAGTTCAATATATCATAAGTAGTTAAGTAAATCCCCGATAGAGATAAACTAGAGGCAGATATTTGCAAAGCTTAGTCATTGTGAAATTATATTGTCTTGAATAACATTGGAGTATTGTTTATGCATTCGACCTTATATACAGTTTTCTGCAAATTTTTATATAGGAAAAAAATGTTTTAAATAAGAAACGCAATCTCACCAAATGTAATGGTGATAGGGACCCCTAAAAGTAGGGCCTTTGGGGTATTAGATTTGATGGTTGTTCTCTACCTTTCCTAAATTGTTCAGAAATTCTATCATGCCATCCGTCTATTAGGTGATGCAAATTTACTGAAAGATATCTTTTAATAGTGTAAATCTTATCAGTAGATATTTGTGAGGAACATATTTTCGAATGTTTGTAGTACAAGAAGGGGGTGAAGAGCAACCATTATTAATTTTTAAAAAAAACCTAAATACAATTTTATTGATTGACACAAATGTTAGTGTCTTTTTGTTATGGTGAATAATACACTAAGAGAGTCCATACTATAACCAGGCCCGTCTTTGAACATGTGCAAACAGACCTATAGCACGGGGCCTCCAAAAAAATGGGGCCTCAAAAAAAATCGGTAATAGGTAGTTATATTGGGGGGTTTAAGTAGCAACAATAACGGTCCAACAATAATAATGGTCCAATAGAGCAAAATTATACCAATCAAATTATACCAATAATGGCCCATTAGAGCAAAATTATATCAATAATGGCCCCGTGCTTATGCCTTGTTGTTGTTCTACTACTTTTTGAGCTTTTGTGTTATTAATATTTGTTTGTTCATAAAAATAAATATTAAATTCTTTTTCGATTCAAAAAAAAAAAAGTTCTTTTTAAAAAATATATATTTTTATTAGGGGGTTCATTTTTATTATTAGCTTGGGGCCTCTAAATACTCGGAGACGGCCCTGGCTATAACATCAAATGTAACATCACATTCACATACTGCTTAATTTTAGGCATTATTGATTGTCCCCCACAAACCATCTCGAGTTTTTTCTTCTATGTTTCTGTCCTCATTCATACACTTTCTAGAAACTTCCCAAAATACCACTCATTCAAAGAGTGCTCAAAGTCAAGTACGCTTAACTGGCGAGTTCTCATGGAATGTGATATCAAAAAAATACTAATACATTTTGTTGATATAGACAATGAAATCAATTCATATAAGTTTTCCTACGACCATGGAGTCTAGTTCATATGCCTTCTTTTTAATTGAATACTTTCATGAAACATTTATTGCCTATGCATGCCATGCACACCGGTGGTCACTCTCCGCTCTCATGAGTTAAAGGTGTCACATTGTCTAATCTCATAATTTTGATCATGGTTTGACACTTTGACCCTTCAATCGTCTTATGACTTTGGTTGCCACAGCTCTACAACTTCCATAATCTCGTCTTAGGATCATCCCTAATCCTCATTCCCAACAACAAGTTTAAATAATATAATATTAACAACAAGTGTGTTGACACTAATAAAAGAAAAGCGAAGAAAGAAGTGTGTTGACACTTGACACGCACCTGTAAAATTTCAGATTAAAATAATAAAATTAATAATAGTATTATTAACTTATTTGATAGTAGAAAATAAGCCACGGTTTTATGCTCCCAAAAAATGGTTTCGAATCTGATTGAGGTGGCCACACCGAATCCCTCAATCTTTTATCAACTGACAAGAAAACCATACTATCTCTAGCCAGAAAGATCATGAAAGGGATAATAAAAAGAAATTTTTTGAGAAAAAAGAATTAGAAAAATGTGTATTACATGTGAGGTTGGGTGGTGGGGGTCACATTTCTTCCAACTCCAATCAATTATTGGGTTTTATTTTATGGTCCAATTCTTCTATGTATATGTTTTCATCCTCTGTTATTAACTAATTAGCCACAAACACAGAGAGATTATTAACTAATTAAAGGAGTGGAAATAAAACTCCACACTTACAAAGTGCATCAATTCCACCAAGAGTGACATGATTAAAGTGTCAAGTACCCTCCACTCATTCGGTAAAGAATGTCATTATATCCAAAATCCAATAGCATAGTATAATTTTCTCGAAATAATTAATTCCTGCAAAACTCACATGCATAATGAACATCCCTATCAACACTTGAAAAAACCAAAAGCTTGTGTATAGTACAATTAAAGTTATATGAACAATGATATGTTGCTCTCAAATAAGATGCAACTGCTGGAGATATATTATTTGATAACTAAAGATATACGATGTTATATAAGTATTGATACAAATATTAAGGCAAAAAAAATTATTAAAGATATTATTAAAATGTTTTGATATGGAGGGATGTCTATTAAGTTAAAATACAGTAGTTGTTAAAATGTTGAAATTTTTCAAGTATTTTGTAAGTATTTCTCGGAAGTGTAAAATGTAGAAAATAAAAAGTAAAAAGAGATAAAAATAAATATATACAATAATAAATAATTTTGATGTTTAAATAAAACAATTTGATATTTTTAATTTTCACAATAAAAAATAATGCGAATTTGACCATTTGACACTCTTTTTTCCCCTCTAACTAGCCATTTATAAATTCAAATGTGTAGAAGTAAATTCAAAATTAGACACAAAAATATAAATTTTGCATTAAAAAATACAATTTTAAATTTTTTTGATTCATTAATACACTTCTATATTTAAAGAAAATACACTTTAGAAGTAAATTCAAGAATTGAAAGAAAATACACTTCTATATTTAATTCATTAATTTACCTTTAGAACATATATTAGCACTTCTCATAATTTTTTATCAAATGTCTCAAGTGTCTTTAAACAATGCATTACAGGACTAACACTCTCCGGTAATTAAAAACAATCTATGCAATTTATGTCACTCATTTGTGTTTTAAAATCGAAATTACATATATAAAAATAAAAGAAATGATTCAAATTCCACTGCAGAGAAAAATATACTGCAGAAAATCTGCTCTATAACACCCCTAACCAATTACTTAAAAATCTACATTGAGTATCATTTGGATAAAATTCTTTTGGCACATTAATTAAATTTATGGTGGGAGTTGTTTTAGTCCAAAAGAAGAAAAACTTAAACTTATAAATTGTTTTTTGGAAGCAACTTATAAAAAATATTTATATTTATTTTTTTCCAAAAATATTAATCCAAAGTGGTGCCCCACTTGGACAAAATTATTATTCATATACTCCCTCTAGTCCTAATTATAAGAGAACTTTTACTTTTTAGGTTCATTGGAATGCTAATGTATCTAAACTATAATATAGTCCAGATACATTAGCATTCCAATGAACCTAAAAAGTAAAAGTTCTTTTATAATTAGGACCGGAGGGAGAATTTTAACTTTTACTTGTAATAATAGATGCTGTTTTGTTTACAGACCTGCAAAACCAGTTGTACATCCTTTCCTTTTTACAAAACCCAGTTGCTTGTTGTCCAACTCCAAAGATCTTGAAACAAGTTATTTCTGATTTCATTTCAGAATCCTCGTCAGCCATATATGAGTAGCTGCAAGGTTCAAAAAATTTCTATACACAAACACACTCAACTCAATCACTCACCCCTCTCTCTCAATAGATTAGGCCCCATATCTGATATCTCCCCAACCCAAACACACAAAATTCCAAATACCCTTTTTGTTTTTTTCCTCTTCCCTTTTGCTCTGCTGTTTTCCTTTGTACTTACTTGCCCCACCCACTCACTCACTTGCATTCAATTACACCAATACATCAAACAAATCCATATATCAAACCCCCTTTTTTGCCTTTTCCTTTATTCTCTCCTCCAATCTTCCTCTAGTCTCCACAAACTTCTCCTCATAGCATTCAAGGATCATGATTCTCAGCCTTGACCATAATACATGCATTCGCATACTCAAAATATTAATACTTATTTGATCAAGATCACACAATTTAAATTTAAGATTATAATTTTTTAAATTAAAAAAAATGTGCCAAAAAAATAAATTATATTTATGTATAAATCATTGATCAAAATCAGTCGGTCATCAATTGTTAATTTGGTTCATTGGTGATTGACGCTGAATTTAGTAGTAGGACGACAGTTCAATCCCCTACAATTGTGGTAGGAAGAAGGCCGAAACCACTTAATATTAATATTAGATGTGACTTCAGATCATATTAAAAATCAAAAAATCAACCGATCACACATATTCTAAATGCAAACAAAAAATTCAATTTCCAAGTCCTTCTCACATTTTCCATTCCCAACTATACCCTCAGTTCACTCTCTCTATAAATACATGACCACCCTCTCATTAAAAATTACATAATTTCATTTCTCTCCTTCATTCTCATTGATTAAAGAAAAAAACTTGCATATTTTCTTAATATTTTTCATTAGAATGAAAGAATATTGGACTTCTCTTGCATCAATTCTTGGTGTATTTGCTTTTTGCCAAACAATCCTACAAACAGTTTTCCCACCAGAGCTTCGTTTCGCTTCAGCGAAGTTTCTTAACAGAATCTTTAACTGCTTCTCAACTTACTGTTACTTCGAAATAACAGAAATTGACGGCGTTAACACCAACGAACTCTACAACGCAGTTCAACTTTACCTAAGTTCCTCCGTTTCAATAACCGGCAACCGTTTAAGCCTAACACGCGCCGTTAACTCAAGCGCCTTCACATTTGGTCTAGCAAACAATGACAGCATCGTTGATACATTTAACGGCGTTAACGTCGTTTGGGAACACGTCGTTACACAGAGAAACTCTCAAACATTTTCATGGCGTCCATTACCAGATGAAAAACGCGGTTTCACACTTCGAATAAAGAAAAATCACAAACACTTGATTTTGAATTCTTATTTAGATTACATTATGGAAAAAGCGAGTGATATTCGTAGAAAAAATCAAGATCGTTTGTTATACACAAATTCAAGAGGTGGATCGTTGGATTCAAGAGGTCATCCATGGGAATCTGTGCCGTTTAAACATCCAAGTACTTTTGATACATTGGCTATGGATCCTGAAAAGAAGAAAGAAATTATGGAAGATTTGATTGATTTTGCAAATGGACAAAGTTTTTATCATAAAACGGGTCGGGCTTGGAAAAGAGGTTACCTACTTTATGGTCCACCAGGAACTGGAAAATCTAGCATGATTGCTGCTATGGCTAATTTTCTTGGTTATGATATTTATGATTTGGAATTAACTGAAGTTCATAATAATTCTGAACTTAGAAAGCTTCTTATGAAAACTAGTTCTAAATCGATTATTGTTATCGAAGATATTGATTGTTCTATTAATCTCTCTAACAGAAAAAAGAACAAAAATAACGGTTCTGCTGTTAGTTCCGGTTCTGTTTCGGTTTCGTCGAGGAGTTATTATGATTCCGGTGTTGCTGATTTGCGTGGTGGTGGTGGCGGTGAAGAGAATGGGAATTCGATAACGCTTTCTGGTTTATTGAATTTTACTGATGGTTTATGGTCTTGTTGTGGAAGTGAGAGGATTTTTGTGTTTACTACGAATCACATTGAGAAGCTTGATCCTGCTTTGTTAAGGGGTGGGAGAATGGATATGCATATTTTCATGAGTTATTGTTCTATGCAAGCTTTGAAGATTTTGTTGAAGAATTATTTGGGTGTTGATTTGGATGACTCTGTTTTGAAGGAATTGGAGGAAGTTATTGAAATGGCGAAAATGACACCAGCTGATATAAGTGAGGTTTTGATTAAGAATAGGAGGAAGAAAGAGAAAGCCGTTGATGAATTGTTGGAGATTTTGAAGGTGAGAGCTGAAAGGAATGGAAAAAATGGTGTGAGAGAGAAAGATGATAATGATGATGAAGAGGAAGAGCAAGAGAAAAGAGCACTTGATAGTGATAGTCCTAAACAAGAATCTGAGATTGAAGATGATTGCAAGCTTGAAGGATTATTAGAGGAAGAAGAGAAGATCAAGTGATTGATGATCATCATGGAAATTGTAATGATATTATTATTGATGACTTTGTTTCTAATCAATAGTATCAATCAATCAATGATTCATATGTTTCTTAATTCTTAATGTTGTTATTATTGATGAAAGTATGAAACAACAATATGTAGTAGTACTATGATGCACTATGAAACTATAGCTTCTAAGTTTTGAACATGTCACATACTTCTATCATATGTTTATTTGATTTTTTTTATTTATTTAGGCTTTCATCACCAGTTTAATATGGCTCGAGGATTAATTCTGGTATCAAGTGGTTTCAGCTTTCTCCTGATTGCAGTTGCGGGGAATTGAATCGCAGTCCTCTTTGCCAGTTTAACGTCAATCATCACTAAACCAACTAACGATTGATATATATATTTATTAATTTGATTTATGTTACTGTCAGTATTTTTTGAGTAATTAAGTATGATAATAATTTATGTAAGTGAAGTTTAATTGCAACTAACTGGTTTAATTGGTTGTTTGTTCTAAGCGTTGTTTGGTGTTTACAACCTGAATTAGTTGGGTAGCCAGCTGGGAGGTTGGTAAACACCTGGGGTGCACATGGTATGGAAAGGCTACTAGCATGATAGGAAGTGTAGGGAATATGAGTAATAGGTAGGGTAGCATTGTTGCCTAATACTAACAAATTTAAATCGAATTATACAAATAGGTTAGGGGCAAGCTAAGCTATTTTGAGGCTTCAGACTAGGGTTATTCTTGTTCCATAGATGGCTGTAACGATCAACATGTGGGTGGGGGTGGTGGTTATCAACTTGTCATGCCAGACAAAATCTCTTGATTATAGTTTCACAAATCACAATAGTAATTCTAATTCTAATTGAAAAGAAATAGTTTCACAAATCACAATAGTAATTCTAATTCTAATTGAAAAGAAATAGACTTCGTGTAGGTTTGATTCTGCGGTGACGAAAATTGATTTTGATACAATTGATTTTGTAAAATTAATTTTTGCCAAAATTGATTTTAAGTTAAAGTGGTTTATGTTTAGATATATTCATGCAAAAGTGAGTTGAACAAAAAATTTGAGTGTAAAAATCAATTCTAGAATCAGAAGCTACGATTTCTAGCTTCAAGTAGAATCAATTCTGGAGGCAGAATCAATTTTACTTTTGAGAAACCAAACAAGTTAGAATCAATTCTACACGTCCAGAATCAATTCAGGCTGCTCCAGAATTGAAACCAAACATACTTATTCTGCGGTGACGAGAATTGATTCTGTAAAATTGATTATGGCCAAAATTGATTTTAAGTTAAAGTGGTTTATATTTGGATGTATTCATGCAAAAGTGAGTTGAACAAAAAATTTGACTGTAAAAATCAATTCTAGAATCAGAAGCTACGATTTCTAGCTTCAAGTAGAATCAGTTTTGGAGGCAGAATCAATTCTACTTTTGAGAAACCAAACAAGTCAGAATCAATTCTACACGTCTAGAATTAATTGTGGCTGCTCCAGAATTGAAAACAAACATACACATTCATGTACTTGTAAGTATGGTGGAATTTTGACAAAAATTTGATGACACTATAATTTTATTGAAGTCATAAAGTATAACTATTTTTATAATTGTGATTATGTCAATTTCACATTTATAAGGCGAGCAATTTTATCATAAACACAACTCTAAATCTATTTTATATAGGCGCACATATATAAATAATAATAATAATTAATTATAAATAATTTAGTTACATTGTAACTTTATTTAATTAATTTTAAATGTATGTCCAAATTTAAATAGTTTGCGTTTGTGATTCTACCGGCAAAGTACTATAAGGTTACAATAATGATATTTCAGCATTCATAATTGTGCACCACACATTAAACACTTCAAATTTTCCCATTTTTCCGCTCTATATCACTCTTTCCTATCGCATTTTTATTTTTCTATATCACTCTACATTTTTTTTTTGACGGGATATATCACTCTACATTAAGTATAAGATGTTGCATCCAAATTTTTTTTCTTAAATATTATGTATTGGTTTATCGATCTTTATGGTTTCTTACTACTATTTTATACATTTTCATGCAGTAAACGCTTATAAAAAAGATCTAACGATTTCATTTTATCTAATCTTTTTCTTTTCTTTTCATTTTTTTCATTTTATCTAATCTGTTTAGTCAATTTTACACAATATGATCTCAACTATTTATTTTTAATCAGATGATCACAAACAATTATTACGTCGACTCAATAACTACATCAAATCTACTTCTATAGGGAAATGATATATGTAGCGAAAGAATTATCACGACACACATCGCGAATGATTTTCATTGATTGGTCAAACATTGACCCACATGTTTTCCATACCATACCGAAGTTAAAGTGATCTTTCATTTCTATATCCATTGAACATGTCAGTTCGTGAAAATTTCGGGAAGCATGAATTCGCAGTATATAGCACTGCTGACTTCTATAAGTTTATCTATATCTATATAGTATATGGTTATTGTGATGTAATGCATTTATTAGATATTAATATTAAAAAAATTATAGATAAGTGATGTGTATTGTGTATATGTGGAACTCACTTGGAGAGTTGCTTTTATGGATGCTGATGCTTTTATACTATTTGAAAAACTGTAATGACTCAGCTTTGCAATTGTTGTGAACTGTATTGTTGATTACGTAGTAACAACTAACAAATAGTTACATGTTTTACATGAAAACAGTTTATCTAGTATTACTATGAGTTCGTCATGTACCGTGATTGATGTAATGTATCTATTACGACATGTTTATTTTTCTTAATTTAAGTTTGACTTAGGTGTCGGTATCTGATTGGATGAATACCGTTAACCTTTTATTACAATTGGATTTTTTTAAAAAAATTACTGTGTGAGTGGATAGGATTAGAGGGTGTTTTGGGGACTATGAACGGAATTAACAACCGCTAGGAACAACTTAAAAGGACTCAAGATTTTGTGTTAGGAAAAAGGAGGGTAAGAGGCTCAAAAGTAACTAGAAAGTCTTCTCATACATTGAGAAAAAGTTGACAATATTTTGATATTGAGTTGTAAAGGCTATTAGGGTGTCAAGCTAAGAGTAGTGGTTTTGCTATGTACTTTTTTAAAGAATAAAAAGGGAATATGTACTAAAAAAAAATAATAAAGTTGAAGGGAAATTAGCTTGGCTAAGATCAAATGTTAATGCCGATAGGTGACTAGCAACCAACCACCTCTACAATTTTCTACACCCTTCAAAGTTTTTTCCAAGATAAACAAGCTTCAATTGTACCACAAAAGTACTTGAATTATATGAGATGAAGTTTTATAGGATTGGAGCACACACAAAAAGTTGATAAAACTTTAACTCATTAATTCCTTCCATCACTTTAATTTTAATTAAATATCTTTAATGCCGACATTTTGGTCTCGAGGCATAGGGTTCAATTTTGTTGGGATGAAGGTTTGAGAAACATTATTTACTGCACTTGATTTTATGTATATCATTCATTTGGTTAACACATTTTCACTCATCACTATGGAAATGAGATAGCTACAATAAGAAAGTACATAAGCAAATCAGAATGATTTTTAACTTTATTTTCTGTTATCTGTTGATGAACACGACTTTTTTCTGGCCAAAATTTCTCCTTCTTCTTCAACAATACAATTGTGGTTTTATATATAAAAAATTCTTCATAGTTTTTTCTAGAAATTCGAATAGATTCAATAAAAAACACTAGGTTGGGCCTCAATTCGACAATGTCGATTAATGATTAGATCTTTCAACTTTATCATATATTCATGGAGAATAGTATGTGCGTTGTGTGTTGATTATTTAGTCAAGTTTAAAACAAAATTTACAAATGAACTTATGATGGTCTTGATCCTCCAAACAAGCTCCGCTTACTGCTTGCAGCAGATAGTATGAGTGTTACTTATCCTCACGTTCAATATTTTTGTTTTTGCTTTTTCTCTTGTAACCGAAAAAAAAATCTCACTTTCCATTGAAAATAGTCATAAACTTAAGTAACCAAACTACCCACATTTACGTGCCTCCTTCACCTGAGAGAACATATAAGAAACAAAAAAAAAAAACACTAGGCGTTGAAGGCTTTCTTTAAATTTAAATAAAAACTTTACCCATGCCATTTGTCAATCGAAAAAAAGAAGAAGAAACTTTTCGTGCAAATGAACAATATTTTTCATTAAAAGAAAACTCTAATTTTTGCTTGTTTTATTTCACAAGTAATTAATTTAAAACTAGTACTTTTTATATTAAAAAAAACGTGATCCACCATTTGCTATAAATTAAATTGTTTTTTCTAATAAGTGTCCCACAAACTTCAACTTCATAAAGGGATGAAGGTGAACCTTTTCTTCTTTGATACAATCAGCATAAGAAAAGGAAACCTTTTTAAGCATAAGTCTACGGTGTATGGCTTAGGGAATTTTATTCAACCTTACAAGTTACAACAACATGTAATATCCGTTAATTTGCACAAAGCATAATATTGACTACTTAAAATTTAATTAGAACAATTCAAAACTGCTGGCTACTAATTGTCGCTTTTGCTTTTATATGTAAATAAATAAAAGTATTTGTTCTAGAATGAATTTTGAGCTAAGTCAAGTCTAATGTCATATCTAACTAATCATACTACTTCCATCCCATTTTATAAGAACTATTTTGAATAAATGACATTATTCATTTATCTTGCTTTGATTATACTTTTTAGTAATATATAGATATAAATATATGCATATAAGATCTTGTTTGATTTATTTCGATGAGTATTTTCAAAATATCAAGTTTTTATAATTTTTACTAATAGAGAATTATAGATATTAGTGATCAAAATTGTGCATTGGCATACATGCAGTAGTCAAACTAGTTCTTATATTTTGGGACAAAGGTAATATTTTTCTCATTCTCTTCTCTACCATTTAAAACAGGGCAGATCGACAGATAAGGCAACACAAGCAAGAGTTTTAAGTCCAAAGAAACAAAAAGTTTATCAAGAGAAGAAAGTCATTTACAATTTATAAGTTAACACTGTTAGAAGTAATTTATATTTTGAGGGTATTTTAGTATTTTGTTGTGTTGTCTTTATGACATAGTTTTTGTGTATAAATAAACTAGTAGTTGATGTCATTAAACATCTTTATTCTTCACTTTTGTAGCCGTTATTGCAGAGCATTTAATAATATTCTCCTTTCTACTCATTTATCACCTTTGTGCACCAACAATTGGTATCTAGAGCTCCGGTTCGAATCCACGGGAAACACGAGTGAAACGTGAGGCGTTGTGTGATTGATTTCGTTTCTTAAATTCGAGTTGAATCTTGAACGAAATTATAACAGAATCACATTTTCTGATTCTGCGGGATTGGGAAACACGAGTGTTAGTGAGATTTAAGTGAACGCACAAAGGTTAAAGATGAACGGAAACGGTGGTATGAGTACCAAGCTTCCAGTGTTTGATGGCAAAAACTAGAATCGTTGGATGAAACAAATGATTGTTCTGTTCGGTGCTTAAGATGTGCTTGAACTTGTCACTGAAGGCTACGTTCCAGTAGCAGCAGATGCAACAGATGCACAAAAGCTTGCTCAGAAGGATACGAAGAAGAAAGATCAGAGGGCGCTGTTCTACATCCATCAGTGTGTGGATGAAAACGTGTTTGAGAAGATTGCTGACTCAGAAACGGCGAAGGCCGCGTGGGACACACTGATCAGATGCTATGGTGGTGATGCATCAGTGAAGAAGGTGAAGCTTCAGTCCTTACGAAAGCAATATGAGAATCTCAACATGAAGAACAACGAGAAGGTCCCTGAGTACATCTCCAGAATGATTCTAATCACTAATGAGATGAAAGCTTGTGGAGAAACACTTTCAGAACAAGTAATCATTGAGAAGGTATTGAGATCCCTTACTCCTCAGTTTGATTACATTGTGGTAGTTATAGAACATTCCAAGGATCTGAGTTCCATGAGAATTGAAGAGCTACAAAGCAGTCTAGAAGCACAAGAGTTGCGTCTGACTGAGAGAAACTCTGAAAGAGAAGTAGAGCAGCAGGCTCTGAAAGCAGCCTCTGGAAAGAATTATCAGAAGAAGTCTTGGTCAGAAGCCAAGAGAAGATCTGATGGAGTTCAGAAGCCAGAAACTTCAACCTCTGATAAGCAGAAGTATCAGAAGGGAAAAGAGAGGTTTGACAAGAAGAAGATCCAGTGCTACTGTTGTCAGAAGTTTGGTCATTTTGCTGCTGATTGTCGGTCAAACAAGGAAAGGAAGTCAGAAGAAGCAAATATAGTCAGAAGTTCTGATGACTCTGATGGTGAATCTGTGTTACTAATGGCTTCTGAAACTGATGATATGAATTCATCAGAGTGGTGGTATATGGACACAGGGTGTTCAAATCATCTTACTGGAAACAACAAGTGGTTGGTTGACTTTGACTCTGGGAAGAGTACAAAGATCAGATGTGCTGATGATAAATTCCTTAATGCTGAAGGTATGGGAAATGTCAGAGTTACTTTGAACAATGGAAAAGCAGCATTGATTCAGAATGTGTGGTATGTACCTGGCATGAAAAGCAATATGATGAGTGTAGGGCAACTGATTGAGAAAGGTTTTTCAGTTACCATGAAGGACAATCTTCTGAAGCTGTATGATCGTAATCAGAAGCTGATTATGGAGTCAGAACAGGGAAGGAACAGGACATTCAAAGTGAATGTCAGAACTGCAGACTCTGAATGCCTTAGTGCAACAAGTGTTGAGAAGGATAGTGAGCTGTGGCACAGAAGATTTGGTCATCTGAATTTCAGAAGCCTGGGGCATCTAAAATCAAAGAATCTGGTACATGGAATTCCTACAATCAAGAAACCTGAGAAGTCATGCAAGGTGTGCATGGAAGGGAAGCAACCAAGACTGTCATTTGCATCAGAAGTAGCTCCAAGAGCAAAACATGCCTTGGGAGTAGTACATTCTGATGTGTGTGGTCCATTTCCAGTAGCATCAATTGGAGGGAATAAATACTTTGTGTCATTTGTAAATGAATTCACTAGAATGACATGGGTATCCCTGATAAAGTTCAAACATGAGGTGTTTGCTGAGTTTCAGAAGTTCAAGGTAAAATCTGAGAAATAGAGTGGTCAGAAGCTGAAGATTCTCAGAACTGATGGTGGTGGTGAGTTTAACTCTAATGAGTTTAAAACTTTCTGTGAGGAGAATGGAATTGAGCATGAGGTTACTGCTCCTTACACCCCTTAACACAATGGTCTTGCTGAAAGAAAAAATCGTACTTTGCTTGATATGGTGAGAAACATGCTGAAAGAGAAGAAGCTTCCTCATAATTTATGGGGTGAAGCTGTTGCAACTGCATGTTATGTGCTCAATAGATGTCCAACGAAGAAGCTGAAGGAAATAGTTCCTATTCAGAAGTGGACTGGAGATAAGCAAAGTGTTAGTCATTTGAAGGTGTTTGGTTCTGTTTGTTACAAACATGTCCCAGAAGCCAGAAGACAGAAGTTGGATGATAGAAGCAAAGTAATGTTATTGGTGGGGTACCACAGTACAGGTGCGTACAAACTCTATTGTCCAGAGACTAATAGAATTGAATTCAGCAGAGATGTCATTGTGAAGGAATTAGAAACTTGGGATTTGAACAAAACTCAATCCAATTCTGATGTGATAATTCTTGAAGGAGACTCTGAAGGAGATTCAGACTCTGAAAGAGATTCAAATTCTGATGGAGACTCTGAAGGAGACTCTGAAGGTGGTCCTGGAGGTGGTCCTGAAGATGACTCTGAAGGTCAAGGTTCTGAAGGAGAAACTTCAGTAGAAAAAAGCTCTGAAGATAGCACTTCTGAAATGCCAACTTCTGAAGGAAACTCTGTGGAACAAGATCAGAGACCACAGAGAATCAGAAGCATTCCAAGAAGATTTGCAGAGTTTGAGATGCTGCAAGACACTGAAGTAGACTCCGAGGGAGAAGTTATTCAGTGTGCAATGTTAGTAGACTCTGAACCCGTGAGTACAGAAGAGGCTCTTAAGCAGCAAGTCTGGTTGCAGGCCATGAAAGAAGAACTTGATGCTATAAAGAGAAACAAGACTTGGAAGCTGTCAGAACTCCCAAAAGGCAAGAAAGTCATCAGTGTCAGATGGGTTTTCAAGCAGAAGCTAAAGCCAGATGGATCAATTGGCAAACACAAAGCGAGGTTAGTAGCAAGAGGATTTTTGCAGAAACCTGGGCTAGATTATTCTGAAGTGTTTGCACCTGTAGCAAGACATGAAACAATTAGACTGGTAATCGCAATAGCTGCTAACAGGAATTGGCCTCTGATGCATTTAGATGTGAAATCTGCATTTCTGAATGGTCCATTACAAGAAGAGGTATATGTGTCACAACCTCCTGGTTTTGAGAAAAAGAATCAGGAAGGGATGGTGTATAGATTACATAAAGCCTTGTATGGATTGAAACAAGCACCCCGAGCCTGGAATATGAAGATTGATTCATTTTTCAGGAAGCATGGGTTTCAGAAATGTGAGTTGGAATATGGTGTTTATGTTCAGCACACTTCAGAAGGCAATATGATTCTGGTATGTTTGTATGTTGATGACATATTGCTGACAGGAAGTTCTGAACAAGAGATAGCTAAGTTAGGGATGGAATTTCTGTATTCTGAGAAATGAATCATTTTACATCAAATGAAGTATGAACTTGAGCTTCTGAAGAGATTTAAGCTGGAAAATTGCAAAGTTGCTATCACACCTTCTGATACGAATCAGAAGCTGGACTCTGATTCTGATGGAGAGGATGTGGATACTACAACCTTCAAACAGTTGGTTGGTTCTCTAAGGTACTTGTGTAATACCAGACCTGATATTTGCTTTGCAGTTGGAATGGTTAGCAGATTTATGAGTAAACCAAAATGGTCCCATTACCAAGCTGCTGTCAGGATTCTGAGGTATATCAAGGGGACTCTGAAGCATGGAGTGATATTCCCCTCTGAAGGAAAGACTGAATCATAGCTTCTGAGTTATTCAGATTCTGATTGGTGTGGAGACAGAGTTGATAGACGAAGTACCTCTGGGTACTTGTTTAAATTTCTGGGAGGTCCTATTTCTTGGTGTTCCAAGAAGCAACCTGTTGTTGCTCTATCAACCTGTGAAGCTGAATATATTGCAGGCGCTCTGACCGCATGTCAAGCTGTGTGGATTCTGAACTTACTACAGGATCTGAAGATTGAGGTAAGCAAGCCTCTGAAGCTGATGATTGATAACAAGTCTGCAATCAATCTTGCCAAGAACCCAGTGCTGCATGGGAGAAGCAAGCATATTGAGACCAAGTATCATTTTCTGAGGAATCAGGTTCAGAATGGAGTACTTGAAGTTGTGCACTGTAGCACCCAGAAGCAGCTGTCAGATGTGTTAACAAAAGCTATCAAGACTGATCAATTTCTTCGTTTGAGGGATGGAATTGGTGTTGTCTGTTTTGTGTAAATATAAATTAAGGGATGGTGTTAGAAGTAATTTATATTTTGAGGGTATTTTAGTATTTTGTTGTGTTGTCTTTATGACCTAGTTTTTGTGTATAAATAGACTAGTAGTTGATGTCATTAAACATCTTTATTCTTCACTTTTGTAGCCGTCATTGCAGAGCATTTAATAATATTCTCCTTTCTACTCATTTATCACATTTGTGCACCAACAAACACAAGCTTATTAATATGTGCAAATTTATACATGATAGAAAAACTCAATTATATATTAACTTAATCAATTAAAATTTTGTAATTTTGTCAAAAAATAAACTTATTCAATTAAAAATAAAATTGGGATAGTTGATGCTACTCCATGACAACTCATAGGATCTCCCTTGCCTCAATCTAATTTAGCCTCCATGTCAAACTTATAATAATTTAAGAGTTGAAATAATTTTTGCAAGTACACCTCCCTTCCAATGCCATTGTCTTGTCTCTACCCTAGATTTCGGCTTCAACCTTCATCTCAAAATATTCCTTCCATCAATCTATCATCACTATATGAGTTCATACTCTCTGGATTTTGATGGAAATAATATCAAACTCTCATATAGAGAATCTCAATTGTTCATATTCATTGTCACACGCCAATTACTTATGGCCGTAAACTTGTTTCTCCACATTTTCAATTGCTTTATACTTTTAAAACTTTTTTTGACAGAAAAGTCTAATAAATTGAATAAATTATAGTACTACTAAAATAAGCATCGATGACATTTAATTTATTCCTTTTCCCTTTTCCTGCATCCTTAATTATTCATTTTTTCATAATTAAATATGATTAATTGGAATTATTCAGCTCATCCGGTCAAGTAATTTCTTCGTTTAACTACTTTAGATACAAAGTCTACTTAAAAACAATAGTAACACGTGCAATACAACACTTTGACATGAGAAAACACGTCCACATACATATACTCATACTAGAAATAATAATCACAAAAAATAATAAGGTGCATAATTAATCCTTTTGCTCATGATTCATGAAGCTTAATTTATTGGTTGGAGATCAACGCAAAGATTTTTATTCTAGTGGTTCCCCATTAAGGCATATTAGATGCCCCACCTAAACCAAATAGAATGGATGTGATTGTTTTGGCTTTGCTAGCACAACAAAAACCAACCAACTATTTTGCCGTACATTTTTTATCCTCAATAACAAAGTACGAATAATTTCAATGGAGTTGGCTTATTTACGACGACGTTACTTTTGAAGCTTTTAGATTATTTTTTTTCTTAAACGCCAAACTTTGTTGGCGGCCCAGGGTAGAGCAGGGTGTTTGAGAGCACAAGAGAGGAGTGAGTCATCTTGGTGGAGAGAGATCGTGAAAATTCGGGATGGAGTAGAGGGTTTAGGGAGTGGGTGGATTTGGGGATTGTGTGCGGAGAAAGGTGAAGGATGGGTTGGATAAGTTTTTTTAGACGAATTCGTGATTGGACCGATCTTTCTTGTGTGTGAGGTTTCCGCGCTTATTCGACTTGGCGGTGAACGTGTCGAGTACGCTCGCCGAAATGTCTTTTTTAGGATGGGAGGCTGAAGGAGAGGCGTGGATGTGGCAGAGACAGTTGTGAGCGTGGGAGGAAGAATTGTTGGGTGAGTGTCAAATTTTACTTCACAACTTTATTTTGCATGCTCAGTCTCCAGATTTGTGGGAGTGGCAGCCTTATCCGTTTAGAGGTTATTCAGTCCGGGGAGCTTATCAGTAGTTTGATCCTTTGAATGCAGCAGAAGATCTTATTTGGGACAAACAGGTCCCCTTGAAGGTGTCTACTCTTATTTGGCAGTTTGTGGCATCATTAGTCCACAAACTCAGTCCTGTGTTGCCGGATGCGGTGGCATAGAGTCAGCTCAACATTTGTTCATGTACTGTAGTATCTTTGGCTCTCTTTGGCCGGCGATTCGGTTGTGGATTGGCTTGTCGTTGGCGGATCCTCAAAATCTATCAGATCATTTTTTACAGTTCACTTATTTATCAGATGGTCTTTGAGCGCGACGCTCCTTTTTACAGCTGATTTGATTCTTATGTGTTTGGGTCATTTGGAACGAAAAAAATCGACAGTTATTCAAAAATTCTGAACTGTCCGTAACCCAATTGTTGGAGAAGGCCAAACTCCACTTTTACTAGTGGTTGAAGACAATGAACATACCCTAATATAAGTTATTAAATAATTTTGATTTGAAATTGTTTCCAAATAAAAATGTTCACATAGTAAACAGGTGCACATGACCACACCCATAATTTCAAAGTAACCATCAGTCTAGGGATGTGTCTTCGCTTTTGTATCGTTGAAATTCAGTCTTATCAACATGCGTATAGCTACATCCTTGTTTATGGATAGGTAGCTTAAGCAAAAGAAATGATGCTATCGTAAGAAAAATATACAAACATGCCAACTACGATATCACTTCACTTCTATTCAATAGTTTACTCATTGTGTGAATGATTCAAAATAATGAACATTGTGTACTTTATGCTTATGGATAGAGCATGGAAGGCTATTTGGACCTATATCGCTTAAGCTAGAATTAATTTTCGGTGTCACATATGACATTGAACTAATACTAATATGAATTGGTATCGTCAGAAGAGTCTTGATCCATGTGCCGTAAGAGCTACAATATAGGGCCTCGTAAATACGTGTGTCTGAAAAAAAAATATATAGTAGTATTAGTAAATGAGACGTATAAAATGAAAGATCGTGGGCTTCCAAATGATGGAATGTGATAATTCAAAGTGAGTTAGGTAGTTAGTTTTGTGTTGTTTCAGGTAGTTAGTCAGTTACTTAACTACCAAGTTAAGTAGAGTTAGTTAGTTAGGCCAATAGTTAGTTACTTGTAGCTCAAGTAACTCTTATAAATACATCTAGTGTGTATCATTTGTAATATACTCTTTTACTTGGCCCAAAGTGGATGAATAAAAAAAAATTCTCTTTTCTTAGTTTCTGTTATTCATAAAGTGTGTGAGTGTGTTCATCTTGCTTGTATAACAAGTTTTCTTCTTGTTTGTGTGTGTTCTTTAATTCTTTGCTGCACAAGTGTTCTAACAATTGGTATCGAGAGCGCCGGTTAAAGATCAAAGGGAAACACGAGTGATTGTGAGGGGGAATTCATCAAAGGGAAACACTTGAGTGAGGTGTGTGAATTTCTTCAAGAAATCAAAGATGAACACAAACGGTTTTGGTACGAACATTCTGGTTCTTGATGGAAAGAATTGGGATAGGTGGAGTGCTTTGATGAAGTCATTATTTGGAGCTCAAGATTGTTATGATGTGGTTCTGAATGGTTATGAAGAATTGGCAGAAAATCCAACTGATGCACAGAGAAATGCATTCAAAGAAATCAAAAAGAAAGATTGTAAGGCCTTGTTCTACATCCAATAGAACTGTGATACTCAACACTTTGAGAAAATATCAAAGGCAACAAAATCTAAAGAGGCTTGGGATATTCTTGCTAGCTATCATGATGGTGGAGAAAGAGTAAAGAAAGTGAAGCTTCAATCCTTCAGAAAACAGTATGAGATGATGCAAATGGAGGAAGATCAGAAGGTTAGTGATTACTTCTCAAAGCATCTTGCAATTGTACATCAAATGCAAAATTGTGGAGAGAATGTCACTGATCAAATGGTGGTGGAGAAAGTGTTAAGATCATTGAATCAGAAATTCGACTTCATAGTAGTGGCTATAGAAGAAACTAAGGATATGAGCACTATGAGAATAGAGGATCTGCAGAGTTCTTTGGAGGCACATGAGATTAAATTGGTCAATAGAGGCTCAGAGAGAGTAAATCAACAAGCCCTGCAAGCTCAAACTAGCAAGAAAGATGGTAATGGAAAGAATTTCAAGAAGAAAGGAAAGGGAAAAGGGAAGTGGTCCAATGATCAAAATTCAAAGACACATGACAAAGTTGAATCTTCTAATGGAGGAGGTTTTGTCAAGAGTCAAAACAAGAAAAAGAATTTTGATAAAAGCAAAGTGAAATGCTATAACTGTGAGAAACTTGGACATTTTGCTGATGAGTGTTGGTACAAGAAGGATCAACAAGATGCAAACATGGCTGCAGATAACAATGATGCAAATGCAGTGCTTATGATGGCTACAACCTGTGATGAAAATACTCAAAGTGAAGAATGGTATTTGGACTCAGGGTGTTCAAATCATATGACTGCACATAGAGAGTGGTTAACAAACTTTGATGCAAGCAAGAAATCAAGCATAAGGTTAGCTGATGGCAGGAAACTTGCAGCAGAAGGTACTGGCAACATTGTGATCAAAAGTAAGAAGGGAGGTAAAGTGATTATCTCTGATGTATTCTATGTGCCAGATATGAGTTGTAACTTACTCAGTATAGGTCAATTGGTGGAGAAAGGATTCTCAGTGACTATGGAAAATAGTGCACTGAAGCTGTTCGACAAAATGAAGAACTTAATTCTGATGTGTAATTTGTCAAAGAACAGGACCTACAAATGCAAAATCTCAAGTGTAGATATGATGTGCATGTCTACTACTATGAATGAAGATGCTGAGGCACTATGGCATAAAAGGTATGGACACTTAAAATTTTAGAAGTCTAAGTGAGCTGGATTCTAAGGAATTAGTGTCTGGTTTGCCTAAAATCAACATGAAACATGCAATTTGTGATATTTGTATGAAGAGTAAGCAAAGTAGATTGCCATTTGTGAAGGAGATTACAAAGAGAGCTTGTGCAACTCTAGAAGTGATTCATTCAGATATTTGTGGACCCTTTGAAGTGCCATCATTGGGAGGAAGCAAATATTTCATTACTTTTGTAGATGAATTCACCAGAATGATGTGGTTATTCACTATAAAGTTTAAAAGTGAGGCCTTAGCAGTGTTTAAAAATCTTAAAGTTTTAATTGAGAAGGAGAGTGAGAAGTCAATTAAAATTTTAAGAACAGATTGTGGAGGTGAATACACTTCAAATGATTTTGAAGATTTTTGCAAAAGTCAGGGCATATCTCATGAGATTACAGCTCCCTACACACCACAACACAATGGTTTAGCAGAAAGAACAAACAGAACACTGCTGAACATGGCTAGGAGCATGGTTAAACAAAAGTGCCTACCACACAAGTTCTGGGGTGAAGCAGTCACTACTGCTGCTTACATTCTGAACAAGTGTCCAACCAAGAAGCTGAAACTAGTGCCTGAAGAAGCTTGGTATGGAAGAAAACCTAGTGTGAAGCATCTAAGAGTGTTTGGTTCACTGTGTTACAAGCATGTGCCAGATGCTAGAAGAACTAAACTGGAAGATAAGAGTGAGATCATGATTTTGATTGGCTATCATCCAACAGGTGCTTACAAGTTATATGATCCTGTGACAAATAAAGTTCATATCAGCAGAGATGTGATAGTGAATGAAAATGAACAATGGAAATGGGACAATGAGACTACATATAGCAGTAAGAAAAGCTATATATTTCCTGAATCAAGTGATGAATCAGAAAATGAAGTAGCAGAAGATGATTTAGCAAATGAAAATGAGAATGTAGTCCCTGACAGTGATGAAGAGAATGAGGCAGTTGTATCCCCACCTGTGATAAGGCAATTACCTCAGAGAGTCAGAAATGCTTCAAGTAGATTGAATGATCATGTTGTAACTTCTGACAATGCAGTTAATGATGAAGGTGACTTAATTCATTTTGCCTTACTAGCTGATGTTGAACCTATTAATCTCAATGAGGCTTTGAAGAATAAAGTGCGGAAGAAGGCCATGGAAGAAGAACTGAGGTCAATAGAGAAAAATCAGACATGGAAGCTAGTTGCCTTGCCAGACAAGAAAAAGAAGATAGATGTGAAATGGGTGTTCAAAGTGAAGCTAAACCCTGATGGCACAATTTCAAAACATAAAGCAAGGTTAGTAGCTAGAGGATTCTTGCAAAAACATGGTATTGATTACAATGAGGTGTTTGCCCCAGTAGCTAGAATTGAAACTGTGAGACTTGTAGTAGCTTTGGCTTGCAAGAACAGATGGTTACTATATCACTTAGATGTTAAATCAGCATTTTTAAATGGTCCCCTTGAAGAGGAAGTATTTGTGTCACAACCTCCAGGTTTTGAAATTAAAGGAAAGGAGAATATGGTGTACAAACTATATAAAGCTCTATATGGTTTGAAGCAGGCACCAAGAGCATGGAATAAAAGAATTGATGATTTTTTGATTCAAATTGGATTTAAAGAATGTGCAGTAGAGTTTGGTGTGTATGTGCAGAATTCAAAAGATGAAGAAATTATCATCATCTGTCTGTATGTAGATGATTTGCTTATAACTGGTAGTAAAACTGCAGAAATTGATAAAGTGAAAGACAAACTCAATAGAGAATTTGAAATGTCTGATCTAGGTGAGCTTTCATTCTTCTTAGGAATGGAGTTTGTAAAAAGAAAGGGTGGTGTAGTGATGCATCAACAGAAGTATGTAGGTGAGATACTTGAAAAATTTGAAATGACTGAATGTAAACCTATTTCAAATCCTTCAGACACAAATGTGAAGCTAGATGAATGTGCAGAAGAAGAGGGAGTAGATCCTACATTATTCAGGCAAATGATAGGCTCCTTGAGGTATTTGTGCAATAGCAGACCAGATATTTGCTATGATGTAAGTGTAATCAGCAAATTTATGAACAATCCTAAGAAATCTCATATGACTGCAGCTAAAAGAATTCTTAGGTATGTGAAAGGTACTTTGAAGCTTGGTTTATTGTTTCCTACTGGATCAAATGATGATAGTGTAGAGTTTAAGAGTTATTCAGATTCAGATTGGGGTGGAGACAAAACTGATAGAAGAAGTACTTCTGGATATGTCATGATTTTTAATAATGTTGTTGTTGCTTGGAGCACAAAGAAACAGTCAGTGACTGCTCTGTCAACTTGTGAGGCTGAATACATAGCTGGAACATTTGCTACTTGCCAAATGATATGGTTAGATTGAGTGCTAAAGGAATTGAAATATGAAGTGCAGAAACCTTTGAAGCTTATGATAGACAACAAGTCTGCAATTAGTCTTGCTAAAAACCCAATCTCACATGGGAAGCAAGCATATTGAAACTAGATTCTATTTCATTAGAGAACAGGTGGTGAATGGAAACATTGAGGTAGTGTATTGCCCTACAGAAGTCCAGTTTGCAGATGGTTTCACCAAAGCTGTCAAATTGGACAGATTTGAATTTTTGAGAAAGAAGCTTGGTCTTATCTTTGCTTAGTCACTTTGAAATTAAGAGGGAGTGATGGAATGTGCTAATTCAAAGTGAGTTAGGTAGTTAGTTTTGTGTTGTTTCAGGTAGTTAGTCAGTTACTTAACTACCAAGTTAAGTAGGCCAATAGTTAGTTACTTGTAGCTCAAGTAACTCTTATAAATACATCTAGTGTGTATCATTTGTAATATACTCTTTTACTTGGCCCAAAGTGGATGAATAAATTTTTTTTCTCTTTTCTTAGTTTCTGTTATTCATAAAGTGTGTGAGTGTGTTCATCTTGCTTGTATAACAAGTTTTCTTCTTGTTTGTGTGTGTTCTTTAATTCTTTGCTGCACAAGTGTTCTAACACCAAATAGATATTGTTCTATTGTGTATAATTTTTTTACATGGTTTATAGTTTATTGTTATACTATAGTTTTATCAATTGGAGAGACGTGCGATATAAATTATCTTGTTTATCAAACTTTTTTTTTATTTTAGTGAAAAAATGATTAATTTTTAGTGTTATTGATGTCAATGTAATTTAAATCAATGACAATTCTTTTTATTTTTTTGCATTTTATCCTTTATTAAAATCTATTTTTAATAATCCTATCGGGCTTCGAAAAACATTTTTTAATAATTTCACAGGTCTTCCAAAAAGTCGGAAACGCCCCTAGATATCACAAACTACTATTCTAAGAACATTAGTTAAAAGTTAAATATATATAAATTTTATCTTGAAAATATAAACTGTTAATTTTGTTTATGTTATTTCATTAATTTTTTAACGGATATTTTTAGGACAATCAATAGTATTATCATACATGAAAATAGTTGAGACTTTGCTCAACAAACATAGTATGAATAGTATAGTTAGATGGCAGTACTCTAAATTGAACTGATATCATTCAATCATCACAAGCAATCGCTAATTTTTGTCCAATACCACATGTACATTGTAATTTATATGATACTTTAAAGCATACCAAAACATGCTAAACAGTGCCCCCGAGGCACTTGTTAAGCATACCAAAAAAAGAAATAAAAGAGATAATTGGACCCACTAAATATCACATTATTGTATTTATATTTCGAAAACTTTGGTAATTGAAAAAATGAAAAATAGAGAGGATCTTAACTCGAGTATATAACACTAACAAACTCAACTATCATTAATAGAAATGGTCAATTGGATTACATCTCACAATAAAGGTGCGTTTGATTCATAAACAATAAATACTGGACAGAATAATACATCACAGAACAATATTGTCTATGATAGGATTAGACTGTATCGGAGAGAGATAGTGAGATAATATTTTTATATTCGTAATTAAAATGGATATTTTTCGTATTTTTTACCGTTGTATATGGACAAAAAGTTGTCTCGTGGTTTAGTGAGGGACAAAAATTCATGTTTTTGCCTTGTCCCTTAGAGCTTATTTTGTGCAGTCCCATAATCAGTTTCCATATCAAACAGGGTATAAAAGAAGTTGTTTAGTCTAATCCCCTGTTTTTTAGCAGATCAAACGCTCCCTAGAAGGAACAATCAAAATCTCTCGTATAGCATACCATTTTTTACTCATAAATATAATAAACATGAAATAACCGATAAATTGTGAAATTATTAGGGTTCTAATAGAAGAGATTACTCCCACAAAATAAAGAATCAATGTTTAAATTCTAGTGAGTTCAAATTCAGTCTTATCCAACTCGTACGATTGGTCGCTACACTCTTTTCCAAATTCAATCTTAAATTTCAATTCGGTTGGTTTGGTTCGGACGGCCAGTTCTGGCCACCCCTAGGTGCACATGATATTCGTTTAAAAAAAATTCAAGACCATTATATAAAAAAAAAAGTATATTACAACCTAAACGCATTGTTGTCAAAATCGCGTTTAAACTCATAAAATCGTTTGATTTTACATTTTTAGGTACAAAAAACATGTTAAATCGGATGTAAACTTGGTTTTTGGTAAACTCATGAAAAAATGATTTTACACCGAATTAACTCGGGTAAACTCGCTGAAATTGCGTAAACTCGCACGAGTTTACCTTTAAAGGTCCAATTTTATTTTTTTGGCAAAATTTCTTTTATTTTTTTTTTGCCAATCTATCAAAACAAAACTTTTCCCAACTTTTCTCATCTTCACCTTCAATTAATTTGGTCTTTGGTTGAAATATTGAAGATCTTTTATCATCTGAAGAAGAATTTGATGATATTGGATATGAATATAGCGATGAAGTAACCTTGTAGAAAAATTAAACTTTTGAAGAGAGTAACTCTTTTTGTTTTAACGGATACTTTTAACTTTTTTACTACTTTAGAAACTTATGAATCTTCATTCTACCAAAAAAGAAAATAAAAAGAAACTTATGATTCTTCTTATTTTGGATTGTTATTTAGATGTTTATATTGATTTGGTGGAATAATAATTATGTATTTATATGATGATTTGATAAGTTAATATTTTTGAAATATTGATGTTTTTATAGAATTATATTAGTATATATGTTATGTATATAATAATTTTCATATTATTTTAATTTTTGGTAAACTCATATGCTTTTATGATTCAAATTTACGTGTCGAATTTACCTAAATAAAATGAGTTGAAGTAAAAATTCGATTCTGATAACCTTGCCTAAATAGATCCATAGGGAAACCATGGGGTCCGTAACTCATTTACGTCCGCTAAAAATTAAAGTATGCAAGCAAGCATTATCCCATAATGATCATCTCAAAATCATAGGCATAGTTAGGAAAAATACTTATTTGGACACAAATTCAAGAAAAAGGTATTTAGGGACACATTTAAAAGTAAAATAAATTTAAAAGAAAATGACTAAGTGATGTAACAATATTATTTTTTCTTTTAACTTTTATCCTTCTATAAATATATGTCTAAAATTTTTTCTCTTGTATTTGTGCTCAAATAAGTATTGCTCACATAGCTAGTACTAATATATACTAATGATTTGTCTCTTGCTCTTATCTAATCTAAGTAAATCAAAAGCAAAATGAGTAAATTGTTGAGGATGGGGCAACTAGTCTAAACTCTAAACAAACGCCGCCACCAATCTATATTTAGGTGAAACAATGAATGGTTTAATGTCTCCATCCTAATCTACTAGTAATTCTAATTATTGAAACTTTTCTAAGCTTTTTCTGTTACGAGATTCCAACATGTAAATGATTATTGTCGGATTGGATGTGACTAACGAATTGCATAGCAAAGGGGTTTTCATTTCAATTCAACTATAGTATTTGCATTGCATGGTCGAAAAAAAAGCAACACGAGCCATGTATTAAGTTCTTGCTCACACAATCAAAGAGAATTTGTCCGTGAAATAAAGTTCGTGTGATTTATATATTTCAACAATTTTATTTTTATTTTAATAATATTTTACAATAATCAATTGGTAGTTATTTTCCAAATTCAACTTGAAATATACTTATTTCTATCTGATGATCCAGATTTTTGCCTGCACATTGTAAAAATTAATCCAATTCATGATGTTACAAACCTAATTGTCATTCAGAAAAAATATACCTAATTGTGATTGTAATAAGTAATAACTACACTCAACTTATTTAAAATTATTTTAAAATGAATATAAATTTCAATTTCTAAAAATGTGTCGCTTATTATAGGACAATATTTTTTTAAACACCGGACACCATTTTAGTACTCAAATGCCGTCGCTTTTGTAGAATAAAATAAAGTTTTTTTTAATACCGTCACTTGATAATTTAAGGATATTTATCTTACAATCATTGAGAACAATTCATATGCATATAAAGTAAAAGTTGATTAAAAGTTTATTGTGAGTACTACATGCAAATATATTTACAGTTTATAGCTTGTTTTCATTGGTTGTTGGGTAAAATAATCACAAATTTTAATGGATAGTGTATTGTTTCACCATAAAACAAAGGAAAATACTACCAATGGTTTTGATAATTTCAATGAAGTGTATCCCAAAAAAAACTATGTATCCAAAAAATAAAACAATATTTGTTTAATTCCCTCTTTATGTAGGTCCTTCATTCTACCAGAATTCATTTTCATAAATTAACTAAATAATAAGGGAAAACAAAAATTAAACAAGATGTTCTGCAATAAGTTTGATTCCATCATATATTCCATGTAATATTATACAACCATTTGTCTCCAAATATATATCTAATAAAAATATCAAACAGGAGAAGAAAAAGAAAAAAAGGGGTGCGAGTACAAATGAAGGGTAATAACAAAGAATAAAAAAGGTTGATCATTAAACAAAAATTCCTATTTAGAAGGGAATTCCAAGTAGTTATCTGAAAAAAGTAATCAGAAACATTTATGCATTTAGTCAATGGCAATGATGAGAAAACCAACAGATACATACATGAGAAAAACTGGGTATAGAGCAAGAGCTTTTCTCCTGGGGTTGACTGCAGAACTCATGAAAGGATATGCAGCCCAAGAGCTCCAAGCCAATGTCACACATACCACTACCACTTTCACTATAACATTGTTCTTCAACATACAAACTAATGCACCAACATCAAGAGGGAATAAGCAATAACCCAGCAGACTCAGACTCTGGAAGAAAATAATGTGTCCACCCTGAAATGTTGAAGAGATGAAAACAGTCAAATATTTGCCTATGACCTCTTTTTGCTTCTCAATTAGGCTACTTCTCATGAGACAATTAAATCTTCTTTTTTATACGTAAAAACATATTTTACAACATCTGAACTTAGTAAATTTGACATTGAAAAAAAAATTGAACATAGACTCATAGTATGGTGAGCTGAAAGAGGGAAAGAGGCTATTACCAGAAGCAACACATTCAATGTCAAAATTACAGCACCAGCAGCAAGTAAAGCAAATGCAACTGCAAAAACTTCAGACTGAGACAATAACAGCAAAATGTTAGAATATGTTTAAAACTGACCAAAATTCATTTGACAGGTCATGCAAATAAAGCAGAAAAGAAAACAGAGCTACCAAAATGAACAGAACATAGCATAAAAGAGTAAGGAGACAACCTAGAATTGTAACCCCTCAACAATATGAAGTTTCAAAGTAGTGTATTTTCTAAAAATGATTAATACAAGAGCAATACAGTAGTAAAACTTGGTAAAACTATTTACACTAGCTCCACAAACCAATCACAACATCCCCCTCAACAAACTTATATATTCCCAACTGACAGTTAAGTTTGCATAGTCCCAGCAGAAAGGATAAGTGAAAAATAAGTCTATATGTAATTGATACCACCAGCATCTTGTAGTGCTTCACCATACTGAACTCATAGTACCCTAAAATAGTTAGACGCACTTTGGAAATAGCAAATATATTGATACTAATGTTTTAAAAACCTGACCGGAGATCGAACTGGCGAAACTTCCGAGTCAAGGTTCAACCGGTTGAAGCATGGTTGAATCGGATAATAAATATAATCATGTTCATCATAATTCATAAGACTTGATTTTCCTTTTTTCCCTTGCATTTGTTCAGCCCAACCAACTAAAGAATAGCCAACAAATTTTACTCACTTTAAATCGCACTCAAAAAGCTTTGTGGTGCAACAAAAGCCTTCAGCTTTCAATTTAGCTCTGCCGTCCATGGCATGCAAACAGTGTGGATGACATGCCTAGAGCTTGGACGAAGATCTGTGGTGTGGAGTGGTGGAATAAGAAAGAAGGAAGATAAACGGAAGGTGGAACGACGTGGAGGAAGGGGAACAAAAGTGGACAGTGCAGCTTGAGGAAGAAAAACGATCGAGAGAAAGGAACAGATTTCAGTCTACGATTGAGAGAAAGGAACAAAAGCTATTTCTGGACCGGACTTTTTCACGAACTGTGACCGATTCCGGGTTTTTTCCGCTTGACCGGTTTTGATCCAGTTCTCGCGGTTTTTTTTCCCAGTTTTACGTAACCAGTGGTTTCTTAGGCCTGGCTGGTCCGGTTTTTAAAACATTGATTGATACTTCAAACTTTTATAGCCATCATCATCACCGGCTCTTACTTGCACGTATCACAGCTGATGTGTTATCGCTATATCGGTAGCTTTACAGAACTGAAGGTTTCTTTAGGGGGTGGGGGGAGCAGTAGCAAGTCCCAGAAACTGGTCGCTACACACTTCTTGTTCACCGAAAATCTAGTGTTATGGTTAGCGGGAATATATTAAAAAAGGGCTTGCTGCATACGAATAAAAGAGAATGGAGGAGCATAGCTTACATATCAAAAGTTTTACATATTACAGTGAATATAGGAGTAACACTCACCAGCTCTTCATTTTTCTTTTATATAAATAGGTCATATTTGGCACACAAGCAGATTCTTCAGTATTATTATTTTAAAAATAATAAAGTTTTCTTTTCTAACTATTGCCGCTACATCAGCTAGCAGAAACTTGGAATGGCAGCCGCTATTGCTCAAAGAGGGAAATCAGGATAAAGTCGCGGATTTATCAAAATCATAAATCCGCTGTGCTATAACGCTGCTATTTGACAACTCTGCAAAAATCTCATCAATTGAAAGCTACAAAACTATGAGTACCTCAGATCTCTAGGAAATTTCAAAGGAAAACTCTCACCTTGAGTAGTTGCAGTTGATTGTTTATTTTATGTCAATGCAGAAAACAAATGGCATGCACTTCTAGGCAGGGCAGATCTGTTATGTAACATTGGGGTGCCGTTATTTTTTCTCACAAATACATATTTTGTAGGAAATGTATTCAATTATTTCCACATTCATTTGAAATGGTATCTAGGCGGTGAGAGTGTAGTGGAAATGCGGAACTTGTCACGACCCAACTCAAATCGTGACCGGCGCACGAACTAGTACTAGTCCGGCAAGCCTAATAACCAAACTTAGAAAAATATCAAACATGTCCTTTAATTTTTCAATTCCTTTCAACTCAATCTTACCATTTCTCATATCTTTCTTACTTCTTTTGTTTTTAGCTCTTGTTGCTATTATGTGAATGAACAGTTATAGCAAAATCATTTAAAGAATTCAAAATCCAAAATTTTAAACCAATTTAAAGTAGTAGTCAAAAGGAAAGGCATGTTATGCAGAGGAAGTAATATACCAATAACAGCTCCAACAAAATCAGTATAATATGATGTGGTATAGTAGTAGAATAGTAGTATAGTATCATCAATTAATATTAATTCAAAATATAGAAGATATAGAAATCAGGTATAATCAAAATAACCAACTTTAAACAAAATTCAATAACATAAAATAAATAAAACGTTGCGAGAGAATCGAGAGATGGCTCCATCTCGTTGATAGCCCTTTCCTCCTAAGAGTGGCCTCTCACTTAGTGGCGGCTCCATCTAACGGATAGCCCTTTTCTCATCGATTCGGAAACACGTTATCAAGTTATATCGATCATTACATTGCTAAAACTGAGAGCTAGCTCCATCTCGTTGATAGCTCTTTCCTCCTAAGAGTGGCCTCTCTTAGTGGTAGCTACATCTAACGGATAGCTCTTTTCTCTCGACTAATGAAACATCAAATCTATCGATTAGGGAGTTTAAATCTCGTTGATAGCCCTCTCCTCCTAATGGCGGCCTTTCCATAGGGGTGGCTCCATCTAACGGGTACTTCTCCCTAACCGACATCGGATTACTAGGTGCACATACGTCATCGTCATTATAACCGCAATTCTTAAAATATATCCCAAAATCATAATTATTTTTTTCAAGACATCAAACGTATGCCAAATTATATAAAATAGAACTCAATTTCAAATATTATGCTAAATAGCTCCTAAGTAATATGAATAGAAACTGGACTTATAGCTCGACAGGGAGGATCCCTGGTCCTACGTATCCTCAAACGATTGGAGAATCAGAGCCACGTAGTTCTCTAAATATTGGTTAACTACCAACAAAGTATATAAAAACTATCTCATTTCTTTATGAGCACATAAACCACATTATCTCTTCTAAATTTTTTCGAACAGTCAACCAAAGCTTTTAGAATCAAGCCAATTTTGATTTATTAGAATTCGTACGCTGGGACTGATTTAAACTTCCGCTATCAGTCTATTTCTTTTCTCACTAAAATTTGGTCTACTAGTAATTAAACTTTGATAATTCAATAGATACAAATGTTTGAAGCATACAGCACCTGGAAAATCATTACTAACATGGTTTCCCAAAACTACTCAAATATCATGTTACTAGAAATTTGGTACTCTAACTTACAATAAAGTCCCTATTCACCATTTCTTAGGGATTTGGGTGGAAATTCTAAATTTTCCAACATTTATTCTAGAACTCTTATCTCTAAAAGGAACAAGATTTTCTAATAATTAAGTTTCACAATTTTACCTTTATCAAAAACTATGGCCACAACCAAGAAAAATAGAATGGAAAGGGTTAATTTTCTTACCAAATTTCTAGATAGAAATCACTACCAAGATGAGAAGAACATCTTTGTTTCCAAGAATTTCCTTTAGTTCTCCTTCAATGTCTCAATAATGAAATTAGTTTCATCCCAACACAAGAGAAAATGAGAAGCAAAGGAGAAGGGAGTTCTCGTGTGTGAGAAGTGAGGAAGGAAAAATCCTTTGGTTTGCAAAGTTATCCTTGACTAGAAGGTTCCATTAATTCCTAGCCCTTGGATTGAATAGTGCAATGTTTCAAGACTAGATCCTAGCCATCCATTCCCTTTACTCACAAACATATTATAATAATAATAATAATAATAATAATAATAATAATAATAATAGTATCCTAAATAAATATATAGATATCTATGACTTTATATTACATCTGCTCGCTCAGTCCCCTTGTTGCCTCTTAAACGACCACTGACAACATTTACAGATATAATTATTTATTTATTTTACCGTAAACCTCTTAATTAAAACAATTCATAGACATAACCTTAATATTCTATCTATCTATTAATATGGCATGGGTATATTCTAACAAATTAATAAAGAAGAATTATAAATGTGAAATATTGGGTTATTACAGAACTATGCCGCTCGGAGGACACATGAGTGACTGTGGGAGTTGTCCATATAAGAATGAGTACAAGTAGCGGGAAATTCAAGAGAATCCCAGCAAGAAATTCTATTTAATATGAACCGGGCTAAAAATGAGTATCTAGATTCAAGTCTAATCTAAACATGATTGCAACTGTCTCATATCACCGACTAATATAGCACTGCTTAGGATTAAAGTAAACTTCTACAACAATGAAGATTATCCACGCCTAATGACTGTGTCGGAATCATTTACCATATTGTGAGAGGTTAAACCCCCACCCAAATCCCTGGTAAAGCATAAATTTCTTTGAGAAAGAAACGACATCTAGACTCTAGATAAACAACTTTTTTTATGAATCAAATATTCTACATGCTCTGTTCATTTTCTGTTTCCACCAGATATATACAAAGAAACACTAGAAAATTCAAGATCCATTCTAAAATCGATTCTAACACGCATTAACAATCACTAATCATCAAGATCTATAACAAGCTTCCACATCAAAATCATAAATCATAATGTAATTGATGGTCTGAATTGAATCAAACAAATTTGTAAAAAAGAAACAGTGTTCATACCTTTTTGACAGATGCAGACCAAGAAAGCGTAAGACCAAGAAAAACAATGAAGAAGAAAGGTCCCCATAGATCCCAATCACGCAAAGCCTTACCAGGATCATCACGATTAGGGTTAGGAAACACAACAAGCTTCAAATTACTAACGATCCTTGATAGATCTCGTTTGACAGTATCCCAAACAGGCTCTGTAAGAGTGTTAGGAGCAGGTCCGAACCCGGAGGTAGATATATCGGCGGGTCGGGTAGAAGGAGGTGGTGGAGGAGGAGGAAGAGAAGAAGAAGAAGAAGAAGGGGGTTTTGGAATTTGGTTTTGAAATGAGGATTTTGGAGGAGCGGGATTAGGGAGATTGGAGTTCATGAAAGGTGAAGAAGATGAAACGGGAATTGAAGCGCGCGGTGGACTTGGTGGTCTCGCCGGAAGAACGGTGGCCGGAGAAGCATAGATAAGATTCTCGATCTCATCAATGTCAGATTGGGAAGATGCGTGAAGGGGTATGGTGTCGCTGTGTGACATTTTCGCGACAAACAAGAAGAAGAAGCAACGAACTGAACCAGCTGGGATTCTTTCACATTTATTTATTATACTTGGCCAACTACCCTATGCATTGTGGACTTGTGGTATAAGTATTAATTAAGGCATTGATTTAATTTATAATCTTCCAAATTATAAGTAAAAAAATAACTTTTTTTGCCTTAAATTATATAAAAAATATCAACTTTTATAATTTTTAAAACATACATAAGTCTTGAAATAAATAAAATACATAGTAAATATTGTTTTAAAATCCGGACCGGATCAATCCAACTAAAAACCGATAATGTCTCTAGTTCAATCAAATCAAAGGATCAAATTTGCAATTAATATGGTGCAAACCAGTGTGACCCAGCTACATCGTTTGAGATGTAGGATATGACAATTCGTATGGGCCTTTCTGAAAGTGTTTTCGTGTGCTTCTGGGACATATCTATAT
The DNA here is from genome assembly GCA_030408175.1 of Trifolium repens. NCBI lineage: Eukaryota > Viridiplantae > Streptophyta > Magnoliopsida > Fabales > Fabaceae > Trifolium > Trifolium repens. The sequence continues at coordinate 55,054,672 of CP125851.1, forward strand.
GATGGTTTGTCTGACACTATTAGGTTTGGGGTGACCCAATCTATCTCACCAATGGACTGTAGTTCAGTCCCAAACAAAAATAAGCTAATAAAATTTAAGAGGTCAAAATATATAATATTAATAATTTAAAAGATTAAAATAGAACCAGAATAATTTAATAGACTAAGGTGAAATTTAAAAATAATTCACGAGACTGTCAATCTGGTGGTTGTGATATGTGGAGAATACCAAAAAAATTCAATACCTTAGAAAAATATTTACTGAATTGCTACTTCTCACGAAATAATGTATAACGATACATCATGAAATTGAATTTCAACTGCACTGTTGACTTTTTATATTTAGTGTGACCTATGATATCCGCTAAATGAAAGATCCAACGTCCACAAAGAATTCGTGATGGCTTCAGGATGAAATAATTCGCTTTAATTGACATTCTTCTAATCTTTAGCCTCTTATTTATTCTAATTATCTTTTATTTTAATTATAAAAAGGAAAGAAGAATGCGTGATGAAAAAGTGGGAATCCATACATCGAGCAAGTAAATAGTGATTGAAATAAGCGCTCTTGCGGATTCAATGAAATATCATGTTATAGCAATAGGCATAACAATAAAATTCATACATAAGAATATCTATCTGTTCAATTGCCTAAACTCGTTTTAACTTCTAACTTTAATTGGAAAATTTTGAATTGAATCAATTTAGAACATGCCTTTATAGCAATGTTGTTTAGTTGTTACACATGACTCACTCTATCCCAACAAAAATTATTTTACAATATTTGTGTAAACTTTTTTTTTATAATTATTTTCAATATTTTTAGACCATAAATTATATTCATTTTAAGACCATAAATTATCATTCTATTTTTGGTGGGCTAAATTATCATTCTATTTATATATTCACAGAGAATGTATCATATCTCTGGTCCATAAAAAAGAATTTCAACTTCAAAATCATGTTTCTTAAAAAATACATACTACTAATCTAAAATTAAATACAGTCACACACAGCTCATTATCATTGCATAGAACAAAAATTCTCTTACATTCCTAAATACTCCTTTAAAACAAACTTGTCAACATGAGATTGGCCCTCTCCACACCAAATCTCATTCTTAAGTTTATTTTTGTAAAAATAATATATTTCAAAAAGAAATCTTAATTAATAAGAAAAGAAAGCAAAAAGAAATGAATCAAATCAAAATCAAAATTAAAAATGGGAATATATATCTGTAGTTGCGCGTGCAATGATTTTACGCGTACACGGTTTCTTTTCTATTCGCTATATAACCACTTAAGTGTGCAAACCATTACACTCACCAAACCAATCTAACATTCATCCAATGGCTGATCGAGTTCACCCAAACACCATTCCTGTTTCAGGCGACTCTCAAACGACGTCGTCTCAGAAACCCGCATTGCCTTCCAACACTGCTCCATCACCGCCGGGAACCTATGTCATCCAAGTCCCCAAAGACCAGACCTACCGCTTTCCTCCACCGGAGAATGCTCGACGTTACGCCAACTACACTCGCCGGAAAACTCGTCGGAACCGGTGCTGTTGTTGTCTCTGTTGGCTAATTAGCATCCTGTTTATTCTAGTCGTACTTGTTGCCATCGCTGCCGGTGTTTTTTACTTGATTTTCCGACCTGAATCACCTCATTATGCAATCGATCGCATTGCTGTCAAAGGAATGAATCTCAATTCGTCTCTGATTTCGCCAGAGTTTGACGTCTCTGTTAAAGCTGATAACGGTAACAACAAAATCGGAATCTACTATGAGGACGATAGCACTGTTGAAATATTTTACAGAGACACCGTTCTCTGTAACGGCGTGTTGCCGGTGTTTTATCAACCGTCAAATAATGTGACGGTGTTTCAGACGGTGTTGAAAGGTAACGGCATAGAACTTGGGAGATCTGATCGAAGGGCGTTGGTGAATGCTGTGGTGAAAAGGAACGTGCCGTTAAGTTTGAAACTGAGAGCACCGGTGAAAATAAAAGTGGGATCGGTTAAGACGTGGAAAATTAGAGTTAAGGTTGACTGTGATGTGACGGTTGATCAGTTAACGGCGCAGGCGAAGATTGTTAACAAAGATTGTAATTACGGATTAGATCTTTGGTTATGAAATTGAAAACCATACTTTAGTATGAATTTAGGGATAGGTTAGGATACAGTAGTACTTTTCTTCAGTTAGATAGGCTGGCTGCAGTAATCTATACGTAATTGGGATTTAAGATACTAGGAGTTAGGATATACCAGTAATTTAATTGTTACTTTTTTTTCTTTCCAAAATGAATTTTGTTAACCAATTTGTGTTGTGTCATAATTATTTGAAATATTATCGATTTATAACTGCAATTTTATCCCGTGCATATTATCGTGGACTGCACGATGCATATTATGTTATTTCAAACTTTTTTATAGCCTAATTCTGCATATGACACTCTGAAACTGAACACATTCAACACAAAACCTATACAATATAAATAGATGCGGTAATCATGAACTATACATTCCAAAGATTATCATCAACTACATACTCACTAATTGCAATGTTTGTCATGTGTTGAAAATGACTATCATAGTTGATGCTTAGATGCATGAATTTGTGTATAGACATCTCTATATAAATATAACCCCACTATTTGACTATTAATCAAACATTTTTTCATCCTTTCGTCGCCGCAAACTATATTGAAATATTATAACTTTTCCAATATAGGGCTACATTGGCTCCTACGTATGCAATTGTTGATTCTATCGATGATTACCTTTTAGATTTAATACTTGGTGAAGAAAATACATATTTGAGTTTTGATTATCTATATCATGCCAACTCAAATATTTACTTCAAATGAAATTCTCATATACTTAGTTGTATGAAATTTCATTGCAGTAAATATTTTTATAATTTCATTAAAAAGATAATATTAAAATCTTATATGCTGCAAGACCCGTGCAATATCATGGTTTAATAGTCCAAAAAAAAAAGATCTTGAGTTCTGACTTCTGAGCAAAAGAGAATATAAAGCTATTTTATCAAAGAAAAAACTGTGCAGTTGGCCCTGCTCAATCATAAATTAACATGTGTTCTCTCACACAATTCTTGTATAGAATCCATGCTTTCTTGGAGAGGGATGCTGTGTTAGAGAGGAACCTAACCAGGTTTCTATTTTGAACGTGATGCATACAAATTAACGAATCCATGGAAGACAAAACCAACACAGTCCCCTTCAATTTAGCATAACAAAACCCATTTTTTTCAGAAGACCCAACATTTACAACAAATACAGTCACTGCACTGCACCAAAATGACCTAATTATATTCACACCTACCTTTGTGAGCGCAATAGTGAGGTCTACCGAAGTGCAACACAGGTGGAATTGCAACGAATATGATACAAGTCTTATCTATTAGACTAGTCTTAATCAAACGGGCCCTTACTAAATATCACTATCCAAAATGTAATCATCTCAAAAAAGATAATACATAGCATTGAATTTATTCATATAAACCAATGTATTCATCTCCAGCACCTTATTACTCCTATTCATACTGCATCCTTAGTACAATACATAACCATTCACCTGCTCAGAGGAATAGAATGATAAACTACAATAATGAAATTAGACCTCAGGAACCAATTATCCACGTCACTATGAATCATTTTGAAATAAATAAAATTGGGCCCCAAAATCATATGGCAAATATTGAATGGCAGTACTATAAATAAACTGGCTACAAAAAAAATGTCATTAGGTAAGTTTTCAAAACTGGGTCTCTTTCCCATGTCACTTTAGAAGAATTCACAAATGATACTGATTTCTTTGGTTTACCTTATGATATGATAGGGCTTGAAACATCCCTCCAGGGGTAATGGCAACAGTGTAAAATGATAGAATGCTAAAGTTAAAAAGTTATCAAATAAGGTTTAATTGGCAAACCAGTTTAAGGCTTGAGAGAAAGAGCAAGACCAAATTTGGCAGGTGAACCAAAGATCTTTGTGGAGTCGTACTCAGCAGACAGGGTTATGAGTGAATTTGGCCTCCACGCTCGTTGGCATTGGAAGGCAGCTTTACCATCATCACTGAATCGAGTCTTCAAAATTGTTTTTGGATCTATTAACTGTGAGGTTCCAATGGTGAATCTGTTCTCGGAGGAGGACAGTCTGTGAGCAAGTTCAGCAGCAACTGTTAATCCATCTGGGCGGTCCACATAATGAATGTACGATGCCTTCAGAGCCTCTCCTTTATCAGCCCTGCACAAACAGTGAGTTTATGGTATTGTTATATGAAAGATTATTACCCTATCAAAAGTTGAAACATAAAACATTTAAAGTTGAAACATAAGAAGATATTGTTATATGATACTGAACTAGGAAAATATGGTACTAACAACACTTACAGCATAAGTGTTGCAGAGAAATCTGGTTTATTGAAGGCAATTCCGGCATTATATTTCGTGAATGAAGCAGAAGTTGTATTGAATCCAACTTCAGCACCCATAGATATATCTTTGCTTCCAATTGCAGCTGAAAGCTCCAATCGAGGGGCCGGGTTCAAGCCAATACTGGAATCAATAGCTGCATGGGGATGAAGATACTGCACATCCAACTGATGTAATAATTCCACAGTCAGATGCGTCGTAAGAATACCAAAGTAAATACCTTGCATACATCAAGCTAACCATATGAAAAGGATTCTTCGGCAGGAAGCTGAACCTCGCCAACATTATGGTTTTGAAAGGGTAGAAAACTGTCAAATCTAGGCAGCCACACTCCATGAGTGGAATGGCTGTTTCACTAAGTTACTGTTATTAATTATTACTGGTAATGTTAACCACAAAGAGACAATCTGTCTATCACATCTCACTCACACACCAAATTCATATCTTTTAAGTTTAACTTAATAATTTGGTATAATTCCAGTCAAGTGAATCAACTATCACCAAGATTATGCCAACAACGATTTTCCGTATAACTTGAGGAATGCAGTCGCTTTTATTGACAACTAAAGACCTTAATTGAAAAACTTTGCATCATTGCTTATATGGATTAGATTCCAGGAGTCATGATATTTATGAAATCAACAAAGATAAAGACTTAAACGAAACATTTAAAGTATTTTCCGGAACAAATTCAAAAACCGCATTAAATTCAGCTTATGAAACATGCACTAATATTATCACATGTTGGGAGATTTTACTCACCTTTCCTGACTTGTAATCAGGTATATAGAAGCTCAAAGCTACTTTTTTACATTGGAAAATATCATTCAAAGTCACTTTTGTAGATACCTAAAATAAGGTAAACTTAAGGAATGCAGTCCCTTTTATTGACGACTAAAGGCCTTATTTGAAGAATTATATACCAATGCTAGTATGGATTAGACTCCAGGAGAGTCATGACATTTATGAAATCCACAAAGATAAAGACTTAAAAGGTAACATTTAAAGTATTTTCCGTAACAAATACAACCACTGCATCCTTAAATTCAGCTTATGAAACATGCACTAATATTATCACACATTGGGAAAGCTAGATTTTACTCACCTTTCCTGACTTGTGATCAGGTATATTGAAGCTCAAAGCTACTTTTTTACTGTGGAAAACATCGTTTAAAGTCACTTTTGTAGATACCTGGTGAGGTAAATCACATAAATATCATTATGATTAAGAGGTAAATCACTTTTGAACTTTTGCTAAAATCACAAATCAAAAGATTAAGAGTAGTAGTAGTAGACTAGTAGTAGTACCTATATTATCATATATAAAAGGAAAAAAAATTTATGGAAAAATAGTATATCTCTACTTCTTACATTATTGTGTGTATCAACTTTGACATCCACTGCAACATTTCCACTCTTGTAAAGTCCACTTATGTCACCAACAAAAAATTGATCCTTCTTCAACCCTGTAGCTGTAAGGCCCTGCCAAATGGAAAATGGAATTTGAAATCAAGCACATTACTCAATCAGTTGGAAGGACAGACTAAAAGTTTCTCTCTATTTTACAATACATTTGATAAAGTATAACATTAATACAAGTTGCCAACTGCCACAAATATGCATTCTCTTTAGCACCCAGCCCCATATGAGAATATATAAAGAACAAATGAATTGAAAGATAAATAAAAGAGTTGCAAAATTTATAAAATCAACTTTGTCAAGGAAGGAAGAAACAATATTCATTCTGTCCACAGTAGTGCTATATTTGATGGTACAATTCCATATGGTGGGAGTGGGTAGGCTTAGATAGTCAATGCAAAATTTTCTGTTCATAAATATGCAATACATGATGTCTTCCAATGCTTAGCATATGTGATATATATTACTTTAAATAGAATAAACAATGATTCCGTGTAAATAAACATAGTATTTCTTTTGTATTGTATCTCAAAGTTTATTTGATGCTACAATCAATTATATTTGATTATAACAATAAAAACAGAGCCAAATCTTCATATTTCAGTGAATAAAATTTCAGAAACTTAAGTACATCAATCAATTACGTATTAAATAAAATATATTCATTCTCCATCTCTCTTTTTTTCCACTTGACAGTTTAAAGAGAAAAAATAGACAAATGGATATAATTAAAAATGACACAGAGAATCACCATCTTTAATACCATTTTAATTATAACCTCAATATACGTGTGATTGTGTGCGCGATTAGAACTATGGCATATTCAAGCAAAAAAGATTTCATATTACTAAGCATCAACTGCAATGAGAAATTGAACACTCTAATGATAAGAAAAAAAATTATAAATAATTATATTAATTACAAACTGTGATAAGTATTACCAATCCAGTGGAATTTGGCACTGAAAAGATAAACTTGTGGTCGTAGTTATAATCCTTGTACAAGAGGTCTGCATAAGAATCAGAAAATTGACAACTTAGTATCATCAGTATATTTCAGAAAATTTACGCAATTTGAGAAGAAATATAAAGAAGCTGACACCCAAAAATCTAGATGTTGACCATAGGTAACTTCTACTGATCAAAAAGGGGTTTCAAAAGGAGGAAAACGTTATCATAGTTTTCAGATTCATAAAGTTGACCATATGCTCAAAGGCTTGGTGTCATTAACACACGGGTAGGGCGGTGCATTGAGAAAGTATGCAATCTTGTAGGTTGATAAATTATATCGAACTTGTTCGAAATATTTGGGTTAAGTGGCATGTCTTACATATACAGCACTCTGTAGCACCGACACTTCTGATGGAAGGCGTGTCCGGTGTTCAACATATGTCGGTGTTTGACACCGACACTACACATGCAATTAGTTAATGCTCTCAATCGTCCAATTTGGATCAACGGCCGAGATCGTTTAACTATGTTAAAATTGATGTGTAACCTGAGCTGTCACGTCTGAAATTAACGGCCGTGATTAAGTACAAGATGTATCTCTACAACAGCAAATCCAGGTGACCTATAGGTATTCGTCCCTCACTTACATATAAAAACCTGGTTCAGGTCTATATGTAGAGATACATATAGACCAGGACCAGGTCTACATGTAAGTGAGTGATGAATAGGCAATGATGAATTGCAATCCGTGTTATCAAATACCGCTGGTGAACCATGGCAGAAAGCCAAAAATCCACCATTCTTCGCTGCCACACAAGACTGTCAAAAAAAATAAGCAACTGCAATCCACCATGGCTGATATTTGACAAAACTGATTGTACTAATACACAAATCATACTCCTAAGTTATTCCATATCCTACCTAGAGGAAACTATTTGAAGTTTGAACCCTAAGGTTTGTATAACAGAAAATAAATACTACTTCTGAATTATTTTAATGCAGAATTACCTCTTGCCCTTTTGCCAATCTCGGAAAACGGTGCTGGACCATTGGCCATGATGAATCAGAATGAAATGCACCAAAACCTGAAAATGCAAAATCACACTCTTGTTACATCACAATTTCCAAATTTCGGGGAGATGAACACGATAAGGCTATCTACAACAGATCCAAGATAACTATAGCGAATAATCTATGTTCTCAATCGCGCCGATTTAGCTAGGAATATCAGAATCGCGATTCGGAGTGGAGCTCTAATCTACTACGACGCAATTCAATCACTAGTGTGATGCCTTTTGTAGTGGCGGCTATCGCGGCCGCATATCGAGCTGGAATCGAATCCAAGGAAAAATGAAAACGTGGAAGGTGGACGGACTTTTTTACAGTTTGTGGCGGCCGGTGATAAGTCCGGCTGCGTTTTCCGAGCAGCTTTTGATTTTTACGGCGAGAAAGATTCAGTGCGACTGACTAGTACTTGTTGCTTCTGATACAAGTGGGCAAGTGGCAGTCGCTGCAATTTTTTTATTATGGAGCTGCTGAGTTTTTCCTTTTTCTTTTTCACGGAGTTTTTGTTGTTTTAGTTTTAGGGTTTTAATCATTTGTTTTTTTACAATAGGGTTTTAACTTCTCTTTTTAATCGTTAAAATGTGTTTATTTTTAATGAATGAACTCATTTGTTTGTTGTTTTATTATATCAAAGATAAAAGTATGACAATTTTTTTAAAAAAAAACAAGAAGATAAAAGTATTTTTTTGACAAAGAAGTTTAATGCTACTATTATTATTTTCATAAAATTATTATTTATCAACAATAAATTGATCGAAAAGATCATAAATTTGAATTTTATGAATTTTGGTCCGAAATTTCTTTAACAGAATTATGTTTATAATTTTATTTTTGAGACATACACTATCCTCTAATAATTTGAAATATTTAGAGTCCGTTTGGATTGATTTAATTTTTGGTTTATGCGAAACAATTTATACAAATAAATAATTTTTTTGTATTATTATAAGTTTTTCAAGCTAGTTTATGAAAAAACAGCTTATAAATATATAATTTTGTTAGTAATAACTTATGAATCAACATAAAAATTTATTTATTTGTATAAATTATCTTTTTTTTTATAATGTGTATAAATTATCTTCATAACTTTAAAAATAAACCAAATTCAAACGGTAATCAATGAGAACATATCACATAAATAGATTTGCATGGTAGTTACAACTAACTTTTAATTCATCATATGCATATGACTTGTTCTCAATAATTGTTGCATAAACGTCCAAAATTATCAAGGGTGGTGTAGAAAAACTTTTTTTAATAGAAAAATATGTGTATAATTGGGTTTTTGTCTAATTTATCCCTTAATAATTTGGGGTATTTACCTATCAACGAATAAGAACAAACTATATGCATGTGCAGTAAAAATTGGTTACAGGTTAGTTGTAGGCATCCATGCAAATATACTTATGTGGCTTGTTCTTATCGATCGGTTATTTGGCAAATACCCCCAAATTATTAAGGGAGTATAATAGGTTTCAGGTTATAATTGTTACCATAAAACATATGTAGTTTTGGGCGGAGATCTGGCGTCTCACTCTCTTGTGGTCTTGCAGCATTTGATACGATGTTTCTTACGAGCTCCCCAAAATTTGTTGCTTAATGCGTGTGTGTATTGCAAAAATATATACCTTCTGATTGATGTCAATAATTCATTTTTTTTTATCTGCAAAAGTGTATTTTATATATAAGGATACCATGAAAAAAGTATAAGAGGTATTCACTACGCAGGTACATGAACAATACAATTAATACTTAACCCAAGTTACATAGACAATTGTCCCCCTTTTGTTTTTGTAATGTTGTTGTTTTATTTTATTTATATATTTAGGGTGTTGCAGTTGGTTCACCATCTACACCCTTTTTGCTTTGAAAAAAAAAAGTTACATAGGCCATTCATCCATAAAACAAGAGATAAAAGCCTATTCCCAAAACACAACTCCAATAATTATGTAACTATACAATGGGCAAACGTACAATTCATAAAAACAAACACAAGAAGAGCTTTGCCAACCATTTACATGAAACAATTTTAACCCTTTCGACATTTTCATCTATCCTTACCACTTTATAAAAGAAGATCCTTTCATTTCAGATTCACCATAAGGTCCAAATCACTACATGCCGTACCAACAAAATACCTTTAAATCCTAACTTTTTAATTTTTAGGGGAACATGGATACTCTCAAACAATGATAAAAATGTATCAGGTAATATAGTAATAAAACTAAATTATTGGTGAACTCTATTTAAAACTGCTTTTGCCATTGGACATAAGAGAAATAATTGGTATTCCCTTTCCAGGTCTCGCTCACAGTAAACACATGAGGTGAGCAACCCTTGTTGAATAATTCCTCTATGCAGTAAATTTGATCTCGTCAGAAGTTGACCAAGTAATGTTTTCCATGTAAACACAATGACTTTAATGGTATACATTTTGCCAATACGCACACGCACACGCACACGCACAGTGGCTTGAAATACATGAAGACCGATATATTTAAGTGTAAAAATCCGATGGAGAAACCAAAATAGAGTGGTTTTAAAATAAGGATGCAATTTTATGAGTGAATGAAAATAGGGGCACCATGATTATAATTAAAGCAAACATATAACACATTTCAATTCTAAAAATCAAAATAATCACTTCATACACCTTTATCTTCTTGTCTTATATATCTTAATCGATGAAGTAGGGAGGAGCAAGACTTCCCTGGTCACAAGACTATAGACACTAATTTTAGACACACTCACATAAAAGTAAAATATAGAATTAAAATGACACATAAGATTTTTAGTCAAAAAGGTCATCAGTGGCTAGCAAATGCAAAATGAGAAAATTTGGGGGGCCAATATCGAGTAATTGAAATTGAGAGGCTAAAATCGAGTAATTTTGAAATTTAAGGGGTTAAAATCAAGCAATTTAAATTTGAGGGGTCATAATCGCATAATTGTAAAACTTGGAGGGTCAAAATTGCATTCAAATCTTACTTCTTTTTTTAATATTTATGAAATAATTAAAAGAATAAAATGAAAAATTATCATTTTGTGAGTGTGATTTAGAGAACTATATTTAATGTTGTGACCAACTGACCATATAAGAGTCCAATAGGGAGTTATAAAGTGGCTTTGCCGTATGGTGTGTGTAAGTAGGGTTGTCAAATGGGCCAGCCTAGTTTGGTCTGATCCGATGGATCAGACTAAATAAATGGGCTAGATTGGCCTGATCCAATTATTATTGGCTACGCATTAACAAGCCTGGCCCGGCCCATGTGGGCTAATGGGCTAGCCTGACCCATTTCATTTTATTTTGTTTTCTATTTATTCAACCTTTTTTATGTCACTTTGATGCACTAGTTCCTCATAATTATCAATTTTATAGAGTTATGTTTTGTTGCAAGTGTAAATATTTTGCACAAACAATACTAAATATTAATTAAGCTCTAGTTTGATTCGTCTAAAAAAAAATGGAATAAAATTAATAAATTAGAAACTTAATTTTTTAAAAAGATTTATGTAATCATACCCCTCTTTATTAAACTTACACATTTAAATATATATTTTTGTAATAATTTATCAATTATATGATAATTTTTCATATTTTTATTGATATTATTTTTACATAAATGACATAAATTCTATTATAATGGGTAGCCCGGACCTTAATGGACTAACCCGACCCAACCCGATTTGCATATGGGCTACATGGACTTGGACAAAAAAGACCCAATTGCATTGGGGTTATGTTCTATGAGGCTCAACCCATCTCAAATACTGGGCTAATGGGTGATTCATCAATTCGGCCCATTTTTAACAGCTCTATGTGTGAGGGATAAGGGTTAGGTGCTAATATGATGAGCGGAGCCAAGACTAAAATCAATTAAAGTGGTGCTAGCAGAAAACTAATGTCCAATAAGATCAAAATTAGTTACGATTATTATATTGTAAAAAAAAAAAAAACTAAGGGGACCTTTAATTTAAAACTATACTGTAATTGTAATTAGTATTGTTAGAATAAAAAAATATCTTTTAAGATGTGCATTACTTTTATATTTTAGTTTGTTGAGAAAATATCTCAAAGATTATGTTTGTTTATTCTAAGCTCTAATTTAAGGATTTAGTTTAGATTTAAATATATTCACTTGGCTATAAATACCAAGCACTATCATCGTATGTAAATATTCTATGTAAACTAGTTTTGAGACCCGTGCATTCGCCCGGGTCTATTGATTTTTACATATAAAATGTTAAGATATAAGTGACATCATTGTGTTCATTTTTGTAAAAATTATTAAATTAATAATTTTTTTTTATTAAAACAATTGTCCCGTGTATGATTTTTGTGTACTAAATTATTATTAATAATAATAAATATTTATTATTCAATTTTTTTTATTAAAACAATTGTCCCGTGTAAGATTAATTATTTTTTATTAAGGCAATTGTCCCGTGCATGAATTTTTTATTCAATTCCTTTTATGTATTAATGATAAATATTTTGTCTTGTGTTTTTTTTTATATTTATTATTGATGACATGCTTTTGTGTGATGACTCATCCAATAAAACTCCACCTTTGGAGTTGGACGTGCACAACAGCCCTGGAGATGGGCAAATTAGCATGAGTGCTTAGCCATGCTATTTTTTGATTGGATAATATTTATGTTTTTTCATATTATATTATTTTGTTACTTTTTCATAATTAATTTTTTAATGAAGGTTATTACTTGGAATTGTAGGGGTGCTCAAGGGAAAAAATTTAGAAGAGCACTTACTAATTTTTGCAGGAGTAATAAAGTGGATTTGGTTGCTTTACAAGAGACCCGGTGTAGCGGCATTGTTGCTCGAAATACCATTAAAAATTTGGGTTTTAAATATTCTCTTTTGGCTGAAGCAAGGGGTTTTTCTGGCGGCATTTGGCTCATGTGGAATAGAACGGATATTAAAATTCATCTTATCAAAACTGACTTTCATTTTCTTCATGTTCAGGTTCAAGAAGGGAACATGGAACCTTGGCAGCTAACTGTGGTCTATGCTAGCCCTCGAGAGCACGAAAGAAGTGATACATGGCATCAAATTCACCATTTATCAACAACTATCACTAGTCCTTGGCTTGTTATGGGTGACTTTAATGAGATTGCTAGTCCAGATGAGAAAAAAGGGGGAGTGAAAGCGGAGATAAGAAAATGTTTGCATTTCAACAATTGGATTAATGAGTGCAGTTTAATGGAAGTCACTACTGCCGGCACAAAGTTTACTTGGAGGGGACCGCATTGGCAGGGGAGGGATAAAGTGTTTAAAAAGTTGGATCGTGTTCTCTGTAATGTTCCCTGGAGATTAAAATACCATGAAGGTTTTGCTAAGGTGCTTCCTCGTGTTGAATCTGACCACCATCCCATCCTTGTCCTTTTAGAGGGGGAGCCTAATGGAGGTAGAGACCGTCCTTTTAGATTTGAAGCTGCCTGGACTACTCATGAGACTTTTCAAAAATTTCTTCAAGATAATTGGGTTAGAGAAAGAGATTTGGTTTTTCTTTTGAACAATCTCACAACCAACCTCAAAGATTGGAATAAGGAGGTTTTTGGAAATATTTTCAAAAGAAAAAAGGAGCTTTTAGCTAGACTCAATGGGATCCAGAACAGTCCGCATTATGGATACAGCAACTTTTTGGCATCTTTGGAGAAAGATCTTCAGGATCAACTCGCCACTACTTTGTATCAAGAAGAGTGTTTGTGGTACCAAAAATCAAGAGGGAAGTGGATCACTGATGGAGATCGGAACACTAAATACTATCATTCCAAAACCATTGTTAGAAGGCGCCGCAACAAGATTGTTTCTCTTAGAAGCGAAGTAGGGGATTGGATTGAAGAGCAAGAGGACCTCTGTAATATGGTGGGGAATTTCTATCTCAATTTATATCATGAAGAGAGGCCTATTCGTGACCCTATTATTTCATGGACATCATACCCTCAAAATCTTGAGGCTGAGCAGAATAAGTTAAGTGCTCTGGTGCATTTCTCTGAGTGTAAACGAGCCTTGTTTGATATGGGTCCCCATAAGGCCCCAGGAGAGGATGGATACCCTGCTTTATTCTTTCAGCAAAATTGGGATACTGTTGCGGACTCGGTTTATCATTATGTCAATCAGGTGTGGTCTAACCCTTCACTTATCTCTACTGTTAATAATACTCTGCTTGTTTTAATTCCCAAAGTTGATAAGCCTGAGTTTATTTCTCAATTTCGTCCAATTGCTTTGTGTAATGTTATTTATAAAATTATTACTAAAGTAATTGTTAATAGAATTAAGCCTATGTTGAGTCACATTATTTCTCCATACCAATCTAGCTTTATTCCTGGTCGTACAATACATCACAATATTATTGTTGCTCAAGAGATGGTGCACTCTATGTCTAAAATGAAAGGTAACAAAATGTTTATGTCTATTAAGATAGATCTCGAAAAAGCTTATGATCGTCTTAACTGGAATTTTGTTTTGAATTGTTTGGATAATTGCAAGTTCCCTCCTAATCTTATAAATATTATTCATCAATGTATCACTTCCCCTTCTTTTAAAATCTTATGGAATGGTAATAAAACAGAAGTTTTCTCTCCAACGAGGGGCATTCGACAGGGGGACCCTTTGTCTCCTTATTTGTTTGTTATTTGTATGGAGCGACTTTCTCACATTATTACCGATCAAGTGGAGGCTAATTATTGGAAACCTATGCGTGCAGGTAAATCAGGACCCCAAATATCTCATCTTCTTTTTGCTGATGATCTTCTTCTTTTTGCAGAGGCTTCAATTGAACAAGCTCATTGTATTATGCACTGCTTAGATCTTTTTTGTGAAGCTTCTGGTCAAAAAATCAACAATCAAAAGACTCAAATTTTCTTCTCTAGGAATGTTGACCAGCAACTTAAGGATGATATTTTACAGCACACGGGGTACACTCCAGTTATCAGTTTGGGTAAATATTTGGGGGCCAACATTGCCGCAGGAAGGACCACTCGAGGAAAATTCAATCATATTATTGAGAAAATTCAAAACAGACTCAGCGGCTGGAAACACCAATGTCTTAGCTTGGCAGGAAGACTTACCCTTTCCAATTCTGTTCTTAGTTCCATCCCATATTACCATATGCAATATGCCAAGCTCCCAAAGACTTTGTGTAACGAGATGGAGAAAATTCAACGAGGATTCTTGTGGGGAGATACTGATCAATCTCGCAAACCTCATTTGATTTCTTGGAAAGTTTGTTGTTTACCAAAGGAGGATGGAGGTCTTGGGATTAGAAGCCCGCATCAAATGAATGAAGCTTTTCTTATGAAAATGTTGTGGAATATGATTAATAAACCAGATGATCTTTGGTGCAAGGTACTTTATAATAAGTATGGCAGGAACAACGATCTTCGTTTTTCTATTAGTGCTCAACCTTATGACTCCCCTTTGTGGAAAGCCTTGGCGGGTATCTGGGATCAATTCAAGAGTCATATGGTTTGGCAAGTGGGAGATGGTCAACAAATAAACTTTTGGCTTGATAAATGGATGCCCAACGGACAAACCCTCATGAACTTTTCTACTCAACAGACTATTGACACAACTCTTACCGTGAAAGATACTTTGACGGAGTCGGGCGATTGGGATGTCAATTTTCTTACCATTCATCTTCTTGATGGTATTGTTAAAAATTTGGTGGCTATTCCAGCACCTAAGGATACAGATGGTCCAGATTTCATTGGTTGGAGCGGCACCAACACTCGTTATTTTACTGTGCAAAGTGCTTATAACCTCCAGCGGGAGAGCAACCTTCCAATTGAGGGGAATTGGAAAAGTTTGTGGAGTTGGAAGGGTCCCCACAGAATCCAAACTTTCATGTGGATAGCTGCTCATGAGCGTCTTTTAACAAACTATCGTAGAAGTAGATGGGGTAGCGGAATTTCCCCCACTTGTCCGGCTTGTGGAAATGCAGACGAAACGGTCATCCATGTGTTGCGCGATTGTGTGCAGGCAACCCAAATTTGGTTTCGGTTGGTGGCTTCTAATCACATTACTAATTTCTTTTCTTTGAATTGCAGGGACTGGATCTTCAACAACTTGGATATCAAGATGACAGGAGCAAACAAGAACGAGTGGCAAAATATTTTCATGGTAACATGTTGGCACTTGTGGACGTGGAGGAATAAAAGAATCTTTGAAGAAGGATTTCAACGCCCAAATAACCCAATTCAAGTGATTCTCAAGATGGCTATGGAGATTGGTGGCTGCAAGCAAACACACTGGATTGGATTGCCTCAACGTATCGACACTATTTACATTGGTTGGAAATGTCCTCGTGAAGGATGGATCAAACTCAACTGTGACGGAGCACATAAAAGCTCAATTAATCTTTCAGGGTGTGGCGGCCTCCTTCGGAATAGCAATGGTACTTTCTTGAAAGGTTATGCCCGCAAGATTGGTTCTTGTGACGCACTCCATGCTGAGATGTGGGGTATGTATATCGGGATGGATTTGGCTCGGAGACAGGGGATTACTCATCTTCAAGTTGAAAGTGACTCGAAGGTTTTAGTCGACATGGTAACAGGGAACTGCAATGCTAACGGAAATGTTCCTACTTTGATTCGGCGTATTCGTGACCTTAAGAACATGAATTGGCAAGTTCAAATCAACCATACATGGCGTGAAGGAAACAGATCAGCTGATTGGCTAGCTAATTTTAGTTTTAATTTTAACTCTTTTGATTTGCATGTAATGGAGACCCTTCCTAGAGAGCTCCAAAGCCTCCTTTTTGATGACATTTCCGGCGCTTGCATGCCTCGGAATATTCGTTTAGTTTCCTAGTGTTTTTCTCCGTTGGGCTTTGCCCTCTTTTTTGTACCAAAAAAAAAAAAAAAAAACTATTTGTGAAAGCTCATTTCCATTGATTTTAATTTTTTTTATATTTAAGATTGATATTATACTAAAGTATAAAATTTATTTAGGATAAAATATTTAGAAATATGTTATAAAATATTTTTAAAATATAAGTGATGTCATTGTGCTCTTTCTTGTAAAATGTGTTAAACTAATATTTTTTTATTAAAGCAATTGTCCAGTGTATGATTTTTGTCTAATAAATTATAATTAATATTAATTATTCAATTCCTTTTTTTTTTATTAAAGTAATTGTCCCGTGCATGATTAAATTTTTTTTATTAAAGCAATTGTCCCGTGTTAATTCGTAAATTTTTTTTACGCATGTTAATTCATAAGTTTTTACTAACAAAAATTATATCTTTATAATCTGTTTTCATAAACTAACTTATAAAACTTATAATAAATCAATCTAAATGGGCTCACTGTGTTTTTCTTTCTATTTTTTTCTTCTTTTATTTTTAAGGTCATAAATAAGTATCTTTTTTTATTAGGTTTTTTCTATTTTTATTTTGGCTTAATTACATAATTTGTCCTTTATGTTTATTTTAGGTTTCAATTTGGTCCATTAGGTTTAAAAAATTTCAATTTACTCCTTATAGTCAAATTTCCGTTTAAATCGTCCATGTAACTAACAAATTTGCATATGTGAACCACTTGAAAATGCATCACATGGAAGTTTTAGACGAAATTAACTCAAATTTTAACAAAAAGTTGGAAAAAAATTAACTCAAAATTTAATTAAATGGACGAACTTGTGTTGATATTAGTAACATAAGAGACCAAATTAAAACTTTTAAAATATAGAGAGTCAACTTGAAACTAAAATAAAAATAAGGGACCAAATATACAATTAAGCCTTTTATTTTTTTATATTTAAATTGTTATATATTAGATTGAGTTACTATTTCTTTATTCAATTTATTCAAAAAAAAAAAAGTTAGTACTATTTTTTATGCCGTATCTTTTATATTTACTTTTGTTCCTATTTTTATACGTCAATTTCTTTTAATTAATTTTTTAAAAATATATTGGATTGATATTTGTTTAGAGATGGTTTCCGATGCTATTTTTATGGGAAGATTTCTTTCATGCTTATCTTTTTCTTTTCTTCCGATTTTTATTTTATATATTTTTTAGTTTAGAGTTAAAATTACACTTAATGGCATAAATTCTAAAATATTATTAAACTTGATTGGATAAACTTGAGATTTTAGTAGTAGTTCTTTTTAATATATTGTAAGTAGATATTTCATTCACATTATTATCAATAATATTTTTATTTCTTATTGTTTTCTCCAATTCTTCCCCCTAAATACCACAAATTCAACATGGTATCAGAGCCATGATATCCACCTTGAAACACAATTCCGCTGCAAACTTTTTCCGAAAAAAATTAACTATCGGTTGTTCTTCGCTTTACCTTTTTTTCTTCATATAAACCCTAGCTGTCATTAGGATTTGTTTTTTATTTTGTTTCACCTTTATGATTCTTGTTTATTGTCTTTTTTTCTATTATAACCTTATTCATATGTTGCCCCGACACATGCAGCCCATATGCCACTTTCCATGAATCCTTTACCTTTACCCACCGTTTTTTCAAGATTGATCGTTAGTCTCTCTTGGTCTTGTTTTGGTGGTCCTAATTTCCCGTTTGTGATGCTTTAATCCGCGGGTACCGTTTGTGATGCTTTAATCCGCGGCTTCCTGTTTGTGATGCTTTAATCCGCGGGCTTCCCGTTTGTGATGCTTTTATCCGCGGGCTTCCCGTTTGTGATGCTTTAATCCGCGGGCTTCCCGTTTGTGATGCTTTAATCCGCGGGCTTCCCGTTTGTGATGCTTTAATCTGCAGGTTCCCGTTTGTGATGCTTTAATCCGCGGGCTCCGTTTGTGATACTTTATCCGCGAATATTTTTACATAATTTGATACGGATTCATTACTTCGGCCGCTGCTCTACTACTTCTTTCAGTTCTTTGGTTGCTGCTCTTCGTTGGATATGCTATCAAAGGATTTAATTTTCTTTCAGGGTTAATTTTGTAACAAGCTTAAAGCTTAGTAAGCTTTAGCTTGAGGGGGAGTGTTAGAATAAGAAAATATCTTTTAAGATGTGCATTACTTTTATATTTTAGTTTGTTGAGAAAATATCTCAAAGATTATGTGCTCTAATTTAGGGATTTAGTTTAGATTTAAACATATTTACTTGGCTATAAATACCAAACACTATCATACTATTTCGTATGTAAATATTCTATGTAAATATTCAATATAAATATTGTATTTAGTTCATTATCAATAATATTTATGTTTTTTTATTATTTTCCCATATTCTTTTCCCTAAACACCACAAATTCAACCGGTATTAGTATTTCCTTGGTCAATTAATGATGTTATTTGCTTCAGAGTCAAGTATGGCGTGAGTTATGTTATGTCGAAGCCTTTCTTCTTCATTCATGCAAATATACCTAATTACGAAAAGTTGACCAAACCACTTTACATCAAAATCACGCAAACAAAACGAGATTTAACATACTGTTGCAGCCAGCATTTAGGCTCAACACCACCATCTCATGTTGCTTTCTCACGCCAGTGTTCAATTAACTAATAATTAATCAATTAACGAAGTCACTCCATATCAGGCACATAATTAGGGATTAACTAATGTTGCTTTAATCAATTTAATTAAAGATTTAGTTAGCAGTAAATTAACATTTCTTAATTTTGTTTTATGTTGGTTAATATGCATCGATTTATTACGAATTTTTTGAGATATAACTGGAATTTGAATGTTAGCTAAAATAATTATTTATTAAACTTTAATTAGTTATCTTCTGATCGAACTATAATATACTCGAGACACCTTTACCGAAGAATTAGACGGTTAAGACAAAAATAATTACTAGTACTTACTAAATGACACATTAGTTACGTTATTGTGAAAAAATATTTGATCTAGCAAACTAAAAAAATCTTACTTAAAAATGGAGACTAGTAATAGTTTATAAATACTATATTAATCTCTCTTTAATCTAGCACGACAACTTTTAACTAATCATAAAAACGTGAAGGCTTATGTAACACACATAGTGGACAAAAGCTCAAAAAAGCATTGCTAAGGTGAGAAAACAATTATATATGAATCACACTCTTCTTACATTAGAAGAAGTCAAAAGTGAAAGGGAAATCCCAAGAAGACGAAAATGAATACAAATGCGTTACCTCTAAGAAACTTAATTTATTAATTACTAGAAATTAGAATCATCACCACTTAAATTTTCATTCCACCCTACACACCTTAATTCACATTCCCTTTCTTTCTTTCTTTCAGCTTCAACATCAACAAGAACACAATAGTACTATAGCAATGAAATCTCCAAAACCAAACCGAAAACGTTTCATGCTATCATGTTTCATATCAATCTTCTTACTCTGCATATTAGCTTCCATAAACGAAGTTCGATTCGAGAATCTTCTAAGATTCGGTCGATGCACTTTCTCAAACAACACAACAAACACTTCATCTTCAATTTCAAACGAACAACAACAACAACAAGACATTAGAATCCTCATCGGAATTCTCACACTTCCTGACCAATACCTCCGACGACACTTCCTCCGTCTTGTATACGGTACACAAAACCCCGAAGGTGCAAAAATTGACGTCAAATTCGTGTTCTGTAATCTCACAAAAGAAGATCAAAAAACCATAATCGCTTTAGAAATTATGCTTTACAACGACATCGTGATTCTCAACTGCACAGAAAACATGAACAAAGGAAAAACATCAACGTTCTTCACAAGTTTACCAGAGATTTTCAATGAAACGGTAAATGGACCAGATTACCCTCCTTACCATTACGTGATGAAAGCAGATGATGACACGTATGTGAGACTCAACAGTTTAGTGCAATCATTGAAACCGTTACCGAAAGAGGATTTATACTATGGATTTGTGATACCGTGTACTAGCATGGACCCTTTTAAACATTACATGTCTGGAATGGGGTTTTTGGTAAGTTGGGATATAGTTGAGTGGATTCACGGTTCAGATATTCCTAAGAAACACGTGGAGGGTCCAGAAGATAAGGTGTTTGGTGATTGGATGAGATGGGGTCGTAGAGGATTAAATAGGTTTAATGCTAAATGGTCTATGTATAATTATCCTGATCCAGTTTCTGTTTGTAGTCATGAGCTTGTGAATGATACAATTGCGGTTCATTTGTTGAAGAATCAAGAGAAGTGGATTAAGACACTTAATTTTTTCAATCATACTGGTCCTTTGAAGGAATCTAAGATGTATCATATAGCTTAGATTATTATTAATTAGCCTTTTTTGGTGAAGCTAATTAATCTTTGTTTTATTTTCTCACCATTATTTTTTTATATGTGATGAAATAATATGATATCGAATAATGTTATATTTTGTTGCGGGAGGAGAAATGAGGGAGCTATTAATTTGTAAGGTGAAACTTTATTTGTGTAGAGAAACAGAGGATTGTTAAATTTTACTCTGTCATTTTTTTCTGCAAAAATTGCATAAATTCAACGTGAATAAACTGCATCAGCTGATGTTTTTGATTCTATTTTATGTTGTAGTAACTTGGAAAGTTTTAGTGGGGCGCAATTATAACATTGTCCAGTTGTTTGAATGTTGATATGCTGCAAAGGAGCTTCCAACCATGGTTTTATATTCCGGGGATGCAGCAACAGCTGTTGGGATCGCAGTTATTGAGATGAGATCGCTGTGACGCTCGTTGCGGTTGTTGCGTATGAAATAATTTTTATTGGGATTCTTCCAACCATTGATTGATATTGTGATTATTGATGGTCAAGATTTGAAGTAACTTGGAGTCAATTGATCCCCTCGATCAACAAATATATTTGTCAAAAAAAAATTTAGTTTTGATATCTTTTTTAAAACTAATTAATGATTTTTTATAGGGAAAATCTTAAAAGATATGAGTTGTTATGATAGGATAAAATCTTATTAGAGATTTGTTTTTATAAATCTTATCTTTATTATAGTTATTATTATGAACCTTACTTGCCTTTCAAGTTTTTGCCTATAAAAGCATTCTATATCCAACAAATTGAACCAAACTCATAAACACTAACACTAGTCTCCTGCTTCTACCTCATACTTGTTGTTTAGATTTTGATCACTCTTCCATGGATTTTTGCTACACCCTACGTGTGAATCCTATCTTCCACCCAATCCAACCCATCTCACAAAACATTCTTTCTTTCAATGATTTTTCAATTCATCTTAGTTACACCAACTCAATTGTTTCTACAACATCCAATGTCACAAACCCTCTCAATAATGTTAGAAATATTAAAGTTGATGATCACTTCTTGATTCCTTCTGAAATCTTATGCAATTGTGATACAAACACAATCATGAATGCCGATCACAACACTCTCTTCTTGTACAACAATTTCAATTGTTTGCCTACTTATGTATTAAACAACGTTCTATGTCAACTGAGAGATTGTGCGAGACAAATAATTGCACTCAATACGGAAATATGTGGAATATGGGAGATGAAAGTGTTGCTTCATGTTACCTCGCTAGAGGAATGTCAATTTGATCAATACCTCAATGGTAATGATCAACAAATTGTTGATTTGTTAGAGAAATTGAATGTTGGTCCTCCTTCTTCAGAATCTATTGATCGGTGTTCAATTTGTTTGGAGGAGTATTGCGAGGGATCACATTCGGAACTCATTTATACGAAATGCTCTCATACTTTTCATAAAGATTGTATTGGCAAGTGGATTCATCGATGCAAAGATAATTCATCTTCTTATTCATGTCCATTGTGTCGACGTGAGATAATATGAACAAAGAAGAGACGACATAACAATTTTCTTCTTTTTATAGCAGTGGTCTTTAGTTAGGTTTCAAATATTGTACTTGTATTAAATAATATTATATGCGCAAATCTATGGATGAAAAGTTCTTATTAATGTATTTATCAAACAAGATATATTTTTATGTTATCAAAACCGTTGATTTGTGTTATTTATTTTTATGTTGATAGATATGTTACTTTTTTCCCTTGTACGGAATAAATCATTGATCTAAGAATTACAATAATGGTAAAAATAGTGTTTATTTTTTTTTAATCTAATTTTTCTTTTGATAAAGAAAAGTTTATTAATAAAAGATTAGGGACACTAAAACTCTTACAAAGTATAAGGGATACTCAAATTCTTACTACCAAAATAGTCCGGACTAGTATCATTGTAGTACTTTATTTTTTTAACCTAATTTGGTCACACAATTGTCAAGAGAATTTTGAAGAAATCAATGAGGTAATTCAATAATTCCTATTTAGACAAAAAAAATCTGATCCTAAGACTAAATCCTTGCGTATTGTGGGTTGCTTTTAAATATAGTATTCATGTTGTATGTTTTTTCTTGTCAAAATATGTTGCATATTTAAAAATTTGAAAAATAATTGCATTATTAAGGACAAATTCGTAAAAAGCAAAAATTGATAGTTACTTTTAGTCTTTGGGTTTCTTATAATTGTATGATATAAATTTAAATTTGAAAAAAAATTAGGTTGATCAAGATCAAGAATTAGTTTTGGAGTGCTTTCCATAAAATTTACTTGAGAAGAATTAGTTTTGGAGGGCTTTTCATAAAAAAATTAGTTATGGAGGATTCGTTTTCTAGACACAGTTTTTAAGTACATAGCATAAATCAGCATATGATGCATAGTAATAGTATATTGGTGCTAATATTCAATGTTACATAAATTATTGAATAAAATTTTCTTTCAAATAGCAACAATAAATTAGTTAAAGTGATTAGAATTTTGTTTTCCTTAGAAGGATAGAGTTTGATTTGGGACTCAAGCATATATAAAAAATTTAGATGGAAAGGGAGAACACACCTTGTATCCCATAAATTTTATATGAAGATTAATCATCGCTAACGGTTGTAAAACTTTGTAAACATGATTAATCACCACCGATCCTTCAAATTTTTAAATAAAGCAAAATTGATCAAGTCATGTCATAGTCACTCGGATGGCCAATCAAAATTGTCCATCGTTTCTAACTGTGACCAGCTTTCAAAATTTTGACCACCAACTACATTCACATTTTAGAGAACAACATTTGCATGTTACGTTACAAACTATTTTTTTTCTTCAAATTTTGTGTTTTTACCAAATTTGCTAAAATGAAGAATCAGAGAATGGGTTTTCAAATTTCAGAATTTTAAATTTGGTCAGCGGGCAATTTTTTTTCGTCCCTGTAATTATAGCGAATATTGTTTTTATCCCTGTAATTTGATCAAATTTTGGTTTTCGTCCTCAATAAATGCCAACTCAGTGCTCATGAACACGTGTCAATGGTCTAGTCAGCAGATTCTGACCATATCAGTGCTTTTGTGTGACACGACCAAATTAGGGACTAAAGCGAAAGGAATGTGAAATTACAGGGGCAAATAGATTTTTGGCTTAAATGGCATTTTGGTTTTAGTCTCTATATCGTTTTTTATTGCAAATATATTCATAAATGTGCAAATCTTGTTGATTTTCGTCTCTCCCAACTACGTTTGTAGCTAATTGGTAGTTAATTAGCTACAAATTAACTACAAACGTATTCGTTTTTTAACTAGAAAGGAAATGGCCCTATTTAGTGTCTAGCTAGGCCCGCTGTTTCTAAGCCCAATTGTAAATGGCTCATTGCACCCCCTTGAATTGTACCTCTCTTAACCCACAATTTCCGCCTCTTCATTCTTATTTAATTTGAGTATTTTTTTTTAAGTCGTACATAATTAATTCTGATTTTTTATGGTGCACAACTTTTTAGATGATATCATATCAAAATTAAACTCATTAAAAAAGGGAGTAGTTATGAGTTCAAAATGTGACCAATTACATATCATGATACCAAATTCAGCCAGGTATGTGCAAATTTGAAACTTGGCTTGCAAGAAGACAACTATATTTATAAAATATAATAATTCAATAATTCAATGCATTTTGTTGTGCATTGATAATTGAGAAAGAAAGAAACAAATGCTAGAGAACTAAGGAACAACTAACAAAAACATCACAGATTCCTTGCATCCTCTTCTAGTCAAATAACTCTAGAAAAATCCGCGAGACATATCTCAACTGGCAAAATAAAGATATTGTTAGGCTAAACGCACTCATCCAGATTAGAATTCAAGACCATGCAATTGTGTATGCGAGTTTCTGGTAGCAATTGTCACTTCGTACACAAATCAAAGAAAAAAACTCAAAAATAAATGAAATCAACAAATTGTTTTTTCATATCCTCTCATTGGAGACCCTGCCCCTAAAAAACCACAAAGTCCTCCATTGTATCATTGATAATATCGATCATGATCAAACTCAAGGGAAAAAAAACAGAACAACATAAATTCAATTTCAAGGACATAACATATCATACCAAAACTATGTCATTCCTTGCAATAACGTAGTTGCAAGGAGATTTGTCTCTCTAACCGAAGCTGTCTTCTGAAATTAGCTATGAACATCTCTGCTCTCTTATTAATATCATCATCTGAAGGAAAACTTATTGTCCTTTGAAGACAAGGCTGAGATGGAGAAACAGATTCCTCTGAATCCGTTTCATCAGAAGAACACACTATCAAACCATGATCATTGAAACTGATTTGGCGTTTATTTAACGAAGAATCTCGAAGCATTTTTGCAGCGTTCCATGTGTGGTTGAGTATGGTGGAGCTTATAAGAAGCTTTACTTTTTGCACCGCTATTCTTAGGCGGCTTAATAGAGACTTGTTCTGCTTTTGATTGTGAATGCTCATTTTGTAAAAGATTGAATAGTTTGTGTGAGAGTTTGTGCAAATGATTATTATTATTATTGTTATAGGTTGGTGAAACTGTGAAAGATTATTTATAGGAAATAAGTGTAAGATGGAGTGTTTGAATGTATATTAAATTAGAGGAATTTTTGTAGATTAATTAAATAAACTTGATGGTTAAGGAAAGTGTTGATGAAAAAGGGAAATTTCGTGAAGAAATGGATAACCTTGTGAGCAACACGGCTACGTATGGGAAACTTGGAATTAATCTATGATGATCAAAGTTTGACTGTTTCATACAGTACAGTATTTAGCAAGCTGCATGAAGAGTATTAGAGAAGAATTATTAGTTGAAAGAAAGAATTTTTCTTTTGTAACTATGGTTAATTAGTTCTGTAAATAAAAAAAAAATTATGGTTATTCATTCACTAGTTCAAAATTCAAATTAATTCCCCCTGCAACTACGATCGGAGTGAACTGAAACTACTTGATGACAGAATTGACATTGGAACCAGATTAAACTGATGGTGAAAACAAAATTAATAAAATATACACAGAATTTCTCATTTCTGATAAAGATTTTTTATTATCTCATATACCATGTTATATTGTTACCGTAATAAACTAGTCACTCTCTTCTCTTTTTCTTTGTTCGAATGGACTATTTTATTGTCCCTGAATTATTATGTGTATTATTTTTCTCTCTTATTTTATTTAAATGTTTTCACATAAATTTAGTTTTCGTTGTATTTCTTTGTACTTTTATCGTCTGAGTGCAACATTATTTTGTTTATTGTCTTGATGCACAATGTTTGTTTTTTGTCTTATTGTGATATTCGTTTGATTCAAATTAACAAATCAACTTGAATCAATTACACATTTAATTAGTGTTCGTGTCAACATTAAATATTTGAAGACACAATTATTTCGATCAATTAGATTTTGTCACATTTGTAATTGTTTTGCTGTTTTATGTAGGGATGTCAATTTGTATCTGATAATGGATTATCCGTGGGGATTATCTGTACGGTGATCCGAAGTCGTGAATTTTTTTCCCCGTGGGGACGGGGATGGAGGGAGAAACTCCCCGTGGATAATTTGGGGCGGGGAACGGGGAAGGTCCCTCCGCCACCGCGGATTCCCCGACCCCAACCGTATTATTTAAATTATATATACAATATATAATTATATATCTTTATATGCTTTTTTTAAATAAAAAATAATAATTAATACATTATAAAAATTATGATTATGTATGGTGGCAACAAGTTCAATTGAATATTTAATTTTTTTGACAAAAAAATAATATTAGAATGTGCTTTGCAGCTTTTTGTTATTGATGCAAAATGTACTTTTATTTTAAAAAAATGAAAGATACAAAATATGTATTTTTTTAGAAAAAAAGGAAAAAAAAAACAAGATATTAATGTCGTGCTTTTGATTAAAATGTATAACAATTTTGTTAATTTTTTATGTCCGTGGAGATCTGTTGATATTGTGGAGATCCGTGAGGATGGGGATGGAGGAAGAAATCTCCCCGCGGGGATGGAGATGAGGAAGAAATGTCCCCGAAGCGGGGAATGAGGCAAGGAGTGGTAAAGTACCATCCGCTCAATCCCCGCCCCGTTGACATCCCTAGTTTTATGCTAGGAGTATTAACTTTGATGCTCTAAGTTTATTTGCAAATTTATTCTTTTATTTTTAGCGATAGTTAAATTTGTGTTGTGTTTGATTTTCTACCAAATTGAATGAATTAAATGAGAAGCCTCCGCTTTAATGAAAGGCATCCGGAAACACATAATTTTCCTAAACCCAACCTACCATCACAATTTGATGCAAAACAAAAGGGCTTAAATTAGTTTCCATAGAATTCAAATTTAATAGTTCCCTCATGATTACAAAATAAGCCACCAAAGCTTCCCTTACCCATATTAGTAAAAACATTACCATCCACATTTTGAACTATGATGGTCAAATGTCCTTTATTCCAGCACACCTCATGACTGAGCCTTAGGGGTGGGAGGATGAGCTTACAAGCACCTGTTTAGCAAGCTGTAATTGAACAAATATTGTTGCTATGATCTGAACATATCCACTTCCACAACTAAGACCATAACTCACAAGGATACTTGAAACATTATCCAAGACAATATTGTATGTAATACATTGTCTGAACATCATTAATTTTTTTTTTTTTGATTCTAGTCCGGAGTGAATATATAAATATGAAGAAAAAGAAAAGCTTAATTTGTCAATACGAAGATGTGGAAAATTTGGACTTCCATTCGTGTGAGATGTTAATTTTTCTGCAAAATATTTGATTTGGTCAACAGTATTTTAGTTCTTTTGTACGAATTGGATTATCAATCTATGTCCAATTAATTAATGAGGGATTTTGTTACGTGGGCAGTTAACTACATGCTTTGGATTTGGGCCATGAATGTAAAGGTTAGGACTTAGGACAAGGGCCCAATCTTATGGTATCCGAAGAATTCTCTTCCCTCACCCCCCTCTCAGATATTGCCATATTTATCATACTAATTGTAGTGATGTATAATGAAAGAGCTTTTGTTCCTGTTCTTAATTAATCACTCAAGAGCACTTGTTAGATAACAACAAAGATCAGAATTCACTTAAAATATAATTAAGATAGTTTGTTATCTTTAAAACACCAAAAGAGATTTTGCTTCAACATCAACAACAAAGGTATAGCTTTATTGTCATGGTTTATAATATATAGTGTGACAATGTAAGTGAATGATGTAGTTCACTGATCAAATATGCATATGTACAAGTCTTAGAATCTAATCATTCCATATAATGATGTGTAATCCTAAGAGAGCAAAGCCAAAGTATATGTATAGATCACACACATATCAAATTTCTATTCACAGTCCAATCTCTACTCTAGTGATATAATTTTACTCTGCTATCTTAGGATTACACACACATCGGATCAAATCACACAGTCTGAAGGAGATTTCCTGGCTACATTTATTTTGATACCATCAGTTTTGCCTTAATTAATAAGCTTTCTAATCACAACCTTATCTTAGTGATATGTTGGAATTGGATATAACAACTACAAATATAGGAAATTAATTTATAGTACAATATCTTCATCAGTTAGTTTTGTACTAGTTAACATTACATCATTACTACTTCTTGTCTTCTCCAAACAGTGGTTACTAGGTGGTCCCGCGGATCTACGTTTTCCGGAATTTCAACATTTACTTCATCTAGAGCTCATTCTTCCTTGGTTTAACTCGAATTGTCTCTTGAGCCTGCTTCAGACATGTCATCTGCTTCAAGTCCTCATAATTGAAAATCACAAGGACCAGATGCTTGGCTTGACACTTAAGACTTAACAAAGAGAGGACAGCTAGAAACTATATATAGCTGAATGTATATTGTACATCATTTGTGTGATTTTTATCGGTGACTACTTAAATACAGACAGTAAAACTTATAAACAGGCATCAATATATCAAGTAATACTCAACAGTAAAAATCTAGATTGAAGAAGGAATCATTGTTCTGTAGCAACTTGCAAACTTGTAGCTATAAACTAATGAAGTTATAAAATTGCAATTTTTTTTATAAGTTTGACCTTAAAAGCCTTGATAAATTAAACATTGTCTTATAACAAGGCCTTGTGTACCATGTCCTGATAATAAACTAAAGTACCAAAATACATAGTTGCCAAAGGACTACTGAACTTAATGAAATAGAAAATACACTGTCCTCTTTTTGTTAAGTCTTATGGTCTTAAGTGTCAAGCCAAGCATATATCATTATGTATAGTACCAACAACTGATCAGATGACATGTAGAGCTCCTTGACTATATAATGATATTTGACTACATGCTCACCTCCTTCTCTTCCAAAGTTGCAACGCAAAATCACCCACCACATCCATGTCTTTTCCGACGCATCCGCACCTTCTCTTCCGGCAACATCATACCTCCACGCTGTTAGCGCAGATAACAATTTGCACGCACACAGACACAGTGCTAAGGCTGCAGGCCTCACAATGCCAGAACGCGTGCGCGCTAGCAGGCCACACTGTATGCCATTGCTGCAACAATGATGAACACACACAAAAACTTGATTTTTCCCACTCTTTGATTATGATTATGAGAGAGAGAGAGAGAGAGAGAGAGAGAAGAGAGGATTATTGTTGCAATCTCAATTTCATTAGTTATGAAAATACACTTGATTACAACACTTTATATAGTGCTTACTTGTATCACAAGTCATTGCACTTATTCAACTAACTACTACCACAAAGTTGGTTAAGTTAGTTATAACTAACTCAAGATTGGTTATGGATTAGTATTCAAAACACACGTCTCACGCCATGTCATCTCTGCACTACCTCCCATCGTTGTTGCAAATATCTCCGACGTCACGCCGCCATCAACCCGCCAATGCTGATCTCCACCATGTTGAAACTGATTGGTTACCTTTTTATAAAGAGTGTTGCTATTTCTTACGAACAATGCAGTCACGAAATGCAAGAATATGTGCGGCTCACGTGCTTATCCAATTTTGTCACAACAGTCTTCCACCAAAACATGAATATTTATCAGTTTTTATTTCATAAATAAATAACAAAAATCCAATCAAACATTCTTTAACAATCTTTCCTGCCTTGCTATTGTTGGATTAGCTGTATAGTCTCACGACAGCTATTTGGTTGAGTATACCATTTTTTTTAGCTGTATAGTCTCAGGAGCCGGCCGGTTCAGTTCAAATTCTAGTTTTCTATATTGTTTAGTCTCAAAAGCTGGTGACCGTGATTATACAAGTTGATTTATGGACAAATTCAATTGAAGTACGACATTGCATTGTAGCAGACTAATTTATATTCTTAAGTTAAGTCTGAAGAGTTTGATTCCAATGGTTCGAACTTTTGGATCATAATCTTCACACCTGAAAACACAAATTAATTCACTACTATGCCACACTTTCATTGTGCTTATGCAATAATTCGATTGCCTCATTCTTTCAACATATTTGATAGGTGGAAAATCATGGATTGACAACAATGCACAACTTATCTCCAACCAGAAAGCATAAGGAACAATTGATCTTGATGGTCAGAGCTTTATTCAGCATCACATCAAGACATATACATAGTGAACAACAAACTAAATGGATGTAAATTAACAATGCACACTTTTTCTTTTAATCAATAATCATATTTATTTAGTTTTTCATAACAATAATGGGACTTTTGACTTTGTGGGTGCCATCAAACCAAATGAGTGAGGAGAAAATCACAGTTTGATTTAATATTTCTCTCCCAATAATAGTGACAACAAATGATTGTTTCTCATGTAATGATCTGAATTTGAGAAGTTTTGGTTGAACTTCTATCTTGATTTTCGGATTTTGATGGATGAGAGTAGCCTTGTAGATTGAGTTTGAAAAACCAACGTTTGTGACTATTCTATGAATCTTGGCTTGAAAATCCTTATTATGAGACGCAACAGGAATCACCATTGAAGGATAGTTTATATCTTTCAATAATGATCTTTGAGAGATTTTTTTTTTTGTTGATTGAGCTATAATTTGTTTTTTGGTGAGTTTGAGCTTTAATTTGTTGACTATACGTGTTTTTTTTTTTTACAAGAATTGTTTTCTTTTTAATCGTTACCCTCTCCTCTTAATATTTTTATTTTTTATTTTTAATAGTAGTTAATAGTGAAAAAGAAAAGTTACTCGCTTGAGGTATTCTGGCTTCTCTGACTTAATTCAACCTTAAGAAGGCTAATCCGCGCCAAACAAGATTCCACTTATCCAACAACTATAAAAACCAAAATTTGAAACAAGTTACCAAATTTATCACCATGAAGAAATAAAAAACTTATGTTAATTTGTAGGGTACAACTATAAATCATTCAATTGTATCCTACATATCACTGTACTAAACATATGATATGAGTACTCTACCATCTTTCTCATGGGATTGCATGATCAGGTGTTTCGCATCTCCGTCTGCCAGTTTCCGCCAAAGGTAATCTCATTGTTCTAATATCTTGTTTTCTTTCTTTCGCTCATTTTTGTATTATGTTGTTTTGATTTTGCTGTTGTTGTGCCTCATAGTACAATGCTCATTTTCTGTTTGATAAAATGTTTCAACCAAACTTTATGTAAATGAAATGAAGTAAGATAGGTTTTAATTAGTTTTGTATGAAATTAAGTTGTTAATGCTTGTAATGGTTGAGGTTATTGTGTTTCTTGTGCTTGTAAAATTCTACATATTTAGAAAAATTAGATGATTTTCACGAGATCGTGAGCTTCTAAATTCATGTATTTATTCATGTGAATAATTTTAAATTGTAAATCCAGCAGAGTATGTTGCTGAAAATGTGTTAGTCGGAGTGTCTAAAATATTAGTGGTTGGTTTTGTAGCAACTTCTGCCCCTCTTGTTCTTTCAGATATTGTAGTTACTTCTGCTATTGGCATTGCAGTTGCCATGCCTTGCGCCTTCTTATTTGGTTAGATGTAATTGCACTCATAATTTAATGACTAAGTTGTTGCTCTCTAAGACTAGGCCTACTCCTCATAAACAGAGGGTACCCTGCAGGCATGTCACCAACACCAGAGATATTCTCGGTGTTTTTCCAGGTTTTAGTGGAATTTTAGAGATGAGATTAAGTGTAAGATCATGTTTATGGCTCTTGACCATGTTATCTGCTGTTTCTTTCCTAGCATGTTACTTTCACCACAAAGTGGTAAGGGTCCTAGCCCCTTAAGCAGGTGGTTAGAAGTTCGATTCCTGACTCCATGTATGGAAAAAAATCAGTTGGGAGGAGAGAACTCACTTTGTGTGTCCCACAGGTTCCTTGACGGAAATTAGTCATCGGTAATGGCGGTGGAAACTCGTACCTATATCATGGTAACAAAAACATAAAATCTTAATATATGAAAAGATAAACCCAAATTAACTCATATATCACAGCTGGTCCCATAAACAACATCAATAAGAACTTTGCAATTTGTCTCAAAAAGAACATGCTGGAATGTTGCAGCCTCTCCCTTCTTAGCCTGCATCACAAATTTTGTCCGAACAATATAATCACCTTAGCAGCTTGGTCTTCATCACACTAACTTCACATGTCATAGTTTATCTGCCATGAACTTCACTCAGAGTTACATTGTTGTTTGAGTTAGATTCATGACTTTTTTGAGAAGATTTTGTACTTGGATTTTGCTTGTAAACAAATGCAACTTTCCCTGGAGGTGGAAGATGTGTAATCTCACTTATGAGCATCAAAACAACAGTTGATATATTTGGTCTTTCTCTTGGAAGTTCTTGCACACAAAGTAGTCCTATTTGTATGCACCTCAACATGCTGCTCTCATGGCATGCATCCCATACTTCTGGATCTATTAGAGATATAATGTTGTCTTCTAACCATAGATTCCATGCCTAATAAGAAAAACATAAAAATAGTGAGATTATTTATGAATATGCTTCCAACACTATTATTGTTTAAAATTTAAGTAGGCTTTTCCCCTAATAGATCAGTGAAATCCACATAAATTTTAGACTATAATAAAGTGTTGAGACTTGAGTGTACTTCTAGCACTTAGTATCTCATATGTATTAAGGGCATGAAATATATAGACTTACAAAGCCTATGAGACTAAGAGAATCCTCGTGGTTATAAAAGCTACTATTTCTTCTTCCGCTAACAATCTCCAGCAACAAAACCCCAAAGCTGTAGACATCTGATTTCTCAGAGAAAAGTCCCTCCATTGCATATTCAGGCGGCATATAACCACTGCATTTTGAACATATGTTATAATAACACAAGTAAAATGCATGATTTATGAGAAGATTTTTCTATTGTATTCTTTAATTTCCTTTATCATTTATGTTTTTCTGTTGTATGGAAAGTATTATACTAAACATTTTATTATTGGCTAAAAAATGGCTCAAGTGTTCAAACTACATGGTTTGATTATCTTTTGTTGAAGCATTCTCTACAAGCATTCTCTAGATTTTAACTACACATGTCTCTCATTATATAGTGTTTTTTGAATAGTTTTTATTAAGATATATGTTATTCATATTTATAATTTGTAAAAACATGAATCACTCAAGTCATCAAACTACACGGTTCTCTATATTTCAACTACCTTGCAAGGATTAGGATGACTCGAGTGTTCAAACTACATGAAGAAAACAAAAGGAAATGTCATTGATATTATGAGCCATGTTTTAAGCACTTCATAAATAATACCAGTTGCGTGCAGTTACCGAAAGAAAATTCACAATTTTTGCTTCAATTTTTGCGGTTACAATTTAGTAATTCTAACTTCTATTATTATCGATTCAATCTTATCCAATTAGATTGATTGCAGACTTAAGAATTCCAATTTTAATGATAAAATGGTTCAATCTCATCTAATTACATTAATTTTCACTTAAAAATTCTAACTTCATATTACTACAGAGTAATATAATCTATCATTTAGCATCAATAAATTCCACAATTTTATATCTCTGGAAAACACACGGGGGGCTCGGCGAGGCTGTACGATTTTATTACGTAATTTATGTTAATTTAGTGTGTTGCTATCAATTTTCTCAATAGATTTTTTTTCCTTCTTATTATATAAATATATTGTTAACAAAAAAAATGAATATTAATTTGACGTATGCCCCGATGCCCCCCGTGTCACTTATATTTTGAAATCGTATTAATTCGCGCTACAATATAATCGTCTCATTTAAACTATTTGTTTCCCGTGTGTTGCACGGGTCGGAATCCTTGTTTTGAACATGTTATAATAACACAAGTAAAAGTCAAATTACCAATTCTAACATTATAAAGTCAAATGGCACAGGATTACATACTATGTTCCAACAACTCTGTTTGTGTTAGCTTCATCATCTTCTCCACCTTTAGCAATTCTAGCTAAACCAAAGTCTGATATTTTTGGAATCATGTCACCATCAAGTAAGATGTTGCTTGCTTTCAAATCTCTATGTATGATCCTTAGTCTCGAGTCTCTATGAAGATAGAGTATACCTCGAGCTATTCCTTCGATTATGCTTGACCTCTTTCTCCAATCTAAAATTTTCTTTTGTAGTGGATCTTAAAAAAATAAAATAAATTAAAGCGATTCCAAATTGTGTACTTTAACAACTACAAATAAAAACAAACATATTCGGATATACAACATAATTAAGTGCTGATGAATAAACTATCTGGACAATTGAAGAGCTAATGAGGATAAACTATATATACAACCTAGGGGCAAGATATAAGCAGTGTTCTAAAATTAGTTAGCAAGTGAAGAAATTATTCAATATTTTTTCAATCTACCACAAGTGAGCAAACAATTTTAATTTGAAGTAAGAATACAAAAGAGGAAAAAGAACTTACCAAAGAGAAAGGCATCCAAACTCTTATTTGGCATGAACTCATAAACCAAAATTTGCTCGCCCTTTTCAACACAACAACCAAGAAGTCTCACAAGATTTCGATGTTGAAGTTTTGAAATCACTAATACTTCATTCATGAATTCTTCTATTCCTTGTCCAGATGTTTTTGAGAGTCTTTTCACCGCAATTTCATGACCATCTTCCATTATTCCCTAGGTAGTGCGACAAATATTTTAATATTGAATTTATGGTATAATACAAAAAATGACATACAAATTCTTAGACAAAATCACCTTGTATACTGGTCCAAAACCTCCCTTCCCAAGCATATTACCAATGTGAAAACTGTTTGTGGCAGTTTCGAGCTTTTTGAAATCATATAGTGGTAGCTCATCCAATTTCATTTGATTTTGTCCTCTCATAATCGAGTTTTGAGGATGTCTTTCTGAATGCGTTTGTCAGTTTGTTAACAAGAACACATATAGTCAACACAAAAAATACTGTAAAAATCTTCAAAAATTATTCTCTATATAAATAAAAAGCATTTAGGTCACCCTTAATTGTTAGTTTATCATATGTTGATTTTAATATATTAGCTCACCCTCATCAAATCTCAAGAAAAATGATTTGAATATAGTCAATGACTCAATGTTCTTCAATTTAAGAAAGAAATAGAAATAAGGAAAATTTACCTCTATGTCTAGCAGAACATTTCCTGCACAAAAGGTAAGCACATATGACCAAGGTAAATGCTCCTATCCCTCCAACAATAGGAATGATTATAAAACTCTTGTTGAGGTCTTTTTTCTTTTTATTATCTGCAACTGCAGCTGTACCCAACATATTAGAATGAGTGGTTAAACTAGATAATCTTCCTTGAAACAAAAGAAAAAGATGCTTAAAAAGAGAAAAATGATACCTATTTCAGCCGGTACACGAATGAAGAGATCAACTCCTCCAAAAGGAAATATTTGCAAATCAACTAACTCTCGACTCCAATACATACAACCTATGTTAGGATCGTATGCATGTGCCAAACAAGAACAATTTGCCAAACAATCTGGTCCACACTTGTTTTGATTACCATCTGATCTCTCAATAAAATCAGGAACTTTCATATTTTGTTTCACCAAAAAACTATCTTGTTTGAATTCACTTGATCCGTTCTTCAACATCTCACACTTCAAGTTAAATCCTTCTTTCCTCACACAACCATTAGTCCAATTATTTAAACTCCACTCCACCGAATTCTTTGGCTCAAACCCCTCAAAACAGCTACAAATTGGTACTCTAGAATTATCACAATTCCCAAAAGGTCCACATTTTCCATATAAATCACACTCATTTTGACCAACAGTAATATTAACAGTTACCTTTTTATTCTTATATTCAAACAACTTAAGTTTTCCATGTGGTGTCAATGAGAGAATTGCAAACATAGTTTTGTCGTTAAAATCGTAAGTTAAATAAGTTTCATCATCGTCCAGAACTAAACGCCAACCGGATAAATACAAGGTTAACATTCTTGGTGATCCGAGAAAAACTCTACCATTCCATGGACCAGTTCTCCAATGAATATTTTTATCATGCCAAATAAAAACTTCTGGGGTACCCAATCTTTCAATACTAGCTGAAAATGGTCCTGAAGAAGGATCATTGTCACCTTTTCTTGCTACAAAAGCTATTTTCTTACCTGTTATTTTATTAGTAGAAATTCTCATTGTTGGAACAGCTGCATCTGCAGGATGTGAGAAACTATCCCAAATTGGTGTTCCTGATATGTCTCTCAATATTAAGTTTCCTAAATTATTAAGTTGAGCTGTTGAATTTGTTGAAGTATTTGAAATATTTGTTGTCCAAATGATGATGCCATTTTGATTGTTCAATATTACAAGATTTCCATCTTTGTGAATTGAGACAATTCCATTTGAATCTTTAAGAGGTTGATCTCTATTTGCAATCCATATGTTGTTGGTTTCATTGATGTACCAAATTCCTAGGTAACGATTTGTTGAATTTATTGGGCTGAAAAATCCTAGCTTGAAGTTTGTGTTGTTTGAGGTTATTGTTTGTTGGTCTTTGAGTGATTTGGATGATGTAATTGTGTCGTTGAGTGAACTATAACATGAAAAAAAGGTACAAAATATGAGCAAAGTAATGAACAAGCGATTTATGTTATGATTTAGGGAAGCCATAGATGTGTAACAAAAATTTAACAAAAATATGATGATGTTTTTTGAGGAATACTAGATTTTAGTTTGGTGACAAATCGTGTAGTCGTTGAGATTGTTTATTAAGAAGCCAAATTGTGTCTGCTGTCATGGGGTAGCTATTTTTCCACTAAGCTAGTTTTGAGACCCGTGCATTCGCACGGGTCTATTGACTTTTATTTATAAATTATTGTAAAAATATAAGTGACGTCATTCTGTTATTTTTTATAAAATATATTAAATTAAGTCATTTTTTTATTAAAGTAATTGTTCTGTGTATGATTTTTGTGTAATAAATTATAATTAATAATAAAAAATATTTCCTATTCAATTTCTTTTTTTTATTAAAGCAATTGTCCCGTATATGATTAATTTTTTTTATTAAAGCAATTGTCCCGTGTATGATTAATTTTTTTTTTAATTAAAGCAATTGTCCCATGTATGATTAAATTCTTTTTATTAAAGTAATTGTCGCTTGTATGATTAATTTTTTTTTATTAAAGCAATTGTCCCGTGTATGATTAATGTTTTTTATTAAAGCAATTGTCCCGTGTATGATTAAATTTTTTTTTAAAGCAATTGTCCCGTGTATAATTAATTTTTTTTATTAAAGCAATTGTCCCGTGTGTGATTTTTTTTATTAAAGCAATTGTTCCGTGTATGATTAATTTTTTTTTATTGAAACAATTGTCTCGTGTATGATTAAATTTTTTTTTATTAAAGCAATTGTGTCGTGTATGATTAAAAAAAAATTATTAGAACAATTGTCCCGTGTATGATTTTTTATATATTAGTGATCAACACTTTCTTTTTTTTCGACAAAATTATTGATCAACACTTGTCCCGTGATGTTTTAAGTATAATGACAAATATTTACCCCGTAATTATTATAATATATATTCATCAATAATGCACTTCTTCTGTATTTTTTATATAAGAGTAAACAAAAATAGAGTAGATTTTTTATAATAAAAATAGAGTAGAATTTAATATAAAAATATATTAAACTAAAAAGTTTAATTTTTTTTACAAAATAGAAGATTTGAAATATTTTTAAGAATTGATGAGGACAAATTAGAATTTTTAGTAGTAATACCTTTTAATATATTGGACCCGTTTGAATTTGGCTTCTTTTTATGCTTATGAAAATAGTTTATGGTTATAATTTATAAATAAACTTTTATGTTAATTCATAAGTTTTTTTACGCATGTTAATTCAGAAGTTTTTACTAACAAAAATTATATCTTTTTTGAAGAAGACAAAAGTAATATCTTTATAAATTGTTTTCATGAACTACATTAAAAAACTTATAATAATACATAAAAACTTATTTATTTAGATTTTTTTTTTATCTTAGATGAAGTGGTAATCCACTGAAATTAAACTCACACACAACTGTGAGGTCCCGGGTTCGAACCCGGGTCATGACGTCCGGCCTGGCAATTTCGGCATTTGCCAGTTGAGCTAGGACTTATTTATTTAGATAAATTATTTCGCATAAACTCATAAATAAGTCAAATAAAACGGGCCGATTGTTTTTTTGTTTCTATTTTTCTGTTCTTTTATTTTTAAGCTCATAAATAAGTATCTTCTTTTATTAGGTTATTCTATTTTTATTTTTTATATGTTAGATTCAGTTACTATTTTTGAAGCGTATCTTTTATAGTGATTTTTGTTTATATTTTTATGTGTAAATTTATTTTAATTAAATTTTTATGGGAAGATTTATTTAATGCTTATCTTATTTTTTTCTATTTTTATTTTATGTTTTTTCTTTTTTAGAGATTTGATTTCTGATGCTATTTTTATGAGAAGATTTCTTTTATGTTTATCTTTCTTTCCAAATTTTTTTGTATTTTTTTATTAGTTTAGAGTTAAATAGTAGTTTCTTTTAATATATTGTAAGTATATTATTTCATGCTTATCTATTTTTTTTACATATTTTATTTTTATGTTTATGGCTTTTTTTGTTCAATTTTATTTATTTCATGCTTATCTATTTTTTGTTTTTGTACGTATTTTATTTTTATGTTTATACCTTTTTTTGTTCAATTTAATTTATTTTATACTTATCTATTTTTTTCCTATTTTTATTTTGGAATTTTTTTATTAGTTTAGATATGTAGTTTTCAATGCTATTTATATGGTAAATTGATTTTTTATACTTATCTTATTAAAGTTAAAATTACATTTAAAATCATAAAACTTGGAACACCGTTAAAAGTGTCAAGGACAAATTTGATTTTTTAACATAAGTTTCTTTTAATACTACTACTAGTTTTGAGACCCGTGCATTCGCACGGGTCTATTGACTTTTTTTTATAAATTATTGTTAAAATATAAGTGACGTCATTCTGTTATTTTTTGTAAAATATATTAAATTAAGTCATCTTTTTTTTTGAAGCATAAATTAAGTCATCTTTTATTAAAGTAATTGTCCCGTGTATGATTTTTGTGTAATAAAATATAATTAATAATAAAAAATATTTCCTATTCAATTTCTTTTTTTTATTAAAACAATTGTCCCGTATATGATTTATTTTTTTGATTAAAGCAATTGTCCCGTGTATGATTAATTTTTTTTTTATTAAAGCAATTGTCCCATGTATGAATAATTTATTTTTATTAAAGTAATTGCGTGTATGATTAAATTTTTTTTATTAAAGCAATTGTCTCGTATATGATTAATTTTTTTTATTAAAGCAATTGTCCCGTGTATGATTGATTTTTTTTATTAAAGCAATTGTCCCGTGTATGATTAATTTTTTTTATTAAACCAATTGTCCCGTGTATGATTATTTTTTTTATTAAAGCAATTGTCCCGTGTATGATTAAATTTTTTTTATTAAAGCAATTGTGTCGTGTATGATTAAAAAAAATTATTAGAACAATTGTCCCGTGTATGATTGTTTATATATTAGTGATCAACACTTTCTTTTTTTTGACAATTATTGATCAACACTTGTCCCGTGATGTTTTAAGTATAATGACAAATATTTACCCCGTAATTATTATAATATATATTTATCAATAATGCACTTCTTCTGTATTTTTTATATAAGAGTAGACAAAAATTTAGTAGATATTTTTATAATAAAAATAGAGTATAATTTAATATAAAAATATATTAAACTAAAAAGTATAATTTTTTTTACGAAATAGAAGATTTGAAATATTTTTAAGAATTGGTGAGGACAAATTACAATTTTTAGTAGTAATACCTTTTAATATATTGGAAGTGTTTGAATTTGGCTTATTTTTAAGCTTATGAAAATAGTTTATGGTTATAATTTATAAATAAACTTTTATGTTAATTCATAAGTTTTTTTACGCATGTTAATTCATAAGTTTTCACTAACAAAAATTATATCTTTTTTGAAGAAGACAAAAGTAATATCTTTATAAATTGTTTTCATGAACTACATTAAAAAACTTATAATAATACATAAAAACTTATTTATTTAGATAAATTATTTCGCATACACTCATAAATAAGTCAAATCAAACGGGTCAATTGTTTTTTGTTTCTATTTTTCTGTTCTTTTATTTTTAAGCTCATAAATAAGTATCTTCTTTTATTAATTAGCTTATTCTATTTTTATTTTTTATATATACGTTTTTATATGTTAGATTCAGTTACTATTTTTTCATTAAAAAAAGTTACTATTTTTGAAGCGTATCTTTTATAGTGATTTTTGTTCATATTTTTATGTGTAAATTTATTTTAATTAAATTTTTATGGGAAGATTTATTTAATGCTTATCTTCTTTTTTTCTATTTTTATTTTATTTATTTATTTTTTTTAGATATTTGGTTTCTGATGCTATTTTTATGAGAAGATTTCTTTTATGCTTATCTTTCTTTTCAATTTTTTTTTGTATTTTTTTTTTTGGTCTTAGTTGAAGTGGTAATCCACTAGAAATTAAACTCACATAATTGTGAGATCCTGGGTTCGAACCCGGGTCACGGCGTCCGGCCTAACAATTTCGGCATAATTTACCAGTTGAGCTAGGACTTATGGGACTGTATTTTTGTTTTATTAGTTTAAAACTAAATAGTAGTTTCTTTTAATATATTGTAAGTAGATTATTTCATGCTTATCTATTTTTTTATTTTTTTTACATATTTTATTTTTATGTTTATGCCTTTTTTTTGTTCAATTTTATTTATTTCATGCTTATCTATTTTTGTTTTTTTTTTGTACGTATTTTATTTTTATGTTTATGCCTTTTTTTGTTCAATTTGATTTATTTCATACTTATCTATTTTTTTCCTATTTTTATTTTGGAATTTTTGTATTAGTTTAGAGATGTAGTTTTCAATGCTATTTTTATGGTAAATTGATTTTTTATACTTATACTTATCTTATTAAAATTAAAATTACATTTAAAGACATAAAACTTGTAACGCCGTTAAAAGTGTCAAGGACAAATTTGGTTTTTTAACATAAGTTTCTTTTAATATATTGTAAGTAGACTACTAGTTTTGAGACCCGTGCATTCGCACGGGTCTATTGACTTTTTTTTATAAATTATTGTTAAAATATAAGTGACGTCATTCTGTTATTTTTTGTAAAATATATTAAATTAAGTCATCTTTTTTTTTTGAAGCATAAATTAAGTCATCTTTTATTAAAGTAATTGTCCCGTGTATGATTTTTGTGTAATAAATTATAATTAATAATAAAAAATATTTCCTATTCAATTTCTTTTTTTATTAAAACAATTGTCCCGTATATGATTTATTTTTTTGATTAAAGCAATTGTCCCGTGTATGATTAATTTTTTTTTTATTAAAGCAATTGTCCCATGTATGAATAATTTATTTTTATTAAAGCAATTATCCTAAATTATATGTTGTTTTATACTTGATGTTATTTTTTTCTATTATATCTTTAACAGTTTCGATTATTAAATTTATCTTTCTCATATAATTAATGAAAAATATTTTGTAAAATAATTCATAATTTCCCTTTTCTATATAAAACTAATTGAATTTCTTAAAACGTGTGAAATGATAAACAACGACGTAAGTAAAAAAAACAATTAAAGTAATTATATATCGTAAAAGCTAACCTCAATTATAGTTGTTATTGTTGAATTGTGGAGTCATTGAGATTCTTGATTATGAAGCCAATTATGTATGCTTGTGGGTGGCTATTTTTACACAAATTAAAACAAAGCTATGAAGTCGCTTTTTGAATCATTCAAATGTCACTTTTTGTGTTGGGTCAGTCCATACAAAACGAAACTTGGATACCCACAAAATAAATGCAGGATGAGGTTAGTGTCCTCTAAATTATTCGGTTATTAGGCCAAATATCAAGTTTTAAATAAAAAAGTTTGCATAGGATTAAATGATTCTTTTTTGTCCGTCATTTAAAGTAGTTATAATTTCTTTGTAACTTAAAATTGATGGTTATCTTAGTAAAATTATACTAGTACTCTCTCCGTTCCTTTTTGTTTGTTGTTTTAGAAAAGAAAATTTGTTTCAAATTGTTTGTTGTTTTGATAATTTAAGGTTATATTTTGTCTATTATACCCTCATTTCTAATTTTTTTTTATTGACTAAATTGTATATAATCTTTTTATTGTATATTTTTTTTTACTAAACTTTTTCATATAATCTTTTTGTTGTATCTTTTTTTTTTTATTAAACTTCTTCATATAAAGTGTGCAAAAAAATAGGAATTTATTGTTGGATTAAAATTAGAGTATAATATATTCCAAAAAAAAGGGTATAATAGGAAGCTAAAGTGCAAAAATACACTTTCTTAATTTTACCTTTTTTTCTCAAACAACAAACAAAAAGGAACGGAGGGAGTAATATATATGTATATCGATTTCGATAGAAGTGATAATTAAAAAAAAGAAAGTTAACAAAGAAAATAGTTAATCATTATTATTAACTTATTATAATGCCGACGTTGTGATTGTGAGTATGAATTTCATTCACAAGCAATTCTTAGAGCAATGATTAAACAAAAAACATGTCACACTCATCACTCATGTTTGTCTTTGTTTTGTTGCAAAGAAGACTCTTTTGTGGCTAAGGTGAGTTTCCGTGATGGATTTGAGTCATTTCACTCACTCTTTTTAGTGAGCGCGTTCTTGAGTTAATAATGCTACATTAAGTTGTGATTATTGATTTTTAGACTTTACTTATTCATCAAACTTTGAACGAGTCAGAATATAAAAAAAAAAAACTTTGAACGAGTCTAAGGAGGGAAGAATTAGCCAATTGATGAAATTAATGAATTGATTTAAGTGGTTAAACTCTTTAAATAGATTCTTAGAGGTGACTCTTGCGGATAAATTGAAATGGGAGAAGAGAACTTACATGTGTGTCTTACCAATTTTTTGACGGGTATAAATCATCGCTAAACGGTAGTAGAAATTTCGTACCTATAACATAATAAAAAAAAAAAAAGGTTAACTAAGTGATTGAATACAGTAGTTAAATTCGATTTAAGAAATAAACTATTTGTGGCCAAACTTTATTTAGCTCTCGGCCAAACTTCAAATTATTAAATTTGAGTTCCCCCGAACAATACGTCATAAGAAAAGCTTGTTACATATGGTGTAACATTACTCATATATTTTATTTTTTTTAATGGCAAAATATATTATTAATCAGGTCTCTGCACAAGACAAACAGAGACCGGTAAGAAAAGAACTACATAATATTACTCATATATTACATCGGTGTCATTACATATATTTCTTTTAATTATTATAATATAAGCTAAGTACGAAGTTTTTACGAATATGTACGACAATATGGTGAATTCTTACATTCTTTTTTTTTTTTGTTACATAGACGAAATAACAAAGCCATTATAATAAACTCATACATACAAGTGAGGGAGCCGGGGTTCGAACCCCGGTCATAGCGTCCGACCTAACAATTTCGGCAATATTTTACCAGTTGAGCTAGGACTTCTAGACGTGAATTCTTACATTCTAACAAGTCATAAATCAAACCATTGACATAAGAAATATATTGTTTTAATAATAATTTGGTTGTGCTTCCAAATACGTTTATGTAAATCCTCTCCCTCTTTCAGCCGCCCCTTTTTCTTTGAAACCCTATTTTGTTCTTCTTCTTCCACCAAGGAGGGGTGGTTTTTGGGTCAATTTTTGACCCAAAG
The DNA here is from genome assembly GCA_030408175.1 of Trifolium repens. Taxonomy (NCBI): domain Eukaryota; kingdom Viridiplantae; phylum Streptophyta; class Magnoliopsida; order Fabales; family Fabaceae; genus Trifolium; species Trifolium repens. Next base: position 55,099,044 of record CP125851.1, read on the forward strand.
TCACCCCTCTAAATTGTTTCTTATTTTATTTTCATTAAAATAAGTGATTTTCACATAGATTAAGTTTTTTAGTTTCTTTTTTCTGTTGTGATTTCGTCGTCTGAGTGCGGCGTTTTGTTGTTGGCCGTCATTGTTGCGGCGTTTGTTTTTTCCGTCTTGTTGCGGTGTTCGTTTAGTTCATATTGAAAGGTAGACTTCAATCAATTGCAGATTCGATCAATGATTTGGGCATCATCGTTGCAGATCCGGGAGCATGGACATTCCGGTGACTTTTATTTTATCATATTATTTGTAGGCATTTGGGCATCATTGTTGCAGATCCGGGAGCATGGACATTCTGGTGACTTTTATTTTATCATATTATTTGTAGGCATTTTGCAATTGCCGTTGTATGCTATTAACATGGATGATGTGAGATTGTTTGCAGATTCATCCTTTCTGTTTTTAGCGATGTTGAATTTGTACTTGCATGTGATGTACTCTATCAATTATTGGAATGAATGAATATGTTGTTTTTGAGTCAAAAAAAAAAATCAAACCATTGACATCTGGTTAATAGCCTCAACTTCAAGACCCTTACCATCAGAACAATTTATTGTTTGTCGGCATATAAAATAATATTTTTTTACCAAAGAATTAATACAGTTTTAGAGTTAGAAAATAGACAATTTAAAATGAATTAATTTATGAACTTACAAAAGCAAACAATAATTTATGAATTGTTTGATCGTGATTGTTTAAGCAGAAATTACTTTCCTTATCAAAGTTGAAAGTTGAAACTTACAAGATGTAAAAGGACAACTGTTTAGTGATAGCCACTGAAAGTCAATGTTAGGAAAGGTTAACATAAGATTTCAATTCAACGGGATCGAGCATAAACATTTTCTTCTAATGACATTTTTAGTTACATCATTATCCTTAACAGTTTACTAGAAAAAGAGTAACAAACAAAAGAACATGACGTGAACACAATATTTTTGTTGACATTAAAAAATTGGGGAATCTTTGAATTCATTGTCGCAGAAATCATGTCACATAGCATCATCAAGTCGGGCATAAGGTTATTATTTTCTCTCTCTCTTAGAACCAGCGCTCTGACCTCTCTCTTAAACCCTTAGCCGCCTAACCCTAACCCTCTCAATCCAAACTCAAATATCACGATGTAAGCATTCCAATGGTGGTGCGATGAGTTTTTTGCTCCGCACCACCGTTTTGAGCCACGTTTAAGCTGTTAACCCCTTCTTCTCCGGTAGCCACCGTAGCTCTAGATCTTCCCGTCTCTGTCACAGTTGCCTTTCTATCTTGCGGTCGTCGTCGTTGCAAGGGTTGGAATGGTTGGTTTTCAGCCTTGTCGATTAACTCTCCTCCTTCGTTGGCTTCTGGGTGGTTGGTTGTGCTTCTTCGGTTGGTCGTGATTCTTGGTGGCTGTTCCTTCTCCAGCTTGCCTTGGACTGGTTTGTGGTTGGTGTCTCCTTTGTTTTTCTGATTCTTTCCCAGATTTGTTGAAATCTGCAGACGCAAAGGTTCCATCACTACAACGGCGGATTTGGGGTGGTTTTCACTGTGGTTTTGCTTTTTCTGCTTTGTTATTTTTTCCCCTTTTGTGTGTACTGTTTTTTTATTTTCTTTTGTAATGTTTGTTGTTATGCTTTATGCTTTGTGTTCTTGATCAGAGATTGGGTGGTAATTTCAGGTCCTCCTAGTTTGGTTTCGTAAACCCGTTTGGGTTGGCTCTATTAACCCGCAAGGGTTTGGTTCTCTAACGTGTTACACTTATCCCTCGATCTGAGTGTCACCCGTCGTTTGCTCGAAAGAGCTTTTATGCCTGCTGCTGCTTTGCTCAGGGGTTGTTGGCACGTGGGTCTTGTTCCGTGTTGGCGGAGGATTCATTCGCCAAGTTTTAGTCCCTTTTGATCTTTGCCGATGTGGTTACTCTTCATCTTTTTTTGTAACTTGGTTTCGCGCCCGTACGCGGGTTCGCTGGGTTGCGCTCGCGATGAGTGTCGGTATTGGTAGATTTGATTAGGGTTGTTTTTTCCTGGTTCGTCATGTTGTATTACTTTGAATTGTAACTGGGTAAGGTCTAATGTCCCCCCGGTCTCTATATCTCTCTTTGTTTTTATTTATTATATTTTTCGTTTGGCTTAAAAAAAAAAAAATGTCACATAGCATCACAGTGAAATACTACGCGTTTGCCTCGTACTTGCACGTTGACCTGTAGATCGGAAGGAAGACTTGAGAACAAAATGGATACATAAATTTTTGGCTTCAAGGTAAGAAGAATATAGGTGTGTATAATTGCACCCCCACATTTTTGCTACTACACCTTTTTGCTAGAACTTATTCTATGGGAGGGCCTCATTTTTAATATATATATTTTTTTGACAGGATATAACATATATTGTTAATGGTTTGCTAAATTTAATTTTGCTTACAAACCAGATTTGAATCTAGCATATTGGTTTTAATGCTTGTAATCAAGTATTTGATTATTGTCCACCTTATATTGAAACTACTATCACGAATGAAATGCACTAAGTTTTTTCTTATAAAAAAAATTGCATAAGCAAAGATTGAACTTATGTCCAATAGCTGCAATTCTTAACTACTTGAAGACACAATACACTAATCAATCGTTAGTTGGTTCAGTGGTAATTGACGCTGAACTTGGGTAGGGAGGACCACAGTTCGATCCCCGCAACTACGATCGGGAAGGGGCTGGAACCACTTGATGCGAGAACTAACTCCCGAACCAGATTAAACTGGTGGTGGAAAAAAAAAAGACACAATACACTTGTGAACCAAATGTAGATGATAATATATATAACATAACCTATAAGTTTTGTCAAAAAAAAAAACAACCTATAAGTAATTTCACAATTTTTTTTTTTTGGAATTAATATTTTTTTTTTTTGATAAGGTAATTTCACAAATTATGATTTTTGGTAATAAAAATGGTATATCAGAGGGATATAAATGAGTAAATGACTCTTAATTAAAAAAAATAAAAATAAATGAGTAAATGACTAATCAAATTTTATCAATTACTCCATCCGGTCACATATATAAGAAAAAATAACCGTTTATACGGTATTTAAGAAATTTAGTTAACTGTAGTTAATTTTCTTGATTTAGTGTAAAACATTGTTAAGTTTACTATATTGCCTTTTTCATTCTCCTTGGAAATCACATGCTTTTGTAAAAGTGAAATAAGTGCATAAAAAAGGTAAAATTAAATAAGGGTATATAAGGAATAGTAATATTAATTAGTTTAAAAGTTGTTAACTTTTGCTTATATTAGTGACCAAAATTAATTTTTTTTTTTTTTTTTTTTTATAATTGTGACCGGAAGAAGTAATTGTTCTGGTGTGAGGAATCAATTACCAAACCATATTCGTTAAACAATTAAGAAAAAAGATGAGTCACTCGCGTATTCTGGCTTCTCTGACTTAACTCAACCTTAAGAAAGCTTAATCGGCGCTAAACAAGATTCCACTTATTATCCAACAAACGGAGTACTATAAAAACCAAAATTTGAAACAACAAGTTACCTTAATTTGTAGGGTACACCTATAATCATTCAATTGTTATCCTATGTATCACTGTACTAAACATGACTACTCTATGATCATTATCATGGAATTGGATTGCATGAATATTTCAGTAAATTAAGGGTCAGGTGTTCCACATCTCCGTCTGCCGTTTCCGCCAAAGGTAATCTCATTGTTCTAATATCTTGTTTTCTTTCTTTCACTTTGGATATTTTCACGTTGAAAACATCGTTGAGTTGAAGTGATTTTTGTTTTATCTTGCTTTGATTTTGCTGTTGTTATGCCTCATGATGCAATGCTTGTTTTCTGTTTGATAAAATGCTTCAATCAAAATTTAAGTAAAGGATACTGAAGTAAGATAGGTTTTAATGAGATTGATTGTGCCTTATTGTTCTAACTTTGTTTTAATTAGTTTTCTATGAAAGTAGTTGTTAATGCTGCTTGTAATGGTTGAGATTATTGTATTTCTTGTGCTTGTAAAATTCTGCATATTTTGAAAAATGAGATGATTATTATGAGATTATGAGCTTCTAAATTCATGTATTTATTCATGTAAATGATTTTTAATTGTTCAATATGTAGCTAAGTAAGTTGTTGAGAATGTGTTAGTTGGATTGTCTAAGATATTTTATTATCTAGTTAAGTATGTTTTTCTTGTATGTGATACAAAATGTATAGTTTAGTTTTGAAATGAGAAAAGCAACATAAGAATATATTAGTGGTTGGTTTTGTAGCAAATTATGTCCCTCTTGTTCTTCCAAATTCTGCTATTGGCAATGCAGTTTCCATGCCTTGTGCTTTCTTCTTTGGTTAGACTTAAAATGCACTCATAATTTAATGACTAAAGCCTAGGCCTACTCCTCAAGGACAGGGACTGGGTCCCCTGCTGGCATGTCACCAACACCAGGGATATTTTCGGTGTTCTTCAAGGTTTTATAGGAATTTTAGAGATGAGATTAATTGTAAGATCTTGACCATGGTATTGGTATCTGCTGCTTCTTTCTTAGCATCTTACTTTCACCACAGTGTGGTAAGAGTCTTGGGCCCCTTAAGCAAGTAGTCCGATTCCTGACTCCTGTGTATGGCAAGAATTTAGTTGGGAGGAGAGAACCCACTTTGTATGCCCCACAGTTCCCTGAAGGAAATTAGTTATCTGTAACAGTGGTGAAAACTTCGTACCTATATCATTATGGTAACAAAAAAAACATAAAATCTTAATATTTGAAACGATACACCCAAATTAACTAATATATCACAGCTGGTCCCATAAACAACATCACTAAAAACTTTGCAATTTGTCCCAAAAATAACATGCTGGAGTTTTGCAGCCTCTCCCTCCTTAGCCTGCATCACATATTTAGTCCGAACAGTATAGGAGTTTCCTTGTTCTGGTACCTAGTTATAACCCAATTGTTACGGTTTAGCCATTAACACCAAATCACCATAGCCAACTTGTTCTTCATTACACTAACTTCACATGTCATAGTTTTGATCCCATGCATATTACTTTATCTGCCTTGAACTTCACTCAGAGTTACATTGTTGTTTGAGTTAGATTGATGACTTTTTTGAGAAGATTGTGTACTTCGTCTGTAAACAAACGCAACTTTCCCTGGAGGAGGAAGATGTGTAATCTCACTTATAAGCATCAAAACAACAGTTGATATATTTGGCCTTTCTCTTGGAAGTTCTTGCACACAGAGAAGTCCTATGTGTATGCACCTCAACATGTTGCTCTCAAAGCATGCATCCCATACTTCTGGATCTATTAGAGATATAATGTTGTCCTCTAACCATAGCTTCCATGCCTAATTAGAAAAACATAATAATAAAATTATTAATAATAATAGTGAAATTCTTTATGAATATGCTTCCAACACTATTGTTGGTTAAATTTTAAGTAGCCTTTTTCCCCAATAGATCAGTGAAATTCACATAAATTTTAGACAATAATAAAGTGATGACAGTGTATTTCTAACACTTATTATCTCATGTATTGAGGGCATGGGTTATATAGACTTACAAAGCCTACAAGGCTAAGAGAATCCTCGTTATAAAAGTTATTGTTTCTTCTTCCGCTAACAATCTCTAGCAATAAAACTCCAAAGCTATAGACATCTGATTTCTCAGAGAAAAGTCCCTCCATTGCATATTCAGGCGGCATATAACCACTGCATTTAGAAGATATATTATAATAACCCAAGTAAAAATTAAACCACTCATTTGTAATATTGATTACAACATTATAATATCGAATGAGTTAACTACTTACTATGTTCCAACAACCCTGTTTGTGTTAGCTTCATCATCGTCTCCACCTTTAACAATTCTAGCTAAACCAAAGTCTGATATTTTTGGAATCATGTCGCCATCAAGTAAGATGTTGCTTGCTTTCAAATCTCTATGTATGATCCTTAGTCTCGAGTCTCTGTGAAGATAGAGTATACCTCGAGCTATTCCTTCGATTATGTTTGACCTCTTTCTCCAATCTAAAATTTTCTTTTGTATTGGATCTTAAAAAAAACAAAAAAATTAATGTGAGGCCAAATTGGGTACTTTAAGAACTATAAACAGAAACAAACATATTTAGGAGACATTTGGATTTACAATATAAGAAGTATTGCGGATAAATTATATATAAACTGAAAAACAACTTAGGCACATGGACATGGTATATGAAGGGGGTTTTGAAAACAAGCAAAGAAATTATTCATTATTGTTTCGAACTACCACCAAGTGAGCTAACAATTTTAATTTGAAGTAAGAATACAAAAGAGGCAAAAGAACTTACCAAAGAGAAAAGCATCCAAACTCTTATTTGGCATCAACTCATAAACCAACATTTGCTCGCCTCTTTCAACACAACAACCAAGAAGTCTTACAAGGTTTCGATGTTGAAGTTTTGAAATCACCAATACTTCATTCATGAATTCTTCTATTCCTTGTCCAGATGTTTTTGAGAGTCTTTTCACTGCAATTTCTTGACCATCTTCCATTATTCCCTAGATAGCGTGAAGAATATTTTACTACTGTATTGAATTTATAGTATACAGTGCAAAAAATTACATACAAAATTTTATACAAAGTTCACCTTGTATACTGGGCCAAAACCTCCCTTCCCAAGCATGTTATCAATGTGAAAATTGTTTGTTGCAGTTTCGAGCTTTTTAAAATCATATAGTGGTAGCTCATCCAATTTCATTTGTTTTTGTCTTCTCATAATCGAGTTTTGAGAGTGTCTTTCTGAATACGTTTGTCAGTTTGTTAACATGAATATATATAGTCAGCACAAAAAATAATGTAAAAATTTACAAAAATAAATAACTCATATATAAATAAATTAAAAAACGACTTTGTTCACCCTTAAACTTACTCTATTGGACTTGCAAAATGTCAGTGACTCAATGTTCATAAATTTAAGAAAGAAATAGAAATAATGCAAATCTACCTTTATGTCTAGCAGAACATTTGCTCCACAAAAGATAAGCACATATAACTAAGGTAAGTGCTCCTATCCCTCCAACAGTAGGAATGATTATAAAACTGTTGTTGTGCCCTTTTTTCTTTTTATTATCTGCAACTGCAGCTGTACCCAACATATTAGACTCTGACTAATGTGTTTTTGACTAATGTTCTACTAATGTGTTTTAGACTCTGACTTAAAAAAAAATTATGTCTCGTGTCTGCAGTATCAACATTTTGATGCAACTTTGATATTAAATTTTGATTAGAATAAAATCTTACAAATGTTCCAAAAAAAAAAAATTTCTTTTTAGAAGATAAACTAGATAATCTTACTCGAAACAAAAGCAAAAGATTCTTAGAAAGAAAGAGAGAAATCATACCTAATTCAGCCGGTACACGAATGAAGAGATCAACTCCAGCACCATAAGAAAATTTCTGCAAATCAACTAACTCTCGACTCCAATACATACAACCTATGTAAGGATCGTATGCATGTGCCAAACAAGAACAATTTTTCAAACAATCTGTTTCACACTTATTTTGATTATGGACTGAGCTGTCAATAGAATCAATAAAATCAGGAACTTTCATATTATGATTCACAGAAAAACCATCTTGTTTCACTTCACTTGATCCATTCTTCAACATCTCACACTTCAATCTTTCTTTCCTAACACAACCATTAGTCCAATTTCCTAAATTCCATTCCACCATATTCTTTGGCTCAAACCCTTCGAAACAACTACAAATTGGTACACTAGATTTATCACAATACCCAAATGGTCCACATTTTCCATATAAATCACACTCATTTTTTTCTTCAGTAATATTAAAAATTACCTTTTTATTCTTATACTCAACCAACTTAAGTTTTCCATGTGGTGTCAATGAGAGAATTGCAAATATAGTTTTGTCTTCGAAATTGTAAATTAAATAAGTTTCATCATTGACGACAGATAAATGCCAACCGGATAAATACTTGGTTAACGTTATTGGTGATCCGATAAAACCTGTTCCGTTCCATGGACCACTTCTCCAATGAATATTTTTATCATGCCAAAAAAAACTTCTGGGGCATCCAATCTTTCAAGACTAATCGAAAAATGTCCCGAAGAAGGATCATTGTCACTTTTTCTTGATACAAAAGCTATTTGCTTACCTGTTACTTTGTTAGTAGAAATTTTCATTGTTGGAACACCTGCATCTGCAGGGTGTGAGAAACTATCCCATATTGTTCTTCCAGAATTGATGTCTCTTAGAATCAAGTTTCCTAAATCATCAAGTTGAGCTGTTGAATTTGTTGAAGTATTTGAAATATTTGTTGTCCAAATTATGATACCCTTTTGATTGTTCAGTATTACAAGATTTCCATTTGTGTCAATTGTGACTATTCCTGATGAATCTTTAAGAGGTTGATCTCTGTTTGCAATCCATATGTTGTTGGTTTCATTGATGTACCAAATTCCTAAGTAACGGTTGGTTGAATTTATTGGGCTGAAAAATCCTAGCTTGAAGTTTGTGTTGTTTGAGGTTATAGTCTCTTGGTCTTTGAGTGATTTGGATGATGTAATTGTGTCGTTGACTGAACTATAACATGAACAAAAGGTGCAGAATATGAGGAAATTAATGAACAGGTGATTTATGTTATGACTTGTGAAAGCCATAAATGTGTGACAAAATTGTTTAGATGATGGTGATGTTGTTTAAGAATACTAGACTTTAGTTTGGTTTGTTGAGATTTGTAATTATTTGTTCCTATTTAAATTCATGTGAAAGAAGATGTTTGGTGAAGTCAAATTGTGTGTGCTCTTTTTCCACGAAATAAATCATGTTTAGTAAACTAAGTAGTCAACGCATGACAATTTTGTTACATCATATAATAAAAAATAGGAGTACATAAAACATGTTACATATTTAATGTTCTTAAGATCAATATATGTGTACTCCCTCAGCCGCATATTTCTAGTTAAATATTTGGAGCAAATATATTCATTTTTGTTTATCAACTTTTACTTATATTTTGGGACGGAGGGAATATTTACTTATAGCATCTTCAGTGATATTTTTTTAAGGAATAAATTCATGCTTCTATGCAACTCACTTAGATATATTCATTCAACCGAAGATATGTACTCTTATGGATTGTTTAAGGGTGAAATTTTGGAGAATTTTAGAGGACAGATTTTGGAGAATTATGTCAATATTTTTATATACATTTTAGATTTTTTAAAAATTGAAAGAATATTCTAGTATTATGATTATATATAACGATTCAATCACCATTTATTTAGTAGAACTAAAACAGTTTAAATTTAGAAAGTCTTAAATAAGTATAACTACTACTTTTTTTTTTTGGTACAGGTATAACTATTATTTTTTATTAATATTGATTCTGATAGAAATGGAAAAAAATATCGACACCCAATAGTTAGTTGGTCCGGTGGTGATTGACGTTGAACTTTGTAGGGAGGAGCACAGTTCGATCGGGAGGAGGCTGAAACCACTTAATGTCAGAACTGAACTTCGAACCAAATTAGACGGTCCAGTGGACTTGAACCTAGTGTTGAAAAAAAAAAGGAATGTCTACAAGAGGCGGGAACTTGGTGATCGAGGTTTAACGGCGGTGTCTATCGAACTTGATTGTAAACAAGTTGTTCATAGCATCTCCCATAACAAGTTTTTCAAAATATGTATTTTTTTAGGAAAAAAGAAAAAAAAAACAAGATATTAATGTCGTGCTTTTGATTAAAATATATAACAATTTTGTTAATTTTTTATGTCCGTGGAGATCTGTTGATATTGTGGGGATCCGTGATGATGTGGATGGAGGAAGAAATCTCCACGCGGGGACGGAGATGAGGAAGAAATGTCCCCGAAGCGGGGAATGGGGCAAGGAGTGGTAAAGTACCATCCGCTCAATCCCCGCCCCGTTGACATCCCTAGTTTTATACTAGGAGTATTAACTTTGGTGCTCTAAGTTTATTTGCAAATTTATTCTTTTCATTTTTAGCGATGTTAAATTTGTGTTGTGTTTGATTTTCTACCAAATTGAATGAATTAAATGAGAAGCCTCCGCTTTAATGAAAGGCATCCGAAAACACATAATTTTCCTAAACCCAACCTACCATCACAATTTGATGCAAAACAAAAGGGCTTAAATTAGTTTCCATAGAATTCAAATTTAATAGTTCCCTCATGATTACAAAATAAGCCACCAAAGCTTCCCTTACCCATATTAGTAAAAACATTACCATCCACATTTTGAACTATGATGGTCAAATGTCCTTTATTCCAGCACACCTCATGACTGAGCCTTAGGGGTGGGAGGATGAGCTTACAAGCACCTGTTTAGCAAGCTGTAATTGAACAAATATTGTTGCTATGATCTGAACATATCCACATCCACAACTAAGACCATAACTCACAAGGATACTTGAAACATTATCCAAGACAATATTGTATGTAATACATTGTCTGAACATCATTAATTATTATTATTTTTATTCTAGTCCGGAGTGAATATATAAATATGAAGAAAAAGAAAAGCTTAATTTGTCAATATGAAGATGTGGAAAATTTGGACTTCCATTCGTGTGATGTTAATTTTTCTGCAAAATATTTGATTTGGTCAACAGTATTTTAGTTCTTTGTAATGAGACAAAATGAAGAGAAGAGTCTAGAAACTGCTGAGTCAGCAAATGAGGATTGGAGGGTCCCACAAGAAACAAAGGGAGGTCATTCTATCAAGGAAGGGCAAGAGTAGTATGAATTGCAAAGCCAATATCACACTAATGGTATGTTTGGTTGAGAAGTGAAAATGAGAAGAAAGAAAGAGGTAAGAGAGAGTTTAAGAAGAGAGAAATATGTGAGAAATAGAGTAGATTTGAGGTATTGTTTGGTATAAGAGAAAAAGAAGAGAAATAAAAGAGAAAGAAGTATGTTTAATTTTTGAAATGACAAAAATATCCTTATATAAAATAAATTTAATTTTTATATAGTAAACAAATTTAATTATTTGAATCTTATAAATTATTTTATTTTACATTTTCTTAAAATACACGTGCTCACTCCATAACTCTCAATGGTCTGTGCACCTATTTCGTGTCTCCATATTTTTCAATATAATTAGTTAACATAAAATTATAAATACTAATATAAAAAAAATAAAATTATAAATACTATTTAAAATATCCATGCCCATTTCATAAAAAAGTAAAATAAAAAATACTACTCAGGTCCCCCACAAAACGTCCCCAACCTTCATCACTTTCCCCTCCATCTTTATGCATATTGATACATTTGCAAGTTTATTCCAACTTCCAAGCCATTTTGCACACACGCTTGCAAACAAAGAAGGGTAGAATTGGAAAAATAAAAAGAGTGAGCTTCCTTTTTGCATTTCTTCGCTGTTTAGGAGAGAAGAAGAACAGACGTGGGACCCACATAATTTTGGCCTCTCTCTGCTATTTCTCTGCTGCTCCAAATAGTGGAAATAGGGCATCTCTTCCCTCTTTCTCTCGTCCCTCTTTCTCTCTTCAGCATTTCTCTCAAACCAAACAGGCTGTAAGGGATTTTATCCCACATGGATAGTATATATAGTGAACTAAGAGTTATTTCTTATTTTTTATGTGATTGGTGAAGTTGTTATTCTTCTCTCCCCAAACTCTCTTTTCACATCTCAATTCCTTTTGTATTGCAACTCTTGTTGAAAGTTCAATAAGAATTATCCCTATGTTAGCTTCTTTTCATATTCATTTCTAGTATCGTTTCATTCTTGTGTACGAATTGGATTATCAATCTATGTCCAATTAATTAATGAGGGATTTTGTTACGTGGGCAGTTAACTACATGCTTTGGATTTGGGCCATGAATGTAAAGGTTAGGACTTAGGACAAGGGCCCAATCTTATGGTATCCAAAGAATTCTCTTCCCTCACCCCCCTCTCAGATATTGCCATATTTATCATACTAATTGTAGTGATGTATAATGAAAGAGCTTTTGTTCCTGTTCTTAATTAATCACTCAATAGCACTTGTTAGATAACAACAAAGATCAGAATTCACTTAAAATATAATTAAGATAGTTTGTTATCTTTAAAACACCAAAAGAGATTTTGCCTCAACATCAACAACAAAGGTATAACTTTATTGTCATATAGTGTGACAATGTAAGTGAATGATGTAGTTCACTGATCAAATATGCATATGTTTGTGTCTTAGAATCCAATCATTCCATATAATGGTGTGTAATCCTAAGAGAGCAAAGCCAAAGTATATGTATAGATCACACACATATCAGATTTCTATTCACAGTCCAATCTCTACTCTAGTGATATAATTTTACTCTGCTATCTTAGGATTACACACACATCAGATCAAATCACACAGTCTGAAGGAGATTTCCTGGCTACATTTATTTTGATACCATCAGTTTTGCCTTAATTAATAAGCTTTCTAATCACAACCTTATCTTAGTGATATGTTGGAATTGGATATAACAACTACAAATATAGGAAATTAATTTATAGTACAATATCTTCATCAATTAGTTTTGTACTAGTTAACATTACATCATTACTACTTCTTGTCTTCTCCAAACAGTGGTTACTAGGTGGTCCCGCAGATCTACGTTTTCCAGAATTTCAACATTTACTTCATCTAGAGCTCATTCTTCCTTGGTTTAACTCGAATTGTCTCTTGAGCCTGCTTCAGACATGTCATCTGCTTCAAGTCCTCATAATTGAAAATCACAAGGACCAGATGCTTGGTTTGACACTTAAGACTTAACAAAGAGAGGACAGCTAGAAACTATATATAGCTGAATGTATATTGTACATCATTTGTGTGATTTTTATCGGTGACTACTTAAATACAGACAGTAAAACTTATAAACAGGCATCAATATATCAAGTAATACTCAACAGTAAAAATCTAGATTGAAGAAGGAATCATTGTTCTGTAGCAACTTGAATTATGAAATGATTCAGGGTATTCTTGTAAAAATTTAATTAATGAATCTTGAATTATGAAATGATTCTTATAAGATGGGACAACAAAATATTGCAAAAGGGTCTTATATATTGAGATGGAGGGAACAGTAACTCTCCGAGGGGAAAAAAATGTCCTCAATTATATATCATTTTACAATATTAATGACACATTTAATGTTAGTAGTGTTACTGTCTTTTTGTAACTTTTAAATTTTTTTTGGCATATCATTAATAAAGAATAATTTTGTAAAATAATTCATAATTTTTCTTTTTTATACAAAACTAATTACATTTCTTAAAGTGTGTGAAATGATAAAAAAACGACTTAAGTAAAAAAAAACATTTAAAGTAATTATTTAAGTAAAAGCTAACCTCAATTTATGATGGCTACCCTTATAAAATTATAGTATATTGATTGATTCCGGTAAAAGGGAAAAATACAACAAAGTCAACTAAAAAAATAGTCGGTTATTATGCAAACATTGTGAGTCTGAATTTTAGATTCACGTGCTTAGTAAGATCAATGATTTGTAAATTAACATGTCACATTCACAAGAAGATCGATTTAAATGGGATGCAGTCGACATTCATGATTGTATTTAGTCACTAAAATTAAAGTCGTTTGATTGAGATTAAATGATTAAAATTTTAATGATAGAATTTTTATATTTCACCAAATTAGAACATCACTGAAATTTAATTCATCTGATTTTGATTTTATAGTTTTGAGAGTAGCTTGACTACATGTTACTAGATTGTACTTAATCCATAAGATTCCGTAGGTTAGTCTATCCGTACCAAATTGTAAGTCGCTTTGCCACTTTTACGCATATTAAGGAATCTTTAACTTCTATAAATCTGTCAAAAATTATAATGTTCTTCCACTTTTACCATTCACATAACATTTACTCATCATTTCTCTCTCATTGTAACTTCTCATTTCTCTCTCATTGTAAATGCTGATTACTCTCCCAAGAGAAGGGCAATTTAGGAAGATCAACAATAATTATACATTGATATTGTAAAACGACTTACATTTTGGCATAAATTTTTGGTCAAAAGCGACTTATAATTTGGTACGAAGGGAGTATTTGCCGTGAATTATTTTAGTCATTTTACTCTTTTTAGTGATTGTGTCCTTGAGTGAATGGGTTTGGAATTATTGATTTTGAATTATTTTTTACAATAAATTATTTTCTTTTAAACCGTACTTGTTGGTCAAACTTTTGAATGAGTTTAGTTTCTTTTTCTCAAAGGGGTAGAATGGTAAGAGATTTGGATCTCATAAATAAATGATCAACAGTTTGAGATCCAAATTTTGATTAGGGAGAAAATTAATGTACTTGAAGTAAAAATATAGTGATGTTCCGAGAAATAAAAAATGAACATACTTACACAATTTGTGGTAAAAAAAAAAAAGAAACTTAAATTTAAAAAATGAGCATACTTACACACACTTGGGATTTCTCTCATGTAACAAAAAAAACACACACTTGGGTTTTATATATATGAGTTGTTATTACAAATAAAAAAAAATGACTGTTATATTTTCAGATCCATCACATCAATCAATTCAACAACCCTAAATCCCTAATCTACCTCTCTCTCCTGAAAACGAAGATATACTCAGTACTCTTCCGAATTCCTTACTGACCAGAATTCTTTCATGGGTTCCTACCATAGATGTTGTTCAAACAAGTGTATTATCAAAGAGATGGAGACATGTATGGAAAGAGATATTGGTGTTGGATATCTCTGATGAAAGTTTTGTTGATGAATCATTTGTTGCTGATAAAGTCGACCAATACAAGCAAAGAATTGATACCTTTACCGATTTTTCAGGCTTTGTGAATTCGGTCTTTGCCCTTCGGAAATGTGCCACTAAAAAGATGAGACTTTTGTGTAATAGGTCCCACTACTACAGTCATATTTGTAACAACTCTTTCAATACTTGGATTCCATCGGTCTTTCCATCGGTTTTTTTGTTATTGTGATTTGAATTGGTAATGGGAAATTGGGGATTTGAATCATAGTTACATAATTCACTAGAGTACCGGCGAACCGCGAATTGGTTCGAGCGTACCGGTTCGCGGTACTTTTACGTATTGGTTCGTCATAATTCGTGAACCAATTCGCAGAAACACACATACCAAATAATAAAGAAATGACTCGGTAAAAAAATAAGAAGAAAAAAAATACAAATTATAAAAATAAAAATAAAAAAGAAAGAAAAGAAGATACAAAAAATAAAAATAGGAAAGAAAAAAAATATGAAAATAAGAGTTTTTAGAAAAAACTAAAGTTGTTTGATAATTGTTGTTTTTTAGCTTCAAAAGTCTTTTATCTATGTATTATACTCATAAAAATTAAGCAACTTTTTTTTATCAAGAGTTTCTTGAAAATTTGTTTGGTCTAATTTCTCCTATCATTGAGTAAAAAATTCTTAAATAAGCAGGGCCAAACAGTACATATGTTAAAGAAAATCTACGCATAAAAATAAAAATAGAAACCATGATAGGCTGTTTGTTATAGATTATTATCACTTTTTTTTATAAAAATAATCACTTTAAAAATATTGTATCTGTTTGTTATGACTTTTTAAAATAATCAGAAAACAGCTAAAAATAAAAAACTGTTAAGAGTAGCTTCTCAAATAATAGATTTTTTTTAGAGGAGAGAGAAAACAAGTGTGTTTATTTTGTAACTAAAAAAATCACTTTTACATATTGTATCCAAACAAGTTAAAGAATATTTTATTAAAAAAAAGTGATTTTTATTACAATAAACAAACACAAAAATTCTATTTTTCTATAAAATCTCTAAAAAGTAATCTGTAGATTATTTAACATCAAAATCACTAATTTTTAAATCTGTAACAAACGTATAGACATAAAAAATAGTAACTCAATCTAACATATAACAACTTATCAGAAATAAAAAAAGAAGTTATAACAACAACTTAAAAAAATATAAGAAACCTAATAAAAGATGTTGTGTGGGGAAATTAAAAAGGAAAAAAATTAGGCAACTTATATAAAAATATATGGACAAAATTTAGTTGCATTTCTTTAGGTGTTTTTCATATGCTTCTTAACATAAAACTCATATTTTATTGATATAACAAACTTTGAAAAAATCATGAATTTGAAGAATTCATAGTTTTTATGTTAAGAATCATGCAAAAAGTATAATAGGCATGTAATTTGTTTTTGTTTCATCATGTAATTTGTTTTTGTTTTAACTAAATAAATTTACTAATGCATACTTTATCAATTATACTAGTTTTGAGCGGGTCTATTGACTTTTATTAATAAAATATTGTTAAAATATAAGTGACGTCATTGTGTTATTTTTTGTAAAATTTATTAAATTAATAATTTTTTTGATTAAAGTAATTGTCTCGTGTATGATTAAATTTTTTTGATTAAAGTAATTGTCTTGTGTATGAATTTTTTTATTCAATTCCTTTTATGTATTAGTGATAAATATTTTGTATTGTGTTTTTTTTATATTTATTATTGATGAGAATTTATTCTTCTGTTGTTTAAAAAAAACGATTTGTAAAAGCTCATAACCATTGATTTTTATTTTTTTTATATTTAAGATTGATATTAATATATTATACTAAAGTATCAAATTTATTTTGAATTGTTTCCTTTGCAATTGTCAACATCATTTATCTCAATATTATGATAAATTCATTGATCTCTATTCTATTTTTCTTTTTTGTATCTTATCTCTATTCTATTTTATTTTCATATTTATGTGATGATTATAGTCATAATTAAAGAGCTAATAAAGTCGAAGAACAAAATTTCTTCTATTTTCAATTTGTTGTACACCGTATCAAATCCGATATAACATCTATCAATTTATGTCACATTTATTGACCGGCCTATATCAACAATTCTTTACAACCTCTATGTATACCACATGCTAACATGCTTTCACCTCAAGTCTAACTAACTTGTGTGTCAAAGTGTTTTTCTATAGATACCCTCTACAATATCTCCATCTTAGATTTCAAGTTTTCAACCTCTAACTCAAAACATTTCTTTCACTAATCCACCTTCAATGTAGGTCCTTCTATAATTTCTCTTTGAATAAAATCTCAAGTTTTATTTAGAACAATACCAATATCTTTTTAAGGTACAAAATTTGTTTTAGACCAAATTTTCTTCTACTATCAATTTGTTTTAGACCATATCAAATCCAATGTGACAATCTATTGATTTTTGTCACATTTATTGACCTAGATAAACAATTCTTTACAACATCATAATGTATATCTCATTCTAACATGATTTCACCTCAAGCCCAACCAACGACTTGTGCGTTAGATAATTTTATTTTTTTTGCAGATACCCTTTACAATATCTCTAACTCAGATTTTAACCTTCAACTCGAAACAATCCTTCAACATATCCACCTTTGATGTGAGTCTTTTTATCATTTCTCTTCGAATAAAATCTGTAAGTTCTATTTAGAACAATACTTTTTTTTTTTACGTATAAAGTCATCTCTCCTTTATTTTATATGTTTATTTCACTACCTACCGTATGACAAAAGGTAAAGCATGGAGAGGAAATAGTGGAGCAGCAATCAGAAAAATAGTGGTGTAGAAAGTAATAACGTCAACGAAACATATTTGCAAATGACATCCATATGATTCAATTCAGGGCTAATGCTACGGTGGACCACCTTCACAAGTGGTCCACCGTGGACAAGTGATCTACCGAATACGAATTTTATAAAATTTATTGGTAGATTGAAAGTTTATATCATATAGATCATCCATAAATTTTTTTAGAAAAATTGAAAATTATTTGATATTTTATTGGGATTTATCAAGATTTACAGTATTTAATAAACCATTAATCTTGACGGGTCTCAATAACATATCAAATGATTTTCAATTTTTCTAAAATTTTCTATAGATGATCTATATGATATAAACTTTCAATCCAACGGTGGATTTTGTAAAATTCGTATTCGTTATATGATTTTTCATGAATGGTCCACCATGGACCACTTGAAGTGGTGGTCCATGTTAGAATTTTCCTCAATTCAGACGTGTGAACATGGCTGTCTCTGTCCCCAACAACAACCGATGTTACCACTACCATACTTAAACCACCACACACATACACCTGTTTCACATTTCACATTTTTATTCTTTATATATATACACACACCACCTAATTTATGCCACCATTTCAATCAAACTTAGCTAACTTAAATTAATTTAATTTAATTCCCCTTATTCCTAATATTCTCCTAACATTACCAAAATGTCACCATTTCCTCCACAACAAGAAGAATTCATATTCCGTTCCAAACTCCCAGACATTGAAATTCCAACATATCTTCCATTACACTCTTATTGTTTCCAAAAACTCTCTCAATTCCATAACCGTCCATGTCTCATCAACGGCGACACTGGCGAAATCTTAACATACTCCGACGTCCACCTCACCGTCCGCAAAATCGCCGCCGGTTTAAACACTCTCGGAATCAATCAAGGTGATGTCATCATGCTCGTCCTCCGTAACTCACCTCAATTCGCACTCACTTTCCTTGGCGCTTCCTTCCGCGGCGCCGTTATCACCACCGCAAATCCTTTCTACACCTCATCGGAACTCGCGAAACAAGCCACAGCAACAAAAACTAAACTCATCGTAACTCAATCCGCATATCTAAGTAAAATCAACGATTTCGCTAAATTCAACAACATCAAAATCGTCTGCATAGATTCATCATCGTCGCCGTCGTCGGAAGAAGATGCCACCGGCGTTGTGGATTTTTCAGTTTTAACAAATGCTGATGAAAACGATTTACCAGATGTTAAACTAACGCCTAACGACATCGTTGCGTTACCGTTTTCTTCGGGAACTTCAGGACTTCCAAAAGGCGTTATGTTAACACATGAAAATTTAGTTACAACTATATCACAGTTAGTTGACGGTGAAAATCCACATCAATACACTAACGGCGAGGATGTGTTACTCTGTGTGTTACCTATGTTTCATATCTATGCACTCAATTCAATATTACTATGTGGAATTCGTTGTGGTGCTGCGGTTTTAATTGTGGAAAAATTTGAGATTAAAACGTTATTGGAACTTATTGAAAAGTTTAAAGTGACGGTAGCGTCGTTTGTGCCACCAATTGTTTTGGCGTTGGTAAAAAGTGGTGAATCAAATAAATATGATTTGTCGTCTATTAGAGCGATGATTACTGGTGCAGCACCTATGGGAATGGAACTTGAACAAGCTGTAAAGGATAGATTGCCACATACAGTACTTGGTCAGGTAGGGTGCCATATTGCTATGTCTATTCATGCATTTATTACTATGTTTGGTATAGTTTCATGGAAAACAAAACAATACTGAAAATAATTTAATTTCTTCAATTATTATTTTATTACAAGACAAAAACATTTAATTATGAAGAAGTAACATACATGTTCTTTCCTATCACGTAGAGGTTGGTTTTTTTTTCTTTCTAAAGAAGCAATTTTCCATATGGGTGATAGTTACATAGAAGAGGATTTATACCATTCAAATGTATATATATAGTTGATCTTTTAAGTCAATAGAATGAATTATTACTTAATAATACTATTTAATATAGTTTTAAAATTATATTGATTAAATAGAGTGAGAGAATTTTAAGTAATTTTTTTTTGGATACAAGTAAATATTCTTTTTGTAAATCTAAATTATAGAGTTGATAATTTAATTGTACAAATAGAGTGAGAGAATTGATTGATGGGTTACTAAAAAGTGAGATTTAGTTTTATAAAAAACAAAAACAAGTGAGCCAAAAGCGTTTATACAAGATGAAACAAGTTTTTTCTACTTTAATAAAAGTCATGTATTCAGTCGCTGACTTAAACTTGTAGTAGTAAGATTAATTTCTGCAATTGAACGTAAAAGTTTAATAAAAATTATGTATTCAATTGCTGACTTAAACTTATGGTAATAAGATTAATTTTTACAATTGCATGTAAAAAATATCAGGTTTATGAAAAAAAAAAAAAAGTAAAAATTACTTGTTCACTAAAGGAAAAGTGAAAGGAGATTTAGCCATGTAAGATATATCATCTTATATTTTACGGCACTAATTCATCACACAGATCATAATATTTTCTTGGCTTAAATATCATTTATGTTCCTGTAAGTTTGTGTTTTATTTTTTATTTTTTTTTATTTTAGTCTCTGTATCTCTGGTTGTTGCAAATTGGTCCTTGTATATTCAAATTTTTTGATTTTAGTCCTTTAAAACTAAAATCCGCAGGAAACCAACAAATTTTCCTGCGAATTTTAGCTTTATAGAATAAAACCAAAATTATTTGTACATGTATGGACTAATTTGCAACAAAAAAAAAATATATGGACTAAAACTAAAAAATTATGAACTTACAAAAACGAAAATAATATTTAAGCCTATTTTGTTTAACTCTTGACATTATATACCCTTATGGTGTCCTAGTGTCCTTCTGACATTTTCTAAACTATTTTTATACATGCATGTTTTTCATTTCACACAATCATTTTCAATCACAATCATAGTGTATATAAGTATACTTTTTAAGGAATTTTTTTTTTTAAAAAAAGGTAAATAAACTTAAACAATAAATACTCCTAGAAATAGTAAATAATGATAACAAGTTATTTTTTTAGGAGTATATGGTATATTTACTTATTTTTTTGGTAGAGGGTATATTTACTTTTTTTTTGGTCTAGTAGCCTAGTGGCTAATGACCGGGGTTCGAATCCCGACTCTGCATATATAATACAATTGTTATACCAATTGAGCTAATTAACTCAGAGACGGTGTATTTACTTTTATAATCAGTGTTAGTATGAGTATCACAAATAATTTAAATAAGGCCAAAGTAATAAATTGAATTTTCTTATGAATAAATTTATATTAATGTATAAAAGACAAATAATTTAATTTGACATACTACACTACAGGGATACGGCATGACAGAGGCAGGACCACTATCAATTAGCCTTGCATTTGCAAAGGAACCATTCAGAACAAAACCCGGTGCATGTGGCACCGTCGTAAGAAACGCCGAGATGAAAATCGTTGATACAGAGACTGGTGTTTCTCTTCCTAGAAACAAAGCTGGTGAAATTTGCATTAGAGGCACAAAGGTTATGAAAGGTATTTATCGTATATGAAATATTTTCATTTGTGTTCTTTTCATTGATATATAAAAAAATATAAATACCAATTTTATTATTTTTAAAAATTAAAATTTATTTTGTGTCAAAAATAAAATAAAATTTATTTTGACAAATGTTAATTATTCTTTTTATACTAAGCAAAAAAAGAATTTAAATTTAATAACTAAATTTAATAGACATGCATTTTTAATTTCAATAAAGAACTTTGAAAAAAGTAATATTACTACAAAAAATGTAAATAGACAACATTTTATATTTAAAAATAAATATAGATCTATTTTTAACCCCATTTTTTTTTCTTTTCACTCAAACTCTTAAATATAAATACCATATTAAAGCTGTATTTTGATGTTTATTTTTAATTTTTATGTTAATAATTTTTTAATGTTTTTTGACAAAATAGTTTTTTTTATTGTTATTTACGATAATGACAACTTTTTGTATTTTTTATAATTTAAATAGAAGATGATATATGGTACATCTGGTAGTACTAGATTGGTGTTGGGAAATCGAGTGGGTACCGGGTATAGTAAATGTGGCACTCTCGCTGTCTGCTTAGTATTCTTCCGATCTCATAGGGTCAAATGATACCAAGGTGTCAAACTTTGTAATATGACACCTCCGATAATTCTTTACCAGATAATCGTATTACAAAATCCACCGTTGGATTCAAAGCTATTATTATATAGATCATGTCTATAAATTTTAACATCAATCGGAAATCATTTGATATGTTAACGAGATGCATAAAAATCAACGTCTTACAAAACTTCGTCAAAACTGTTAATTTTGATCATTCTCTTTAACCCATCAAATGGTTTCCGATTGATGTTAAATTTTATCGACATGATCTATACAATAATATCTTTGAATCCAACGGTGGATTTTGTAATACGATTATCCGGTAAAGATTTATCGGAGGTGTCATGTTACTAAGTTTGACACTTGGTGTCATTTGATCCTGACCCTATATATATATATATATATATATATATATATATATGTAATTTTTCATTTTTTAGATTAATTCAATAATAGATGTATTTAGTTTATAATATTGATTAAATTCATCAGTTATTGAATGAACCTAAAAAGTGAAAAATTGCTTATATACGAGACTAGAAGGAGTACATTAGTACCGGTACCACACTACTATCCTATTTAATTTAGTGTTTACCAACTATAATTGGATCACATTTATTGGAACAAAGTGTTACGATTGTAAAACTAATTCTTTAAATATTTGTAGGATTTAAAATGAATGGTAAATTCTCTCTAAAAATATTAACGATGTTGTATGTCCAAACCAAAAAATATTACAACTTTGTTTAGATATGTGGAATAATTAGTTTTCAAAATCAAGAAAGTAAATGACTAAAATCTTTTAAAAAGAAGGGGTAGTGTCTGATTCTGACTTTCATCATATTTGTGAAGAAAAAAAATCATAAGAGTTCGATTTTAAAATCAAATCATCAAATAAATACTCTATTTATTCAAAATATAAGTAAAAATTAGTCAAAATGGATCAATATATTTATATTTGTTGACCAATTATGTTTATATTTTAATAAAAAAGAGTATATATTTACCAAAAGAAAAAACGGACCTTAGGTGACCCAACCACCAAACACATGAGACAACTATACCAGTCCTAATTTTATTTTCCTCATTTTAGTTAGTTTTGTTATGCCTAATCTTCACCTATGAATTAGAACACCAAAATGTTTTCTATATTCTTATAAAATATGCTTAGTCTTAGACCTCTTAAAGAAATAATTAAGAGTTGTATATGAAAAAATTAGTCGATACTAAACGCATATGGTATAAATTTTGTAAGAAAGACATAATAACAGCAGGGGGGCCAAACCCATTAGTGCTCAAAGTGAGTGTGCCCATTTTATGGGCACTTTCATCCAAAGTGCTGCCTTGTGTGTTGCGCACAATATTTCTAATTATTATTTTATAAAAAAGAAAGTGTAGTGCGCAATATTACAAGATATATACTGTACTTAACAGGGGCTAGCAATTATACTAGTTAATACTAGTTAAAGGTGATGATATTGATGGGTCATATTGGACATATTTTTTGACAGACAAAGTTAATAAGTTGATGTTAGTATTTAAAATTGTATAATTAAAATTGTTGTGAATTCGTTGAAAATCACACCAATGAAATTTGATGTGTGGAGCAAATTAACCAAGTAACCAATAACAAAGATGATAGAGATGATGAAAGTAAATAATCCAAGAACAAAAGAGAAGAACACAAAACGATATTGTTTACCCAGTTCGGCCAAATAAAGACCTACGTCTGGGGGAGGGAGCAACCCTTCCGTTCCACTATGATCAATGAGAAACTTTACACAAGAGATTCCCAATTGGGTTACAAGAATTAATCCTAATTCTACCCAAATCCCGAATCCCTTCTTCCGTGATGAAGAGACTCAATTTGACCTAGCTACCCAAGGTGAACCAAGGATGATTCGCCCAAACCCCTAGAATTATACCAAGAATGAATTCTCTAAAACTCTAGTGTGGCAAACCCTAATCCTAATTGCTTTCAACCTTATTTTTCTATGAATAAAGAGTTCCCTATTTATAGAAAAATACATGCCTAAAAATCAGAAACAAATCTATCTTATAAAATAAAACAGAATCCAAAACAGATACTTTCCGAAACAAATTTTTCCACAAAATCTGCACAAAAGTCGGAACTGCACATTTGAGCTGCGTGCTGGCGCCCCGCGCCATCCCGTTCGCGCCCCGCGCCAACAAACAGACTCGACAGGCATTTCTAGCCTGCTCCTGGCGCCAGGCGCCACAGGACTGCCAGTTTCTTCAGTTTCTAATTTTCTTGTTTCTGAGTTTTCAAGGCAACATCCAACAATTCTCCACCTTGCCTTTAAAACGATGGTGATCCAATCAACCACCGTGTTGCTCCCTCCATCTTGAACTACTATTCAAGATCATTGGCCAAGTCCAAGTCCCACTTGAACCTTGACCTCTTCCACTTGCTTCCAACAACTCTTGCTAGAATCACAAGCTGTACCTCTACCTCTTCATCCCTCGGAATGCCTTCCGCCCTCATGAAGGTCTTGCCTCCCACTACCATAGGATTTTTGGTAGCACCCACAAGACTCACCGCAACCTCTTCAGACCCCGGAGTGATCAAACCCGTCCTCCTGAAGATACGCTTGCATCCAACTATCATCGGTCTTTTGGATAGTCCTACAAGCTCCACCACCCCCTCTTCGAACCCCGGAATGCCTTCCGTACTCTCGAAGACTTGCTTGTCCTCAACCAACCTTGGAATTTTAGGTTGTTGTTCAAGCTCCAACAATGGACTCTCCTTGTGCCCCACTACCTCAAGTAGCCCTACAAGTTCCCAAGTCCTACTGTCGGTGTTCCCAATTGCTTCCCTGAAGTTATTCAATAGGTTTTGCACTTCTTCAGCCTCAATTGGAACATACCCCACAAGGTCTTCACAGTCGTACCACTTCGGTGCACCACTACCACTCTCCTCCCTATCTCCTTCTTGATAGCCAAGAGTTAGTGTTGTTTCTCCTCCTCTAGTATCACTATCGGAAGCCTCCACCTCAAGCTGAAAGTCCTCCACCTTAAGATGAAACTCCTCCACCAAAGTCTCGAACTCGGTACTTCCCCTATGAACCCCACCTTGCAATTTGCAAAACCACTCAACCTGATCTGAAACCACCCCGACATCCCATAACTCTAGAACATCATGAGAACCACCAGAATCTAGAGACTTACTCTCTTCTGACTCCCAACTCGACACCACAAGTGCCTCCGCTGTTTCATAATTCTCATCACCGGATGAACCATCCACAACATGCACAGAACCATTCTTGTCCTTCAACTCCGGACAATCCCTCTTGAAGTGACCTTTCTTTTGACAGTGGAAACAAGTCCACTTGTCACCAACCTTAGACTTAGCCTTCTTACCTCTACTTCCACCTTTTCCACCTGAAACATTTAAAGCGTTAGCACCATCCTCCACCTTCAAGTCTTTAAACTTAGTAAGTTCTTTCGTCCTCAAGGCCGATTGAACTTCCTCCAAGGTAACTGGTGTTTCCTTGCCGTAGAGCATGGTGTCCTTGAAACTTTCATAGGACTTAGGTAACGTACAAAGCAGATGTAAGGCTTTGTCTTCATCTTCTAGCTTCACATCAATATTGGCCAAATCATCAATAATTTTGTTGAATTCCGCCAGTTGCTCCGTTATGGATTTCGACTCCACCATTCGATAAAAGTAGAGTTTTTGTTTCAGAAACTGCTTATGTGCCACCGACTTGGTCATGTACAATGATTCAAGCTTGGCCCACATATCCGCAGCGTTGGTCTCCTTTGCTACTTCTCTCAACACCTTGTCTCCGAGGCACAAGGTAATGCAACTGACTGCCTTTTCATTCAGAACAGCCTTCTCCGCATCGGAAAGACTCGCCGGCATCTCTGCACCCTTCAAAGCCTCAGCACAATTGTTATGGACTAACACCGCCTTCATCTTTACCTTCCACAACCCGAAGTCGTTACTACCGGTAAACTTCTCAATATCGAACTTAGAACCCATGGTACCTGATTATCGATTTGATCCTTGCCCCACGGTGGGCGCCAATTGTTGTGAATTCGTTGAAAATCACACCAATGAAATTTGATGTGTGGAGCAAATTAACCAAGTAACCAATAACAAAGATGATAGAGATGATGAAAGTAAATAATCCAAGAACAAAAGAGAAGAACACAAAACGATATTGTTTACCCAGTTCGGCCAAATAAAGACCTACGTCTGGGGGAGGGAGCAACCCTTCCGTTCCACTATGATCAATGAGAAACTTTACACAAGAGATTCCCAATTGGGTTACAAGAATTAATCCTAATTCTACCCAAATCCCGAATCCCTTCTTCCGTGATGAAGAGACTCAATTTGACCTAGCTACCCAAGGTGAACCAAGGATGATTCGCCCAAACCCCTAGAATTATACCAAGAATGAATTCTCTAAAACTCTAGTGTGGCAAACCCTAATCCTAATTGCTTTCAACCTTATTTTTCTATGAATAAAGAGTTCCCTATTTATAGAAAAATACATGCCTAAAAATCAGAAACAAATCTATCTTATAAAATAAAACAGAATCCAAAACAGATACTTTCCGAAACAAATTTTTCCACAAAATCTGCACAAAAGCCGGAACTGCACATTTGAGCTGCGTGCTGGCGCCCCGCGCCATCCCGTTCGCGCCCCGCGCCAACAAACAGACTCGACAGGCATTTCTAGCCTGCTCCTGGCGCCAGGCGCCACAGGACTGCCAGTTTCTTCAGTTTTCTGATTTTCTTGTTTCTGAGTTTTCAAGGCAACATCCAACAAAAATAATATTTGTGGCAGCAATTATACTTAAGTAACTTTCAGTAGTTGTGTTGAACTCATCCTTCTTTAATAACTCACTTTGAGTTGAATTAGTCATTGCAAGTTAACATAAGTATTAGTACCACTTTAGATATCATACATCACTAAGAAGTGGTTCCTACAATGCCTTATAATATTTATGCGACTCATACATGTTTTACTCCAATTGTGATACCACTCTCGGGATCATACATTATTAACAAGTTATCAATTCTATTTAATATGATATACAAAAAAAGGTAATATTAAATTGATGATATGATAGCTTAAATAAGGTACTGTATCATCAATTTTGATACCTTCTATGTCACGTCATGAAACTCTAATAATAATAAAAAAGGTACGGATTATTAGTCTATGATACTCTCTTTGATACTCTTATTGAAGACGTTATAAGTATTAAATTGTCTGCGAAGTATCTGTTAAGAATCAGTAGCTGTGTATTTTATGACCAGTAAAGTATGTGTTTTATAATTACTAAACTATAAAAATTCCTTTGTCAACATAATCATTATTGTTTGAATTTTTTTTAACCCTCCGATTTTAAGGTAAATGAACCCTGATAATTCGTTATTCAATAAGTACTCACAAAAAATATTTGTGGGTGTGATCAGGATACCTAAATGATCCTGAGGCGACAAAGAGAACTATAGACGAAGAGGGATGGCTACACACGGGTGACATTGGTTTGATTGACGATGATGATGAACTCTTCATCGTTGATCGATTAAAAGAATTGATCAAATACAAAGGATACCAAGTAGCTCCTGCTGAGCTCGAAGCATTGTTAATTTCACACTCGAACATTTCTGATGCTGCTGTTGTACCGTAAGTAATTAGTAACGGAAGGAATAATTTTATTTTTTCCGTCACTAAATTTGTTTACTAACAACAATGGTATTTGTTTCAGATTGAAAGATGAAGTTGCTGGAGAATTACCGGTTGCATTTGTTGTAAGATCAAACGGTTCAAAGATCAGTGAAGATGAAATCAAGCAATACATTTCACAACAGGTTCTTTCCTTAAATTAGTACAAAATTAGTAGATATATTTTTTTTGTTATTAGAGAGTGTGCTAAGGAGTTTAAGGATTATGAAGGTTAATTGATTCTTATTAGTTGTGTTAACTTTGTGTATGGCAGGTTGTATTTTACAAGAGAATAAACAGAGTTTATTTCACAGACACTATTCCTAAAGCGGCCTCTGGCAAAATTCTCCGAAAGAAATTAACCGCAAGACTTAACGAAGGTTTGGTGGTGGCCACTTAATTATGTTCGTGTGTGTGACAAAGACGAACGAATTACACTACCTGCATATGCAAATGCAGCAGCATGAATGGATACAAAATATTCTTAAACAATACAAGTATTGTGTGTTCTGTCACTTCTGTGCAATATTTGTTTCTCTGTGTGCAAATTCTTTCTCTGCAATGCGGCTTCTGCTGTGGGTATTGGATCATCAATGCGCGCGGCTTCTTTCTGTGATTAAAAAATAATAATGCCGTGTTAATCCTACTAGGTAGGCCTATTCGTTCGCTTCTTTTTAGGGGATTATTCACTACTTATTGATAGAAGATGTTTAAGACAGCCTTTTCTTTCTCTATAAGAAAAAAATTCAGGTACTGTATTAAGTCTTTTTTCGTCAACTGTGTAATGTGACATTTCATTTTTGATGAACAAATGCCACAGAACATTAAATCAAGTGTCCAACAAAACAATTCACTGCTATTTAGATGTAATATATAGTGTTCCTGCAAACCGTGTTTAATCAATTTTTTTAGTAAAATTGTCAAGTCTTTTGACAATATTATTGCAAATTTTAATCTATATGTAAAAATCTTAAGCGATACAATACTCATTTTATTTTAAAGCTAAGAGAATGATAATAAGATAAGATAGAATGAAATTCATATTATATATTCCATCACATTGTACTCCTTATCCCCCTTATTTTTTGCTTGTTATTTAAGCTTAAGTGTCAACATTTTACTCTAAGCTGTCAGCAGATCAAAGTAAGCCAAATGGGCCATAAAGTCACAACTCACAAGCCCAAAACAAAGGCCAATTTTTGCATAATGGTGAATCTATAATTAGAAACAATCGATTAAAAAAATTAAGAAAAAGAAATGTTGTGTGGGTGATGAGTCGAGTCGCACACGCGAATAGAAACATGATGATGCTATGTGGGCAATGATTCGAGTTCCTTATGTGGGCAATGGCTCAAGTTCCTCGCGTGACAGAGGAAGAAAATAGAATTCTTCGAGGGATTAAAACATCTACGATTACTAATTCAAAATCTCTTGAGTAACTCTATATTAGATCCTAATAATACTTAAAGAATAATTGAGGTCTTTCAGTTTACTTGCACCTTTAATTGCTGATGATACTATTTTCGTGGGTGAAGGAAATTGGGACAACCTTTAGACTATAAAAACCGTCTTGCGGAGTTTCGAGATTGTGTCGGGGCTGAAGGTTAACTTCTATAAGAGTAAGCTTTATGGGATAAACCTTGAAAAAAGGTTCTTGAGAGCTTCCTCGTCTTTTTTGCATTGTGGTGTTGAATCTATCCCTTTTTGTTTTCTTGGATTACTGGTAGGTGCTAATTCGAGAAGAATGTCCACTTGGTTACTAATTTTGGATTCCACGAAAAAAAGACTTTGTACTTGGAATGATCGTCTTTTATCTATAGGAGCTAGAGTTACTCTCATTAATTCCGTCCTTTCTAGCCTACCGCTATATTTCTTTTCTTTCTTTAACGTCCCGACTTGTGTGTTAAAGGAGTTGGTGAGCATCCAAAGAAATTTCTTATGGGGAGGTGGGAGGGATAGTAAGAAGGTTTGTTGGGTTAGTTGTGATCGCATTTGTCAATGAAAAGAAAAAGGAGATTTGGGAATAAAAAATTTGGAGCTTTTTAATTCTTCCCTTTTGTGTAAATGGAAGTGGAGGTGCTTGAATGATAAAGTAGCCCCTTGGTACGATTTGTTGAAATTTAGATACGGGTCGTTCGCGATAACTTTCTTGTATGGAGAAGGGAAAGAGGGCCTTAATTTATCCTTAATTTATATCATAAAGGTATTATTACTAATAATCACGAGAGGTGCTGCGTTTTTTTGCTTCAATACGGAAGAGACCATTCATCATTTCTTTCTAAATTGTTGTGTTAATGTTGCTGGTTGACGTGAAATATACAAGTAGATGGGCACATATTGTTTAAACGCAAGTACTGTGCAGCAACATTTTCTAATGTTTGGAGATTTAGCTAAAGAAAAGAATTGCAAGAGTTAAGCATATTATTTAGTTAGCAAAGACGTGGTGCATCTGCATCTGGTGTTCGCTCATAACATATTATTTAGAGGAGATTATGTGAATGTATCTTTTTTAGTAGACCAAATTATTTATATATCGTGCATTTGGTTTATAAGTCGAGTAGGAATCAATGGTAATTTAGCTTTTTTTAATTGGTGTAATAATCCTCTAAAATGCTTCCAAAACACCTAGAGTGATTTTCTTTGAATTGTAAGGGTTGAATATCTCTTATACTTCTTATAATTCATATTTTGTTTATAAAAGAATAATAATTTATTTTTTTAACCTTTTAATTATACTACCTAAGCATTTAAAGCCAAGGCACTCCAACTCAAATATAGGGATGAATGTGGTACTTCCTGTTGCCTGCTGCAATGGTGCCCTTTTTTTTTTGACTAATGTGCCTTACTGCCTTGTTTGTAGTTTTCATTTATGGACAATGATTTGAATGTGTGTTTTAATTTGTAGCGTATTATTATGCTGCAAATAAAATTACTTTGTTAATTATTGATTTTACATTTGATAACCATCAAATATTTTTTTTAAAGCATTTTTTCCTTCGGATATTATGAATCTACACTTAGGATGGTCACCCGATCAATCCGGTCAGAACCAATCCATTATGCACCGGTTTGGTTTGATTCAAATTTTACCAAAAGAAAAAGTACTCTTTCTAGTTTTATATATAAACAAAATTTCACTTTCTAGATTCATTGCAAAAATAATGTATCTAGACAATAATATAAATTAGATAAATTACTTTTTCTATGAATCTAAAAAAACAAATTTTGTTTATATATAGAATCGGTAAATCTAACCCAATCCAATCCACATGCTTTTGATTGATTTGAGCGAATTCACTTAAAATCGAACAAAAGATCCGCAAACACTCCTAATTTTGCCGCTAAGTTCTTTATAATAATATATCATATTCAAATTTTAAGAAGGAGCTAAATTTTAAAAAAAAAGGATATACGGAGGGATTAAAATATCGTAAATTTAAAAAATACAGAAAAATTAAAACTACATTAAAAACTAATTTGTTATTTTTATAAGAATAAGAATTGATTCAAGCAATAAAGAGCTCGAACCTCTTAAACAAGTGGTCAGCAGTTCGATATCTTATATGTCCCACATGTTTCTCACGACGAAACAACGGTAAAAACTTAATACTTTTAAATGGTTTAAAAGATATCACGACGATCATGGTATTTGTGTTACTGCTTTATAATAACAACTTATCTTTCAGAGATTAGTACAGTTTTGTAACATGTTTACCAGACAATGCCTCAATAATTTGAAGATTAATCAAAATAAGCCTGCATATACATGGAACCAAGTTATTAATGTGGGTTTGTTCATGTACAAAAGGGATTTAAGGGAACATTAGATTAAATTGAGTAGATATTGTATAGTTAGCACAAGAATTTATGTTTCCTAAGGTTTTTAGTCTTAAGACTAAATGACTAACCATAAGGAAACAGGACGTAGTTTCTTAGTTCATTTTGTGTCTTGTGATTTACAGACAATCATAGCTAATGACAAGATCATTATCTCAATCATGTTTTAATATCTATTATTATGTGATGGGGATTATGTGCTACAACCAATAGTACTTTTGTATTGGAAGAGGACGGTTTTGAATTTAATTTGTCTGTTACGTTACAATTTTATAATTCCATATCCCATGTGCTTGGTCCAGTCAACAAATAGAGAATTGGAGAGATAATGCAAGATTCAATTGAAGTTAGTAATAATAAGGCTTAATTAGTCTATTAGTCCCTTAAAGATATTTTAGGTTTCACAATGGTCCCTTAAGGATAAAAAGTTTCATTTTGGTCCTTTAACTATATAACTGTTAGTCACATTGGTCCTTTCCCTTAATTTTTTCAAAAAAATGTTAGTTTTGCACAAGTCCATTGTTACCAATGGTGTACTACCAACATCCAATTTTATTTTCCTTCCTTCATCTTCTCCCTTCATTTGTTCTTCATTTTCATGAACATTTTCATACACTTCAACAACAAAATTCAAATCTTCAAACAAACTCAAAATACACACTTCAACCTAAAAAATTAAAATCCAAAAAATCATAAATTAAACAAATGCATGATCCAGAAATTAAAATAAATTAAAATTAGGGAAGAAAAAAATCCAGAAAAAACTACAAATATTCAAGCAACAAAAAAAAACCTAGATCAAACAATAAATCCATTCTAATCTCTAAACAAAAATATTACAAAAATAAAAATCAGATCTCAAATCTCAAAACCCAAGAAAAATAAAATGTTCAACCATGAGATTGCAAAGAGAGGTGAAGATGAGATTTATGGTTGATCCATGATTTGCGGTGGTTGATGATGATAATTTGCAAAGAGGGAGAGATGATGATGATGAGATTTCTTAGCTCCCTACGTTTTTCCCTTCCTTGACTTTCCCCGCTTGTTCTATTTCTTGTTTTATTTGTTGGTTGAATTTTAAGATGGAGATGGTGATGAACTTACTTATCCAGATCTGAATTTTTTGTTGGATTTCATGAAGATGTTGATGAACATTTTTAGGAATTTTTTTTCTTGAGATTTTTTAATTTTAAATTTTTTGGATTAAAGTATTTTTTTTGGATTTTATTTGAAGATGTGAGTTTTGTTTGAAGGTGTAATGAAGATGATGATGAATGTGGAAAAGAAGTTAGGGAAGAAGATGAAGGAATAGAGAACAAAAATTAGTTGATAATTGTACACTATTAGATAGAGTGGACATTCAAAATCCAATGACTATTTTTTTCAATAAGATCAAACGGCTTAAATTAAAATATTCAGTAAGATCTATGGTGGACCTCATGTAATGGTGGTCCACCAAATATATTTGGTGTTAAAAATTAACGGAAAGGACCATTGTGATTAACAGTCATATAGTAATTAAGGGACCAAAATGAATTTTTTTTTCTTTAAGGGACCATTGTGAAACCTAAAATATCTTTAAGGGACCAATTGACTAATTAAGCCTAATAATAATGCCATCATGCTAGAAGCAGAGTTCAGAGATAGAACAACATGTTTTTTCATTCTCTAACTATAATTGAGTGATGAAATTGAAGGTCTAGTTAGTCATTGATTCTTAGTATTTAGTTTGGATTTAGATCCGTTAAATAAAATCAGTTTGTAAAGTGAGAACCATTTCTATTTATTAGAAATAACGTTTAGAAATTAAACTATAAACTAGTAAAATAAGTTATAAGCTCATAATGAAAAAATTCTTATCAAACAGAGCTTTCAGCTTATAAACTACATATATAAACTAAATTATTTGTCTTTTAAAATAGAATCTACATCTCATAAAAAAATGAGTTATATTTAGTTTTGGCCCAATTAAAATTTTCATATGTCAGAACTGACCCCAGAACCAAATTAAACTGTTGGTGAAAAAAAATAATTCCATATTCATCGTACCAAATTTTTTTTTCCCATGTTCATTACAAAGACATACTCCAATGCCTATCTAGATGCCCTATGCATCAACATTACATTTTGACATATATGGGAAGATACTTCTAAAATAATTAAAATTATAAGACCTGTTTAAGTAATATAGATCTCTCAAAATTTTGTGATAGTATTTCAATTATTTAATTTCTCAACAAAGTTTCTAGTAGAAGCATGTTTGGACATAGTTACATACAATTTTTAATCTCAACCATAAATTTTAGATCAAACGATTTATATTAAAAATTGTATTTTTTTTTGTTAAAATAAAGACTCAGAGTATCAATTAATATACCACAATTTTTTAATAATCAGTGTCTATTAATGAGACCTACTAAAAAAAGTATTTTATTTTTTTTCATAAGAGAAATTTGTAGCGAGAGAATATACAATTCAATCCAAACTATAGAAGATCTTAGAATTCAAAGAATACTTATAAAAGAATTTATATTTATATTTGTCTAACAAAAAAAACTTTGCATTTTACTCTCATAAATGAAATTTTGTTGATAGTGGTTCCAAATCACTCTATATATGTTGTTTTTAAATTCAAAATGGAAATATTTAATAGTAAGTTTAAGTGATTAATGAATTCCATCAAATGAGAAAACACTTGAGATAATTCTAATTAAAATTTTAAATGAAACAATTATTAAACATACTTTATTTATCTTTTGATCAATTTCTAAATTATTAAAACTCATTCTCTTAGAACATCTTCAATAAGGGGTCTAGAAGTCCTAGCTCAACCGGCAAAATATTGCCGAAATTGTTAGGCCGGACGCTATGACCGGGGTTCGAACCCCGGCTCCCTCACTTGTGTGTGTGAGTTTATAATGACTTTGTCATTTTCGTCTATGTACCAAAAAAAAAAAAGAACATCTTCAATAAGGGTATCATAGAGAGTTTCATAGACTTATGATCCGTATCTTAATTTTTTTTATCATTGAAGTTCCATGACGTGACATAGAGGGTATCATAATTGATGATACGGTACCTTATCATCAATTTAAAATTACATTTTTTTAAATATACAATTCAATCCAAACTATAGAAGATCTTAGAATTCAAAGAATATTTATAAAAGAATTTATATTTATATTTGTCTAACAAAAAAACTTTGCATTTTACTCTCATAAATGAAATTTTGTTGATATATAGTGGTTCCAAATCACTCTAATATTTTGTTTTTAAATTCAAAATGGAAATATTTAATAGTAAGTTTAAGTGATTAATGAATTCCATCAAATGAGAAAACACTTGAGATAATTCTAATTAAAATTTTAAATGAAACAATTATTAAACATACTTTATTTATCTTTTGATCAATTTCTAAATTATTAAAACTCCTTCTCTTAGAACATCTTCAATAAGGGGTCTAGAAGTCCTAGCTCAACTGACAAAATATTGCCGAAATTGTTAGGCCGGACGCTATGACCGGGGTTCGAACCCCGGCTCCCTCACTTGTGTGTGAGTTTATAATGACTTTGTCATTTTCGTCTATGTACCAAAAAAAAAAAGAACATCTTCAATAAAGGGTATCATAGAGAGTTTCGTAGACTTATGATCCGTATCTTAATTTTTTTTATCATTGAAGTTCCATGACGTGGCATAGAGAGTATCATAATTGATGATACGGTACCTTATTTAAGGTACCGTATCATCAATTTAAAATTACATTTTTTTGTATATGAAATTCAATATAAGATATCACTTGCTAATAATGTATGATACCCACATTAGTATCACCATTGAAGCAAAATATGTAAGGTTTGCATAAGTATTATATGACATTGTAAGGACCACTAGTTAGTAATATATGATACCGAAAATGGTATCAACATCGGAGATGCTCTTAGAATCTTGAAATTTAACGCAAATAGGAATAGTAGAAAGGAAATGAAAGCTAGTACAAATTATATTAACTTTGGCATGCCCTTATTGACTAATACAACCAAAATGGTTAATTAGCTTTTTTTACAACTCAAGATGATTAGCCTCTATCTAATTTAACAAAAAGAAAATGATTAGCATCTAGCTATACACATATATACTTATGTACATGCACCTACATGGGCAGACAGATATACGTTACTTTCTTAGTAAAAAAAAGATATACCTTTCATTTTTTGATAAACTTGTACACGACTTCTATACTACTTGATGTAAATATATAGAGCCGTATCCCGTAAGAGGTCTATGAGTATAATGGCGCATTATGTCACAAAATTATTATTATGTTATATTTGTTAATTTTTTATGGTAAATTCTTCCGTATATATTTTATTTAATGTGTACCGATTTATTTGTTGATATAAATAATTGTGACAGATACAGAAATAATATTTATTAATTTTTTTATATTAAATATTATTTATAAATCTATTAAAAATTTTGTATACCTCAGCCGTGCACCAGTACTGGTCCAAATAAGATATATACGGAATGTTCACTTTTTTTTATAGTGATACATTATCAATAATTAATTAAAATAAATCCCATAATTATATTTGTATTTAGTATTCATAAACTAATTTTTAATTCACATACCACTTTATGTATGTGACTTATTTTTATCAGTTATTGAATAAATACCCATATTAATTTTTCAATAGGTTTTCTATGAAATAAAACTTTTTTCTATAGTAACCTTAACTATTTATTATCAAGAAAAAATTAACACGTTGATATGTGTATAAATTTTCAAGTGGTGCTTTTGTCACTTTGACTACAAACAACAAAAAAAACACTTTAATTATTAGTTACTTATTTCACATATTTATCCAACTACAAATAGATAGCCAAATATAATTATTTTCTTGATAAAACTTTAAATTTTGAAAATGACAAATAAAAATAAATAATAAACAATGGTTTTAGAAAAGCAACACTTAAAAAAGAAATGAAAGGGTATATTAAATTAATCTAAGCCGCCGATCTCGTTGAAATGGGATTATTGTCCAATCTTGTGTTGAAACATAGGTGTAGTTAGTACTTAGTACACTTTAATTTGATTTAAGACAAAAAATGTAAAATGAAAATTAAAATGGTGTTCAATCATGTACATTATTTAGTGTAGTCAAGGTGGTTTATCTTGTCCATTTTGCAATTCCAAAATAGGAAATCTGATGGAACACTGCATGGTTTAAGTTCAAACTCTCCTTATTGATAAGGGTTACAACTCACAAACAATATATCCTTCTCATCATTATTATAAGCAAATATTTATTTTTAAATATTTTAAATAACTGATATATTTAGTCTAGTATAATATAGCAGTTATTCAATGAATTTGATCGAAAAGTGATTTTTTGCTTATAACACTGATTAAAATTTTAGAAGACAATGCTTAAACATCTCCGTAAGCGTAACTCCATTGGTATGGACATTATATTTTATATTTAGAGATGAAGTTCAAATCCATAATCTTCCATTTAATCTTTACAAAAGATGAACTTCTAGCAATCTGGCTAGTTGAAAAAAGAAGAGAAGACTATGCTTAAACAATACTACCTCCGATCCAATTTATAAAAAACAATTGATTTTTATATTTATTAAATAGTTGATTTTTTAGATTCATTGAATAACTGATATATTTTATATGGCGAATTCTAAAATGGACCACTTCATCAAGTGGTCCATAGTGGACCACTTATGAATAACCCTATAACGAATACGAATTTTACAAAATTGACCGTTAGATTGAAAGTTTGTTTCATATAGATTATCCATACAAATTTTTAGAAAAATTGGAAATCATTTGATATGTTATTGAGACCCATTGATCTATATGATACAAACTTTCAATCCAACGGTGGATTTTATAAAATTTGTATTCATTATAGTAGTAATGATCACTTCACCACGGTGGACCACTTGTGAGGTGGTCCACCGTAGCATTAATATTAGCGGGCCAAACGGGCACGGAAACCGTTTGTGTGATCTTCATTTTCTATTATAATTAATATCAAACATTCACTCAATTTCAAAGACAAATACAAATAATTAAGCATGATTACATAGCATATATTTTATTTTTAAAATTAAATTACTAATTTGTTTGCATCATCGACCGACAAAGGATCCAAACTGTGCCATTAATGAAGGCGACAACCTCTTAGGATCTCCACTGATCTTGCAGATATATGTCTCTCTTTTCTTTTTCTACTATTTCTGTCTCTCCAAGGAACAATGAACCTTTGAGTTAAGTTAAGTCTTTAAGTCTCTTATATTTGCATAAACACCCTTCACACACTATACCTCCATATATACTACACTTTCAGTTTCAACTTTCAAACCACATCACTATACTTTCCTCTCTTTTGATCATCATCATCATATATAGTAATTATGAATAATTTTCATCCTAATACTTCTCTTCACTTAAATCAACCAGGACATAATAATCTTAATCTAGATCTTGTCCTTGAACCATCTTCTTCTTCATCATCATCTTCTTCACCTAATATTGAACAAAGAATATTCTCATGCAACTATTGTCAAAGAAAGTTTTATAGCTCACAAGCTTTGGGAGGACACCAAAATGCTCATAAGCTTGAAAGGACACTTGCTAAGAAAAGCTGGGAGATAAGTTCAGCCATGCAATCTTCTAATTATGTTGAATTACCAGAACACCCTTCATCAAACTTCAATGCTCATTT
Organism: Trifolium repens; assembly: GCA_030408175.1. NCBI lineage: Eukaryota > Viridiplantae > Streptophyta > Magnoliopsida > Fabales > Fabaceae > Trifolium > Trifolium repens. Next base: position 55,137,117 of record CP125851.1, read on the forward strand.
TGATCATAATAACAATCATGTGATGAGACATGGTGGTGGAAGAAAAGATAAGTTTAGTTATGGTAATTCTAAGGAAGGTGTGACTTCTTGGTCAAGGGGTTATAATACTACTTCTGAACACGTTCAGGAGGATATTAGCCAACTTGATTTGTCCTTAAGGCTTTAAAATTCAATTAATTAAGCACTACCCTTAATTTGCTTCTATGAGTCACATATATTTCTTATTATAAATGAAATGAAGCAATGCCCAAGTTATTACTAGAGAAAGTTGAAATAATGACCAAAAAAATAAATTGGTCGTTTATTTCTATTTTTCTATTTTAAAATTTCGGTCGCAGTTTCAACTTTTTCTGGTAGATTATACGTATGATGTGAAGGTCCTTTTCTGTAAGGCTGCAACAATTATTTGAAGTGTCACTTTTTAGAAGATATGTCAGCAATTACAGTGCCACTTTCTCTTAAGAAGGTAAATTATGTAAGAGAAGTTGAGTTTCAGGTTATATATATAAGTTACTACTAGTATGTTAAAGACTGTTTTTATCTTTATGTTTTTCTTTGTAAGTTTTTGTAATACTCTAAGTATGACAGAATATCTATGTTGTTGTTTTTTTTTTTTATGATGAAGCTGAGGATCGAATCCAAGATAGACCTTTAACATATTACTTAAATTCTTTACCATTAGATTAAATCTAGTGGCTTCAATATCTATGTTGTTGAAATTTGATTAGGCTATGCATGTTCCTTAGGCAAACTATTACTAACAAAATGCCATGCAAAATGGCAACTTAGGCTAACTAGTATATATAGGAGACACACAATTTAAACTAGAAACCAAAATGACATTAAAATATTGGAATCATCATACTGCACTGATGCATTTGGTTCAGTTTTGTTTTTGTGATTTTATGCAGAAATATTACCATTTAATATACACATATAGACCTTCGTTGGGTCTGTGAACTAAGGTTTCTGAGAGTTTATCATCACATGGGTATTGTTGGTGGAAATTAAAGATGCCTTTGTGCAATATTTACATTTAATTATTGAGTATTGACACAGAGAAATTGTGTCTCCTTCAATAAGCCTTTTATAGTTCCTGACATGCATTTCTTTCTTGTAATCTTGAGATACCAAAATGTATCTTTTCACTTAGCTTTTGTTCCCAACCTACTCCACCAAAAATAGTTTCACAAATGGAAAGGTATAACAAATTACACATAAGCTTCTTATACATGTGTGTGTGTATAATCTTATTCTTATTGGGATCAAATGGATTCTTCAACAAGTTAATGTTGAGTTAAAGTGTGAGCGAATAGTACTACGTCAATTATATATATATATAGGAGAGAGAATGAAATGATCTATATATATCTATTGTTTCAAAATTATAGATGAAACTGTGGTGTCTCTCTTCTGTAATTCTGGACATTATAACATGTTGATTTTGATGTTTTCCAGAGTCTCAAACAAGTGGTTATGAAACATAATCACCAGTTTACCACACAATAGAAGAGAAACTACGACGTTGTCTAATCACAACCAAATAATAACACTACAAATTTTTTATTGGTTGGTAGACATTTTGGGGCAAAGGGAATGGATAACATGCATTAACTACGTCACACAATTACTATTTTTGGCCGTCCAATTTGCAATCGACAATTGAGATTGTTATAGTTGATTTTACAATTGTGTGATCTGAATCGTGCGCTAGTTCTAGGCAGCAAATCATGATCCACATTTTGGTTGCTAATAGTAACATTAGAAATTTGTGAGTGGTACTTAATTTATATTATTTTTGGAAAGTAAGACGGTGTCTTTTAAAGAGTTTGGGCAGCAAATTTGTTTGTGAATTTAATTCCTTTTGTGAATTTCATTCAGGCAGCAAATTTGTTTGTGAATTTGGTTCCTTTTATTTGTTTCTGGCAGCAAATATTTTTACCAATCATTTAAATTTTGATCCTCTAAATTTTTAGTTTTCAACTTTAGTCCCGAAGATTGTGTTTGAATTGAATGAGGTAATTGAGAAATTTTAGGCAATTCCAATTTCCAAATGATTCAATTAAATTACATTCATTTTTCAATTCGTTTGTTTGGATGGAGTAATAAAAAAAAATTATTGTAATCATTTTTGGACAACTGTTAAAATTTTTATTTTTTTGGTCAAATTTGAAAATTGAAATTATGGGTGTCATTCGAAAAATTTGAAAAAGAAATTATCGGTGTCATTTAGAAATTTGCATAAAAAATTTGACAATAAAATTTGAAAAATTATAACAATGAAGAAATTTAAAATTTTTAGCTTTTAGGTGTCATTTGAAATTCTGTAAAATAAACTTGAACAAAATACTTTATAAATTTCAATTATTTTGAAAATTCATCAAATTATCATCCAAACAATGGAATTCACCTCAAATTATTTGAATTCCCTCAAAATATTACATTACCTCAAAAAATTACTCCATCCAAACACACTTTAAATTTTTCCGAAAGTTCGTTTATTCTAAATGTCTCTTTTGAAAACATATCATTATTAAGTTCTTAAAATATTATTAGTTTAATTATTTAACTACTTAATATTTAATTTAAAAATTTAATCTTTAATTTGAAGTTATAGATAAATTAACAAAAAATAAAGATTAAATAGTTAAATTATTGAACTAATAATATTTTAAGGTAATAATAAGGCTTAACTACACATTTGGTCCCTTAAGTTTATTTTTTGTTTTAATTTGGTCTCTTACGTTTAAAAAGTATCAATTTGGTCTCTTATGTTTCTACCGTTTGCATTAGTTAGTTTTTTCCGCCAGTTTTGTCGCATGTGGTAGTTTGTTGGCATAGACACTTTGACACGTGTATAGTTGAAACGGCGGTGTTAGTGACAAAACCAACGGAAATGACTAATTAATGCAAATGGTGAAATTATGAGGGACCAAATTGAAATTTAAAATAAATGTAAGGGACCAAATGTATAGTTAAACCTAAAAATAATATGTTTTCAATAAAAGTCATTTGAAACATGATACGTAAACTTTAAAAAAAATAAAAGCAAAGCTTGAAATTGAAAATTTAGAGGAAGTACTAAAGTTCGAAAAAAAATTAGAGGGCTAAAATGAAATTTGATATATTTAGAAGACCAAAAACATATTGAACCCAATAAAAATGAAAAGGAAAGAAATGTGCGCATTTAAAAGAAAATGACATATATTAGGAAAAAAAATAAAGACATAAATATTGTTAAGCAACAAAATGTATATAATAAATTGTCTAGAAGTCCTAGCTCAACTGGTAAAAAATTGCCGAAATTGTTAGGCCGGACGCTATGATCGGGGTTCGAACCCGGGCTCCCTCACTTGTGTGTGTGAGTTTAGTATAATGGCTTTGTCATTTCGTCTATGTACAAAAAAAAAATGTATATAATAAATTAAAATAAGTATTTCATAAAAAATTACAAAAAAAATCAAATATAAAAATAAAAACAAATTAAGAGAACAAAATAACAAATCTTTTCATAACAATCAAATAGTTTTTTTTTAATTTGATAAATTTCAAATATTTTTTATTAATAAAAATAAAACAAAAATAAATGAAAATTTAGAGATATATGTATGTGTTTACATTACATTAGATACTATGAGTAAATATTTTTCTGAAAAATAATTTATTCATATTGTAAAAAAAAAATTAATTTATTCATAAAAAACTTCATTAGTTCGGGCTCATCATACATACAATGATGAGTAATTTAATAGAAAAAACTTAGATAAAAGCTTACCAATCTATTGTGTCAAAAAAAGAAGCTTACCAATCATATATAGGGGTGGATCTAGACACAAATAATTAGTAAAGCTAAAAATTTTAGGGTAGACAATAAACAATATTCAAAAAAGTTCTTCATCCTGATAATTTAGTTAAACAACAAACAATATATGAAATTAGTAATGATACAACATGTATATTCAAAAAAAGAACAGCACCAAACCAACAAACTAGACAACTTTTATTCAAAAAAAGAAATCAACAAATTATATACAAAAACCACAAAATTTCTATTCGAAAAAAAAAGAAAGGACTATAACTATTAAATCATGCATATCATTGATGCTTCATAATATATCCTACCTTGGGCCAAAATATATAGAATCCAAAATTATACTATTGTATAACTTATTAATTTTTAGGGTCATGTTAAATAGTGCACCTGGTGCACTGGTTAAACATCCTAAAAAAGGAAACAAAAGACAATAGTGATAAAATCATTTTTTACACTTTCGAAACATTAAATGCACAATTTTCAAGAAATCTTTTTCATAATAATTTGCTTAATTAGTGCACCGGGTGCACTGTTTAGCATTTTCCTATTTTTTATTCCAATTTTACCCATATTATCTTACTTAAAAAAATTAAATATTAATTAAACATCTTTTTCAAATCATTTCAAGAAATATTAGTTAATTAATCCAATCCAATCCAATCCAAGAAATAATGCTGTCCCAATTTATTTTGCTTAGGACTAAACCGAGTCTTTCAATTTTTCTTAGGAAATTTATAAAATAAGTCTTCGCTCTTTATTTTCTACAATTTCCCTTCACTTGAGGTAATTCTATTTGAGATATATTAGAGACTAAATATATAAGTACCACCATACTATGAAAATTTAAGCTAAAATAAATAGATTTATTAGAGTTTTAGATTCCGATTCTTACATATTATTACTTACTTTGTATAAATATTGTTGAAAAAAATAATTTTCTACTTTTAACTCTTTTTTTAATAAAAAAAACCAAAATACAACTAAAATTCATATGGAGGTAAAACAGAATGGCGATATCTGAACCCCAAGGAATACGCGAGCCTCGTTGGATATGGATTTGGGTTTGGATTTTTGGTTTTCATCTCTGTTGAAAATTGAGCCGGGTATAAGGATACCCAAACTTTATAGATTTGGGTTTGATGAGGGCAAAATTTGTATTCGCTCCGCCTCATTGTCATGCCTATCATTTGATGAACGCTTAACTTAATACAATGTAAACTTTAAAAAAAAAAAAAAACACTATTTTTTTTTTCATTTTGAACCCTGGAGTCCTGAATACCTAATGCCAAAAAGGTTTTCAATTTTATTTTAATTTTACGATCAGTGCCGGAAATGGATTGTTGTCAAGTGAGTACTTTGAAAATTTGAATGTGATCGGCCATGATTTCAAGAGTTTATAGAGTTGAGAGAGGGGGCCATGTTAGGTGCCTCTTTGAGGTTGTAATCCATCATTACTATCCTTATTCTTTTTTGTGGTCCAAATAGATATATACTACTACTTGAGTCCTTGACTATATGTGTCAATTTTGATTTTAAAATAAATTTTTTAGTAATAAAAGGGTGCCCCAATTTAAGATAGTCAAAAGTTTGGGCCTCAGAATGATATTTTAAAAAATATTTATATTTATCTTTTTTTAAAATATTAAAAAACTTCTTACCACTAAGCTATTTAACAAAAAGAATAATATGTGTATGTTTGGTTTTGCGATGAGAAAAATTGATTTTGATAGAATTGATTCTGTAAAATTGATTCTGGCCAAACTTGATTTTAAGTTAAAGTATTTTATGTTTAGATATATTCATTCAAAAATGAATTGAACAAAAAATTTGAGTGTAAAAATTAATTATAGAATCAGAAACTACGATTTATAGCTTAAGTAGAATCAATTCTAGAGGCAGAATCAATTCTACTTGTAAAAAAACCAAACAAATCAGAATCAATTTTACACGTCCAAAATCAATTCTGCCTGCTTCAAAATTGAAACCAAACATACACAAGTAACTCAGAGTTAAAAACTCACATCAAAAATTTATTTTTGCTGCTGGACCAAACCCTTAGGTGTTCTTTGCGTCCTCAACTTGGTTCGCACGTACATAATCAACCCCACTTATCTAGTTATCTTCTTTTCATTGTTTAAGGTAGAAACCGAGCTCACGATAGACTTGTCTTTTTTTGCTGGTTTAGCTAAAATTAAGCAACAAATTTAGTGTGTTTCTTGTTCCAGTTAAGCTACGTCTTCAAGTGCGTTGTGGACTTTTGCCTTTTTAAATCACTTCCTACGGCAAATTACTCTTTCAATATGTTCATAAGAAGATGTTGATATTTTAATAATATAATAATTGATCGTGTATTTATCTATTAAATTAGGCTTAATTAGTATGTAGATTCCTTAAAGACTTTTTTGGTTTCACTTTGGTTCCTTGAAGAAAATAAGTTCCACTTTGGTCCCTTATAGATATCTCCGACAGTCAATATGGTCCTTTTTGTCAATTTTTTATCAGAAACTGTTAACTTCTGTACATATGGTAAAATAGGTTGTTTCGTGGCACCTGTACTGAAATTAACGGTTTTTGAAAAAAATAGACGGAAATAACCAAATTGACCGATGAAGATATCGATAAGGACCAAAATAGAACTTATTTTTTTTAAGGGACCAAAGTGAAACAAAAAAAATCTTTAAGGGACCTATAAACCAATTAAGCCATTAAATTATAATGTTTAATTATTAATCTTCCGTATTTGGTGTGTTATGAACTACTCCTTTACTCTGTTCACAAAAAAATAATTTGGGGTAGAGGGTGACCACGACACTCCCATCCCAAAAAAATAATTTTTTTATAAGTAAAATATTAGTTCAAATTTTTTTTTGAACAAACAAAGAGATATATAAATGAATCGAGTAGCCGACTCAGCACAAGGTGTGTCAAAGTAGACTATAAATATATTATTAATAATTTTAAATAATTCTATATACGCATTTGTATACATATTAATGTAAATATTAATTTAGAGTTTATGATTAATGATTATAAAGAACTCGGCACACATATTAGTTAAAATATTAATGCAAATATTATTTTATAGTCTATTATTGATGATTTCAAATTACTTAGTATATATACGTAGAGTATTATTTAAAGTTATACAGTTAAATTTTATAATAATAAACTTTGAATTTGTTTGTAAAAAAATAATGAATAACTAATTAAATTTATAATATTGGATAAAATTACCAAATTTTTTTTACGCAAATGTAAAATTACCAATTAAACTAAAATATATAAATATGAAATTATATAGAGAAATATGTTTATTAATATTTAACTTTTTTAAGTGAGATAATAGGAGAAAATTAGAATAGAAAATAATAAGTAATAGGTTAACTGAATTATAACTTATCAAAATAAATTATAAGGTAGTATACATAAGCTATAAGCTCATAATTTTTTTTACCAATTAGATTTTTTTTTCTTTATATCAGCTTATAAGCTATAAGTTTAAAATTTGTAATCGCCAAATAATATCTTTGTATATTTTTCGACTTATATATTTATATGTACATTTTTTTATTTAATTTATGTATTAAAAAAAAGTCATTCCGCCACTGCTAATGACTAGTAATTCCACCATTGAATAAATGATATGATCGGTGTTCGAATTCCTGCCCCCTACATATATAATGCAATCTACTGTCAACTGAACTAAATTCACGGGACATATTATCATGTTTTATATTTAGTATAAGTCCTTGCTTAATTAATATCTAATGGAGATTAATAAGTCCTTTATTTATACCCAAAAAAAAGTCGTTTATTAATGCAGTGAAATAACAAATTATTGTCATTACAAATAAATTTTTAGCTCTATAGTTTTAAGGAAATACAAGAGATACTCAATCTCTATACATAATAAGAGTAAGTGTTAAAAATAAAACACATAGGGTCGTGACACCAATCAGACAAAGAAATACAAGAATTTCGAGCTTTACACCCACTAAACCACAACTACCAAAAAGTTTTGATGTCCTCCACGAGAGAAGATGCTTTTGGTATAACTCCATTGAAAATCACATTGTTTCTGAGTTTCCATATATTCCATGTTGTTGCCAACCATATCAAATGGTTTGTATGCCCTCCTTTTTTGTTCTTAAACAAATTACCATACAAAGAAAAATGATTTCAACCCTCTACACCTTCTGGTTTGTACGCCCACATGTTTAGTGAAGCAATATCGAAAGGAATTTAACAGATAATGGACATTGAAAGGTTATAAATCACATCATTTTATTCGTTGGATTTAATTTGTGTGCACTGACATTGTAATATTTTTTTACACGTGCATCCAATCAAATCATAACATGTAGATATTTGTTGAGATATTTTAGGAACAAGCCTATTAAAGTGACACTATGATGTGATTTGATTGGATGCATGTGTAAAAATATTTTACACTATCAGTATATAACAATTAATCTCTTATTCTTTTGCTTTTTATAATCGGGGCATTTGTTTCAAGTTATTTTTTTATATTTTGGGAATAAAACGATAGAAAAATACATTTGTTGTATTTGTTATAAGTTTATCAAATTAAATTTTATTCTCAAGTATAAAAAATCCCTGAAAAAAATTCTCCTCAAATATTGTAATAAATTCATGTATAACTACGTCTACAATATCAACCAACCTCCCAATTATGTCAACAAAAAAAAATAGCCTCCCATAAAGGTTTATGAGAATATTTAAATGAACTAAACATATATATTTTTTAAATACCTAAAATAAAACATTTCATCCTTATATATTCTTGTAAAAAATTATTCCCAAAAACAAATTTAGTAAACTTGAAATAAACGTCTTCTATAACTAGTGTGATAATGGAGCAAAGAAATGATGTATCCAACAAGTAATAAAGCCATGCATGTCAAAGTGATTCCACTTTGATTAGTTTGTTTATGTACTTATTTGTCTGTCATTTTCGTTATTTTGGATGAATCTGTATGGTTGTTTTTTTGATGTGAAGATATAATCCAGATTATGTTCCTCTCTTTGTCACAATTTGTGTTTTCCTTTTCCTTAATTACGTTTCCAAGAAGACTAGCTTGATTTCCTTTCTATCATAGTCATGCTTTATAATTCAATGAATACTTCATCCATGAGTTAATTGTGCTTCGGATTATCACTTTGCATTAATATAAAGGGATCATGATTTTTAATATTTTTTTATTGATAAAATAGTAAGCCATTGAAAACTGACACACAAAAAATGGAGGAACCAAGTTTTAAAGCCCAGCCATTACGTCTGACACTAGCAATTTCGGCATTTCTGTCAGTTGAACAATGATTTATAGACCATAATTTTTAATTTTTAATTAGGGATTATATGCAACATCTCATATTTTGATTAGGGGTGGCAAAGCGGGCAAATTAAACCCACCCCGTTTTGGCTCGCCCCTCTTAAGCCCGCCTAAAAACGAGACGAGATGAGGCAGGCGAACGTAGGTGACCGGGCCTAAAATCACACTCTGTTCTGCTTACTGGCGGACAAGCACATTGGCAGGTTGGTTTGTCAAACAAATTTTTTTTACACTTGTTTTGTTACAAAGAAACAAGTTGATGTTATTTGAAAAAATTGGAAACAAACACATTTGTGAGAAAAACCATCTTATGAGACAAATAAAACACCAACACACCATCAAATCAACAAAACCTAACAACATATAGTTAACAAGTTCAGCATAATTAATACTTGAAGCAATGTTATCACCATTATAAATCCAATGTTAAACGGATCTCAAAGTAATAGAATACAAAAAGTAACTTACGCAAGAAGGAGCAAGCACAATGCAATAAGAGGGTAAAATGGCAACAACAAGTAATCTAAATTTGGCACTGATCACACTCACAATGAACAGAAAGAAAACTTAAATTATTTAAATAAGTGTTGTATTTTTACATGGTCAAAGAGAAGATTTTATGAAAAAATTGACATATCAAATGGTTTGAAGACAAAAGATCGAAATAGGAAAAGACATAGAAAAATTCCAAGTTTTGAAGTCAATCCACGCTTGTACTCTTTGGAATTTTCGCGTTCCTACACAGATCCTATGGTGGCGCGATTTGCATGTGAATCTGCAACATGACACATCGGCAAAGCATCATATAATGGCAACATCATATAGGGACATGATGCAGATCCTGCAGGGATGCGATTTTGAAGATAGGGATGCGATTGGAGATATCTGAAGGCTATAAATAGCACTTTTTACCTGAAATAAGGGTTCCCTCTTTTGGAGAGAAAGAGGCTGACGCGAATTTCAATCCTAGAGACCATAAAGTGAAGAATTTCACCATTGGGGTCATCATTCAAAGGTGTTTTTCATCATTGATTCATGTATAATTTTCAGAACTTAATTGTTATGTCTATTTCTATCATGAGTTGCTAAATCTTTACTGATTAGGTTCATTAGATGAACTTTCTTGGATCAATTTGGAATGTAAACTTCTGAGGATTTTATAATTGCAATTTCAATCTTGTCGTTATTCAGTTATCTCTGTTCTTCGTGTTTTTATGAATTACAACCTTATAAATTGCCTTTAGCCAATTGATTACTAACCCTAATTGTTGTTGAAATCTGAGATAAACTGTTCTGTTAATAATTACTTTAGACATATCAAATTATTATACTGTGATAAAAGAATTAACATTCAATAAAACTTCTTATGGTTTTGAATTCGCCTAAGACATTAGGGTGTTATTATTATAGGGAAAAGTTCTTGTTCACTAACCATGATCTGAACTATTTTGTTAATTCATAATGACGACAAAGAGGGAAATTGTAATATAAGACCATGTTTATCAAACTCTGATAAGGAAGGGTTATTATATGCTTGTAAAACTTCATTATTTCCTTTATAAAACTTTAGGATAAGTTTTATTATGAGACAAGCACACACTGTAGCTCATTTGTTAGCTAGAGCGGCATTGTCATTTGCTAGTCACCAAAAATTTGATTACATGTCATCCTGTATTGAAGTTACACCGATGAATGAAATGAGTTAAGAGTATATAATATACCAAAAATTTTATAAAAGTGCTTTTGTAGAAAATGATAAATGAATATTTACAATTAATATATTATATTGAATTTTTTTCTTTAATTTAATATTAAGATTTAAGAGTATATCCTCAAAATCCTTCTGACCTTCTCTAATACGATATTTAAATTTCACCAACTTAAAAAAAAAAAATTAAAATAAATAAACTGACAAAAAACCAACCCTCAATTTTACCCACTCACACTGTTGTACTAAACTCTGTATACGTCTCAGGCCGAAAGAAAATAATGGCCCATCAGCGCAAGCTAAAGAACGAACAGGAGTGCTGAATCTACTACCTAGGCTAGTTCTCACTTCTCATACCATCACAATATTCCTAAATTCCAATTTTACTTCTCACACTGCTTAATTTTTTTTTTTACTCCTCACATTTTTCAAAAAGCGATCTGTTCTCTAAAAGCGAACTGTTCTCTAAAAAATTAAATAATCTCAGATTTTAAAAAAATAGAAATTAATACAGAACATATTTATTTCTATATTTTTTATAAGCTTTATTCTGCAAAACTCCTTGATAATTAATTTGATAGTATTTACTCCATAACTAATGATAACAAGCCACATATAAATGTGATGTAAAAATGAATTAAAAGTTAGTTGTTGGTACCACATGCAAATCAAATTATTTAACAATAAAAATATTGCATTAATTAAATTGAATGTTCAAATAGTACTTATATATTTTTTTTGCAAGCTCATTCCAAAAATAAAATAAAATGGGCATGCAAAAATATAATCTACAACTGTTTAAAATCACAAAGTGTTCAACACAGATTAATGTCCAGCCAACAGTTTAAGAGGCCAAAAACTTATATTTTTGGATCAATTCATTGTTGGTGATCCACTTTTTCATTTTGAGATATATAAGATACCTTACTTCAATATGCATACTTTTTTTTGTCTTGAAATGACGAACACCACGCAAACACACAATGTGAGGTCTCGAGTTTGAATATGGATAAGGTGTGTGAATAGATTACACCTCTGAAATCCATGAACAACTCCTTCGTACAAGTAGTATAGTGCCTGTAGATGTTCCTTCACTGTGTAGCTAGTCCGTACAAGATACGTTGAGCCAAAGCACGCGTAGCTCATGTCATTCGTTCATGCAGCACAAGTGGAAGTAGAACATGTTTGACACATATAACTATGTTTGTACCGGACCCCGTGACAGACCATGAAGCACTCCCTCAAAGGACAACAACTTTCACTTAGACAGTAGCTTAAGATCCTAATGATTTGCATAGTTGAAATAAGACAACAACTTTCACATATAACTATAGTTGAACTAAACATGTTGGATGGTGTGACACAAGTTAGACATGACCTTAATGGCCAAATTTAACTAAATGCTAGATGGTAGAGTTGGGCTAGACATGACCTTAATGGTCAAGTTTAGCTAAACACATTGAATAATGATATAGAGCTAGATACATCAGATAATGGAGGTGAACTATGCAGGAGTTGAATGCTTGAGGTGATTTGTTCGAAATTGTAAAATAGTAAATTTTCATTTTTAATGTCAACTTCTTTTTTGTTTCACCAAAAACTTCATTTTTTCGTTATCAATCCATTATATTTTCAAATGTTATGATCTTATTTTGTTCGTATGTTCATATAAACTTCAAAAAAAAAATTCTTATCTTCACTCCATTTTTTTCATTAGTTTTGTTCCTAATCTCTTTGTGTTAATTAAACCTCTTTTGTTCTTATTATAAAAGAAAAACTTTTATGTAATCTTTTTCAAGTCATTTGCACTTTTTTGTACTATAATTCATTTTTATTTTCTTAAAAGAAATTCATCATGTGTTTTGTTTTGTTTGTACTAATTTCTTTTGTCAGCGTACGAAATAAAAATATTACATAAAGGAAATGACATGGGACAAAATAATAAATATTACATAAAGGAAAGATCTCGAGTTGGAAAATCCGGCATAGTAATTTTATAAATATGGGATGAAAACATTTGTGTTGTAAGATTTTAAAAGTAAAAAGTTAAATTAATTTGAAAATCGCTCCCCTTTTTTATGAACCAAACATATATTTGATAAAATCTTTTACCTCTTCTCCTATCTCATTTTTGAGCTAAATATATCTTAATATCTAATTAAAATATCTCCCTTGCCTCCATTAAAATTTTTTCCCTCACCTTTTCTCCGTTGAACCAAATAAACCATAAATCTTATCTATCTTAAATTAACTTGATTATACTCAAACTTATCTATTGTAATATAATGTAAACATAATATTTTACTCAAATTTATTTTTGTTAGTATTCAAAATTTTACAACAAGTGTCATGTCTTTTGTTTTGTATTATCTCTCGATTTTCAGAAAAAGGATTGGTAATTCCAAATTCAGTCACGAATATGGATGGCAAAAATATCCATACCCGCGGATATTTGCGGATAAAATCCGCCACGGATACGGAGCGGATAGTTTAATGGATATCCATGGATAAAATAAATGGATATTTCAATTATCCGCATTTAATGGATACGGATGCGGGTTTAATACTAGCTGCGCCCGCGGATATCCATACCCGCTAAATAATTAGTAAACTTACTTAAATATCTCTATTTACATATAAATTTTAGAATTTTTATATAAAAAAATTGTATTTTTATATTTTATCTTTTGCAATTTGGCTATTTTATGTAAATTATAGCTTTGTTTAGCTCTTTTGCAATTTTGTGAGGTGATTTTTGTTTGTAGATTGGGTGTTTTCATTAGAAATAGAGAGCAAAATTTATGAATATTATGTGTTAATGTTTTGTCTTTAAAAAAAAAAAAAAATTCAATAATTAGTTCTTTTTTTTAATAAAAAAATATCATCCATGGATATCTGCTAATATCCGTGGATGCTTCAATATCCGCGGATTACCCGCTTAGCGGATATCCACACGGATATGGAGCGGACACGGATATCATATTTGTATGACGGAGCGGACACGGATATCACACTATCCGCGTCCATGGATATCCATTGACATCCCTAGTCACGAAGTAAGTAAAATTCAACCAAAAACATAATATTTTAAAAAGAATATTATATTTAAGGAGAAAGGTAGTAGTAAATACTATAAGAAAATAAAAGATTTTAATAAAAAAATAGATAAAATATAAAATTCCATTGCTTTAATTAAATTGAGTGTGCAAATACTAGTATTGCTTTTGTACAAAAATTTAGGCATGCGAGAATATATTATGAAACTAGAGAAATTAAAACATTAAGAACCGACAACAAATTCAAGCTACTATGTTTCACTATAGCAGGATCTTTTCTTCACTCACTCTGCTTCATCTTTTTCATTTTTTCTGTTTTTAATTCCTGTGGCAAATTTTACACATAAAATTACCAATTTCAACTATGCTTTGAAATGTATTTGATCATTTGCCTTTCAAACGCATGAACCTCTTTGAAGAGTACATTCTGAAAACTTTGTAGGCTGAAATAGTTGATATCATAGCCATTAAAAGAGGTGCTATATAGCCACATAACAATGCCCCTGCAATTTGGTCACAAAATCTGGTGAATTTGTTGCATATTTTCATCCACTGGAAAGCGTCTGATCCAATAAGTGCGAAAATAGAAGCTTGAAATGCTGCAGTGTTTGTGGCGAATGTCAAATACGTTGTAATCTGTTATTAAAACAACCAAACATTTGTCAAATGATTAATGTTTCAAACAATGATTTAATTCATATCAATTGTCTGTATGAAATGTTTACATCATAAATTAATGGTAATCGTCATATTATTACAAATGTTTGACTTTAAACGTAACGACTTTTAAGATTGTATATATGATTCGTTGTGAGTTATTAGGGATGTCAACAAGGCAGAGAATGAGCAGAGGAAACTTCCCTGCTCTCCATCCTGCCCTCTAAAATATTCTCCGTCCTTGATCCTCGCCATAGGGGAATATTTGTCCCCATTCCTACGGATTCCCATGATGTTCGCGGAGATCCACAAATATCGAATATTAATAAATTTTATATTTTCTGGTAAAAAATTATGATAGTAGTAAGACGTTATTTTTTCCTTTTTTATTAAAAAAAAACAAACAAATATTTTCATGTTCTTTTTTAAAAAATAAAAATAAAAACAACACATAATGCATTCATAACCAAAAAGTAATGCAAAAACATTTAATCATAAAAAATTTATAGGCAAAACATTTCATAATGTATAGCAAAGTATACATTATCATATAAAACTCATAACCAAAATATCTCATAATGCATAGCAAAATAAATACCTAGAATTTTCAAATATAAAAAAATTAAGCAATGGACGGATTTGGGGAATCCGCGGGGACGAATGCTTCTTCCCCGATCCCCACCCCGAAGTCCCCGCGGGGGAATTTTCCCTCCATCCCCGTCCCCACGGATGAAAAATCTCCTTTTCTAGAGCTCCGAACGAGGCAATCTCCACGGGAAAATTTTTCCCTCCATCCACGTCCCCACGGATGAAAAATCTCCATTTTCAGAACTCCGAACGAGGAAATCTCTGCGGGAATCCCCATTAATGATTGCAAATTGACATCCCTATGAGTTATGGAGATTCTAAACTTTACATGGCCACGGTGCATCAAAATTAAAATATTCAAATCAAGTAATTGGGTTCAATTTAGCCAAGAAAAAAAAGTAATTGGACTCGGTGATTAATAAATTCCCTTTAGGATGAATCCTTTAAAAGAACATGAGTTTAATTTTTGATGAAAACAATTTTTTGTCAGAATTTATTTATCTCGCAGCCTATCTCTAAATTATTGGTGCTCCCTTCTCTTTAGAATAATACAAAATAATACATATTTTAGTTAACATCCTCTCCATTTTTTATACTATTAAAAATTCAGGAATATATATGTAATAATGTGATATGTTGTAGATACTATTATAATTTAATATACATTCTAAAACTCTTTAAAAAAATGAATTAAGAGAGTAAATGGATGATAAAATGGAGTGGATTTTAGACTCATTTTTTCCTTCTAGCTATTTTTAGGCACTAATGTATTTTCATTGTATTATTAGTATTTTTGATCTATTAGAGTAGTAGTAGTTGTGCATCGTAGATTCATACTTTTCCTTGAATAAATGATAGATCTCAATTCTAATTGTAAGGGAATGAACAACCCTTCAATTTATTTTTTGGCTTAAATGCATTTTTGGTCCCCCTATTTTGATATTTTTGAACTTTTGGTCCCCCTATTTTAAAACTCAACTTTTTGGTCCCCCTATTTTGAAAGTCAACATATTTTTTTAGTCCCCCCTCATTTTACTGATGTGGCACTAAATTTGGTGACATGACAATGATGAATAGAAAACAAAACTTTCCACGTCATTGTCATTATTAATTTAAATTTTATTATTTATTTTATTTTATATTAAAATTCAATTAAATAAAAAAATTCCATCTTTATCAAAAAAAAAAAATCCACCATCATCATGAACACCAACACCGTTCATCTTCTTTTTCTAGCCATTCTTCTTCAAAATCTTCTACTATTACCCACTCACCTTCACCACCATTTTCACTCACCAGTCAACACCACCATTTTCACTCTTACGCACAAAACACAAAAACCTTGATCTCGAATCGATTTCCCATATCTATCTCGATATGCCCTCGATCTGCAGGTGCTCTCTCAGCGCATCCGTCTTCTACGAACTCTTGTCAGCTCTCGGTCTTCTACGAACTCGCATCACCTCTGTCTTCTCCGAACTCGGCGTCTCCTTCATCTTCTCCAAACTCGG
The DNA here is from genome assembly GCA_030408175.1 of Trifolium repens. Lineage (NCBI taxonomy): Eukaryota > Viridiplantae > Streptophyta > Magnoliopsida > Fabales > Fabaceae > Trifolium > Trifolium repens. The sequence continues at coordinate 55,153,805 of CP125851.1, forward strand.
TGCCATCTTTGTCATATCCAAACTTAGCACCGCCTTCGTTGACACTTCATCATCTCACGACACTGTCTTCATCCAACCCAGATCTTTATTGGATTGAATTTTGATTAAATTTTGATTTGAGAATTTTCAGACCCCTTTTGTGATTTTTAGCCCTTTTAAAAATTTCTGGATTTTATTGTGTTTTGGTTTTTTATTGAAGAATTTTGATTTGTGACTGGTTTATTGTTGTTGATGTTGTGTTTCTCAATCTTTGAATTCATGGAGTTGTTGTTCAATTTCTAGAATGGCCACTGTTGGTGCTACTGTTTACACGCATTGTTATTGAATTTATAGTTTATTCACCTTATTGTTAATCAATGTATGAATGAAAATTTGGTTTAAGAGGGAGTGAGAATTAGAAGGGTTTTGATGTGTAGTGTTATTGATAATACCATAGGGTGATGATTTTTTTAATTTTTTTTCATAGTCATGATGATATTGATGCCATGAATCTGGTGTCTTCTTGATGATGATGAAGGTTGAATATTCTTTTATTGATTTTAAATAATAGGATTAATTGAATTAATTAAAAATGACATGGAAATTGTTTTTCCAACTTATTAATGCCAACTCAATGCCACATCATTAAAATGGATGGGGACTAAAAAAAATATTGACTTTTAAAATAGGGGACCAAAAAGTTGAGTTTTAAAATAAGGGGACCAAAAGTTCAAAAATATCAAAATAGGGGGACCAAAAGTGCATTTAAGCCTTTATATTAGTCAAGATATAATTAAATATAAAATTAGCAAAATAGGAAAAGAGTAATTTAATCACCTGATCTAGTAAGAAAGTAATCCATGCAATGTACATATAATAAGAGGCTTTGAAGTTTGATATTGTAGGAAGAGCTGAGAAAGTGTGTTTGCATAATTGAAGCATGTTATAGCCAGCAGCTGCAGATGTAACATACACCAAGATCCTAAAAAAAAATACAATAATTCCTATAGCTCTAAATCATGGTATATTTTGCCATATAAAATGAGAAAAAAAAAAATAAAGAAAGAAAGAAAATTTTACTTGAGAGCATCCAAGTCCTTGTAAGTAGCTTTCTTTGAAATCATTAAAAAGACAACCTTTGTTTGAGTATCAAAAGCAACTAAACAAGCTGTTGATACTAAGAACAATATTGCTATGACTCTTAGAAAAACTTCCCATTTTGCCAATCCAAGTTCCATTTTTTTCTTTCAGATATGAAAATTGTCCTGAATTTTAGTGCAAATTTTGGCTCATTTATTGAATGTATGTACTACTGCCTCCAAAATGGATGACACAACATTACTGGTTGAAATTAATCCACGGGGATGGTGGAAATCAAACATCTCAACAGCTACCTAATTCATATTAATGATGTTTAATTGCATACACGTCTCATTGAAGGCACTACAATGAAAGAAACGTGGAGATGTGAGAGCTTATAGAGACCGAGAGAAATATTCTTTTATTTTATTATTTTGGTCAAGAAAATATTTATTTTAAAATTTGTATGCAGAAAGATAGTACTCCATTCGTACCATAATATAAGTCACTTTGACACTTTTAAATTTACACATATGAGTTGATTTACAAAATTGTCTTTCATTTATGATAAGGAAGAAATAAATTGAAATATTGATGAAAAAAGAGAGAGTAATAAATAGGTAAGAGTATAATAAAAAAAAATAGAATTAAATGCTTTATTGGTAAAATATGAGAGATGTTAAACGGTGACTCTCGTATACTAATAATATATTAATAAAAAAATTATTTAAAATTTGTGCAAATAACATCTTAATAATGTAATAAAATGTGATTTTTTTTCAATATTATATTTGTCTTTGATTTTCTATGTTGGTATTTTTAAATAATGCTCTGAAAGCACCGTTTAGCAAAACCGTTAAAATATATTTCACCTTATACTCAATCGGATGTTTTTTATAAGAGACAATTGATTTAATAAAATTTGATATATTTAGACTATCTTATGAATTATATACGTCTACTTTTATTAATACAAATTAAGTTCGTTTTAAAATCTAAATTTAAAAAGTGACATCACGGAACAATATAATTTAATTAGATGTATATGTAAAAAAATACAGCATTTTAAATTGTTAAATTAAATTGTTGCATCAAGAGAAATATATATACTGAAATAAAATTCTGCATAATACTACTAACACAAAAAATGGTTTATGAAAAATGGTTTTCTTATACAGTATTAAAAAATGGTTTTAATACCGGGTTCGATTCCCAGGGGAACAATGCTTGGCCAGTGCGCATGCCTCTACGCACGAGCCGGATTAGTCGCCCACCTTTGGTGGGTCGGAACCGGTGCGAAAGAAGAAAAAAAATGGTTTTAACTTACTGTACGAAGGAACCCCACATATTTTGTTGTTCAATATTATTGTCCATAAGAAATCCTATCGGATCTATAACGCAACTAATTTCGATTGACTTCGTAAAGTATTTCGTTATCACATTAATTTCGTGACTATAGCTATAGATGTTGTCTTACTGTCGTTTCTAAGAAGCACTGCTCATTTTCTGCAATTCCATTGCACATTATTATATACGAGAGTTTAAGTTTAACTGATCAAAAACATAAATGATGTGACCCACCAAAGTACTTTCTCATCAACTTGTGCTCAATTTCATCCATCCTGGACGGATCTTTCCAGCAGCAGGAATTTGCCGCATTCCAGTATTTAAAATAAATATGGATGTCGTTTATTGAATTTGCCTTCTAATAATGCATAGTTTATTAGAACGTAATGATAACAATGGAATGACAATGCTAGCTAGCAGGTCAAGTCAAGTTGGGTGAGCTACGTTTAATCTTTGGAATGAGTGGTTTGATGTTTATGAGATGCGTAATAACAATGATCATGATGTCCCGCACTCTAGCACAAATCGGTAGGAAAAACTTCGTATAGGATGGTCAAAATACAATGTAGATGCAGCACTTTTGTCAAATGACATGATGAGTGCTTGTTTTCGTAATAATTATGGTGAGTTTTCTGGACGCACACAGTCGCAACAACTATCGTTATCAACAGAGGAGGGGAAAGCATGAGCATTATTGCAAGCCATGAATGAAGCTAAGCATAGGGGTGTTGAACAAATACAATTCGATAGTAATTTCCAAGTGTTGGTTGAGGTCATTTGTTTGGTTAAAAAAAATAAAAAATAAATATGGATGTTTGATAATATTTAATTAAATTCTGCATTTTAACCAGAATTAAATATGATCTTGGTCCTTATAAAATGAAAATCTTTTTAGTTTAGTCTTTGCTTATTAATTTTTTAGTCACTATAAAAATTTATTACATATAATTTTTAGTCTCTATTAAAAGTTAAATTTGTTTTATTATTAAAATCTTAAATTTTTTAATGATTGTTTATAGACATGTTTAAAATATTACAAAAATTTAGAATTTTTTGGCAAACATTTTAAATAAGAGTAATGAAAATCATGACTTAGAAATCAAATTTTGAAATAATTTTTCTTAATAAAAATTTTATGATATTCTAATCATACTTACAAAAAAATCATTCAAAAATACAAATTGTCTTAAGAATAGAAACTAAAATAGAGTGTATGATTCTTATAAAAAAACACGTGATTATTTTTTAGAGACTAAAAATTTAATAAAAATTAAAGACTAAACTTAGAAGGTCACAATTTTGTAGGAACCAAAAATATATTTAGCACTTTCAACTATTATAATGGAATTGTCATGATGCAAATTTTAGCGTCCTCACTCTGTGAAGACTCTGTCTCCAAACATTTTAATAAAGTAACATTATATTGTATATATTCAAATATTTTATATACTATATTTATTTATATTTACAAATGATATGCATATAAATTTTGTTTATATATGATTTTATTATTGTTATAAAGCTCACAGTAATATGACTAAAAATGTCTTAATTTTTATGATTAAACTTTTTAAAAAATTATTTTGATTGAAAATAATAAAAATTTAATATTTTTTAAAATGTTGTAGGATCCTACCCGAATTGAAAATATGTGGGAATGAGATGAAGAAAAAATACTACCATAAATAGAGAATGAGAGTGTGGATAAGAAACATTTTAGATGGTAAAAAATAATTCTGGTTTACTCAATTTTCCGTTGACATCCTTAGACCTTAGGCGAGGAAAGAAAAGAACATTATGTCATTTCAAATAATACTAAACTCCTATCCCTAAGTAAAGTATTAAATTCAAAATTTTTGGACAAAAACAATATGAACCATATGATTGAAAGGAGAAATTCCAGGTAGTCAAATAATTTGAACCAGAGAGGATGATTGATTATCACAAATTGGTGAAAATTTTTATGTGAGATAAGAGGGAATGGTAGACTTGTAGTTAGAAAAATCACACCCATAGTGAAATTGAAATATTATTTATTATATGTATAAAATTTATTTACATTAATGAGCTCCAAAAGACTATAATACTGTAATTCAAATAACATAGCTCAAAAAATGATGGCAAATTACAAGAACAACTAGACCAAATACTATGTTATAGAGTATTTATCCTCTTATGACTTGCTAAGGACAGTGCATTCAAGAGGGACACCTTGAGGGAATCGTTTAAGATCATTGCAATAATTATAAATCATGTAATTCTTCTGCACCCATTTTAATCTCTTCTGATTTGTTGAATCTAGTTGTTGAGATAACCAAGCATTATTAGATGAATTGGAGTTGCAAGAAGAAACTCCATTGGACCAAACACAACCATGGGCTTTGAAGTTCCTAAATGAAGCAGTAAATGGAGCTTGAGTCCAATCTGTTTTCACAAGCCCACCTCTTGTTGCCCAATCATCAGCATTCCATAGACTTGAATATAATTTCATTGGTTGATTCTTTGGATAGGGAACACCTTCACTCTCTAAGTTCTTGAATTCCCTAATTGGTCTCCCATCAATATAGAATCTGAAAAGTAAAAAAATAAATAAAAAAAATCCATGTAATTAGTCAAATTAATCAAAATTATTTTGTTTGTATAATAAAATTTGAGTCCCGTGAGCTTAGCTCAATTGGTAGGACAATTGCATTACATATGTAGGGGGCTAGAATTCGAACCCCGGTCATCCCACTTATCCACCTTAAGGGTGGAATTTCTAACCATTAAGCTATAAGACAAAAAAAATAATTTGAAAATAAAAATTTATGTATTTTTTCCCAACATTTCAAAGGACAAATCCCTCAACTTCTTAAAAAAATTGATGGGGACGACCCGGTATTAAATGAGACCTAAAGCGAATTTTAGAGTGAAACAAAAAATAGTTGATTGAACTTTTGAAATAAACAAAGTTTTTATCTCATTTTTGCAATTTGTTTTCTCAGAGGCCTTTTTGTTTTTCTTCGAGAAATTTTCTATAAACTAATGAAACTTTTTCTTATGATTTATGATTGACTTTTCCCTTAGTAAATTTTTTCCTTTTTTTTGAGACCTAAAGTCCTTAGGAATGACAAACCATTATAAACTCCTTACTTAGGCTGTCTTAGCCGGCCCCGAAAATTGAAATTTTGTTATGATTTATTTATAATTCATATTTTTTTTATTGGATAGGAATGACAAACCATTATAAACTCAATGCACAAATGAAAAATTAGAGTTCGAATGGTAGTCTCTCGAATTTCAGAGATAGAGTCCGACCTAATAATTTTGATATTTGTATAAGTTGAGATATGATTTGTGTACTTTATAAAATGATTCCATATAAAAAAATCAATTGAAACATTTAGAAACCTACACAACATGTGCAGGATTCCAAAGAAAGGAATATGTATGAAAATTTGCGGTTGGGTCAAACCAAAGGTAAAATTGTTGCTCTCTGTCACCTTTGCCTTGTGTGTACACATTGGTATGAACTATATAAGGATCACCACTCAAATTTCCCAAGAACTCAAAATCTATCTCATCCCAAGATGACCCTTCTGAACGTAACTGCAATGCATGATATCCTATATTAATTAGGATGAAACTATCTCCATAACAAGCATTAAACATGTTAATAAGTATTAATTAAATTAAACTCACATAATAAGCAGTGATTGTGCCAGCTGAATTTCCAGGAACAAGTTTGATTTGCATGTCAATCTTACCATAAAGATATTCATTGTTGGATTGAAAACCAGAGCCAGAGACTCTGTCTAGAGACAGAGTAAGAAGCTGACCATTGTTCAAAATCGTACCTCTTCCATCTCCCCAAGTTATGCCAATATCTTGGTATAAATTTGCAGCTAAAGCTACCATGAAAGGTGTAGTAGTTATTAAAAATGTTATAACAAGCAATGCATAATTAGCACAAGGAACACAAATGAAATATGCCATTAGAATATATTGTAATTTTGTGTGAGAAGTAATGAAACAGCAAATTTGTGAGCTCTAATTTATACTAGTAATCTATTAGGTTTGTGCTTTATGGGAATGTTATTAAGTTGGTTGGTGTGATGAAGTGGGAATTGACAGATGGAGAGCAATCGGTATCAATTGCTGCATGGTGTTAATCATAGTTTAAGAGTTTGGCGAGAGGCTTCGATGTAGCCATGGCAGGCCGGTGGTGCGCGTGAGCTTTTCACGGTGTCATCATCTTCTCACCCCTTGCTGGGGTTGTTTCTTCAAACAGACACATCACCTTCCTCAATCTAGATCTGGAGTTTGGTGTGTTTGTGTTTCCGTTCATCGGGTAGTGGCGGCGCCGCCGTGCTATCTTGTTTGGTTTCATCAACCAGTTCAGATTCATCTTTCTGTTCTGGTCAGCTTCTGACTGCTTCTGGGTTTTCAGCGAGATATGTGTTCGAGTTATGAAGCTTTGATTCGTGGTGGTATGTTTCACGATGGTTCTTTTGTTCTGCATCCGGGGTCATTTTCTGGTGACGGCGTCGCCGCGTTTATGTGCTTCGACATGTATTGATCTTGTGATTTGTACTCTGTTTGTTGTCAGCGCTACTGTTAATACCTTTTAGTGACATCAGAGTTGGTTCTGCCGTGTTCTTTCCAAACGGCGGCGATTTGGGTTCTCTTGGATTCACGTTGCTGTCGTTGTTATTACTCATATCCTAGTTCACTGGTGGCTTTTGTTGTTACACTACCTTGATCTCTGTTTCTTCCAGATTTGTTGAGATCTGCAATTTTCTTGTTGTAGTTGTCGCTTCAGTGTCATCGCTGACCTTGTCGCAGCTGTTTTTCGTTTGGATCTGGCAGTTTGCAGTGATTTGAGTTTGTTTGGCTCGAAAGGGGTCTTTACGCCTGCTATGTTTTTTCATAGGGGGTTGGGGTACGTGTTTCTGTCTGTGTTGGCGTTCAGTACATTCGCCTTAGCATACCTCAATTAATGCAAACACATCATTTTTTTGCTATCTGGTTTCGCGCCCGTAAGTGGGTTCGCTGGGTAGTGCTCGCTGTGTCTGTGTTCGTTTTGGTTTTTACCAGTAAGGTTGGATCTAAAACCATTTGTAGTTGGATTTATTTGTATTATTTTTAATTGCTACAAAAAGGTTAACTGGTTCAGGTTGATGTCCCCCAGTTTATTGTATTATATTTCTTTTTATGTTTAATATATTTGGATAGTGCAGAGGGTTTCCTCTGTACTCCTTTTGCTTAAAAAAAAAAATAGTTTAAGAGTTTTAAATTTAATTAAGTGGTCCATTACGTGGTGTTTCTTAGTGTAGCCACTAATTAATGTATAGTTTTAGAAAACACATGCGGTGCAAAGTGATCAGTGATTAGGACTTCCTAGGTTTATTCTACCAAACCAAACTAGTGGATTCATCCAAAGTGCTACTACAACTTGTACATATTAAATTTGAACATGTTTATGATTCAATTTATGCTCTTTTTCTTTATCAAAATTTCATTTTATTGATTTTTTTTAAGAATTTTAATGATATAGTAAATTCTAACATCTTGAATTTTGGTCGGTTATCCTAATACTTCTTATATGTATCTCTTTTATTTTTATTTAATATATTTCCATAAAAACAAAATTGAACACCCATTTTTATTTTGCATCATGATTCCTTTTTTTTTATTGATGAGATTTACCCTGTTTTTCGTAAGGTGTATTCGGATAATTTTGGGGAGCATGCAGTATATCGTAGAGAGTTTTCAGACTTTAAATACAGGAACAATTTTGTCCGAGATGTTCTTTTTGATGTTTTTAAACGCGCAGAAATATCTGCGAAAAAAGAGGTACTTGTGAACTTTTTGACAAATCCACAAATCAACTCTCAGACTAACAGATGTTATGGTGTATGAGTGGGCAGACGGAAAACATGCAAGTGTGAATTTGGCTGTAGTTTCGCCATTCGTTAGATTGAAGACTGAGACTTTTACTGTGTTACATGTAGCCCTTCAAGATGCTTCTGGTAAAGTGGTCAAACATGAGAAAATATATTCTGCAGTCAACATCTTTTCGCACCATTTATGTTTGACACTTTTGACTCCATAACACCAAAGACTCCGGTCTTTTGCAAAGAGTTCAAAAAATTATGAATAACAATGTTGTGTCTCCTAAAATTATGAATATTATTTTTAAGAGAATTAGTTTTAACATTCAAAAAGGATTAATGGCGCAACTTATTACTCAGTTGTAACGAGAATTCAACTAAATTAATGTTATTTACAAATGTGATTGATATGTATGTCATGAACTATTTTGGTTAAAAATGGAAGTGGCTTCTAGTCTTAGTAGTGCATGTATATACAGCAGCACAGCACCTTGTTGGCTTGCCAAGTCAGTGGCAGAGAGGGAAGGGATTTGGTTTCTTTTATGATCCTTTTATTACAATCGTGTAAATTCTAGAAATATGTACTATTAACTTCTAGCCTCTATATCGTGTGACTCGTAGAAATAGTAACCGTTATGGATACACCGTAATAGTTCGCTTGGTACTCAAAGCAAATGGTAGTTTATATACATCACTCACACCTTTCAAATTAATTGAGACTCCTTTTTTATAAAGGACAAAACCGTGACGGGTTAACCCAAAATCGGACAATCTCTCAAAAATATTAACTTGAGTTCTGAATAGTAACAAAGAAAACAGTTGGTTTATCGTGTGATTTCATAATGTTAGTAACGATTATGTAAACCGCACGAAATTTCACCGACTCTGGTTATACTAAATATTGGTCAAAAATGATACCTCCAGTTCAGGCTTCAACCACATCAACGCGTGTTGATTTTTGTGATGCCGCATGGTACAAAGCAAACCTCATTTCACTGTCAAATTTTCTAAACCGCCATTACTTTACATTGCCATCTGTATTCCAAACAAGTTTATCCTTATTCTTCTTTTTCTTCAAATCATTCTAGATCGTGTCAATAACCACGAATTACAATTGGAGAAAGGTTTCCCCCATGAGAATTTAAAAGTTTCATATTGAATAATGTATAACATCAAATGTTTACAAGTGAGAAAATCTTCATCCTAAAAAAGATTGAGTTACACTAAACTTAAATTTTAAAGTAGAGAATAAATTACATAAATATGTTCGTATATGATATTAACAACACTTTTAATTTAATCAATTTTGACTTCAGATGTATGGACTTATTTTTAATAAATGTTCGAGAAATATTGTAGATTTTGTGAAAAAATATATTTTTGAAGAATATCTGATTTATATTGTGTTTGGTTTTAAATTGGATATATTTAGAAACAATATGAGATTTGATTTTATTTTATAACGATTTGTTTTAAAATAATAGGCATATATTTTTCTATAAATAGAGATTGTTTATTCATAGAAAAAGAGTGAGAGCAAAGAGAGTGACAAGATGTAGAGAATTGGGGTTTGCCGCCACACAAGGCTAAGGTTGTAGAATCCTAGGGGTTTGGGTAAATTATTCTTGGGAGCTGCTATCTCCCCCAGACGTAGGTTAATTAACACCGAACTGGGTAAAAAAATTGATCGTGTTCTTTCCTTTCGTCGTTATTGCTTTGAATTATTGCATCATCATCTCTATCTCGCTTATTATTTGGTTGCTTGTTACGCTTGCCCCACACATCAGTTTATTATTAGTGTGAGTTTATCGTCGAATTCACAACAGTTAGAGACCTGAAAAATTCTCTTCTACTATCTTAGAATTGGAAGTCGATCCTAATTCAATAAAATAATTTATTTTTTTATATTTTTTTTATAAATATGAGTTGAACAATAAACTTATGTGTAGTACTAAAAATCATTTTAGAATCAAAACCAAAAAAAAATATCAATTCTACTGTTGAAAGAAATCAAAAGTATATTCAAATCAATTCCTACACTATTCAAAAGAATATTTAGGTACCGTTTGATATAGCTTTTTTTCTTTTTTTAGAAATAAGAAGTTAGGTCAAACAATAATTGTTTAAAGCTCTAGTAAAAAAAACAGCTTTTATGTTTCAAATAAAAATACTAATAAAAGAGTTTCAAAATAAGATGATAATAGTTAATTTGCAACAACTTTATTATTACTAGCCGCCAAACGGGCACGTTCCGTTTGTGTGATCGATATTTTTTTTTGTTGTGATCAATATTCTCTATTGTGCAAATATAAATAACTACTTAATCTCCTTTTTTATTGGACTTAGTTAATTGATAACTACTTAACCTCCTTTTTTGTTGTGGCTACTTATTAAGAAGAAGAAAATATTATGTGGAAGTTGTGCTTAGTTTTTTTTTTTGTAGTTTTTTTTAAGGGTAAAATAGGAATATTGAAAAAGTCATCCCAAAAATTTGTATCCCCTTTATATATTAGTATAGATTTATCTAAATAATATTTTTAAATAAGTTATTGTTTATAAAAACAAATTTATCTTATTATCAAACAGGTTTTAACCCTATTATAATTTAAAAAAACAGCTTTTAACACTTTTTAAAATAAAAGAAAAAAAATTATCAAACAGTTTTATATTCGATTTTAAAGCTCTTACTTATATCTTTGTGGTTAAAATAGCTTCTACATCCAAACAAAGCTAGGTCAAATGGTACCTTACTTGGACATTATTCTAAGTAAAAATTATTCGGTCACACACAATTAATTAATAAGAAATAGAAAATAATTAATTATGTGACTTAATTATTTCTCTTTTAAAAAGAATTCATTTATATATGTAAGATGGTCTGAATATTTTTTATTTGAAAGTTGTGATTAGATAAAAATCATTTAAAACATTAAGATATTAGATAGTATAAAACAGTTTCACTTTGAACATTGAGATAGGAGCTTATCTTCAGCAATGCTATTGGGGCATACTGTCGGACACGAACAACCGATCAATTCGCTTGCTCCTTTCATAAAAGCCCCAGTGTGACATGCATCTGTCACCACTGTGAGGAAAGTGCCTTTCGGCGCCTTTTTTGCCAATTCCCGAATTTGATTATCAGTTAAAAAGCAAACAGTTACTAACTAACATTTTTATTCTGTATTTATTCCTTATATATAATTGTTAAACCCTTACTCCAAACAAACTGTTAAAATTCGCAAACAATTACATATATTACTCCAAACAATTACAGTATAACAATTACTCAAAACAATTAAAATTGCTAAACCTTTATTTTGCAAACAATTACTGCAAACAAACTGTTAAAATTGCTAAACCCTAAACCCTAATAACATACCAGTCAGTATTGTTTTCGACGAGGCTAGTGTGTTTCCGACTTCCATGGCAGCTCAGCATAAGCATGAGATCGCCTCCTCTGTGTTCAATCTCAGCATAAGATTGGTGGACTCTGTTGTGCACATGCAGTGCAGTTGGATAAGTGCTTTTTCGGTTGTCAGCTTCAACTTCATAGTCACCATCATACATACGCACTATATCGTCTTCAGGTGACATTTGATAAAGTGAGCTTGTTAACAAACTTTCCCAATTGGAAACATCACTTAAAGTGAACCTTTTTTCAGCAAGGGCGACCGTCTCCACGTAAGTTCCCACTTTCTTGCCACCTAATCGAGATAGGAGCTTATCTTCAGCAATGTTGTTGGGGCATATTGCCGGACACGAACAACCGATCAATTCGCTTGCTCCTTTCATAAAAGCCCCAGTGTGACATGCATTTGTCACCACTGCGAGTAAAGTGCCTTTCGGCGCTTTTTTTGCCAATTCTCGAATTTGATTATCTGTGAAAAAGCAAACAGTTGCTAACTAACATTTTTATTTTGTATTTATTCCTTATATATAATTGCTAAGCCCTTACTCCAAACAAACTGTTAAAATTGCTAAACCATAAACCCTAATAACATACCAGTCACTATAGTTTTTTCAGCAAGGGCGACCGTCTCCACGTAAGTTCCCACTTTCTTGCCACCTAATCGAGATAGGAGCTTATCTTCAGCAATGCTGTTGGGGCATATTGTCGGACACGAACAACCGATCAGTTCGCTTGCTCCTTTCACAAAAGCCCCAGTGTGACATGCATCTGTCACCACTGTGAGGAGCGCCTTTTTTGCCAATTCCCGAATTTGATTATCTGTTAAAAAGCAAACAGTTACTAACTAACATTTTTATTTTGTATTTATTCCTTATATATAATTGCTAAACCCTTACTCCAAACAAACTGTTAAAATTCGCAAACAATTACTCCAAACAATTACATATAGCAGCCAGTGAAGTTTACTCCAAACAATTACTCATAAGTGAGAAAATCTTCATCTAAAAAAGATTCAGTTAGACTAAACTTAAATTTTAGGAGTCTTACAAAAAAACTATGGTGATAGATACGTGATAATTTTAAAGTACTATTAATGAGAATAAGTTACATAAATATATTTATTAACAACTAATTTTTAATCAATTTTAACTTCAAATGTATGCGACGTGTTTTTAATGGTTGTTCGAGAAATATTTCAAAATTATCGAGAAGTATTATAGAGAAAACAAAAATTTAACAAATTATTTCACATTCTATGTGGAATTCTTAGTATACTTTTTATGTCCAACACTATTAGAGGCCTGAAAAATTCTCTTCTATCATCTTAGAATTGGAAGTCGAGTAATTTAATAAAATAATTTATTTTTTGATATTTTTTTATACAAATGCGAGTTGAACAAATAAAATTATGTGTAGAATTAGAAATCATTTTAGGATCAAAACAAAAAAAAATAATTCTACTTTTGAAAGAAATCAAAAGTATATTAAAATCAATTCCTACACTATATGTTCAAAGGAATATTTACTTAGACATAATCCTGAATAAAAAGTATTCGGTCACACACAATTATTTAATAAGAAATAGAAAATAATTAATTGTGTGACTTAATTATTTCTCTTTTAAAAAGAATTCATTTATATATGTAAGCTGGTCTAAATATTTTTTATTTGAGAGTTGTGATTAGATAAAAATCATTTAAAACATTTAAGATAATAGATAGTATAAAACAGTTTCACTTTCAACATCTCTTTTCATAAACTTAAAAAATAACCATGTAAAGAAATAAACTAGTAAAATATAAAAATTTATCACATTAATTATTAGCTTAAATATGATAATAAATAAATAAATCCATGTAATTGGAAGAAGGGTAAGACTTGATCAAAGGCGGTGAACGTTTTACACATTAATTGTGTGGTTGGCTGTGGGTATGCAGCATTTCATGCACAACCGCGTGTAATGATATGTTTCCCATACCACCAAACCAACCTTTTCTTTGTCTTGTCTTTACCCACTCCAAACTCTTTCTACTTTTTTCAACCTTCTCATCACTTTCCTTTTACATGCACTACCCTCCTATATAAATACTTCACATTCAATTTTCATTTCATATCACATCACATCCAATAAGTATCTCACTCACTACAACATAAAATTCCATTCCATTCTTTTACTATATCAATTCATAAATATATTCAATGACTTGTTCCAAAATTGTATTCCTAGTCTTTCTAATTTCTATGGTTTCAATTGCATCTGCTGGCAATTTTAATCAAGATTTTGATATAACATGGGGGGATGGTCGTGCTAAAATACTCAACAATGCTCAACTTCTTACTCTATCTCTTGATAAAGCCTCTGGCTCTGGCTTTCAATCCAAAAATGAATACCTTTTTGGTAAAATTGATATGCAACTTAAACTTGTTCCTGGTAACTCTGCTGGCACTGTCACGGCCTATTATGTAAGTACATCAAATACTTTTGTATAGTGTCATTTTAATTAATTTCTAATAACCTACTTGAATTGGTCTGATGATATTGACTTGAGACCTGATAGTGTGCTCTTTTTAAGGTCTCAGGTTCAATTTTCTCTAGTGCCAATTTAGGTAGCTTATAGAAGCTTATAGAAGCTTTTTTACTGATTGGAATTTTTTATGCTCAATTCAGCTATCATCTAAAGGAGGTGCATGGGATGAAATTGACTTTGAATTCTTGGGAAATTTGAGTGGTGACCCTTACATTCTTCACACCAATGTGTTTAGCCAAGGAAAAGGTAACAGAGAGCAACAATTCTACCTTTGGTTTGACCCAACTGCAGATTTTCACACCTATTCCATCCTTTGGAACCCACAACGCATTGTGTAAGTACTAACTTCATTATTTTTTTCCTATAAAATTAAATCTTAAAATAAAATAAACAAAAAATTGATTTTTTTTCATTACTTGTGTTGCAAGCAACTAAATAGTCTATTAAATTTCTCTGTTTTTTTCTTTCAGTTTTTCTGTGGATGGAACTCCAATCAGGGAATTCAAGAACATGGAATCAAAGGGTATTCCATTTCCCAAAAACCAACCAATGAGAATCTATTCTAGTCTTTGGAATGCTGATGATTGGGCTACAAGAGGAGGACTTGTCAAAACAGATTGGTCAAATGCTCCTTTCACTGCTTCATACAGAAACTTCAATGCTAATGCATGCACTGTGTCTTCTGGAGTATCATCTTGTAGTTCAACTCAATCTAATAAGAATGCTTGGTTCTCTGAGGAGTTGGATTCTACAAGTTATGAGAGGCTCAAGTGGGTGCAAAAGAATTATATGATCTATAATTATTGCAATGATATCAAAAGATTTCCTCAGGGTCTGCCCCAAGAATGTAGAATGTCTTAGGAAAACTTGTTTTTGTGGATTTGAGGATTCAGTTTAATTTTCCATAAACCCTTTGTGAATTGTATTTCCTATACTTTTGTAACTTTCATAGTGATATTCTTTGATTTATTGTATAAGTCATAATAAAGGAACACCAATTCACATGGTTTAATTATTTCCTAATTTTCATTCTGCTTTTTCAAACACCATGACTATAAATTAATCACATAGTAAAACTAACAAAAGTTATCAAAGTTGTAAAACTAATTAGCTAAGATAACTTAAAAATAGACTAAATGCAATTTTAGTCCCTTGGTTTACCTAAATAAATGTTTTAGTCATCTCTTTCAACTTCTGTGTTTCTAATCCTCAACTTAGCACTTGCAGTTCAGTTTTTTTATTATTATTTTGACATGGTGATTTTTGTTCTGCAAAATAGTGATATTTGTTCTAGAAGTGATAATTTTTTATATGCTCTGTTCAGGTTCAGAAGCGGAGTTTAAAGGTTCTTCTAGAAACAATAGGGTTATATATATGTTCAACAACAAATTTTAGTTTTGGTCTCTATAAAAAAAAATCAAATGTTTCCATAAACAAAAAATTTCTATTTTATTTTTAATCCTTATTAGGTAAAATTTTGGGAATTGGATCCTCAGCAGCGTTACTGTCTGCTGCAATATCTGCTGCCAAATTTGAGCCATCCGATTGACAAATTTATTAGATGAAAAAATTACCAGACTTTTTGAACTTCACCCAATCATTTTATGAGCCCGAATAATTATTCACACAGTTAATTGTTTCTACTGTTTCAAACTTTTCTGTCGTTTCAATTCTAACATGAGATTAATTCGACCACAAGTTTTACCGCAAAATAATACAAGATTGGAAGCTAAAGAAAGAAATCCTGTTTTCGGAGATAAATCCTGCTTTTGCACACAATTGGGTTCAACTTATCACAATTCATGACAAACAGATCTGCGATACAACTTATTTTTTTAATTCATTCATTCACCTCTGTTTTGGTTTCTAATTTTGCAGATATATAATTGTTTTTCATATTTAGTTGGAGGACTAATGGGTCTGAGTTTAAAGTTCAGAAACTAAACGTTGGTGATCTTCATATATATTGAAATAGGGATAGTGGATCTTGAGTTAATTAGTCAGCTAATCAAAACATATAAGAAAGTGGTAAAAAAATTTGTAAAAAGTTAGAAATGAATGCAAGTTGCAAAATGAAAACAATTCAGGAAAAAGAAAGTAAAGTCAAGGTTAGTGAAGAGGTGAAGTCGGCAAGATTGAACCTAAAAAAGATTGGATGGTTTTCATTATTATTTCTCACTTAATATATCAGCCGTACAAATAATCCAAGGGCCAACAAAATGCAGCAGAAACTGCAGCAGGGAGTCTTGCAGCTGACGATCCGGATCGAAAATTTTGACATGTTTTTTATACATTTTTTGGACTTATATAATATAAACTTATATAGGTTTAATATAATCTATGGACATAATATAAATACTTTTTAAACATTACATGGTCATAAAAATGATAATAAAATAAACATAAATTGATCATTAGGAACTAAATATAAATAGAAAAAATTTGGGATAAAAATATGTAAATTATTTTTATAGAGACGAAAATAAAAATGGTAAATTCTTTGGTACGCCTTTTATTTAATGTGTATTGGTACATTTACTAAGTGAATAATTGTGATAGGTTCATAAATAGTGCTTGTCAATTTCTCTATATTAAATACTATTTGTGAACCTATAAAAATCGTATACATCAACAATATATTGATACATGTTTATATAAGATATACCAGAGTAGGTGAAATGCGTCAACTTCATCGTGTAAAAGTATAAGATATGGGCGTGTAAAATTATATATTAACATGTTAATTTCAAGGTAATTTCTAAGGTGCGATTTACTCTATTTCTGAATAATTTGAGAGTATTTGTCCAATAACCAAAGAAAACAAACAAGATAAATAAATTTGCATGTGATACTAACAACTAACTGTCATGTGGTACACAACTAATTTGTAATTAACTAATATAATTTGTTCTTATTGATTGATGGATAAATATCTCAATTATCAAACAGTTGTAAATTAGAAAAATCCAATTTATAATATCATTAATGATAAAAAATATTTAAAATATCAATAGTAATAAATATTGTCGCATAGATAGTAAAGATTACAGTCTTTATAATTTTTATAATAAAAAAGTAATTTGATTGATACAGATTTATTTAAACAACATAAAAACAAATATTTATCTATTATTAAACTTTTATCAATTAAATTACCGTTTAAACCATAAAATGATGTAAGAGTTATGTTATGATTTTTATTTCGTAAAAATATTATCCATAGTTATTAAAATGTTTGGTAATCAACATATTCAATATTGAAGTGGTCCATGTTACATGTCAAGCCTAATTAATTCCAATGTAGTATCTAACAAGTAATGTTTTCCTTGTTGGATTTAGTTCTATCCTGAGCATCACCGGTCTTATGGCGGTGTTGGTATATTGGCTGGGACGTGCCTGCCTACCCAGGACAAATCAATATTTGACATGTGAGACCCACTTTACATCATTGGAACCAACTCAAACTCAAATAGCCATAACTAAACTAAACTAAAATATGCAAATGCGCGTCTCTTATTATATTAGGCCACCAAACTAAACCATTAATAGTACATACCACTGTTTTTTTTTTGAGTCTAAGATGTTGGGCAAACTGCAAGAAGCGAGTAACACCAACCCACTTGCAAATATTTTTTATTTATTTAAGACAGCTTAGGCCAAATATAACTACAGCTGTATGTATCCAAGAGAGTGCACTTTCCTCTGTTCCTTCCTTACACACATAATAGATTTAGGCCTATATGTATGTATGTATGTATGTATAAATACCACTCCTCACTTCTCTTCCAAAATCATTCCTTCAACATTTCATAGCCACTACCAACTATTATCAACATATACTCACTACACTCACTATGGCATTTATTCATTCTTCAACAATCACTGTCTTATATGTATTATTTGCATCTTTCATGGCAGCAGCATATGCAGCAGGAAACTTCTACCAGAATTTTGATATTACTTGGGGCGATGGTCGTGCCAAGATACTCGACAACGGTCAACTTCTCACACTTTCTCTCGATAAAGCCTCTGGTTCTGGATTCCAATCCAAGAACGAATATCTCTTCGGCAACATTGATATGCAACTCAAACTTGTACCCGGAAACTCTGCGGGCACTGTCACCGCTTACTATGTAAGTACTGCTAACACTTAATTACAGTCTTAATATGCTAATGCTACAATAATATTGAACTTTCAAATTCATGATTATGTGTTAATTATTTTCCTTATGGTATGCAGTTGTCGTCAAAAGGATCAAATTGGGACGAGATTGATTTTGAATTCTTGGGAAATGTGAGTGGAGAACCATACATTCTTCACACCAATGTGTTTAGTCAAGGAAAAGGCAACAGAGAACAACAATTCTATCTTTGGTTTGATCCAACTGCCGATTTCCACACCTATTCCATTCTCTGGAATCCTCAGCGCATTGTGTAAGCACTTTTTACAATTACAATACATAAACAAACACCAGACACGATAATCAGACATTAACTTATCAACACATGTTGTTGTTAGACACCAGCATATATCAGACACCAAACACATCTTTAATCTTAACTTTGTTGAGTGTTCGATAGATTTAGAATTCCTTCAAAATGTTTCTATTTCACACAATGAATTGAATATTGATGAGCTTGTGCTTTTATTGAATGCAGTTTCTCTGTAGATGGAACACCCATTAGAGAATTCAAGAATATGGAATCAAAAGGAGTTGCATTTCCAAAGAATCAACCAATGAGGATATACTCAAGTTTATGGAATGCTGATGATTGGGCAACAAGAGGTGGGCTTGTGAAAACAGATTGGACAAATGCTCCATTCACAGCATCATATAGGAATTTCAATGCAGATGCTTCTTCATCCAATGCATGGTACTCCCAACAATTGGATTCAACAAGTCAACAGAGATTGAGTTGGGTGCAAAAGAATTACATGATTTACAATTATTGCAATGACTCCAAAAGATTTCCACAGGGCCTTCCAACAGAGTGCATTGCATCTTAATTAACCTTTCTATATTTCCTATTGAAACTATATATATACTTGTAGATTTTTTTCTTTTTCTTCTTTTATAGGCCTATTTAATTGGTTTTGACTTGTAATGTGCTTCATGTTAATTCATTTATTCTTTGATACAATACAATAAATAAATATTCAGATTTCTTTTCTTCCAAGCTTCATAGCTTTACTTTAACCTCCTTTTTTCTCTAGAGCATTCTTGATCTTGTAAACACATAAATCTAATCCATTCATCACAACGGCCTTCCTTAGAAATTTATCATCTTCAATGCGGTAATTTTCAGCTTCTTTGATCATTTTTATAATTTCTTGAGATGACAATCTTTCTTTGTCATTAGTTATTGTAATTGTATTCCTACTACCAGTTGATTTTTCATAAGCAGAAACGATTAAGGTACCATTTTCATCGATATTAAAGCATACTATTCAAGAGGGTGGCCACGAGGAGCATGTGGGGAGGCTAGAGAGTTTAAAGGAACCAAGCTGATTGTTGTCACATGGCTTGCTCTCTCACCCTCATAAACCATAATATCAACAGAATCTAAGGTTATATGCTCCTGTTAGACATTTCTTTTTCTTCATGAATGGAATGCTATTGTTCTTAGTAATAAAAAAAGTCATGATATCAACTTTTGATGAAAACCTCAATATTAACATTGAGCTATTGTGATATTGTAAAAATTAGAGTTTTAATTTTGTTCAATTCGGCGTAATTCTAAACATGCATGCCAAGGTAAAACAAACATTGGAATCACAGTCTTCTTTAATGTGACTTAAGGCAAATCTTTACTATTTTGTATAACAAATATATAATAATACCTAAATGAGGGTTCACACAAAGAACAAACAACAACTGTCATATGACTGAAAACCACAGATGAAGAAGAAATCAACAAAAAAGATGGTCCATACATAATTGAAATTATAAATAAAAACATTAAAAGACATTTAACTTAGTTTTCTTTTTTTTAGAGATCAAGGCCCAATCAACTATAAGGATGCGTTTATCCCTGCCACGCGGGCCAGAGGTATTGAGTGCGTCCATAGCCCGCTGAGCATCTTCCTTGGAGTAAAAGGTAACAAATCCAATTTCCCCAAGAATGCTGGCATCTGGAACAGCAGGGAGAAGCTGGGCACTTTTGACATTACCATAAGGCTCAAAAAGCGCAAGGAAATCAGCATCCTTCTGCATGTCACGTGTGATATTGCTTACCACAGGAGTTTTATCTGGTCTAAGACTTTCTTCTGGTCTGATCTCTGGCTGGGTGGGATTTCCTTGTACGAGAGATTTGGCCGCTTGTTCGACCTCGTGGTGAACAAGTTGTGTACTGTTGCGGAGATGTGGTCTTTAGGGTGGGGGACTGGAGGGGCTGGGTGGGAGTGGCGGAGACCGTTGTGGGTGTGGGAGGAGGAAATGCCGAGGTAGTGTCAGACTTTACTTCTTCATGTTTCAGTGCAGGTGGACTCTTCTGATATGTGGCGGTTGTAGCCCGACCCTGTTCATGGCTATTCTGTTCGCGATGCGTATATGCTCCTTACCTCACAGGCTCCTGTCACTTTGGGAGAGGCTGAAGATCTGTTGTGGCACAAACATGTTCCCCTGAAGTTATCCATCTTCGTGTGGCGTCTTTTGCGAGACCGGTTGCCAACGAAAACAAACTTGGTCAACCGAGGCATGATCTCTCTAGAAGACTGCGTGTCTAGCTGTGGAGGCGTCGAGTCGGCTCAACACTTGTTTCTCTCATGCAGCATTTTCGAATCTCTTTGGGCGCTAGTCCGGTCTTGGATCGGTTTCTCGACGGCGGATGCTCACATCACCTCTGACCACTTTCTTCAGTTTTCCTATTCAGTTGGTGGCCTTTGAGCGCGTCGGTCTTTCATGCAACTCATTTGGCTGACTTGCGTCTGGGTTATATGGAATGAAAGAAACCTTAGATTGTTCGGAACCTCAGCTCATTCAGTGCATCAGCTATTGGACAAAGTCAAAATGTTCTTATACCGGTGGCTGAAGGCGACAAATATTTCTTTAGTTATGAACTATCATTGTTGGTGGTTAAATCTATTGCTTTGTTTGGGTATTGACTAACCGTTTGTATCTTCTTGTGGACTTTTGGATCTCTTTGTAAACTTTGGTAGTCTACCTCGGTACACCTTGTACTAAGGGACTTTTATATTTATATATTCCATTTTTTGCTTGTTCAAAAAAAAAAAACAAGAAATGAAGAAACGAATTCAAGTAAAGCGATTGAATCAAAAACGAAAACCTAATTAGAGAAGAATTATTAATACCTTAGCGAGATTGAGGTTTCTTAGACTTGGAAACCTGAATACGAATTATCTTCTTCTCTTTCTCCAACTCACCGCCATTGATCTTAGTGACATTCTTCATCTCACCGGTGTCGATTAGAACTACAATCGCTTCCATTGTTCTTCTTCGATTTCTTTGTTTCTTTCTCTAAGTGGGAATTTCATATTCGGTTCAGGAAAATGAAATAAGAAAAGATGTTGAAAAAATTGAGGGAAATGAAATTGAGTGGGAAATGAAATAAGAAGAGATGGGAAAAAAATGCAGCGGAATGGAAAAAAGAGCTGCGCTTAATTGCGGGGGTTCTAAACCCCCAATTAATTAACAAAGACATTTCTCAAAAATTAATTTTTCCACACAATTTAAGGGAGTTAAACGAAACCTCCCTTAATAAACCGCCGCTATTAGGCGCGTTTTACGTAGTGTAAATTTTTTATGTAACTAATTGTTTGATAAATTATTACATTTTTTTAAAGATAAAAAAATAATAATTATATTGCACATATTAAAAAATTGTAAAAGCCAATAAAAATGTTGAAATTATTAGGTCAGATATAATAATTAAAGATCGAATTTTGATCCATCTACATCTTGATCCATCTACTTTGAGATGGTGGCCATTTAATCATTTAATTAATTTCTCATATTTAAATTTTTGGTCAATGTTAATTTATTTCAAGAAGTCATTTCAAAATACTATATAATTAATTAAAATATAATCGTTCGTTAATTCCAAGTTGTTGGTTATTCTATAATTAAAATCTCTTAGTCATTAAGACAAAAAAAAAAAAAATCTCTTAGTCATTCTTGACCCCAAAAAAATAATAATCTCTTAGTCATTTTTAAATCGGGTTTTTGGTCAATCTTTAATTAATTTTTTAATCAAATAAGTTCTATATAATTGGATCTCATACTCATCCCAATTGCTCATCACCTTTAACACATGATGTCGTCTGATCTGGAGACTACCAGCAATAAGGCAATTTCAAGTGCTCACAAAAAGGGTATGCATTCGTTTTAGGCTAAGATTAATTTGATTTCCTTATTGTTATTTATTTCATTAAGGCATTGTTGGATAAAGCAATTAATATATTTTTGTTCTATATGTAAGAACCATAGGATTAGTTTAATTAACAAAATAATACACTGAAATTAGAATATTTTGTAGTCAACATGATCATGCCTTCACATATTCGTAATATTGGTGATCATTTGATCTTAATTAATGGATTCGAAGAAAAAATATTTTATTTTTATTTCATATTAATGTAAAAAATCTAACTTAAATCTGAACTATACATTTTTAATCAAAGATCACGCTGATATCTCAAATGCGTGAATGTATGGAAGACTGATTGTCGGGAAGTCTAATCTCAAAATATTCATATTTTGGACCGACAAAACAAAAATTGTCCAATAATTTAATAAGAGATTGTAACTTTTATCTTTTCGAAAGTAGATGAATTTTGCGTTACCCCCTGTAATTTTTTATTATTATTATGCCCTGCAAAAAAAAAAATTATTTAACCCCTGCTGACGTGGCAGACAAAAAGTCAAGTTTTTGCTGACGTGACAGTTGACTTTTTGCCTACCACGTCAGCAAAATTGGGTAAATCAAAAGAAAAAAAAATATTTATAGGGGATAATCTAAAAAAAAAATACAGGAGTAATGCAAAACTCGCCTACTTTACGGTGGGTAAAAGCATATTAACCCTTTGTATAATTGTATTCAAAGAAATCATATATATTGATCCATATAAATTATATATGCAGGTATTTCCATATCAAAGAGGGATCTACCACCTGCCGATTACTTGTTTAAGATCAAACCATATCCCTCATCGATCGACAAACAAGGGGAGAAGTATGAGTCATGATGTTTTTCAAGCTGGTGATTACACATGGTCAGTTTTCTTTTATACCCTTGCATTTTTTATTAATGTATTCTTTGAATCATTACTCTTCGATCTAAATAACATTTTATCTACCAAGCTTATATATAATTTTACTAATTTTATTAATATTAATATATCACTTTTCTAAATAACATTGTTGGTCACGTCTCCCTATACTTGGCAATTGTAAATACAGAGAAGCTTTCTCGTGGTTGGGAGGTTAATGTTAACTTTAAATTGTTTGTGCTGGATCAATATAGCAACAATTATTTGACCATTCAAGGTATATGTACTATACCTGTAGTATTATATAATTATATGAGTTTTTTATTTTATTTTTTAACAACGGAATTGGGGATCGAGCCTAGCTAGAATCTCATACATACTATATACGTATAAGTTATTATTAATAAAGTTTGTTATTTAAAAAATAAAAACAAAAAGATAAAGCTAATTTAAATATCTCTATTGAACATGCTTTCATACCATTTACTTTTGATACTTTTGGTTTTTTGGTACTAGATGTTGTGAATATTTTGAAGAGAATTCAATATCTCTATTGACAAAATTTAGTTACTGACAAAATTTAAAGAAAGAAAATCTATATATAAATATGTTATTTCAACTTACAACAATTTTTAGTAGATATATAAAATGACAAGTTATTAAAAACTCACATATATATAAAGTGACCGATGAAATTGGGATTTGAAACTACATAGACCTAACAATTTTGACTTTTCTAGAAGTTGTGCTAAAATTTGTAAAGAATTTACACCAATTTTATTTTATTGAAGTACTATACTGATTTTTAGCAATTATATTGTAGATGGTGATGGTGTTGTACGAAAATTTAGTGAAATGAAAGGTGAATGGGGTTTTGAGCAATTAATTTCTTTGGATGAACTCTCTGATTCATCTAATGGATACTTGGTTGAAGATTCATGTGTGTTTGGAGCTGAAGTTTTTGTGATTCGTCATTGTGATAATTGGGAAAGTCTTTATATAGTCAACGATCCTCCACAAATCTCACTCACTTGGAAAATTGAACAAATTTCATATTTGAGAGATTGGATTTTCAAATCCTTCACCGTTGGTGAGAGAGACTGGTAATGTCGGGAGAAGATTCTCTCTAATACATTTTTCTGTCCAAATATATCCTAATCTCACATTTTATTATCTTTACAGTTATAATTTTCAATTTAATTTTTATATATTTTATTAAAGGGGTTATTTTGTTTTTGACAAAAAGGACATTCTCTGTTAATGCTTACGGATAAGAGGCAGATATCTATCTTTATTCTTGGAGCTAACAGATTGGAAAAAGTTCCCATCAAAAAAAGCAGTGAATGCAAGTGTCAAGACAAAATATGATAGTGTCAGGGGTAACGTATAATTTGGACCAACAATTGAATTTATTTTTAGATATACTAATTAATTAATAAACCAATATTAAACTATCTTTTAATATTTAACATGATATTATAGAGAATTTGACTATATATGACATCATATTTCAATTTTAGTTTATAATAATACATTAATCGGAGTTATATATATATATATATATGGGGTTTGCTAATTTAGACCCACTTAAAAACATGTGGGTCTAATTTAGATGTTTTTTGGTTCTTTTGTAAAACTTCAGGATTGGATTTTGGATTGATTTTTCAAAACCGATACAAACCGAACCAAACTGCATATATATTTTAATACTTATTTAACTTTTTTATTACATTCACCTATTATTTTGTTGGTTTTTAATTTTTTTTATTACCATTTTATATGTTTAAAATATAATCGATAATTGTCATTCCAAAATCATTTTTAATATATTATACGTTATATTTTACATCAAACATATTATTTTACCGTATTTTTATAATATTAATATTCAATAAAAAATATTAGAATTTATAATTTGGATATCCAAAAATCGATCCAAATTAAACCGCCCAAAATTGGATCAGATTTTTTTTAAGTAGTCATCCAAAACTGAACCAAACCGTATGTAATTTTAACTTTGGATCATATGAATTTTTGCCTCAAAACCGATCCATAGTTTGTATCCTAAGTTTTGCCTCAAATAATGGGCCAAAGAAATGGATCTCTCATGTTTTCTCCCCTTTTGCTTAATCCAAAGGCCAAAGAATAAAAATACATTTAAGAACAGAGAGAATCAACCGTTGGATTATCTCTAGAGAGGGCAAAGTTATGGTACATAAGCCTTCAGATGGATTATCTCATTTAAGCCTTTAATTTGAACCTTGACTTTGAATTTATGTTACTTTTTTTGATTAATGACAAAAAGGGGAAGTAAGAGCCATTAAAACTTAATAAATGATTCAAAGTCTTGAGACTCTGCGCACATAATTGAAATAGTCTAATGATGAAACAAAAGATTCAAAATCAAATATAGATAATCCTTCATATGAGTTATTTTGCTATTAAAATATGATGATGATGATTCCATTTTGATGGATTTATGAGAAGCTAGCAAAAATTCATAGATTTATTACATGTGCCAGAGATGCATGCAACATGAAACTATTCTTTGCAACGATAACAAATTGTACACAAACACTGACCAAACTGCACACCATACTCTTTACATGGTTTTTTTTAATGGCAAATATAATATGTATTAATATAAAGAACGAAAAAAGTACAAGAGAACGTCGAGAAAAACAAAGAGGTACAAGAAGTACGCTCCACCAGAACCTAACATTCTCTAAGGAGATACATAGAAAAGCAAACAAACAAATAGACTAAAAAAATAATGCACACTCTTTACATGGTGATTGTGTGTTTCTTGCATGATCAAACTGTACACCATACTCTTAATTTTTAATCTTTAAAGAGTGGAAACATAACAAAGAAAAAATAAAAAGTACAAACAAACAAACAAAAAAGAAACTATGAAAACCATTTCTATGCTAATTATCGTTATCATTTTATTCTTTGCATTTGCTGCTGGTAGTACTCTGGGTGCTAGACCTCTTGGTGAATCCGATATGGATTGCTGGTTCTTGTACAATTGCAGAGGCAACAACGGATGCCTCAAGGAAAGCTTCATCCCTCCAGTCCCAACACCTCCACTCCTAGCACCGTAATTATAATATATAATATATAAAAAATGAAATACTTTCTCGGAGTCTGGATGTGTTTGTTTATTTTCGGTGTTTCGTCTATATACGGCACCTCTAATGTGGAACACCGAAAATAAACAAACACATCCAGACCCCGAGAAAGTATTTCATTATTTATATATTATAATTACGGTGCTAGGAGTGGAGGTGCTGGAACTGGAGGGATGAAGCTTTCCTTGAGGCATCCGTTGTTGCCTCTGCAATTGTGCAAGAACCAGCAATCCTAAACCCTAGCACCCAGAGTACTACCAGCAGCAAATGCAAAGAATAAAATGATAACGATAATTAGCATAGAAATGGTTTTCATAGTTTCTTTTTTGTTTGTTTGTACTTTTTATTTTTTCTTTGTTATGTTTACACTCTTTAAAGATTAAATATTAAGAGTATGGTGTACAGTTTGGTCATGCAAGAAACACACAATCACCATGTAAAGAGTGCATTATTTATTTTTTTTAGTCTATTTGTTTGTTTGTTTTTCTATGTATCTCCTTAGAGAATGTTAGGTTCTAGTGGAGTGTATTTCTTGTACCTCTTTGTTTTTCTCGATGTTCTCTTGTACTTTTTTCGTTCTTTATATTAATACATATTATATTTGCCATTAAAAAAAACCATGTAAAGAGTATGGTGTGCAGTTTGTTCGGTGTTTGTGTACAGTTTGTTATTGTTCCAAAGAATAGTTTCATGTTGCATGCATCTCTGGCACATGTAATAGATCTATGAATTCTTGCTAGCTTCTCATAAATCCATCAAAATGGAATCATATTTTAATAGCAAAATAACTCATATGAAGGATTATCTATATTTGATTTTGAATCTTTTGTTTCATCATTTGACTATTTCAATTATGTGCGCAGAGTCTTAAGACTTTGAATCATTTATTAAGTTTTAATGGCTCTTACTCACCTTTTTTGTCATTAATCAAAAAAAGTAACATAAATTCAAAGTCAAGGTGCAAATTCCAAAACGGTCAAGTCAAAGTGGTTACAACTATGTTCAATTTAATGAGCTTGTTGATACGTATGCGACTTGAGCGTTATTGAAATACTATAAAAGGAGACATTCCTCTTCATTTCAATCTCAAAGAAAAAAAAATTCAACGAAAAGAGAAAGAAAGAATGATCAGAGGAAGACTTCTCAACCATAAGCAAGTAAGAAGAAGACGAACAAGAAGTCTTCTGATTCCCAAGGAAAAAAGAAGAAAAATGAGGCTTCTTCATTAGCTTCAAAACAAAACAACTATCAAACAAGGTCGAAGATCAAGCAAGAGCCACCATCATCAGAGTCTGATGAAGTAGATTCTAATTATGTGAGTGTCTCGAGACATATGATCCCAACAAAGAGTACACAGACTCATCAGCCTCTGATTCTAAGGATGTGGATTCATATGAGTCAAGGAAGGAAAATCCGGGTCACCTGTTTCTGATCTAGATTTTCAAAGTAGATGTAATAGGATCTTATGTAATAAGAACTTTGCATAAAAATAAAAAATCTTCTTGCTTGTTCCTTTAACTGCATTTGATATTTGTTTATTATTTTGCTTTTGACTTTGATTAAAGAAAACGAAACAAATAAAAAGAGCACAATATCCATTAATAAAACAAAACATTGTTCATAGCATAACAAGATATAACAAGACATAACAGAGAATGTGCTAAAACATAGAAAATCCTAAGGGTTAGGGTTGGGGGGTGTTGTTGCTTCTGAAGCAATGCAAGGATCTGAGCCAGAGTAGTTTGAACAACTTGATTTTCCTGCCTCTCAGCTTGTTGTTCTTGCATAATAACTTGTTGATGCTCAGCAAGAGAGGTTATCCTAGCATCTTACAAATCATGTTGTTCCTTCAAAGCTATCAATTCAACACCACCAGAAAATTATTCTCCCAAAATAAGACGAGGTGGAGAGTGAGTATCAATGAGAGTGCCTTTACCCTTATCTTTTTCTTTTTCTTTCTGAGCAGCCAATTCATCTTCTTTTCTCATAGCTTCTAATTCTTCTGCTTGCCTCTTTTCTTCCTTTGGTTTTCTCAAGGTTTTTGCCTCTTCCTCTAAGATTTCCTGCTCTTGAACCTTCATACCTTCTTCCAGAGTCTTCTCAAAGACATTTAGAGTCAACCTTTCATCATAGTTCAAAACATCTCCATTTGTAATCCTCTTGGTATTTGACCTTTCAGCATATTCCATTACTTTCCTCACAACTTCCATTCATCTGCCTTCAATCTCTTCTTTGATGTGCTAACCAATTTTCTTCAAAGCATCGTCAATCTTAGCCCGTACCGTAGAGCCTTTATCTCAGCATCTACAACAGAAGGGAAGATCAGAGCATCTTCCTTCATATACAGCAAACTTCTGAGATCACTAAAAATCTGACAACTAAGTAGCCCAGGGTTTGGTTCATTGGTGGTGAAGAGAGTGTAAGGCTTTTTGTAGATAGGCTTTTTGAGAAATTGGCCAAGTTTATACCTAATGGCTCTAAGATCACATCTATGCACAGGGATAGTTGGTTCATCTATAGTGATAGTGTTGTAACTTGTAACACCGGAAGATGACATGAAAAGCTCA
The DNA here is from genome assembly GCA_030408175.1 of Trifolium repens. Classification (NCBI taxonomy): domain Eukaryota; kingdom Viridiplantae; phylum Streptophyta; class Magnoliopsida; order Fabales; family Fabaceae; genus Trifolium; species Trifolium repens. Next base: position 55,182,951 of record CP125851.1, read on the forward strand.
TCCATGGTTAAGGGGTTAGGGTTATGTTCAAAAATTTCAGGTAATCCAGCAAATTCATCAATGTCCATGGTTCAAAATGTGAGTATTGTGGGGGAGTTGAATTCAAGTGATCCTCAGTAAACTCTTGCAGTACTTCACACAGAGTTGAGTTGGTTTTAGAAATTGGATTAGTTTGAAGAGGTGATATGATAATTTTCTCAGAGGATTGGGCAAGTGTTTCATCAGTGTCCATGGGTTGAATTTAAGAGTTTGCGTTGGTTGGTAAGATGAAGGTAAGATCCAGATCTCCCCAACCAATTATACACTAGTATGCTCTAGTGCTCGATATGGAAGTCAAAAGTTTTTTATTTATTTTCAATTCACACATTATTATTGTACTCTTTGTTTCAACAAATTCAGTATATTTTTTCATTACCCATTTAAATACACCCTAAGCTTAACATTTTGCTTACATGAAAATTTTCATTTAATATCCGAAAGAGTAACTCAAATGATATTGATTACATTATTAGAGATATTATTGAAAGAGTCAAAATTCAAACCTTAAATTCTTTATTTCTTCACACTTTTACAATCGAGACTAACGGAAAACTATTGAAATAAAAAAAAGAATCATTTAATAATTATACTGCCGGTAAATAATGTCTTGTCCAAATTTCTAGAGAATCCAACACTTCGTTAATTTCTTTGCTAATTTAGATCAATTTAGCAGTTTCTCTTCGACTACAATTGAAACTCCTGACTCTTTTAAATTACGTCTTCATTTTGAGACTTTTTTTTTTTACAAAGAGAAACTTAATGCATTTCATTATTCAAAATATTATGAACACAAACAAGTATCAACTTATAAATATAAAGACTAATTATAAAATAGGCCGCTATTGCTAAGGTATGAGCAACTTTATCCGCTTGTCGTTTAACAAACTTTACCTTAAAGTTGGGATATAGTAATAACTATGATTAAATACTAGAAATTATTGAACTAAATTCCGAGACACCAACGTTCCTAGAAAGAATTGCATCAACAACTACTTTTGAATCACTTTCAAATATGACTCGGGTGAAGCCTCTTTGAATTAGTTCGCACTTGCCTCTTTCATCGCCAAAGTCTCCCCTTCAATGATGTCGAATTTTTCATTTTGACTCTTTTAAAAATATATTTTTATGGCAAAAGCCATGATCGCAAAATATTGAAACAAATATTATTTTAATCATTAAATATATTTTGACTCTACTAAATGATTGAAACAATACATGTCCCAAAATTTTGCGACCAGCCTTTTGTGACAAAAATAAAATTTTTAATCACTAAATACCGCGTCTATCTTATCTTATTTTAGCAGTGGTGAAACTCAAAATATGTTCCTCGCAAAATAGCTATTAAAAATACTCTAATATATCTTATCTTGTTCCTTGCTTTCTTAAGTATTTTCCTCTTCTCTATTATTAAAAAAAAAAAAAACTTGAATAGATGTAACAATGTATTTTTTTGGTGTAAAACATATGTCAAAATTTAGCTCATTCAACTCAAATTTCTCATCATTAGACCAATTTTAATAGCTAAATAGTCAAAAATTAATGAATGAAATATCAAATTTATATAAATATGACGCAGTTAATGTTGGTTATCAAAGACTATTGCATTCATCAAGTGTTTGTTACATGACCCTTAGGTCTCTATATATAGAATACAATCCAAACATAAAGCTAACTAACAAAACTACTTCAACAAACTTCTGTTACTTGACAGCCAAGTAACAGATTTCACAATCACTTAACTAACTAACAGATTACATGACTAATAAGAAAGCTACTAAACTAAGTCTATCTTCAACAATCCCTCCCTTAAACATAGTTGTGTTAACAACAAGTTTAAAATTCTTGTGATCTTCAAGTAGTCAAGCTGCAAACTCCAAGCCTTTCTCTGATTGATTCAAACACATCCAACTTTAAGGCCTTTGTCATAATGTCAGCTAGCCGATCTTTTGATGCACAATGTACCAGCTCAATGGAACCATCACAACTCAGATTTCTGAGAAAATGAAACATGATGTCTATATGCTTACTTCTCCCGTGTAACACAGGATTTTTGCTCAATTTGATAGTTGAGCTATTGTCACAAAACACAGTTAAGCACTTTCTTTGTGTTAGCCCTATGCACTCAAGTATTCTTTTCAGCCATATACCTTGACATACACAATGTGCAGCAGCAATGAATTCAGCTTCAGTGGTGGATAGAGTCACTATGGGTTGCTTCCTTGAAGACCAAGAAACAGCTCCAGAACCCATCATAAACACATAGCCTGATGTACTCTTTCTGTCATCTACATCTCCTCCATAGTCACTATCTGAGTAGGCAATCAACTCAGCTTGGCTTCCCTTTCTGTATAAGATCCCTAGCTCCAGAGTTCCTCTAATGTATCTGAGAATTCTTTTTGCAGCCATTAAGTGATTCTCAACAGGATGTTCCATGAATCTAGCTATCAAATTCACAGCAAACATCAAATCTGGTCTGGTGGCAGTTAGGTACATTAGGCTTCCTACCATTTGCTTGAATTGAGTAGGGTCAACTTCATCACCTTTGTCATGCTTTGAGAGTTTGGATCCTGTAACTATAGGGCTGCATACTGAGCTGCTCTTCTCCATACTAAATCTTTCAAGAATTTCTTTGGCATATTTCTCTTGACACATGAAGATTCCATGTTCATTCTGAGTTACTTCAATTCCAAGAAAGTATCTCATCTTTCCCAAATCTGTCATGTCAAATGTGTTCATCATAGATGATTTGAATTTTTGAGACATATTGCTATCATTACCTGTAAAAATCAAATCATCTACATAGAGGCTAATGATCAACCAGTTATGCTTATTATCATTTTTCACAAATAATGTGGCTTCATGTGGACATTTCACAAATCCCTCCTTGACAAAGTATTGCTCTATCTTACTGTACCAAGCCCTTGGGGCTTGTTTTAAACCATATAGTGCTTTGTGAAGCTTGTATACATGTCCTTCTTTCCCTTTTATCACATAACCTAAGGGTTGCTCCACATAAACAGTTTCAGCTAACTCACCATGTAGGAAAGCACTTTTTACATCTAACTGAAACACATTCCAACCATTTAGAGCTGCAATAGCTAATATGCTTCTAATAGTGTCTCATCTAGCAACTGGAGCAAATACCTCCTTATAATCAGTACCATATCTCTGAGCATAGCCTTTAGCTACTAGTCTTGCTTTGTGTTTTTCAACTTCTCCCTTCTCATTCAACTTTGTTTTGTATATCCATTTTACTCCAATAGCTTTGACACCTTCTGGAAGTTCAGTGAGTTGCCAAGTCTTGTTCCTTTCAATAGCTTTTATTTCATCATTCATTGCTTGCTTCCAAATCTGACTTTTAGAAGCTTCTTCAAAAGTGGCAGGATCTTTACTTACACATGGCCCAAACATTACCAAGTTCATAGACTCTTCATCATCTGTCATTGAGGTATCATAATCAGTGTGCCAAACTGGAGCTCTTCTAACCCTCCCTTGATCCAAGTTTGAGTTGGAAGAAGTCCCTATAATCTCTTCATCAGTCTCTACAAGTGGTGGTTGATCATTGTTCTGATTATTGGTAGCTTGTATAGTTGGTAACTCACCTGCATCACTTACTCCATTTTCATCTTCACTATCTGTAGTCTCAAAATTTTCTGCACTGTCAGTCTTATTCCACTTCCATTTCTCAGACTCAGAAAATACTACATCTCTACTGATTATGATCTTCTTGCTCATGGGATTGTAGAGTTTATATGCCTTAGATTCTTCACTGACTCCCAGGAATATGCACTTCATACTTTTATCATCTAGCTTTTTCCTTTGAGCATCAGGTACATGAGTATAAGCAACACACCCAAACACTCTGAAGTGCCTTACTGAGGGCTTTATGGTACTCCATGCCTCTTCTGGTGTAATGTCAGTTAGTGTTGTAGTAGGGCTTCTATTCAAAATGTATATGGCCCAATTTACTGCTTCTGGCCAGAATTCTTTAGGAATTTCTCTACATGAAAGCATGCTTCTAACCATGTCCATTATAGTCCTATTCTTTCTCTCAGCAACTCCATTTTGCTGAGGAGTGTAAGCTGCAGTCAATTGTCTCTTGATTCCATTTTCATCACAGTACTTCCTGAAATCAAGAGAGTTGAATTCACCTCCTCTATCAGTTCTTAAACAACATATGGATTCCTTAGACTCTTTCTCTACCATGCTTCTAAATTTCTTAAAGCATTCTAAAGCACTTGACTTTTCTACTAGCATGTAAGCCCATATTTTCTACTAAAATCATCAATGAATGTGAGAATGTACCTTCTGTTTCCATTTGATGCAGGTGTTATTGGACCACATATATCAGAATGAATTAACTCCAATACTTTTGATGATCTCCAGTTGGTACTCTTAGGAATGTTGTCTCTGTGTTGCTTGCCAATCAAGCAATCTGCACACACATGAGTGGATTCTTTCATCTCTGGCAACCCTCTTACCATATTCTTTTGCTGAAGAGTTTTCAGGCCTTTGAAATTCAAATGCCCATATCTGCAGTGCCATAGATAGGTAACATCTTCACATTCAGTCTGAAGACAAGCAAATTTGGCCTCAGCAAGAATAGGATACAACTTGTTTGAGGCCATTTGAGAAGACATGATCAAACCCCTATCTTGATGATATACTCCACACCAATTCTTTTTGAACACAACAGTCAAATCCCTTTGTTGAAGTTGACATATACTCAATAGATTGTTCTTCAAGTCAGGAATATAGTAAACTGCAGTAATGACTTGTGTTATACCATTCAATTGTAACTTCACATTTCCCTTCCCCATTACATTCATTTGAGAATTATCTCCCAATCTAACAGTTTCTCTGAATTTTGTATCAAGTTCATAAAACCACTCCTTGACACCACACATGTGATTACTACACCCAGAGTCTAAGTACCATATCTGTTTCTTGGGTTGATTCAATTTAGGTGCATCATATGCCATTAAAAGAACTTCTTCACTATCATCAAAGTCAGCATAATTGGCAGCATCTTCTAAACTAGGACATTCATATTGAAAATGACCAAGTTTGTGACATTTATAACATTCTATACTTTCTTTATTGAATCTTTTACCTCTACCTTGCCCAGCTTTATTGTCTCCACGACCCCTTCCTCTGCCTTTGCTTCCATAAGAAACCTTCAAGGCTTGTTCTTCTTCCTTGATAGGCTTCATTTTCTGCTCATGAACTAGCAAAGATCCTTGGAGTTCATCAATAGAAAGAGTTTCTACATTATTGGATTCTTCAATAGCACAGACCACATAATTGAACTTTCTTGGCATTGATCTCAGAATCTTCTCAACCACAATTCTCTCTTCTACATTTTCCCCCTGAATCTTCATTTTGTTGACTGTAGCAAGAACATGGCCAAAGTAGTCATTGACAGATTCTTCTTCCTTCATTCTTAGAATCTCAAATTCTCCTCTTAGAGCTTGAAGTTGAGCTCTCTTCACTTTTGTTGATCCTTGGAATTTCTTAGCCATAGATTCCCATATAGCTCTTGATGAACTCTTATCAAGAATTGTTTCAATGATGTTTCTATCGATTGATTGAAACAAATAGTTCTTTGCCTTTAAATCTTTCAACTTGCCTTCTTCTACAAGTTTTCTTTGTTTTGCAGTTGGTGCAGCTGGTAACACAGGAACACCTTGCTCTACTATCGTCCAATACTCCTTTGATCGCAAAAGATTCTCCATTAACATAGCCCAATGATCGTAGTGACCATCGAATTTGGGTATGGCAGGGTGACCGAAATTGCTGTTTTCTGCCATGGAAGAACCTTCAAGAAACAAGATGTAACGATCAAGATTGGCGTACAATTCACTCACACAAGCCACACAGAACTTGTGTTTCCCTCCCCAAAAAGAATTGTACTCAAGAACCAGAAAAAACTCACAAGATCTCACTAACACTCGTGTTTCCCTGGATGAAGATGAATGCAGTTACTTGCTTAGGCTCAATGATACCACTTGTTGGTTATCAAAGACTATTGCATTCATCAAGTGTTTGTTACATGACCCTTAGGTCTCTATATATAGAATACAATCCAAACATAAAGCTAACTAACAAAACTACTTCAACAAACTTCTGTTACTTGACAGCCAAGTAACAAATTTCACAACCACTTAACTAACTAACAGATTACTTGACTAATAAGAAAGCTACTAAACTAAGTCTATCTTCAACAGTTAATGTATAAAAAAAATATAATTTCTAACTTATTCATTACTACTAGTAGTTAACTATGTAAAGAGTGTCTCAAAAAAAACTATGTAAAGAGTGTCTGTAAAATTGAGATAAAATATCCATTAATGTTATTTTAAGACTTAAAAGACAAATCCATGAATTTCAATAACAGCAAATTAAGTTGGAAATTCTAAAAACTATGTGTCAAGTTCTGTTTTGAAAGAGATTCTAGGAGCAGAACTTAGTATCCATCCAGCAGCATTTGGATATACTCTAACAAGTGAAAAAAAGGTATATAATTAATTACAGCTAAGCTTCTGCCTCTTGCCAGGAGATAGGGTCAATTGTGGCAACGGTGACCGTGACCTTATCCACTAAACTAAGATATTCATATATTCATTCATAATATATATCATATACTTTATTTACCTGATGAAAGTGAGCATTATCATGCAAACTTCTAAAATCCAATATAAAACCGCGTGCTAATCCAATTGTAACATAACATTACATACCCTTCACCAGTAATGTAATGTACTACCCTTTTTATCTATTCATTCATTGTTTCATTAATTAAATATACGACAGCTTTTGACAGCTTTCTACAATTCAATTCAATTGTACAATACAACTATCTATCTACAGCTTAGCTTAGCTCAAAAAAATTACAAAGTGACCTTCCTATCCTTTTCCTTTGCTACTACCACTTGATACAAAAAATCACACATTGATCATTTCCTACTATATATATACCTACTCTTCAATCTTCATAACATATCCAAGTATCCAACATTACCACTTAATAATAATTTATATATTTCCTTTAATTGACAATATTCACCTCTTGACAATGGCTTCTACTACCACTTGTTGTAACAATTTATTAGTGCTTCTTATTCCACTACTTTGCATAAATGTAGCATTTGTTGCTGGTAATTTCAACCAAGATTTTCAGATTACATGGGGTGATGGTCGTGCCAAAATACTTAACAATGCTAATCTTCTCACTTTGTCACTTGACAAAGCCTCTGGCTCAGGGTTTCAATCCAAAAATGAATACTTGTTTGGCAAGATTGATATGCAACTTAAGCTTGTTCCAGGGAACTCTGCTGGCACTGTCACTGCCTATTACGTAAGTATACGTGGAACACATTCATTCATACTTTACAATAAGATCATATGTATTTTTACTAGCTTATAAATGCTTTTTTTTTTACTGATGAGATTTTTTGTGCTCAATTAATTAATTCAGCTATCATCAAAAGGTGGAGCATGGGATGAAATTGACTTTGAGTTCTTGGGAAATTTGAGTGGTGATCCTTACATTCTTCACACCAATGTATTTAGCCAAGGAAAAGGCAACAGAGAGCAACAATTTCATCTATGGTTTGACCCAACTGCAAATTTCCACACATATTCAATTCTATGGAATCCACAAAGAATTGTGTAAGCACTAAGCACTCAATATTCATCCAATTTCTTCTACTAAAAAATTGTTATTTCTTTGACTTAAGAGTTTAGTAAGAGTTACTAATTCATTGATGTGTTGAATCAAATTAATTTCAGATTTTCTGTGGATGGGACACCAATAAGAGAATTTAAGAATTTGGAATCAATTGGAGTTCCATTTCCTAAGAATCAAGCTATGAGGATATACTCAAGTCTTTGGAATGCTGATGATTGGGCAACAAGGGGTGGACTCATAAAGACAGATTGGTCCAAAGCTCCATTCACTGCTTCTTACAGGAATTTCAATGCCAATAATGCTTGTATATGGAATAGTGGAAAATCTTCATGCAAATCATCATCAAAATCCTCTGCTTCCTCTGCATCATGGCTATCACAAGAGCTTGACTCAACTGGTCAGCAGAGGATGAGGTGGGTGCAGAAGAATTATATGATTTATAACTACTGCTCAGATAAGAAGAGATTTCCACAAGGCCTTCCACTTGAATGCACTCACTCTTAGTTAGTTCTATATACTATAGGACTCTCTCTATTGCCTCATTTGTCATTTTCCTATGTAGTATATCTTCATTCTTTTATTTTATGCTTATATTCAGTCCTTGTTTGTTTGTACTTGTATTTTATTTATTTATTTAGCATGTAAAATATCACGTGTAGTCCTAGCTAGATCACCTTTGTAACTACAGATAATATAATATAAGTTATTGCATTATTCTCATAAATTTTCACACATTGTCACAATAAGCCTTAGTTGATTTTTTGTCAAAAAAAGAAGCCTTAGTTGATTTTTTTTATTTATCAATATAAGCTTATTTAGTTTATACATATACTCTCTCCGTCCTAAAATGTAAGCAAAAGTTGATATTTTTGGTTATGCTAACCCTCTACTACCCAGAAGGACACTAGTAATCTGGAGTTTGATCGAAAGTTAAATATAGTCTAATTAAGAATTTTCCTTTTGATCGAAAGTTAAGTATAGTCTAATTAAGAATTATTCCTCCCAAAAATCAAATATAGAGTTTTCCAAATAGTCATGTGTCTTAGGCCCCGTTTGGCCCGATTTAATTTTTACTTTTTATTTCAGCTTAAACGAAATAGAGAAGTATAAAATTATATTTGATACTATTTTTCCTTAAAAGTATTAGAGAAATAAAGTAAAAAATAAAAAAAAGTGAAGTCAAACACAATTTTTTTCTTCTTTATTTTTTTTAAGGAAAAGAAAAAAAGTAGAAAATAAGTCGGGCCAAACGGGGTCTTAATATATAAATCTCAGAGGTACTATTTAGCATTTTTCATAAAAAAATTGTCGAGACACCATATATAAATACTCCCTCTAGTCTTGTATATAAGAAAATTTTCAAAAAAACTCTTCCTTTAAGAAAGTAGTTAAAATACATTAACCGAGGAGAAAAAACACATTATACCTTCTTGGAAAATGTAAAATATTGCATTTATTGGTTGAAATTGGAATAATGTTATAAAACTTAATAATTGAAGTAGACTTTTGCTTATATTTAAGACTTTAAATTTTTTTGTTTTGTTTCTTATATATGAGATCGGAGGGAGTATCTTGTTGTCCTCTGTCGACATTCAAATAACATTTCTCAGTTAAACATAGCAGTAATGTTTAAAGAATATGCTTAAATTGGAAACTGACGTGGGATACAAAAGGCCTCAGAAGTCACCTGTCAGACTGTCACTAAAATAAAATCATAATCCAACCTTTCTAGAATCGAGTTTATCTCCATGCAGAGTCACTTTCCAACAATCAACTTGGAATGCAAATACAGAACGGGGAATTCTAGCATGGGAGAGGATGATAGGTCTCCCATAGTGGGAGACCAATTTTAACCTTTAGATTAGAAAGGTCTACACTAAACTATAATAAAGTGCCTGCACCATATTTTATTCTCTTTCACCAAAATTATTTTTTAATTTATATATTGTTATTAAATTAATTATATGTTATTATTAAATTAATTTTTATATGTCAAAATTTTATTTTAATGCAATATATATTTGGTGAACACATAATGGACATGCTACGTCAGTGTAAAATATATTTACACGAACTATAATACGAATTGACTATTCTTCCACATCATACCATAAAAGTGGGGTGTAGTAAGGTAATTTGGCGGAGTACATAGTTGGTATTAGATGACAGTGTAAAAATCATTTACATTGTTGGTGCATGTCTCATTTTCTCTTTAAAGTAACTGAGCACGTTGATTGTTTGTCATTATCCCTCTTTAATTTAAATAAAAATTCAAAAATAATTACAGTTTAAATTATGCTGAAGTTTCCAAACAATAGTGAAAACTCCTTAAAATCCATTAGCTATCACATTTGCACTGACCGTGTAAAATAGTTTTGCTCACTAGAAGGAGTAACATTTTTGTTGTTGGATTTAGTCCTATGAATCATCCATTCCTTAGCATCATCGGTCTGATGGCGGTGTTGATATATTGGCTAAGACATGCCTACCCAAGACAAATAAATATTTGATGTTATTTGAGTCCCCACATATGACATAACATAACATAACATCATTGGAACCAATTCAAATGAATGAATAGCTGTATAAAATATGCAAATGCGCGTCTCTCATATCAGCCAACCAAACAAACCAAACCATTGTAATGTAAGTACGTACTACTACTTTTTAGTCTAAAATGTTGGGCAGGAAAACACAAGAAGCGAGTAACACCCACCCACTTGCAAATATTTTATTTATTTAAGACAGCTGAGGCCAAATATAACTACAGCTGTATCCAAGAGAGTGCACTTTCCTCTGTTCCTTCCTTACACACATAATATGTATAAATAACACTCCTCACTTCTCTTCCAAAATCATCCCTTCAACATTTCATAGCCACTACCAAAACTGTTATCAAATATACTCACTATGGCATTTATTCATTCTTCAACAATCACTGTCTTGTATGTATTTGCATCTTTCATGGCAGCATATGCGGCAGGTAACTTCTACCAGAACTTTGATATTACTTGGGGCGATGGTCGTGCCAAGATACTCGACAATGGCCAACTTCTCACTCTTTCTCTTGATAAAGCCTCTGGTTCTGGATTCCAATCCAAGAAAGAATATCTCTTCGGCAACATTGATATGCAACTCAAACTTGTACCAGGAAACTCTGCAGGCACTGTCACTGCTTACTATGTAAGTACTGCTAACACTTAATTACAGTCTTAATATGCTAATGCTACAATAATATTGAAATTTCAAATTCATGATCATGTGTTAATTATTTTCCTTATGGTATGCAGTTGTCGTCAAAAGGATCAAATTGGGACGAGATTGATTTTGAATTTTTGGGAAATGTGAGTGGAGAACCATACATTCTTCACACCAATGTGTTTAGTCAAGGAAAAGGAAACAGAGAGCAACAATTCTATCTTTGGTTTGATCCAACCGCCGATTTCCACACCTATTCCATTCTCTGGAATCCTCAGCGCATTGTGTAAGCACTTTTTACAATTACGATACATATACAAACACCACACACAATACTCAGACATTAACTTATCAACACATGTTGTTGTTAGACACCAGCCTGTATCAGACACCAAACACATTTTAATCTTAACTTTGATTGTTTGATAAATTTAGAATTCCTTCAAAATGGTTCTATTTGACACAATGAATTTAATATTGATGAGCATGTGGTAATTTAAATGCAGTTTCTCAGTGGATGGAACACCCATAAGAGAATTCAAGAACATGGAATCAAAAGGAGTTGCATTTCCAAAGAATCAAGCAATGAGGATATACTCAAGTTTATGGAATGCTGATGATTGGGCAACAAGAGGTGGCATTGTGAAGGTAGATTGGACAAATGCTCCATTCACAGCATCATATAGGAATTTCAATGCAGATGCTTCTTCATCTAATGCATGGTACTCCCAACAATTGGATTCAACAAGTCAACAGAGATTGAGTTGGGTGCAAAAGAATTACATGATTTACAATTATTGCAATGACTCCAAAAGATTTCCACAGGGCCTTCCAACAGAGTGCACTGCATCTTAATTAACCTTTCTACATTCCTATTGAAAGTTGAAACTATATACTTGTAGATTTTTTCTTTTTCTTCTTTCATAGTCCTATTCAATTGGTCTTTACTTGTAATGTGCTTCATGTTAATTCATTTATTCTTTGATACAATACGATAAATAAATATTCAGATTTCTTTTCTTCCAAGCTTCATATAATTACTATACAATAAATAAAGATTCAGATTTGTTTAAAGGTGTGTATAAATATGTTAATTATGGCCAATTTATTTTCACATTATTAAGATCCTAGAAATATTGGTTGATTTCATCGCCTTCAAAGTCACTTCCCAAGTTTTCAGATACCCACGTGAGTTGTGACCATTGAAGCCACTAGATTTGATCTAGCGGTGAGGGATTTGGTGTAGCATACATAAATTTTGGGTTCGATCCTTAACTCTATTGTAAACTAAAAAAAAAACTATACATTGAGACATTTTAGTTTAATGACTAGCTGTCCTAATTTTATTTTTAGGTATTTTTAATTCTCGAAAGACTACTTGTTGGATATTTTATAGTTAAGAACTAAATCATACATTGCTTAAGTTATTTGAAAGGAGAAGTATATAGATTAAACAAGCTACTACCACTTGATACAAAAAATCACAATCATTTCCTACTATATATATGCCTACTCTTCAATCTTCATAACATATCCAAGTATCCAACATTACCACTTAATAATAATTTATATATTTCCTTTAATTGACAATATTCACCTCTTGACAATAGTAGTAAATTGATGATGGCTTCTACTACCACTTGTTGTAACAATTTACTAGTGCTTCTTATTCCACTACTTTGGATAAATGTAGCATTTGTTGCTGGTAATTTCAACCAAGATTTTCAGATTACATGGGGTGATGGTCGTGCCAAAATACTTAACAATGCCAATCTTCTCACTTTGTCACTTGACAAAGCCTCTGGCTCAGGTTTTCAATCCAAAAATGAATACTTATTTGGCAAGATTGATATGCAACTTAAGCTTGTTCCAGGAAACTCTGCTGGCACTGTCACTGCCTATTATGTAAGTATACGTGGAACATTCATACTTTATAAATATTTTCATATAAGATAAGATCATATATATTTTTACCAGCTTATAAATGCTTTTTTTACTGATGAGATTTTTTTATGGTCAATTAATTAATTCAGCTATCATCAAAAGGTGGAGCATGGGATGAAATTGACTTTGAGTTCTTGGGAAATTTGAGTGGTGATCCTTACATTCTTCACACCAATGTATTTAGCCAAGGAAAAGGCAACAGAGAGGAACAATTTCATCTATGGTTTGACCCAACTGCAAATTTCCACACATATTCAATTCTATGGAATCCACAAAGAATTGTGTAAGCACTAAGCACTCAATATTCATCCAATTTCTTCTACTAAAAATTTGTTATTTCTTTGACTTAAAGAGTTTAGTAAGAGTTACTAATTCATTGATGTGTTGAATTAAATTAATTTCAGATTTTCTGTGGATGGGACACCAATAAGAGAGTTTAAGAATTTGGAATCAATTGGAGTTCCATTTCCTAAGAATCAAGCTATGAGGATATACTCAAGTCTTTGGAATGCTGATGATTGGGCAACAAGGGGTGGACTCATAAAGACAGATTGGTCCAAAGCTCCATTCACTGCTTCTTACAGGAATTTCAATGCCAATAATGCTTGTATATGGAATAGTGGAAAATCTTCATGCAAATCATCATCAAAATCCTCTGCTTCATCTGCATCATGGCTATCACAAGAGCTTGACTCAACTGGTCAGCAGAGGATGAGGTGGGTTCAGAAGAATTATATGATTTACAATTACTGCTAAGATAAGAAGAGATTTCCACAAGGCCTTCCACTTGAATGCACTCACTGATCTTAGTTCTATGTACTATAGGACTATAGGACTATAGGACTCTTTGCCTCATTTGTCATTTTCCTATGTAGTATATCTTCATTCTTTTATTTTATGCTTATATTCAGTCCTTGTTTGTTTGTACTTCTATTTTATTTGTTTATTTAGCATGTAAAATATAACGTGTAGTCCTAGCTAGATCACCTTTGTAACTACAGATAATATAATATATAAAAGTTATTCCATTATTCTCATAAATTTGCATACCATTAGTTGATTTTTTATTTATCAATATAAGCTTATTAATATGCTTAAATTGGAAACTGACGTGGGATACAAAAGGCCTCAGATGTCACCTGTCAGGTTGTCACTAAAATAAAATCATAATCCAACCTTTCTAGAATCGAGTTTATCTCCATGCAGAGTCACTTTCCAACAATCAACTTGGAATGCAAATACAGAACGGGGAATTCTAGCATGGGAGAGGATGATAGGTCTCCCATAGTGGGAGACCAATTTTAACCTTTAGATTAGAAAGGTCTACACTAAACTATAATAAAGTGCCTGCACCATATTTTATTCTCTTTCACCAAAATTATTTTTTAATTTATATATTGTTATTAAATTAATTATATGTTATTATTAAATTAATTTTTATATGTCAAAATTTTATTTTAATGCAATATATATTTCATGTCAAAGTGTGTATGTACAAAAACAAAGGTGGATTTTTTTTATAAATCTAAACTCTCTTATTCTTATAGCTTATATAAGCTAATTGAAGTGTTTGATAAAATTAGCGGTTCAATCGATTGGTAAATGTGAAATCACTTAAAAGGGTATTGTTAATTAATAATAAATTTTATATCAAATCAAATTAATATTTAACCTACTTAAAATTAAAAAATAAATTTTATAATATACTGTATTTTTTATTATTTTTTTGGACAAAACAACAACAACTATTATAATAATAATAATAATAATAATAATAATAATAATAATATATTATAAAATAGTGTCCAACATAAATTATTTTGAGGGTGAGCAACTTCAAATTATTCACATATATAAATTGCTACAAAGTATACTGAGCAGTAGAGTAGAGTATATTATACAATAGTGGCAACGGAACTTATTACCGAGTAATCATAGTTTATTAAAAAAAATGGCATGGCTTATATTAATTATAACATAATATATGCAGTTTTTATTTAAAATCATAATAAATTATAAAGGATAAAGTGGTATTTTAAATAAAATAAGAGGGGTAATAATGGAAGAAAAAATATAAACTATAAATTCAAAAGCTAATTTTTGTTTTAGTTACATTCAAAAGCTAATTGAAATAACGTCTGAAAAAATTAATAATAAAATGAGATATTTAATTAATACAATGAAATTTTTTTAATTTGTGTTTCATCTCTCGACTTTCTTTATTTTTAATTTCGATTTTCAGTTTTTTTTCCATCTTTGGTATTGTAGATGTTGACCTTGATGGAAAATATATTACATTAAAATAAAATTTTAGCATATAAAAATTATTTTAATATTAAAATATAATTAATTTAATAACAATATATAAATAAAAAAATAATTTTGATTAAAGAGAATAAAATATGGTGTGGACACTTTATTATAGTCTAGTGTAGATCTTTCTAATCTAAAGGTTAAAATTGGTCTCCCACCATGAGAGACCTATCATCCTCTCCCATGCTAGAATTCCCCATACAGAACCCTTCTTGGGAACAACTGCAACCAAGTTAACAAATCAAAGTAGTATTTGGTGAACACAAGTTTGAAAAGGATATACGTAAAAGAGATACCACAACACATAAATCATCAAAATTTCAACTTTAGTAAGTCACGGAATTTATGATGCTGATGCTGAAGGCTCTTTATTCATAATATTTGTAGGAGTTACATCACAGATGAAGGGAAGGGGTATATGTGAAAGAAAGTCAAAATCTATTAAAGTTTCTTACACAAGAAAGTACACACTTGAAACAAAAAATTCAATAACTATCATAACATGCATCTTAAGCTAAGCAAAACATAAATTTTACTTAACATTCAATCTAGTGTGACACAAGTGGTAGATACTTATATTAAGTCTAAGATTCGTCCTTTGGCAGGTGAGTATGGAAAATATTTGTTAGAAGAGGTCATCAGGTCAATCTCATAAATGAATCTCAATTACTTCGGGGGATTAGTCTTGTAGTTGTGTGCGGGGATATCGTTTTCCGTAAGGTTCAAACTTAAAAGTTGTACTTTTCTTTGTTCACAAGTTCCATTTTAAAAGTAGAGTTTAATGGACATGTTACGTCAGTGTAAAATATATTTACACGAACGTCCAATAAAAATTGATTAGTCTTCCACATCATACCATAAAAGTGTGGTGTAGTAAAGTAATTTGGCGGAATACATAATTGGTATTAGATGACAGTGTAAAAATATTTTACATTGTCGGTACATATCCCATTTCTCTTTAAAGTAACTGAACATGTTGATTGTTTGTCATTATCCCTCTTTAATTTAAATAAAAAATCAAAAACAATTACAGTTTAAATTATGCTGAAGTTTCCAAACAATAGTGAAAACTCCTTAAAATCCATTAGCTATCACATTTGCACTGACCGTGTAAAATAGTTTTACACGATCATCCAATAAAAAATTATCATAATATGGTAAAATGGCAGAAAATATGATTGTTATTGATTGACAGTGTAAAATAAAATTACTTTACACATATTAGTGCATATTCTTTTTTCTCAAATAAAATTGAATATAAAACTTGTGTATAAATATGATCTCATGATTTGAATATAGGCAGAAACGTGTAAAATAATAAATAGACAGGTTAATTTCAATGTAATACCTAACAAGTAACATTTTCCTTGTTGGATTTAGTCCTATCATCCATTCCTTAGCATCATCGGTTTGATGGCGGTGTTGATATATTGGCTAAGACATGCCTACCAAAGACAAATAAATATTTGTTGAAGGGATTATTTGAGTCCCCACATATGACATAACATAACATCACTGGAACCAATTCAAATGAATAGCTATAAAATATGCAAGCAAATGCGCGTCTCCCATATCAGGCAACCAAACAAACCAAACCATTGCAAGTACTATGTAATACTTTTTAGTCTAATATGTTGGGCAGGAAAACAAGAAACGAGTGACACCCACTTGCAAATATTTTATTTAAGACAGCTTAGGCCAAATTAAACTACAGCTGTATATATCCTAGCGAGTGCACTTTCCTCTGTTCCTTCCTTAATTACACACATAATATGTATAAATAACACTCCTCACTTCTCTTCCAAAATCATCCCTTCAACATTTCATAGACACTACCAACTATTACCAACATACTATTCAAATCTAATCTACTCACTATGGCTTTTATTCATTCTTCAACAATCACTCTCCTGTATGTATTATTTGCATCTTTCATGGCAACATATGCAGCAGGTAACTTCTACCAGAACTTTGATATTACTTGGGGAGATGGTCGTGCCAAAATACTCGACAATGGCCAACTTCTCACTCTTTCCCTTGATAAAGCCTCTGGCTCTGGATTCCAATCCAAGAATGAATATCTCTTCGGCAACATTGATATGCAACTCAAACTTGTACCAGGAAACTCTGCTGGCACCGTCACTGCTTACTATGTAAGTACTGCTAACACTTAATTACAGTCTTAATATGCTAATGCTACAAATAATATTGAAATTTCAAACTCATGATCATGTGTTAATTATTTTCCCTATACAATGCAGTTGTCATCAAAGGGATCAAATTGGGACGAGATTGATTTTGAATTCTTGGGAAATGTGAGTGGAGAACCATACATTCTTCACACCAATGTGTTTAGTCAAGGAAAAGGCAACAGAGAACAACAATTCTATCTTTGGTTTGATCCAACTGCCGATTTCCACACCTATTCCATTCTCTGGAATCCTCAGCGCATTGTGTAAGCACTTTTTACAATTACAATACATAAACAAACACCAGACACGATAATCAGACATTAACTTATCAACACATGCTGTTAGACACCAACGTGTATCAGACACCAAACACATCTTTAATCTTAATTTAGAGTGTTTGATAAATTTAGAATTCCTTCAAAATGTTTCTATTTGACACAATGAATTGAATATTGATGAGCATGTGTTAATTTAAATGCAGTTTCTCAGTGGACGGAACACCCATAAGAGAATTCAAGAACATGGAATCAAAAGGAGTTGCATTTCCAAAGAATCAACCAATGAGGATATACTCAAGTTTATGGAATGCTGATGATTGGGCAACAAGAGGTGGCATTGTGAAGACAGATTGGACAAATGCTCCATTCACAGCATCATATAGGAATTTCAATGCAGATGCTTCTTCATCCAATGCATGGTACTCCCAACAGTTGGATTCAACAAGTCAACAAAGATTGAGTTGGGTGCAAAAGAATTACATGATTTACAATTATTGCAATGATGCCAAAAGATTTCCACAGGGCCTTCCAACAGAGTGCACTGCATCTTAATTAACCTTTCTATATTCCTATTGAAAGTTGAAACTATATACTTGTAGATTTTTTCTTTTTCTTCTTTCATAGTCCTATTCAATTGGTCTTTACTTGTAATGTGCTTCATGTTAATTCATTTATTCTTTGATACAATACAATAAATAAATATTCAGATTTCTTTTCTTCCAAGCTTCATATAATTACTATACAATAAATAAAGATTCAGATTTGTTTAAAGGTGTGTATAAATATGTTAATTATGGCCAATTTATTTTCACATTATTAAGATCCCAGAAATATTGGTTGATTTCATCGCCTTCAAAGTCACTTCCCAAGTTTTCAGATACCCACGTGAGTTGTAACCATTGAAGCCACTAGATTTGATCTAGCGGTGAGGGATTTGGCGTAGCATGCATAAATTTTGGGTTCGATCCATAACGATAACTCTATTGTAAACTAAAAAAAAACTATACATTGAGACATTTTAGTTTAATGACTAGCTGTCCTAATTTTATTTTTAGGTATTTTTAATTCTCGAAAGACTACTTGTTGGATATTTTATAGTTAAGAACTAAATCGTACATTGCTCAAGTTATTTGAAAGGAGAAGTATATAGTTTAACTCATTTTAATTATCACACTAATTAGAACATTGATTAAGATTAAACAAGCTATTTTTCTTTTTATCAATTTTAACCAAGTTATTTGAAAGGAATGAACATCCTCATCTATTATTAACATAACAAGAAATATCCAAAAGAAAAATCCTTATAATTAAACGGAGAGATAGAAGAAAAATAACTTAAATGTAATCGATGGAGCCAATAACAATTATGGTGGATTTCTTTATACTAAAAATCACATCTGTAATCTATCCAACAAGATGGTGACATGAGCCAATTATTCCATAGAAAAGTATTCCTTTCGTTTAAATATTTGGTCGTTTTAGAGTTTTGTACATGGATAAGAAATAATAAATATTATACGTCCATTAAAACCATGCGTCAAAAATCCTGATTGTAAAGAGTTTTAAAAAAAAAAATCTTTTAAAATCTTACAAAATCTCAATCCCACGAAGACTTTTTTGGTTAAAATTGTCTCTCAAAATCTCAATCCAATACACCCCCCTTAATTTACTTTATTAAGAAAGAAAACATTTCATTTAATGAATATTTTAGTTTTGCAAGGATACCAATAATAAAACATCAATAATTGTATCTTGTTTTCTTAAAACAACTCAAATTATGAGAAAAAAACAGAAAGGTAAAAGATTTGGAAGGGATCGGAAGTAGAAAGGTTTCTGCAACAAATGTCCATTATGATTACATTTGAATTTGAAAGCGAAAACGTGTAAAACTAAATGTTGACAGAGCCACTAGGTTTGGTTTAGTGGTGAGAGATTTGGGTAGTATGCTAGAAGTCGTAGGTTCGATCATATTTAAAAGTGTGAAAATTGTTGTTATCAAAACAAAATATCTAGTCTATCAAAAAAAATCTAATAATCTCTTGGTTATACTTTAACTACAAATGTTCTATTTTTATATAGTGAAAGGATTACCTCGAAATTTGTTTTCTTCAGTAACTATTACAAAAGCTTCGGCAGTTTCACGAATCATGATGCCACCAATTCCGGTAAAATAGGTTAGTTTATCCTCCACAACTGCAAAACAAACATAGATGTGGACATGGTGCAGTCAGTGATAACAAGCAGGCAATTATTTAGAGGTAGATGATATAAATTTAGGTCATGCTAGGCACTACTAGTTAAGTAAACAAAAAAAAAAAGGTAACTTTACCAATGAAAATATCATTTTTCATATTTTAAAAATATTGACTACACAATTTCTAAGATAACTTTTCTGTATTTGGTTTCCTATAAAATTTAATCTTTGTTTTGAAGGTATCTCCAAAGGCCAATTCTTTTTATAAATCGAAAAGACAATGCATGGTAAGCCATCTACACTCTGTTCTTAAGCATTAAATATGAAATGATTAACATCCAATTAACGGCAAAAGCAAAAACTAAAAATAGAGTGTGCTCAAACCTAAAATAATAGCACCGTGTAGATCTGCATCAAGGAGACATTGAGCCAATTGATTTTTCCTGGAACATTAAACAGGGTTGTTTAGTCATAAAAACCATCAGAGAAGAAAAGTGCGAGAAAACTTGAAGATAGGTAACGGTGAAATTCATCAATAGCAAAGATACAAAAACAGTACCTGACAGATTTAAGCAATAGTGTTATATAGTCTTTCCACATTACATGCATTGGCTTGAAAATATCAAATCTGCAATAAAAATGAACATTTATTTATAAGAGAATAAAAAGAATACCATTAAAGAAAAAGCTAAGCAATTGGAATAAAGCAAAGTGTATCATACTTTATTTGTTCCCAACATGAATCTAAGAATTCCCCAATAAAAGACGAAATAAAAAATTCCTCATAACAACATACACTACTACAAACTACAGGGCTATAGAAGTAAGGATAAGGAATTAAGGATCAAGAGATTCCCGTGAAGAGAAGTTTAGAGACCTTAAACTTACTGATGGAACTCTTGAGGAAGATCCAATGACCCATGTTTTTTATGTTGTTTTATGGACATGTGCTTCTTAAAACGTTTTGAATGAATTCGCAAAGCCCTAGTTTGAGAAGATGAAGAAAGTGCACGTCCTTGTACATAATTATCAAGAAGAATCCAGTTGTCGATTTTCATGTTTCTAGATCCTTTCATGTACTTTACGGCTGCATCTCCCTTCTGAAGAATTTCATGCAATACTCCAGGAATTGAACCTCCTCTTTCAACAGAAAGCTGCAGAGTACACGTCATAAATCAATTTTAAAACAAACAGAGAAAATATAATCTTTGAAATCAAATGATAAAGAATGGAGTTCAGACTTCACATAAGATTAACCATTGACTTAATGGAATTATGGTATAAAAGAGAAGTTGATCGTGAAATGCTTGAATTAAAATACCTCCCCATTAGTTGTGAGCAGATTTTCATCTACAGTCAGAGAAAGTTGGGAATATTCTGGACCATCTTCATTATCTGATATCAATAGTTACTTCATTATCCCACATAAATTGAAATTATAAATTAAATAATTCACACAAAACCTTCAAAAATCAAGATGAAGAAACTAAAGGAAAAAAGAACCATAGTGTTACTCACATAGACCGTACAGTACCTTGCGAGATGGCACGACTAAAAAGACCGAAATTCCCTAAAAAAAACAGAAAAATAAAAAAAAGTATCAGCTTAATGTAGAATTCTAAATCTAAGAATAAATAATAAACTCTTATATTCTATCTATAAAATGCATTAGAGTTTATCTTATGACAAACATTTGCATGACTAAACTCTATTTTCGTAAGTGCTTATTGTGATTAGCTGTTTTCAGCTTATTCTCTCTTCAATTGTCGAAACAACTTATACATAATAAGCTATTCTATTGTACCATAAGTGTTATATTGATAAGTGTGAATTGTAGTTTCCAAAGCCTCCAATGTGCGTTTCCTTGAATCTTCAGCCATGAACACACTTACCTTCATACAATATGAAAAGGACACACTTAGAACACTTACCAATACTATTCAAATTGCCAAAATTAATCAAAAACTGGTTAAGCTTATACTTAATTCTGTCTCAAAATGAGAACAACTAGATATTAACTCAAAATTGAGGCAAAGTATAAGGTTAATTTTTGAATTTGGAAGGGAAGGACATTAGGGTTTTGAATCAGAAGTTTGGGGCTTTTGATTTTATAAGCTGAAAGTGGCAAAAGAAGAAGATATACCTTTGAGTAAGAACAGAGAGGACAATGGTGATGAGAAGGGACGGTGACAGCGGCGCGAAGCTCCGGCGAGATGCCTTGCTCACGGCGGGAGCGGGAAAAAAAACTCGAGTTATATTTAGTGGCGGTAAAAAAGAAACGTAGTGACAAAAGGTAAAAATTAGGGTTTTTTTTCTGACACAGGTAAAAATTATTCTTCGCTCTATATTTAAAGTGGTTATATTTTTCTTATAAAAAGAGGTCATTATAATTCTTTCATGTATTTTTTTAAAGATAAAAAAGGAAATGAAAATGGCCATAGAAAATTCACACTGATGAAAAAAAAGCATAAACTCTATTTATAGCGACCGATTTAACAATTTTAATATTTTTATTAGTTGAAATAGAATTTACAAAAATGTAGTATTATTTTTTCAATTTAAACATGCATTTCAATTACAGTATTAAATAAGGATAAATTTAAAGAGGAGCATAATAAAAAAACTTGTCAACTAGCATGAAAAATGACAACATTTGCTAAAGAATGACCTATTTTTCTTCAATTTTGATATCACCAATACAACCAATAACTTTTACTACTTTTGATATAACTATTTTTCTTCAAAAATTTTAGCAAAATATAACTATTTTTCTTTTACCTAAAATATCATTAATCATTTATTATTTCATTTCATCTATTTTTCTCTCTTCAATAAATATTTAAAATCATTATTGACAAAATAATAATAAATGTTGCATTGAAATTAAAAGTGACAAATAAACATAAAAAAATTCTAGAAAAACAACAAATAACAAAAAATAAAGAAAATACAAAACAACCTTAAAATCATCATCTTACTTCGTACTATTTTTTTTTTGTCACTTTCATTTTAACAAACTTTTTCATTCACGTTTCTTTCATAATCTAAACAAAGTATAAGTGAAGTTCATTAGACGTGGCTATCAACTTGTACTCCATCCAACTAGTGTCGACTAATAAATTGTTCGTAGTGGTTAAATTAAATTTATATATATTTAATAAGTAAAAATTAAAAAAGCAACATGTGACATAAATCCTCAAATCAAATCCACCAACTCCCTACGTACAAAGAAAAGTAATCAAACACTAGTTCTGTGATTCTGTCGTCCATGTTAAATGTGGGGAGGGGAGTGATGGTGCTGGATTGGATTGGAGAGAGAGGGAGTTAATATAAATAGCTTAGCTGGAAATGTTTGATGCTTGGTTGGCATTCATTCATTCTCACTCAATGGATGGAGATGGAGTTTGATCAGTGAGCTTTTACTACTTAACCATACATGACAACAACAAACTCTGTTACACTACAATGTTAATTAATGAATCCAAAGGACAATGATAGCATCAAAGACTTTAGAGTCATGTGCCCTTTAAGAATACAAAAGTAGAAATATTATTTGAAATTTTGTATAATTAATTTGTGATCAAGTTGAAAAAGTGAATTAGATACATGAATTATGATAAAATATTTTCTTTTTTGAATCATTAACATGTGTCCAATAGGATGAAATGAGTAGCTCAACCGGTTACACTATTTGAGCTGAGAGTTAAAGAGATTGAGGTTTAGGGTTCAAGTAGGAGAAAAAAACTATGTTGAGACAATAGCAACAGGCCAATTGGACACTTTTTAATTGATATTGAACACAGGGTTAATGTGGGGCTAAGGGTGTTTTTAGGGGTAGGGTAATTGTATGTCTTGTGTCGTCATGTTCCTTATTCCATTCCATGTTGCTTAATGCTGCTTTTTTTTTTGGTGTGTGTGTGTGTGTTGCATCAGCCTCCTTGCTTGGTTCTGGCCTCTGCAGAGTTTTACTTGTGTTTGTTCGAAAAAGTCAATATGCATCTTAATATGCTGTATGAAAATTCCTTATCTGCATCTTGATATCCTGCATGCATAGACTTTCATCATTTTCTGAAAATTTCTTGTTCAGATTCTCAGTTGATGGCACTCCCCCATTAGAGAGTTCAATAATCAGAAACTATTGGTGTCCCCTTCCCTTCCCAAAGAACCGCTCAATGAGAATGGACTGGCTAGTCAAGATAGATTGTTTAAAAGCTCCATTCAAGCTTCCTAAAGAAATTTTAGTGCCGAGGCTTGCATCTGGTCATCTGGATCATCATCTTGCGATTCAAGCTCTGCATCAAAGGCTTCAGCCAGAGGTTCCTAGCTTTCACAGGAGCTGGATGCTACGGGCCAAGGAAGATTGAAACGGGAGCACAAGAATGAATGGTGTATGAAACATAATACATGCTCAGTGAATATTTTAAGAATATTTCACAATCAGAGTTGACTAAGCATTACCAGCAACATTGTTCAAATATATTGTTAACCAGAAACTGCTCAGGAGGCCGATGCACGCACTGGTGAAATCCACAATGATAATGAGATAACATAACTAGAAAATTAAGGAACTCACAATTAATATACATTTAGTCAATTGAGATGACAAACATGAGTTATATCTCAAATCTGACAGGTGTTCGGCAAACATATCATCCCTAAACCAGAACAAATGGAACGGTGATGGATAAGAGTATCAACAAGAACGTCAAAATCAGATGACAATCATGGTTTTTCCTAAGCTTGAACAAACTGTACAGAAAATTTAACAAATATGCTTTAAAATCAGATACACAGGCATGAATCAAGAATGCCGATACCATGGACCGCACAATTTAGTTGGCACTGAAGAAGACAACTAAATTTGCAGAACATCAGAAAAATTTTAGGGCTATCTATTAAGCCTACTATCATTTTTCCAAACAACCTATTCCTCTATCTCCTCTATCTGAGCCCGCTTCTCAGCTGCTATCTTCCTGATAAAGAAGCCCCACCTCATTGCTGCCTTGATCTTCAACCATCCCACAACAGCTCTGCCAGGACGAGAGCGATCCTCGTCAAAGTTCGGCATAGGAGATGGCATGAATGGTGGGAATGAATAACCATCCTCAGGATTCATGGAAGAATGACCTCCCATGCTGAAAAGGCGAAGCAAGTGCTGCATGTCTTCATTCTCTAGTATTTCATTACTTCTAACACGGATTTCATCCTCTGAAAAGAAGTCATCAACACCCTTGTCTCTGTTGTGTGACCAATCATCAAAAAGATTTGGGGGAGATGGTTGAATGGAAGAGCTACCAGCATGGAAACCTGATGTCGATGATTGAGGAGGACCAAGAGCCAACCCGACTGTGCTATGATCATTTCTAGAGCTTTGAGATTGGTGAGCATTGCTTATTAATTGGTCATTAGACACATATAATGAGCCTTCGTACTGACTCCGAGAGCCGGAATTTCCGATCAATGCCTGGCTTGGATACCTCATCACCATATTATTGTTATAACCTGAAAGGAGAATGTATTTGCACACATTTGTATAGTAAGACCACCATACACAATCAGCAAATTTGCACGAAACTATGCAAGTATATGCAAGAATTTCTCTAGGAGGGTGGATTTATTTTAAAATATTTTTTGTTTTTGGAAATTTGTTCATAAAAAATAATAAAGAAAACAACTAAATCATTTCATTATAATCAGAAAGCTGTATTAAGAAATCAAATTTGCGACACAGGTAACTGACAATGTAACACCTCTGCCCAAAAGAAAAAGGATAAGGGAAGGGAGGAACAAAAAAAGAGAGAGAACCCATCAAATTGGGATTCAAGGAAACAGAAAGCTTACCTCCAATTGGTATCCCCGAATTAATCTGCTGGTCAGAAGTAACAGACATGGGGAGGGATGGCATTTGCAGCTGATGATCTAAACCACCAACATAATCAATTGAATCGACATGAAGTTCATTTTCAGTTTCAACAGAGTTGTTATTTTGCTCAGCATCCACAAGTGATTTGCCATCGTACTCTATAACCTGCTCCCAATTGTCGTATGCCTTCTTCACCAATGAATCTACGTAAACCTGGACTTGTAAAAAAATTAAAGGTGTCACAAGCTTACCCTATTCCTAATTAAGAGCTTCAAAGGAAACTGCAAACTTTGAAACTTGGTAAGCCTTGAATGTCACACTAATGGTCATTATCTGGGAGTTCCAAGCAACATAGCATGCACTTTTTGGTTGTGCTCAATATTGGTGCTTGCACAAGGGTGAGGAGAAAAAAACATACAGCTAACATTTCCATACCAATTAATTGGAGCATGCCAGTAACATAAATACATGCTCGACTTTTAGAGAAAGACAGCACCAATCAGATTCATCACACAAAGTAACTAAAATATCTAGTCTTATCAATGGAAAAATGCAGGATGCAGACTAACCTTCTGATTATCGCTGAGAGAATCAGCAGAAAAGAATTGCTCTCCTGTTATAAGACCACGCAGCTCATAGACGTGGTTAAAAATAACACCAACATTTCTTGTATCCTCGGGATAATAAACATAAAGCTTTCCACTTAGAACACATGTCTTTGCATGGTCTAAGAGAGCTTCCCACATCTTGTTTGACATACCACTTCCAAGGATCTGCATTTAAATGATATAAGAAAATGCATGGAAGGCCCTAAATTTAAGATAAAGACGAAAAACCTAAACTTACATTCCGCAATTTCTGTTGATCCTGCACCACAAGTCGAAGGAAGTCTTCAACTGTGTATATTCCTGCAATAGTCAACTTTTTGTGAAATGACCCATCCTTGCCTATTTTCTCTAATCTCCATACCTCATCAGTCAATGCAGGAGGATAATGCTTCTTATATACTGTAAAAACGACAAAATATATAATTTAGAAAAATAGTGTTGCAGTTTACAAGCAGGGAGAGCATTAAAGCTCGATAAAACTAAAAATATAACCCTACGTTCTCCTCTATGATCTTTCACAGTGAAAGCCACTGTCTTGGCTTCGCGGATGCGTATAGACTCGCCAAAACCTGATGCAACCTTCATGCCAAGCCTAAATTTACGGCTCCTTATCCAACTTGAATTGTCTGTAAATGTCAGTTCCCCCAATGTTCCAACTCCTTCCTTGAGTGTCACTTGCAGATCCCCAAACAGCAAAGGTCTCTTTCCTTCACGTTCTTTCACCACATGGCTTTCAAATTCTTCTTGGGTCCAATCTTCATCATCTTCATTGTTAAAATCGCCTTCGAGGACAACAATATCAAGTTTTATACAGGATTCAGGTCCAGATGTTACAACATTTCCACTATTGGCATCAACCAGAACAACATGAATTGGAGCCCCCTGCTCGCCTTCCACTTTTCCTCCTGTGAATAGAGGAAGAGCCAGTTGGGACCTAAATTGAAGCCGCAAATTTCTGCCATCCGGACCTTCAATCATTTTAGGGGGAGACCTAGAATTTTAACATGTTAGAAGAAAATACCAGACTCACCAATGTAATAAATTTAAATTAAATATGACAGATCAATTGGTGGCAACAATTAATGCGGTGATAGTTAGATTTTGTATGTGGGGATATTGACTTCACATCTTAACTTCTACTTTCTTAATATAAATAGCCAATGACTAACTGTACACTTTGAGATAGGCAGGTAGCCCCAAATTGGAGAATGGATACTGTTCTGATTTTATGGTTTTTGTTTTTTATCGTCTAGAAGTTACATTCTAAATATTCCGTTGGATTTTTTCTTCCAATATAAAGTCAATCCTTATATGCATGTAAATTGTTTGCAAATTAATGCCTATAATCAAAAGGATAGCAGTATTAGAGAAATGAATACAATTCATCTCCAACTAGTTGAGTCAACCAACTATCTGTTTTTTTAAGGTCGACCAACTATCTGTTAGTTACTATTTAATTGCATTTATGCAACAGAAACATCATAAAACAGTTTCTGTAAAAATATAATTTCCTTGTTTAGTTTTATTGTACAGTTTTTGAGTAAATGAAAATAGCAGGGTCTTGTGGGAGTGTACTAAGAGACAGAGAATGTGGTGTGTTTGATAAGAGCTCAATACTAGAACTTGTTTGTAGGAATAGATTCTCTGCCACATCATCCTTTGAGATAGAAATGCTTTCACATTTCCTTGTTGGTTGGCCTCTTTTTACGGGATATCTAACTCTCTAACTTCATATTATCTTCTCCTTTCCACTCAATCCTAACCACACAAAATGAATTGTTTGGATCCCACATTAACCATAAATATGGTCCAGGTAGTCCTTCTGAGGCTTGGGCAATCCTCCTCTCTTGAGCTAGCTTTAAGGGTTAAGTTACACCGTGAATCTAAATCTAATAGAGGATAAAAAAATGCTTCAAAACTCAAAGATATAAGGTCAGTTCGTAGTCAACACAGTTGCAATAGAAAAATCCAATTGCAACCTTGCTTGGTCTATGTAAAAATACAATAAAAATATATGGAGATAACACAATTATAATTCAAAGGAAATCATGAAAACTACAAATATTTTGAAACTGGTTTCCAACTTGTAGGTAATAAATTTCTCAGACCTTCCACCAACTCTTGCAGGACCTAACTTTGCCAAAGCACGCTCTACTTCTTCACTCACCTGTTTAAATCAGTATTATTAAGTATTTGAGCATCAACTGCAGAAACTAACAAGTTTAACAAAACAAATCATGTTACAGACACACTCTTATTTCTTCTATGATGCATATCAAATGCATGTTTCCAGTTTCCACACAAATATAAATGATGTCACGCCAAGATTGGAAAAAAGAAGAGTTTAGTGGAGCATTATAAGCAGCATGTATGTGCAGTATATTGTCATGCCTTGAACAATAGGTTTAATTTGACAAGCAAGATTACTATAATTATAAAAATAAGGAGGTACACACTCAACTAAAAAAAATGCAACACTGTCAAATTGCACAAAGGACAACTATATGACATGGTCTTTTAGAATGAATATAATGTGAAAAAAATGGCTTTTAGTTGGACTAAAAAGAAAAATAACATCATAGAATGTACGTTTCCAGTCCCCTGCCCCCAAACCAAAAAATAACCGAGTTAAAAAAAAAAAAAGCAGAATTCTGGGCAATGGCTGTCTTACAACTCTACGAAGAATAGGTTCTAAAGATGAGCAAAGCTTCTGCAAACTGTCCACCTTGAGAGCTTCAACAATTACACTGCAAAACACGTGCATCAGTCAGAGTAAACTAAAGCTAGCCAGTTGAATAATTCCTTAGTTGACCATATGCTATGTCATTCAAATAGCTATTACAATCTTTAGATAAATTTGGAAATATCACAGAGAATCTATTTGATTGCATTATACAATGGTAATCAAAATGGAATCAGAAGCATTAAGAAGAATATTTCACATGTGCTTCAAAAGAAACAACAAAGACGGGTATCTCCAATACCGATAACAAATATTAACAATGACAATTGACAACAAAAAGTTCAACTATAGCCATGGTAATCCAACTCATTAGTAGAACAAAACATCTCCGAAATCACAAAACATCTTTGAAAGTACGCAGATTGATTAATTTCAATAAGAATTACATTCCTTTCACCTACTTCCAACTGGGAATCAGTAGAAACAGCACTTTCCAGATTTAAATTAAAAATGGCACCAGCATATTCTTAGAATTACTAACTAGTGTAAATTGTAAAACAGTGAGAAAATTGAAACTAAAATACCAACCAAAAAAAATTAAAAATTAACAATAACTAGAACTAAAAATTAAAAAAGTTAATTAAACAAAGCAAATTCATAAAATCATAGAAATTGAATAAAAAGCTAGAATTAATCACCTAGCAAGAGCAGGCCTCTTTCGTTCAGGCTGGTCATCTTCACCACCTTCCAGGGTTCTTTTCCCCATATTAATTCCGTCGGTAGTTGGTCTCTGCATATACACTCTCTAACAGTAAAACCCTAGAAAACCAAAATTACACAAATCATATTCCAACAAAACCATAAATTAAAATAAGTCACTATTACCACCTACTCAATAAACAATTAATTAATATTAATTAATAAACAAACAAACGAACCCTAGCAGCACAGTAATTAAAAACAAAAAAACTCATAACAGATCTAGAACAACAACATAAGAACAAAAATTAAACTCGAATTAGATAAAAACCTTGAAATTAGAGTCACGAAAATTTCAATAAGCAAATTGTAGCAAGAAATTGGAGATAAAAACAAAACTGAATAGTGAGAGAAACGAAGTGAAACGAGAGAATTTAGTGGTGGAAGTGAAAATTGAAGAAGAAAGAAGAAAAAAGAGTAAAGGTAAAACAGAAAGCGGGAAAGCGACTGAGATGTTAACGGTGTTAGTACCTGAGAGAGAAAACTTAGGAAGAAAGAAGTGTTTGTTTGGTGAGAGAAAGAAAGAAGAGCGAGAAAAGCGATTATGTATATAATTGATTTTGGTTGCAGCTTTTGAGTTGGAATTGTATTATTTGTGGTCTACTATGGCGACTTAAAAGATTAAAATGAGGAATTAATCAAATGTGTTAAGGAACACTGGTCTTTTTAGTTGTGTTGACCAATGAAATTTGTACTACATAATTAAAAGTTTTGTTGCATTAGGAACAACAAGAACCGTGTTTGGAATTGAATGGACAATCTTGGCCGTACGTTTCCTCGACTAAACTGGATAAGTATTTGACACTTGACACCTCACTGTGTATTTACACCTTTGTACATTGATGACGCACTTGGCTATCAAGACAGCTGACATCACCTCTTTCATTTTCTTTTGCCTTCTTTTTATTTATTTTTTAAAAAAATGGTAATTTTCACCTGTTCATTTGGTTGGAAGGGAAAAAGTAGGCATGGCAATAATACCCATACCCGCGGGTACCCGCCCAAACCATATCCGCTTTGACTGGGAAAACTCGAGTTGACTGGGTTTGGGTACGGGTTTGGGTACGGGTTTGGGTTTTCCCCGATTTCAAAAGATGGGGTTGGGGCGGGTAATGGGGACATTGATACCCACCCCGAACCCGCCCCGCTTATATTAAAATTAGATTTTACCTCTTTTAAATTTGAAATCCTTAAACAATCTCTTAAATTACATTCATATGTTTATTTTTTATCCTTAATTTAAGTATTAAACAAACTATTTTCTCTATTTCTTTTCTATATTTAAAAAAATATCGTTGAAACAAAAGAATTTTTGGGCCTTTAACTTCTTTTTTTTAATAAAAAAAATATTAAAATGCAATCCAAATTTATGTTGGAAGTGGTATAATGGGGATACCCGAACCCCGTCGGGATACCCGATCCCCGTTGGGTTTGGGTTTGGGGTTATACTTTTTATCCCCGCTTGGAATTGGGATGGGTTTGGGGAAAACCCGAACTATATGGGTTTGGGTTTGGGTTTGGGGAAGGCAAAATCCGTCCCCGCCCCGCCCCATTGCCATGCCTAGGAAAAAGTGGAAATGAAAGGAAATATAAATGAATTTGAATTAAGATAAATAAAATTAATTGACTAAATAAAATAAAATAAAATAAACTAACAAGTAAATAAACATATGTGATATCTATAACTCATAACTCATAATTGATATTCAGATTTTAATATATTATTTATTCACGTTAAAAATTGAAATTTTAACGATTAAATAATTTACTAAAAAACAAAAATCGCTCTAAAAATGAAACATAGAAATTGTTTATAAGAAAATAACAAAAAAAAATGATTTGAACACATAAATTAAGAGATGATTAACTTAAACAAGTATGGGTTATTTCACCTTATTTATACAGTAATGTTTAATTTATAAATTTTTCAAACTTTCTATAATATTATTACTAATAAGTAGTCATAAAATCATTGACGAATACTTTAATCTCAAATTTTATTTGTTTTTAATTTTCATCAAAGAAAATTATTTTATTCAATCTTTATAAATATAGTTCATTTAATAGGAATGTGTAACTATGCATGGGTTAAAATTTAAATCTGAATTTTTTCACTTATTTATTTTAAAAGGTAAAATTTTAATCATTAGACTGTTAAAAAATATTGCATAAAAGCACACAACTTTTGTCAACTATGAAAATTTAAACAAAATGTATCAAGAATGATTAATCAAATACATACAACTAGGGTGTAATTGAACCGATTTAGATTGATTTTTTGGTGAATCCGATATTCGAATCAATTAGTTCAATTTTTAGTTTTTCCAAAAATAAATTCGAATCGAACCAATTGGTTCGGTTTGGTTCGGATAGTTTGATCAATTTTTTCGATGTATTTCATACTATTATTTTTTTCGATAACACTTATTCCCCTAATTAGATATGCGAGTGCAACATTATTAGCACTTGCATTATAAATAGTTACACAACAAACTTTTTAATCCCACATTCTTTCAAGCATGCCTCCAAATTCTTAACAATTGTTTTCCCTTTGTGATGTGAAATCAAATTTAAACTCAATATTTTTTTTTATTCAACACAGGTTACAACAATGTAAGTTATATTTTGTACCGATGTCCAACAGTCGGTGGTAAGAAAAACCATTTGTTTATTTGCAGACAATATGCTCTTTAGCTTCTCTTACTTATCATTATTTTTATGTGATAAAATACTTCAATCACTACTCAAACACAATGTTGTTTGCGGCTGTGAGGTGAAAAAGTTTGTCTGAGAGCGTGTTTTTAAATTAGGGTTTGCTGCTTGATTTTTTTTTTAGAAGTCGTTAAAAATTGGCCAATTTTAGTTTTTTAATGTGTGTTGAACTATAAAAAAAATAACTTAGCAATATGTATCTATTGGTTCGGTTTAGTTTCCATCGGTTCTTGAAAACTAAATCTGAGAACCGAACCAAACCATATTGATTTTCAATTAGTTCGGTTCAGTTTTTTATCCGAACCATAATTTTTTTTTTTATTTAGATTGGTTTGGATCGTCGGTTGAATTAAATTATTTTACCCGCTTATACCCCTACAATGCAAGGTTGATCCAAAAAATATACATACACAAGGTCACTCACTCACCCGAGTCACCCCTTTCAAGTTCAATGTTTGACAAAATGTGTGTGTTTTTCTTTTTTTAAATAAAAAACAGTGCAAAATTATCGTATGCCAAATCAAGACATCCCAACTAAATTGCAATTATTAACCGCCACTTATCATTAAACTTATGAAGCACTCTAGAAATATTATATTTCATTGATATAAAAAAAAATTACTGTATTATATTTCATTTGAAGCACTATAGAAATATTATCAAAACAAATTGATTAGGTTAGGTATACCCTGTTACAATGTTGCTCTCGTCTTTCATGAATAACATGTAAGAGATCTAAAGTTTTTCTTTTCTACACTCACAGACAAGAAATTGTCATATCCCATAAACTATTTTTGTTCCAAAATGCATCCTTCTAGTCAATAGAGGTGTTAATGTTTATAATCTCCAAACAAAAAGACTGGATTATGTGCATCATCATGTTGCTTCATTGGAGGTTAACTTGCCACGGAGGTTGAAGGTAACTGTGTGGGGACTCTGCTACAACACTCTAGTGGTGGCTCCGATGAGGGCGTTTTGGCATCTAATCTGTTACAAATAGAATGTTGTCTCGCCGTGAATGTATGACAAAGGTGGGTGAAAGAATCCCCACTCTTAACAAAGCAGGAACTTTAAATATGCCTTCAAAGTACTGTTCATCAAGCTAAGCAATGTTATGTGGCCTTCTCTTCATTGAGGAAATCTCCCAAACTCACCACAATTAAAGTTGAGTTTAAAATTGATGATAAAGTTTTTTATAGGGGGTGTCCCACTTTAAACTCTATGTGAAGCTATGCTACTTCACCCCAAAATGAATAACAAAATATGGATTATCAAACGGCAGACAACACTTGGGATAAAAAATTTCATAGCCACATTTTAAAGATAAGACCAAGATAACAGCCACACATTTTATACTTGTGGTTTTTCTAAAAACAAATTAAAAAAAATCCAAATTT
The DNA here is from genome assembly GCA_030408175.1 of Trifolium repens. NCBI lineage: Eukaryota > Viridiplantae > Streptophyta > Magnoliopsida > Fabales > Fabaceae > Trifolium > Trifolium repens. Next base: position 55,216,821 of record CP125851.1, read on the forward strand.
ATAATATAATAACACACACAGAAACATTGAGAAGAAGAGAAAAAATTGCAACTTTGGGGTTCTAAAAATTTTGAAAGCTTCAAACTCAGAAGTTGCAAAATTTTGAGAAGATATAGTGATGGAATGGCCACAACCCACAACTCCGGCACGGCGGAGATTTGTCTGTGGTCAACAGTGAATTTCATTTATTCCAAATTTTTCAGAGCAGGTTTTGTTGAGAAAGACATTTTGTTCTTCGACTTTCGTGAAAGGAAACTCACGGTGGCCGGAAAGTAGAGTAAATGGCGGTGAGAAAAAAAAATGAACTTAACAGATCTGAAAAATAACGAGATGGGTTTTGTAGAGAAGAAAGAGATGAGTTCGAAAATAGTGGTGGTGTGACCAAAGAAGGCCGGACGGAGGCGTGACAGTGGTCAGAGGTCGTTAGTGGGGGTTTGTGGAGAGACACGGAAAAGAGGGAAAAAAATTGTGTAGGTGGTGGTGATGGTTTGTTGAGAAAGGAGAGAATCAAGAGATAAGGTAGGTAGAAAGAACAAAGAAATAGAAATGATGGTTGGGAGAAGTTTTTTTGAGTGGAGATGGTGGTGGTGAAGTTTTTGAGATTTGAGAAAAGTGGGGAATGTAGAACCGTGATAGAGAGGTTGGGGAAGTCTCTAAAAGGTTGGATTAGTTTTTCTTTTATTAATTAATTAAATTCAATCTGTAATTGTAGGTTTTTTTTAGTTTCTTTATTAAATGAAATAAATACAATTAAGTTTTTTTTTAATTTAATTTATATACATTGTTAGTGTAAAATTATTTTACACAAACGTCCAATAATATATCAACACATCATGTATGGTCTTTAAAAACACATAATGTGTCACATTCATTAAATGGCGTGGAAACACATCATTGGATGCATGTATAAAAAAAATTTATACTGTCAGTGCATACCAATTAAACTCTTTTTTTTAAGTAATAATTTATTAAAACTAAAGTTAGATATATGAATAATAATATATATTTTTTCTACTCACACCCTAAAATACTCATATGTAATGTGTATATAAACTCAACTTATATTTATATAGGTTTATATAAAATTAGTTTACATATGAAATATGTAAAATTAGATATATGAAATATGAATACACCTAACATTGACCAAAATACTCATATGTAATGTGTATATAAACTCAACTTATATTTATATAGGTTTATATAAAATTAGTTTACATAACTTAGGTAAATTAAGTTTAGAGAAATGATATTTTGACACATTTTCCTTACACAATATATATATAGCCAAAGAAAAAAAATGAAGAAGAAAAATATTACAAAATTGTTTCTGTGTATATATTTTGTAAGAAAAATGTGTCCAAATATCATTTCTTTTGAGTTTATTTAGGTAAACTGAAAATTAATGTAAGCTTCTTAAATCACCAAATGTAAGTGTGAACTAAGTTTACATACGATTATGTGAATCGAGTTTATTTAATATATGTAAACTCAATTTACATAGCTTATATAGACTGAGTTTAGTCGTGTAGCTGTGTTTTTGGTGTGTGATTAGACAATTAACCCTTACCCTTAATAAAGCGGAAACTTTCAATTTTTCTTCAAAGTATTTCTGGGTAATGTCATGTGTTTTTTTTTTTTGGGTTATAAATTCTTATGTGTGTTATTTTTTTTAAAATATGTCATCTGATATTCACTGTGCAGTGTGTTTTGTAACGTGATAAAGAAAATATGAATAACTATTTTTTATAAATGTTTTGTACTTTTTGGTCTTTAAATGAGACATATTCAAACTTTGTTTAACACACCACTTCTTTTTTTTCATCAGTAGTTAAATCTGGTTCAAGGGTTAATTTATTACACCAAATTTAGTTTATAAGATTTATATTGATATTTTATTTCATATCTTCTTCATTCCCATTACACTTCTTATTTTTCTCTTATCAAATAAAAAATTATTGATTGCTATTTTTTACTTATTTTTTTAGATGACATCAACATAACTAACAAAAAAAATTGTTATTAATGAAACCGTGCATTGCACGGGTAATGTCACTAGTTGATGATCAAAAGGATTAGTGTGGTAAAATTGACCATAAAAAGGAATAGGTGGTGTGGTGAAAAAATGAAAGAACAATAAAAAATTAGAGAATAACCCTAAAGGTTTATAATACTACTAAAAAATTAGAGAGGAGAGAGAAGACCAACAAAAAAAGTATGAGTAACTACAAAAGATCTATTTATAATACTATATCATCAACCCTAAAGGTTTTATTTTATATTTATAAGCATAAAATCTTTCCTAAATGTTAAGAGAGAAAAGGTCACATGAAACACCATTCTTTTTTTTAAAATGGATATATCGAAGGTAGGTACTAAAATAGTGCTTTTAGTTTAATTAAATAATAAAAGGTTACATCTAATACAGGTGAGACTGAGAGCATAGTATAATAGTTAATAAATGTTCACTCATAAAATATTTCAAATTTTCAATTGCATGTCGGCACATGTTAGTTGTCACCCATCCAAAAAAAAATTTGTGCAGCTGCAAGATTATAGAATAGGTTGGATCTATAATGCATAATATAATTGATCATTGCCAAATTAATTAATAATCCTAATATGCTGGAGGTGGGGATGGGGATGAATATTAATTTGTTAAGAGGTTGAAGAAAAGAATTATTTTAGACGCCATTGGCCATTGATGCAGTTTGAAAGCTATGGATGAACGCAGCTGACAAAATGTGAGTATGCCCACTTGAACAAGATTGTGAAACATAAGAAGACCCAAGTTTTGAACAACTTGACTGATTGAGGGGAAAAAAAAAAGTTTTGTAATTTAGTACCATTAGAATCACAATCGCCACTTGACCCCAATGCAACCTCCTCCACTTGCAAGCAAGCATCTTAAGAAAACTTCAAACATTTAGGCATCTTAAGTTACATTGTCACGTGTTGCCATCAGATTGACCTAGACAGTGAAACAACAAAAATAGAAATGAGACTGGGAGAGAAAAGATGGGTTCCCTTGCAACTTGCAAGCATTCAAAATTAGTAAAAACTTATGATTATGCATAAAGACATCATAAGTAAACATGTTAAAAAAAATTATTACAGGTTCCTGAGTTAAAAAAAACTATATAATCAAATCCTCAAAAGAATATTTTCGCAGGTTCCTGAGTTAAAAATAAATATATAATAATCAAATCCTTAAACTTATCAATGATTTGTAATTAGATCTAATGACTAAATTTTTATTAATTAGATGTCTAAACTTTAAAATATAAATTATTTCAAAGTTTAGGAACCTAATTATAAATTGTTTAAAAGCAATCTAATTATAAAATATTTAAGACTAATTAGAAGCTCTATTAAAACTATTTTAGTTCAAAAATATATATACAAATTATTACTAATAAGAAATTAATAAGTTGCTCTCAAAAAAAAAAAAACTTAATAAGTTTAAGACTACGCAACCAAAAACCTAAGCTACATAACCAACAGTAGACATGTTACACTTTTTCATCAAGTAACCCACAGAATTCTCAATTACCTGCATCCATCAAATTCTTCAAGCCTCTCATAAAGTTTGACGAGCAATTGATTGCAAATTTCTGGAGATGTGCAGGGTCCACACAAGAGATAAATAACATTACCGAGAGGTCTCATGTACACACCATCTTCCCGGAGTTTCTGAAGAAGAGGCCTTGCATACAATGATCCATACCTGTACAAAACAAGTAATAATTCAGATGAAAACCTCTTCAAGAGTGAAATGAACTACACTACTTTTTCAATGTGGTGATTGATCTTCCCCTACATTGCTCACACAGAAAAATACACTACCAGAAGATATCTTCTAGTAAAAATTACACTACCTGAAGATATCTTATGGTGGATGGGGGGGTTTACGAGTAAATTTGGGGGAGAAGAGCAGTACCCTTTCACTGTTGGCACTGGCAGCCCTTTTTCCCCAAGCAAAGCAGTATATACACTTAACAAATATTTGAATAAAAATATCACTTGCAACCAGACCTTAATGTAAAAGTTTTCAAAGTTAATAATTTAAAAGTTTCTACTAAGTTCAACATGACATTTATATATAATGTTGATCAAGCTAGGTATGGAACTTCAGAATATTAGGTGCCAAAAATTAACAAAAAGGAGGAGAAAGGGACTACGGTCATGAAAGAATAATACCCAGCATTATCGCCTTCTGCTTTTAATTCCAAAGCAAACAGCGTTCCTAACACAACTACTCTTTCAACTGCAGAGTGTGACGAAATCTTGAGAACCATTTTATCATCCCATAACTGAAAATGTACATAAAAAATTATATCAAATGAATATTGTTGTATATTTAAAAATGGAAGACTCTACTGAGGTGGCACCACAAAATTGAGTATGAAAGTTCCCAACGATAATTTTGTTCGCTCCCATAATTGTATATGATATAATGATAGAACCTAGAATACATTATTGTCAAAAAAAAAAAAGAACCTAGAATACATTATCTAAGCATAAATAGTTTAATAGAAGATAACTTGGTAGCATTTTTTTTTATCATAATCAACAGAACATGTGTTCCTTTTCTTTTTTTTGCATAAGAAATGTATTTCTTATGTTTGATGTAACAATCAGCGTGAAAATTTATTTATACTGTAAAAGAATCCAAGAAATACTTTCATTATGTAAGATGTTTACTTTTATTAATTCTATGAACTGTATCTTTAACATCTATACAAGAGAATGCAAAAGTTAAGAGAAGAACCAAGATGCAAAGCACTACACAATGGTTCAATTTATAAGAACAAAATTATGCACTCATAAATAAAGCAGATTATATTTGGTAAGAACGACTAAAGAACAAAAATTTTAATACATTAAAGACAAAATCTGAAAAGTGGCTGGTATAATTGATCCTTATTCCATATAGAAGAAGGGTATTCCTCAAACCCTAGAATACTATGAAAAACCCTGGAATACTATAGATTTAATATATAAACTATGTTCTTATGGATTTTGATATATTACGAATTTAGAAACTCACAAATTAAGAGAAAACAAAAAATACAGCAATCATATTCATACCTCCCGAAGTAATCTTCCCTCTGAAGTGATGTTAGGGTTGGAAAAAGGGTCTTTAAACCATTGGATTGATTTTACAGCGGCCATGCAGCCCATAGCATGTGCAGAATACGAATGTCCGTGCAAAAGGGCCTTGAGCTAACCAGGACAAGAGGATAACTTTATTATGCCATGAAAGCACTGTCTAGGAACTTTGCTTTGAATAACACAAAATACAAGTAGGTCCAAAATGGTAAATCAAATATCCAAATACAGTTGAAATTAAAAAGAGTAGAACAATCATGATTGGCTTCACCCTCTTTCTACTACAATTTTCAAAAAAAAATTATTGTGCAAAAATATTAGTGGTAAAAGAAAATCAAATTCTGTCATGAGAAATAGTGTAGCATATTCTTAGGCATTATTTTTAACATCTGCTGTATAACAGCAATCACAAAATCCGCAACAGAGAGAATAAGTAACCCAATCATTTCCTGACGCTGAATGGCCTATATGGGATGATGAACAAGTAAAGAAGTCGGAGATTAACAAAATAATTTCATCAAAGCAACTGCTAGAAGCAGATGAAATCAACAGCAGTTTCTGTGTCTAGTCAACGCAAAGAAAGAAAATCATCCAAAAAAGTAGTTAATATACCTTTGAGTCTCCAATAAATGAATCAAATACAGCATCAGTTGCTATGGTGGCAGCCAAAGGAATCATCCCACCAGTCATCAGCTTCCCATAGCAGGCTATGTCAGGTTCGCAATGGATTAGATCCACCGCAGTCTGTGAGAAGAAATATACAATGCTAATCAAATAAATGAAAGAAATAAAACTGTTTTGTTGTAAATTAGAAAAGAGAGAAGTCAATAAAGGAAATCACCTCTACTCCCAAACGCCAAAAACCAGTAAAAACCTCGTCAAAAATAACTGGAATTTTTCTATTTCGACACTCATTAACAAGTACTCGCTGAAAAAGTGGATCCACCATATGCATTCCACCAGAACCTTGTATGACTACAAAACAGCTCAGACCCCAGACTAGATGATCAATCTCAGGAAAAGGTGCAATTAAATTAAATTAGAGTATAAGGTTGCTGAAACAACTTCAGAAAGAAGACATCTTATAGAAACTAAGAAAGAAAAAATAAAGACAATTTTCCTGCATGGAAGACCTAGATAGAACCACCCAAATGCAGTATTTCATTCACATTCTCAAAGGAAATGGTGGAAATGTGGGCATAATTTACAAAACAAGTCTTCACAATGAAGAGAATTTAAGTGGGCAAATTTTTCTTCAGCTTCAAGCACTGGACTAATGACATACAGGATTGATATATTAGGGGAGGAGATAGTAAAAGTAAAATGACACGGTATAATCTGCAAAAGGGAGTCAGATAAAATATCTTGCCTGGTTCCATAATCAATGCTGCAATCTTGCTCGACCCTCTAAATCCAGATAGTACTTTTGATATGTAAGATGAATAAACTGGAGCAAGCTCAGAATTATCTCTGCACCTGTGAAATATTTCAGCACGTGAAGCAAAGGCTGTGAAAGTGTCAGCAAATAAAATAATGATATTCTAAACAGTAACCAGCCAAAGAATTAAAGTTCAACAATGATTTGAACTTACTGATATTTTCAAGTTTCTTATTTTCCCACTGAAATTCTTCAGGAATGGAAATGTTCCATTTATTGTTGTACATAGAGACAGAAGGAGGACTCAGGAAGAGACCTCTTCCGGTGTACCTGTGAAATTGAAGCTTAGAAAGGTTACATGAGTATTAACTAGGTTTAGAAAACTAGAATCCATTCCTGAAATGATAATTTAGGACAATTAAAATACATAGACACGAAAGCATGCAAAACTAACTGTATATTTTAAAATAAAATATATAAAATACCAATCTGACTTAAGCTAAACAGAAGTTAACAAATCAAAACTGCTTATGTCTATTTTTTTTTCATTTCCAACATCTTTTATGTTGTTTTGCGAGTATACAGTAGAAGACAATGTCCATACCATGGTTGCTGCAGAAAGCCTGTATAAGATGACGGTGCCTGTGCTTCCATAGCACCTAAGGTGTCGCCATGATAAGATCTCTGAAGTGCAAGAACCTGGAATAATTGAATCAATGCAGCACAAGCATCAATAAATGTGCGTATTTCATTATAATTTTACAAGGTTATATGGCTTTGTATCTCATGTATACTATATGTTTAAAGAATTGTAATTAGAATACAAATAACTACTTGGAAAGTGAATGACATGATAATGTTGCAGGATGCCATCAATTAAAAAGACTAAAGTCAACTCATAAAAATACACAACATTATTTCCTCGATCTAAAGACATGGAAACCTTGCAATTAGACCATTATAGTATTTGCAAGACACCTTAAAAAAAATCAAATTTTCCTAACATGAGTGACATGAAAAATGCAGCCAGACAACTAATCAAAAGAAATGATATAAAAAAGATAAACAACAACAATACACCGCACAACCACGGCTTTGACAACTTCACAACAATAAGAAGCCATCTAGGCCTCAGCCAAACGTAGCTATCAGGAGATAGAGCCTGAAAAAAAGCATTGCATAGAAATTTAATAATCAAAAATGAAAATTTTTGGAGTCCAGATCCAGACAAACAATTTCGTAACTTTTATTTTCCAACTGTTACTTTGATCTCCGAAGGCGTAAGAAGGGCTTGATTATTAATATGAACCACCAAATGCTGGTTTCCCCCTTCTTTTTTATTTGTAAAGCAAACTACAGCATTGCTTATAAATTACCAGCTTCAGATGAGGATTGAACTATATGCAATGAAGTAGAAAAGACTAAATAAAGGACCATGGGTGCCAACCATAAGCTCGGTCGATCTTTCAGTTGTAGCGTCCTCGTGACAGTCAAGAATAAGTCCATGATCAACCGAAAATTTACGAAATGCCATCTTTAGAGCAATTTCAATTGCCGTAGATCCATTGTCTGAAAAATATACTCGAGAACCCCAATCTGCACAAATTTTAGCATGATAAAACATCAAACTGAAATTAAAATTACATAAACTGAGCAATTATACACTAAGCAAGTGATGCAAAGAACCAGGTACAGAGGCACTTGTTAGGTTTCTAGAGCAGCTGCCAGTTATTGAACCACAACATTAAAATTAGAATGCCATGCCAATCACCAATTTTTAGCACTTTGAATTTTTGAGAAAAGAGACTGTTGGTACTCACTTTATATCAAACATTCATCTCATCAGTTACAATTTGCATGGCCGTAACTTGAACAATCTATAGAAATGACACAATTATTTAGAAGTCATTATGTTCCCTTTTATAATTTGGAATGAATCATTAATTATATTTATTACCAACTCTAGTACTATTTATGCAAAACAAAAGACTCTAAATCACGAAAACCATGGAAGCACATTCAAAGGACTTAATGCTAACTTTGTTTTCTAAAAACATTTTTCACTCATTAAATGAAATTCACTTGATAGAAAAGATAGTTTTTACTGTAAAACAAAATTCACAATAAAATAGGTGCATAAAGAGAATTTCAATAATTAACAATTAGTATACTTAAACAGTGCACTATATTTCTTTTATATTTATTCTATTTTGGCAGTAAATAATACCACATTGATCCCTAAATATAGAACCTTGATAACTATATTATAGAAATTAATAAAATTAATATTAGTATTATTTTTTATATGCAATTGATATTGTTTTTTTTCAAATTTACTTAGTATTTGATGCTTACTTATGGTTAAAAGTAGGTGTAAAGTAATTTGGTACAAAATAGTTAACGGAGTTGAAAATTTAAACGAAGTTCTATAATAAGGTACAATGAAATTTTTTAAGACTGTCTTATGTTCAGAAACAGAGATAGTAATACAATGGTTCAAATTTTACAAAAGTTATAAGCGATGAAGGGTTTAAAAATGGAGAAAAGTTGGCAACTGCAAACTGCTCAGTGCTCACAATATAACATATCAATAACATCATCGTGTAGCTGTAGGAATTAGGAATGAACTGAAAGACAAATTTGTAACCAAAGCATTCAACGATCAAATAGCCGGCCGGCCCTAAGATCAGAATTTAGATCAAACATTAAAACTATTAAGAATGACTGAATGGGAAAATAAGGTAATTTCCTATTAGATAAAAAAACTTAATAAGTCAAATATGAAAGTAATAAAACAGAAAACTAACCTTTCCCCACACCTTGAAGCAAAAGCTCAGCACAATTCAGGGCTGGCTCGTGAATATTTTCAGGGAACATAACATGCCCAAATCTGGCAGCAGTGTATCCCATATCCCTAGCAAGCTCAGCCTGAAATCACCTAAATGGAAAGATTGCATTAAAGGAAAACTTCAGAGATGCTGTCATAAAGGGGCATCCACAACTAAATATGCAATCTATAATGTTTGATACAACATAACATTATATTAAAATGTATCATTACATGCCATAGAGATCTGTTAAAATGTTTGTTGCATTGGCTACTAATTGCCTAATACAATCCTCTTTTTTTGTTTCAGTTTGGAACCAGCTAAATAAGTTGAGGGTAAAAAGGCAGTATATATGTTTAATAGGGCTGTCAATAAACCGAACCAACTTGAAAATAGTTTGTAACTCAACTTGACAATTTAATTTGTAAAACTTGGCTCATGAATCAAATGAGTTGAGCTTGAGCTGAAAATTTAATTCGTGAAATAAATGAGCTAAATTTGAGCTCTCTCTCTCTTTATATATATATATATATATATATATGCCAGCTCGTTATATATAAAACTTTTATGACTAAATTATATATTTTATCTTTTCAAATTATCTAGTGAATTGTATTTAAAGAATAGCATATTTTAGTATATGACCCTCAATCAAACAGTTAATACAAACATTGATATTTTGAATATCAGAATTAAATACTCAAAAAACAATAATGAAGATGACCTGCATTTTAGCATCAGGTCCTTGAGTCCACCAACTAGCACATGCATCAAACAATGGTGTCATGACTTCTGTCTTCTGATCCTTTAAAAAAAATCATGTGATGTTGCATCTAAGTATCAGCATATAAGAAAGAACATGAATAAAGTAATCTATAGAAATCCTGAATATAATTCCAAAGTAAACACTAATGCAGTAGCTCAACATAGTGCGGTTCCCTGAGATTTGTATTGCAACACATTAAGAAATTATTGAAAAGAGGGAAATTAAAATAGATAAATAGATAACTACTTCACTCAAAACAAACCTTGAAGACTGCAAAATTTTCACCACAGCGTGAATCAATCACCATGACCCCTCCATCTGGTACTAGTTTGTGTTGAGTGAAAGGCCACCAGATGATATCCCTTGCTTTACTTGGCATTTCATGCAACTTTTTAATTCTCTCAAAATAAGCAGATAGCATTATTTCCTTTAGATTATTAAATACATAATCAGAACCTTCAAACCATTCCATTAGGTCATTTGATGGATCTTTGGGAACAGGTGGAAGCACTAAAATAGGAACCCTAGATGAAGGCAACAGTAGTATATAAGCATGAAGAGCAAACATATCACAAAACAGCAGAGAAGTCAAAAATTAAAACATAACTGATTGGCTGAATCATAAATGCAGTTATGAAGTATGTGTGTAAATATGGGATGAATGATGATTCTTTGTTCTATACTATCATGCAATTATGGTAATTACGGTAATTGTGAAGTGTTGTACTATTTAATATGTATGACATATATTATAATAATATTCTCCGCTATCGCTATGCCATTGACACACATGGATTAATCACATGCTGTTTGTTTCTTTGATTTTTCAACATGGTATCTACATCTTAATGAAAGGTGACCCTGACCCATGCTTACCCTGCAGGATTCAGAGTATGTTCTATCACCATTCAATTGCAGGGTTCATTTACTACTTGATTGTATATGCCATGTAAGCAGTCCTTTGAGTAAGCAGCATTTTGTATCCCATGTTACAAGCATAATTTTGTATTCCATGTCACGAGCAAAATGGAAAATACTAACAAGTACAATCAAGCTTACTTGTTTCGCACATAGGAAAATAGTGGACCCTCATTTAAAAGGCCGTGATCTTCAAAAACAATAGCAACAACATCATAACCACGAAGTGTCAAGCTCTCATAAGCCGATATTGTTCCAGAAATACCTCCCAGTCGGCCATCTCCAACGAGAATTGCAGGAATACGGAATGGCCTGATAGAAATGGCAGAAGGAAGATATTAAACAAAATAAAAAACATGACATATGCACCACTGTTCTACCATCATTGCCATATAATGTGTACATAATATGTTTGCTTCCTTTGCTAAAATGGCTAAAAAACAGCGAATGAATTGTTACAAGAAGACAATCAAACTTAAATAAACTGGCAAGCAACCTGCGTGACTATTGAAAATTAACCGTGATCTTCACTTGAAAAGTGAAAATCCAACTAAATTAGAGGCACCTAGATACACAGTGTCTGTTTTGATTGTTTTATTTGAGTTTATCTAATACAAACACACTCGTGAGACTATTTGAGAGAGCTCATGGAAACAAAATATGACACATCCATAAGTTGTTTTCAGCTTATTTGTACAAGTTATCCACATAGCTTAATAAAACAGCTTATGTCAAAAGAATCCGACTATATTTAATTTATCTTTTGAAACAGAAATAGCTTATACATAATTACATAAGCACTTATATGATAATTTGATAACCTTTTACTCTACAAGCACTTAATTAAGTTGTTTATCCAAATTTTTCCATGAAAATAGAATCTGCATTGAAGTACACACCTATACAAGTCACATTGAAGTGAACCAGAAGGACCAGGACTGGCAACTCCACCGGCAGTCTCAACGACGCACAGAACTTCCGACCTCTCTTTATCAACACCACTTTCAGACACCTCGCGAAAACACTTGTGTAACGTTTCCAGCACCGCCGAGTCCTTGACAACGAAACCTTCCCTCTCGGCAGCCAAATGCGGCGACACGGCCTCTTCCCACGCGTACAACGTCTTGCATATCAACTCCGATGAGACAGAACCTTCTTCGCCAGCGAAATGTTCGATCTCATTTTCGCTTTCCTTTGTGGCAGGAGAGAAATTGAGGACGCGGTTTGAGACGGTAAGAGAAATGCGAGGATTGTTGTTACGGTTACGGAGCTGGCGGAGTTTGTTGAAGACGAAGCGGGAATCGGAGTCTGAAGGAAAGCCAGTTTGAAGTGGCTTGAGGTAGTGGAATTTGACGGGGGAAGAGGAAGAAAGGAGAGAGGAGGCAGCGATACCGGCGGAAACTAGGGTTTTACCGACGCCGGTGTTGGAGCCCCAGATTGTATAGATAGGGTGAGATAAGGGTAATTGGAGTGGTTGGGAGGTAGTGGAGGATAATCTGCGGCGGTGGAGATGACGAGAGAGAAGAACGGTGGGGAAGCGATACATGGTGAGAACTGCCACGGAGGGTGCAGCAAAGCAAAGAGGGAACGGAAATGGAGGTTAGAGGAGGGAAAAGAGTAAGAAAATGTTTAAATAAATGAGGAGCGTTATTTAGTACGGTTAAACCGCATGCGAAAACTCACGAACGGAACGATTAGGTGTTGCACTTTTATTCAAGCAACGGAAAATACTACGGAAGGTCAAAGTGTAAGTTCAACTAAAAAACTAACTTCGTCTTTATTCGTGTCAACTCCTCACACGCATGTAATACACTGATTATAAATTTTAGATTTTAGATTATAAATTTATACTAGTATTCAATAAAAAAAGTATAAATCATTAATCTCAATCTGTCTCAAAAATTTATCAAACAATTTTAGATTTTTGTAAAATTAAACATAGATAATTTATATAATATAAATTTCCAATTCAACGGTTAATTTTGTAAAATTTATACCCGTTAAAGCGTTATTAAGCAATGTAACATTACTCAAAGGTTACACCGATGTAATTTGATAACTCTTTTTAAAAAAAAAAACATTTCGTTCTTTTATCTTTTGTACGGCGCACATATACATCATTTTTTATTAAAGAAAAAGTTGAAATGACATTCTACATAGATAATCTATTTCTAAAATATTGTTTTATTGAAAGAAAAAAAAAACTCGAAAAATGTATGAAGATATTCACCACTATCTTCATCATCTTTCTCGTCATATTTTTTCCTTAAATCAAAATCAATTTTTACTCAAATACTAGGGGTGAGCACGAACCCGCAACCCGACTCGAAACCGACATAACCGCCAACATATGGAATCACTTGGTCGGGTGCGGGTCGGGTCTCAGGTCAACAATTGTAAAAAATCGGTCATGAACGGTTGTATACGCTGGATGCGGGTCTCTAAAATTTATCTCTTCATAACCGAAACCGACCGAACAATTACTAAAATATGAATTAATTAATTTTTTTTAGTTTTGAGCACCTCTTAATCTCTTATACTCTTCGCTTTATTAATTTTGTCTATCTTTGATAGAGAAGAAAAATGTTATATTTTACAAGTTTATGCATGTAATAGGTTGATAAAGAAGATGTGAAAGATAATATTCTAGATTTATATTAATTTTTACTTCTCATCTACTATCTATTATTGTCGTTGGATTAACAAATTTGAAACAAAATAATTGCATCTTATCATTTTTATTGTATCATTTTTTGCAGTGTGTACGAAATATTGAACTATTTGAAGAATAATTTTTTTTTATCAATGAAATTTTAGATGTAACAACAAAGTTTCAATGTAACCCGTTAAAACCGACCCGCTACACCCGTCACCCGTATGACCCGAACCCGAACAAACCGAAGATGTAGACGGTCGGAATTGGGTCCAAATTAAGAGGCCGCGGTTTTTGTCGGTTTTACGATTTTCGGCCCGAATCCGGCCGAACCCGACCGACGCTCACCCCTATCAAATACACCTCCAAATAACATAAATCGGGAAAATAATAAATAATCCACCTCGTGCACTAGATAAACATGGAACTTGTTCATTTAATATACTGAAGTGTAAAAATTTATATTTTTAGCATTAATTTTATCTTTTTATTTCCTTTTTAGATATACTTAACTAGTACATCGGGTTTACTGTTTAGAATGACTCGTCTTTATTTTATATTTTCTTCAATCTTTTTCTAAACTCAAAAATTAAAATCCCCAATAAATCCAAAAAATCCAAATTATAATGATTGTGCTTGATATAATAACTTAAGTATTAACGAAGTTTCCCTGCGTAAAGCTACGTTATTACCTCACTTATTCTTCACCTTCTTTGATAGATCATTAAGCTACCTTACATTCTTCATTCAATATTCAAAAAACAATTAAACCGTTATTGAGAGTTCTCAAAGACGACATCCTTAGAACGGCAAAACAATTTTTCAGCATTTTCTAGTTATTTCTAAAAGAAATTATCAAGAAATGTATGACTAACCTGATTGAAGTTCTTAAATGCTTTTTAAAAAATGAAAGCGTGTTGAATTGGATCGCCTTTTACTTGTCATTCGTATTGATCTTGTTGGCATTGATTCTGCTAAACAAGATTCTAACTAAAAAGTGATCCGTATATGAATCGATTTGGTTGGAGGTTCTTCTCTCCCTGCTTCTATCCAAACTATGGTTGACAAATTAACTTCAGCAGGCTTTTGAGATTTTATCAACAACAATAAGCATAGTTATGGATATCCATGGACGCGGATAGTATGATATCTGTGTCCGTCCTATTTGACAAATATGATATTCGTGTCCACTCTATATCCGTGTGGATATTCGCAAAGCGGGTAATCCACGAATATTAAGGTATCCGCAGATATTAACATATATCAATGAATGACATTATTTTATAAAAAAAAACTAATTATTGAAAAAAACTATGTTGAGTTGTTCGATACTCATTTGAAAATTGAACTGATCGCACATATTAGACTATTCTTTAGGTGTAGCGATTTGGACAGATATGTATTTAATTGAAAGTTATGTGATTTTCTAGTACCAATGGAGGAAATGATATTTGCAACAATGTTAGCGGTACAACACAAGTAAATATTTGTTTAAGGTGAAAAAAATGCTAGAATTAATTTTACTCTTTTTTGGTATTATTAGGGACTTATTTTACATAACATTCATAAATAAAGAGTTGTTTTTGGTTATTTGGATAAATTTAGAGATAAAATTGATTAATACCTAAAAGGATTAAATTGTTTATTCTCGACTAAAAGTTTTAACTTGAAATAAAAAAATAAAGAAGATAAATAAAGTACTCAAGAGCATTTAGATGAGAAAGCGCAAATCTCTTTTTAAAATACGAGTTCCATTTATAGATTAGGCATTAAGTAACATTAAAACTCTTAAAAGAGAATTTCCGGTCTATTTACATCCACAAAATTCAAGTAGTTACTACGCACATAGCATATATAATTTTTTGAGATTTTCTTTTATCATTCTATCAATTTTTTAACGCCTTAAAAAAATAACAAAAATATCCATGTCCACTATTTAAGTGACATACATTATGAAAATGAAAAATTTAAGAAAAAAACATCTTACTTTATACTCCACTATTTAAGTAGCATAAAAATAATATCGAAAATGTGATAGGACGCCAATAGAAGCTCTCAAATTTTTTATTTTGTTTTTAAAAAAAACAAGGTGAAGAAATAAACTTCTTAATCCCATTAATGAATGATGACAATTAAAATCGGAAAACAAATATCCGATAAGAAAACAAGATAGATAGTATAGACGAAGGAAGAGATTGAGAGTGTCAGGTTGAGGAAGAGTTTGATCCGATACACACAGTCATCGCTCCCGCTGATAATCCATGTCTTCTCCCGCCGACCTTTCTAGTTCTCGCACCGTCTTCCTCGGCGTCGACGTCGGCACCGGAAGCGCTCGTGCCGGTTCATTTCTACCATTCACCTCTTATTTTACATTATCAATTTTTTTACTTGGTTAAAATGGATTATAAATTTTATTTTATTTATTTTATTTGATTGAATGTTTGTGACTTTCATTTTCGTTTCACATGTATTTGAATTTGAAAATTTCATCTAAGTTGATGTAGGTTGTTTTGATTTTAGCTTCTATGTTTTTTATTTGATTATTTACAATCCTTAATTTGAATAAATGTATGTATAGCTTTTTATCATTTTCTACTTGTTTATTCTCCATGTATACTGTGCTGCTGGAAGCAAGATATGGCGATAAACTTTTTAGTCATTGTTGGATGTGACAAACTTATGTAAATGATCCAGTTGTAAGTAGTACTCTAACTTTCATACTGATGCAGGCTTGTTTGACGAGGAAGGAAAGCTTCTTGGTTCGTCTAGCAGCCCAATACAAATATGGAAAGATGGTGCCTTTGTTGAGGTAATTTGATTGGATGGACTTTCAGTAAATCCAGTGGCTATACCACAAGCTTGTGATATATTGTGCAAAGAGTGCATTTGATTTGCTAAAAAAATAAGGGACTGGACAAAACAAAAAGGTGTTCAATACTTGAAAGTTTGTCATGTGTTGTTCTGTTCAATATTTGCTTTTTGCAAACCAAACGGACCCAAATAGTAACATAACATGCTTTAGTAATTAGGGTAAGATATTGGTCAAGTTATCATGGACTCATGGGGGTGCGGGTGGCTATACAGTTCCCAAATAGTGGGCCTGGTTCCCTGTGAGGCTGTAATATATACTACTGTAAGTCTCTAGCATGGCTGGGGTTTCATGTCGGGACCTAGTATATCTACTAGTGCAAATCAATCTGAGTCATGTTTGAGCAACTGCTTCCATATATTATGTTGATTTTCCGAATGGGGGTGGTGGTTATGAATTTTTAGTTGATTCCTTACTCAGTTGCATATGCTCTTGTGATTTTCAATTTCAGTGCTATTATAATGTAGATTCATTCTTTTGTTCTAAACAGCAATCCTCTACAGATATATGGCTTGCAGTTTGTGCTGCTGTAAAAGCAGCTTGCTCTAAAGCAAAAGTTGCACCTACAGAAGTAAAGAGTCTGGGATTTGCAGCTACTTGTTCACTTGGTATGCAGTTTTTCTGAAACTAATGTACTTGTGCTTGGAAGATTTAATTTTATGCAAGTTAACTGTTACTCATTCTTTATGAATTAGTTGCGGTGGATTCTGACAGCTCACCTGTTTCGGTTTCTCGGAGTGGTGATTCAAGAAGAAATGTGATAGTATGGATGGATCATAGAGCTGTGGACCAGGCCGAAAGGATCAACACAAGTAACTCACCTGCATTGGAATACTGTGGTGGGGCTGTTTCACCTGAAATGCAACCACCAAAGGTACCATCAGAACTAGTCCCATTATTCCATCTCTGGTCACCAATGTAGTGTGGTATCCTTATCTGTGCAAGGCAATTTTAGACTTATGTGGTAATGGACGTGCAATTGTTAATAGTATAGTGAATCATAATCTGTATTGGATAAAATTAAGGACAACATAGTTTATTTGAGTAGGTGACCCGTCAGTCAGTAACATACAGTTGATAGGATTTGAAGGATAACCTATTGACCAATTATTCTTTCACAAAAAAGAGTTTGTTTATGATTTTTTGTTTGCTTGATCTGTTCCATTATATTCTTGTTTTAACTTTTTGAGAATAGTGCTTACATAAACCTGTCTAATAGAAAATTATATTCCCTATTAGTCTCATTTGAAGTTACTAGACTCGTTAAGCGTTGCATGATACAGTTCATATACGTATTATACTTTTATTTTTAATTTTATGATACTCTGTTTATCGTTTCAATTACGGCTTTAGCAAATCCTTACCAATGCAATCTAACTCTCCAGCTTCTATGGGTTAAAGAAAACTTGCAAGAATCCTGGTCAATGGTTTTCAGGTGGATGGATTTGAGTGACTGGTTGTCATACAGGTACTCTATGTTGCTCAAGTCTTTTTGATGTTTGAGTCTTGTTGTATTTGGATTAATCGTTGGCTGTTTTCTAGGGCTACTGGAGATGATACTCGCAGTCTTTGCACCACAGTTTGTAAATGGACATATCTTGGTCATGCTCACATGCAGCACATCAATGATAAAGTTTCTCGAGATATGGAAGCTTGTGGGTGGGATGATGAGTTTTGGGAGGAAATTGGTTTGGGTGATCTTGTTGAAGGACATCATGCTAAGATAGGTATTCATTTTATTAGCATTGGCCTTGTCAAGACCCAACTTGAATGAATTTATATTACTTCTCAACACTCTGCCTGTGCCTGATGCAAGTGTCTTTTGGACTTGAAATGTGGGTAGAAATTCAATTCTTTTAGTCCATAGAGATTTTGATATAAACCATCTCAAAAGCATCAGACATTAGGTGATAATGGGAATTCTTTTATTCCATAGATATTCAATTACTTTTATTATTAATGACAAACTTTGGATCACCTACGCGAGCAGGCACATGCACGCTGCTAAATTTATAATTTGAGTCATGACTGTTCTTGTAAAAAAATGCAATTCCTGTTTTAGTAGGTGACTTGTACTGAGACTGAATTGGGAAATGTGCAAATGCTATATAGTATATTGCAAATAAATTTTTTTATTTTGTAGTTTTTGATATGGAATAGAAAGTGTGCAAATACAACCTTGATGACCAGATTATATTAAATTTTTGTTCCCTGTCTAGCAATATTCTTTTCTCCCTATGGAAATTCAATGTTGTAAAACAAATGTCACGGAGCAAGATGATTAGTTATGATTATGTTATATATATTCATGCTTGACCAGTGAAAACTTGGGGCAAGTTTATATATCTGTTTTGTGTGCCATTCTTTGCTATTTCTTTCTTCCCACTGCTTATCTTAATACTCAATCAATCACAATAACAGGACGAAGTGTTGCTTTCCCTGGCCATCCTTTGGGTTCTGGCCTTACCCCTACTGCAGCCAAGGCAAGAATTTTGTAATGAAGATTATACATTATTTTGAATTTTAACTGGTGCTTTCTTAAGGTTCATTAGAAAATCAGAATGCTTTGATTGGTTGGGAAAATGGTGCAATTTTTTGGCCATCTATAAAAGTTTTTTTTTTCCCACTTTGATGGGACAAACTCCTGTGACGTGTCTGGTTTTAATACTGTTAATGGGTTGAAATTTTCAGGAACTAGACCTTATGCCAGGAATTCCTGTTGGGACATCACTGATTGATGCTCATGCTGGTGGTGTGGGAGTAATTGAAAGTGTGCCCCCATCAGAAGCTGAAGGTTTTCATGACTTACCTTATACTTGTGATTGTAAGTCAATCAGATGAAGCATATTATTCTTAACTTGAAGAACTTGTGTCCTCAGAGCATGACAAGGAAGCAATTTTCAACCGTATGGTGTTAGTTTGTGGTACTTCTACATGCCATATGGCTGTATCCCGGAGCAAATTGTTCATTCCTGGGATTTGGGGGCCGTTTTGGTCAGGTAGACTACTATTTTCTCCATTTTACCAATTAAATCTAAATCTAAATCCTGGACAACATTGTACTTTTGTGAGATTTAAAGTTATTGTGGGTAGCTACCATGGAAAATCATGCAGTTTAGATGTTAATACCACGAGTGTTGAAAATTGTAGTTTCAATTGACAAGTGTAATAGATCTTGAAAATTGTAAGTTACTTGACTGTGGTTGAAAATTCAGTAATAGATCTTACAATGGTTGGAACTTGTATCTCAAAGGTATTCATTTGGGCTGAATATGTCTCATTTTCATTGATTCTTTTGTACTTTTTTGTCTTTATTAGCATAAACGTCATTCATATAGGTGTCTTTGTGAACACATTTTGCATGATTACTTATTGTTTATTCTTTATAGAACATTTATATTGGCATAAAAAGTAGGAGGTATCTGATTCCGGGGTTTACATTTGACCCGATCACCTGTCCTTCATTGTCTCTTTAATTTAATATTAATTAAATTATTCATCATTGTTTATGCTGCATCTGCAATGTTGTGATTCATTTTTCATTATCTGATTTTTCAGCAATGGTACCGGAATATTGGCTGACTGAAGGTGGGCAGAGTGCTACTGGTGCATTATTGGATCATATAATTGAAAGCCATGCTGCTTCTATAGGCCTTGCAAATCGAGCTGCTTCACAAAGTAAGGTTTTTTCTCCATCATTTGGAATATAATAAATGTTTACATGAACGAATCTGTGAATATTGTTTTGACAAGGTTAATTTTCTATGCTTCAATATTTCAGAGACCTCAGTGTTTGAGCTTCTGAACAAGCTCTTGGAAACAATAATGATTGAGCAAAATCAATCCTTTTTAGGCGCCCTGACTGAAGATTTACATGTTCTTCCTGACTTTCATGGGAACAGGTAATTTGGCAACCAACATCTTTCCTCTTTGTTTCATGCAATATTAGCTTGTGAATAATACAGTGCTACATATGTTGGCCCAGGTCTCCCATTGCAGACCCAAAATCAAAAGGAGTTATCTATGGTTTGACACTTGACACAAGTGACAAACAGTTGGCTCTTCTATACCTGGCAACTGTGCAGGGCATTGCATATGGCACGCGTCACATTGTAGAGCATTGTAATGCCCATGGTCACCAAGTAAGGATGCACAATGCCATGACACATATTTGAGGTTATTACCAGTTCTTTGGGTTGGGTATTTTTTAACATCCATTTCACGTTTACATCCACACCCACTGAAATGAAGGGGAGGATGTGCTAATTAGAGCCCCCGGAGTTACTTGTATAATTGTTGTATGTTCCTGTTATGTTGCCAAGTCATTACTCTTGAATGTTGATGCAGCATTGATGGGTTTTCTTGCTATAACAGTTTTTCTTTCTTTACTCACAGATCAACACACTACTTGCTTGTGGCGGCTTATCAAAGAACCCTATCTACATTCAGGAACATGCTGATATTATTGGTATGTGTTGAATAGGGCTAGGGGGATTGAGCAAGTGTATATGCCTGCCCAGTTCAGTGTATAGATGTTCCGTCCCATACAGCATCGCTTACAGCTGTACTATAAAATTTTCCCTTTAGCTTGAGCAGTACTTTTTTTATCGCATAAAACCCCCGAGGTGCTTTTCCGTTTCATCTACCCCACTTGAGTGTGATGGTTCTCTCTCTATTTCTCCGTCATTTTGTACAATGTACCCAAGATAGTCAACCTAGAAACAAATCATACTTCATTCTTCCACGTATTTTACAAACCAATCCACAATTCAAGGTTTGGTTTGCTTCCAAACCGTATGTTAGTGTTTCATATCAATAAAAACCTAAAGTTACAATAAAATTTTGAACACCCTTGACTTTATTATTGGCACAAGCATTTGGGAACTTGGTCCCCTGCAAAATCTATCTGGAAATTGTTCCATGGTCTGGATTATATCTTAATTAAATTTGTTTCAGTTCATCAATAAAATGGCTGTAACTTCATGTATCCAAATGATAAGGAGTCACTGTGGATGGTCAAATGTGTCTATGTTCTGCTTTTTAAGAGTATGATATTGTTGTTTAAAATAGATAGAGTATGATATTGTGTGTTCATCTTTTTAAAAATGATGAATCACATTTATAATTTTCCCAGGCTGCCCTATAGTTCTTCCAAGGGAAAGTGAATCTGTGCTCTTGGGTGCTGCTATTCTGGGTGCCGTTGCTACAAAGAAATATAATAGCCTTAGGGAAGCCATGAAAGCCTTGAATGCAGCTGGTCAGGTGCGGACACCTTTCTTTCAATCTTTATTACTTTATATAATACAATTTTTATTTTGAGATTAGAAATTAAGGCCAATGTTATAAAATTACATGTTGGGTGGTGCTTTCAAACAGTTCTTCATACTGTTTCATCAACATTTGCGGTAAAGTGAGAACGAATTCTGAACTACCAAACTAGTAGAATCCGAAATACGTAGTAAATCAGCATAAATAATGTAGTATCAATTCATATAATGGTAAAATTCATAATTAAAAAAACAGACAATTCTTACCAACTCTGCACATTCTTGGTCAAGTTCCTTCTTAAACTATTACTCGAATTTGTTCTTCTTAGTGAAGCATGTCCATTAAATAGTTTGGGATGTTATGCTCCTAGTTACTAGTTAAAAAAATTGATTTATTATACTCAATAGTCTTAAGTCTAAAGGCGCCACCAGAGAGGCTGCATTAGTTAATCATATTGTATGCGTCTCAGCTTATTAACTACATGTAGATGATTATGTTAGTTCCGACTTCCGAGCTAGTAAGTTCAATTGTATATGCGCACTATATCGACATATTTTGCATTCTAATGGCTTCCTTTAATTGGTGTCTATACAAGCCAGGTGTTTTACTTAATAATGAAAGAAAACTCTTCTGCTCTCAGTTTTCCCTGAAGGACTAATAAGGTGCATGGATTTTTTGCAGGTTATTCATCCATCTACTGATCCGAAAGTGAAAAAGTACCATGATGCCAAATACAAGATATTCCGTGGCCTATACGAACAGCAACTCTCTAATCGTTCGATCATGGCTCAAGCCTTGGCATAACATATAGAATGCTAGAATTGTTGGACTCAAAACTTTCAATTACGATTATATGATCTTTATGATGTTTTGATGTCATATCGTTTTTCAAGGATATGTTTATCGGTGATATGTAAAATGATAAATGAGAGATATATAAGGCAAAACAAACAATAATATTCTTAAAAAGATTATGTACGATCCACCACCATAGTATAAAAGAAATCATCATGTTGAATTACTTATACTTGAAATTGTAAATGCTGTGATATAGTTTGTGAGTTTAGATTAATGGTATTGAACGTTTATAAAAAAAAAAAAGATACATGGTGACATAAAGTGAAAAGATATGACATTCGCTTCGTATGTTACAATAAAGAGACTTGAAAATAATGAAATCTTTTCACATGAGAATATCATCTCAAAAGTATGTGATTAATTTTGTCAATAAAAAAAGTATGTGATTAATGGCTTCTGAATGTTTAATTCAATTTTGTGGTTATTGAATTATTTTGATACTACACTTTCTATAACTAGCTTTTTTTTGACGCATTTTTCTATCACTAGCTAAAAGGTTAATGTTTAACGACTTGCAAACTTTTGATTAATTCAGTTCATTTTATTTTATTTAATGGTTACTAGTTTACTTTTATACATCATTTGTCAATTGTAAATATACTTGTTCTTCAAAAATATTGTAAATACAATTGTTAATGGCTGTGAATCACAATAATAAAATTATTAATATTTTTTTATTATTCAATAGCTACGTAATGAACAGATTATTAATCATTATATTCTCTTATATTTAATTATTAATATTTGATAGTTGATAAGTTTTTTAATAACACTTATTCATTTATTGTGATAGATGTTGTTGCTATATATATCTAGTATCTAATCCCCTGCCAAAAAAAAAATTAAAAAAATTGAGTATCTAATCTAATCATGTTAGAATATATAGAGTTTGCAAATGGTGATTAATGACTATAGATAGTTTAAGGGAAGTAAATAAACGCTAACTCAACAAAGTGTGTGAACTTTTGTTACATAAAGTTAAAAACAGAGTGAAGTTAAACTAATTTGATGAATGAGTGAATGATACAGTAGCGTAACATTAACATCATCAAATCATGAACACGTAGAATCCAATCTATTTTACTGAACACAATTTATGTCGGGATATTTAAGGATTCCTTTTACATTGCATTACATAAAAAAAAAAAAAAATTGTTGTTTTGTTGTTGTGAAATGAAACTGAAAAGAAGAGCATATGCGGAGTAAGATAAAATAATATGCGGAAAATACCGTTACGAGATTATGCCACGTGTATCTCTACATGGCAACTTGCCATAGCATCTTGGAACCATCCATTCATTCATTCATTCATCGTCACAAACATAACATAACATAACATAACCCCACTCTCTCTTCTCTTCCCATGGCGCTTCATCACCATCTTCCTATTCAATTTCATCCTTAAAATTCTCTCTTCAATCTCTTTCCTTTTTCATCTCTCAGCTCAAACTTACTCTCCAAAACAACACAATCTCGATAACTAATTAATAACTCTGTCTTTGTGTGTGTGTCTGTGTGTGTGAGAGAGAGACAGACCAAACCAAACACGTTACGTTTCTCAAACCCATCTAATATTTTTTCATTGGGTCATTTAAATTTCAAATTTTTATTTCTGGGTTATTTCATATTTCCCATATCAGGTATCGCTTACTTCTTTCCTCTTAATTTGGATCTCTAGTTATTATTATTATTATTATTATTATTATTATTATTGGAGATTTGTTTGAAACTTTTGAGAGTTGTATGATGTGATGTGTAATAAAGGGTTTCAATGCTTGAGCGAGTCTGAGATTGTAATTGATCATAGACAGCATTTTCTTATCATGGATAGTCCTACAACCGTTAGATCGCCGGCTACAGCCACCACAACCGGTTCTGGTTCCGGTTCAAACGATGATGGCCGGCGTGTTAAATTTTTGTGTAGTTTTCTAGGTAGTATAATGCCACGTCCACAAGATGGGAAACTACGTTATGTTGGTGGAGAGACAAGAATTGTGAGTGTTTCCAGAGATATTAGTTTTGAGGAGTTGATGGGGAAGATGAGGGAGTTGTATGAAGGTGTTGCTGTGTTGAAGTATCAGCAACCTGATGAAGATCTTGATGCACTTGTATCTGTTGTTAATGATGATGATGTGGTTAACATGATGGAAGAGTATGATAAGTTAGGTTCCGGGGATGGGTTTACCAGGCTTAGGATTTTCTTGTTTTCGCAATCCGAGCAAGATGGTTCCGCACACTTCATTGATGGGGATGATCCTGAGAGGAGGTATGTGGATGCGTTGAATAGTTTAAATGACGCTTCTGAGTTACGGAGGTTGCAGCAAATGGAGTTTCCTATGATTGGTACCATTGAGGATATCCATGTGGCTGATCCATTCATTAATCCTATTGCCGTGGAAAATGGGATTCATAGCCAGAGAAGCGGGGAACTAGGCATGTCACAGTATAATTTGCATCATATCCCTATCCCGCACCAGCAACCTATGGGTCAGAGGTATAATGAAATTGATGCTCAGTGGAATCCTGGTTATTACTCTCCTAGGCATCATGGTCAGTGTCACCATGACTCCAGATCATCATTGGTTGACTATCCATCTTCTCCATCTGGCACAAGGTACCGCGTGCCATTTCCTGAGATGCCAGATAAGGGCATTGATAGAGTGCCAGACGAATATGCTCGACATCATGTAAATCACCATCCTTTATACGACAATCAACCACAGTATCCTGAAAACGTTGTGTGGCTGCCAACCGGAGCAGCACATGGTGATAAGTCCGGTTTTCCAAGCAACCTTCTTCATGGTTCTCATGCTCTTGATGGGAATAATATATGCGAGCACTGTCGCATGGGTTTTCAGAGAGCTCAACCGCATTTGGAGCATCCTAATATGCTTCCACCTGTTGCCATTCCATGTCCGGAATGCCCCTCAAGCAGGGATGCTCTCGCAGTGAATGCTGATGGCAAGTTACAGCCTACAATATATCCCAATGATACTCAGAATCATGAGAGAGGATGTGGTTTGCAGCATCAGGGTTCTGGAAGAGTGAGTGATCATTATGTTGGCGATGTTCCTATTATTAATTTCCCTCATGGACATGGTAGTATTATTGATGGACATGTTCTTCCTTCCAATCATGTTCATCAACAGGTTGGACCTGAATTGGGGGTTGAACTGTTCCCTGACCAAACCATGGCTGCTATACCGCATCTAAAAATTCCTCCGTTGGAAGAATGCAGTGTGCAGTATGGAAAGACATCTTCTCCTTATGGAGTAGATAATAATTATGCTGTGCCTTGTGGACATGCACCTGGTTATACTCTTTGGAGAAACGGTCCGACTCCAGTTCATATTGGATCACCACACGATGCAATTACTCCCCCTCAGCCGGTTGATGGTGTGATAAATACTGGAATAATCAGGGGAGAGGGCAGTCCAGGTTTTTTCGTTGGACCGGATAGTCAAAGTCTTTGGGTTGATTCGTCACAGAAATATCCAGGTCATGACGGGTCAGCCATCCCCGAATACCCTTATGCAAATGCTTCGAAGTTGAATCCAATGACCAACGGTCAGGAAAACCAACACCCAATTATTTTAGATGCCATTCATCCTCCACAGGAAGTAAACGCTGGTACCTGCTTGGAACCTGTGCAGCTGCAAAAAACTTCTCTTAATATGTTTCACAATAATGAGGTTTTGAAAATTGATACTCATTTGACTGAAGTGATCAGTTTGCAATCTTTAAGTTTGCATGGAGAAGGAAAAGAAACAAAAAATAAGGATAATGTTGTGAACTCAAATGTGCAGAATATATCTTCTCCAGATAAAAATGTTGAATATGTATCAAACACTGTTGTTGCTTCTGCTGAGTGTAAAAATTCATTTTTGAAACCCGCATCAGAGTGTGGACATGTCGAGAAACTGGACGATAATGACTGTACTGCTCATGAAGATTCTAAGCATTTAGCTGATCAATTCAATATCTTGCCTGAGTTAATTGCTTCTGTTAAAAAGGCTGCGTTAGAATGTCACGATGAGGTGAAACCTACATGTGAAGAGCGTGTCAATTGTCAGATTGATAATTCAAATACCAAAGAAGAAACAGCAAATGAAGTTGAACCAGTGGTGAGTATTTGAAATGAAGTTATTTTATTTTCTTATTTCAAAAGGAAAACTTTTTTTTTTTTTTGCTTTCACGGCTTATGTTATTTGTGTTTATTCGTCGTGTAGAATGCTAATGGTGATTTAGAATTGGACACTGAAAACGACCGTGTTGATACTTCTAAAATCGAGCCTACAAAGGCTGAGGCAGAAGCAATTGCTAGGGGATTACAGGTTTTAATCCCATCTTACTCAAAACTATTATGTTCATATCGCTTTTTGTTTAGAGGTCTTTTATGGTCTTTCTTTTCCCACATGAATCTGGTTTGATGGTTGGCTGATAATTTTTCAGACAATTAGAAATGACGATTTGGAGGAGATCCGTGAGCTAGGTTCTGGGACTTATGGGGCTGTTTATCATGGGAAATGGAAAGGTTCCGATGTTGCCATTAAGAGAATAAAAGCCAGTTGTTTTTCTGGAAGACCATCAGAAAGAGCAAGATTGGTAATATTAATATCTGATAGATTTTCCTTTTGTTTAAGTAACTGCTAATTTAAAGTCTAGATAATACAAAAAATTCTTTCTTGGTCTCACGCATTTTCAAAAATATCACCGACTTACGAAATAGTTCATATTTTTCTGATTAGCTTATAAAAAAACTGAAACATTGGCCCCCAAAAAATATTTGAATGTACTAGATATATAATATAAAATTACTGTTTGGATTGAAGTTAGAGATGATGAGATTGATATATTAAGAATAAGAAAATGATAAAGGAAGTAAAAATGCTTACAGAAGTTTTGTCTATATTGAAACATTCATTAGAGGCTTAGAGCCCAATCTGTGTAGTGATTTCATTTTGGTTGTTGTCCCAGATTGCAGATTTCTGGAAGGAGGCATTAATGCTGAGTTCATTGCATCATCCGAATGTTGTCGCTTTCTATGGTATTGTTCGTGATGGTCCTGATGGGACTTTAGCAACAGTGACAGAATTCATGGTTAATGGATCTTTGAAACAGTTCTTGCATAAGAAGGACAGGTAATGTGATGCATGCACGAGTTCTTTTTTTCATGGTTAATGGATCTTCGAAAAAAAATTGTGGACTGGTAATTTATCATTTGTGTTGTTTTTTTCTGAGGAATTTAACAGAACGATAGATCGTCGGAAGAGGCTCATTATAGCCATGGATGCTGCATTTGGGATGGAGTATTTGCATGGAAAGAACATAGTGCATTTTGATTTGAAATGTGAGAATCTATTGGTCAACATGAGAGATCCACAACGACCTGTCTGCAAGGTACTCTCAAGCATTACAATAAAATACTCCCTCCGGTTTCAAATATAAGCAAAGATCCTCTTTCTAAGTTCATTGCTATTTGGTCTAAAATGTAGACCAAATACATAAATGATTCAATTAACTTAGGAAAAGAACTTTTGCTTATATTTGAAACCGGGGGGAGTTATGTGTCATCTCTAAATAGACAAACTTCATATGGAGATGCAACACACACACAGCAACCTGCTAGAAGAGATTGAAAGAATGTTTATATCTTTTTCCAGATTGGTGATTTGGGTCTATCAAAGGTTAAGCAGCACACACTAGTGTCTGGAGGGGTACGCGGAACTTTACCTTGGATGGCACCTGAACTTCTTAGCGGGAAAAGCAATATGGTGTCGGAGAAGGTATTCTTGGCATAACTATTTGACTTTGCGTTAATCATACCCCTTTCATCTTTTTAGATGATGATCTCCTTATATCTATACTTCCTTGTGCTGTAGATCGATGTTTACTCTTTCGGGATAGTCATGTGGGAATTACTCACAGGGGATGAACCTTATGCTGATATGCATTGTGCTTCAATAATAGGTGAGAACCAAGTAACAAACTAAATACATAGAGCAGCTTGTTTTGTAGCATATTTTGATTCTACCATATATTCTAATCAAAGATGTGCACTGACACACACAATATTGACACATCAATACTGATAATAATTTAAGTGCAATATATGTAACTACGTGCATCAGTGTCGTGTCAGACACCAAACACACTTTCAATATGAAGTGTCAGTGCTACATAGTTCAAAAGAATGATACATATCAATGTTTACCATTGTCTTTGTTTCGTAGGAGGAATTGTGAACAACACTTTACGTCCTCAAATCCCAACATGGTGCGATCCTGAGTGGAAGTCTCTAATGGAAAGTTGTTGGGCTTCCGATCCTACAGAAAGGCCATCATTTGCAGAAATTTCCAAGAAGCTGAGGAGTATGGCTGCTTCAGTGAATGTGAAATAGTAAATTGATTTTGAAACACTCAATCACCCTTCTTATGTTATATGTAGCCTAGAATTGGTATAATCGAAGGGAAATAAAGTGAAGCCTCGTTCTTCCTGTTCAAGGCGCCGACAAGCTTAGCTTTAAAAGGGGAATATAATATATTTAAAGGAGTATTCAACCTTATACAAGCTTGTATTGTAATATCATATCATGCCTTGGTTTAGTCTAAACAGTCTTTTAAATTATTGCCTTTAATGGTATTTACCTTAGTGCAGTTAAGTGCACTTTAAGCATGGATTTTCTCCAGTAGCGACATGGCGGGAATATCAGTATGTCACACATTGTAAGTGATTTTGTTAATATGTAATTTCAAATTATTGCCTCAAAATATTTTTCTCTAGGTAATGAAGGTAATTCTGATTGTCCTATGGTGTTTTGTTTTTGCAGTTTTACACGTGATAATCAACTGAGGAGGAACCATGCTTCTGGAGAGATGTGTATATAATTAACCAAACATGTCTCTTGTGCTTTTCCATATACAGATGGAACAAATTCATTTTGTCATCAACATTTTATTGGATTGCTTTATTATATTTATGATATATATTTTCAATCATATTCCATAAAGAATTTCAATCATATGAATTTGCATACACATTGATGTGTTTCATATTTTCAACTAATAAAATACATTAAAGCTAATTGTGATAATAATAAACTATAAATCAAATTTTTTATAAACAATTCCAACCAAAAGATATCCATGATGGTCAAGACATTGAAAAAACACTGATAATAAGGTTTATGGCTCTGTTTGGTAAAAAATAGCGGATAGCTGATAAGCTAGCTTATAGCGGATGAGCTTATAGCGGATAACTTATAAGCTAATTTTTAGCTTATAGCGGATAAACTAGCTGATTGAATTTGTAGTGTTTGGTAAAATTAGCGGTTGGACTAGCTTATAAGTATGAAATGACATAAAAAAGATATGTTTAATTAATATTTAATTTTTTTCAAGTAAGATGATAGAGGTAAAATTGGAAGAAAAGATAATAAGCTATAAGCTATAAGCTCATAAACTACTTGAAATAGCATTTGAAAAATAAGCTATAAGCTAGTAAAATAAGATATAAGCTCTTTTTTAAAAACTATTACCAAACAGAGTTTTTAGTTTATAAGCTAAAAGCTATAAGCTAGCTTATTTTTTTTGACTAATTATTCTTAGTACATTTTGATAGGATAACAAATATTTAATCCAAAATTTTAAAAATACTAAGTTGGAACACTTTGGTGTTACTAACTGTTGAGTACATATACATAATACATTCATTAGTAAGCCATTGACTTCACACTAAAGACTAAAACGACTTAATCATGGAGACAAAGCATAATTGCAAAATGTTGTAGCAACCAAAAACTAATTTAATCACAAAATTAACATCACATTAACTCGGTCAGCAGTAGGCATGACAATAAAACCCATACCCGCGGGTACCCGCCCGTTCCATCCCCGTTTTGACGGGGAAAACCCGAGTTGACTGGGTTTGGGTTTTCCCCGATTTTAAAAGGTGGGGATGGGACGGGTAATGGGGACATTGATACCCACCCCGAACCCGTCCCCGAACCCGCCCCGTTTATATAAACATCATATTTTCCTTTTCTTAAATTAAATTCTGTATCAAAAAAATATTATATATGTACAAAAAACTCATAAATTACATTCATACGTTTATTTTAATTTTAAATTGAGTATTAAATAAATTGTTTTCCCTATTATGTTTTTTGTTTAATAAAATCATATTATTGAAACAAAATAGTTTTCGATTTTATATCATTTTTTAATTAAAAAATATAAAAATACAACTCGAGTTCATGTGGAGAGAAGCGAGACGGGAATACCCAAAACCCATTGGGGATACCCGAACCCCGTCGGATATGGGTTTGGGGTTCTACATTTCTTCCCCGCTTAAAATGGGGGTGGGTATGGGAATACCCGAACTTTATGGGTTTGGGGAGAACAAAATCCGCCCCCGACCCGCCCCGTTGCCATGCCTAGTCAGGAGGTGGTTGTCTCCATTGACATTTTTTTCCCGTTAAATCCAAACCATTCATTTTGTTTGATTACAAGTGTTTAATCATGACAAAAAAAGGTGAATATCATCAATACTGAATTTTATCTAGTAAAATATTGTATGGTTTTATAATGATTATATAGTTTATAAAAGTTTTAAGTAAGATGCTGCATATCATCACCAACTCTGAAATTTGAAGAAAATCCACAAGGTCAATTTGTGTGACACCATCATCAATATCTACTCCTATGTCCGTCTTCTATATTAGTACTACGTACCTAACACACGCGTTAGACCTTTGTTTTAAAGTCAAACTAATTAAGCTGACTTTGTATACTTATCTATGAAGGAGTGTTATTTGATAACATTGATTAATACAGTATAAAAAATCACTTAAAATTAATGATTTGATTTTTTAATAGAGGAAAAACTAATAAAAGAAGGAAATTGTATCTTTATCGTTCAAAAATACGATGTTGGATAATAAATTGTTGTTCAAATACTAGTATTTCACCAATCGTTAGTTGATTTAGTGGTGATCGACTCTGAACTTGGTAGGAAGGACCACGGTTCGATCCCCCACAACTGCGATCGGGAGGGGGCTGAAACCAAAAAAATACTAGTATTTCACTTATTCTACATAGATGATTTGTTTGAATTTATTCCCTACAAATTAAAAAATCGTTATTTTTAGTCCTCAACTTTAGCTTATTGAGTCATATAGTGTCACAGTGACATGATTATATTGGGTCATATATGACATTAATAATGAACACAATAGTTTGTGAATTTACAACTGAATTCAAATAATCTAAAAATTATATTTAAACCAAGATATAAAATGTAGATGTGAGTCGCCCGTCAATTTAACTAAATTGATAAAAACATTATATTATATATATATATATATATGAGGAGCTGGAATCCAAATCTTAAACACTCTATTTATTAACTTAAGGGTGAAATTTTAGCTATTAATCTACTCCAAAAATAAAATGTACATTATAAACTTAAAGGTTAAGTCACTAAGTTAGGCATTTGACATTTGTTGAGAGTTTATACCTATGTTGATAATATTCTACAAAAAGTGCATGAAACAGATCAGAAAATAACAATTTTGATTTTTTTTTAATATACCATTCCTTATTAATTATCACTCGTACGTATTCGTTGAACTTCTTGCAATAAGTGGTGATTAGTGTCATGTTAAATAAGAATTAATATGAAAGTATGTTAATGGAGTTCAAGTCTCCCATGGTAGCATCTTTGTCAACCCTAGTGACGACACATACAAGAGTGTGATCTTATTCTTCCTAAATCCTTTTCTATTTTTTATTAAAAAGACTTTATTTCACCAATGCTTATCTTAATTATCCTAATTAAAACAATAAATTATACAAAGTGAATTACAGGTGTTGTGATTGGAATGTTATCCATGCTCGGATCGATCACCATATATATAATCTAATCTAATCAAATTAATAATGTAATGTCTACCAAAAGCAAATCATCAAGTAATTTGGAATAAACCTTTTTTTCTTATATCATTATATCATTACAAGAGCTAAAATCTGTTGAGGATATATCTTAGCTGGTATTTCTTCTAATTAATCACCATAATTATGGTTGTGTTGTGTGTTAAGAATTAAATACCATTCCCCTTAATTAAGTTAATTTCTCTTTTTTTTTTCTTTTCAAATTTCTCTATATTTTTTTTATATCTCTTCAAAAGACTAAATGAGGCAGAGATATATGTCTTAAAATTTTTAAATTAAATTATGAGAAGTAGAAGCTATAATATTAAGAAAACTATTATGAAGATATTTTTCTACACTATATATACGAGCTTGTTGACAAAATTATATAACATAAAAAGTCAAACATAAAAAAGATTTTTGATTGGTCAAAATTGTAATTTTTTATCACATTCATATTGTATCAAAATTAGTCTTCATAAATTTCAATTCAATTAGGAACAGATGTTAACTCAATGATAAAAGTTTGATCTCATAATTTTTATGGACAAAGTTCAAATTCTTTAAAAAAAAATTATAAAATATCTATCGGTGCCACTTTACTTAATAATAATGATGATTTCCCTCTTCTCATTTATTTATTTTTTAATTGAATTATTTAGACTTTCAATTAATAAATTAGTGAAGAAAAGAAGGTAATTAATACTATGTTTTTTGGTTTATGATCTTGATGTTTATCTTCTCATAAAAACTATGTTCACTAACTTTAATTGGTCTTCTTGATGATGAAATATACTGTTCTTTTTCCTTGTATACACACTTTTTTTTTAATATGAAAAATTAATAGAGCGTCAATGCAAAGATTCTTAGTTAAGGAGAAAGACAAGAAGAAGTATGATATCTTCTTCCCAAAGATCAGAGACTATTTGCTGAAAAAGATATTAATGTTTATAAAGTTTGGGAGCCAAATGCTTTTTGAAAATTTGATGGTTTCTTCTTGTTATATTTCTATGTGGGTGTGGTTCTAAGCCTTTATTTTCCTGCTTCATGATTAAAAAAATAACAAGGTGGAATATTTAATTAAGAAACCAAGGTCAATGAGTGGTGTCTCTTTTGAAAAATATTGAATCTAAAAGACCTATCTGTTTGGTTTTTACTCCTTTTTTAGTTTTGATACAGTTTCCTATATATTGTCTTTAACACGTCTTACACAACTTGACAAATAGGAACAAAGAAGAGAATATAAATTATAAATTAATTGGGGGGGTTTTTGTTTGTTGATAATAACCCAACTAATTCCTCATGAGAGAAAAATAAAAATAAAAATGAATGATTAATATTGTAACAAATGTTTGACTTTTATGTTTAATACTTTTATAATCTCTAAGCTACATTATTGCACAATCAAAGACCTCAAAAAGATACTACTACTACTACATTTTTCTTTGGATTAATTACGATTATATGTTTAGAGAACTAGGTAGAGAATAGTATGTTTTATTCTATAACATTTTTGGACAATTGAGAATCAAATGCTAAGTATTTCCACAAGTAATATAGTGGTTACTTAGAAATCACATTAATGTTTTTTCAATGTAAAATATAATTAATTGTTAGTGGGAAAGTATACTATAATGGTCAAAGTGTCAAACCACGGTTTGAACTTCGTGTAGTAAAAACTAAAATGTTCATATTTATAGTTCAATTAGTTGAGTTGGATTATCTTTTGAAATATAATATCTAATTGTTTTTGTTATTAATTATTGTGGGTGTGTCTTAAAATTATATTCTAAGTCTAAAAATATTGGTTTTTGCCGTGGTTCAAAATGTGAGGCGTGCATGAAAAAATTGAAAAATTGCATTTCTGCGTGTTTTGGTCCTGCCTCATACGCAAGGCATCTAATCTATTTTTAGTTACCCTAATGATATTTGTATGAAATTTTCACACCTGTTAGTGATGACTAATTTCTGTCGAGGAATCTATTGGGCAACATAAGATGAGTTCTTCCCTCCCAATCAATCCATATGTATATATATATATATAACCTCTAACCACATACATAAAAGAACCAAAACCCTCATCGCTTGGATCAATTCATCGTAGATCTTCAAATAATAACTTTGGTTTGAATAGGTGGGTAGAGAAGGTACACTCTTGACTCTTGATATATAGGCTAAGAATATAAGTATAATTTCGTACAATGTTGTGATGACGGATAAGATGCTATTTGGTGTGTGATTTTTTTTCAAATAAGAATCAGTTGGTTATGATTTTGTGGTGAAAACAAACAAGGACGGACACAATTTCAAGGCATTGACTCTGCTTGCTAGCTACTTTTTCTACCTTTTATCACCTGCTTAATTGTTAGTCAACACACAACCACATCCACATACACGTACAAGTTTCTACTAATAATCATTTTAATTGATTAATTAACACGTTGAAAGATTAAAAAATAAATTAACATTTCTTCCCAAGTACTATAAGTTATATATCATGTGTGTGATCTTCCATTTCCATTAATTAGTTCTAAGAGAGAAAAATGTACGTCCGTACAAGATCACTATGAGCTAATTTGTTAATCATATGGAAATGGAATACATTTGAATCAATTCACTAAACTTAATTATAAAGGAAAATGTTATACAATTAATTAGTGAGAAGAAATAAAGGGAAAGAGTACGCAATGTACTTCGGTAGATGTAGATCACATGGCCACTGGCCAGGCATATATAATACAATCTTTTTTTACTTTGACTAAATGCAAGTGCATATGTGGTAACTAGCTAGACTAAGCTTGATCCATTAATTAGTAATTATGCAACTCTAATTTTAGAGACATGAGTTTCAAATCTCTTTGAACCTTGAAACTTTGATATCTAAGACCTATAACGGATATTTTTCCATTTTCACTTTTTTATTTTTTTGCATTTTATATGATGCAATATATGTTGCACATTATTTTTATTCGAAAAATGTTATATCTTGCGAAGTGGCAAACAAATATTTTCACGATACATATAAAAGTTTATTAACTCCATTGACTCACGTGTTTTTCCCTATTGTGTTGTGTATTCCGCTAAATCACTACATTTTGATTAGATAAATTTTATTTGTGATGCTATTGTAGATGATCATTTCGTGAGATATAACGGCTCTATTTTCATTCTCTTCATACAAGCTATAATAAAATAACGGTTTTACTATATAGTATGAAATTCTTTTTCAAAATCGTCATGAAATATTGAAATTTCTTAATTTTTCTATAAGGAAAATTTATTTTATTATCGTAT
Source organism: Trifolium repens (assembly GCA_030408175.1). Taxonomy (NCBI): domain Eukaryota; kingdom Viridiplantae; phylum Streptophyta; class Magnoliopsida; order Fabales; family Fabaceae; genus Trifolium; species Trifolium repens. The sequence continues at coordinate 55,252,694 of CP125851.1, forward strand.
AAGTGGTACTCAAAACTTAATTACACTGACCGCAATCAATCAAATGAATTCACCACCAAAAAATATTTTAACACCACCATAAACAAAAATAATCAAATGAATTACAATACCAATCATATAAAATACATGACCTGATCCACTACTTGCCCTCCAAATAAACTACCCAAATAAAATTTTATTTTAACATTCAAAACTTCATAATTACAGTTTGCAACCTCTCCATGAAACATATATAATAGAAACTAGTTTACGAAATAGAAAAGTAATAATATCCAATGTTAATCTTTTCGGATAAAATAATCACAATGCTCATCTTTTTCTCTCCATCGTACAATTTTCACCTTCGTTACATTTTCAAGAGAGTTCTAATTAACCTCATTTAGGCACATGCAAATATAAAATTAATTACAAAATTAACAATAAGGCATGCCAATAGCTTAATTAGTGGTATGAGTTGAAACATCAAAGAAATAATAAGTAGAATGTCCGATGTTCGATTTTTCCTGCTAGTAAATTCTTCTTTCTCTAGTAAGCTAACCACTAATATTTACCTAAAGCTTGATAAATGGAACATTTTGAGGGATAGTAACGACAAACTAAGAGGATGGAGGGTTCTTCTGATCAAATACTATTGTAGCATCATATATTCAACAAGTATATTAAACTAATGGAACTTGTGAAAAAGCATTGTATTATTTAAATGAAAAAAAAAGAAGGAAAAAAATTTATGTTACGTTTGTCTACTTGCATGCATAATAATAATTAAACACAAATTAAACTAATCCAAAAAGAAAGACATAGAAAGAGATAGATGAAATAAACCCTAGAAGAAAAATATAAGTTGAATTAATATATCTAATGAAGGAAAGGAAAGGGTGAGGTGTGTAAGACTTTTTGTCCTTTTAAGCATCACATCAGCCACTCTTTCTTACCTATAAATCATTCTCTTCCTTCCATGTACTTTCCCAACAAGCCATCATCATCATCATCATCATCTCAAAGAGAGAATTAAACCTAATTTGAGAGAGAAAGAAAGAGAGAGATATCATAACACAAAAAAGATGGGTAGAGCTCCATGTTGTGACAAAGCTAATGTGAAGAAAGGACCTTGGTCTCCTGAAGAAGATGCTACACTCAAATCATACATTGAAACAAATGGAACTGGTGGAAATTGGATTGCTCTTCCTCAAAAAATTGGTAAGTGCACTCCTCTTAATTATTTTTTACAAAAATTCTTATTAGACTATATTAATTACATATATATATATGTATATAGAGAATTATATACTATAGTAGAAAATGTCAATTTAGAAACGAAAAAATGTGAAATCTGACTCTAATTTTGTCGCTGATCAGTTTGAATTTGGATAAATGAAAATAATTTGATTATAATAATAATAATGATCATCGATTAGTGCAAACTAAACTAATTAATTAACCATAATTATTTGATTAATGGATAATAATTACAAAAAATTTGTAGGGCTCAAGAGATGTGGAAAGAGTTGCAGACTTAGGTGGTTAAATTACTTGAGACCTAATATAAAACATGGTGGATTTACTGAAGAAGAAGACAACATCATTTGCAGCCTTTATATTAGCATTGGAAGCAGGTCCTTGTCTATCCTCAAATTCCTCCTTCTCTACAACATATTACTATTTGTCCTTTTTCTTTGTCATAAGAATCTCTCCATGTTAGAATCATTTTTTTCCTATAGCTAGAAAACTTAAATTAACCCTTTTCTCAACTAATTAAATTAAATTGTATCTATGTATCATAGGTGGTCCATTATTGCTGCTCAGTTACCTGGAAGAACGGATAATGACATAAAAAACTATTGGAACACAAGATTGAAGAAGAAATTACTCGGGAAGCGAAAACAATCGAATAATAACAACAACTTGATGAATCAAAAGGATACAAATGGAATAGATGAGAATTCTTATTCAAATTCTTTAAGTAGTTCAGCTCTTGAAAGACTTCAACTTCATATGCAACTTCAATCTCTTCAAAACCCTTTCTCTTTTTACAATAATAACCCTGCTTCACTAGCTTGGCCAAAGTTGCATCCTTCTCAAGAAAAAATGATCCAAATTAGTCTTCAAAATTCTAATAATATAATTAACCCTATGTTGCAAAATGCTTTCACTTCACCACAGGTTGATGTTTTGGAGAATATTAATATTCCTTTGGAGAATAATAATATTAACAATTCAGTTACCTTTAATGCTTCTGGAAATAATGATAACAATAATAATTATAATTCAATGCATTCTTCAAGTGTTGCACCAAGAGGAGAAGGTGTTGAGATGAAGAGTAGTACTAATGAAGGAATTCAACAACTGGAAAATGAACTTGATGAGATTCTCAACAACAGAAATATTAATACTACAACAATGGAAGATGAATTTGATTGTTTCAGAGATATTAATAATAATCATGGTTCAAAAGATGATCAAAGCATGATATGGTGGTCAAATGATTCAGGTGATACTACTAAATCTGGATCCTCAAACTCATGGGATTCATCAACTAATCTTATGCAAGATCAAGGAATGTTCCAAGATTATGAACTAGGTTACACTATGTAGTAGTAACATATATGAATATTTAACTTTCTGGCTATTCTAATTTGTTGTCTTTGTTTGGTCATAAGAATGATGAGTTGTAACTGCAGATCTTTGTAAACAATGTCTTGAATATATATTATCTAATAATGTACATTGATGCTTGAGTTGTGTAATTTAGAAACTACTACTTTGTTTTGGTTGATATTTCATTTTATATTATTGATCCATCGCTTTGAATACCTTTTTCTATTAATATGAGTACTATCAAAGGGTTTGGAGGATTTGACACAATATATGCATCCGCGCAGTTAATGGTCTAAGTTGTCCGATTTGTGATTAACCGCTGAAACAATTTTCAATTGATTTTTCTAGTAAGTAATTTGAAGTGTCTGATTTCTAGTTAATAGTTGAGATGCAAAATAGTAATATATTTTAACTACAGGAAAATCCATGTTCTACTATCAAATATGGACATCTAAAAAAAATATTTTTAATTTGAGTAAAAATATGGACATCTAAAAAAAACCATACAGATGAATATTTACAATTTTTATTTTTTGTCTTCTTATTTTTATTAGGCTAAATTCTACAATTTTGATCACTTAACTTTCAAAATAGTATTTTTTGCTACATAAAAATATTGATTTTGACAAAGTTAACACACATATAGGCACTGAATTAAATGAATCACATGTCACATATGTGACATGACAAGCATGCATGAGTCATTTAAATTAGTGCCACACATAGCACTTCATATGAGGATTCATCTCTCTATCGTAGTTTTGCATGTGCCCTACAACAGCTCACTTTCACTGCCATTTCATATGCGATATATACAACAAGTATGTCTTTTCATGCACAGTCCGACGGAAGACCACATGCAAGCTCTTCGACGAATCTCACGCTACATTCAAGGCACATGCAACACTATGGCTTACATCTTTATTCCTCTTCTACTACCTCCTTAATCTCATATATTGATTCGTTGATATTAGACTATCTATCTCTGGTTACTCTGTGTTTCTTGGTGATAACTTGCTATCTTGGTCGTCCAAACGGCAACCCACCTTATCTCGGTCTAGTGCTGAAGCCGAATACCACAGTGTTGCCAATATTGTGGTCTATGAATCATGGTGGTTATGCAAGGCCACCATGGTTTACTATATATGACAACGTCAGTGACATCTATCTCTTAGGTAACCTCGTTCAACATCAAAGAACGAAACACATTGAGATGAACATTCATTTTGTTCGCAAATTTAAATATTAGTAATAGTAAAAAATAATAGTATAAATGAATGTAAAATTGATTATTAAATTTAATATGTTATATTTTACATTGAACATATTATTGTTAACGTGTCTTAATAATATAAATATTTATTACAAAAAATTATAATTTGAAATTTGGATATCCAAAGCCTAATTAATCCAAATTAAATTGCACTAAATTGGATCAGATCTTTTTAGTCAGCCATTTAAAACCAAACCAAACTGCAAGTAATTTTATTTTTGGATCGAATGAATTTTTAACTTAAAACAGTTCCAAACTGAACTACAAACATCCATAAAGTACAATAATATTTTGAATTAAAAAACAATAACTGAAAAAGTGAAAGAAAGAAGAAAAAAATTCCATGGGCTTTAGGTCAACAATAGTTGTAGTTAAAGGGCCGAGCAATATCAATGGATACGGAAATTTTCTCATCCCACCCCCCATGACTCTTTTTAACCCCCCAATATTCCAATTTTACCCCTGTACAAAAACTTCGGAACGTGTTTTCCGAAGTTTTTCTAGTTCAAATTTATCAAAATTTCGGAAAATACATTCCGAAGTTCATTTTCAAGGCAAAAAAAACTTCGAAAAACGCGTTCCGAAGTTTAAAACTAGGGGCAAAAATGGAAATCCGGGGGGGGAAAAAGAGTCACGGGGGGTGGGAAGAGAAAATTTCATGGATACGTGGGTTATTAATCACAAACAATCATGCACCGGCTGAATCCATATGAATAGTTTTCCCACCCCCTGTTTCTCTTTTACCCTGGATTTCTACTTTTGCCCTTAAATGTTTTTTCCCATTTTTTTTTTTCCTTGGAGAAAAAATTCGAAATGTGTTTCCAGATTTTTTTTTCTTCTGAATATTTGAACTAGAAAACGAGCCATAAAAAGTCCAAGATTTAAAGACCAATAACTTTAATTATCAAATTAAAGAAGATTTGTTGAATCCACAATAAATTGTTTCAAGGGGTATCCGTCTTGTTTGCTAGTTGTTTTTAGATAGGTGGAAAGAACTTACTTTTCTTTTTTAAATTGAGAACACTATTAAATTATTTTTTTAAATGATTGAAGTATTATATGATCATTAATTATGTTCTTATTTTAAAATATTAACTATATATAAAAAAATATATACTTAGCACTTTAAAAATCAACTCACAAACAAAATTTTAGATATGTGTTTAGGGTTTCGATATTTGGCTCTTGCGTTTGAAGAAATTTATAAACGGAGAGACAGGGAAGAACATTACTTGTTTGACTTTTGTAAAATACACTCTATATAGTTCTCTGGCATTGCCTTAATGAAATGAGAAATTGGTTCAAGTGGGTGTCCTGAAGGCACATAATTTTCTGGTAACCCATCATGAACATTATAATGTTTTAAGTTTTGGAAGAAACTCGTTATGATCATTTGGAATAGAAAATAATGTTGCATTTAATTTGGTTGTGCTGAAGAATGAAAATGTGACTTTTGCAGCATGTAATAAGTTGTCACAAGCTACATATATGGTAATTACGAGGTGGACATTCCGGTACAAGTCTTATTTATACATATATCGGTACATTGCTGAGATGAACAATTTTTATAGATCCACAAATAGTACTTAATTGAGAAAAATTAATAAGTACTATTTATGGACCAATCACAATTGTTCATATTAACAAATGTCAGGCAGTGGGGATCCTTTGTCTTTTATACCAATTACCGCGGCGGTAAGGCTTGCTGTCGAGTGTGCTGGCAGGTTCTTTGATGCCTGGCTTGAAAAAGTATGGGACGGGGAGGCTAGTACGGGACTAAAGTCATGTACGGTTACGAAACAAGACGATATAACCTCAGTTCGCCAGGTTACGTACACATTAAATAAAATGTGTATCGAAGAATTCACTAATTACAAGTGAATTAAAACATTTCAATAAAAAAAAATCAAAACATATATGAATTTGTTGGTACAATCAATCATGACCCTTCTTGAATTCTACTTGAAACTCAATAGTGCACATTCATTAAGCTATTTAAAAAAAATTAAAAAGCAAGTAATGAAAAATGTATAAATGAAATATACAAGATAAGAAAGTAATTGCATTAAAAAAAAGAAAAATACAAGTAACTAGATAGATATCATAAATTGTTTACTACTAATTAACCAGTGATAATTTGTATCAAAGTATTGCAATTATTTGCAGAGCTACCATTTTTTTCAACAGCTGCCAATGCAGATTCCTTAAATTTCAAAATCTTCTGTCTCATTAACTTCCCTTCCCCACTTAACATTGTTATTTCCAATGCTTTCATAGCTGATTCTTTAGTCAATACTCCATTCTCAACACCAACACCAATCTCCCAAACACTTTCTACCATTCTTGAATTCAACCTTTGATCTCCAAAAAATGGTCTACTAATCATTGGTACACCACCAACAATACAATCCAACACTGAATTCCAACCACAATGTGTGAAACAAACACCAACTGATGGATGTTTAAGGATTTCATATTGTGGAGCCCATGCAACAATTTTTCCTTTTGTTTTTGTTCTTTCCATAAAACCATTTGGCAATGTTTCTTCTGGATTACCTCTAAAGGCCCATATAAATGGTAATCCACATTCTTCTAATGCCTCTGCCAATGCAGTGAGTTCATGAGGTGGTGGTATAACTACACTTCCAAAACTAATATACACCACTGATGAATTTTCTTGTTGACTTAACCATGGTATGCACCCATGTTCATCAGAAATCATACGTTGTGGTGTTGTCAAAATGAATGGACCAACATTTAGTAGTAATTTGAATTTTGTTTTCAATTCATTTTCTATAGGATTATGTACTGTGTCAAATGAGTTTATGGCAACTGCATGTGCTCTTGGTAACTCTAATCCCATTTTGTGTAACATTGTTCCAAATGGTCCATTTATATCATCTACTACCATTTCTGGCAAATCACAAGCCCTTAGCTCAGGAAATCCAGGAAGGAAATCAAAATTTTTGACTTCATGGTCTACATGCATGACAACAAAAATCAAATCAAACTCTAATAAATTCAAGATTAATTACGCAACTAGTAACTCTCATGTATTTATGTACATATTTGTATTGTAAAATTCAATTTTTCTGAAAGATAGTTAACGGAACAGATATGTTGCAGTTACTGCGTCACACGGTAACTGTTTTCATCCGTCCAATCATAATCAACAAGTAAAATTGATTTTGAATGTTTCATTTAGATTATCTAATCTTAAATCAACGGTTATTATGTGTTACTGTATGGAATTGTGTCATTGTCTGCAGCAAAATCCGAATCCCATAGTTATAAGATTCCATAACTAATGAAATATATGAACCCATTCAAGTTTTCTATGTTGTAAGAAATTGCTACTAAGAAGTTGAATTAAAAACAAATTGAAACTTTGTTTGTCAAAAAAAAAAATAAACAAATTGAAACAAAAATATGATTTGTATAAACTTACGTTGTAAAACTTTTTTACACATATATTAAATCATATCATAGCATGTGAATAATGAATATTTGTTGAAATATTTGACACCATAAAAGCATGGAATTAATTTTTTTTTATTTTTATCAAATAAGTCTAGTGGTCAAAATTTCACACCATAAGGTGAATAAGTAGGGAATCCTGAAAATCAGACCCTGTATGTATATATAATATATGTTACAATATCTCTACCAACTGAACTATGATCACGAGAACTATGAAATCTATTTCTAATTTTGTCACTAAATTTTTTATTGCAATGAAAAGATCTAAATACTAAAAACTTAAAGAAAATTAAAGAAGAATGTGTACCTTCCTTGGTGCTAAAATTTTCTCTGATAAGATCTGTGTAAACATGTGTAAGTAGAGAGTGAGGCCCTGCAGTCCAAAGAGGAACCCATTTGGCATGAATTTCTTCAGCTAAATCCGCACCAAACCAATAAAAAGCATCTGTAACCAAACAAGTAATTTCTTTCCCTGTTTCTGCCACAACTTCATCCATAACATTCTTATAATTTATTTGCATTCCATTAATGAAATGAATAATTGGTTCAACTTGGTTTCCTGAAGGCACATAATTTTCTGGTAATCCATCTTTAATATTGTAATGTTTTATGTTAGGAAGAAACTCATCATGATGATCACTTGAACCAGAAAATAATTTAGCATTTGCGTTGCTCGTGCTGAAGAACGAAAATGTGACTTTCGGAGCTTCTGCAGCAATTCTTCTCACAAGGCTAAGAATTGGAGCAGCATGTGTTCCAAATGGGAATGCTAAAACAGCTACATGTTGTTTCTCACCATTATCAACCATTCCGACTTTCGCGCCTGAGTACCAGTTTTTCATTCGTGTAAGTACATACATTATTATTAATTATGTCAAATGCAATGCAATTGATCTTAGATGTTCTTTTTTGTGACACAACACTACTTAAAAATGCTATGTCCACACTTAATTTCTTGGGTGCTAAACAGAAAAAAATTTGGTAACAAACTATAATTTTAATATATAGGTGCAAAGAGCATGATAGTAATTAGGTACATATGGGGATCTTTTTTTACCTCACTAACTTTTTAAGATATTGGAATATGCAGAATAGAAAAAATGTAACTAATCTTTAAATGTGTTTTTTTTTTTTTCTTTCTTTCTTTCTGCAGAGATAACAAAATTTGTGTGTTTGTTTTCAATGTTAGTAGTTTTGGAAAAGAACTATGCTATTTTTTTCCCTGAATATGAATAATTGCGCATTTGATGAAAATAGTCTAAATATAGTTAGCTATATTAACCACACAAAAATATGTGGTAAAAATTACCTTAAATTTCTCTCGTTCTCAAGTTTTTCATTTTTATTTTATGTTATAAACTTTTTTATTTGACAAAAAATTATAAACTTATAAGGTTGGATCTGTTTAATTCATAAATCTCTCAAGTATTCATGGGATTTAACCGACACATGTAGGGGTGTTAACTGGCACCGACCAACCTGCAATCAACATATAAGATGTTGTTAACTGGCACCAACTCAATCCACATCAGTTTAAATTGATGTTGCCTTCAACATATAAGATGTGCGCAGTATTCCTATATATAAGGGATGTTTTCGTCGTCTTTGATGTTGTATTCACCGCCACAATTCTCACTGCAGTTGCAACTGCATATCACCGCCACAATTGTAGCCTTAACCACATCAGTTTAAATTGATACTACCTGCGAATTGACATGGTTTCTTAGAAATCCAAGATCAAAAGGCAGTGCGACGAGACGGTTGGTGGAGAATGAAGTGGTGATGCGTCGACAAGGGAGGCCAGAAGACAGAGGCGTCAATGAGAGATTTGACACATCCACCAACGTTGGAGGCGGAGATACATGCTGCCGGAAACTACAAAGATTACAAAACGTTTCTGTTAAGAAGACAAAAGGGTTAAATTTGGGATTTTAGTAAACTAGAATTTAAGATTGGATACACGTGTATAGTAAACCTTCTCCCCCCTCTCTTGCGCCGGCCCTATTTTCTTCTTCTTGGTTTCTCCATCCTCCACCAATAAGGGGGTGATTTTAGGTCATTTTTGGCCTAAAATCACCCCTCTGCATTTTGTTTTCTTGCTTTTAATATAAATAAGTGATTTTTCACATATATTGAGTCTTTTAGTTATTTTCTTTTGTTGTAATTTCGTCGTCTGAGTGCGACGTTGTGTTTGTTCGTTGTCTTAGTACGACGTTTGATTTCCCGTCTCGTTGCGGTGTTCCTTTAGTTCATATCGAAAGATCATCTCCAATCAATTGCAGATTCAATCAATGATTTGGGCATCAACGTTGCAGATCCGGAAGCTTGGACATTCCGGTGACTTTAATTTTATTATATTATTTGTAGGCATTTTGCCGTTATATGCTATTAACTCGGATGCTGTGAGTTTGTTCACAGATTCATCCCTTTTGTTTTTAGCGATGTTGAATTTGTATTTGCATATGATGTACTCTATCGATTATTGAAATGAATGAATATTGCTATTTTTAGTAAAAAAAAAAAAAAAAAAAAAAGATTGGATACACGTGTCTGTCGTCGAATTTGCACGAGGACTGGTCGCGCACCTTAGCATTTTTCAAAATTTAAAATTTAAAATAAACCGTGAGTAATTTTTTTTGAATGGCGCATATAATGGGTAATTTTTTTTAATATATCATATGATGGGTAATTATTAACATGTACTATTAAATTTTAACAATTTTGTTTGATTTTTTTAACGGCCGTAATAGGTTTCAAGAAAAAATAAGTTATAATTAAATAGAAAGAATAATAGAGAAAAGGGAAATGTGCATAGAACCACCAAAAATATGAAACTAAATGTAGTAAATTAAAGATATAGTAATAAACTAATTAAATAAAAGTCATATGATATGAAACTTGTTACAGTACTTTTGCAAGTATTTTGTATATATCATATCCACATGGACTAGTGTGATATTAATAGTCTTTCAACAATAACCATAACTTTAAGTGTGAATTTGTCTATTGATTTGTTGTTGTAAAACTTTCGAACATAAAATAAAATTTCAATAAATGATGATGTAAAATTCAAAGAGAATAAGTTGTCGGGATTAGAATCGAAATATCCATTCATATGCATTTACTTGAATATTGTTACATATATTCCGGTTATCAATCAATTTTATCACGTATTCCTCTCTTCGTACGTTTCCGTTCCCAGATAACGACGAGAAACTATTATATCGACCAATCCTTGATCCCTCAAGTGATTAATTGATACAATATCTTTTAAAACAAATACTTTGAGTGATTATCAAACCTAAATCCATCCCTAGAGTTTAGATTTGATAGATATTATCCTAGATCAAGAATTCAAAACATATATTCCTATACTATTTCAAATCCAAAGATTAACATAATAAAACAAGGATAATATCAAAATAGATTGAATTACCAAAATATATATAATCAAAAGATCAAGATAAATACATATTCATAGAGTATTGTTCATCTAATCCCAACAACAAAGAGAAATTAGCTACTCATGTTCATATTGAGCTTACAAAGATGGAAGAACATGAGATGAATGAACATCATGAATTGATTCCTCAACTTCAATGAGTTATCCACCTTCAAATCTACTACACACAGCTCTTTAGGGTTTCTCTCTGTTTTCTGCTCTGAAAGTTAACAAGATGATTCTTTTTCTGTTCTGAAAATTCTATTTATAACAGGTCATAATTTAACACGGTCGCTCAGCGACTATCATGCTCGCCCAGCGACTAGACTACTTCACAACTGGGTTTGCTGACACGTGGCCCACTGACCGTTAGATTTTCCTTTCTTCGCTGGTGGTCGCCCAGCGAGCAGTAGCGACCAATCCTGGATTCTGGTCGCTGGGAGCGATGACTGCACTGCCTTTTTGGTTGATTTCCTTCGCTGATGGTCGCTAATGGTCGCCCAGCGAGCTCCTAAAACTTCAAAATCCTTTTTCTGCATCAACCACTCAACTTTAAGCACAAAAACCTGTACAAATAGCTGGAATTAAGATAATAAAACCAAAATATACATATGTACACAAATTAGGGAGTTTAGATATCATAGCTTGCAAAACAAGTCAACAAATGCCTTCTTTTAATATGAAAATCAACTAATTTTCAGCACTTATCAAAACTCACAAAAATCAGCATATACAAAACCTCATAATTGTGATATGATGCACCATTCTCCCTTTCTTATAATCACAATTTTCTTCTCTTCACACACTTTTGTGTCCAAGACATGTGCCATTTTTCTTCTTGTTTTGTTCTTTTGTTTTATCATGGTATAATTCAACAAAATAGTATGTATATATATATGCGGTTATTTTTATTTGGTTCTTACTTTTTTTCCTCTTCTATATATTCTGCAGTTTTAAATTTTGTTAAGTATGTAACCTTCTTATTTGTTGCGCCTAGTAGTTATGAAAGAAAAGAAAATCGTCAATTTTTTTAAACAAAAAATGACAACTTTAAAAAGATAAAATAAGTATAACAAAAAGTCCACACCAAAAAGAAATATCCTCATTCATTCATAACTATATAGATATATATATAGAAGATAGATTATAGGTATATATATATATAGAAGATAGATTATAGGTTTTATTAATTGTAATAGAAATCGAAGCCTAAATCTAACTTGAGAGACATCATTCATTCATTTATTAAAGGCTTAAATAACACTTTCGTCCATGTATGTACGCGCTTTTTTTCTTTTAGTCCCGTATTGTTTTTTGTTCTAAATATATATCTCTGAATGTGCAAATCGTGTTGTTTTTAGTCGTTGCCTTCTAATTCCGTTTAAAAAATGATGATGTGATAAACAAAGACTGACGTGGCAGCGCGTGTGACGTGACAAACAGAGGTTGTCGTGTCAAATAGATGTTTAGTCATTCATTTAGAGGGACCAAATCTAAAAATAAATTTGAAGAGAGGGACCAAATTCAAAAATAAAATTGCAGAGATGGACCAAATCCAAAAAAACGAAATTGAACCCAGAAATATATTTTCTTCTTGTTTCTCTAAACCCATAAATTAACTCATGTTTCTCTAAGGCCAAAAATCTATGTTAAAGGTACTAAAACGATATTCTAGGTATTTTTTTGGTTCAACAAAAGTCTAGACTGAAAAATAGAGACACAAAAATTGAAAATGAGAAGATTTATTTTTTCGTTCAAACAAATGTACTGATATACTCCCTCCGTCCCAAAATGTAAGCAAAAAAAAAATTCACACTTATTAAGAAAAGTAAAATATGATAATTTAAAGTATAAATTTTTGTGTTTTGAAATAAGTTTCATGGGAAGATGTAATAATAGGTTATTAACCAAGCAAGTTAAATCTAGAATGGGACTTGGAAGTGCTTTGTTGTGATTATTGTGGAGAGGAAGAAACAAGCCTTCACGTGCTTAGAGATTGTGGGCTAGCAATGGGGGTTTGGATGGCTATTGTTCCTAATGATAGCGTGACACTTTCTTTGAAGGAAATTCAAATTATTGGTTCCAAATTAATATCATGGCTGATTACTTTATAGAGGGTAATTTGTGTTGGAGATATGTGTGGGCAACAACATGCCACTGTTTATGGTATTGGAGAAATATGGAGCAACACAACAACAACTTCATGCGCCCTACAAATGCTGGATACCATATTTTGCAGAAAGTTAAGGAGTACTACTCTAGTCGTGTAGTTAGTCTCGTTGCTTCTCAGGTCCATCGTTCAATTAGTCATATTAGATGGAAGCCACCGAGGATGGTTGGATAAAGCTTAACACTGACGGGGCTTGTAAAGAGAGGATCTTAGCTGCGTGTGGTGTGGCGTGCTTCGCAACAATCATGGAGAGTGGATTGGAGGCTTTTCTAAATCATTAGGAGCTTGTAGTGCGTATGTGTCTGAATTGTGAGGTGTTATGGAAGGTTTTGGTTATGCTTGGAGATTGAGATTCCGTAAAGTGGAACTTAATGTGGACTCCGTCGCGGTTGTTAAAGTTATTAAGGAAGGAGAAACCAATAGTGTTATGGGTTACTCCTTGGTTAAAGAGATCCATCGTCTATTTTCCCTTGAGTGGGAGGTGAAGATTTTACATTCCTATCAAGAAGCTAATAGGTGTGCGGATGCATTGCCTAATATGGGATGCTCTTTTTGTGGAAATGTGGTTTTCTATGAAGAGTGCTATAACCAACTAGTACAGTTGTTAGTATATGTTGTTTTAGGAAGCTCTACTTCCCGATTAATTTTGGTTTAGTTTTCTTTTCCTCTTGGGCTTATGCCCTCCTTGTAATAAAAAAAAAGAATTTTTATTGGCTATTGATTATGGGGAAAAGAAGAGAGAGTAAATTAAATGCTCTTTGAATTTAATTTTATGAGAATAAATAAAAGTAAACCTTAAAAATGATTTTTTTTCTTACAATTTGTGATAAGAAAAAGAAATTTTTTTTTGCTTACGTTATGGGATGAAGGGAGTATGTTTGGTCAATGGTAAATAATTTTGAACTTTGTGATTTCACATTTTGAATCATTTAAATCCTTATATAGTTACGTTATACACAAATTAATTCATGTGACCAACTTGCTTTAAAAGTTATTTAATTCACTGATTCAGTTTTTATGTACTACCAACTACTTGTTAGTAACTTGAAAATTTCTTTATATTTTTTTCAAAATATTGAACCAAATAACAATGTTCATTAAAACTTAGACCCACTTTTTCCATTTATATTTTTTCCTCAATCACAGTGTAATGTGCTATCTATAATACTTTTGACTACAAAGCAGGCATAAGATTTTTTTTTCTCCCTCCTCCTCCTCCTCCTCCTCCTCCTCCTCCTCCTCCTCCTCCTCCTCCTCCTCCTCCTCCTCCTGTGTGTGCGAACAAAGCACAAGAATTGGTCTTCAACCACATTGAGAAGTACATACATACATGAAGAAAAAGTTCATTTTGAGGTCACAAGAAATGATGCTCCGAGAACTTAGGCGGGAATTAATCTGGGGATCAAGACTTTAAATCATCTGCTCTCACAAGACAACTATCTACTTTACGCTTTTGACATTAACCCGTAATTATTATCACTTGTTACACATTAAACTATCAATTATTATTTCCTAATTTTCAACCTTTGGTTTGGAGTGTGGCACTCTCAAATTGAAATTGAAATTTCACGGGTGTAACTGTAGATTAATTTAATAAGTATATATATACCATACCCCACCCTAGTTGCGTAAATTAAATGTTATTGTAGAAAATAAATAAATAAATAAAAATAAATACCATACACACCACACCAGTTTGCGTGTCATATATTATGGGGTTATTAGTTAATAATTTTGGAGTAATGTGTAATCTGAAGTGTTTAATGTATTAAAAAAAAAAAACTGAAGTGTTCAAAATCAATGGTCATCATTGAGAAATAAAATATGAAGTTGAAATTGATGGATATTTCTTAATAATTTGACACTTAAATTAGTATGAAAAATGTTAAGAGGTTTTAGAATAGAAATTGCATAACTTTGTTCTTTTTTTTTTTGTGAATGTGTTTATATAGGGCTCGTAGAGAGTCGTTGATCATTGGTGGAGTAGTAGTTACAAACGGTGCTCCATCCATGATATTTGGCCGTCGATTAGAAGAGAAAAATTACATATTTACAGAGGATTTAAGGTCGGCCGTTATGCTTTTTGACGGTGAATGCATTCCAAGATGAGCTTATTGGGTCATCGTGTTGTTGGACATAATAGGGATGGTGAGCATGGATTTTAGCCCCGTCTAAAACAACTTTTGTTTTTTAATTTGTGGTCGTCAAAATTTTTACCACGGTCTAGTTTAAAGGTTTTTTTTTAATGTACAAATCAAAGAAACCACCAAAGAAGAGAAATAAGGATGTGCACTAGAAATACGTTCCCAAAAAACTACAAACCAAAAAACACTATTACTAAAAATAAAAAAAATAAAAAACACAAATGAAAAAACGCCAAACACCTGGCTACAAAAACCTGAACTAAGACACCTGACAAAGGGGAGAGAAAATGATAGAGAAGAAGACAAACATAGAACAGGGCACCCATCACAAGAGGCAACGAAACCCACAACCAGCAGCTATCGGCTCCATCACAGGATCGGTTGCACCACCCACTCATAGAAGGAATAAGGGTTACCTGGGTTTTTAGTCATATACAATTTCCACGGTGAATGTTTTATCTTATCCATAAAAACTTCGACAGAAACAGTTCATCTCGCGAAAATGGCATTATTCCAAGATTTCCAAATTGTCCAAACTGAAAAATGTCAAATTAACAACCACCCTAAAATGGGGTCTAGTCTAAATACTAGTAGTATCTATTATTGAATTCTTAAGGCAAGTGATTGAACTAAACCAAAAAAGAATATAAGACTTTCACTTTCACCGTAGAGACTTGTTCTGGTTTATTCTTTTGAGTGACTAAAAAATAGTATATTAATTCGTTTTAAGGATTAAACTGGATTTCTCTAATCTTTTAAGTGGCAAATTAAATGGATTTTCACTTTAATTTCAAAGTATAATGTATTTCGGTTGCTCTGCTACCATATACTTTTTTTTTGAAATATTATATATATATGCTAATGTAGACCTTCATGTTTTTAGGTAAGTATAAATTAGCAAACCTTATATATATATATATATATATATATATATAGGGGATGTATTTAGTGAGAAAGAGTCACTTATATGAGAGTGAGAGGAACAATTATTAGCCCTTGGATTAAAATGAGTGGATGAGATTTAATCTCATTTAAGTTACTCGCGTGCACCTTTTCCACTCCCAATTGCTGTTCATCTTCCACAGTTTGCCCTCAACAGTTTACGCTACTTTTTTTCTTCCTCTTCTCATTGCTGTAATCATAGCTCAATTCAAGGCGGCTAAAGAGGCAAGCAGTAGGTATGGAAAATTCAGACTTTGAATCTATTGAAGAAACTCTTAATAAATAAAATATTCATTATAATATTTGTATTGCTCTAAGCCTAAATTAAATTTGATTGCTACAGAACTTGTTCATAACACATAGTAGGAAACTAAAACTGGAATTGAAGATTTGTAGCTTAAAAAAGTTAACAGCAACGTCATGGTGGTGCCATTGATATTATGCTTTGGAAATCTGTGAAGGAAAAAAAAAACCCTCTTCCAATTTTTCACTTTGTTTCTTCAGTACGAGAAGGGTTGGAAAAATTGTGATTGTATGGTTGTGCACTTGTGCTTAATCTTGGATTTGAGTCTTGATGTTTTTGAATATTTTAATATTAATCTTGAAATCAGTTTTTTCATGGTAACTCATGGTATTATCTGCGAAGAAGCAATGGCAGAGGGAAAAGCAATTTGGTTTATCCGCGAAGAAGAAAGTCGAAGAAATAATTGGAAGCGATAACGATCGACCATTAGAAAACGGGAAGGAAAAAAAAAACGATAGGAATAACTCAAGATAAGGCAACCAGACAAGCAGTGTGAGTGACCAGATTAAGGATTTTAATATGAGCCATTGATTTTGATCTGACGGCTGATAAAAGACCCTCTCACTCTCATATAAGAATAGGCTTTCTCACTTGATATGCCCCGTATATATATATATATTTTCTGTAACCTACGTAAAATAGTCAAATAAATATGTTGTTTATTATTCTTTTGTGTAAATATGATATTATTTATAAACAACCATATAGAAACTAATTTTTCAAGTCTTATAAAACCAATAGATAACAAACTCTTTTTAAAAAATTTAAACTTTGGATCAAATCTCGGTGACCAGTCTATAATGAAATACTCCCTCCCGTTTTTAATATGAGAAAAAGATCACATTTTAGATACATTGAAATATCTAGATTATATTATTGATTAGATATATTAATTTTTCAATGTATTTAAAATGTGAACTATTTATTATATTAAGGACTAGAGGTAGTAAATAGTTTAAGGACATGAAACAATATTAAAATTCTTTAAAAAAAATTATCACCTGATTGAATTCCACAAAATATAAATGATTAATTTTTTTTTGTCAGGTAGCCTAGTGGCTATAGAAATTTCACTCTTAAGGTGAATAAGTGTAATGATCGGGGTTTGAACCCCGATCCCCTACATATATAATGCAATGCCCAACCAATTGAACTAAACTCGCGGAACATAAATGATTAATTTATGTGGTTACGCACGAAGAATATTTGATTTACATAAAACAAAAAGAAAAATCTATTTAATATTTTTCATTGCTTGAAAGAAAGTGAAATCTTAACTACTTAAATCACGGCCGGTATTCTGTTTAGTTAAAAAAACAACAAAACTCACGGGACATTATCCAATCATCATAGAGAGTAGTAGAAAAATGTAGCTCATCCCATGTGCTAAAAGAGTGGGAATCTTAACATAATTGGCCTACAAAAGTAGACATTTATCAATATCCAACCAATAAAAATTTATACAAAAAATAAAACCGATAACCGTTTCAATTAAATAATAACAAAAAAAGTTAAAAATAGCAATGATAATCTAACATGGGTGCCACTAAAACCCAACAAAAAACAGTTGACATTGCAGGCTTTCACTCATTTCAAACCGCATTTGCATATTTATAGACTCTCTACTCACACATTCTTTCTCAGAAAAATATCAATTAGCAATTAGCAACACAAAACATCCTCAAAAATGAGCCTAAGGTATTTCACTTTCGCTTTGTTTCTGTTATTTCTTGTCACATTCACTTCCCATGTAAGTGCCAATTATATTCCAAACAAAAAACATTCCAATTACAGAAGCTTCACAAACCAATTTCTGATCCCACAGAACATTGCTCGAGCCGCGGTGGGGTTACGACCGTTAGTTTGGGACGATAAGCTAATGCATTACGCACAATGGTATGCGAACCAAAGGCGTGACGACTGCGCCTTGGAACATTCTAATGGGCCATATGGTGAGAATATTTTTTGGGGTAGTGGTACTGGATGGAATCCAGCACAAGCAGTGAGTGCTTGGGTTGATGAGAAACAATATTACAATTATTGGCATAATTCTTGTGTTGATGGAGAAATGTGTGGACATTATACACAAGTTGTGTGGGGTAGCACTACTAAAGTTGGATGTGCTAGTGTTGTGTGTTCTGATGATAAAGGTACTTTCATGACTTGTAACTATGATCCTCCTGGGAATTACTATGGAGAGAGACCTTATTGAAAGGAAATTACCAAAAAGGGGTTTGAAGAAAGCATTGAGACAAAAACAGCTCAATAATGTTATCATAGGTTAATAGTCATATCCTTATTGTATGTTTGGCATGTGACTTTATTGATTGGAAACTGTCTCATGTGCATTAAATTGTTTAACTCCTCTGTATCTCAGTTTATTATTAATGTTAATGTACTTGTATGTCTGTTTTTTTTTTGTCAAGAAGTTTAGTGACTAGAAATTTCACTCTTAAGTTGAAGTGGGATGACCAGGATTCAAATTCTGATTCCCTACATATATAATATAATGTCCTGTCAATCAAGTTAAGCTCACGAAATTGTATGTCTGCTTTTTAATTAGTCTCACATTTTTCTTTTCTCTTAATTTTAGTCATAAATTATTTAAAAGTTCATGAGTTAATTCCAATTATTTAAAAGTTTGAGACTCAGTTAAAACTAAGGTACTCAATTATAAGACAAGTATATGAACTCTAAAGGATTTGTCTAGTGGTTAAAAGACATATGTTTTAGATTTGAGAGGTTCCGAATTCAAACCCGTTAGTGTTTTAGAGTAAATGTAAATGCATTTTCTAATAATAAAAATTAAAATGAATTGAGTTCAAGAGAATAGATGGTAGCCAACAATTATAGCTAACATATGAGTGGCAACTAACTAATAGCAGAAAAAAACAAGTAACCGAAAAGAAGAAAAAGATAGCAGCATATAAAAAAAGTAGTTCATATAACCCAAATAAGGATAAAACCTACAACGTAAAGTAGCAGCAAGCCAGCAATCCAACCTTTAATAAAGTAAAAATCAATTATCATATATGTAGAAATTTGTTAGCAACCTCCTTTTCAATATAAATTATCATATAATAATTATAATTTATTTATGAGGGTTTCATTTTTCATTTTGCTGTACAACTTTGTTTTAATAACTTTCATAGCTAAAAATCACTTATGTGGTTGTTGCTATGCACGGATAATCAAAATATATCATAGCAATCTGTCAATTAAGGATGGACAATTGATTTGTTAGTTTCAATTAGTTTCCAACATAACTCACCGGTAGTAATGACATGCAAATTTTCAGCTAATGAATAATGAAGACTTGGTCTTGGAGGACTTTTCACTTGATCTTTGAACAACTCTTGAAATTTTGTGATAATGATAAATGTTTAAAAATGAGCAAATTGAGCTGATACCCACTACTCATTGACAATATCGATGTTTTGTGACCTTTGAGAGAAAAGAAAATGAGTCAGTGTAAAATTACATTGTCAGCTATAGAATGCATGCAGTCTAATTTGAGTTTCATATCTTTTAACTGTAAATTTGAACTGTATGTGATTTCAGCTATCCCTCACCAAAAATCCTGAATTGGATTAGGAAACAGTATATAACAATATTGTGGCTAGACAGTCGCACACTTTTTTTCCCGTTAATTAGATATCCTCCGCGCGCAACTTCATATACTAATCCATCGAGCTTTGTGTGACCCAAATGAGTGACAAACTCTATAACCAAAAAAATAAATAAAATTTCAGGACTAAAAAGTAAGAAATCTAAAATTCAAATTTCAATCACTTTAATAATATCTTTAATAGCTACTAATTGAATTACCCTTAAAAATTCCAATTTAGAGTTACTAGAATATAAATAACTGCATACAGATAGATACAAACCAACGCACGAATTGACATATGCACATTTATACCCGACTATCAGAAGTGCAATTCACATGTGATGATTCCCCCAGCCAATGATATATACCCTTTCACCTAATTTCTTTTTTACTTTGACTTATTGTACCAATCAGCATCCATCAAATATCAGAATCAATTCTATAAATAACTATTGGGCCTTTAAGTTAGTTCATTTAAATTTTTTAGTTAACTGTTAAATCTTTTAAGTTTTTTATGTAACAAATGAGTCATTTATGTTTCTAATTTGTTGCATTGTTATCCTTCCTATTAATCTTTATTACTTTGTTGCATCATGACCATTAACATTAACTACTACTACCACAAATACAATGGATATTTTGATGAAAAGACACACATGCTGGAAAAAATGAACTGGAAAATAAGAATGCAACAAATTTTCATAACAAAGAATAATTAAGAGAACAAACAGATTGCTAACAATTAGATCATATTTACTATAAGATGATTAATTGAATTAATACGGTCGTTCTCAAACATAATCACCAACAGGGTTATAATTACAAATCATAGAAACATCACCATTGTCACGAACAACTGTTGCGCAACCAATTCTTCCGGTACTTTTCCACACAATCTGACTATAATGTCCACACATTTGTCCAGATACATGTGTAATACCACAAGATTTTGTTTAGTGAATTGTGGTTTTGAAAAGCTTATAGTGAAGTATTTTATTTTCTCCTTTCCATATATAGGGTAAACAGACGTTTTGTGGGGAACAACTCAGTTGTTCATGCATCCTCGCTATGCACCTGGTGCTGCTACATTAGGGATGATCAGTACTAAGGTAAGTGAAGGTGCACACCAATTAAGCAATCAACTTTCCAAGCTAATGCATATCAAAACCTAGTATGTTACTAATTTGCAATACTAGGTATTCAGGGGAAGAAGACTACCGTTGCTCACAACATTGATTTGTTCACACCGAATCCGAAAATAATGTTGGAGACTAGACAAGGAAGTTATCTATCATGTGGAAGATCACGTCAGAACCATCTGAATGCAACCAGTAGATTTTCACCTGGGAGTAAAAACAGACAAATAAAAATATCAAGGAAGGTCTAGCTGAAGCAGTGGCCGTTACTTTTAATAATTTAGCTTAAAATAAGTAGATCATCTTCAAATAATCTTGTATTATGCATTTCTTTTTGTATATCAAATGCCCTTAGAAGTGATATTAACAATATAGTCTGTGACGTGAGATTGCTTAGTGCTTAAAATAATCTTGAGCATGACTAAAAAGTTTTTATCAGTCGAACTTTTAGTTTCTCATCTTGCAAATATATTAACAGTTTTTGCAGGAAAGCTATAAGATAAAAACTTTACCTGGATTGTACTATGAGCAACAAACCGCTGTTTACTCTTCCGAAAGCTTACATCCACACGCTCCCAAGGAACCCGAGTGAGACCCCTTATCATCTCCTCTACAAAAAGCATAAATATCCAGTTTTTGAAAGCTAGTTAAAATACTGACACATGCACATTTTGAAAATGAAATTTTCATGGAATTTTTCGACAAAATAATATTTTTGACTAGAATATTTGCAATTACAATATGAGATTGCATGCAAGGGTAACTTGTACGATTCAAATATTTACAATAATAATAATATGAATAAAAAAAATTATCGATATGCATATATCACCCTAGTTTTTATCTGGTTTATACAAAATTTTACTCCCAAACTGCCAAGTGGCTAAATATCAAAATTTGGTAGGGCAGTCAAATTCAGACGCTGTTAGTAGAAAGCTTGTGAGAGTATCACAAATCTACCGGATATAATAAAATAAAATAACTCAAACTTAGAATTTACAAGCCACAGTTTGTGGCAAGAATCAGTTGATCATGGAGAAACCCAAAATTGCAATTTAACCCTCAAATTTGTACCAGTAAACTATAAACTTCCAAAGAAAGGCACGTATTAGTTCTTCAAAAGTTAGGCCGTCACACTAAGTTACTATCAGAAACTAAAATCATACAAAATTTATTTTCTCCTATATCACCATTACATACTATATATTTAAATAACAGGAGATAATTTGTTTAAAAATCTTGCCAAGAAAAATAATTTTTCCTAGCTCCTACGAAAAGAACATATCATAACACTCAAAGTTCAATGGAAATTTCATTGTCTTGTATCTTACAAAACTTATGCCATTGTTAACCAAATATCCTTTTCTTGATAAAAAAACATCATCATAACATATTCTCAATGCTTACTGCTTAAATAGTATTGCATGTCCATTAAAATGTTAACTAGCACTTCGAGTGTGAAGTGTAGTAAGATTTTTAGAAACAAACAATATGAAGGTGCAAAAAGTTATAAACATGAAGACTAATAAAGAGGAAAGGAGATTGTTCTATACTTTATTTTTGTCAAACTGTTTTTTTCTCCAGTGGTGAAGGACTACACTTTTAAGAGACATGTTGGCGGACATAAACAAAATAACCTCTACTGGACTGGAGGTGCTCTAATAATCCTACCAAAAAGTGCATGACTATCTCAAAGAAAAATAAAACCTGAGATGAAAGTTTCCTTGTCTTAAGTATACTATTTTGCCATACTTCTATCACAAATACCAAAAGAGTGGAAAAAAGAGGTTTATATTGCAAAACTGACAGCATTTTTTTTTCTTCAGAAAAATGAAACAAACCTTCCATATCTATTGTTTCGTTTCCAACATTAGTAGATTCTTTGCTGGATATATCATCAACAGTCCCACTTTTGGCATGTACAATGTGTGGGTATTTCTCATCAATTACTTGAAGATTAGACTAGCACAAAACAGAAGGAATGTAAATTTACTCTCCATAAACCTTGAAAAACATAAAGATTGAGAATCATTAGAAAGTCTTTACCTTTGGAAGTTCATGTTGACGCCGGATCGATGAGGTGCGCCATCCAACCATATCTTCGACACAAGTCAAGAAATTTACAAGATATAATTGTCAGGAGAAATGGCTTATTCCTTCACAATAATAATTATTATTCTATCTCAAAGTTAGATCCGCATAGTTGTCACAATACACGGTTTCAGGAAAATAATTAGCCCATGTGGCATAGGAGCATGATGATGAGCCTGCAGGGCTGTCAATAAGTTGAAATGATTTCAATATCATGTCTTTGTCCATGTTCCACTTCACAGCATACATGTAAGCTCCATGCACTAACTTTGACATGGGCCACTGACACTATAGTATTCATTACGCTTAAGCTTCAGTACGATATGAATATTGATAAACAAAAAGAAATCTAACTTGAAAAGAGGATACGGTCAAAGTTTGCATTTGCATATGCTACTCTTCGCTTAAATGCACATAAAGCTGACCTACACAACCATTAAAAATTAAATCGGAAGTAATGAAGAATTGAATAGTAGTATCTACCAAATTTAACTGACTTAATACTAACATAAATTTTAAATCATCAGAATCATCAACCATTCGGAGGAGAAGAGGAGGCTTGCCATCATCGTTGTCCATGAGGAAGAGATGCTTTCCAGTTCTCCCTGTAACTAAATGCGCAGTTTGGGATGCTTTTCTTTCAAGGAAAGGAATGCCACAGAGAAATGGAAGCTACAAGAACCAGAAAAATACGGAGCAAAAATAAGAGATATTGTTCCAGTATGTGCACACACTTAGATTCTTAGCTCCAACACCTTAAATAATCAAAATATAACTAGGAAACCTATCCCAACAGCTTGACTACAATACCTACAGCCTACAGAGAATGAAAAAGATGCAACCATTTTTGTCTCATACTTTTTTTTTTTAACGGCATTTTTGTCTCATACTGCAAATAGAATATAATTCCGATGTTTATATATTTTCAAATTGTCAGAAAGAACCGGAACAGTCATTATGTAAGATATTATAGCAATTTAGAAAATAATTATATGAGCTGTTAATTGAGCCTACTTAAAATTTTCAGCATGTCTTCAAATATCCATTCCTGCGCAGGAGGGCCTTTGAAGACAGATGACAACAAAATCACATTAAGTGGTTTTTGAGAAAAAAAATCTGAAGCTAATATATACTATAATATTAATTGCTAATCTTCGGTTGATGGTTCTGGATCATATGGATCAAATCACATTAAGTGGTTAGTTGTTTGTAACTTTCATATCAAAATTTAATTGCAAAGGAAATTATTCGGTTTTTGTCTTTCTTGTACATTTTTCTAACCCTATGATTTATGGTTTTCTCTCCTCATATGAATAACACAGCCCTCTAAGAAAACAAGAAGGAACTCACTCATGATTTCATTGATGACACTGTGTTTGCACTTTGCACTGACATGACATGCCTCCTGTATGCAATTTTCAGCTAACGGCATTCAAATGCTAAAAGATTTAAATTCAAAATAAACTGTGGTAGACAAATTAAACAACCAAAAAGCGCAGATGATTTTGATGGAATTCAGTGAAAGAAAATAACAACAATAAAAAAATAGCAGATGACTAATGTAGGCCAAAAGAAAAGTAGGTATGATGATATATCCATAATGCTACAATACTGTTCGTAGAAAACTTAAAGCTACCTGTTTATGTCCTCTTGAACCAAGATGAGGTGTTGCAAAGGTTATAAAGTTCATTGGCTCTAAACCAGCGATTCTGGCTTCATAATGTTGTTCGATGCAATTCTTTGTGCATTTTGTCTCCTCTTTACAGTTGCAATTTATGCTGGTAACTTCAACTTCAATTGTTGAAGAGTGATCAAGAAGTCTTGCGATAGCATATCTTGCCACCAAGCCTCCCAGAGAATGTGCCACAAAGGAGATCTTCTGCAACCCTGGCCAGCGTCTAACAACAGATAGTACCTAGATAAACATGAATTAAGTTTAAAACTGGAGATTCAAATGTGAATGAATTATCATAAGGTCAACCAAAATAATCATTTTCCACAGAAATTTGATGTTCAGGGAAGTATAAGAGACTAAAAGGATCACATTGCTGCTACCAAAATACCTCTTCAGCTAGCCTCTCACCCATTGTGTCAACACCATCAAACGTCAATTTTGAAGAATTACATTCACTGCCTGGCCACAATATATCATGTAAATCACAGTTAATTGTGTTTTTGTAATAATGCACGACAAAAATGAGCAGCTATACCAATTGTCACACCATTTATATGAAAATTCACAATCCTATTGTTTACACCAGTTGTCAAACTTAACATATTTATATTTGTAACAATTATATGATTTTGGTCCTATACAAATTTTATTCAATTTAGTTCAAAATGTAATAAAAATAACGTGTTTGTAATTTTCATCAATGTCATATAAAGACTTCAAAAACAGAAAAGCAATAGGAGTATACATTTGGAGTTGAATGAGCATGCATTGACAATGTAAAATAGTTTTACACAGTCATCCAATAAAAAAATCATCAATCTACCATGTCATACATACAACAACTAATTTCAAAATAACTTTATGATTTGGTTGAACACAAAATATTCATTGAATGTGATATCGGTGTAAAACTATTTTACACTCATACATTTAAGTGATTTAACAAAACAAAATTTTCAATGAAATGAAAATATCTGAATTACATATACAGTGATATGTACACACACAGTTTCAGTGTGACTAAACTGATAGAATGAAAAAGGAAGAGTTAGTTACGGTGGACGATGACTTCATCCGGAAGCTTCTTCAGGAATTGCTCCGCACCAAATCTCCAATCAGCAGAACTGAAAACACAAATGCAGTTTAAACTTTGAATTAATTTAAATTATCTGAAATTAAATGCAAATTGTTACGATCAAGAGTGATGATTGATGAAGCTGAAGATTATTACTGCCACCAGTACCTGCCAATGATTCCATTAACCATGATTACAAGGTGCGGTGGAATATGAAGGGGCTTAGCATCAACATCAGTATCTATCTCTGCCATCGAATTCGATTTGGAGTTGTTTAAGCAAGCACTTCGAAATCGCGGAAGCAATTTCATTTTGATGATGGAAAAAGCGATGAGAAGCGATCCGAAAAATGATGGCGTAAGGTTGAAGTTGAAGGAAATAATGACGATAATGATCGCAAAGCACAAAGTAGAAAGTAGAAACGAATTCATTCCTTCTTTATTGATCAGTTATTATCGTTTCTTCTTCCTACTAAAGGCAACAAAACTCTACCAATAAATATATGCTCACTGGCACCAACTCAGACTCAGATTTCTTTTGTCTCTCCATGATTTATGAATAATTTATTTCGACACACCTTTTGACCAGACATTAAAAAAAAAGTGAAAAATAAATACTGGTAATAATTAAATAAAGAGACAAATTTCACCGGGTTAATATAATCGAGACTATTTTAAGCTGCTAGCTTGCCGTTTGTTACAGATTATTTTAGAAATAAATTTTTTTTTTATAAAAATAATCAATTTTAAAAATATTACATCTGTTTGTTACAGATTTTAAAAAAAATCAGAATATAAAAATAATCAAAAAACAGTTAAAAATGAGAAGCTGCTAATAGTAGCTTCTCAACTAATTGATTTTTTTTAGAGGAGAAAGAAAACAAGTGTGGTTATTTTATAACTAAAAAAATCACTTTTACAGATTGTAACCAAACATGTTAAAGATTATTTTATTAAAAAAAGTTATTTTTATTACAATAAACAAACACAAAGTAAATTCTTTTTCTATAAAGTCTCTAAAAATTAATCTCTAACTTATTTAATATCAAAATAACTAATTTTTTAATCTATAACGAATAGAGTTTAGTGATGAGAGATTTAAATTGTATGCAATAGGTCTTGAGTGGTTGGTGTGTCAAAGGTGAGTAAGATTGTCGTGGTAGATATGAAAAAAAATAGATGTTAAATGAATTAATTAGATGAATCATACATAAAATGTTTTGAGATTGTAGTGATCAATTTTTCTGTAAATGTAATTGTTCAAACTTCATGACCCAAAAGAAAGAACAAAGAAATATGCTTACATGACATGCATTCTTCATGTCCTTCTCGCGAATCACATCTTGAGTACTCAAATTCGTTATGGTACATAGATTGAATGTTTTGATATTAACCCAATTTTATTCTTTTTACCAATTCTTTTCTAAACTTTAATCTTGTGTGTCGGATAAGACCGTACCAAAATTTCTTTAACTTAATTTAAGAGAATTTATCCGTCTAAACTCACTTCTTTTTTTGTCTGCATTTTAACATACAAAAATATTTAAAATTCCACGATTCAGATTATTAGTATAGCTACAGTTGAACTGCGGTATTTTTTACACCTATAAAATTTAAAATTTGAAGGTGTAAAATTCTTTTTTATGATGTTTTACAACTGTGATTTTAAAGTTCAAGAAGAGTAAAATATCCTATAAAATTGCATTTAACATCTTAAAAAAATTGCATTATACACCTCCAAGTTTTAAAAGCAAAATGTAAAAAATCTTGATATATAGTTTTTACTAAAGATCCAAGCCCTCCAGTTGTCAGCTATAACCTAATTGGACCAACACATAGTTTTTTGTTGTTGTCCTAACTAGGCCAACATATTGTCGAGAGAACTTTATTTTTATTATCCTACCAATTATTCGAATATTGTAAAAATAAGTAATTTTTAAAGGAAAACACCTTACATAAAAATTTCAGATTTTAAACGTTGGCGATTCTGATAGCTACTTAAGTAGCGAATATTATAAAAATATGAAATTTGAATAAACACCACCTCCTAATATGAAAAATTTTCATTTATACCGTCACAACGTCAACTACTTAAGTAGCGGACATTATAAAAATGATAATTTTGAAAGAAAAAAACACCCTACAAACATGAAATTTGAGATTTTAAACATAGAATCCAATACTTAAATAACAAATAGAGATATTTTAATAATTTTATAGGACGCGCGAATAAAGAAGTAGTGTGACAAAAGTAAACTAAAGCTACAAGAGACCACTTAATAAATCATATTTTCAAATAAGGCCTAACATTATTACTTCGTCATTGTTCAATGTTTATGTTTCGTTACATACTAGTACTTTATTTAATGTGTGCGCAAATAAATAATCTTGCATTACACATAAATTATTATTTTTAAGTATTAAATCAATAAAATTCTTTTATTTAAATGGTAAAAATGATTAATTCAATCATAAAATCAAACTTGTGCATTTGTGAATTGTTCTGGACTGGACCTAAGGCCCAATAGCTGAAGAAATCCTCCTCTTCTACAGTCGAGCACGACCCAAATGCTAAAAGCCCAAGGTCATCCATTTTTTATCAATGGTATAGGAAGCATTGTCTTTTGTAAGGTCGACATCATCAGAATGATAATCATTTACTGTTCATAATGGCTTCATGGCCGTTTTTCGACAACTACTTGATGGCATTGATTTGCTCATCAAGGGTATTGGCTCAGCGTCGAGGGTTATATATAATCCCCTCTTGCAGAGGAGTTAAGTAAATTCTCTCTTATTCTTAAAATCATACTCCACTTCTTACTGACTTGAAAATCAGACACTTGAGGTGGTATCGAAACATTTCTCTTATGCACCATCGAGCAAACATTTGTAACACTAGACTCTTTTTTGTGAACAAACACATCTAATGATTTGAGAGTTGACTTATGGACTTTGCCTACGCATGACACGTGATCATTTCTAGAACATACTAATACTATATAATATTATGGTGGGAAGTGGGAACTCATTCCATAATACGGACAAGAGAACTATCACGGGCAAAACCGAGGACAAATTCACGGGTGATTAATCTTCAATACAATCATTCAACAATGTATACAGTATAATCTCTGGTGTTTCCAAGCACATTTCTCGCCCCCACATCCCACTCATCATGCGTTTGGCTCAACCTCAACAGTCAACATTAACCACAACCACAATCATGTACATAATTGGATGTATTACTAGTGTAACACAGTTAATATTAAATAATTAAATAGTCATTTTCATGTGTTAATTAGTTTAGTTTAATTCACCCACGTGTCCTTCATTCATTAGTTAGTATAATTCATAGAATTATTATCATAGATATTTAAAAAATGATTTGTAATTTCAATAATATTTTAGAAACTAACTAATTGTTAATGATGATATATATATCCACGGGCGATTGTTGTTCAAAGCTATTAAAGTGCATGTGATTCAACTTTCTACAACAAAGCCAAATTCCAAATACCACATCAAAGTTCTCATATATAAATTAAGGTATTACACCTCAAAATTTAGTGCCTCTATACAACAAATTAAAGTACACAAATCATGATGAAATCCCATTTGCTCCTCAGCTTCTTTGTCATTGTAATCACCTTCACCACCAAATTAACTCTCTCAACCAGTCCTCAATCTTCTTCTTCTCCTTCTCAAATATATGAGCAATATTTGAGCCAGCAGAAGAAACCAGACAATGACACCATATACAAGGTTTCAAAGCAACTCTGTTGGGGATGCATGGCAGAGTCAGTAGAGTTCTTATTCAGACACAACTTAGTAAGAGCAACCAAATGGGAACTTCCATTGATGTGGGATTTTCAGCTTGAACAATACGCAAGATGGTGGGCTAGTCAAAGAAAATCAGATTGCAAAGTGGAACATTCTTTCCCTGAAGATGGTTTCAAGTTAGGAGAGAATATATATTGGGGTAGTGGCTCTGATTGGACACCAACTGATGCTGTTAAAGCTTGGGCTGATGAAGAGAAATATTACACTTATTTGACTAATTCATGTGTATCTGGACAAATGTGTGGACATTATACTCAGATTGTGTGGAAAAGTACTCGAAGAATTGGTTGTGCAAGAGTTGTGTGTGATGATGGTGATGTGTTCATGACTTGTAATTATGACCCTGTTGGGAATTATGTTGGAGAACGACCATATTAATTCAATTGATCAATATAAATATGACCCTATTAGCAATGAGTAAATATTATGTTTGTACAAATTGAGGGATTTGTGTATAATAATTGATCATTTTGCAATTTCCTTCCAACTTTTTCCTTCTTTATTGGTTTTGGTACTCTCTAACCATTAGGAATCTAGAATCATTGTGTCAGCTGCTAATGTGCTTGTTTTTTGTGTGGTCCTAACCAAATCATCACCCTCTTAGGATCATTGTTTTTTGTTGAACTTTCCTATGTTGGTATTTGAATTTGTGGGATCCGGATTTACTGTGGTCAACTATTGACACAGTTTCATGCTGTAATCAATCCTGACTATTGATTTGAGGTTCAAATTTAAAATATAGTATTATAAAGCAAAACAATTTCAGACGCCGATCAGAGATCAAACAGCCAAGATCAGTTACAGTTATAATTGCAAGAAATCTGATTTCGAATTTGTGGCCTTCACTTCTTTTGTGCACACGAGAAGAAAAATTAGTGGAGAAAAGCAGAGTTAATTGAGAGAGGTTTTTGGCGGTATGCGGTTGGCCAATATAGATTATGTGTGCATTTCGCGAGAAAATTTTCCGCGTTAAATAGCAATGCTCGTTATGCCAATATGTGTGTGTATGGTGTGGCCGTGTGGGTGACAAAATTTGTCTTTCTGTTGATAGAACTTATATTAAAGTTTGGTATAAGCCCTAAAAGTATTCTATATGTAATGGGTAAAATAGAGAAAAGGGAAATAGCACTTTGATTAATTTGGGAAAACAAAATCACTTCTAGAAATAATCTAGAAGGAAGTACACTGATGCAAATTCAGAGAAAGAGAGTACAGGGAGAGATAAGAAAGGAGATAATTCTCACAACTTGCATAAAATAACAATACTATCAATTATTCCTTAAATACTAGCTCAGTGCATACGTAGTCCTTCAGCTTGGTGTTAGTCACGTGCTTCCTCATTCCTTTCCTATGCCCCGTCACTTTCGGATTAGCTGATGTGGCGCTTTCCCTATTTTCTTTCATTGCACTATAGTCATTCAATATGTTACGAAAATCAGTGAGCTTAACAAAAGCTATCACTTATGCTGTCAACTACTAAATTGTAATCTAGTTCTATGACACTCTTGATAGCCCCCCAAATCACCAAGTTAAATAACGGCTGCTTTCAATCTAGTTCGATTGACACATTGGCTTCCATAGGTGGAAGTAGTCCATCGAACCAAGCGGTCTTTGCTTTAATAAAATACCCATCATCGTGAAATCAACGACAATCAAAAAAATATTTATATTTTTGTTTAAAATTTTTAGGATATGCTAAAAATATTTAGGATTCGTTTCTTATCTAAAGATATAATTTAGAAATTTGTAACTTTATATACAAAATCATATAATGATGAATAATATATGAAAATAATAATGAGAAAGAGAATTTGAATGAAAAAGAATAACATAATTGGAATATTTTTCCATACATACTTTTTTTTTTCAACTCCGTATAAATATGTCCACTAAATTCTGCAATACAAAAGACAAAAAACTCATCGTTACAAAAAGCCAAGTCAAAAAGAAGAGATGCTTAAAGCCAAAAAAGCCTTAGGGAAATATTTTGTTTTTGGACTTTGTTTTCTCCTTGCCCTGTCATACTCATATGAACTTGAATAAACTAATACATAGTACATGATACATGGTTAAATCAATCTTCAAGCAGATTTATAGCCACGAAAATCTTCACTATTTGGCTTTTCATAGCTGAAATAAACAAATAAAAACCACTAATAAGAAAATGGTGGCTATCAAACCAATACCATCACCATTTAGTAATGCAAAATAGGTTTATTACTACCATTCAGCATCTTGTTTTTCTATGCTGCCAGTGTCACATTGATCCACAGAGTCTTGGCCTTGTGATAGCATATTAGAATTTTCTTTCAGCAGACTTGATAAACTTTCACAAAACTGATATAATCAAAATTAAATCAATAACCAGATTAACGAACTTGCGAATATTCAGTTAACAGGATAGATTTTCACTTACTTCATTGTACATTCTTAGATCTCCTACAGATTTTGATATTTGTATAACACAATGAGTTGGAGCAACTTCTATCACCTACAGTTTCCACACATCTCAGTTAATAAATTAACTTTGGTTTAATAATATGTGATGATAAAATGAGTATTACCTCAGCTGATAGGTCAAAGTATGATCTTGAACACCTAGTCATCGACGGTTTCGGGTGCATTTTCATCTGATATTAAGAGTCAAAGTTGATTTGTTAAAATTTCACAAGTCCACACACAAAAAAAATAATTACATGGATGCCTTTAAAAATCAAATTAAGAATTGTTTAGACCTTAAAGTTGTTCATTTTCTCTACTGACAATCTCACATCTGTTGCAGCAGCTTCTATTTTTTCTACTGTTTCACTGATTGTGTGTTGGGATCCAAACATTGTTGTCTGCTTCTTGTGATCCTAAACATGAAATTCATAACATCAACATTTGTAATTAATGGATATGTTTGTTGATAAGTTAAATATCCTTTTAGTTTTGTAGACTTGCCTGTTCTTCGAAAAGGGACGATAGATCAAAGTCCTGAAACATGGCTATCAGTTGAAATGCATTAATGAAGCTCGAGGATTTCGTTATCGATGACTTTGTAGTTTTCTCCTATAGCACTTATTGTTAGACAATTTAATCCATAACTCCAATTCAGTGTTTTCTATGACTTCTATTTGTAACAAGTTACCTCAATTGAGTCAAAAGTAGCACTATCTTCATCCAAGTTAATGATCGAGTCAAACTCACAAGCGCGGACGGGCTTATAATCTGTTTGAAACCACTCATTTTCAATAATATCCGATATGGTTATCCGCTGTGAGAGATTGAGAGGAA
The DNA here is from genome assembly GCA_030408175.1 of Trifolium repens. Classification (NCBI taxonomy): domain Eukaryota; kingdom Viridiplantae; phylum Streptophyta; class Magnoliopsida; order Fabales; family Fabaceae; genus Trifolium; species Trifolium repens. The sequence goes on from CP125851.1 coordinate 55,285,746, forward strand.
GTTAAACAAATTAGTATCTATCAGTTACACTTTTAAGCACAGTGTAGTAGTAGTTCTTGAATTTTTACCTTTAGAGGACGCGGTTCAAGTATTTTGGCGATTAGTTTCTTTTGACTTATAGTAAACCATGGGGCGCATATATATTCTGCTTTGCATATCTTTTTTCATACATGAAAGTTACCAGAAAATGTGAATTAGTTGAATCATACACTAGTTATTTTCTTTTTTATCTTCATGATTACATGGTATACTATATTTTCACATACCTTATGGTATAAACTCGTCAAATTCTGGTCATCAAATGGTAGAAAACCAGCAAGTAACTCGAAAAGGATCACCCCACATGACCAAACATCAGCAGCTGCTCCATCATACCCTTTGCTCATCAGAACCTGCTCATCAGGAAGTATAAGGCTCAGAATCAATAATACATGTATCCCATATAAGCCATGACTTGGGAAGTCCGAGGGATCTCTTTAGCAAGTTATTGCTGTCGGGTGCTCCCTCGGACTCCCAAACACTCTCCTCCACTCAATCTTACCTCGGGAGCCACGTAGCATGGGGATCCACACCTTGTGTTTAAAACATCATTAGACTGCCAATGTATCAAAATTTGATCATTAATCAAAATGACTTACAAGTTACAATTGTTGAACTAATAAATGAGGTTGAAACAAGTTATACCTTTTTCAATGCACTTAATCCAAAATCAGACACTTTTAGGTTTCCCTTGCTGTCAAGGAGCAAATTTTCAGGCTGTATTGTCATATGTTAGGTTCAAGTAAGGTTTCAAAACTTATTTTCTAAACAAAGAAAAAAGAACTTTCATTCAGTGTTAGTGACGCAGCTTGTTGCCAGTTTGTCTTTTATTTAAGTGTAATTATCTTACACTTGCTGATTTAACTTACCTTTAAATCGCGGTGATAAACTCCCTTGTTATGACAGTAGTCCACGGAGTCGATAAGTTGCTGGAATAGTTTTCTTGCCTCACATTCATCTAACTTTGCATAGGACTGCATAATTAAAATCATCAGAATTGAAGCCATTATGAATGAAATTATAAGTACATAACATTTCAACAAGAGATTGTTGATTCTCACCATTTTGTCCAATAGTTGACCTCCTGATACATATTCCATCACAATGTATATTTTTGTTTTTGTGCCAATAACCTGTTTTATGTTTAAGTTCATTAAAAAACACAAATTATGAATCTTCAAGACTCACAAAAATTCTAAGTAGATAAGAAAAGAAGGTATATATAGTATACCTCATGAATTCTAACAATATTAGGATGATTTAAAAGTTTCATTGTTCTAATCTCACTTTGTACCTGATCAATAATGTAACATTAATAAGCAAATAATAACTTTCTGAAGGGGTAAAACAAGGATCAAAATGAGGTTTACCTGATACTTAAGATTATTTTTCAAGACCATTTGTTTGTCAATGACCTTGATTGCTACTTTCTCACCATTGTTATTATTGAAAGCAAGCTTAACCTTAGAGAATGTACCTTCTCCAATGGTTCTGCTAACTCTATACTTTCCTATACTTTTTGGAGACACCATTACTCTCCTTATGATATTTGGTTTTTTCTTGGTAAAGGTTTTTCCTAACAAGTTATTTATCACTATGCTCCTCTGCTCCTTGTTGTGCATGCTACTATGTCTTATTTTTTTGTCTTAACTCAATCCATCCAATTTATTTATAGAAAATCTTTTTTTTCCTTTTTATTCAGATTTGGTCTTTTTTTGTACAATGTTTCTTTTCTTTGGTACAATTAATCATATAGATCAATTGTTTCTTTTTTGAATTTATATGGCTGTTATAATTTTGTTATGATATATGATAAATAGAATGCCACGTGATAAATGTCATCCTTAAATTAAGGAAGTGATACAAATATAATGTAAATATGAAATTAAAAGAGGTCAAAATTTGTATTATATAAATCAATTATTTCAATATGTTATGTGTCCACCAACTATACTATTAGATATATTTAGGTCTATGGTTCAATCGTCATAATTTTTTTTAACAATTATAAATATTAATTATTTTTCTTTTGGTAACAGGTTTTACACTTGTTATTTCGTTGGTTTCAACATGATTACTAGATATATGTGAATTTTGGGCAAATAATGGGATTTATTTTATTACATTGGAGCAAATGAAATTTGAATCTAAAACTTTTAACCAAGATATAAGCTCAAATAGTTAATTCTTGGTCAGATTTTCTTAACTTCACAGTCAAACTTTGGATTATCGTATCCCTTCTCCTAGGAGTCAAATAGTAAATTCAAAAAAAAAAACAAAAATTATTAATTATATTTAAAAAATTAAGAAACTTCTAATTTCATGTTAATTTCCTATGTGTGGTCAATTGTGGCTGGTCCTCTCCATCCACAAAAAAGTTGAGCTATGAATGGACAGACTAATTAAAATTTGGATCAAATCTTCACAAAGTTAGGGGAATTGTGCATTATGGGTAGCTAGCTGGGTTGGCCGGTGGTTTGGAATGAAGAATGTTTGTTTTGACTAGAAGATAGCATAGATAGAATCAATTAGTTGTTTAAAACATAAAATTTGGATGTGCTTGCTTATCACCACAAATGTTGTGGAATTATATGGTGATCACATAAATTCACATTAATGTGTTTAATCACCGTGATGTGGTGTGCTTCAATTCAGCAAAATATAATAATCAGAAAAAACAAGAAGCAATTATACTATTTAAGAAAGGAAGAAGAAAAATGCTTTTATGACTTTGGTGAAGAATTTGGTGATAAAATACCGTAAGTGTTAATTTATGGCATAACCCTTAATTTTTTATTTGTTTAAGTAGTTTATAGTTAGAAATTTTAACCCTAAAGTGAATAAGTAGGATGACAGAGTTTAATCTTCGGTCCCCTGCATATATAATATAATATTTTATCAATTGAGTTAAGTTCCCGAGACAGACATAACCCTTAACTTTTGCATAATACATATTACTATTAGGGTTGAAAATAGACAGAATTAATTTGAGTATAGTTTGAGATTCAAATCGACAATTAATTTGTTGAAAATTAAATTATCTACTATAAACATACTTTTTTTGAAGCAAGATATAAACATACTTTAATACTCATAAATAGAAATTTCAAATTAAATGATATTTTTTGCACATAAAATTAAATTATCTTTTTTACATTAAAAAATAAAAGAATTAAATTATCTAAAAATATATACTTTTAGGTTTTTAAAAGATTAAGTAAGATTGGATGATCACTTAGGTCTTAGGGTGAATCTCCTACATTTTTTTTTTAATAGAACAATATGAAAAATACTTTTGCCGCTCTACGAGTTTTCTCGCGCGCGTCCTACAAAATTACCAATATACTCCCGCCTGCCACTTAAGTAGCGTATTTTACGTTTAAAATCACCAAATTTGCATGTTTGTAGGATGTTTTTATGAAAATTCAAGATTTTTACCTATCCGCTACTTAAGTAGCAGACGTTATAAAAATGATAGTTTTTCATGTTATAGGGGTGTTTTATTTACTCAAATTTCATATTTTTATAACGTCCGCTACTTAAATAGAAGACAGGTAAAAATCTTGAATTTTTATGTAGGGTAATTTTCCTAAAATAATTACTCATTTTACAGCGTCCGCAGCTTAAATAATTAAAAGGTAAAATGGAAAACTTATAGGACATGCGAGTAATTTTATCTGTATGGTGGCAAAAGTAATTTTCAAACAATATACCGAAACAAATACTAAAGCCCGGCCCAATATGATCATGTTCAATAAAATGCAAAAATGTTCAAAAGGACGGCATTTTTCTATCCACACCCCTTCTAAGTTTGTAATTACATGCTTGGCAATGAGCCAATTGGTTTCCATCACTTTTTAACATTACAAGTTTAATTAGATCTATATTTTATAATATAGAATAAATAGAGGTAATTACACTTTAATGGAAGGTAAACGGGCAACAAGCTGCGCCGTTAATCCTTTTTGGATGGCAAAACTAATCCTTTTACATACAACATCTTGAGACCTAGGAGACACCAGATTACTATGCATAACTTTTTGAACTCTTTTTAAAACATCCACGGTCTTCGGTGCTAGAAAACCAAAAGTGTCAAATGCAAAAGGTATAAACACATGTTGATTTTCAGAACACGCTCTCTCATGTTTAACCATTTTACTTGAAGCAGCTTTGAGGGCGGCCTGTCCTACAGTAAAATCTCCAGTTGTCAATCCCACGAGGGGAGAAACCTCAGTCAAATCCACACATGCATGTTTCCCTCCTACCCAGCCGTACACCAAAACATCAGCTGGCCTCAATGTAGATCTCCCTTCTAGGGGATCAGTCAAGAAGTTCATAGGCGCCTCTTTCTTCACAAATACTCCTGCACGCTTAAAAACATCAAAAATGACATCCCGAACAAGGTCATGTCTGTATTTAAAACCTGGAAGCTCTCGACAATAAACTACATGCTCCCCAAATTTATCGAGACACGCCTTACGACAAACAGGACACACCTCATCAACGGGAAATAAGGGTATCATTAAGCGATATTTGAGGATAGTGTGATACTCTACCGGAGACATGTGTTAGCCTAATCCGTCGATTGAGATAGTTAGGAGAAAATCCTGAGCATGGGCAGCCTGTAAACATCCAAAAACAGTTTTTTGTCTGGTGGTCAATTGAAAATTAACTTCTATATCCTCGACAATTTTACTAAACAGGGCACTCGCCAAAACATGTTGGCTTTAGGGGGACGGTGTCCTTGCTGGTGAAACTGCTAGAGTCAAAAGCTGGAATCATATCACGAAGACCATCCAAAGCATTGTTAAAATCAGAGTCCATACCACACACGCCACTGTCTCTCAATATATGATCTTGCAACACCCAAGACTGAGCTCTGGAAGCCACAAAAGCATACAAGGCTGCCTCTACTGCTGAGTACAACCCCAATCCCCCAACCTTAATAGGTAAGGAAGATATCCTCCATTGAAGGTCCCCAAAGAAAGGACCTCCACTAACCACAATGTCTTCAACCGCACCACGCAACCCTTTATCAAACAAAATAGTTGCTTCTTCCATGTGAATCGGTTGACACGTCCTTAAGCCGAAGAGAAGTTTGGCGATACCCATGCATGATCGAAGTAGAAGAGATAAAAGGTTCGAAGAGTTAGCATAGGTCCAACATTCATTAAGGAAACTAACATAAAAAGTAAATATTTTGATCTTTAGCCCTCGATCATTATCACATGCCTCTTAAAATTTCAATTTTTTCATACTAATATTTTAAAAATTACTGCACCGAATTAGATCAAAGGTTCATTCATGTCCTAGATTGGGTCGTCAGATTCATAAAGTAACAACACAAATTATACGATAGATTTGCCCTGATTACAAGTGATTACTGCTTAGCACAGACACGTGAACCGTCTGGCACTGTCCCACTGCCATCGGACGACATTTGCCGTAATCACAAGAGCAAAAGAGTATTATAAATTTTGAAGATAACTTTTGAAATAGTTTGACACTTCACTTGTCTACATTTTTGTCCTGGGTTTGATTCATGATTGATAAAAATCAATGAATGAAGTTAAATTAGGTTTTTGAAGTGGAGAACTCGAGCCCTAGAAGTGGAAATCATATAAAACACAAATGACATATGAAGTGTTATTTTGTTCATATATTCACATGTCTCCAGAGATAATCATTGAAAGCTAGCGAGCATAAGATAATTTCTAAACCTCTTAAAATGTATTTTCTAAAAAAATTTAATTCTACAAAATAGTAAAAATATAAATTAAAATTGCGAGTTCATATTACTACTGGAGTACTGGTACTACTCCTGGTTATTTATTTATTTATTTATTTTACAATATTTATTTATTAATTAATTATTTTAGGTACGAGAATATCCATAATCTGACACCGTGACACGTGATATATCACTTGACAATTGTTATCGTCCTTATCCAACAACTATATATCGTAGCTATCATGAACTTAAGTACTCAAATTTCTTAATTTTCTGCATAAATAAATAAATATGCACAACAAACGGATCTGAAGTACAACTTTTCCATTTCACATATATCGATCGTGAAGCTTCAATTCATTCGCCGATACGGTTCCACTCTTCACCGCTTCTTTTTTCCCACTCACTCTTATGTATTATACTCTTTGTTAATCGACGATCGTTTTTGTTATTCTCTTTTTTCGCAGGAATTACGTAAATCTATCATAATGAAATCTGGGAATATATTATTGCTTCTTCTTTGTTTCAATATCTTCTATTATGCAGTAGTGGTACTGATACATTTTTCCTATGTCAAATTGTGTATTATTATTCATTTTGTGAGTTCCATATTCAAATATGGTTTAATTTTGTTTGTTTCATTTCAGATTGGTGCACCTGAGACTTGCCCTGCTACCAATGTTGGTAAATGCAGCGGTGATTCAGATGATTGGGAAGGGGACTTTTTTCCTGGCATTCCTAAAATTAAATATGAGGTCAACTTTATATCACAATTCATTAATTTTCTTTTCTCTCCATAATATGAGGATTATTTATTATATTATATAATACTAATATTGATATAATTGTTTTCCTCCACTTAAGATATCTTAGATGCCACTTTGAAATATGTAGACTATGGAGTACAACACTCCTTAGGGATTAGGCGCGTCCTGGTGTTGGATGTTTTAGACACATATAATTACATTGAATTATGTAATTTTCTCAAATTATTATAAGTGTCATGTCCGGTGTCTGTGACTGAGCTTCATAGGATGTAGATCCTCCGCAACTAAAATAGTTTTTGTTATTTGGAGTAAGTTTTTTTTTTACAACATAGTACCATTATTTGAGAAACGTTAATGAGTTGGGATCTATTATTTTCATTTGTATTCTATAGTAATAGTAATGTGTTGTGTGTCCATTTATCGGTACATTTATGTAATTTTCAGGGGCCTACCAGTAAGAATCCACTTTCATTTAAATGGTATAATCCAGAGGAGGAAATTCTTGGGAAGAAGATGAAGGTTGGTTTACATTTATATTCAAAGTGGGTTTTTTTTTTTATTGTTTGAACTACACTTGGATTTTAACTTGAATTTACTCATGTAACTGTAGGATTGGTTCAGATTTAGTGTTGCATTTTGGCATACATTCCGTGGAACAGGTGGTGACCCTTTCGGTGCAGCTACCAAACATTGGCCATGGGAAGATGGTACCAATTCATTAAGCATGGCTAAAAGAAGAAGTACGTTAATCCTTCGCTCTCAAATTTGATATACATCATATTCAGAGGTTTTCAGTTTCATGTGATAGAAGATAAAATAAGATTCTCTTAATTAACACAGTGAGAGCAAATTTTGAGTTCATAAACAAACTTGGAGTCGATTTTTGGTGCTTCCACGATAGGGATATAGCTCCTGATGCACCGACTCTTGAGGTGAGCCAATCTTTAAAACTCTCTGCTTTACTTAATTGCAATTCCTAAAGAGGACCAAAGTATGAGAGGCAGTGCATATGCTTACTCATTTTTAATATCTACAATATTGAACTATCTTTATAGACATAGTTGGTGGAATGTACTTTCTTGATTAATGCATTGCAGCTACATTTATTAAGGTTATATACTCTTTCTGAGCTATTGGATTGCCCTTGTTATCTTTGTCTTAGGAAACTAATGCAAACTTGGATGAAGTGGTGGCACTTGCTCAAGAGCTTCAGAGTAAGGTAATTTGACATGAATGAATTCTTTAATATATAGTATATAATAATAGTGTTTAGATAATCATCTTAAACTAAGAAAATAAAGTCTCTCTGGTTTCAAATCGGTACAAAATTCCTGTGATTATGCTTCTTCACCTCAAATAAATGATATGAAATGTTTTGAAACTTGGAGAATGCAGAAATCTAAGGTTTTGTTTAGTGAATTGTGGTTTTGAAAAGCTGATAACAAAGTATTTTGTTTTCTCCTTTCCATATATAGGGTAAAAAGAGCGTTTTGTGGGGAACAGCTCAGTTATTCATGCATCCTCGCTATATGCATGGTGCTGCTACTAGGTAACGGTCTACCTTTATCTCATTGCTTGTCTATACAATCCTTATGTCCATTGGGTTCATGACTCACAAAATGAACTGCTTTGCAGCTCCGAGTTAGAGGTGTATGCATATGCTGCTGCTCAAGTGAAGAAGGCCATGGAGGTACACTCGTGTAGATATAGTACAGTAGTAGTAACAAGGTCGATTTTATTTTCACAACCATTACATTGTTGATTTTCCTGATAAAAATATATTGCAGGTGACACATTATTTGGGGGGAGAAAATTACGTATTTTGGGGCGGTCGTGAGGGTTACCAGTCTCTTTTGAACACAGATATGGAACGAGAGCTTAATCATTTGGTGCGTGAGTCATTCTGTCCTTGATTCAGTAATCTGATTGTGCTCTCATTTGTCTCTTGTGTTTTTAAACAATGTACAAGAAATATCTTTAAAAATAAAGGAATCACAATATCAATTTGCACACTACAACAACAGTAATAACCAGGTCTCAATGTCAATGCTAAATTATTTACAATGCTGCTTATTTAACTGATTACAGGCTAGATTTCTTGAAGCTGCTGTTGCACACAAAAAGAAAATTGGATTCAATGGTAACATTCCCTGGAATACCTAGCACTAAATTATGAAACATAGAAGGAGTAGAGCACAACTATAATTTTTTCTTTTGCTATGCTTTTAGGGACACTTTTAATTGAACCAAAGCCACAAGAACCTACAAAACACCAGTACGTATCTTACCTATTAAATCAATAATTTTATAACTCTTTAAATCAATAATTTTATAACTCTTATATGTACATTACGAACTTGTATTCCTCCAGGTATGATTGGGATGCCGCAACTACAGCTAATTTCTTGCGAAAATATGGACTTATAGGTAATATTTTTTTGTATTTATCATTCAAATATCTGCCCAAGAACCAAAAAATGGGTGTTATGTCTTTCTATAATGAAAATCTTATGTTGTCAAATAGTACACCACTAAGATTCTGAACTGTTTATAACTTTATAATTATTCTCTATCTTTTTTCTAAATCAATAATTTACTTTGCCCTAAAATCTAAATGCTGATCCAAGTCCTGTATGTTTGTCCTGTATGAAACTTATCTCCCCCCTCTTCTTGAGTTAGAAGATTTTATTTATACTTGAATTTAATGCAAAAGAAGTCAGCTTTCACTGCTTGCATAGACTTAAAAGGTTTCTTTGATTTCCTTCGTTTAGAATTGTGTTATGTCACTTGCACAATTGTCTCCCTTCCTCATTCTTGCTCCTTGTGTAGGGGAATTCAAACTTAACATTGAGTGCAACCATGCCACCTTATCCGGTCACAGGTGAATCTTTGTACATTGTGCTCGCATGTGAAGTTATTGATCATACTATCCATTTTAATGTTAATGTTCATTACTGAAAATGTACATGTTTTTGGTACTTTCCATTGCCTGTCACAGTTGTCATCACGAGCTTGAAACTGCAAGGATTAATGGATTGCTGGGTAATATTGATGCAAATACCGGTGATCCTCAAGTTGGTATGTGCAAATTCTCTATTATGTAATAATTAATGTAACTTCTAAACTTTGAAAACTGTGTTAGCTTATCACAATATAGGAAGTTGTCACGCATAGCTGTTGTTCATAATTTCAGGTTGGGACACAGATCAGTTTCTTGTAGATATTCAAGAGGCAACAATGATTATGCTCAGTGTTATCAGAAATGTATGAAAGTGCTCGTTTCTTAACTGGTGTCTTGAAATGCAACACTCTTCACCATAGAAACAAATTCTCATCTGACCGGGTTATTCTTGTCTTTTTACAGAATGGAATTGCACCAGGTGGATTCAACTTTGATGCCAAATTGTGAGTCCTTCACTATCTTTTTGTACTCATATCCCTTTTTCCCCCTTGCAATTTATTTACAATGCGATATTTTAGGCGGAGAGAGAGCACGGATGTTGAAGACTTGTTCATAGCCCATATTGTTGGAATGGATACAATGGCCCGGGGCCTCAGAAATGCTGCCAAGTTAGTTGAGGTGATGCATCGGATCCTCCCTTACATCAACTTTTACTTCTCATAATAATTCAGATGTGTAAAGTCAATCTGAAAGCTTATTTTTTTTCAATCTCATGGCAATCAAACTAATAATTTCTCATTATGTTTGATCAAAAGGACGGTGCTTTGGCCGAGCTTGTCCGCAAGCGTTATCAGAGTTTTGACACAGAAATCGGGGCACAGATAGAGGTAACATTGTCGTCGCGACTTTTTCTTCTCCTCATCTATATTTAATGCCTTTAGTGTTTAATTTGATTGGAATGTATGCTGCCATAGGCTGGAAAAGCCGACTTTGAATTGCTCGAGAAGAAGGTCAAGGAATGGGGAGAGCCAAAGGTTGCTTCAGCAAAACAGGTAACTTTTAATTTCCACTTATGTAACAATAAGAGGAAGCATTACCATGTAATAATATATAATGCAAGAATTTTCTCTTCCCCAACTTATGTAGATTCTAATAAATGTGTCTGTTTTATGTTATTACAGGAGCTAGCTGAGATGATCTTCCAGTCTGCTATGTAAAAAACAGCATCTAGCTCTGTGTGGAAGCTGTGTTTCTTGTTCTTTTTGTTAGGAACAGTTTAGTATAATAAACGGAAATCTAGTGTAACTTATAAGCTGCTTAATTTATCTTGGGGATAAACCGATAAATAATGTGTGGTTATCTATTGGGTTCTATGGTGCATTTGAAGCCTGGTGAAGTGCATGTTAACTTTTGTACAAAACAATGTGGCGCATACCTTCCCTGGCCATGTCATTAAAGATTGTTTATCTTTATTATCTTCCATGTTTTTTTCCCATTTTTCCTGGCCTCTGCACTAAGATTGAAACTTCTTTAAACAAGAAAAGGGATAGTATTTTGATAGAATAGAAAATAAGTTAATAAAGAGGACTTTGTTGGCCCAACTTGTTTCTCCCCTTACAAGAGCGGTTCACGTTGTTTCTGATTATTGTAGTAGTATCTTTCTTCTCCGTTTGAATGTCATTGTGTACCATAGAATATAATTTGCCAAAATAGTATAAACTGTGATGTGATTCGTTGAATCAACAACCGTCAACACATTTAAATTTCTTAATTTCTTGTCATGGAAGGAATTGGGAGCATTTCTCCTTCAAAATGTCTCATGTTTCATAATAAACACAAATAGAAATTCATTAGAAATTTGTATAATCAACCTTTTCAAATTGTAAAAGTTAATTTTTTTTCAATATCATTTTTCTCTATTTCTTAATTGGTGTTCTAGAATATGGTGTATAGTTTATTTATACTTCGTTGATAGACTTGTCTAACAATTTTTTTTTATATGTGATTTACACACTTTATTATATATATGTAAGATGTAAGATAAAATAAAAGATGGGGGATTATGACTGCTCTGTGACCGTACCTCTTATGGGGGATTTTTCCCATTTTTCTATCTAATCATAACTGCTCTGTGACCGTACCTCTTATGAATTAGAAGATGGGGGATTAGTGTTAGCAAGATTGTTTTCGGTAATAAAGAAGCTTGAATCCCTTGTTAGTAGTCTTGACTCTTGACAATGCCAGAAAAATTACTATTCTCTGTATGCTTCTTCATGTATCTATGCGCATCTTACTCTCTACATAATATCATAATAAAAAACTAAATAGCATTGCACTCTCTACTTCTACCATGTCCATTGAAAAATCCTGCAATTTCTACCGCTGTGCTGCCACCAACTACGACGAAGAAACCACCACCTCTACTCCCACCCTCCCTTCCAAACCCTCTGCCCCAAACTTAAAAAGTTTCTCAGCTTTGCGACGACAAAAAAAACGACAGCACCGAAACCCTACTCCCACACTCCTCCAAACCCTCTCACCGCAACAAATCATCATCATCATCACTTCTTCCTCTCAATCATCACTCACAAAGACCGAAGAAACATATAGCGAGCTTTAAAAAATACACAAACCCTAGCCACTCCCACCACCACTTTTCGTCGTATTTCTTTTGATCCTAGACAACAAAGGGAAGAAAACTTTGAGGCTAACCGGTACATGTTTCTAAATAAGAAATGTTGAATACAAAAAACAATTGGTTAAAAAACACATTACTTTCTCTTTGGCATCAAATGAGTGTAAACAAACTTTATGAATGAACCAATGTTGATTTGAAACCCAAAAGCATGAAAAATCGCAACTTTAATGAGAAAATAAGACCAAGTGATCAAGAATAGGTAATAATACAATGCATAATAGTTAATTAGTTATTGTATATTGGTAAGGTTAGAAAGTTACGTTCTTAAAATCATTGAACAGAAGATAACTTCCGAACCAACATAAAGTTCAGAACATAACTTATAAACTTGGTTTAAGGATAAAAACAAAATTTTGAAGGGTCCAGGAGCAATTAGGGGGCCTAAAAAGCAAAATTGAAGTAAAGTAAAAAGGAAAAGCCCAGGCCCAAATTTCTTATTCCTGTGTAAATGCGCGAAACAAAGTGACAATAGATGCTAGATCCCATAACTGGAGGGTGAAGAATCGTTGTTCATCATCGTTGTTCCCTCTTCCGTTTCCGATTCGATTTTCCATCGGAAAACCTAACGAAACCTAACCGTTCCTTTTACCTTCTCTGAATCACAAATTCTTACATCGTTGACACAGATCAGATTCACATTAGCATGCACATCCTCTCCTCAGATTCAGAGTATTTGCTTTGAGATCTGATCCGATTTCAATTTTTTCTCCGTCAGAATAAACGAATTTTCAGCTGATTCATGTTCTAATCGTAACCGTTCTGTGGCCATCCCTCTGCCGAATCGGAAGATGGGATTAGTGTTTACAAGATTGTTTTCATCTGTTTTCGGTAACAAAGAAGCTCGAATTCTTGTTCTCGGTCTCGACAATGCCGGAAAAACTACTATTCTCTGTATGCTTCATATATCTCTGCATCTTACTCATTCAATTTACTGTTTTTTTGTATTAATTTGTTTGATTTTTCTTCGTTCCTTTTCAGATCGGCTTCAGATGGGGGAAGTTGTCTCTACCATTCCAAGTTTGTACTCGATCTCAATGTCTGCATTTTATTTTATTTTATTTTGAATTCTTTGTTTGCTGAACCTTTTAGTTTTAGATTTTCAATTCAAGTTATCAGAAATGCTATTGGTTCAAAAAAATGTTAGAGTTGACATAAATTGAAATAGTGCTCAATAATTTCTGAAGTAGCCACACATCATTCTTATACTTACATGCATTCAACCAATTATACTCATTGGTACAATTTTTTAAGTTTTTTTTTAAATATTTTATACAAAACATATTCATTTGCTCAACTGAATGGATTATATTATACTGTATTATATAATATGATATTATATGTATTATCCCACATACTCCTTTTGGAATATAATAATGTAGACAAAATATATGAATGTTGTTGCTCCCTGATATGTATACATACATGTTGCTTCTAAGTTCATCAGTACATGCATGGTTGGATGATATTTTTGCAGTTGCATTTCTCCTTTTGCGCAGTGGCTGACTGGTTTATTTGATTTTTTGATCCAGCGATCGGGTTTAATGTTGAAACTGTGCAGTATAACAACATTAAATTTCAAGTCTGGGATTTAGGTAATGACTTTAATTAGTTTGTTTCACAAAATGTCTTTTTGTATTTTAGGTCTGTTTTATGCTTTTAAATTAAATATATTGAAACCGATGGTCGAGTCATAGAGATGACCATGTTATCTTTCCTCATTGAGATGACCATGTCATGTTTACAAATTTTGCATATCTTGATCATAATTTAGTATATGGATGACAATGAGTAAAGTACTAGCGCACATGTGCTTTTACTGGCTACCTGTGTGTGTTTTAGAAAAGATCCTTACCTAGACCAAACTAATTATTAAACATGTTAAATACTAGGAAGCATACACCGCCATATGTATTAAACTTGAAATTCCCTAGTCACGTAACAAAGTGAGTTCGGATAATTGTCCTCTTCTGACTGGTAGTATTTTTTGACTATATGCAGTTTTGAATTTTGATATAGTGCAAGGGAAGTTAAAAATGTGCTGAAACCTTTGACAATAACATAATGGTTTTTTCCTGTGTCAAGCTATTTTCTTTGTATTTATGAAAGAAAATAAACACACATCAAACCAATATAGTTTATTACTTACAGTCATGCAAACTTATAGTTGCATGATGACTTATTTCAATTTCTAATATCCAACTTTGTTTATACAGGTGGGCAAACAAGTATCAGGTAAGCCTTTTGGTTTCATTCTTGCTTCTTTTGACTGATGGAAGATGTGAAGTTTTTCACAAATTTACTTTTAACAGTGAATAGCTGGTGACTTTTGATGTGTTACAATGTCACACCAATTTGTAATTTTTTCTCCCCTATTTGATATTAGGATGTAATTCATTTGTGATATTGTAGGTTAAAAACCAAATAAAATGAGAGGCTTAATATGCTAATTAATCTGTTAGTAACCTTGTATTTTATTAGAAAGTAAAGGAGAAACTCCCCCATTTAGATAAAGATGTTACGGAACTTAGCGGGTTGGCATCTAGTTATGCCCAAAGTCCCCTATTCTCTCTCAAAATGACAAGTGATGTCTTTTTTAACCCGTCCATTTATGTTTATTTCTTCCTACCATTCTCGAACCAACAACTAGCTTAACTCACTCTCACTAACAGATGCTAACAGACACTGAACTCAAGCTTATTCATTTGAAACTACAGTAGCCCACATTGTGGAAAGAAATGCTTTGTGCATTCAAAGATAAATTTCTCTTATATTAATTTATTTATAGAGTTACACCTGTGTAATTTTAGCTCAATTGTGACGTGTCACCCTAAATTTGTGTTTGTTTTTTTTTAACTTTTTCTTTAAGGATTGTTTTCCCATCATATACTTGTCTCTGTCCAGAAAAGATTCAATCCCAAGAAAGATCTCACATTGTGCATAAATTATTTCTGAGTTCTCACATGCGAATTCACATATAAATGGGTGAAAATTTATATGGTGGTAGCATGATTAAAAGAACAAATCAACGGAAAATCGAAAAACAAGTGGATCAAACCACAAGATGGGAAAATAAATCTATCCCTAATAAATATGCAGTCATCGAGTTCTCTAACCTTTTACTGGTTGTGATTATATTTTTTGTCCATAGGCCATATTGGAGGTGTTACTTTCCAAACACTCAAGCAATAATCTATGTTGTGGATTCAAGTGACACTGATAGGCTTGTGATAGCTAGAGAGGAGTTCCATGCAATTCTGGAGGTACATGTTCCTGATAGACACTTCATTTAGAACTTTGGTACAGATTTTCAGTTTGTTACTCTTAAAATTCTCTTGTAGCTTCTATTAAAACGGATTGGTATTTGGTGGCTCTAAGTTTAATTTCTAAAGGTTCTTAAAAAAAAGGCTGTATTCTAAAGTATATAGATTATGTGGAAACTTGAACATTTGCTAGAGAAGAATGCTTTTGGTGTTATTTGTGATTATAGTTGTTTCCTAAGCTAAGAGGATGGTTTTATTTGCATGGCTACAATGGTGATATAAGAAAATATATGATCATGAATAAATGCATCAAAGAAAAAGTAGGAATAGGTTAATAGCATTTTAGAATTACATATAAAGATGGTTTATGTATGTGAAAAGAAAACCAATGTGATCCCATTTAGAAAAGAAAGATAGCTTGATAATCAAAGGAAAGAGGGAGAGGGAGAGCAAGAAAAAATATTGGGGAAATAATTAAAATTGATTTAGATATATGCTGCCTCTTTGAGGAATTAGTTTTCGACTGAATTTGATTGCGGTGCTTGATTCATCCTAGTTGGAATAGGCTTTGATTGTTGTTGTTGAAGGTTTAGGGGTATGTTTTGTTTGAAAATAATTATCTATTCCTTCTATTCACAGGTATGTTTACCGTTTTCAAGGATTTGTTTAGAAAGTGGTGACTACATTTTTTGTGTTTTCATCACTTCACGCAGTTCTTGATAGTAGGAAACAAATTAAAACTGTGGTGACGTTTATGTAATTATCATTATCAATAAAAATTAAAACAAAAATATGTATTTTCTCAAACAAAATAAATCCTTAGCAATTGTAAATTTATTGTGGAGGTGTTTTGATGAATCGAAAATTTGATTCAAAAGTATTGACGTATTGTATGATTGTCAATTTCACTTTTTAAGTGATTTTAATCTAATGCATTATTTGATGCTTAATAGATTTTTTCCTGTTTCCTATTCTACTTTGACTAGATTTTCTTTCTTTTCTATTCTCCCTTGAGTATGGTTAGGTACTTAGGTTGTCTCATGTTATTGTGATTTCAGTTAACACTAATGATTTTCTCTGAACCTTTTTGTTAGGAAGAAGAACTAAAAGGTGCAGTTGTTCTCATTTTTGCAAACAAACAGGTCAGAATTTGATTTATATTTGTTGGATTTTCATACTTTCACTGGGTGTGTTTGTGTGTGTGTGTGTGTGTGTGAGAGAGAGAGAGAGAGAGAGAGAGAGAGGCAAGAACTGAATATAAGAGTCTCTTGAGTTCGGAGAAGTCTTTGCTAATGCTAACTCACATAATGCTAATGTCTTCAATTTGTACTTAAATAATTATGCAAAATTACAAATGTACATAGATGATATGGCAAATATAGTGTAAAACTAAATTTTGAAGTTTATTTATTAATTTGTCTCGTGTATCCCGTTCCATTTTGCAGGACCTTCCTGGTGCCCTTGATGATGCTGCAGTGACAGAGTCTCTTGAGTTGCACAAGATTAAAAACCGCCAATGGGCTATTTTTAAAACTTCTGCTATCAAAGGCGAAGGACTTTTTGAGGGCCTCGACTGGTAAGTATAATAAAATTGAAGGCTATTTCAAGGTTGTTAGGATATCAAATATCATAAATAAGTTGTACTGTTGCATTGTTAATTTATTCTTTTTCAGTATTTTGAGGATATTTTTTCCAATGTTATAAAACTCATTGATGATCAACTCAGTTAGGTGAACAATTTCAAAAAACTTAACCTATAAATATCATACTTAAATTTTATATAAAATAAAAATCATATCAAAAAATCATATCATACTTCAATAGGAATTTGTAAAAAAGTAAATTAACGTTATGAACATTATTTATAATGTTTAGCAATCTTAAGAGATTAAGGCTCCGTTTGGATTGATGGAATACAATGGAATGGAGCGGAGCAGAATGAAATATAATCATAATGTTCCAATTTAGAACATTATATTATATTTCATTCCGCTCCGCTCCATTCTATTATATTCCATCAATCCAAACGGAGCCTAAATAACCATTAACTGACTTTTAATTTCATAAATCTAATATATCAATTCATTTTATATGGTATATAAAAACGCAGAAGGCAAAAAAAAAAAAAAGAAGTCTCGGACTGAACAATGTTGAATAGGCTTTTATAAGAAACAGACTGAGTCAAACTGATTTTTATCAGTTTCGATACATTTCCAATCTTATTAGTGGCTGGTACTAGTCAATTGACCTTTAGTTTTATATGATTAAATATGTTTGAAGTTCCTATAAAATTCCAACTTTTAAAGTTCAATTCAATTTTAGTCTCTATTTGGAATATTTTTAATAAAAAGTAGGTACTTTTAGTTCTTCCAGTCTCTACTATAATATAGTCCCTGTAAAAGTAAAATAGTGACAAAAAGTTCATAAAATTTATGTAAGGACTAAACTTAAAAAGTTGTGATATTATAGGGACTAAACATATATTATATATGGCAAACAAAATTTAAAGACCATTGTTCCTATAGCTATTTGACATCTTACATAAGTATTGAAGAAGGCGCAGCATCTAGGTGATTTGGATGTTGCCTAGTGACATATATGCAAAATATAGAAGTTTACCTTATCCAATATTATGGGATTAACCTTGCATATGGTCGCTTCAAATCTGAAGGGAAGTTTACATTGGTCTAGAAAATATGCCTATGGCTATGCACTTTAATTTTACGTTGTGCAGTTATTCATGGGTCCTTTTTATTGTTACTAGTTTGATATTTGCCAATGTTTATTACTTTTTGAAATGTTTAGAGTTACACTGCTTTGAGCTGCAAGTTTGATATAACATTGCACTTCTTTTTTGTTGCTTACCGGGGATATGTCTTGGGCAATGTTAATATGTAGGTTGAGCAATACACTCAAATCTGGAGGTAGCTGAAGGTGCAAGCTTCAAAAAAATTGATATTTAGATCGGTTGGTGAATTCAGAAAGGTCGACGACGTGCGTATTTTGGTATCACTTTCGTAATGATTATTGTTATTGGAGCTCACTTATTTTATTCTGTTTTTTGTGTTCAAAGATTAACTATATGAATGTTGGTAGATGGTTACTGCTGTCTTTTTGTCACTTCCATTTTTATTTTTTAAAGTTCATTTCTTGACCCCTCTGCATAGAGTAGTTTCGGATCTTCTAATTTGTTTGTGTAATCGAGCTACATGGGGTTTATATGCGAGTTATGTGCTCAACGTATAGTAGTTTAGTAGATGACAATGGTGGTTGATGAAAGTAAATTTGACTTCTCCAAATTGAGAGATTGCATTTTATCAATTAAGATTGTGATAATTGGTATCGGGTAATATTTGTTTGATCATATCAAGCTGGCGATAAAGTTATTGCATATACTGCGTGTGAGTGTCACATTTGTTCATTTCACCCATTAAAAACCATAAATGAAAGAAAGAAAATTATACTTTTATCACATTATTATTATGCATTGGTGTATTCACCAATCACCCATTAATTCATTATTATAAATGCAAAGTGCAATATTGATTTTGGGAGTGATACATTACACATAACATTAGAAGAACAATCGAAAATAATGTTATTTAGTAAACAAATTGAAAATAATATATTTATTGTATAGAAAATGTAGTAGTATTATTCAATTTGGGATTTTTTTTGCAGGTCATATTAACAAGTGTCTTGAGGGCCTAGTTGAGAAAGTCAAGTATAAATATTTTTTTATATCAAAAACATCAATTTTCAAACTTCTAAAATGTTGTAAAAGCATTCTTTAACAATTCCTTTTTACAAACATGGTGTTCCTTGGACGATGGATATAGAGGTAGTAGCTCTATTAAATATTAATCAGGAGTATTTTAATGTGAAGTGTGAACCAAAAACTTTACATAAATACTTATGAATGTACTCTTTACCAGTCATTTTATCTGATGTGCACAGTTTGAAGAAGCTACATATTAAGATCACTATCTTGACCTCTAGTGTGTCTGTAGTAGATAAATATTTGAAATTTCGTTGTATAACTACTAAGAAAATTAACTGGTTTGTTATTAAATAGTATTTTACACAAAACCTTGTTGACTGCATTAATGGTTTACACGTCTAATTGTTTGCCCAAATGAATTCTTGACGAATGAACCTCAGCCAAGAGTTTCTCAGTACTCTAACAACCGGTCATTTTTGTGCAGCAAATTCGAACCTTTGCTTTAATACTATATTATATTGCACTTAGCAGTTATTATGTATAATGAAGAAGCATCCTCTCCAAGATTGGCTAGCCCAACTTTGAAAATCTTGGCTAATCAAAATTGAATAGATGTTGAAGGAGAACTTTTAGATAATTATTTTTGGTAAAATAAAATTTAGATTATGAAACACAACAAAAAGATTTAGGAATTATGATTAGTCAAGATTACATAAATAGTCGACACATTATTAATGCCGAAAGGTATACATATACCCTTTGGAGAAGGGAAGAGTAATCTGGTTGTGATAAACAATAAGACGAACGCAGCCTTTTTTGTAGTCTCTCACGTTTTAACCACTATCAATCAATTTCAATCGTGATGTGTTTTGCCACCAATTTTCCTCTGTCTTTTGTCGTTTCATAAGCATTTTCCTTTTCACCACCGCCCAACAAACTCTGAAAGTGGCCCAAACTAGCCCACCATTATTGATTGCTATCCATTTTTTTGTTTTCATCTTTTTTTCAAATAGGTTAATATGGCTAGAAATTCCACTTTTAAGGTAGATAAGTGGGAAATTCGGTATTGTCAAAAAAGAAAATGTGGGAAATCCGATTTCCTGCTATATAATGCAACATCTCTGCCAATTGAGTTAAGCTCATGAGACTGCTATTGACTTTTTTATGAGATTTATTTCTGTCATCTTACTAGTTACTCGCGCTTCTTATGCCTTTACCGTTTTACCCTTTCGCTATTTAAGTAGCGGACATTATAAGAATGATTAATTTTTAAAAATGTCGTCCGCTACTTAAGTAGCAGATGTTATAATAGTAGAGTGTTTTTGAGTGTATCCGCTACACTACCTAAGTAGCAGACATAGATATTTTGATAAAATTGCATGATGAGCGAAAAAATGAGTAGAGTGACAAAAATAATGTGTTTTTTTATATTTTTTTTTTTTTTGAAACGGCTAAATTTTATTAAAAGACAACTCCTCCACAAGAAGTGAAAGGGATTATCGTGGAAACATACAAACAAAAGGTAACGTGATATAACACAATTACCAACACCAAATCAAACACCCCAAACCACCCATACACCAATATTGATTCGCTAAACCCACCAGAGAAAACCCCTACCCGACTCTAGGAGACACCACTAGGCACTAACTTCCGAACTCGAATTAAAATTACTCGGCCCATTAGACGCAAAAAGTAGCCCCGAAAGTCAAAAGTTGAGGGACCCCGGTAGTCAGAAAATCGACAGTCAACACCTGATGCCGTAGAGTTCGATCAGATACCAGAGCCCTGCAAGTCTCAACAGACTTGAACACCCCTCAGCGACTCCAAGAGTCCTGCAAATCTCACCAGATTTGAAAATGGTCAGAGACTCTATATCAGGGAGAATCCACACACACTCGGTATTAACTATCCACCACCTCTCCATCACCAATGCATCCTAGAAGTACAATAAAACGACAACGTCCGTCAACACGGAGTGTCTACGTACCCCACCCTTTCGGGCGCGCCAGGACAACTCCATATCAGTCTCGTCACTGTCCTCATCACCTCCATGACAACTGCAGCGGCAACCCCACCTTTCACCGCCGGAGCAACACAAAAAATAAAATAAAACAAAACACTCAAATTCCAAACACCCATGCCACCCATCTCCAATACCACCCATCTCCAAACCACCCATCTCCAAACCACCCATCTCCCATTCCAAACACCAACATACAGACACTCAAAACACAGCAAAAATAAAAATAAAATAAAGTAAAATAACCAACAGCAAGTTAGTGCTCAAATGCTACTGCGCAAATGCTACTCCCACATCCACGAGCATAGAATATCCCTTAACATAGAATTTACTAAAAGAGTATATATTAATTTACCAAAAAAAGAAGTGAATATATTAAGATATATTATCATGATCAAATGCTCACAAGTCAGAACCATTTTTCAAATTAACAAATTTATCTATTTCAGCTGCAACCGTTTTAAAAAGGTCACCAAACACTTACTATATTAATATTATATACTCAAGTAAGTGGAGCAGTGGAGTGAAATTGTTTAATTTTTAAAAATTAACTTTTAATATGTTCATTCATGATTTTGACCCACCATTTCTAAATCTAGAATTGTAGTCTCTAATTTTTGAAAGTTTTCCAAATTGAATAGGACAAGTATATAAGGGAGAGCATGTTGTGAGAAAATGACTTATAGTTTAAATTTTCGTAGATATAGTTAAACTTTATAAATATCATCACTTCAAAAACTTAGAATTTTACAAAAAGATATAATCTAAATTATCAAACGTCAAAAACTCAATAAAATTGATATAAATTTTGTCTATATAAATATAATTCAGTTTGTAGGAATATTGCATGTAATATATAAAAATAAGAGTTCGAACTTTGATACACTAAGTTAGTCATTCCAAATGGTTAAATTTAGCAATTAGACGACATACAAAAAAGGGTAATTTTAACCTAAAAAATGAATTTTAAATTTTTATTTAAAAATTCTTATATAAGTTCATAACACGAGTGTATCTACAAAATTTTGTGTTATTCTAATATGGCATGGTTTATTTTGATTTTATTTCCAACACGTGCAAAATTACAAACATAACACTGTATACTTGGGAAATGCATTTAGATATGGTTTTTGCAAATATTTGCTCAGTAATATATGTATATTAATAACAAATTTTAAGGAATTCTTTCAAAAAATAAATAAAAGAGAAGTTGTGTCAATAAGCACAATTTTTAAACTTTTAACATATTAAATACACAATCACTAAAGTAATATGTATATATATTTGACTTTATAGGCAAATAAGGCACAACCACAAATCTTTTTTATTTAAGTAATCTGAAAAAATTAAAAGATAAAAAATAATTAATATTATTAATGTGACTATTTTATTTAATTTTTATATTTTCTTATTTTTGTATGTGTGTCCAAATATATTTATTTGGATTTGTGCTCATCTAAAAATTGCTCTGACTTTATAATATGTGTCTTAAAACACCTCTTAATTCTTATGCTGTTTTTTGTTATGAGATGTGTAGAGGTTACACTCTCACCTTAGAGTAGGTCCGCCTTATCCAAAAAGTTTTGGATATTCTTGCTTACCCTAATTCTTTGTTTGGATGCAAGAGAAAAGATGTGAATAAAAAAAATAGGTAGAGAAAACTATAATTAAATTGAAAACTTGATTGTAGTAACTAAATTTTAAAGCAAAAAAATTAAAGTAGTCCCTACATTTGTTTATCATCCCCATCAAACTAATGTATTATGTAGGTATAAATAGAACTAATTTGGAGTTTGGAATCTAAGGAGCAAAATCTTGCTCGATGACCTGGCTTCGTAATTAGTTCAATTGTCTAGTCAAAGTATCAAAGAAAATGAGATAAAAATTTCAGAACAAGGTGAAATGAGATGACAGTTCATCTCTACATTATTTTATGTGCTCAAAATATTAAGATTATGCATTATTTGGAATTCTGCATACCACTTCTATATTGTAATGAATAAGTTTAGTATTAAAAATATTAACTATATAAATTTTTAGAAAATTTTATTATATTTGTTTTTATTAACAAGTGTCTGAGAATACTAGTTAGCATTTGTTTCCTATAATTATCAATTAATATGTGGACAAATTGTTGAAAAAATACCAATTTAAGAAGCATTGAAACCGTGATCAAGTCTGTTATCTAACATATTAATGAATGGCACTGCTATGCAGCAATTATCTACAACATAAAAAAATCTCCTTACGAGAGACTTGAGGATTAGAGTGGTGCATACTCGCCGGAAAGACAACACTTGTGTAGATTATTTAACTAAAATTGGAGCTCGTAACCCTGAAGTCTTTTCTCTATAATAGTTTCACCGGATGAATGGATCTCCTCCTAGTGGATGCTAATGAGACTTTGTTTTTCTTTCCTTTTCCTTCTTGTATAAAAAAAAATAAATCAAGAAGCATTGAATTTAAATGTTTTCAATAATATTAGCTCAAAAAAAAATAGTAAACAATAAAACTTTGTCACAATATATATTGTACGAAAAAAAGAAGAAACTTTGTCAAAAAAAAGAAACAATAGCATATATATATTAACGCAAACACATAAAAACTAAGCTAAACTTTATAAAGAAAGAAAAGGAATTTTAATAAATTAATATATAAGAATAGAAATGGAATAAAAAGTGATAAACATATAAGTTATAATTTCAAAAACTATTTAAAATAGCGTTTAAAAAATTAACTATAAGTTCATGATAAAATAAATTATATGTTCATGATAAAATGAAAGTTATCAAACATTTATCTTTTCTATCAAATGAGTTTATAAAGCTATAAATTACTATCTTTGTCTCGATATATAAGAATTTTTTCTAAAATTTTTTTGTCCCATTTTAAAAGACAATTTTTAAAATTTAAGGTGCATTAATTAAAATTTTATTAAAAAATACTCTTAATTAAATTAAGAGAAATACAAATTTATTATTTATCTTTCAACAATTAAAGGATCATTTTAAAAAAAAAATGTACATTATTTAAAAAATTGAACTCATTTTTTTAAAATTATTGAATTTTGTCAAAAAGATTTTATATTTTATGATGAAAATAATACCAAACAATTAAAGCCATAAATCATAATGCCTAAACACTCTATGAACTTTTACAAATAAAACAGTGCTAATCTACATTCTAACATGGCCAAATGGCTAGTTGCCCTTTGATTTTTCTCAACCAAGGCAAAGAAAATAAAAATTAAATTAATGGTCCCTCCCTCCATCCCCACAATCCCAAGCAGATCATTTCCTATATCTTTGCATCGTTTGACTTTTCCTTACAGGGCCCTTCATCCAGTCATAAATAGAGACGCCCACTATTTCACATTTCCCTAATAAACGTGCCTTTTTCCCTTATTAAATTAAACAGCAATAAGTCTATTTTGAATATAGAAAAAAGATAATATTTTATTTATCATTATCATTTCTAAAATATTTTCTTAACATCCATTCTTTCTTCTTGCTTGCGTCTGGGTCGTATGGACAGAGAGAAATCACAGGTTGTTTCGAGGCTCAGCCAGCACTCCTACTCAGATGTTGGACAAGATCAAGCTTCATTCCTTTAGGTGGTTAAAAGCGACAAGTGTTACTTTAGCTTCTAATTGTCATAGCTGGTGGTCTAGTCCTTTACTCTGTCTGGATCTTGTATGAAATATTTTTGGTTATCTTTATATGACTCTTTGTAAACTCTGGTAGTCTACCTTGGCACATCTTGTGCTAGGGAGGCTATTTAAATATATATATATATATATATATATATATATATATATATATGGGGAGGGATCAAATTACACCGGTGTAATTTTGGCTTGTTAAAAAAAAAACATCCATTCTTTTTTTTTTTAATAAATTAGATTTTAGTTTAAATTTGCTATAAAACACCGATATTCCATAAAAGTTATATAGTTGGCCACCAATTTTCCTAATTTAAATTATTGAAAAGCAAAATATGAATTTGTTGGAATGGTATTATTGTTTCATTTTATCCCATGTGAACTGGTTGTTAGCTCTCAGTGCCAGCTTAAGCGTGTCGCCTCTTCTCAATCGTGTCTCCATAGATCTATGATTGACAGAAGAAAATGTTTCATTACAAAAAGTGAAGAAAATGTCAATTATTTTTAGGTAGTATCGTGCAACGAAAAACATTTTACTGTGTATTTAATTTATTGAACTGAAAATCATACATATTCTTTCAACGTGAAAAATGGGATGTGTGTTTTTAAATATTTAAAAAAATTGACATGAGTTCGTCTATTATATACGAGAAATGTTATTTATACACCTATTTGAGACAACTTTATGAACAACTCTCTCTCATACTCACATTAAATTTTTACTTCATTTTATTCTTTCTCTCTTTATTATTTTTTGTGTTAAATAATGAAGGAATAAAAAGTTGTCCACACAAGTTGTCCGAATTAGTTGTACAAATAACACAACTCATTATATATACCAACAATTTTGAATGGATCATATTTCACAAAAGTTAGGTCAAATACAATCGGACATTTTTTTGCCTAGACCCATTTAGCCTATATGAAAATTGGATCGGGATAGTCTATTAGGCTTCGGCATTATGTATTTATTAAGTCGCTATATATTTTAAAGGCTTAATTAGTCTGTAAGTCCCTTAAAAACTTTTTTGGTTTCACTTTTGTCCCTTAAAGAAAATAAGTTCCACTTTGGTCCTTATCGATATCTCCATCAGTCAATTTGGTTATTTCCGTCCATTTTTTTCAAAAACCGTTAATTTCTGTACAGGTGCCACGAAACAACCTATTTTATCACATGTACAGAAGTTAACGATTTCTGATAAAAAATTGATAAAAAGGACCATATTGACTGTCGAAGATATCAATAAGAGACCAAAGTAGAAAAATTAATTAAGCCAATTTTAAACTTCAAAAACGCTAACCGAACAATTCAAACTTTTGAAATTCTTATACATTTTGGGCCGGTGGTGATTGGTAAAATAAAAAGGGGTTCATAAATGCAAACTATTTAGAGGATATAATTGGTATTTTTTCCAAATTCATGGAGTTCAATTAAACCCCCTCGAATGGACTAGAAAACTCCGATAAGGATTTCGTCTTGGTGGCCTTGTTAGCCTCGTGCTTGAGGAGGAGGGGCTATGCATGGATTATCGACTTCAATCAATAATTCTGCATGCTATGCAGAGGCAATACAAGTCCAATATCCAAATAAAATAACCCATAATTCAAATTATTATAAAAGATATCATGCCAAGCACATCTCCTTTTACTCGAAACGTGGTAAGGATAAGGTGGGAGGTTATCCTCCCCACGCGGTAACTGAGGAGGTTACAATTTCCTACACTTATACTAGTCACTCAACAATTGAACCTAAGTCGAATAGTAACCATGTGCTCCCAAATATTGTTTACATTTACAACACCATTGTTGCTAAGAGAAAGTCTTGCTTGGGCACAAACCTAACACTTGTCATTTGGGCACACACACATACTTTTTTAAAATTTAAATATAAAAGAATTAATTAATAATAATTGATGTGACTTTATCATTTATGTTTAAATTTTTCTCTTAGATGTGAGTGTGCCCAAATAATATTGATTTGGGGTTGTGCCTACCATAGAATTTCTCTTGTTGCTAAAACATAATTCTTTCCCTACATTTTGTACACCACCAACCTTAAACACTCGAGGTCTTGGTCGTAACACATTACGAACAAAGTTCACCATTGGTTCTACTTCAAAAATATTACAAGCGGTTAAAAATCTTTAAAATTTCAATAACCAGTTGACAATATTCTTTAAAAGTAAAAGTTTATAGTTCTGGATACCCTTACAACTAAAAATCTAAGATAGATATCAATTTTAACAAAAACAGTAAAAATCTTAATTAAATTTACTTTCGAAATACACATTTTTTGTTTGAATTGAAACCATTAGAGAACTATCTTAAATATAAAGACAAAAAATGATGGTAAGCTTTTACGAACCGAAATAAGATATTCATTATTTATATTAGAGTTTTGAATAATTTCACATATCAAAATAGTAGTCTGCATCAGGAAAAACCAAAATCCGCATTGGCAATGTAAGTTCAATCGAAGCTCATACTTTTATTTTTCATAAAATCATATAAAATTATTTTGAAACGCAAAATAAATTGGTAAAACATATATATATATTCAAAAATATACTATTAATTTTACGGCAAATTTGACATAATTAAAGTGAACCACCATCTATTTATAAAAAAGAAAGTGAACCAGCTTATTTTAGTCAATCTCAAGATGACATTAAACATGCCCTAAAACAAAAATATTGCCCCTTTTAATCTTCTTTTCCTTATTTTTACTCACTTGATACTCGTGTCCTTTTTGTTTACTTTATTATTACTACCCATATATCTTTTTAAAAAATAAAATAAAAAAGAAAGCTTGATTGCATCTAATGTCCGTGGAGGTCCCACGTCGGCACAGACAAAACACGATGACAACTACTACTCCCTAATAGGAGCAACACTTACTTGGGCACAAGCTTTTGAGCACAAGATTTAGGCACTCACACATAAATCAAAAAAATTTAAAGGAAAAATAAAATTGTCATATCATTATATATTACTTTAACCATTTTTGTTTTATTTTTTTTATTTGTTGTGAGTGTGCCTAACAAGTGTTATTTGTATTTGTGCCTATAGAAGTATTTCTCCCCTAATAGATAGATATCTCCATTTTAATATTGTTGTTTTGAGCGAACCATTTACATGGCCAATATACACCCACGTGTCACCCACTCATTCGTCATCACCTAGATTTCCTTTCTATGACTAGTCACTTGACTATAGATATTAGAAAAACCGCACCCAAAGAAATCAAAACTCACCCAACTCTCTCTTCAAACATATCCTTCCAATAATCTCTTAACACCAGAAGCGCGTTTTGTTATAACTTAAATTAAGTCATTTCATTAGTGGTGGGAGAGGGAGCATATCATAGCATGGGTATTGAAAGAGGTGGACTTAAGAGTTTTCGAACCAGCAACTGGAGTGTGCCACCTAAGTCATGTGATTCTTGCAAACTTAATTCTGCCGCGCTTTTTTGCCGTTCAGATTCCGCGTTTCTATGTATCAACTGCGATTCCAGGATTCATTCCGCTAACAAACTCTCTTCCCGCCACGAGCGTGTCTGGATGTGTGAAGTGTGCGAACAAGCACCAGCTTCCGTCACGTGCAAAGCTGACGCCGCTGCTCTTTGCGTCACGTGCGATTCTGATATCCACTCTGCTAATCCACTCGCTCGTCGCCACGAGCGTGTTCCCGTCGAACCTTTCTACGACTCCGCTGAATCTGTCGTGAAATCCTCCACTGCCGCCGCCGCTGCTGCCGCTTCCTTCAATTTCGTTGTCCCTACCGATGACGGTTACGGTCAAGACGATGTCGAAGCATCCGCGTGGTTAATTCCGAATCCTAATTTTGGATCTAAACTTGTTGAAACTCCAGATATCAAAACCAGAGAGATGTTCTTTTCCGATATGGATCCGTTTCTCGATTTTGATTACTCAAACAACTTCCAGAACAATCACTGCAGAAACGGTTTAAACGATAGCGTTGTTCCGGTTCAAACAAAACCATCTCCGGCGCCGATGATGAATCCTAACTCAGAAGGTTGCTTCGACATCGATTTTTGCAGATCGAAGCTATCTTCGTTTAACTATCCATCACATTCTATTAGCCATAGCGTAAGTACTGTTTAATTGAGTAATTATTAATTAATTAAGCGTCATTAATAATTATTTGATTTGACATTAGCAGGTTTCGTCTTCTTCACTTGACGTTGGAGTGGTACCGGACGGAAACACCGTGTCGGAGTTATCATACACTTTCGGTGGTTCAGAATCAAGTGGAATGGTGTCAGGAGGTGTGAGTAGTAACCAAGGGGTGGTGCAAGGAGCAACTCAATTGTGTGGAATGGATCGTGAAGCAAGGGTTCTTAGGTACAGAGAGAAGAGAAAGAACCGTAAATTCGAGAAAACTATTCGTTACGCTTCACGAAAAGCTTATGCAGAAACCCGGCCCAGAATTAAAGGCCGGTTTGCAAAACGAACCGAAATCGACTCGGATGTGGACCGTTTTTATAACCCGTCCGATCCTCTTACAGTTCCTGGTTCACTTTTAATGGAGTCTCAGTACGGCGTCGTTCCCACGTTTTAGTAAACAAGAACAACAAAAACGGAGGGATATAGTATTATTAGTATGAATTTCTCCTATAGTATCGTTGCCATGTGATTAGAATAATATAATAGTACTACTAATGATTAGTAATTACATGTGGGAATGGTTGATTATTATTTTTAATTATTAGTAGGATGGAACATGGAAGATGCAGAAGAAGATATGGACTTGAAGATTTGTCTGGAGTAAAAAAGGGAGTGGAGTTAATGTTACTAAAGTACTTTATAAAGATTAAAAGAAGAAAAACTTTATGGCACTTTTTGGTTGAAAGTATTAATCTGGTGTAGAATTAGAATCTGTATTTTCACTGTTGTTGAAGTAAGTAGTTAGTTCAATTTGAGTAAAAAAGAAGTGTCGTTTTCTAATGGGATCACGGATCTCTTTCCCCATTTCTATTGGATAGGGTGTCTGTGTCACTCTCTCTTCCCAATCCCAGCTGTATCTGTATCTGTATCCGTGTTTTCATTTGTACTCAAGGATATAATTTTAACTTTGAGTCAACCTCTTGTGTCAGCGTATATTATTGCTAGTATTATATACATACTCTTCCTCCCCTCATATTATGGAGCTCACTCACACATGTTCATGTACATGTACACCTTTTAATAAGTGTACTAGTACTACTGTAGTATTTGATTTTGATAAAGTAATAAATATTCAACAAATTTTTAATTATTTATAAATATTTTTAGAGATAGATATTTATAAATATTTTTGTAATTATCTATACCTATATATAAAGAAAATAATGATAAATTATTTATATTAAATTTAAAGACATTAGATTTATAAATCATTTTATAAATATTCAACCTTTATTCTATGTGAGATTTCATTCATCTTACACTTGTTACACTAATGTTTTGATTTTTTTGTCAAAATAATAATAATAATTAATGTTTAGGTTTTAAACTTTTTTCTCTCCTCTCCCTCACATGAAAGTTTTCTAGGACAATAAGGGAGAAATGTCATTATCAAATAATGTATCCAATTTTTCGGTTAGGTTAAGGAAGTTGAACTAGCATTATAAATAATTTATAATGTTTAAAATCATATGCAATAATGTACCCAAAAATAGTTATATGCAATATGCAACTAGATAGTTCAATCGATGGCATTGGAAATCAGTCTATTCCGCCAATTGATTCAATGAGTTGGTTCAATCAATTGCATTAGAAATCAGTCTATTCGTCCAATTGATACCCAAACACTATTTATATTTTAATCAGTAAATTACTTGATCTAAAAGAAATATTTTTTTAGGTATGGGTAGAAATTTCGTCCGTAAGAATAAATAAGTAGAGTAACCGAATGTCAACACCTATCATATATAATGTTATGTCAATGCCAACTGAGGTAAGTTTACATGACTAAATGAAATATCTTATTGGTACTTTTGTTAATATTGAAAATTATGTTGATATATGTATAGAGAGAAAGTATACAAATTAAGAAATAGTTTAGTGTGTAACGAAAAATCATTATTCCTTTTTTTCTTCAATTTTTGGTTTTTTTTAGAGTTGAATAAATGAATAAAGAAATCATAAATTTAGATAAGTTAAGTCTTTTCTTACTTTCTTTTTTGCCAAAAAGTCATTTTTACATGTAATTTTAAAATTAATTTAAAAATGCTTTTAGTTTATATAAGAGTAAAAATCACTACAAGAAATATCGTTTTTTGCAGCGACAAATGTCGCTGCCAAAAACGCAAAGTTACTGCAAAATGTATTTTTTGCAGCAAAAAAATTGTTGCTGCATGTTGCTGCCATAAGTGCCGTTGCGAAAAGTTTTGCAAGGACAATTAATGTCGCTGCCATAACTAGTGTTTTTTAGCAACAACTATTGTCGCTGTCATAACTAGTATTTTTTGCGACAACTATTATTGTCGCTGGCAAAAAATGTGTTTTTCGCAGCAATTTTTTTTTCCGCTGCATACCGTTGGCATAAGTGCCGTTGCGAAAAGTTTTACAAGAACAATTAATGTCGTTGTCATAACTAGTATTTTGCAACAACAATTAATGTCGCTGGCATAAATAGTGTTTTTCGCAGCGAAAAAATTATTTTTGTCAACGATATAAATTGTTGTTATATCTTTTATACATCAACAACAAAAGCTGTTGGAATAAATTAAATTTCCCAACTATAAATATCATTATATAATTTTATTATTATTTTTATTAAGAATTAGCATCAATCACTGAATTTCAATTGTCATAACTATACATAAATAAATTCTTTTACATTGTAATGTTTTAATCAAGAAACACAAACACAAATTATTATAAACACAAAATTTGCAGCTCCTGGTCCAACAGCTACAATTTTATTGATTGGAATATCAACATGCAATTTTCCGGTAACACTCTTCTTTTTCTTTTTTGCAACACCTAAGTCAATAGTTCTTCCTCTTCCTTTTTTCCTTGTATTTGTACATTATTTTGCATTTTGACCTAAATGAGAAATTTATGAGAATTATATATAAAGTGAAATATTAAGATGAAAATATAAGAACAAATAGTATATGAGTAAGAAAAATTAAAGTTAAGCGAATCAAATAAGTACCTTCTTGTTGTTGCTTTATAGTATTTGAAGAATTTGAAAGTTGTAAACTTGGACTATGATTTGATGCTGCCATAACTATTAAAAGAAAAAAATATATAAAAGAAGTATGTTAGAAAAAAGAGGTACTAGCATTGAGTTGAAGTATGTTTGAAAAAAGAGCTTTGTCAAAATAAAATAAAAAGAGAAAGAAAAAGAATCAAATATAGAAGAAGAGATGAGAAAATAATTCTATTCAAAAAAAAAAAAAATCAACTCATGGTACCGTTGGTTATTATCACACTGAATCCAGTCTACTTCTTCTATCCATAAGAAAAATCAATTAGAACTAACAACTTAAAGAAATAAAAATCAATAGTTATTGAAATAAAAATTAACATTATGCTTGTATCCAAATACGGTGATTAATTGAAAAGGTCCTGGCAAATGCTTCTTTACTTCGACCAAGCCACAACTACAGATCATTAAATTTATAATTGTTTGTTATATTACGTCGATGACCTCAAGCATTGAAATTGACTAAGAAGTAAGAAACACACATATACAACTAGAAAAGTTCGTGATTGAGATGGATTCAATTTCCATATTAGAGATTATATATTTTAACTTGATTGCTCCACTGATTTAAAATTATCCATTGAAAGAGAATTTTTTGTTATTTCATTTAAAAAAATTCGGTTACAAAAAGAAAAACAAGGACATCAACAAAGTACCATCTATGTAACTCTAGGCACGGCAACTATCCAAAGAGAATTATTTGTTAGTTATCGATGAGATTTGATTTAAGAAATTATTCGTAACATAAACTCTAACCTTGTGAATTTAGTTTACGTATGATTCATAGAAATCTAGAACCCATAAAAAAATTGAAAACATAGAAATTATTTAGAAAATATAGAAATCCACTTACTTGTTCAATGAAGTATTATAGAACAATTTGTGATTTAACCTGTAATCTTTGATCATAGGCGATTTACAAGAGAGTTAAAGATTTAAAGTGAGAGAGACGAGTTGAAGATTTAAAGTGAGAGAGATGAAAAAACAGTTTATTTTTTATTTAAGGTTTAATTTTATCTATTTGTTTGTTTTCCTAAAATCAAGGCCAGTGTTGTTTGAGTTGCCATTAAACTTTTTTCTTTTCTATATAGAATCTACTTAATTTCCTATTTTAATTAGAGTTTTTGTTTTTTTAATTTTTTGGCAAAAAAAAAACTAGAGTTTTGTTTTTTATCTATTTGAGAGTTAATTTTTTTTTTTATTTTTTAAAAAGTTTGTTTTCTTGTTAGAATTATTAATTATATATATCGCAACTCAAAAAGCTGCTTCATGTAATCTTGTTTCCTGCTATGAATACTCTCATTCAATTTGTAAAATGTAACAATGAGTTTTTGAATCCCCATCATCTCATGCTATTGTCAAAGGTGGTTAATTTTGCAGGAAAATACGTGTTCACTTCTTTTTAATTAAAAAAATTATTATTAATTAAACAAATAAAATTAGTTATTATTTATTGTTGTAAAAAAAAGTTGTTATTATAAACAAAATTAAAAAATTAAAGATATCAAAAAAAGATACAAACATAAAAATAGGATGAAAAAACAAAAAAGATAATAATTTTATGTTAAAAGAAATCTACACATAAATATAGGAACAAAAACCACAATAAAAGATACGCACAAAAAAAATAGTAACAGTTGGTTTCCCAGCGATTTTATAAGGTTTGTTGCAAAAAAGCTATACGAGTAGTGACAAAAATAATTATTGTTGGGATAAATAATTTTTCCCAGCGATAATGTAATTGTTGCAAAAAAACTAACTTATAACAACAACTTAAATAAGTTGCTGCCATATATATGTTTTTGTCAACAATTTGAATGTCGCTGCAAAAAAGTCGCTGCAAAAAATCATATTTCTTGTAGTGAATGGTAAAACATTATTAATTGTACATTGATTTCTTATAAAAATCAAAATTTTGGAACACGAATAAAAAATTAAAAGGACAAAAGATTAAGATCAGAAGGAGTATTATTTAGTCATTAAATATATTTAATTTCTTCCATAAAAGAATATTATTTAGTCCTTGAAAAATCACTTTGTGAAACTAAAATCAGCATTGATTCCATAATTTATGTTTCGTTGTCTTCCAATAGTTCTCTATACTATAAGAAATTTTAGTGGAGACGTGTCAAACACTAAATAAAGATATATCTCTCATGACTCAAACTTTGGTTCTCCGCGTTGTACGAGTCTAATCACTTCTATTAAACTCAACTTTTATTGCTATTAATTATTATATACTTGTATTGTATCAATAGAAAAATAAGATAATAATGTAAAGAAATCAATAATGATTTTCCACTAAAAAAGTTAACAAATCATTATTTTCTTTTTTTTTTTGACAAAAAATCATTATTTTCTTAAATTCTCTTCGGTCGGAGTTTTGCCACCCTTTACGATCCTACCCGGTTCGAGGTATTTTTTTATGCAGTTACGCGCAGAGGATATATGGTTCATTCAAAGGAATATATAAGGTAATTACGCTCGAATGAAAGAGTGTATATGTTGCTAGCACTTCATATGATGATTTATTGTGCCACATTAGATGAATGAGTTTTTTTTTTTTTGAAGGTAGATGAATGAGGTTATGAGGTGCTGGTATTTAAGAGTAAATCGTAGTTTTATATACACTATGAAAGAGTTTAATGTTGGATATGTAAGAGACACGTATAACTTTAAATAGAGACTAGATGTCGAATTTTCTTAGTGAGCACATATCATAAACTTGTTACTCTAGACGCTACCTTTGATTCCTCCGACAAACGGTATTGTAGCTCTTATTCGGCTTGATGGTGGAGTGAAATTGAATTCTGATGTTTGCATTAAGTATAGTTATGGTTATTCACAATTGACGGGGAATTTATTGATATATGTGTACCACATAAGCTATTACATGAATTTGATGTTGGATATATATAAGAGACATGGCCTATATTATTAATTCCTTAAGATTATAGGTGAAGACGTGGTGTTACAATCTCTAGGTTGTTCTAGATCATTAGTCAATACTCAATAATTGCTCTCTAGCTTCCCCTAAACTCCCCATCAATATGGTGGTATGAATTTAAAATACGAGGGAATTCATCCCTTCTATACAAGTGGCCGTGGAGTAGCAGAAATAAAGTTAATTATACTATTTGATCTATAGTGGATCTGGATCAACGTGCTAGGAGACAATAATGCAAATGAAGATGTTCCTTAGAGGGATAATGTACCTACAAACACTTCGACGATATTTAAATCGATGATTGGACAAGACTGTGATAATTTAGAGTTTAAAGAATGTCTACCTTAACCTGGGTAGTGAGTTAGACAATTATTGTCAGTTTTCATAGGAGATAAATGTTAATAGATGAATGTTGAAGGATCGTCGTACGACATTAATTGTGTCTATTAGAATTTGGGAGGCCAAAACTAACTTGAGAGTTGAGGTTTGCACTACCCTTATAATTATAAAGATTATCTATGTAATATCTCTAGCCAATATGAGACTTCTAATACACTCCTTCACGTCCGCGACTGAACAAGCTGGAATGTAGAATCAACAACAACGGGTGGTCTGGAAGATCTCTACAACAATCAACGAATGGATCTAGGATATTCTCTGATACCATACTAAAATTATCAGAGAATTTAATTTGGGGCCTAACTCATCATTACAAAACCCGCTTGTAAAGTGAAATGCCTCTTACTTTATAAACACATATTCAGGTCATTTTGCAAACGATGTGAGACTTACTTAATACACCCCCTCAAGCTCATCACTATTGGAATCGTGGAGAGGTTTTGATACCACATTAGAATTTGAGAGATCCATACTCAACCATAATAGTTAGCTTGAAAGTTAAGGTTTGCATTACCTATAAAGTATATTATTTTTTTACATGGTTGAACTTAGGTCTAGTGCAAAACATCATTTATAAATAGAGAAAATAACTTTTTATAGCAACATTTGACCCATTGAAGATGAAAATGTTCGTTGATGAAGTAGTTCAATTATAAGCATCAAAACAACAAAACTGTCTATTATTTCCTCAACCAAACTGTCTTGTATTATTTCCTGTTGAAGACAATAGAAAAATTGATATGGATAGCATTGTTGGTGTTTATCTGTATGCGAATGAATGAACACACGGAATGCGAAAAAGATGTCGATTGTTTGTTTTCTCGCACGCGCTGTCATTATCAATTGGGCTACAATGTGGGCCCAAGCCCATACTCCCTTCACGTGTCTACAAGTCCAAACCATCTCATGTGGGCTCACTTTTTGTCGTGTAGCACTCGTGTCCTTTGGAGGTGTGGTCCATTCAAGTTATGTCCAATAGTTCGCCCTATATTTTTTCTCGCACGTTCTTATGATTTTATCTAAATATCTCTGTCAACTATTAAAGTAGTAGACACTCCCAAAATACTCTACAATTATAACATCCGCTATTTAAGTAGTGGACGATATTTTTAAAAAATTATTTATTTTTATAACATTCGTTACTTAAGTAACTGAAAGGTAAAATGAAAAACGCATAGAGCGCAAAATATCCTGTAGAGTGGAAAAAGTAATTTTCATCCATTATTAGTCTATTTGCCATCGCACTATAGAGGAGCCTACCAATGTTAAGATAGATATATGATGAATAGGTCAACACAACACTTCAAGGTCATTCACCAATATATACAGTAATAAATACTAAAAATAAACATGTAAAGCAAAATAAACACTTACAAATTTTACATAAATATGTTGGTTGGATTTGTTCCAAAACATCAAAATCCAAATCAGATCTATTATCTATAAGATCAATGGCCTTACTAGGTACTTGGGTGAGAGGTACAAACTTTTGAACTTTAATTAATAATTATAATAATATATATTATATTAAAAAAATTAAAGTTGGTTTATGTTTCAAAATCGTGAATAATTAATTTATTATCATTGTTTGTTGATCATATCGCTCTCAATTTAATCATAGGATAATTTGAAAGTTGGTGAACTGAATTTAGTTTAGGCGTCTTTGAGTCGATGGTGCAAACAAAAAAATTAAAGTTCAAAATACCGAAAACATGTTATATATCACTACAAAAAAAGGCTAATTTGCCACAGTTATCTAGCCACGGTTATGGTGACTGTAGATAAAAGTCCATATTAGCCACGGTTTAACCGTGGCTGCATGTATAATTTCAATTCCTAATTCGCTCCTCTGCAAAATCACTCTCAGCGGCAAAAAAATTTTCACTCACCGCGCTTTTTTTTTTGAATAGTTGAGCTTTTATTATTTTTTCTTTCATTTCCCCTAAATCTCAAACTTTCATTCTCTCTCTGAAATTGAAGCTATTCTCTGCGATGAAACCCTTCTCTGCGATGAAACCCTAAAATTCAACCGTGTTACTCTCTTCGGTTCTTCTCATCAGTCGTCACCGTCACCGGTTCTTCTCATCAGGTCGAAAACCTAAACTTCTCCTTAATTAGATAGGATTTTTTTTTTTTCCTTCAAGATTTGAAATCGTATTGCATTAGATCTGATTCACATATTTGAAAACGTATTTCATTAGTTTCAGTGTTTTGATTCCTCCGATTTGTTTTTGATATTGATTTTGGAATGGGAATCTGAAATTTGTTTGTATCAATTGATTGTGAGGAATGTCATTGTGGAGCTTATTTGTATTTGATTCTTCAAGTTTATGTGTATTTGATTTGTGAAGCTTTTTGTGAAATTTGCTTTGTATGTTTATCTGATTTGTGAAGCTGTTTGTGAATTTTTAATGGCTAGTGGAGTGAAGTTCAATTATCATATAAATGTGAATTCAACTGGTATTAAAAAAATCATAGAAGTTCAAAGCATAAGTGTGTCTTCAATAGAATCAATAAATCCCTACAATGGATTAATCATGTAGTACTGCTGGTGAAATGGTAGATGACAGACCACCATATATAATTTGTGTGTGAGATAGATTTGGGTACTGATATCGACCATAATAAGGAGTGTGAAGCATGGTAAGGAAAATCTAGATTGCAATGTGCATTTAGAAAATGAGTTCTGAGGATGAGATACAGATAACTAATGGTGCATTTTTTGGTAGATTAATGTGGCATTGTTTTCTTTCATATGACACAATCTTTAATTCAAATTGCATGCATCTTTAATAGGATAAAATATCAGAGAACTTGCTTCAAGATCAAGAGCGTGCTGCCACTTTAGGTGTTCCCTCAAAGATTAATGCTTATCCAGATGATGCTGTTGGAAAAGTTTATGGAGCTGAGCATTCAGGCAAAGTGCGTGTATTAGGTGTTAGTGTTTGCCCCAGTAACGTGTTTGGAACGCGCAATCATTTCTCTAAATATGTAAATGTTGGTAGCACTAGTCAGAATGTCGAGGATTTGAAGAAGCAAGTACACACTTTGGAAGAAAAATTATCTGGATATGAAGAGACTAAGGAGCAACTTACCCAAACTCAAAACCAGTTGGCATATCTCACAAGCTTTTTGCAAGGAAAATTTGGTGATGAATTACCTTTGTTCAACCAAGGTGTTTCTTCATAATACTCACATGGTGAGTTGTTGGTCTTTCATTAACAAATGCATGCTTACATTTTCCTTTACTTGACAGGTTCTAGTACTTAAACCAACAAGAAACATGATGTTTTTTGGAACAACAAAAGAGAGACTGCTGTTGATTTGAGCTGTTAAGGTGTCTTTGTCTAGCTTTTTCTTTGTTGATTTAGCTTTGTTCTCTATCCCCAAACATCATTGATATATCACAGATATAGTTTTTATTGTACTACTTGTATTTCCATAACTCATTTTGCTTTATTGTTCATCTATCTTGTCTTTCTTATAGATTGTACTGAATATTTTGACTAGAATAATGAAAGTAAAGTGCTAGTATTTCTTATTGTTATTTTATTTTTTTTAAAAAAAAGCAATTTTTTTAGCCACGGTTTAAACCATGGCAAAGGATAAGGTATGATTAACTACAGTTATAGCCGTGGCTAAAAAGCAAATAACTGTGGTTAACAAGATGTTACCATGGCCACTTTAACCGTGGCAAACAACTCAAACAGCCGTGGCTAGCATTTAGCGACGCCCTTCTAAGCCACGATGGTGACTCCCGTGGCAAAACATA
Organism: Trifolium repens; assembly: GCA_030408175.1. Taxonomy (NCBI): domain Eukaryota; kingdom Viridiplantae; phylum Streptophyta; class Magnoliopsida; order Fabales; family Fabaceae; genus Trifolium; species Trifolium repens. The sequence continues at coordinate 55,324,884 of CP125851.1, forward strand.
TTAGCCACGGTTAAGTGCAGGTTTAGCTACGGTTTTAACCGTGGCTAAAAGCCGGTTTTCTTGTAGTATATAAGAATATATATGCATTTTTTTTTAAATTCTAATTACAATGTGGCTCCGCTCCTGATAATGATGAAAATAGGTCGGATCGACTAATATGAACTTATGGCCTAACCTACGGAAGATGATACTCCACCATGTTTAGATATTATTTTTTTTTGATAAATATCCAAGTTTAGATTTGGGAAGTTGGGGAGTGGGACTGAACAAATTTAGTGAAAGAGAATGTGTTAGGGGTTGGTCTCCTCCTCTTACTATAATTAATATCTCTCAATTTAGTATGGTCATTCCTCCAGATCCTAAAACTGAGTGAGGAATTGGGATTGAAGAATAAAATGTTGTATGAAAATAGCAATTGTCATGTGGGAGATCAGATTGGCATGGATTGTAGAGATTTTTTGTTTATAGAAGTATTTGGATCCATTCGTGCCCATCATTTTCAACCTTACAACAAGGTAGGCTACTTCGTTTAATAAACCTACCATGTGGCCGGTGGTCCTTGTCTTTGTCTTTTTTCCAAGTAAAAAACGTTTATTAAAATTTTTTCTTTTAGAAAAAACAAAGTATTCTATTGCACTTATAGAAAATATTGCAGTTATCAAAGAGAGTTTAGTCTAGTAGAAAACACTAGTTCCAACATGGTAAAATAAAATTCAAGTTTCAGCTAAAGAAAATGTATTTATGTTCTTTCGAATAGAATTCAAGTTTCTGGCGAGATAAAAGAGAGGATAGAGGACTCAAAGTGGAGGATCAGTGGAAGGATAGTTTTGAGCAAGAGGTCGAAATTCAAGCATTGAAGATAATTGACGATGAAAAAAGAGAGGGTACATGTAGAAAACACTTCAACGCCCAAATAAGTATAAGTTTGGAGTACGGGCCGAGATTAGAATAATGGATACCTTGTAAAATTGTGAGAGGTTATATATATAGACTAATGGATGAGACATTGAGTCGATGAATGTGACATTAAACTTGGTCTAGTCCAGAAGTTCAATCCATAACACATATTTTAGTGTTTGGCACACTTTGAATAAGACTACCAGAAGAAAAATGATGTTTTGCCAACATGATAGATTTGTGACTGTGATTATGGGTCTGTTTGGTAAAATTAAGCTATAAGCTAGCTTATAGCTGATAAGCTAGCTGATAGCTGAAAAGCTAGCTTATAGCTGATAGCTGAAAAGTTAGCTGATTGAAATTAAAGTGTTTGGTAAAATTAGCTTTTGAAGTGGTTAATAAATATAAAATTACATAAAAGGACATGTAGTGGGTAGTTATTCTCTTTAGTGGATAATTTTTTATTTTATAAAAAATAATAAAATTAAAGGTTAAAAATGGAAATAACTATAAAAAGCTATAAGCTATAAGCTCAAACGCTACTTGAAATAGCATCTCAAAAAAAGCTATAAGCTATTGAGAAAAGCTTTTTACCAAACACATCTATTTTTTTAAAACAAGCTTATAAGCTAATCCATTAAAAGTAAATGTTCATTAAAATTGAATAATATAAACTTTGAACCGTGTAAGAAAATCTTATATTATTATTATTAGGTTATGTTATACTGTGTTCCTGAAATACTTGTTAAACACACTTAAAAAAGAAATCAAAGACAAAATTAATATTGGAAAAATAATTTTTTACTTTTTTAAGTATTAAATGCAGAAATTCTAATTAATATGTTTAATTATTCCACATGTCTATTGTTTAAAGTTAAGCCTGATCGTCATAATTGTTGTTGTCTTAAGGAAGCTACATAATCTATTGTTTAAATGGTGGGCTTTTTATTTTAACTATGTTACCCTCACTGGTTAAAGCCCAGCGCATAACTGGATAGAAACAAGAGGCCGACCCAAAGGAAAAAGTGATGAAATCTCATTTTACAATTGTATCTATTTTCTCGCGCCCTAAAATTTTACTAAAATATTCTACTATTATACAATTGTCCGCTATACACTTAAAAATACTCTACTATTATAATGTCCGCTACATTAGTAGCAGACAATATTTTTCAAAATTTCTCATTTTTATAACATCCGCAACTTAAATAACGGAAGGATAAAACAGAAAAAACGTAGAGCGCGCGAGTAACCGGTACAACGGCAAAAATAATTTTCAAAAGTGATTACCAAGGTCACTTCAAACTTATTTTCCACACAAAGCAACAACACTTGGCCTAAGTTCTAAGAGGAGTGCCTGATAAGTGTGCGTAAACTATTTGGATATGTATTTTCCAAAAAAAGATAACCTTCTATGATATGGTGGATATTTTTAATAATAAATAAAAGAAAAAGTCAATCTATTATTTTAAATAAGAAAATCTATAACTTCAATTATTTTTCAAAACTTAAAAAGAAATCATAGGTCCTTCTAAAATTAATGATCTACTCATTTTTATAAACTTCATCTAGCTCATTATTTATTTTTTGAAAATTACAATTCCTTCCTTTTTATGTACACTTATGCAAATTCAATTTACGTAAAACTTAAATTTATAAACGGAGTTTCGTGAGCTTAACTCAATTGATAAGACATCGCATTATATATGTAGGGGACCGGAGTTCGAACACACAGATCATTCCACTTATCCACCTTAATGGTGAAATTTTTAGCCACTAGACTATTTGACAAAAAAAAAAAATACTTACGCAAGGTTATCCCACTTATCCAACTTAATGGTGAAATTATAAACGTAAGTAGTTCATAACTTCGTATAAACATACACAAACCCAATTTATGTATACTTACGCAAACTCAATTATTGTAGAGTTTATAAACCTCCATAAACTTTAAACACAGCTTAGAATCCTTAGATTAACATACGCAAATTCAGTTTACGTAAAATTTGAATTTTAAAAAATACGTAAATTAGAACTTTAACATGTACATGAACCGATTTGACGTTCAGTTTGCAGTCAAAGTAAAATTTTTGCAGAAATTCATGTTTAAAAATGTAGAAATTCAATAACCTATGCAATAGAGTATTAATGGAAGACGTTGTGATTAAATCTTTCATTTTTCTTGTAACCGAATATTGTTGAGGTGTGACTAGAAAAATCTTTATGACATAGTGTAAGTTAATATAAATTTATAGAAGGTGGATTCTTTGGAGGTGTCATTGTAACTTGTAAGGCCTTCTTAGAGACTTGTCCTGATATAGAATTATGGCTGATATTACAGCTTCCTAATTTTTTGTGACAAATATAGATAATAAATAGATAATTGCATAACACAAACTTAAGAACAAACTTTCCTTTTCATTTTTTGATGTATGATGAATTTCAACACAATATTTGCTCAACCTAGACAAATTAACTAGAATTAAGTGTACAAAATAACCCCAACAATATATCAAAGAAAATAGTCATATTTTAAGGGATACATTTAGTGATAAAAGCTCTCATAAGACCAATTGATCTTGAACCATCCATTCAAACATAGAAGGTCAGTCCGTAGTTAATGTCTATCTCAACTGACAATGCCGAAATTATTAAGCTGCACATTTTTTTGATTATCTGAGTTCGAACTCAAGATTTCTCTTTTATGTGTATGAGTTTTATAAATAGTAGTCGCTAGGTCATCTATGGACAAAAAACGTCAAGCTTTTTTAACTTTTAATCTACAACTTTCACTATTACACACTCCTATCGCAAACTTCAAATATTGAAGTATGACAAACAAACTTTGAAACTAACCTACAATTCATCCTTACAAATAATCCTCTAGAGATATGTCTGAGGGTACATCATATCCAAAAATCATAGAGTAATCATCTAATTCATCAGAAGTGAACTTTGGTATTCTCCAACTTTTTCCAACTTCGTAGTCTTGGCCACTCGTTAGCAACTCTAACACCTACGTAAAACCGAAAAGAAGAGAATATAAATAAGTAAACTTCATTCAATAAAGCGTATGATTTTGTTGAGACACATAAAACTTAAGGTATGTTTGGTTCGAGAAAACATTTTTACAAACCAAACAGATTGATTAAACATTAACGATATATAGTTTGTTATTTGTTAGTTCACCTCGGTCATTGTAGGACGCCAAATGGCAGTTTGTCTGACACAATATGAAGCAGTTAGGATTACCCTATACAGTTGCTCTGCATCATATCTACCTTCCATTGTTGGATCTGCCAGCTCACCAATATTCCCTGATTCCATCAGAGGCTTTGCCTGTATCATGTTATTAGCACTATCATTATTATTACTGTATTCAAATGTAAACGTTTGTTAACAAATTTATGAAGTCATGTTGGTTTAGAAATATTTGTTAATTGTGACATTTACTCGATAAAGTAACGAAATCCGTCAATTTAGTCTGTACAACCTAATAACAGACTAAATTGATGATTTATTTAATGAAAAGTGTATTTACCCATAGGAGAATGTTTTGCTTTGATGAATCAACAGGTCTGTGTCCGGTAACAATCTCGAGAAGAAGAACGCCGAATGCATAAATATCAGTTTTCTCATCCACAATACCATGCATAAAGACTTCTGGTGCAAGATATCCAAATGTTCCCTCCACTGGGATTACAGCATGATGAGTCCACTTGTTAGGAAGCCACTTTGCAAGTCCAAAATCAGTAATCTAATATATGCAACAACAAAAAATAATTGTTAAACTTTAAGTTGTGTCAAATTTGGTAAAACAAAACAATGTTAATTGAAAGTGCTATTCTATAGTATCTGTTTACCTGTGGTTCATAATCAGGACCAAGAAGAACATTAGAGGCTTTAATGTCGCGATGAATTATTCGATGTTTACAACATGTATGAAGATAATGGAGACCTCTTGCAACTCCAATAGCTATTTTGTATCTTATTGGCCAGTCAAGTGAATTTCCTGCTTTACCTGATATATTCATTTCACCGCATTTAAATCTCATATGACATAACAAACGGTAATTATGTAGCACAAGCACAAACACCAGACACACCATATTGACACTGACACGTCAACACAAGTAATTATTTGAGTAAATAGAATTTTTTAATGTATTCAGTATTCATGTGTGTCAGTGTCATGTCTGTGTCGGACATGAGACACGTTTTCAATATGAAGTGTCACAGCTAGAAAGAGTAACTCCTCACCATAACCATGCAATGCAGTTGACAAGTTTCCATTTTGAGAGTAATTGAAAATCAGATAAAGTCCATTTTCAATGCAATAGCCCAATAAAGTTGCAGTATTAGGATGACACACATGTCCAATAACACCTAACTCCATAAGAAAATCTCTTTCCTTGTTTGGATCATTGTTGTCTTTGGCTAATCTCTTCACAGCAATGGTTTCTCCATCACAAAGAACACCTTTGTATACTTCTGAGTACCCTCCTCTTCCAACCATATTATCTGTTTTCAAAAAAACCAAAAATGAATATATAAAAAACCTTAATTCAATGTTTCCTATAACCTTAAATCATAACATTAATTATATATATACCTTGGTGAAAGTCATTAGTAGCATTTGATATGTTTTCATAGCTGAAGCACTTCAATAAGGGTTGATGTTTTTCAATTTTGGACATGTTGAAGCTTTTTATTCTGAATGGTGAACCAAGGAATGATATTATGAACCTGAATGAGAATTGTGATTTTCTTAACTTTGATTTTCTTTTAATCTTGGGACCAGATGAAGGTGTATATGTCATGCTTGAAGCTCTAGTGCTAAATGTATCATCTTCTGTGCTGTTGGATTGTCCTTCTAGTCCATCTAGTAGTACTGTTCTCGGCGAACTGTTCTGTGCATTCATTTCTGAGATAAAATTAAAGACTTCATTAAGTTTTTTACATGAAATTGTATAAGAAAAAATTATTACGTAGTATCAATTAAAATGACACTAATAGTCGGGTTACAACATGTTCTGATGGGATTTGAACTTTGTCCAGTAAAATTATAAGGTCAAACTCTTAACACTGATCTAAGTATCTAACACGATATGGACAAATAAATACTTCGATTTTTAAGTAATTTGTTGTTATCTAAATTTAATTTGTATTTTGTTAACATTACTTTAGACAAATTGAGTTACCTTGAAAATGTGTGGAATTTGAATTGACATAATTCTGTTCTGACTTTGTGTACCTACCAACTGAGATCATTGTACAGCCTCCATCTATATGCTCAAAGCAATACTTGGTAATTCCTTTAGAGGTTCCAATTCTATGAACAATAACAAAAATTAAAAAATAAGAGGGGTTTTCATGTTACAAATTTCAAATTAGGGGAACTACAAGAGGCCAAGGTTTCAACAAATATCAATAGCTAGGGTTTAAACATAATAATCGTACATTAATACGTAATATAAAATCTTATACTAAAAGATATTCTCGGATACTCTACTATAATAGAGTAAAATGATAGAATAGAGAATTTACTAAAATTCTTTTATATTATAGTAGAGTATCAGAGAATATCTATTGATACTTAATTTAATATAAATATATTTTCTTATATAGTAACATGTCACAAAAGATAAAGGAATTTGATAAATGTTACACTCAATTCTTACTTATTTGTTTTGTTTCTTGATCCACGAAGGAGAAGAAAATCAGCAGAAATTGACTTGGCTTCCTCTACTAAACCACCACCTACTGTGGAACTAAGTGCCACTTTTGCCTCCAAATTCACCTGAAAATGATGTTTTCATCAGCAATCTTTAACAATTACCTTTTTGGTCCCTACAAAGTACAATCTATTCTTCATTTTTAGTTTAATCTTTACTAAATTTTTTTATTAGCTTTAGTCCCTCTCATATTTCATACTTCTAAAATTAGTCCATAGTAATTATTTTATGTATGCCGGCGCGCTTGCCATTTATGTGGCGAGTGCTAATTTGCATTTGTTTCGACGGAATATGTCAACGCAAGTCAACACTTGCCACATAAGCAATATTTTGCAGTGACCAAAAACATGTTTAAGTGAAATAGAACATAAAAAATTATGCAATTTTATTAATGGAGACACACATATATTAGAATATTTGAAATGAATATTTCTTCTACCTGTTTAGACCAACAAGTCTGTGCAAATTCTCCAAGCACAGATATAACATATGCTTTTGCCTGCCTAAGTTGTGATTGTCTTCTTCTTACTGACACACGTTTCTTCATATTCTCACCAACTGAAAATTCAACAAATTTTTCATGCCATTAAAACAATAATTATTACAGTTGAATAAAATAAACATACACTGAGCTACATTTTTTTGTTTTCACCCTCTGGTTCATAGGGAAAGGGGGCCTAACAATCCAGAGTTCGGGACGAGTTTTGGCATAAGTTCTTCCATTTCCCTCCCAAATGCAGTTGCGTGGGATCGAACCGTGGTCCTCCCTACCAAGTCCAGCGTCAATCACCACTAGACCAACTAACATTTGGCTGAGCTAAGAAATTTTATTAACTTTGAGGTACAAACAAAAATAGAGACTAACCAAGAACATGCACTGCAACAATAGTATCATTTGGATTAGCTAGAACTCTTATTGCCCATGATAGAAGCTCCTTGCCATCATTTGGGTCTAATGAGAGACCAATTAGTATTCTAGAAGAGGAAGGAGGTTCCATTTTCAAATGCAATTATGCAACAAAAAATGTGTAAAGAAAATGGAATTGGAATTATTTGCTATGTTGATTCAAGCTGAGCTTATAAGTAAGAATAAGTAGTGTATGTAAAGAAGAGTATGATTAAATTTCAGTTAGGATGTGAGGCCAACCATATAGTTGAAATTTTTATCATACTTGTTTGAGAAGCATAAATAGCCTTTATTATTAATAATATATATAGTGGCAAAATAGGAAATTTGATTAGTCTTTCTATGTGGTGGTGACAATTAAGTGTTGTAGTTGGTTGCTTTGAGGTATAAGCAAAGGTGGTGGGCATGTATATCATTTTTACTTGTCTTGTTATATAAGCCAAAAAATGAAGCTCCCCTTTAAATTTATTTGTTAACAAAGTACTAGTACCTTTTTCTTTTTTGTTTATCCTTTTTTTACTTCCATTTGGTAGGAAAGGTAAGAAGAGTTACACTCATCACTTTATCATCAATGAAACTTTGAGAGGACACTAACTGTTTTTTTTCTCTCTTTTTCTGATGGATAAAGTTGTCAACATCTTTGTTTCTAACTACTTCCTCTGTTTTGTTATCAAACCTTGCAAGGTTGCCACATAGCCTTCATTATTTTTTTACATGCACAACAACTTCAGTGGGTGTATTTTGATAATGGTTCAACATTTCGCGCAATTTCCAACCGAGATTGGATCTGGTAGAAGATGCTAATCTCTTATATTGTGGCGAACATTTGAAACACAATTAGATGTTAGAATAGGTGTTTAGTCGTATCTCATGTAGAGACATGTTGACTAAACAAAATGTGCTATGGGATTGTGAAGTACCTATACGGATTTAGATTTCCTGTTACAACTTAGGACTATTCATCTAAAATGTATGGTTGAGATCATTTACATTGATTTGATAATTGTGTTAATTTGAATTGTCTCATTTATAATTAAAAGTTAAAATTCAAAATAATGTGAATACTGTGTGGTTTATTTCAAAACAATACTTATGAAAGAAATTAATCCTAATAATTTAAAAATATTTTTAAACAGGTGACCAAAAAAGAATATTCAAAATTCAATTATATCTTTCTGAATAAGAAATACCTATTCTAAATGAGCATGTGCTACTTTCACTTCAAGATTTGTTAAATAATTAGTTATGCCGATTTTTCAATTCAGAGTATAAAAAAAAACATGAACATGTGATTCCATTGCTGGCATGAAATAATATTAATAAGGGTTACTACCAAAAAATATGAAAAGTGGACTACATTGTATTGTAGAAGTAACATTTATGAATCAATAAATAATATGTTGGTTCACACTCATCCATATACACAAAAAAATTGAAGGGACACTTCAATATTTGCAATGAAATTTTTATTTGTTGATTTGACAAAACTTTATGAAGTTGAAGCTATAACGACATAAGTTTCATAATTCAGTTACATGTTTACACAAGACATGACAACATATTGTCACACCTAATAATGGTGGAATTGAGAGAGCAAGGGATTTGGATTAGGGAACTGCCAAGACATGGATGATTCATCTTTCCTCAAACCCCACATACCTTAAATTTTCACCAATTCCCTCTCATGGTGAAAATTTTAATATATAAGGATGCCTTAGTTTTAAGCAAATAAAGAGATACAGTTTAAACTTGTTGACACCTCTTCTTCATTTAAATATCGACCTATAAATTTTTCTGTAACCACATTAGGTAGATTTTTTATGAATTTATAATTGGAAACTCATCAATTGATAAACTGTGTCCGTTTAATAGAATTTAAAACGGAAAAGCAAGTAATTCAATGCTTTGAAAATATGCTATTCTTGATTTAATGTGAACCAAACATTATTCTGCCTACAGCTGTGGCCTCGATGGACTTCGAGTTTTTTCGAAGCTTATATTTAAATTCAGGTTTTTCAGGGTCGAGCTAAAAAATCCTAAAAAAATCCAGGCAAATATTTTAAGGCTCAAGCCCTATATTTATTCAGGCTTGGTAGCCTATTTTGACTGTCAAAATGGGCTACCCGTCCCTAAACGACCGGCCCAGATGAGCTTTAGGTTTTATCAGCCCGAGCCAAAATGCCCATATCAAAATTCGGGCGTTTATAGCTCGAGCTAAAAAACCCTAAAAAAATTTGGGCTAGTATTTTAAAGCCCAAATCCTACATTTATTCAGATATAGCGGATCGGTCCATACATACTAGCCCATTTTAACAACTCTAATTCGAAATTTTCTCTTCCCACCCCCCATGACTCTTTTTTCCCCCCTGGATTTCCGTTTTTGCCCCCAATTTTAAACTTCGGAACGCGTTTTCCGAAGTTTTTTTGCCTTGAATACAAACTTTGGAATGTATTTTCTGAAGTTTTCGACAAATTTGAACTAGAAAAACTTCGGAAAACACGTTCCGAAGTTTTTGTACAGGGGTAAAATCGGAATATTGAGGGGTTAAAAAGAGTCATGCGGGGTGAGAAGAGAATATTCCCTCTAATTCTGCCACACCACATTAGTTTTGTTTTTTTTTTTGGGCTTAGACCTGTTATATGCCAAAGAGAGAAAACAGTTTTTTTTTTTTTACACAAAAATATTATACACTTTCACTAGTACAAATATGACTTAATAATATGCCTTTTACTACAGTGGAAAATATCCCAGATGTAAAAAGGATTATGAAGTACTTTTTACAGCTGGTTTCAATTTTATAAGTAGTGAATAATACATCAACATAACCTTTTACACCTGAGTATACTAGTCCCAGATGCAAATAAAAACGCGGTGGCAATCCCGTAATTACCAAGAAAATTTTATAACTTAAGTTTACATCTGAGACTGTTATCCCAGTGGTAAAAGGTCTATTTTTTATTTTTGAAAAGGAATATAATATTGAAGTCTCAGATAGATACACGCACGCGTACTATTGAACCTAGCTCTCTGAGAAGCTCTTCCTCAATCGCAATCGCAATCTCTGAATCGCTCTTCACTCTCAATCTCTGAATCGCTGCTTGCTCTTCACTCTCGTCAATCGCTCTTCACTGAAGGTACTCACTCGATTTCTCTCTTACTCACTCATGATATTCTCTCTCACGGTCACTGAACTCGTTCTCTTGGATATCAGTCGCGAACCCTAGATCTCATCACTGAAATCGTTCTCTCACTATCGGTGAACTCATCTCTCGAACTGATGAATCGGTGAACTCGTCGTCTCTCGTCATGTTGGTGAAAAGTGAAAACGCAAACAGGTTTATCTCTCTCGTCTCTCTCGTCAAACTGGCTCACTGAACCACAAATTCCAATCCCTTTCACTGAATCACAAATTACAAACCCTAATTGTAGAATCAAGGCCCTGAACCCTAAACTTAAACCTAACTAACTCGCTCTCTCCCTATTCTCGTCCCCCTGTTAGTCACACTGTTTTTAGGTAACCTCTAATCTTCTGCTTAAATATTTTTTTATCATAAATTTGTGATTCCATGTTGATTTTATGTGCTTAATAATTTTTTTATTGTGAAATTTGTGGTTTTTAATCATGAAAATTGTGATTTCTTGTGCTTAAGCTGAACCTTATGATTCCTTTTTTTTATTTGTGTTTGCAGTTTTAGTTTAAATTTGTTTTATTTTGTTTTGTAAATATTTCTTCTGCACTTTTTGTTCGTTCTTTGATCTTATCTCTTTTGGAATGAGTTTAGACAAAGTTAGTACTTTCACTTTATTATCGCTTGCTTTTTATGCAGGATGTTGATATTGCTCGTCCTAGTATCATGCCGATGCATAAATTCGATGTTAAGAATGAGTATGAGATGATTCAGAACTATAAGGTTCTTCACTATCATGCTACACATTAAGTCTTTGGTTTTGTTCTTCAAAACACAGGTAATTCAATTCTAGCCTTGTAATTGATTAATAGTGGAGACTTGTTCTTAATTCTAACCTTATGATTCCTTTCTTTTATTTGTATTTGGCCTCTTAGAAATGTAGTCTGTAGATGATAATAGTGAAACGGAACAGCTTATTAGGGTTTGAGTATATTGGTGTGATTTGATTCATTTTTGTATTTCTAGAGGTTTTGCGAATCCGGCGCCGATTATTCAGACCTTTTATGCCGAGGATATTTTAGTTATTTATTATGATTTGAAGTGTTGAACAAGTTTTTAAGAAATTGTTATTATGATAGGTTGAAGAAGTTCTGAAGATGATGGAAATTGAGTTGGGAAGTGGATGGGTAATCAGCACTGTAAGGACAGTAAGGTGGATAAGTTTGCTTCACCTAAAAAACTTAGATTTTGATTGTGGTGTTATTTAGATTAGTTGAAATTGATTCTATAGGTGTTGAATTGATTTTAGTCCAATAAAAGTGTATGTTTCTATAGGTGTTGAATTGATTTTAGTCCAATATAAGTGTATGTGTGCAAATGTTCAATAATGAACTATTTAAATTTATGCAGAAATTATACCATTTAATATACACATGCATATTTTCCTTGGGCCATGTATTCATTTCAAATGTAAAATCATTGTTATTTTATTTTTCTGAATTCTCTGAGTTCATTTTGGATGCACCAACTTTCAGCTTGTGATCATTTCTGTACAAAGATTAGGTAGTTGTAGTTTGTAGAAGTAGGGCCTTAGTTTTTTATGACTTATTAAATAGAGTTACTATTATTACTACACCTTGTCTTTAATTATGAAAGTGAATATTTGTAGCGCTGCAGAGTCACTTTTGTGCTCTTGTTAATACTAACAGTAGCAGTAGCAGGCAGGCACTAGAAGTTCAATTCAAATCAAATCAATCAAGAATGTATGTGGTAGCATTAGAGAACAGATGCTGGGTTCTCAGGCATGGCAAGAGCATTCCTAACGAGCGAGGCATATTTCTGTGTTAAGTATGCTGTCAATTTCATATGGATAAATTTTTGTATATGGCTTTACTTTCATATCTTAGACTGTTTCTCTGCGATTGAAAGAAGTTGCTTTAAATGATAATAATATAATGTTATAAGTTGTTTGTGATCTGTGCATAGCTACTAACACTTCCGTTATGTTTTCTGGATCAGCAGTTACAGAACACCAGAAGCGACCTCGTCATACATATGACAGTAAAATGTATGGTGGAAGGCCAAAATTACAAGAGATGTTGAAGGCAATGAGATGAGAATTTAAAAGTATTTGCTGAAAGAAAACCATTTGCTATCCAACCGTGGATCAACTCAGAAGAGAATGTTGGCAATCTTCTCATGGTATGTTCTCATCATGACTTTTGCTTCCTTATAACATCATACACAATGCCGATATGAATTTTATGTTTATTTATGAAATAAAAATTTACTGTATGAGGTGAAATGATGTTGTGTACAGTGAAGGAAATCAATGTAGGATACTGATTTTATTTTTTGTATCAAAGAGTAGCTCTGAATTTTATGCGAAAAGCACCTATATAAATGCGACAAAAGATGAATTTTATGCTAAGAACCATACGAAAAGTACCTAAACAAATGCGTCCATAGCTACTTGATATTATCTAAAACTAATGGAATCTCACATTGTGTGTACTGCATATGCCACTATGCCTTATTTTTCAATTCCAATGCAGTAGTACATTCCTGATATAGAAATAAATTATAGTCCAACAATTCTTTGATTCCATAAGCTCTTCTTTTGTAAATTCTATTCTGTTATTTAACATAAAGAAAAAAATTATATTACATCCACAATCTATGGCAAATGAAAGAGGGTTTGCACGTGTAACATTCCTTTTAAAGTAAAATGAAGAGCTTAGAGCATAAATAGTATATTAAAGTATTTGATGTGACTTAAGAATTTAATCTTGCTTTAGTACCACTTATTCTGGAATATTATTATATATATAAATCAACAGTATAAGCTCAAGAAGTTTATATTACATAGCAATTAAGTAGAATTGCAAATATTGCATTAATTGCATTGGTGAAAAAATGAAGAGTTGTGAAGAATGGAAACCTTTTATGATAATGATAGCAATTGATATTTCTTTTGTTGTTGTGAATATTCTTCTCAAGAAAGTCCTTGATGAAGGAATGAACCATTTGGTTTTTATCACATACCGTCTTTCAATTGCTACCATTTTCGTCGGCTCAATCGGTTACTTTCGAGAAAGGTAAGTACCTTCAATCCCTCATTCTGTAGTATTCTTCTTCTTCTTAATTCCTTTTTGTTGTGTACATGTTTTTGATATTGTTAGCATGTAAATAATAATCATGCCTTTGTTTATTTTAGCCTCAAGAAAGTAAAGCTAATAATTAGCTACTATTCTTAGATCTTGAAGATGTATGCTAGAATTAGTGACTTTATAAACTTTGAATGAAATTGGTTTGATTAAAATTGATGTATGTAAGGATGCTTCTAATTAAAATTGATGTATGCTATAGTACAATGCAGTATAGTATTTTTGGGATGTTATAGTAAAACGATTCTTTTTGTGTGTGCTTTGCCTAAAAAAATTTCACTATGCAGGCTTGGTTTCATTATTGTGTTCTTGTCATTCTGCCATTGTGGAATTCATGGCTGGAGCTGCTCTTAAGGCCACTCTTAAGGCAAATTGAAGCCATGCAGGTAATAAACATATGATCAATAATTGCTTTTCCTTATGTTTTTTGTTCTGCTAAGTGGGATCTGTACTAGACTAGAATTCACCTGAATCAATATGTTTTAATTCCTTTTAATATTATTATGTTAAATAATATCTCATGTGCAACTAAAATGTCATAATTTCTTTCCAAGAGTCGTTGATACTAATACTATGCTAGTGTGTGTGATGGAATCGGAGAGTATCGAATATGAGACGAAATATATTAATACATTTGAAAGCTCCTGTTTTGATTGCTGCTACACTGCCCCTGTTTGTGTCTTGTATTTGTTTGTGTTTTTCCCAAAGTAAGCCTCTATTTTGCTGGTTTTGTCTGGTGTATAGTTTTTCTTGGTTTTGTTTTTCTGGTGTGTTTAGTGTACTGTTGTGTAGCATGAGTTTTTGATGGATGCAGCCTATTTTTCTTCCATGTACTTAAATGTATCAAATTAAAGTACTATGTGTACTATAAGTGGCTGAATTAAGTTATTTACATATTATAGGTGTTCAATGATCCTACGGCATTATCAGAAGATGACTTGTATGAGTTGCGTCGTTGGGCAACTTGTTTTCTTGACCTATATAACCCGGATAATGATTATGACGATGGTGCTAAGGGAAGACGTTAGGTTCGTGTGAAGTTACATTGTATTTGTATTAATGTGCCACAACGATATTATGTGACTTGTTTTGATTTTGGCTTTTGGATGTTGAATGGTTGTATCAACTAATGACATGTTACTTTGTATTTGTTGAACGGTTGTATTAACTTAATTCGGATATTGAATGCGGTTGTATTATGGATTGTTTTTATTGTGAAGTTATATATATATATATATGTTTATTTGCAAGTTGTTATGTTTTGGATTTTGGATGCTATAGTATATTGGCTAAAAAAAAGTAGGATTTGAAAGAAGAAAAAAAAAAAAGCAGGATTTATAAAAAAAAAATGTGAACTTTTTACATCTGGGAACAGTTTTGTCAGATATAAAGAGTCACGCTTTTACATCTGTGGAAATGTTACATCAGATGTAAAAAGTCCAATTTAATTTTAAAAAAATAATTTAAAAATGATTTTCACATCTGCGGAACAACGAACCAGATGTAAAATGTGCACGTTTTACATCTGACCGGGCCAGTGGTAAAAAGTGTCAGACTTTCTATAACTCGTAGGCTTATGACTGACTTTCGCCAGATGTAAAAGGTGCTTTTCGCCAGATGTAAAAGGTGTTTTCTGCACTAGTGTTTGAACTCTTATAAATTACAAGTGTCAGACACATAAAGAGAATAGTGTTTAAGGTTTATAAAGTGAGAAAAAAAATTAAAAGATCATGGCTATAAATTTTAAATCAAAACAAAATGTAACAGCCCGGGCCTTCGGCGTTCCCGACACTATTACCTCACAATCTTCTCTATCCCTCTCTAGTGGAATTTTTGCTTGGTAGTGGGAATAGATGAACATGTACTTGAATCCCAGAGTACATGATTCGATTCTCATGGAAGGCAAAAACTCCACTAAAGATGGGGTGGAGAAGATCATGAGGTAATAGTACCGGAAGCGCCGAAGGCCCGGGCCGTTACACAGAACCAAAAAAAAAAAAAAATTAAGGGATCAAATTAAAACATAAATATATAAAGTAAGGTATTAGACAAAGTTTGACGGCATAAAGAAAATGACATTTGTAAATATTTTAAGAGCCCTAAGATTTTATGGCATAATATCCTTACCCTAATTTTTTCTTATAAAATAATAATAAAAAAAATTTAGCCTAAAATCTTATTGATGAGTGAACTTTGTACGGTTTAGGGAATTTCCAAAAACCCTATATGTTGTTCAATCTGTCCTTCGACCCATAATCTACACGGGTCTTCCTGATTTGCAACTCTAATGATTGGGAATGGTGACAAACACTGATATGAAAATGAAATTGATAACTATCGGGTATGATTAATATTTACACGTTAAAATTGTACCTTTGACCTTTTATTCCGTTTTACATTAACACTCTTTCCTTGATATATTTTGGTACCAAGAAATTTTAAGTTCAACAAGAAAATATCTCATAAATCAAATGAAATCTTCAAATATTTCTAAGTTCTAAGCATAAGAGGGATGAAGAATATCATCCACATATTGATGGAACTATATTCATTATTATATAGTAAAGGATTATTATATAGTAAACTAGCAGAAATAAAACACTTGACTGAAATTTTGAGTATACTCATCCTTGTTGCAATTTGGAATTGTAGTATCCAGTCTCAGAAAATTGAAAATGGTCACATGAAAACACACATATAATAAATATCAATTTGAAGATGGCCTAAGATGAACCTATTAGTCATTACATAAGAGTTCTACATGAAAGTTGAATCAAATTACCAATAGACAAAAAGGCTTCACAACATTTAAGTTCATTACATTACATATATTTAGCCGATTTTCTTGATATCACCGCGCTTGAAAGGATCATTCATCTTTTGAACATCGATAGCACTAAAAACACCATAGCTACTATTTCCATCATAATCATCATCATCATCGTCATCACTAGGTTGATCAAGTGCCAATAATTCTTCATTATATTTGACACTATCTAATCTCATCTTAGTCACTTTCCCCTGATCAGGTTCTTGTCCTTTCAGAAGATTAACAACTTGCTTCATGTTTGGTCGTTTTTCAGGTTCACTTTGCACGCAAAGAGCAGCGACATTAACCGTTTGTTTAACTTGATTTTCATCAAAGTTTCCTCTAAGTTTTGGATCAACCATATCTCTGTACCTTCCTTTGGTTATCAAAGGCTCAGCCCATTCAGTTATTGTTCTCTTAAGTCCACCAGGTAACTTTTCTATCGGCTTTCTACCGGTTACAAGTTCTAGCAGAAGAATTCCAAAGCTATAAACATCACAACTTTCAGAAACTTTTCCCCACATAGCATACTCAGGTGCCAAGTATCCTAATGTACCCTTAACACGGGTTGTCATGTGACTTACTCCTTCTGGGATTAGCTTTGCAAACCCGAAATCAGCAACTAGAGGCACAAAATCTGAATCAAGCAAAACATTACTTGCCTTTATGTCCCTATGGATGATGTGAGGTGTGACCTGATGATGCAAGTACCTATAAAAATTTGAAAAATTAGAAATATGCATAATATCTTATTAGTATAATGCTTGAAAGTTCGCGGTGAAAAAGCTTACAAAATGCCTTCGGCAGAGCCAATAGCGATGCTCATTCTCCTTTGCCAATTGAGTTGCACTTCACCAGTAAATTGGCCGTGGAGATGAGAAAGTAGACTGAGATTTGGCATGTAATCGTATACAATAAGACGTTGATCATCGCCAACACAATAGCCCCTAAGACCCAATAAATTGTTGTGCCTGACCCTTCCAAGTACTTCAACTTCTACAGCAAATTCCATCTCTGCCTTTGAGTTCATTGCTTTCAGTTTCTTCACTGCTATCTGCAATTTCCAATTATTAGAGTTAGTGGCCATTTGATCTTATGCCATCGACATCCTATGTAGCACCGACTTCCGACACTTCTAATCAAATGTGTGTCATGTGTCTGACATGTATTAGTGTTTATAATGATACATGTGATTACATTCATTCAATTGTCACATTTTCTTAAATTAGTATAGGTCTTGACATGCCAGTATCAATGTCGTGTCTAGTATCTATGTCAGTGCTTTATAGTGTAACACAGACACTTCATATTAAAGACGCGTCCGGTGTCTGATAAGAAGCAATACGTAGTCTGAATACTGTCACAACACTATAGCACATATAACATTCAATGATTTTATTTTCTTAAATTATTATCGAAGTCGACGTGTCAGTGTTGTGCCTGGTTTCAGTTAGTCGGCGATTCATAGTTGACATAAAAAAAATGGTGGCCTAATGAATTTTATATTTTACCTGGAGACCATCACTAGTTCTTCCCCAATAAACACTCCCAAACCCACCTTCACCAAGCTTATAATCATCACTGAACCCATTTGTAGCTGTATGCAACTCCTTGTATGTGAATATTCTCCACGAATTGTTAGCTACACCATATGATGATGGCCTACATGCAAAATTTTTTTAAAAAAATGATGATAAAATTCATATAGCATTGATTAATTAATCACTGAAATAAAATTGAAGTAGAAAAAGAAAGAGGCTAGGTGATTGATTATACATACACTTCATCAACCTTCTCTGAACCACAGCAACTTAAGGAGGACCCCATTGGTAGTATAGTACTATGTTATGTTATGGAATATTGAAGAGTAGAACAAGTTTAAGGAACATGTATCCAAATGAAAAATATTTTCTTTTAAAGAATGGTAACCATAACTTGGTCATAAAAAAAAAATACATCACACTTTGAAATGCCGGCTAATCGACCTTGGCCGGCTAACTCAACTTGTCAAATCGATTTGCTTCATCACTATAGCCAAAAGGTCAGAATATTAATGTCTACTATAATTAATAATAATATTAATAAATACTACTATTGCTCAATTTTTCATGTTTTACTATTACTAGTATGTGTTTTTTTAAAAAACTATAGATAGATTGGTTGACATAAGTGCTAATATGCCATTAAGATTCCTTTTTCAGCCTTTGTCTTCAAATTTGTCTACAAGGAGCTAACCCCAACAAATTGTCTTCAACAAAAAATCACTTATTTTTTACTTTTCAGATATTTGGAATTAAAATTTTGGTTTATGTTTTAACAACGCACACATATAGAGAAAAATTAAATAAATTATTTATCATCTATTTGATTGTGGTTTGGGACAGTTTTTCTTAAAAAAATAGTCCTTCCCATATATATATATATATATATATATATATATATATATATATATATATATATATATATGTCAACATTTTTCGTCCATCCTTTCTATTGATTTTTATATATATAAAATAATTATACATGAACAAAATTGTTTGTTATACATTAGTCATTGTTTGAATTTGTGTTTGTAAGTCCTTTCTCGCATATCAAAACTCCTTTTTTATGTAAAAAAGAAGTTAATAATAGTGTGTGCTTGGACGAGCATCAGAAGCATATTTGTTGCGGTTCCAAACACACAATTAAAGGATTGAGCCACCACTCATTCACATCATAAACAATGTAATTATTATTTTTTGCTCCTTTGATGATTCATAGCGACTAAAAAGACTATTAATTCTTTCTTTTCAAAGAAAAAAAAACACAAGCCAACCAACTTATAAATAAACTTCAATCTCCTTGTGATACGTTAGAAGACCACATAATTGATCAACATGTATATTATGTAATGCACACGATAACCTCAATTTCCTTCTTATAATTTTGCACTTGTGTTCACTTACTTTATTTTAGTGGCAATTTTTGAATTTCTTTTTGTCATGTAATGTTGTAAAATTTTACTATTAGATCTCAATTTCCTTCTCGTCAAATTTGAAAAGCTAAAATTAAAAAATCAGACACTTGAAGCATGCCAATTGGACAAAATTACAGGTTCTTCATGTTGAATATTTCAACACGAAACTGTTCGGACTATAAAAATTAAAATGTTAGTTAATTTGATGTCATTTGTTGTAATCTATCACAATTTGCTAAACAACTTTAATACAAGCTTAGAGATATGGCACAATATGTGGTTGGTTTAAGTGAAAAGATAGTCAACTACTTTAAAACAAGTGATTACAAATTCAACCAAAAAAAGTGGGTGGTATAACTTCATTTAAAAAATGTAGAGATTTAGTTGCATTTGCCTCATTTTTTTTTTAAATTAGGAGGATAATTTTATTTTTTTGATAGTGAATATAGGACTGATTTTAGTGTCATGTCCAATTTATTTTATTTTGAATTATATAAATATAATTTAGTTGCTCAATCGTTTTCCCAAAACCGTGATAAGAGTCGAGAGAGGACTGGAACCACTTGATGCCAGAACTGACTCCCGAACCATATTAAACTGGTGGTGAAAACAAAAAAAAATAAACCGTAATAAGAGAAAAGGCTGCAAGAAAGAATTGAAAGAGCAACACAAATTGGATACAAAAATGAAACATATAGAACCTAAATTCAAAAAATAAAATAAAATTGGATATATTTTTTTGAAGCATAAAATTGGATATATATAATGGATCAAACTCACAATCATGGACATTTTCCTTGATGTTTGATTTTTTCTCCTTAAACTTATTTCGAAAAACATTTTTCAATGTGCAATTTTTTCGGAAAACGTTTTTCAAAATGTCTCTTTATACATGTACAAACATAAAATTGTCATTTTTTATTTTATATTTTCTAGTATTTTGGAAAATGTTCTCTGATGTGCAAGTTATTTCGTAAAACATATTCCAACACCAATTTGGAAATTATAATCCAAGAAGACTTTGGAAAATGTTTTTCCGTAGTTCCGGAATATGAAACCAGAAATGCAAATTTTACGTTCTTATCTATTTTTTAAAACGTTATTTCGTCATTCAAAGGGTTGAACATGATTTAGTGAGTAATATGATTAAGTTTGAACGTTATTGATATTTAAATCTATGGATTAGAAAGAACCTAGACTATTTTACTAACGATAATGGAAGCACATGTTATGTGTTGTATGAACTGATTCCTAAGTTGGATACTAGGAGTTTAAATGTAAAACTAGTGTCGAACTCTATAGAGTATAAAGTGAACAAATAATTTTTCATCTTTTTATTTAATATTTGTGGTTTTTAAATAATAAAATTTTAAAACGGCCCCACCTTTAATTTCCTTTTATAAGAGTAAAATTGAAAATTTGAGGGGTCTGGAAGAAATATGAGGGTGGGAGGAAGAGAAAATTCTCACCACTATTGAAATAATTTCGCTGCATTTGACCCCAAAAGCCCAACATTTTTGGTTGTAGGTGATACTATGTTGATGCATATTTGTTAGTTAGATATTTTTAAGATGAAACTATTAACACCGATCTAATTTTTCATGTATAGTGATGACTTATTATTATATAAAATAATTTATATAATAATAAAAATATTAATAATCAATTTTTTTATATTAAGGTATAAATGTAGCAAACATTAATAATATAAATATATATATTATTTATATATCTTACTTTGATCATATTTTTATCAATAAATAAATATAAATATTAGCATATAATATGTTGTTGGATTCATTAATCGTTAAAATTATGCATTGGCATGTGTGAAACAGTCAACTAGGTCACTTATTTTGGAACGGAAGGAGTAATATTTAAGAATGTTTTGATTTGACTTCAAGTAGATAATGTTCTGGTCACAATTATTGTATTGTTACGGTGCTACCTTATGGCTCATCCTAGTTGAAATCACTTTTTTTCTATACAAGTTGAAATCACAATTTTCTCTTTAAAAAACCGTCATCCACTAGAACATTGTTATTTCAATTTCATTTATAAATTGTTGATGACTTCAATTGTTTAACGTTGTCAGAGATTAATAATTTATATGCACTCACATCATTATAAATTGTGCACATACATTCAATTAAATTATACCAAAAAATTAATTTAAAAAAGTGATATTTGTGCTATGATTTCGTTAAATGTATGTATAAAATAGTTTTAAACACAATTTTTTTTAAAGTTATCTAGTGGTTTGAGTTTCACCTTTTAAAGTGAAGATAATTCAGATTCGCTACATATTGCAATATTTTTATCAACTGAGATAAACTCCTGACTCCCGAGTATACTATTTTTTATTTTATTTTTTAAATTTCCATGAATATGAATATCAAAGATTAATTTGAAATAGGCCATTGGTGGTGGTACCACACAGGTCAATTCCCTCAAAGAGAAGTCTTATTATACCAAATAATTGGATGATAACCCATATGGAGGTTGCTATAATGGCCTTTTTGCTTTGAACTGTTGAGGCGTATGCAGATGGAGTATATATAGTTATTGCTCTTTGTCACATTTGGGGCATTATTAAAAAAGATGACCACAACATATCTCAATTTTTCTCACACATTTGACGGAGGCATTGAATTGTGGTAGCTAAAGTTGGTGCACCTCATAGTCTCATTATATATTGCTTAATTACATGTACGGATGTTGATGTATAATAAAATTGAAGCAGTTACATGATGACATCAAATGATAGATAAAGTTTAGTCAAAAAAATAGTAATCAATTATAGATAAAGGAGAGAGTGAGGAACAGATAGTATTATTGATTGTCTTCATTTTTTCAGAGAAATTTCGTTTTCTTTCTTTTTTGATCATGCAATTTTTGTTTTCTTTTGATAATACAAAAGGGTTTAATAATACAAACAATTTCGTTACATCAATGTCAAAAAAGCCTTAACAAGGACAAGCATTAGGGTATGTGAATATGATCAATATGGTACAAGCTATAACAGCTAGCCGTATAGAACATATCTATCCAACTAAATTGTCCTTGTCATTTTATCATAATAGATATGTTACTTCTTCTTATGAAGTTTTGCTTATTTTAACCATGTTTCTTCAACTTGCAACTTGGTTTTACTTGCTAGTTACTAGCTTATACTTTTTGTGGAATTTACTTGCTACCTTTTATTATTTGTAAACGTCAGCAGCTTCCACTTAAACTGATTTCTTGTAACTTAATTTTAAAATTATTTTATAATTTTTTTAAAAATAAATCTTACTTTTGTCTTATCTCTTAATTTGATTCATGGAATATGATTTGAAGTGATCATAGGTCAATGTCGAGTAGAGGATCGTTAAGTTAAAAATGTCTGGGAGGTATACCTGCAAACACTTTGATGCTCAAATTAATACGAGAGCGTGAAGTGAAAGATTTTTAGTCAGAATCACGTACCCCAATCCTTTGTGAGGCACTGTTTATGTATTGTTAGAGGGGAAGCCGTGTTGGTGAAGGGCACAATTATGAATGACACCGTATCATTAATTGGTATTTGACCGTTGAAGCGTTTATTGGCCGCATCGTTGTGATTATGTAGGAATCTGAGGCTCTGAAGATGAGGTTTTTGTGACTAAACCTCCGGGAGCCTCGTATGTTTTGCCCTTTGATTAAGTTTATGAGACCAAATAGTATGACGAGTATGGACCTTAACCCAATCCAAAAACAAAACCTAAAACACTATCATAAAAATAAAATTCTAAAAATAGTTTTTTTATTACAAATAATTAAAACGTAACTTTGAGGTTTAATCATTTGATAAATTTTGAATTTTTTTTATGAAAAAAAGAAATTATTTGTGTTTTTTTAAACATAAATATTTATGTTTGCTTACTATAATGAAATTAACAACTCTTTCACAAAAATAGTTAGAAAAAATGATTTATCATAGAATTTATTTTTCTCATTTAAATGTTCTTTTTTTAAAAATGAAAACATGACAAACAGATTTCAAAAATAATTATTTTTAAAAAAATGATAAAAAAAAGTTGTAACAAGCATGGTAGTTAATCCCGCGGGATCCCGCCGGGATCCCGGCATCTCGGAGCGGAGCGGAGGTCGACCGCTCCGGGTAGGGTCGGAGCGGAACACCTAAGGTTCCCGGCGGGATCCCAGCGTCTCAGGTCGGAGCGGACCGGAGCGGTTCCCAGACGGGTTTCCCAGGTCAAACCCGCTATTTCATTTTAAGGGCAGTTTCGAAAATATAATCAATTTGGTAAGGGTAAAATTGGTTTTCTTGTACCAATTTTCTTTTGCCAACCCTAGATTTGCTTCACCACTATCGTATTTTCATCCGAACAAGAGTGAAAAGGTTGTTTCCGGTGCCATTTTCTGACGCACCGTTCTGATTGAAGCTCCTACAGCACCATTTTGTTTCTTCTCCAAGCTCTGTTTCTTGACTTTCTTCTCCGGGATCGTTCTTTCTTGCTTTGTTACTTTTCTGTTCTTTCTTTTTATTTCTTCTTCTGCTTCTTTCTTTTCTTCTTGCTGTGTTTTTTTTTTTTGTGCAGCTCTGTTACTGTTCTGTTTTTTGTTTTTTTACTAGAATATATTTTTTTGTCTAGAATCTGTTTATTCTGTTTCTCCAATTCTCTTTTTATGAACTTGAGTTTTAATTTTTTGTTACTTTATTAATCTAAGTGTTGGAGATTTGAATATTTTCATGCTTCTTTATTTGCTATTTTGCTTGACTTTTGTTGGTAATTTGGATGTAATGTTTGATCAAGACTTGAGATTTGTGTTTTGAATGTTTGATTTATGAATCTTTTATGGATTTGAGATGTTTTTTTAATTTTTCATTCATTATATGTTTATACTTTATAGTATTATTTATGTAATTAAAAATAAATAAAAAATAGCCGCATCCCGGCCATCCCGCTCTCCGAGATGCCGCTATCCCAGTTTTGGGGCTGGCCGCTCCGCTCCGGGATCCGGGATTAACTACCATGGTAACAAGTAGACGACTTAACTATCATCAAATTTCTGAGACATTATCAGGGGCGGTGCTTAGCACAAGTGAGGGGGTGCAGTGCACCCCCTGGACTTTTAATTTCTTTTACAAATACCTTTTGATTTTGCACTTTGCACCCCCTAATTATTTTGTTTTGCACTACTCGTAAAAGATTCAAAACATTTTTTCTTGCTTTTATTCATTTCTTTCAACTTCTCTCTAAAATTAAATCTCCTCAAATAAAACACCAAACTAAATACGTACAATAGTGATAAATCTTCCAGAAATAATATTAAGGTAAACAATAGAAATTTTATGGTTTAGTGTTTTAAAAAGTTGGGATTTTTTATATAACTTCAATATTGATAAATTGGTTGGTTGATTATTCAATTGGGGTTCTAATACCATATTTGTATGTTTTGTTGGTTGCTTGTTTGTAGTTTGTAATTTAGTCCAAATACATCTTTGGAATAATGTTGTCCAGTTTCCAGTTAAGTGTTACACCATCCACAAATTAGTTTCAATTTTAGGCATTTGGAAATCGGTGTTTTCCTGAAGCTAATTTTGTGTTGGTTATTAGTCTCTATATCTCAAGTGATAGATAGAAAAAAAAATTTGTGTTTTCCTGATAGAAAGTAAGCAATGAAAAAACTAACCACAAAATTGCATATTTTTTGTGTTACTATATCAATACTCATGTACTGTTTTATAGTTTGATTTCTTTTTATTTGATATATTTCTCATGTAATGAATACTTATGTTTTTTATTTAAAAATGCAATACATATAAATAAATAATTAGTTAGTTATTAAGCGAATTAAAAATATGAAATTGCATAGTGGATAGTTGCAAAACATATATATGTAATGTTTTTATTATAATATAATTTTTGAATATATATATATATATATCTTAAAATATTGATTAAAATTTTGCACCCCCTGAGCCAGGGTCCGAGCACCGCCACTGGACATTATAGTCCCACAATATTTGCTACTTTGATTGAATACATATGCTACTATTTTAAATTAAATCAATTAAAGCATTATGAAGTTTTCTATATTTTATAAAAATGCCTCTTACAACAAAACAATCATACTAGTAATAATTTACTGTATTTTGGATAAACATGTGCATGCTGTATTGCGTGTTTGTATGTGCGTTGAAAGTTGTAACCCCAATCAAGATGTGTTAATGTGAAGCCAACGAAATTAGGGAGATGCATACACATTACACAAACACACAATATGTTGCAAACGTTAATTATGTTTCAGTTTGGGTTTATTTTAGATAAGTTTAAATTAATTTTAGAGGTGTAGCATTTAATTTTTTATATGTTTGCAGTATAAAATAGTTGATTTGATTTTTAAAATTGATTTTAATTAAGGGTCATGCTAACTAGTGCCCCCGGGGCACGGGGCACTAGTTAAGGAACTAAAAATAGCAAGTTTTGCCTTAAAAATAACATTGTTTATATTTTAAATGTATTAACTGCACAAGTTCCTAGATAATTATACTATAAATGGTATCCTTAACTAGTGCCCCGGGGGCACTAGTTAGCATTTTCCTTTAATTAAAGCTAAAATTTATAGTCTTTGACCGATGTGAAGTTAGTATTGAATTTAATGTTAATCACTTAATCTATTTTTCCATTAATGCATGCATTTAGACATTCAATTTGTTTTTTTGTTAAAGTAATTGAAAATTTTCCATTATCATTATAAAAAAGGAATTGAAAATTTTCAAATTCAAATTCAATATCCTCTAAAAACATCTTTATTACTATTAGCTCCACACAATCAACTCTTAGAAATAATTTTTGCTGTGATTTGGTGGTTGATGTGAATGAGTTAGAGAATAAAGTGCTAAGGAAACTAGATATTTAATTTTCATCCACAGCAAAAACAAACAAAATCTAACAATATTAATTAATTGCTAATATTTTTTTTTAATGTCCCGCAGAATCAAATACACACACTATATAATTTGTTAATTTAAAATTTAATTTATGTCATGCAAAATAAATACTCCTTCTCTAAATTATAAAAGAAAAACAAACTTATTAAGAAAAATCAAAACATGTTACTTTAAAATATATATTTTATATTTTTCTTAAAATAGGTTTAATGTAATGTAGGACATAAGACATATATAGGACAGATGAAGTAGAATTCCAATTTTTTTTTTTTTTTTGCATTGAAAAGGGGCTAAGCCCAAAAAGAATTACATAGAAATAATGCAGGGAGTAGTAACTCCCGAAGAATCAAAGGAACACAATTGATCAACTCCTAACGGAGGTGCCTCAAACAAATTAAATGCGTCTTGCTGGCAACCCAGAGTAGCTAAGGCATCTGCAACTCGATTTGCCTCTCGATACACATGTCGGATTTTAATATTCCACCCCTCTTGAAATAAGCTACGTATGCGGCGAACTAAGCTCCTTCCTCCATTGTTGCCAAGTCTATCTCCACTGAGAGTCCTCACCACAGTCATAGAATCAATTTGAAGTTCTATGTTGATACAGTTAAAAGTCGCACGGTTTTCATACTGTTTTAGACCTGACCCATTAATTACATATTACACGGTTCATATTAATTCGGTCATAAAATTACTTAAAACGATCTCAAGTCTCAACCATAAAATTTGAATTGGATAACTCTGATATAAAATTAACATAAAAATTGTGTTTAAACTTTAAACCTACATCATATAATCTGCTTCCGAGGAAGTACACACTATATAAATTTTAGTACAAGATCAAGTCCTAAGGATATGGTGCGGTACAGTAAGCAATTTAGAGGACGCATTTTCTATTCAATTACGTAATTTAAAACTTATAGAAGCACAAGTCAAAGAAGAAAAGAAAGTGTCATCTTCATCTTTTTATCTTTCATTCACGAATTATTTGCGAAAATGCAAGTATCAACTCCCATAATGTCATTTAAAATAGTTTTAAAAACTTTTTTGCTTATTGCGTTACTTTTTAAGAAAATAAGGCAAACAATTGCCCACACACACTTGGTTAATATTAGATTTTGCTTAAGAAGGGAAGTAATACTATAGGAAACAATGGGCTCAACCTTAAAAAACATAAAGATTCCTTTACACTTTCCTTATTTCCTTTCTTCTTTTTCACAAAACTATAAAAGTATTAAAAAATTTAACACACACAAACACAAGTATTAGAATATAATGTTATAAAAAAAGGATTGTGTTTATATAAACCTTTTTACGAATATATAAGGATTTGAGACTTGTAAAATGTGACTAAAAATGTATTGGCTAAATTGCACAATTGGTCTCTTAACTTATTTATTGGTTTCATATTGGTCTCTTAACTAATTAAAGTTACAAAATGGCTCCTTAACTTATTAATGTCACAAATTGATCCTTTAATTTTAATTATGTTTGTCATATTGGTCCTTTTTAACAGATTGATAGTGTATTTATCGTCTGTCTAAGATAGATATTTGAACTCATAATCATATTCATTAACAATATTACTCATAAATAAATCATTTATGTGTTCATATAATGAATAATAGAAAGTAAAATTAATGTTTTTTCATAAAAACTAACAAAAAGGACCAATATGACAAACAAAATTAAAGTTAATGGACCAATTTATAATGTTAATTAGTTAAGGGACCAATATAAAACCAATAAATGACTTATCGTGCAATTTAGCCAAATGTATTTAAACTTTATTTGTTTTGCGTTTGGCTTATAGAACACAGTTGATTTTATTTATTTGCTTCTGTTGATATATACTAGTAGTATAAATTTTCATATATGTATAATAATTAAATATTTCCCTTATCAAATTATTTAACTAAAATATAATTAGTCTCTCTATATATACAAATTCTCATGGAGTATCACATGGTGATATAAAAACAAGGGTGATACTAATTTGTGTCATCTAAGGGAGCATGTTAAATGCACTCTTTTTTTAAGGACAAAACTTACATGCATTGCTTTATATGCAGTTTTTGCTGTTCCACTCACAAAGAAGTTGTTTTTTAATTTAAAAAAAATAAAAGAAAACTGTTTTATTAAAATAACTACTTCTTTATGAGAGTAAAAGTAAAAACTGCATGTAAACAATGCACGTAAGTTTTGTCATTTTTTTAAAACATTTAAAATTAATTCTCTAAAATATGTATCCTATAAAACATGTTAACATATGAATATATGATAGCAAAAAATAAAAATAAAAAATGTCTAATTTTTTTTTTTGAAGCAAAAAATGTCTAATATTTGTAGGGTGTGATGTGAGTGAAACTATATAAATGAATTGTTGGCCAGAAGAAGGCTCCTAGGCTCCTTCTATTCTGTGGGCTAGCTGTGGCATTGTTGCTATCAAATTCCCACTATGATATGATATTACCAATGCCAAATATTCTGCATATTGTTCAGCATGATTCAGGGAGACAAACTATCGACATACATTAAACTTACAAATTACAATACCCTCATTCTTCCTTACCCCACCACTTATGCTTGAAAGGACATAAACACCCAAAACAGTAATCAGATTTTCAAGATTACTATATTTTAACACCAAAACATTCATACCATTACCAATTACTTACGGAGTACATTTTATTTATAATAGAAATAAGGAGTGTTTTTATTGTTTTTTTAAAGAAGCTAAATTAACCGTTTTTATTGTTATTATATTCTAGTTATGAATTTTACACTATCGTTTAGCAGTAATAAATCTCGAGAAGAGAAAAAATTTGTCAAAAGAGTTTTCTCTATATACAAGATTCAAATATCGAATATCTGATCACTTGTTTAAGACGTCCAACATACTTATTATCCAGACCGGTTTATTTATGTAAAATTACAAGATTATAAAAAAAAAAAAAAAGACCTAGGGTAAATATTTTATGATATAATTCATATAGATCAATGATAAAACACAATTATTATAATTTTTAACTCTATTTATAACTATTTTTAAAGAGAAAAACGAATATGCACATACAGTATAAAATAATTTTACACTATCAACAAATCACATTTCACCCCACTTTCTTAATATGACATGACAAATTGGTGATTTTTTAGTGGATGATCGTGTAAAACTATTTTACACTGTTAGTGCATATCCATTAAATTCATTCATTTAATTGTGATTACTAAATGTGTAATTTTTTTACACAACCACAATATTTTATGCTTGATTTATTATTTGAAAAGAAAAAATAGGAATAAATAAAAAAAGTAATGTGTAGAATATTGTTATGAAAATGTTGGTTGTAACAGCCCGGGCCCTTTTCTACGTATATAGTAGGCCACCCCGGCGCTGTACATCACGATCTTCTCCACCCCCTCTCTAGTGGAGTTTTTGCCTTCCGTGGGAATCGAACCATGTACCATGGGGATAAGTACATGTTCAATCCATTCCCACTACCAATTGAGCTAGGGGTGGCCTACTATATACGTAGAAAAGGGCCCGGGCTGTTACATTGGTGATAAAATTACACTAGTGTGAATTCATGGACAGAATAAAACAGAATGTGATACAGAGCAAGGTGAAACTGATTTACACCTCTGCCCCGATAAATGCGAAATAATGAAGTTGAGACACGACACAACAAAACACAACACGCTGAGATTTCCCAGGTGCTGTTTTTATACCCAAAATTCAGAATACTATGTATACACTAACCAGAGAAACTCATAAAATTAATGTGAGCAACACATAAATAAAAGGAATTAATTATTAATTAACCAAAGTTTTGAAGCAAATTGAAATTAGTAAAGTGGCACGAGAAAACAACAGTTGTGTGTGTTGTATTCCATAGTCTGTGTATTCTCGCCGCATCATACAGTCACATAACTGTTTTTCCTATCATTGTTTTCCGTATAACGTTACACGTAACCTTCTCATTACAATGGCAACTCTCCACATCTTAACTCAATTCCCAAAATTCACTAAACTCTCACTAATTTCCCAAAAATATCTATCTCTTCTGGATTTTAATTTCTTCCACAAATTTTCCAAAATTAACACTCATAATCATATTGATATTACTGAAAAACTACATAGTACGAACATTTCTAATTGAAGGCATCTCCGATACGTTTTAGTGTTCCACACTAACAAGATATCAACGTATTAGTATCGTGTCTAGTGTCTGTGTTAGATGAAGAAAAATTAAAAAATAGAATTAGCAAACCTTCCATTCCACCTCAACAAATTTACATTCCCGAAATAATGTACAGTTTGTACTTTGTGGGTATTGAAAATGAAAATTAAACGTGTTCATTAAAAAAAGAAGGATCTAAAATTCTAAACCCAATAGAAGAACATGCAATGGATCGAGACACCTAAAAGTAAAATAAACCGTCAAAAAAAAAAAAAAACCCCACTGTCACCAGCTTTGTTTTTTAAACGTTTTAATCTGAAGATGTTTCTGTTGTTGTTATTGTTGTTGCTGTTGTTGTCGTTGTTTCTACAGTACTCTCTGTTGTTCTTACATGATTTTCACCACCGCTTTCCTGTTTCACGGTTGAATCATCATCATCATCATCATCATTCTTGTTTTCTATGGATTTATGATTCTGTTCACAAGTACATGTACTAGTGTTATCACCAAAAGAAGAGGATCTACTAGTACTTGCACTTGAAGAAGACATGCTTGGTGTGGCTAAGAATGTTGGTTTATTTTGTCCAGCCATAATAACCAAGATTTTTTCTTCATAAGGTTTCTGTGGTTTCTGATCTGTTTCGTTGTTGTTTTCTTGTCCAGCTTCAAGGTCTCTTTCTGATTCACTGTTACCTTCAAGGTAACCTGAAAGTTTCCAATAAGAACATGCAAGGATTAAAAGAGCAAAAGCTATTAGTCCTAACATGGCTGCTAAACCACCGAATAAGTAAGGAACTGGTGAATGCCATGGTGAGTGTGGTGTTTGTGATGAGATTGGTGCTCTTTCGTGTACACTCATGGGTTCTCTGTATGCGGCCATTTTTGTTTGTTTTTGTGTAAAACAGAGAAGAAAAAAACAGGGGAGAGGTTGTAATGGAGGAGATGAGAAAAATAATTAGAGATTATTTGTAAAAGAAGATTGGGTTGTGAAGTGGGTAATGGGGTGGAAAGGTATTTATAGAGAGAGTTAACAAATAGGTGGAAGGAAAGGAACAAATAATAAAAATACGAAAAACGATGAACGAATTTGGACTAAATTTTTATTTAAATTCGTTTATCGATTTTTGTGTTTTCCATTCGACCAAACACACTTTTATGATTTTGTTTATGTTTGGTATCACGGTAAGTATGTCAGAATCACATTAATTTACCATGATTTTTCAAAAGATATAAAGTGCAGCTTCTACAAAATCATGATAGATCACGTGATTCTGATATATTTAAGGTGGTATCAAATATGAGCTTTTTTTTAACTCTCCTATTTATCTCGGCCGCGTCTCATTCTTTTCTTGATATAAGAAAAAAATTTAATTTTTAGATACATTGAATAATTAATATATCTGATTTTAAATATATTAATTATTTAATATATTTAAAAAATAAATTTGTTTATATATTAAGAATTCGAAATAATATTTATTGTCAAGTAATTTAACAATTAAACTTACATATTTAATCACTTGAGTCACGTAGAGTTGATTGGATTATGGTTTGTGTGTGAGAGAAGGGAAGAGAGGTGGTTTATGTTGTCATTTTTCATGAATAGAATTTGTGGGGTCAGTGGGGTCTAAGACATTAAGAAGTTTGTAAATTTGTTTAATTTAGTAATTTTGTTTAATTTATGGGTTTCTTTATTTTTGGATAGGATTAAGCGCCAGGGATGCGCACTCAAGACTTTTTTTAATTTTATTTAATTTTTGTACGGGTCATATCAAAATCATTTCTTGAAAGGAAGAGGAGAGATTAAGAATATGATCCTCTTGCATGTTTGGTAACAAGCAAACTCAAAGTATCTTCTGATTTTGGTGGCCTTTACTGTTATAATATCCTTAATCTTTAGATGCATAATTTCTCAAATTACAGAAACAGATTTCCCTTTCTATTTTGTCCACAAAAAAAAATCCCCTTTAATTTCTATTGTTAGGCAAAAAATTCAATTTTTTCTCATAAAAATTTCATTTTTTTTCCTTTCCAAATATGAATTTAAATTATGTTACTCAACTTACAAAATCAAATATTTTTTGTAAGTAATTTAATAACTTTCATTTTTTAACATAAATAAGTGGAAATATTCGAGTTTAAACTTCGACCCCTCTCTATCATCATATCAATATCTCTAACAAATGATTTGTGCTTACTGGATCTCAAAATAAAATTATTAATCATCCATTCACCCGTAATAAGGATAGCTTCTATTCAGATTATATATTGCTCCAATGGTTAGTGAAGAAGTTGTTGTAACTGTGTGGCCACATTCTCATTTTAAATTAATAAACGAAATGCATGCATGATTCATGAGATTGGATTAATGGAATCTATAAAAGTTATGATGTATTTTTCAAATAAGCACAAATTAAAGCTAAAATGCCCGGGTGGCTGTGTATCTTACTTTCGTTTAACTTTCATATCTTAATTGTAAACTCAATATAAATTACAATTCGGATAAGAGATACCAACTTGCTAATCATCTGATTTGTTTCCTCTACAATTAAATATTTTAGTTGGAATAATAATAATATCAAAAAAGAGATTCCCCTCCTAGAATGCTTGGGATTGGGATTTCTCTAAAACATATATTCTATAATAATTCTTATTATATATACCATTTAAAAATGATACAATTTTATCATCAATAAATTAATTCAATTGAAAAGTGATTTGAATCTTTTAAGTAAATAGTCAAAATTTAGTAAAAAAAAAAGGTAATCAAAATATATTCAATCTTGTACTATTTAGTAAGAAAAAAAAATCATTTTATATATTTTATATGTTCTCTGATAAAAATTAATCACTTGCCTGCCACTAAATTAAACGAAAATGTGTACTTCATAATTAATATTTATAACAAAATAAAAAGGATAAATATGATGCAGCTTTGGATGCCCCTCCTCTTAGTTTTGTTCCCATGATATATTTGTTTGTTTTAATAAAATACAAAATATAAAAATGTAACATAGGACCATGTGACATCATATTTAGATTGGGGTCCATTCTGTGTAGACCACCTGATGAGCCCCATCAAGATCATATAACTCACATATATGTACTATAACGAGCACTACAAAGAGATTCCGTCACAGCCGTTTGATTAGATAAAATTCATTATAATTTTCATACGCTATTCATCAAAACGGTATTTATAGTGCATGCATGCCGTGACGGAGCTAGCGTCCATGGTATACTCATTTCTCACGGCATCGTTAACTTCTCTAACCATTCTTTTATGTTTTGTACCTTAGTGAAGAGAAGGAGAATATATCATAATTTCTATGATTAATTTAATGAAGTGGGTGGAAACATTTTCAATTTTTTTTTTCTTCAAAAAGCTGGTGATTTTTTTTTTTTGGTTTGCACCACCAGTTGAATCTGGTTCGGGGGTCAGT
Source organism: Trifolium repens (assembly GCA_030408175.1). Lineage (NCBI taxonomy): Eukaryota > Viridiplantae > Streptophyta > Magnoliopsida > Fabales > Fabaceae > Trifolium > Trifolium repens. The sequence continues at coordinate 55,359,048 of CP125851.1, forward strand.
TCTGGCATCAAGTGGTTCCAGCCCCCTCCCGATCGCAGTTGCGGGGGATCGAACCGTGGTCCTCCCTACCAAATTCAGCGCCAATCACCACTGAACCAATTAACGATTGGTAAAAAAAGCTGGTGATTTAAAACACATACAAAAATAAGATGAATTTATGGCCTACACTTGGATATTGCAATGATTAGGCTTCTTCTTTTTTTAGTTAGCTATATTTTGTTTATTTAAGACGGAAATTTTTTGGCATTGTGTTTTTTTTAATAGGTATTAGTATGTTTATCCTATGTTATCAAATACTTTTAAATATAGTATCTATATTTGTGTCATATACTAGTATGTATTAATGATGGAGTTTATTTTTTAATAAAGAAAACAAAATACACCCACACGTGTATGATATCATATATATAAATAGTATATATATTCTTAAATATAATTTTTGTGGCCCCTTTACTCCATAGAATTTAATCAGAAGAAATGTATGAATGTTTGAAATTAATAATGTGAGTTTGACTCAATTAGACTAGCTATGTGATTTTGTTGAAGTTTTAAAATGTATGGTTTTTGTTAAAATTTGTTGTGATTTTATAGAAAAAATTAGTGTAATTAATTCAAACATGCACGAAAATAATATTGAAAAAGTAGTATTTACAACTTCGGCTTAGATAATCTCTATTTTGTTTTAAATAATTATGATTCATACACAATATATTCCTTTTATGTTTTAAATTTTTCAATAGACATACAGCAAATTTTTAAAGAAAAAAAATATATGTATTTTAGATCTTTAAAAAAGAGTTCAAAAGTAGATTCTTATTATAATTTGATAAAATATTATATATTTTTTCCTTTAATCCTTAGTTCAACTAATTCAATCAGTTGAGCTACACTTATTTCACTTCACTCGAATAAAATATTACACTTCTTTTTTCTTTTTAATTATTATAAAACTATTTATTTTATTAAAGTGATTAAGGGCTCAACTACGAACACTTTTCAGGAGGTTTATACCAGACAAATTTGCTTTTCACTTGCAAGATCTAGATATATCAAAGAAATGATTGTTAAATGACAATTAATTGAAAATTTACACACATAAAATGGAGAGACTGATGTTTGAACTTCTATCATGACATCCGGTTTAGCAATTTTAACATTTTTGTCGGTTGATCAAACTAAAATTTGTGGATTTCAACGAAATAATTTATTTGTAGGAATCTTAGAAATTCAGTTTATCATATTATTATGGATATCATAAATTATAATTAGTTGAAGTATTTAAAGGCAACTTGTTAAAGTCATATCCCTCATAACGGTTGGATACCTCTTATACATGTTTAAATATTTCAATTTTGCTCATAAAAAAATTACTTTGGTTGGACTTTCAAGTATTTTTAACAGAAACTAATATATTTGTTTTCTATTTTATTTTCAAAATATTCTAATAAATTATTTTTGTGGCAATAAAAAATACTATAATACTACTCCAAAGTAAACTATTTTTTAATAGTTAATGATTTATTCTAATAAGCAAATTATTGTAAAAAAAAAAATTATTGAATTAAAATTTATAAGTTTTATTAAAAAATTACAGTTTTTTCAAAACTTCATCACCATGTAAAAAATAAAAATCTAGCCCAAGGGAAACATATGTGTCTATCATCATAAATTCAAACTAAATTTTTTGCAATTGTGGGTTTGTGACTGATGTGTCATGTGTATTTTCTTTGTCTACAAGTAGTTATGCTCATCCAATTCTGTCTTCATTAATGAGCCTTCTGATTTTTCGGGATTGTGCTCTGCTCTGTTTACTTGTTGCGTAGGTATGAAAGTTGAGCTGGCTTCCTTGGCAATACTACCAAATGAAATGACCTGGCCATTGTTGGCATATTTTATTGAGTATTTGTTACGAATGTGTTTTAATTTTTAAAAGTAAATATTAAGAAATTATATTTAAAGATATTATCCTAAAAACTATGTATTTAAATTATAGAAATTTGTTTACGTAAGCTTTGTTTGGATTGATAGAATGAGATGAAATGAAGTGATATATAGTGGTATGAAGTGAGATTTCATTATTTGGGGTTTTTTTAATTAGTGGAATAGAGTGGTATATGATGATATTCATTCCATCTTATTTTATTTCTTTCTCTCATTTTTCTTCTTCTCCAATTTGGTGTGTATGAGATGAAATAGAAACACTTCATAAAATATCCAAATAATGGAATGAAATTTATGTTTCATTCAGTTTCATTCCATTTTATTTCATTCTCATGCGTTCCATTGTGTACTATCAATCCAAATATAACCGTAAGGTTAACTCAATTGATAGGTATCACTATTTAATTACTCTTATTTCTATTAAATTATTTACTTTTAATATTTTCTCTTATAATAAATGAGTATAAATGAAATTAAATATCTAACACATTTAAAAATTTGTCAATTTCTTTTATAAAAATAACTAAAAAAATTATCATTTTTATTTATTAGAAGAATAAATGATTCATATCTTATCCATAAAATAACCGAAACCTGACATTCGTGATAATTTCCTTTTCAGTCATTCATTTATTTAATATTTAAAGAACATTAGGCCTATGTTATGCAAGTGTACATTTGAGGTCAATTAGTTAGATGCATTCATTCCAAATAGTGCAAAGAATTATGAGTCTGATGAAAGGTCCTTCACAAGGAGCACCACACGCCCTTAAATGGTTGGCGACAAAGACTCTTTGTATTGGAGCCAAATAGTAAAATAAATAACTCTCAAACAATTAATATTCAAGTGTGCCCCTCCCTTCCACTCTACTCCTCCACTTCTACTATGCTTTATTTACTTGTGCAACATTTTGCACTAGCTAGCTTATTTTTATATATATGGAGTTTATTAACAATTTGAACTCAATCATTTGGTTAAATATCAACTAGTATGATTATCTATGTTGATCATTCTTTATTATTTTAAAGATAAATGAAAAAGAATATTTAAATAAAAAATTGAAAATATATTTATATTTAGTTAAAATGATTAATATATTATTTTGTCTCATCTCTTATATGAAGCCTTGTTGTTAGCAATTATCTCACATGTTTGTAGCTTCCACAATTCTCAAGCAAGCACCAAATTAGAAACATTTATGTATAAGAAAATTGCTCTTTAGGCTCTTTGTTTACTACTAGACCCCCAAAAATTCCAAAATATTCTTTATATTGGGTCAGGGTACTTCGGATTATACAATCCGAAATAAATATATAGGCTGATTTTAATTTCGGAACGTAACTTTCAAAACATAAAAAATTAAAAAAAAAACATTTCGGAACATATATTCTGAAATCCACTTTTCTATGCATTTTGTTCAATAACTACATCTTTCTATATATTAGTTTGTTTCGGAACATATGTTCCAAAAATACTTAGTTTCGAATTATACGTTCCAAAATCTTTATTAAAGGCATTTTTGTCAAAATGGATAATCTTGGTAGCAACAGAGGGGCCTAAGTAGCAATAAAGTAGACCTAAAAAGCAATTTTATATGTATATTTGATTTTTTGTATATGATAATAATGAAAGAGAATAATAATAAGCTAGGATGTAGTAAAGCTGGATACTCCAAAATTTCAAACCTTATCCCTTGCCTGAGCAGGAAAGGAAGTAAGAAAATAAACAAAAGAAGGTAGTCAGTGAAACAACTGAGAAAATGTATAAGGGCCCCAAAGGCCCAAACAATGTTTAAAGTTAGGGCCCCATACCATGCATTGCCCTCTCAGTCGTCACCTTCCACCACCCAACGTACACGCCAAGGACAATGGTGTCTACTAGTACGATATTCATTTCCCATATAGAACACCACATTTCTTAGACACATCATAATTTGTAATTTTATTATTTTATGTGTAGGATCCACACATTCAACCATTTTTATTTCTTTAGTTACTTACTCACCTCCCACTTACTAAGAATAAGATTACAACACAAAGAAACAAATGCGCTGAGAATAGATTTAGATTTGATAAATAAACAAATCCAAACCAAATCCCACTCATTAACATTATTAAAATCATGATTAAGTGAACTACATGTATATGTCAAATTTCTTACTAGAATGTTTGTCCTCTTTTTACAATATTTTCTAAGTCATTAATGTTATCTGAAACTATATATATCTGTACACCAAAAAAATAAAATAAAAAACTATCGTGTATTTTGTCGGAAAAAATTATAGGAGTATATTTGTTACATGTATATGTATGTCTAAATTCTATTAGCCGACATCATGGATCATAGTTATTTCTTTCTAAAATAATAAGCATTGGAATTGAAATTCTAATTTTTAAAATCACCCGTATTATTATTTTATAGTAAACACTCCCATATATATCTTTTTTGATTAAATACGTACTGATAATGCTCTAAACTGAATAATTCTGGTATGTCTACAAATAATGTTTAATATAGAAAATTAATAACCACTATTTGTTAACTTGACAGAATTGTCCACATTAACAAATTTAAATACATTAATACATGTGTAAATAAGATATGCACTGAAAAATTTACCATACTTTTTCTCCTAATTTTCTTAATTATCAAAATGACCTTAAAAATAGTGAATGAGGTATATAGTTAAGGTGTGCAAAAATTTACTTATATATCTCACAAGAGTTCAAAAAAAAAAAGAGTTCAATTCCTTTAATCGACGTGAACACTTCGTCGGTGAGATCATCTGAAAATAGTTATGTAAACACTTTCTGAATGTATTTCAATACAAAAGTAGAGTTTAAGACGTGCAGATATTCAAAAATTTTGATCAAAAAAATAAATAAAGGAATCTGGAAATGGCAAGTGTGTCCAATTATATTACAATACACATGCATGCTTTACATCTTTCCTAATCGTTGATGATTAGGACAACAAGCTAGAGCAATGTCGATTTTTTTTTAATTAGTTCACTTTGCTATTAATTTCTCATTACGACAAAAAAAAAAGTTGAACACGTAGTAGAGTTTGTCAAGTTTTCCTTTAATGTATGATATGCACGTACGTAACACAAGCTACCATAATCATATAGTACTTCTTCAAGAGGTTTTGTTAATCACGCATATTCTTCACCTAAAATCATTTATTGAAAGAAACAGCAGATACATATATTCTTAATCCAGATTACACCAAATGAGCCCTTTTTTGAATACTAAAACTAATGAGATCATGACGCTCTAATTCAAAAACACTAGCTACAAATCAAAGCAAATAAAATTTGTATATACAAATTAATTAAAGAAAGTCTCATTTAAGTTGGATATATATAATTCTTTTCATGCTCGTAGGCTATATAATTAATTCCTTATGATTATATAGGATTCCACAAGTACATGCGGATTATTGGATTATCAATTATTTTATGTGCAGTGGGACTAAACCAAAAACAAATGCTTATGTCACATCATCTTTACTTTCATCTCAACCAATAGTTAATTCTAATTAGTAGTATGCCTTTAGTGTCCAAATCCATAGTTTTAAATTTTAAACAACGGAAACTGGACCACAAATATATATTTGTTTTATATATTTTTTGGTAAACTTAATTTTATATATTTATTTATTTAAAATGCTGGAAATTAACAACACAGTTTACAATCATTATAAATAAATGTAAGACCAAACTTTTTTTTTGTTATATCATAAGATCTAACTTAAGTAGCAATATCGATATTATTAGATTAAATATCTTTTGAGTTTAAATTTGAAACTTTATTTAGAGTAAATTTTAGAATTACTTATTATTATTATTTTTTTATATCAGAATTACTTATTATTTTATGTACAAAACCAAAAACTAAATAAACCATTGGCGTGCTAATGCACTTGATGATTGTGGGAAACTCCTGGGAGTAGGTTAATTAGACGTGGGCCATAACAAATTAAGAGTGAGTAATTAAGTGCTGCAAGCCTAACTAATAAAGGTAGAGCTAGCTAACTAATCGTTAGTTGGTTCAGTGGTGATTGGGGCTGAACTTCGTAGGGAGGATCACGGTTCGATCCCTCGCAACTGCGATCGGGAGGGGGCTGGAACCACTTGATGCCAGAACTGACCCCCGAACCAGATTAAACTGGTGGTGAAAACCAAAAAAAAAAAAAAAAAGGTATAGCTAGCTACCAAGTGAATTTTGAGTGGAAATTTGTTGGAATCTTTCATCACAAAAAAATGGCATGAAGGAACAAGAACTTGTTCCCTTGGAAGAAAAATCACTCTTTTAAATTAAAAATGTATAACTTCATGTTTTGGGTTTGCATAATTTTTAAATATTTAATTTTTTAACATGTACTTTTGAAACATTTCCCTTAAAAATATGTATTTAAGTTAAAGGCTTTATTATTCATGTTTCTTTTTTAATAATTAAAAAACGCATTAATTATATTAGTTATAATTTATCTTTTAAACCTTCAAAAAATATTGCAATTATGTATGATTTCTTTTGTTACAATTATATATAGATACAAAATTTTCACTTTTGTTTATAGCAGTAATTAATTCCAATTGAAAATTTGTTGGACACACACTTTAGATTTTTCTAATTGTTTATTTGTTTTCTAATAAAATTTATCTTAAAGTTTGGAAAATTTCGCAACAAAGATATTTACAATATAAAATGATCAAATTCAAAATGAAAGTTGAGTATCATATGTGTCGTCTTCTAAATTTTCCAAAACACATTTAACTTTATTTTTTTTGTCAAACATTTAACTTTATATTATTATATAAACATATGTTAGCAGTATATATATGCGACACCACCACCATGTCAAATTCATTAAATAAGAAACAGAAAGATGGCAGCTGATAGAAGGAGGGAAAAAAAATCAGATAATGACTAGGGAAGAAAGAGATCTCCACAAAATTGTGAACCATGAGATTCAATATTATATAACATCAATAATGATTTTTTTTGTCAAGTATTATAGTAGCTAAAATTTTATCTTTTAAATTGAATAAATGAGTATACCAGAGTTCAAACTCCAATATTTACATTTTATATAGTGTTCCCACCAATTGAATTATATTCATGAGACAATGTAATGTCTTTTAATAAAGAAATTTTATGCACAAAATCTTGTATGAGTTTGTTTTTTTTAAAAAAGTATGAAAATTATCACTTCTTCCATCTCACAAAGATGTGTATGCAGAGGCGGAGCTAGGGGTGGCCAGGTCGGGCCACGACCCACCCCGAAAAATTAGAAATTATTTGGGTACCCCTATGTTTAAAATTTTGAGGGTATATGATACATATATTTGTTGCTGCGTTTCTTGGTCATATAAGCGTAAAAAGCCTAGCGGTTAAGCTACTTGTTTATATCCAAATGTTGTGGGTTCGAGTACTACTGTTGGTAGTTGTTTTTTAATTTTTCTGTTTTTTTCTTAACAAAAATCAGTTTAAAGACCCGACCTTTTGTTTTTTTTTAAAAAGAAAAATCTATTTCATTGTGTAAAATGGGTTTTAGATGTCTCTAAGTCACTAAACTTCTTGTAAAGTAGCTTTTCATGTTTATACCCGCAATTATCTTTCTCACTAATTTTTGTGTGTGAATAAAACACAATATTTTTATCAATTTAAAAAATTATTCCCTTTTAATTAGCATTATTTTTTTTTTATTATATCATTCTCTTTTTAGTATATATGTACTATATTAAAAAATATAATTTTATTTTATGATCAATTTTGTGCAAATATTAGATCATGATCAAAGTTAAATTATTGATTATTTTGAGTAACTTGGTACACATAAATATTATGTTAAGGTACGTGTTGTTTAATTTTTTTAATGACCAATATTTATTTTACGCTAGCAAATATATGATATTTCATTTTATGTGATCAATTTTATACTTATTACAACTTTAATTATTATTTGCAATATAATTTTTATATTTAATTTATATGTTATATTTTGTTAGCGGCCCACCCAATTTTATTTACCTGGCTCCGCCACTGTGTGTATGACGTAGTTCATGAATTGAAGCTACTGATTATGGTGGTAATTTTAAGGTCCACATTCCGTATAGACCGGTCTATCTATAATCCTTTTGGACTAACCCCACACGTTTATTTGTATTTTCATTTATGATTCAACTTATTAAACCACAAAAAGATAAGATTTCAACAAAAAAGTTGAAAAAAAAATTGAAGGAGAAGAAATAAAATCAGCTAACATCTACCAATTGCCACATTATTATGAACGACATAATAATATAGGCTTAATTCATACTTTGGTTCCTTATGTTTATTTTAGCGCTCAATTTGGTCTCTTATCTTTTAAACGTCTTAATTTAGTCCCTTATTTTTTCTGAAGTTCTCAATTTGGTCCCTCCCGTCAAATTTTTCACTATTACCATTAAATTTGGACATGTGTCATCTGTCTAAGTGTGCCACGTGTCCAAAATTTTAAAAGACAAGGGACCAAATTAAGAACTGCAGAAAAGATAAGGGACCAAATTGAGACTTGCAGAAAAGATAAGGGACCAAATTGAGACTTTTAAAAGATAAGGGACCAAATTGAGACGTTTAAAAGATAAGGGACCAAATTGAGCACTAAAATAATCATAAGGGACCAAAGTATGAATTAAGCCTAATAATATATGAGAGCCCTCCTGCTGTGTCACGTTCTATAGATATATGAAGTACACTTTATTGACTATATATAATAAGGTTAAATAAGTTTTTAATCTCTATAAATATTTTAAATTATTATTTTTAGTCCCTATAAAAAATTTCATCAACTTTTGATCATTTAAATATTTTCCGTCATAATTTTTTGTCCATCATTTCAATCAAACTCTTGTGTACAATCACATTTTTGAATGATCTTTTTTATTTATGTTTATAATATTATAAGAACCTTCCCCACAAAAATTTAGATTTTTTAATATAAGAATAATTATTTATGAATTTTTATGCGCAAAAAACTAAAAATTCATATTTTATTCATCCCTTGTTAAAAAAATGTAAACTTTTGCAAGAGAAGTTCATATAATGTATTAAACATTACCGCGAAAAAAATTTAAAAATTTCGAACAATATACATGAGTTGATTGAAAAGCAGAGATAAAAAATCATGACAAAAAAAATTTGAAGAACCAAAACTTGCTGAAATATTTTATAAACGAAATTTGAGATATTTATAAGAACAAAAAACATATTTAACCATATATAATATAGTGAAATTAAACACCAAAAAAGAAAGAACTCATATAATTATAGTGTGTGCATTACAAGCCGTACACCAGCTTGTTCTGGTCCCATCATTTATTAATTAGGTTGTTCATCACTTCTACATTTTAGAGTGAAAGAAATAAAAATAAAGATTGATAAACCCTTCCAACTGCATGGTCCCTATCTTTTATACCGATGTTAACAACCAAAACAGAGAATGTGAAGGCTAGTTAAGAAGGATTAGGGAGTATATTGAAGAAAAGGAAGTGATCTATGGTATACTTTTGTGTCTTTTCCTTGTTCAAGATTTCTGAGAAAAAAGTAAATGATTTTTAAAAAAAAAATCTTACAATATATAATTCAAAAATGTGAGTGATTTATGGTATAATTTCTTGGTACAAAAAAAAATTATTAGTGAAATAAAATAAATAAGCGGTTAACAAATACAATATATAAAAATAAATAGAGATCTTTTCTAAAAATAGAAACTAACATTAAACACCGTAGAAAATACCGTTCAAATGTTTTTTCCGTTTTTTAACATTTTCTCTCGCCACACTGATTTGCATGTAAGACATGTTATCATATTGCATCAGGCAAAAAATGTTCTATTTTTTTTTTTGTCAAATAATATAACGGCTAAAAATTTACCCTAAAAATGTTTTATATTCCAATAATAAATCTCATAAATAAAATAGGAGTTTACATAGCTGTCAACCCATTCCACCATGTAAATTAAAATTACATGCAAGAGATATGAATGAGTTTTTGTCCTGTAAACTATGTTGTGGCTCAAAATGAAAAGAACAAGCACTTTATAGAGGTTATCCTAGTCCATATCGAGGCCTAAATAATGGCAAACTTCCCATAGATTGTAAAAAACAAATCCCAATCAGTTCAAAACGTAAGCAAAATGATGATTGCTATGAAATTAATTGGGTGGCATGGTCCATATTTGAGCCAATTAAAACAATTATTTGCATAGTTATAAGCTGAGTATGAAGCGCACTAATTTTCAATTGGTAGCACCTTGGCCACGTCTATGATTCCAAATTTGACTATGTAGGTAATGGGAGCTATGTGGGGTTACCATAGACACATAGGGTTGTCCTCTATATTTTTCTTTTAACTCAAAAATCCAATCAAATCTAATCATATAATGCATTATGATTCATTTTCATCTTCCATTTTGTAACATTTCATGTTACTGTTGGTAAAAGGTTTCACACTATAATTGGTTGTGTTGGCTAATCCAAATATGGAAGTGGCAATTGGTTGGCTTGTTGTAGACTAAAATTCTCCTGGATGAAGCATGAGAATAATATAATACTAATGAACATGAAACAATCAAGTTATTGTTTCCACCACCTGAGGTGTGAGACTATATATAAGTAACAATGATAGGACATTTCTATATTTTATTGTCAACATGGGTGAGACAAATTATTAAGAATTTTTTAAAGGCAAAAAAAATAAATTGAATTATTATGGTTAGTGGTAGTCACTCTTTATTTTCCACTTTTGACCTCTTACCCAAATGATGAAAGACCTTTATAAGTAAAAAAATTCTTACAAAATCCTTTTTAAAATTGAAATATCATAGAATACTTTGATTAATTGTCTTCAATAGATTAACATTTTAAAATTACTCAAAATATCTCTCATAATTATAATTTTTACTCAAAATATCAACAACAATGATGTAACCTCTTGATAGTGGAAGCTTAAAGTCATTTTTGTTATCATGAGTATGGTGGTGATTTGATCAACATTGATTCAACAAAAATAATATATAAGTTTAGTTTAATTTGGATATGTTGATTTTTTTTTTTACCGATATTAATCATGTAATTGTGTTCGCACTCCTTATGATGAGGAGGACCATAAATATTAATTAAAGTGGGACAAGCTAATTGGGAGGAGGAAGAGGGGGAGGGGGGATGTGGGGTGATCCAAGGAGAAGTAACATAAAAAATAAGAATTAGGCGAGCGAAGAAGGCCGGCACAGTGGGGTGGCGACCACCAAAACAATTGCGATGTGAAGTTAAAGGCTTCTCAAATAATGCATATTTGAATCAATTTAAGAAAATGTAGATTTTTATTATTTGTGTGTTTGAAATTTTGCCAATAATACGTGCAATATTTGTATTGCCAAAAAATATGAAATATTTGAAGTTGTTTAAGTTTATTTTTGGAGTTTGTATATTGCTCTTTTTTTCTTTTAGTTTTCCATGAACTTTCATGGTGGATTTGAGGTTTTTTTGCCTTGACATTTTAGCCCTCTTAGATTGAAGCCTATGTAAAGCTTGTTTGTAGTACAATTTAGAAGCTTTGAATGAAATTGGAAATTCGATCTTTAATTGAAATTAAAGTTAGCTTTGCTCTTCTAAATTCTTGGATGAACCAAATATATATATATATATATATTATTTGTCAAATAATCGATTATCCCAAAAGTTTAAGCTGTTAGGATATGTTACATCAATGATTTAATATTATTTCTAACACGCTCCCTCACGCAAGAGTAATTTGGGCTTGAAACGTAGATAATGCATAGACCCACCTACCATAGGCTTAAATTCCACTTCTTAATTAGAAAGTGAGAGGAGCGGGGATCGAACTCTAGACCACTTAGTCATAGAGGCTCTGATACTATGTCAAATAACCGATTATCCCAAAAGATTAAGCTGTTAGGATATGCCACATCAATGGTTTTATATTATTTCTAACATTATTAAAAACATCTAATTCTTGTGGTGGATCTGCAATTGATTTCATTCATCATGAATGTAGAGATCATTCTTGCACTTCTTTAATTTTAATATGAATATTTTTTTTCTCTTCCTTTTAAATCTATGTTTGATATCATAATAGATACGCTAAAATTATGGTGATCCATCATAATTTCATAGAAATCATATTTTATAGTTTTTGAAAATCTACGGTAGATCACCATAATACCTACTACCATGATACTAAACATATATGCTAATGTATCTTAAATCCGCGTTACCCAAGTTTGTGGTGTGTGCTATAGTTACCGACATTTGAATTATATTAATTTTCCTCTTCAATCATTCAACAAGTAGTAGTAAGTAGTTAATCAGAACAATGACATCAACATTCCAATAATAAGAGCACCGAAAATCCTCATCTCAGCTCCAACCAATGGCAACTTGTAACCTCAATGGAATATGTACTAGAATTGTCAATTTATCATCATGATATTGTTGGGAATAAACCAAGCAAAGAGAAGAACTCAGAGAAGAGAGAAGAGAGAATTTGAATATTGAAAGAGAGAGTTAAAAATGAAAGGATTAGAAAAATTGCTATATTCACAATGAGGTTACAATCGTATATATATACAAAAACTGTTACAAAACTGACTTAACAAACTATGCCAGCTGTAACAACTAACTAACTGCTAACTACTCACTAAGAAAGCATTAAACTAAGTTCAGAACCTAAACATCAGAAGATACATCCTTCAGAACCTGTATCAGAACCTAGTAGCCTTCAGAAGCTAAGACATGCAGAATCTGTTACTTTAGAGATGACTGCTTCAGAAGCTCTAGGTATCAGAAGCTCTGATAGCTTCAGAAGCAGCAAAGCTTGAATTACAAAACCAATACTCCTCCTTAATTCAAGCTGTCAAAATTGACAACTCCTATTTCTCTCCTGAGTTTGAGAAATTGGTCTCTCTTCACAGCCTTGGTCATGATGTCAGCTTGTTGATCCTCACTTGAACAAAACTCTAATTTCAATTTTCCTTTACTGACTTGGTCTCTGAGGAAATGAAATCTAGTTTCTATGTGTTTGCTTTTGCCATGGCTAATTGGGTTTTTAGCCAGGTTGATTGCTGATTTGTTGTCAAGATTCAATACAACAGTAATGTCTTCAATAATGCCCATTTCACTAAGGAGTGATTGTAACCAATTTGCTTGACAAGAAGCTAGAGATCCTGCCACATACTCAGCTTCACAGCTTGAGAGAGCTATTACTGACTGTTTCTTAGAACACCATGAAACTGGAGCTCCTTGAAACTTGAATAGGTAACCACTTGTGCTTTTCCTTTCAATCTTATCTCCACACCAATCTGCATCAGAGAATCCAACCAACTCCAGAGTTTCCCTATTGCTTGAGTATGGAAATAGAACACCATAATGCACTGTGCCATTGATGTATCTCAGGATTCTTTTAGCTGCTAAGAAGTGAGATTTCAATGGCTTGCTCATGAACCTACTGATATAGCCTACTGCATAGCTTATATCAGGTCTGCTTTGACATAAGTATCTTAGTGATCCCACTAGTTGTCTGAACATAGTTGAATCTACTGCTTCACTTGTGTCATCATCTTCAATCTTAACCTTAGTATCTGCTGGTGTGACTGATGAATTACAGTCAACCATCTCAAACTTTCTTAGGATCTCCTTGGCATACTTTGCCTGGTGTAGTACTATACCTCCTGAAGTTTCCAATAGTTCCATTCCTAAGAAGTAGGTAAGCTTGCCCAGATCAGTCATTTCAAACTCACTTTGCATCTGTGATTTGAAATTCTTAATTTCTACAAGTGAGCTACCAGTCACCAATAGATCATCCACATATAAACATATGATTAACATATGTTTGTCATCACTTTTCTTCACGTATACTCCATATTCAACGCTGCATTTTCTGAAGCCTTGCATAACAAGAAAGTTGTCAATTCTCTTGTTCCAAGCTCTAGGTGCTTGTTTCAAGCCATACAATGCTTTGTGCAGTTTCAACACCTTATCTTCCTTACCCTTCAGCTCAAAACCTGGAGGTTGCTTCACATAAACATCTTCCTCTAAGGGTCCATTTAAGAAGGCTGACTTCACATCTAAATGGAATAAGGGCCATCGTCTACTACAAGCTAGAGCAATCACTAGCCTGATAGTTTCATGCCTTGCCACTGGAGAGAATACTTCATCATAGTCTAACCCTTGTCTCTGCAGAAAACCTTTAGCTACAAGCCTTGCTTTGTACTTGATTATCTTGCCTTCAGGGTTTTGTTTAGCCTTGTACACCCATTTCACATCAATTGCTTTCTTGTCTGATGGTAGATTACACAAATCCCAGGTTTTATTCTTCTCAATTGACCTTAATTCTTCATTCATTGCCTCTTTCCAGACCTTGCTCTTCAATGCAGCCTTCACATCTAAAGGCTCAGTATCAGCTAGCATGGCATAGTGTACAATTTCTCCTTCATTATTCACCACATTGTCTGGAGCTATTTCACAATCAGCTAGTCTTCTAGGCATTTGAATATTTCTCTGAGGTCTAGTAGGTAGAGTTCTGTCATCATCATCACTCGAGGTGTGCATATCTTCATCAAGGCCTGTACCATGATTCTCATTCACAAATGTAGCTGGTTCATTGTTTTGAGCTGAATCATCATCTAAGTCCACTTCATAAGCTTTCTTAGATGCTGATTTTTGTTTCCAATCCCAGTTATCATTCTCAATGACCTTTACATCTCTGCTGATTTCAACCTTGTCAGTGATGGGATTGTATAGTCTATAAGCACCTGTTCTGTGATATCCTACCAATATCATAGCTTCACTCTTGTCATCTAGTTTCTTTCTCTTGACATCAGGGATATGCTTATAACACAAGGAACCAAACACCTTCAAGTGTGACACACTTGGCTTGACTTTTGACCAAACCTCTTCTGGAACTTTATCTACCAATCTCTTTGTGGGTGATCTGTTGAGAATATACACTGCAGTAGATACTGCTTCTCCCCAGAACCTCTTGGGCAACTGCTTCTGCTTAACCATGCTTCTAGCCATGTTAAGTATGCTTCTATTTCTCCTCTCAGCAAGACCATTGTGTTGAGGAGTGTATGGTGCTGTAACTTCATGAATTATGCCTTTTTCCTTGCAATAATTCTCAAACTCTGTTGATGTATACTAACCTCCACCATCAGTTCTCAACACTTTGATTGACTTTCCACTTTGCTTCTCAACTAGTGCTTTGAACTTCTTAAACACATCAAAGGCTTCACTCTTGACCTTTATGTGATACAACCATGTCATTCTAGAGAATTCATCCACAAATGTCAAGAAATATTTGTTTCCACCAGTAGATAGCACATCTATAGGTCCACAAATATCTGAATGTACAACATTCAACACTTCATTGGATCTCATTGGTAGATGATTTTTGAATGAATCTCTTGGTTGCTTTCCTAACAGGCAGGTAGTACAAGTCTCTACAGGAGTTATAACACTAGGCAGACCTAACACCATGTTCTTTGAATTCAATAGTGACAAGCTTTTGAAATTCAAGTGTCCATACCTTTTGTGCCATAATTCACTGTCTTTATTCTGAGAATGTTCTCCTGTTGATGCAGCTAGGCATTCATGTTCAACAGCTTTCAATTGTGTCTTGAAGGTCCTGTTCTTGCTTTGAATTGACTTAAGGATCAAATTCTGCTTTGAATCAAACAACTTCATTGTTCCATCTTCCAAAACCACTTTGAATCCTTTGTCAAGTAACTGACCTACACTCATCAAGTTACACTGCATCCCAGGCACATACAATACCTTCTCAATCACTGATTTCCTTCCATTCTTCCTCTGAATGACCACATTGCCAATACCCTTAGCATCAATGGATTTACTGTTTGCAAGTTTGATCTTTGTGTTGAGACAATTATCAAAATCAGTCAAAATGTTTCTGTTTCCAGTCATGTGGTTTGAACAGCCTGTATCAAAATACCATTCCATAGATTCTGCAGTTTCATCAGCGAGAGTCACCATGAAACTCACATCATCATCTGAATCTTTGTTCTCTGCCAAATTTGCTTCTTCACCATTTTTCTGATTTTTGTTCTTCTTTTCATTTCCACATTCACTTGCATAATGTCCAAACTTTGAACATTTGAAGCATTGAATGTGAGACTTGTCTTTCTTCTTTGAATTACTCTTCTGTTTCCCTCCTCCTCCACTTGAGGATTCAGGTTTGTCTTCAACACAATCTTTGCCATTCTTGTTCTTTTGCCAATTTTTCTTGTTGTTCTGAAACTTCTTGAACTTTGCGTACAAAGCTTGCTCATCTTCTTTGCCTTGGTCTTTCTCACCATGCTTCATCTCATGAGCCTCTAATGTACTCTGCAAATCTTCAAGTTTCACCTCACTTAGGTCTTTAGTCTCTTCAATTGTCACCACTATGTGATCAAATCTTGAAGTTAAAGTCCTAAGCACCTTTTCAACCGTTTCTTGTTCTTCAAGATTACTACCACAATTCTTCATTTGATTAGTGAGTGTCACTAACCTTGTGAAGTAATCTGAAATCTTTTCATCACCTTTCATCTGCATCAATTCATATTGCCTCTTTAATGCTTGTAATTTCACCTTCTTTACTTTAGCATCACCACCATAACTCTTCTGCAATATATCCCACGCAGCCTTTGAAGTTTCTGCATCAGCAATCTTCTCAAACACTTTTGAATCTACACACTGATGGATCAGAAACAAGCCTTTGTTGTCTTTCTTCTTGGCCTCTCTGAAAGTTGTTCTTTGTTCTTCATTCGCATTGGCTGGGAGTGCAGCAACACCATCATTCATTTGTTCATAAACTTCTTGAAAAGTGAATATAACCTTCATCTGCTTTACCCATGTATCCCAATTCTTTCCATCAAATACTGGGAGATTTGCATGAAAATTATTGTTTCCAGCCATGGTTGTTTGCAGTGATCAACCAACAAGTCCTGCTGTACCAGAAAGACTTGGAAAAGATCAAGTCTTGATCACTTTCTTGATCAAGGTCCCTTGGAACGAACAAAGCTCTAGATACCACTTTGTTGGGAATAAACCAAGCAAAGAGAAGAACTCAGAGAAGAGAGAATTTGAATATTGAAAGAGAGAGTTAAAAATGAAAGGATTAGAAAAATTGCTATATTCACAATGAGGTTACAATCGTATATATATACAAAAACTGTTACAAAACTGACTTAACAAACTATGCCAGCTGTAACAACTAACTAACTGCTAACTACTCACTAAGAAAGCATTAAACTAAGTTCAGAACCTAAACATCAGAAGATACATCCTTCAGAACCTGTATCAGAACCTAGTAGCCTTCAGAAGCTAAGACATGTAGAATCTGTTACTTTAGAGATGACTGCTTCAGAAGCTCTAGGTATCAGAAGCTCTGATAGCTTCAGAAGCAGCAAAGCTTGAATTAGAAAACCAATAGATATGACATATGGGAATGTATGATTTTATTGCAAACTTTCACAACAAAATAATATTTTTTACATTAAAATATTAATGCCAAATACCATATCTTTAATTTTTTGTATGTATTTTTAAAATATACGTGAATTGTACAAAATAAAAAGTAAAAATAAAACATAGATATATAAACAACAATATTTTAATATTCATCAAATAACACAATCGTCGATTTTAGGTAATCAATTGGAGGTTGTTTTCAATCATGCAGTGACTAGACAATATAGTGACTTTCTTGATCTTACAAAATCTTATATGTAACATCTCTTCGATTATAAGGAATAATTACAACGTAGTAAACAAACAGCATATAACTAACATATATTGCTATGCTGAAGTATTGAGGCACAGGATATGATATGTGTGGAGTATGAGTAGATGATCAATATAAGAAGTGGGTAGAAAATAACAAAGATTGAACATTACATATGTTTGGTCATAAGGGAACATTTTGTTCACTTTTATTACAATGGGGTGTATCAAGGGCCTTAACCAAGGGACCCTTCATTAGTCATTACTACCTTTTTTTAACTCCAACCCAAGTTGAAAATTGAAATGCCCTCCTAATTTGTCCAAGGATAATAGTATCTACCCTACTCATACTGTGGTGTCTTTGTCACACCATTCTCATGTCATCATCGTATGAAAGCTCTGTTGCATCAACCCATCTTGATTACCATAGCCTCACGATTATATATAAATATACCCTTCTTCCTCTTTCTTTGGATTGTCCTCTTTTTGTTTTTGCCAACACCTAACCTCTACTACTTGTAAATATCCACAAGCCACACATTAATAAAGTGTGACAAGTAAACTATCTTCAATTTTTTTAATAGAAGACAAACAGACAATAAACTGCGTCGCTAACCAAATAGTAAAAAGAGATGCATTGTGTAACTTAAATTTGTATTTTATTTATTTTTTGGCAATGTGTGATTTTTGATAGATATTTGAATGCTTAGACATATACAGTTGAGTTTGTCAGGTCAATCCAGTTGACAACTCAATATATGTTAATTGACAGAATAGGTTAATGGTTTAATAAGTTATCATATATCGATTATGCATTAGTAATAATCAATTGTGAAATTGGTGATCCCAGAATTAGTCAAAGTATTGATTTATATTTAAAGCTCATAGTTGTTTAGGTAAATTAGATAGTCTATTAATTTAATTAGATTAGATAATCAATTATGTTAATTGATTAATTGATTAGGAGATGAGATAATCAATTATGTTAACTAAACATGGCCCATTTAAAAAATAGGTAGGATGAAAAAAGAAAATCCCCATTTAAAAAATCCACAAAACACAATGTCATGGCCCATATGTGTGCAGTATATAAATCTACAAAATTTGTTTAATCCATCATTTCTTTTGGTAATAACTTTAATCCATCTTTAAATAAGTGTTTCAACTTAATGTATTAATAATTAAGAGTTTCATCCTTCTTCTTTTTTTTTTTTAAATATACAAAGTGAAAATAGTTATTAGAAATTCATATACACAACTTATATAAGTGAAAGAGTTGATATTCGAACCTCAGTCACGACATCCAAATCAATAATTTTGATATTTTTGCCAATTGAATTGGAATTTGTGGACAATATCATCATTTTATTCACAAGAAGAATGAATGATGCAAAATACGAATGAAGGACAATATTTATAGACTAGTGCAACACTTGATTCATTAGATAAAAGACAACTCTTCTAAAAAAACAATTAAAACATAACACTAACACATGACCACCGACCAATTTGTATATTCTCCCAATTCATATTCTATATAATTCGAGCAACTTACAATACACTTCAAATTCTAGATTCCGAACTTTATATTTTTGAGTTCTTAGTAGCGCGCCAGAGTCTTGGAGTGAGGAAAGAAATTTACTCCCTGGGTGTGGGTTGTTTGGGCCATGATGTAGTTGTTTTTCTTGCAAAAGCGCATGTTGTAGTTAATGTTATTGTTACTTTTATGTTAGAAAATTGCTATATAGGCCCCTTTACATTACTCTTAGATTATCCTTCGTGACCAAAATGCCCTTAATAAGATATTTGTATTCTAGGAAACGAAGAAAATAAATTGTCACCTAAAAACCGAAATTATGTTAAAACATAGTAGGCCTGCATTGTCGTGCACATCTGAGCACATAACACACAATTTCGTCTCATAGTTACCGAAACGCCGATTTTTTGAAATTTTATCACCTAGAAGACGAAATTGTGGATTTTGTCACATAGAAGACGAAATTATGTTAAAACGTAAGTGGCCTGCATTGTCTCGCATATCTGGGCACAAAGTACACAATTTCGTCTCGTAGTTACCGAAACGCCGATTTTTTTAAATTTTGTCACCTAGAAAATGAAATTTTAGTTTTCTGGGATTTCGTGTCCTATAAACCAAAATATCCTGAATGCAAAAGTTGGGATATTTTGGAATTTTTTGGGGGCGTGAGAGCATCAAAGGGGACCTAAATAGCAATTTTATTTATGTTAAATACGGTGATGATGAAAATAAATATGCTCTTTGCAACTACTTTTTTAATTTGACTCACATGCTATTTAAAAAATTGATAGAAGTTGCGACACACAAGCATGTTTCAAGAAGAAAATCTACAAAGAAATTAAACGAGAAATAATAATTTCTAATGTGGTATCTACAAAGAAATTTTGTTTGTGACTAGAGTTGTCAGAACGGGCGGCCCGGCCCATTTCGGGCCGGCCCATTCGGGCTTCGAGCTTTGTCGAGCCGGGCTAAAAAGCCCGGATAGAAAAACGGGCTACAAAAACAAGGCCTGAGCCCGGCCCGGTACGAGCTCTCGGGCTTTCGGGCCGGCCCGGTTTTTTTAAAAAAAAATTAAAGCAAAATTAGATAGATGAAGGGTAATGAAAAAAAAAGAAATTTAAGTGTCCAATAAATTTGACAAATTCAGCGACTTGTTATGCAACAAATTACAGAGAGTTCACAATATTAATTAATTACAAATAGGTTGAAATTTGTTAGAATTAATGTAAAGTTATTTAAGCTAGTTACAGTTTACGAGTAATTACGTAGAGAAATAATTCACGATCGTGGTTTTATATTTTTAGCTTATTTATTTTAATGACACGATAAATTATTTTTACGTTTAGCTTATTTTCATTTCTTTATGTATATAATTTGCGTTACTAGTGCATGTATATAATTTTTGTTACTAGTGCATATTTTATTCTCTTAAATGCGCGTTTGATGGAATTAGAAGGTGTGTGTGTGACGTTCGTGTTGTATTGTTGCCGTGTTGTTAACTAATTATGTTTGTATGGACTTTTAGATTGGTGGTCCAAGTAAAAATGTTATAAACATCCTTCCTTATTTACTCTTTTTTTTTAATTTATTATAATTTATTCGGGCTTGCGGGCGGCCCGCGGCCCATTCGGGGCGGCCCATATTTTTTACGGGCTTTATCGGGCCGGGCTAAGAAGCCCGAATGTTAATTCTGGCTCGATTTTTTAGGCCCAAGCCTGGGAAAAAATCGGGCTATTCGTGCGGCCCATATGGGCCGGCCCATTTTGACAGCTCTATTTGTGACATCGTTGTTACTTTACTTTAAATATTTAAAAACAAGGTATAACTTTTTTTTATTGAAACTTAAGAGATATTTTATAAACTATCGTTGGCTTCAAGAAAAACTAGAATACAAAAAATGAGATCCATTTGTTTGGCCCATTATTTGAGCCCATCTATACATCTGTACAAGAAAAATTCTCTTTCCCTCTATGACTCTCTTCCCCCTACTTTTACTCAAAATCTTAAAGTATTAGATTTATGGATCTTTTCACTTATAAAATGTTCAATCTCAACTCTTCTAACTAATGTAGATTCGGCTTTCACTTGATAGATCTCAACGAAGATTGAACAATTTGTATAATATTTCGTAAAAAAACAAAGTGTTATAATAACATTATTCTGTTCTGCATATACAGTACGTTACATCCTCTTGTTAATTATGCTAGCTAGTTACTAGTATATCATATGGTGCCGCCAGAAAGGCTTTGATTGGCTTGATATGTTCTCTGGGTTGAATGAAGATCATTTGGATGAACACGTGTTTCTGTAGGAGGTGGAGAGCGTAGCAATAGTCTCTGAATATATTCTCTAAGCATCGAGATAGATGTTTGACAATTAAGAGTTTCAGAGACAAATAATGCCAATAAAATAGAAATGCCAGTGATCAAAAAGAGCCCTGCAAAGCTGTGAAAGGTAAGACTTGGTGAGGCTGAAGACACTTGCTCATACTGCTTTTATAGCCCTTCAATTCTCCCAAAATATTTTTCCTCAATCTGATTCATTATAAGATAATTTTCCCTCACATTTAAGATTGCTCTTGAAAAGTGAGCAGTAAGATTGGAGTTGTAAGGAAATACCTGTTTTTTTATAAAAAAAAGACATGCTAAAAAAAAAATATATATTAAATTAAAATGACTCGCATACAAAGGCTTGTTTATGTTTGGTTTCAATTCTGGAACAGCTAAAATTGATTCTGGACGTGTAGAATTGATTCTGACTTGTTTGGTTTCTCAAAAGTAGAATTGATTCTGCCTCTAGAATTGATTCTAGTTGAAGTTAGAAATCGTAGCTTCTAATTCTAGAATTGATTTTTACACTCAATTTTTTTGTTCAACTCACTTTTGCATGAATATATCCAAACATAAACCACTTTAACTTAAAATCAATTTTGGCCAAAATCAATTCTGTCAAAATCAATTCTTGTCACCGCAGAACCAAACATACACTAAGTTGGACAAACTACGTAGACAAATTGAAAAAGTACTTACAAAGCCAAATCCTTCACTTCGATGGGTTGGACCAGCTATGATGTAATTGGATCCAAACGTTTGAAGATAGGCATTAAGGTAGGGAACTTCGTCTAATATAGCTATGACACCCCCATCTTGGCTTCCACGGTTCAAAGCGTCATGATAGCTATAAATGTTGTTATATGCCTTCAACTTGGAGGGATCAAACTGCAATTGTTGTACCAAGACGTCATAAACGAAAGAACCGGTTTGATATCCAACATAATATCCATATTTTCTTAGATCATTCAAGCTGAGAAAACTGGGTTGTATCTGATCTACGGTCAATATAGACGTCAAATTAGCTGTGTAACTTTGCATGAGGACAAACGCTAATAGTAGCCAAACCATCAGCACAAATCTTGAGCACTTTTTGGCAACCACATGTCCTGAAAATCCAAAATTAATTTAAAACCAACAAATCATCAAAAGTGGACACATATTTATTATTTATTTTATCTATACAAAACATCAATTAAAAATTAAAAGTCTTGCTAACACTGCCCTAAAAGCATATGTTCAGAAATCTAAAAAATATAAGTATTGTATTGAAAAATTACTTTCAGGAAGAATGGCTTGTGATATCGGAAACCATAAAATGGTCATTGCGTTGAGTTGTTGTCGATCTGGAGAACTCTCGGCCAGGTGACGAACAATATGTACGTTTCTTTCCATGATGAGTATGACTAACCCTACGAGCATGTTGATTATGAGTATGCTCAACCAAAGATCCCAGCTAAAGGGTTTCACAAATATCCACATGGTTTGGTGCCTTCCATGTACAACGGGAACTAACATTCTAATTCCTAATTCTGTATATGGCAGAGTAAAATCTACAAATTGTGCACGATCCGCCAAAATTGTTATGTCGCCCACCACAACATCATACTGTAATTAATTATCATAGAAAAAATTGAGTTAATCTAAAATGAAATGTGTAAAAAGATTCATATGCAAATAAAATATGTACCGAAAAATTCACCATTTTAAAATATTTATATACAGTATGTGGTTTTGTTCAATTTGAATTCATTTTGAAAAAAAATATTCCAAAACACTATTTTATCCAAACGATTTTTTAAAAATAATCCAAACACCTCTAATAATATTCGGTATTATGTAATTTTTGGTATTTTTGGATCACTTTATAATTTTATTTTGGATCGGTTTGATTTTAAATATCCATACTCCTGATTGCATTAGGATATATATGTTATTTGAACATATGATGGAAGACAGAAAGTTAATTTCTAACCTTTGCTGGGATCTGGTGGAGAAGTGAATGGTATGTTCCAACAGTGCGTTTTGATTCATCAAAAACGTCATAAGATTCAATTTGTAGAGAAACATTGAAAGTTAAGTTGCTTACAACGGCATTGAAAACATCCATGCAATATCCAGAAACATTGTACTTGTTCTCATGAGAGTCCCAAACTACATTTACAAATTGTTCAAAACCTTTTTTCTTAGGGACCCCGACTCTTAATTTGATTACTCCAGTCTCGTTTGCGTTTGTACTCACCATTTGCATATATACTACCACCAAGAGAAAAATTAACACAAACCATGAAAAACACAAGGACTTGGCCATCTTGTGTGTAACTAATACTCTCCATTAGTTATGACATGAAAAACACAAGGACTTGGAGTATTATTTATCATTAATTATGACATGAATGGATTATTTATATTGTGGTCCATCTACTCCTCTTTATATGTTGTGTTTTGAATGATTTCTTGAATAATTTAGTGACTAAACTGTATTTTTTATTTTTGAATCCTTATTCACATACTGCGACAATATATCATGGGAGTAACGTTTACGATGAACTTGACAATTAAGCAACGGTTGATACAGACGGGACTGGTGGTTGATATAGCAACGTGGCATAGATATTAAGGAGAGATTATTCTATCGGGCTTCCTCCCATGGCCCATGAATAATACTTCATATTACATTGTTAAAAATTGTATTATTATGTGTCAAGATATTATTCTTTTCTTTTATTATAATTGTCAAAGAAATTATTCTATCGAGTCAAAAACCTTCTTACTTCTATTTCAATTTCCATTCCACCTTCTTCGAAGTATCCTGTTAATTACGAGGTAATTCTTCTTAATTTTTATGACTAAAGAGCCCCAAAAGTATCACATTTTAATTAAAAAATTTTAGCGACAAGTATATTATTATTACAAACTAAGTCTCTGCATAAGATGAATAGAGACTTGTAAAAGAGGTGCCGTATATAAATGAACGAAATATATTATTATTAAAAACTAAGTCTCGGCAAATATCACGTTTTTGTTGTTTCCAACATTGGTCCATAATGTGAAATTTTGGTTGACTGTACAACCGAAAAATGTCACATATATGCCACTGAGATTCATTTAATGTTTACTCTTTGTGCCCCACGTCATTAAATTAGTCTGTGTGATATTTATGTGGCTTTTTTCGTCTGTCCAATCAACCAAAATTTCACAGTAGGGACCAATGTTGGAAACGAAAAAATGTAGGGGACTAAAAATATAATTAAAAAAATATAGGGACTATTTTTAGAAATCTGAAAAAATGTAGAAACTAAAAACATATTTAACCTATAAATCTAATGTCAATAGATATTTTAAAAAAGAAAAGAATAAAAAATTATTCGGGATCGGGTTTAATAACTAGCTAGCAAAACGGTCTAGTCTCGCATAATAAGGTGAACCCAAGTTTGAATTCCGGACGCCCATATTTTATAACAGTGTCACAAATACGATTATCACTTGAGTAAATCTACAAAAAAAACAATTGAGTATTAAGAAATTAAAAGAAATATATTTTTATTTCTCTCATAGTTTCATTTTGTCTCCTAATTGAAAAATCATGAAAAAAAGAGTTCGTTTTCTACGATGCGAACAAT
This sequence comes from Trifolium repens, assembly GCA_030408175.1. Classification (NCBI taxonomy): domain Eukaryota; kingdom Viridiplantae; phylum Streptophyta; class Magnoliopsida; order Fabales; family Fabaceae; genus Trifolium; species Trifolium repens. Next base: position 55,384,261 of record CP125851.1, read on the forward strand.
GCTCGCTTCCTAGGATGCGAACTTTCATGATTTTTTCATCCATGATTTTTTCAGTTTGAATATAAAATATTGAAACTCGTTACTTAGAGTGCAAAAAATGCTAGCTTTTTAGATAGCGAGGGAGACACTATGGCCATTTGAGGGGGTGAAGGAGGAAACCTGGGGTGTGCGAAAAGTACATCTCTTTTTTTTTTGTAACTTTCATATGCTATGACATTGTAGTATTACTGTATTATTGAAACTCTAGCTGTCATATTATGTTTCTCTCTGAACCCATATTGCATTCTTAAGAACGTATATGTAACAGCCCGAGCCTCATTCACTATTGGAGTTTTTGCCTTCCGTGGGAATCGAACCCATGTACCTGGGGATAAATGTTTTTTTTTTTTTGTAACAGCCTGAGCCCCACCAACTTAGGTGGTCCCAACTCACAATCTTCTCCAACTCCTTTCACTATTGGAGTTTTTGCCTTCCGTTGGAATCGAACTCATGTACCGGGGATAAGTACATTTCCAATCCAACTCCCTTCACTATTGGAGTTTTTGCCTCCCCTTGTATATATGTACATGAGTGGAAGAATGATGAGGAACAATCATGTCTAAAACTGCATAAACAATTTTAGAAAACATAATCGTCTAAGTAAAAAAATCAGTTTCAGATTTTAGAATTCAAACGTGTAAAATCCTAAAATTTCAAGAGTTCCGATCCATGTATAGAGGGAGTTCGGAGTCTAGAATTCAGACGCATTCACAATCAAGTAAGTTTCCTTTCCCTCAACTGTTTATTTTTCAGTCAATTCAACAAATAGCTGTTACTCTTCCAAAGATGATGAAAACAAGATTTCCTTAACCAAACAAAAGAATAAGATCTTTTTTACAATAATAATTAATTCAGTAAAAAAAAATCGGGAGCCAATACCCAGGTTTACATATGATACATATGCCTTCCATGAAAGCTATCTATGGAAACCATCAAAGAATTACTCTCCCCTATTCACAAACTATTTTTTTCATAGTAAAGCAACAAAAGGGAAAGATTGAGATTCAAATTTTCCATGTAACGGTGAGCCAATACCTAAGGTTACATATAATACAATCCTTGTGAATCACAGCTATGCAACGGTGAACCATCTAAGGAATCACTTTCCATCAACCACAAGAGAGTGGAAAGGCTCCCTCTTTATCTCTACAAATGTCGAGAAGTCCTTGCTCAATGGCTGTTTCCAAGGTTCTCCGTCCATTTGCAAATAGGCATTTTTCCACCCTCCACCTCTGAGTTCCAATCGTATAGCTGCTGCCTGAAAGATGTAACAGAAATTCAGCATTCAGGAGAAACATGTGGGACTAGTAGTTGAGAAAGAGATATTTCACAAAGCCAAAGTGTTTGTCATGTAAAGTAAAAAGGGAGACTATTCGCTATTCAAACTCGCATAGGTGGGGTATTATCATCATTTTTGTCAATACGCTTACTATAATAGAAGTCAGAAGAAAAGGTTTTCACGTTGTTATATAGATGCATGGCAAATGAATATAAGCCACAATACAGGTTATTACCAAAAAATCAACCACTATATGGTTGCAGTTTGCAGCGGATACGTCTTAATAATTCAAGCCTAGCCCATAATAGAACACTTTTCTTATAGGGCCGAGATATAGTACGAATTTTCTAGGCCAATAGCTCAAATAATGAGACTAGACTCGCATTTGAGAATCAAGCAATCTACCTTAAAACACAATCAATAAACTGTGGTACCTGAGCAATGTGCTTCGCTGTGATCAAATCAACCATGACAAACGATGCATGCCATCCTTGCTTTAAACCAAATATTTCCAAGAGCCCATCAGCTACATCAGCTTCGACAAAGCCTTTCTGGAAGTACATCAAAAGACTATTCAGTCAAACATAGTCAAATTTGAATAACGCAAGCAATGCCACCAAGTATAATACACTTGTACAATAATTGGATATTCCTAGAAATTTAGAAAAGAGTGACTAGAAATAGCACTCGGTAGCGCCAGGAGAGGGTAGTTGAATATCCATTTGATGGGTAAAAATCCTAGTCATCAATTCTAAATTTTAACAGCCATTTGTATGGGGGTTTAATTCTCATCCCCACATGAGCAGGAATGCTTTCAAATGATCACTTCAACCAGTAATATCTCAAGCTACAGGAATACAATACCTTCTCCAAATATTCGGGTTTCGGTTTACCCCATGGGTTTCTTCCACTTCCATAGCTATGAAGATTCAAAGCAACTATTGCCCTTACACTGCAAGGAATCAACAAACCTTATCAAACCAAAAACTTCACAAAAGATAGTATGTTCTATTACATTCATTAGGAAGTAAACTGAAGAATTTAGAATTACAGATCTAAAACAGGAAGCCAAAACTATGAGTAATCAAGAAATGCACACTTACTAACAACTCCAAGTCTACACCATGGCAAAAAGATAATAAGGCTAGTTTGGAAATATTGATTTGTTTACCAGCCAATAATAAAGAACAATAATTATGCTCTAGGATACGAAGCGTACCTTTTAGGAATTGCAATTTGCTCCCACTCTGAGCTATTGACCCTTTTGATATGCAACCGCAAAATATTTTTAAGTCCCCTAATATCAGAAAGGATTTTTTTAAATATAGTAGTGAGACTGAGAATATTCTAAGTATCGTCATTGTCCTTATTATCCAAAATACAAAAATCATCCGTATAGGAAAAAGTTTTCTTAAGACATAACTACACCTTTTTGTTTTAAACAAAATGGCATGCAGAGGCAAATGAGAGCCATCCAAACTATGTCTTACCTTAGACCTGGATCACTAGTGCAAGGTGTGAAGAACCAGCCCTGAGTACAACTGTAACCAGAATAAATAATCTGCAGCAAAAAAGAAAAACATTATTCACAATCTTTTATTGAATGAAGTCTATTATATATTTTTAGGAGACATAGCTATTTGACTTTTACACCAATATTTAAATGTTTGTGGTAAACTAAGCCCGGTCCAAAAAAACAAAGATCGCTGGCTCAAAAATGTGACATCATATTAACTAAAACAAGAAAGAAGGTAACGGAATTTATAAAAGACATCCAAATTGCCCAAGTGATCAAATACCTTATTTGCAATTGGACCACTTGCAAGGTAGGGTTTTTCATCGCGTAGATGATGGAAGCCATAAGCCACTTGGGCATCCATTCCTGTAAAATATAGCGAGAAATTCTAAGACTACTCAGAAATACAGATTAAAGATATACATTTGAGGCATCAGAATAGATTTACATCCTAAATTAACACCCTAAAGCCAAGAAAGCTTGTCACATTTTATGTCTCTTCATGAAACATACGCGCACTCACATTCACACAAAAGCAGGAGAGGAAAACCAAAACAACATTAAATCTCAGGTACAAGGAATTCCCATTTCAATTAAGTGAGGAAATCCTGAAGGCCATAATGCCACAGCTTAAGCTTCTGAAGCTGGTGTTGCACAAAATATTCTAGGCCCCAAAAGCTAAACTTCAGAGATGAAAATATGTCGTATAAAAAAAGGATGAAAAATATGTGCAGCAAAGTATGATAAGCCAGTAACTCCATCCTTGAAATAATCTCCAGGACACATGATTACGATGCAGAGAGTAATTTGTCTTCAAAATATTGTGTTATGGGATTAACATATAGTATGCTCATCATGTAGAGTATAGTAACTTCATTCTTGAATCTCTGTGACTATTATCAACGATAATCTATGGCACCAAAATAGACATGATGATATCAACTCCAACGTATCCATTTTAAGCACCAATACAACATTGTGGATGTATAGATAAAGTACCTATGCTGAAGTAATTATAGTACACGCCTTCATAACTTGCAACTTTCTCAGGCAGTTCTCCCTCAATTTCTATGCCCTGTGTACAACAGACACAAAAAAACTCCATACATTACTACACAAAAAAGCAAGAACAAAAAATGAATGAAAATATTATTAAAAACTACTTGCAGACTCAAATACTTTGACGCCTGTTCCAAACTAGACACTACATTTTGGCAAGTTGAGTGTACTGGAAACAACAATTCAGGACCCAGACATTTAGCACTTACTTTGAAAATGACATATACACCAAAGAAAGACACTATCCCACAATGGATCAGTTTGAAGGAACAAAAAAGCTTTTAACTTATTGTCAAGCCCAAATACAACCATGGCACTCAAAAAAGATCATGACATGGCCAGTTATACAAATATAGGGCAAAGTGAAATATAAAGTATACCATAATTAAAATTTATAGTATAAAACCAGTATATGAGTTAATTCATTTCAAACATATATAATAGAACCTACAATCAAGTCTCAGTGTTGGTAAGTATTTAGTATTCCAGAGCGATGACTTCATGAAAAACTTTACATATCACCAGACTACCACTACATAATCTTTTTGCTACCTGTGCATGAGGTATATGCCTTTGAACCCAAATTTCGAGGTTCACGGATACACCACCATCATAGAAGAAGCCTAACCAATTCGTACTACAGTGCTACAACAAATTATGCCATATTAGACCAAACTAGTTAGTCGCTACCTGATCAAGAGTGAACTCTTCTGAATGCTTCAAACAATGTGGTGGTTTAACGGGTGTGCCTTCAGGCATTGAAATGGAAAGTCGCCAACTACATTAAAAAGAAAAATGCATCAGATTTATATATGAATTACATAGCAAAGAAAAACTGATTATATTGCCTTATAAAATTCAAATTCTACAAATATTTAGTGGTCTATCCGTGTTGACATGGAAGTTGCAAAGGGAAGTTTAATTTACTATCCTCATATATTCTATGAAACTACTAAGGACTAAAGCTGAACGCCAAATCCATTTAATTTAGTGACTTCATATCCACCACCAAAATAAAATCGGTCGACAAAAAACATATACTATACCTATCCAAACGATGAATTGGCCCAGCACTAGCCTTTTGTAGAATTCTCTTGATAGCTGACTTCCAAGCAAAAGGAAATGAACCACCCTGATAAATAGCAGAAAAATAAATGAGCATAGTAGACCCAACATGAAATTAGTCACAATTTCCAAGGATATGTATGCTTACCCAATTAAAACTCCTAGACAGATCATTGCCTGTCCCAAGTGGTACGATCCCTACCGGAGGAACTGGCTCTCGGCCTAGCTGGCGAAGTTCTGTAAGACATCCTAACACCCAGCCAACTGTACCATCACCTCCGGCAACCTGTCCAATCAACCAATTTCCTTCATCCAATCTGACTGCTACAATAGTAATAGTAGAATGATATATAATATGTGAACAAATCACGTACTATGCGTATTGCCTTTCCGGCTAACTAGCATCTGTGACATTTAATCCCATTTTTTCAATTTAAAATAACTACATAACCATTCCTTTGTAAATCACACTTCATCTATCTCACTTGTATTTAGAAAGGAAAAACAATAGAATAAACTAACATATCTTTCTAATTATGATACCTCCCTAATTTTCTTAATCAAGCAAGCACAACAGGAAGAGATCAAATTCAGCAACCATGTTTTGTCACTATAATTACAGATAACACGGCGAACAAGGACCACAGCAACTTAAGCAATTTATATATACTTAACACTATATTTTACCCTGCCAATACTCCTATAAACATACCATAACCCTGAGTTTTTCGCGAGTTTCTTTAGCACAAGAATCACCGAGACTAGCCAACATCTCCAAGCAAGCCAATCCATACCGTACAAATTCATGAGGCTTCACATCTGATAGATCAAAAACCTGCAATTCTCAATCAAACATCAATCATGACGCAGAAAAACTTACAAATTTTAGTGGAAAAAAAAGATTGAAAAACTAAACCACATGCATGAAGCAAATCACGGATTTAACTTGAATCATCACTAGCAGAGTCCTTCAAAACGATACTTATACTTATCATCAGTAGTTGTAGAACTGATTATAGAACTAACTATACTAGATCTAACGTTAACAATTTCACGATTAACTCTGTTTAGTGAAATTTAATTCAGAAAAACACGAGAAAATTGAAATTGAAATTGCAGAGTAATAAATTCCACGAAGAAGAAGTAGAAAACATGGAGCACCTGTTCTTCGCTCATGAGTTGCTGCAACCTCTCTTTAAGAGCAGGACCGTGACGGCCGCCACTACGAGGATTGATGAAAACAACCATAGGAGAAGAAGGAACAGCGGAATCTTCACCGTCAGCACGATTCCGGTAGCGAGGCTCTCCGGCGGTTGGATCCTGAAGACGAATGGAATCACGCATTGCATAGCGAAGATACTGAGGCATAGTAAGCTGCTTCTTCAAGTCTTCCTTGTCAATACGCATACCGGAGAGACCGCAGCCGCGAAGTGACTCGACGATCGACGACCTAACCGCCACCTTCTTGGTGTCTCCAGTCGTTGATGGCGATTCCATTTTCTTCCTTCTAGAATATTCTCTTCGCTGGAAGTCTGAATCAGTGAGTTGGTTGGTTCCTTTCTGCGGGAGAAAGCAAAACTACTTGTTGTGGACACAAAATTTAAATAGAAAAAATGGAATTTGATTTGTTTAATAGTTTATTTATTTATAATAAAAATAAGTAAATGAGAATAATGAAGGACGGTATAGTATAATGTGTGTGGGATGCAGTGGCGGAGCAAGCCCAAAAAGTTGGGGAGGGCCGCTATAGTTATAAATCGAATACCAAATTTTTTTTTAATAAAAGATTGATCAAACATGAATTTTGTATACACCAAATTCTATTTTAAATAAAAATTTGAGTACATTTTTCTCAAAAAAATATATTTGAACACTTGGACAAAATAAATTATATATTTTATACATTTATAACAATAAAACATTAGAAGAAATGCTTCAAAAAGTAAAATAAAAATTAGAAATGTCAACTTCCAAATAGAGGGGGTTTGAAACCCCCGCAAACTGGAAAGCATTAAAGAATTATTGTTCCAAATAGCGGGGGTTTCAATCTGAAAGTAATAAAAATACACATGCCATTTTGCGGGGGTTTAAAACCGCCGCTATTTAATACACCCATGAAAAAAATTAAAAATTCTGGGGCGGGCCATGGCCCTGCTCAGCCCACAAAGGGCTCCGCCCCTGGTGGGATGTGGGTCTGGAAAATAGTCTCCATGTCTGACTCTGACGGTAGTTTAATTGCCAAAATCACTGCCAACAGGGGAAGTAACGGGGATTTATTAGTTGGTTCATTGGTGCTGAACTTGGTAGGGAGCAGTACGGTTCGATCCCTGTAACTGCAATTGGGAAGGGACTGGAACCACTTCATGCCAAAATTGACTCCCGAATTAGATTAAACTGGTGGTAAAAAAAAAAACATTTATTAGTACTACTGTACTTTTTTAGAGCAGTTATTTTTATTTACAAATGCATTTATTTAATTTCAAAAATGGTATGCGCCGTAGTGGGAGCAAATGAAATTTCATGGGGTTTTAGAATGCCCTTAGTTACCAAAAGAAGTGCTATCACTCACTTGATCGGCCTACCACCCATCACACCGTTCCAGTGGTCCAAATATAAGGATTAAGTCACCACCTCATTTATTGCATTTTAATTTCATTCCACAACACAAATATGTGGGGTGGTGAGAGTTAACAACATCATCCTTGAATTGTTGCGATCAATCAAGTGTAAATTACACTTAAGATTCTCGTGTAGATAGATATTTAACTCTTATATTGGTTGGACGAGTTAAGGTCGAACAACATGTAGTTTGATGTCCTATAAATTTAAGCTTTAAGATTTTGAATAAATATGTAATGACCTCAAAATTTTGCATTGGTTTTCATTGGTGTAATGTTTTCATTATTTTAAATAAATAATAAGAAGTTAAAATGACCCCTCAATAATGTTTAAATTTATATAATTTTTATAAAATTCACGGTTGGATTGAAAGTTTATATCATACTCCATAAATCATTTATGTAAAACTTCAAACAAATATAAAATTATTTGATATGTTATTGAGATACATCAAAATTAACAATTTACATCTTTTCTTAAATATTATCGATTATGCGTCTGGTGCACTGTTAGCAATATTCATAAATAAATAAATAAATTGTAAATTGGGGGGAATGCCGGAATGGGATGTAGGTAATGGGGATCACCGAGAACCGTGACCATTTATTTCATCAATGACCGAATCTCCCAACATTTAATACAGGGACATGCATCCATAAATGGCTTGTCAGTTTGTTTGTAATATTGGTACAAGTTTTCACCATCATTAGTAATCATTACTCTCTACCGGGGACATGTGGGATACATAAAGTGTGTTATTCCCTCTTAACCAAATTTTTTTTGTACACATGAGTTAAAAATTGAACTCCTAATCATATGTTTAAGAGGATTAAGCCCCCGTTTGGTCCGGCTTATTTTCTACTTTTTTCCTTCTCCTTAAAAATAGTAAAGAAGGAAAAAATCGTGTTTGACTTCACTTTTCTTTATTTTTTACTTCTTTACTTTAATTCTCTAATACTTTTAAGGAGAAATAGTGTCAAATATAATTTTATATTTCTCTATTTCGTTTAAGCTGAAATAAAAAGTAAAATATAAGTCGGGCCAAACGGAGCTTAATACTCTTACTACTTGGACCAATTTATTATTGGTCGTTTGTTTGTAGTTTTGTTGAAAACTCAAGGATGATTTAGGACCATAAGTGTAATTTTTCATTGCCGGCTGCTGCAGCATGTTGATATTGAATGGCCCACGCCGTCATGTGACAGTTTAACCTGTTTTTGATGATCAAAAATATCTATAGTATCATAGAGAACTCTAATTTTTTTATATTGGTTTGTTATTAAAGTATCCAAAAATAGTATTAATATACTACGGTATATACATAAAGCATTTACAATTTTTTGTTAACAATAAGCAATATAACCCTCATTTCAGTACCATAAAAAATTTATAAAGTGAATCCCACTAATAACTACATATTATTATTATTATTATTATTATTATTATTATTATTATTATTTGAAAAAAAAACTTTATATTAATTTAAAACTAAAAATGTGTGAGATCGACATAACGAGTGCACCTATTTTCTTTTATTTCCTCTTCAATGAGAGCACCTATTTTCTCTATAAGCTAAGTTTTCCCTATTCGAAATGGTCTAAGAATAATGAATACTAAATTTGAAATAAGAAAATTTGTTGTTGGTACATTAAAATAAGAAATTTATGCTAACCCTAATTGTGATTCCAGTAATTTCACTTAAATATTACTATATCTCATGATAAAGATATCTATTTTACTATAGTTGTCAAAAGTGTCAAACTTGTGAAAGTGCGCATATGTTTATTCATCTAAAATTAGAAGAAGAGTTTGTGCCAAACAACAAAAAAAAAAAAAAAAAAGAGTTTTGCTAATAATACTTGTTAAAAAATCTATAAAAAAAATTGTATTGAAAATAAAATATATAGATTTAAAAAAATTGACTACAACTTCCAATACGTAACTTTTATGTTTACATAATTTTTTTTGGTGCAATTTGTTTACATAATTAACTACTAACTACAAATTGAAGTTTTGTAAAAAAAAACTACAAATTGAAGTTGAGGTTGAGCTCTTAATTACATTTTTTATTTTTTAAGTTCATCCAAATTAATTAATTTTTTTCTTTTTAACCAAATCCAAGTTAATAATTAGTAGTTGTTGATACTTGAGCATCATAAAATATTTACTGATTAAAAAAACATATAACGAAAATTAAAATATGGGATTTTTTTATATGAACAAAATCAAAACTTTGCTCCATATGTATTATTCGTGGTAGTTATGGTGAATGGTTTGGTGGCTTGCAAAAAAGCTTAGGTACTTGTAGTGTTTTTGTAGTTGAACTTTGGGAGTGTTAGAAGGATTACAATATGATTGGAGATTGGGGTTTACAAAGATTGAGCTTATGATTGATTCTGAAAATAGTAGTTAATACTCTTCTTCGTCATAATAAGAGTAGTTATTATGGATGGAGTCTTTGCAAGCAAATTTGTAGGTTACTCCAATGGGAATGGGAGGTGAAGATTCATCATTCATATCACGAAGCAAATATGTGTGCAGATGCTTTAGCTAATTTAGGTTGCATAATAGGTCCCACAATGATGTTTTATGAGGCTTGTCCGGCTCAAGTTAGTAATTTTCTTTTCTTTTTTTGACAAAATAAACGATATCCATTCATTCGAATAAAAAGAGTACATCGATGTAATACAAATTCATAATCGCTAAAAACAAAAAGGATGAATCTGCGAACAAACTCACAGCATCCATGTTAATAGCATAAAACGGCAAATTACATATGCCTACAAATATGACTATATTGAAGTGTCCAGAATATCCATGTCTCCGGATCTGTAGCGTTGATGACACCAAAGTCGACATTGATTGGATTTGCACTTGATCGAATCTACTCCTTCAACCTGAAACAAAGAACACCGCACAAAGACGGGAAAACAAATACACCGCACAAAGACGGGACAACCAAATACACCGTACAAAGACGAGAAATCAAAACAAACATGTGAAAATCACACTTATTTATTATAACGAGAAGAAAAAAATAATTTGGAGGGATGATTTTAGGCCAAAAATGACCTAAAATCACCCCTCTTCAATGGACAAAGAAGAAAAAATAAGTAGTGACGGCTAGGGTTGGAAGAGAAGAAGGAAGAGGAGAGGAGAAGAAAGTTTGGTATGGACCGCAATAATATTTGGAGGTTTAATTGTTAAGTTTTGTATAATGGGACATTATTTTCTTATTGCTGATAAATCCGGGATTAGCTTTTCCCATGTAGTTGTTGTGTAAGTTTTCTTTCTGGGCCCTCTTAATAATAAAAAATTAAATCAAAACTTTGCTAATTTGATATAGAGACCAAAAATAAATTTTTAACCATTTGCAAAATAACTGAGTTAATAAATTTCCCGTTCGTTTGTAACCTTTTTGGAAAAATATTTAACCCTCATAGCAAATTTCAGACTACTGAAAAAAAAAAATTGAAACAGACTACTGAAATTTTTACTGATACAATGGATTAGTTTTACTAGAAAATAATACTGAAAAATCTATTTCGTTTATTTCATTTATTGGTTTTCGTGTTTTTTTCTCTACCCTATTTCTTTCTTCCGAAGCAAAAACATAATATTAACAAATTTGTAATCTATGAAGCACAGACACTCCTCGGATTAGGCATGTTCCGGTATCGAACATGTGTCTGTGTCAGACACTGACACGATACCAACACTTATAATTATATTAAATTGTGCGTTTTTTCAAATTATTATTTATGACGACGTATTAGTATCTGTGTCGTATCAAATATTTGTGTCCGTGTACGTTTCATAGCTTGTAATTGCTTATAAAATAGTACAACACAGCAAAATACTAGAACAATGAATTGAAAGTTTTGACAAACATACATAACTTTTAATAAGAAAATACATTACATTGATTCTTTCAATGTTGAAAAAAAAATTATATTCCATTTGACTGCACATTAGTAACATCGTCAAATTTATAAGCATAATGAAAATATGGAAAATGTACATATATGTGTCAACAGTTCTCCATAACCAAGGTATATATATAAACACATGTGTATAAGTCTTTCTTTCTTGATTTCTTGATCACTTTTGCATATTTTCCTTTTCATTCTTAGGAACTTCATATCTAAATTTTTTCAAAGTGCAAGATACATTAATCAAATTTTGATAAAAATATTCCTAATTAAATGAAAAAAAAGGAAAAGATCAATATTTTTCTCTTAATAATTTAAGGGTAATTTTGGAAAGAGAAGGTGTATTATTGACAAACTTAATGTAAAAGTTACTTTTTTAAATTTTGTGCATTTATGAAAGAGGTCTTATATATTGGAACGGATGAGTATTACATATATTAATGGTATGTTTGGTTGTAAAGAGAAGAGAGAAAAAAAGTGAGAAATAGAGTAGATTTGATGTGTTGTTTGTTATAAGAGAAAGAGAGGAGAAATAGAGGAGAAAGAAGTGTTGATTATTTTTAAAAGTGCAATTATATCCCTGAATCAAAAAGCAGGTTTACATTTTAGAGCATAGAGAGAACAGTGAAACACGGATTTTTACACTTTAGAGCATAGAGAGCGGTAGGCATTTTACATTATTCTTTAAAAACAAATTACATAATTAATGAGGATATTGTGGACAATTTAAATAAAAAGCAAGTTTTATGTGCCTTTCTTCGCATAGCAGGAGAGAAATGAAAACGTTATGGATCCCATCTATTTTGTATCTTTCTTCTCTCTTTCTTTGTTTTGCCAAACAGAAGAAATACATTATTTCTATTGTATCTCTCTCTTTGCTTATTACTCTCTCTTCTCTAACTCTCTCATTCCAAACAGACAATAAAACATTGTCAGCCGGAGGTGCAACAACTACAGGTGGATCGGTCATTTGCAACCCATGAGACCTTCAGGAATCGACAAATGGATCACTTCCATTTCGACCATTTAGTTGGAGTTACGATGTAGCACCTACATTAAAATATAGTATAATTTAAGATACGAAATCAAGACCATAATATTTGGAACTACATATCTAAAGTAACCCTAGAATGTTTTTTTAAAGAAGCAGCTGGAATGGATGTTTCTTTGTAAAATCCGCATCATCTCATTTCTGAGGTGAAATATTTGATATCGAATAATATATATAAATTTTGATTTTTTATTTTAGTTTTTTTTTCAATCTTTTTCATACTTACGACATCCATTAGGGGACGCGTGAGTTTTGTTGTTGCGTCTTTGTAGCTTCTTGAGTTTTGTTGTTGCATCTTTGAGAGTGCATTTGTATAGTTGTTCGATTTTGAATTGATCAAAACGGACAACACACAATCATCGGCAAGAGGTTTCACTCTTGCTCTATGTTTTCGATGCATCTCAACACTCCATGTCGAACTTTTGAATTGGCCACCAAAGATCTGTAACATGAAAATTAAATTTTTATGATTCAAATTTAATTAAACATGTATATTTGTTTTTATTAAAAATTTATTGATAATCGGAATAAAAATTCAATAAAAAATTAAGATCAAGAAACAAATACTAGAAAAAAATATGTCGAAAAAGAATCAAATCAACATGAAATGAAAGAAAATTGACATATGTGAAAAATAAAATTGACAAATGGTAAAAGTTTCAAAAGTGATCAATATAGTTTTTGGCTTTGTCAAAAAAAAAGACAGTTTTTGGCTTTTGGATATTCTAATATTTATAACATGATCTTATGCTTAAAATATATTATAAAAAGGATTTCAAAACTGATACAGTAAAATGATGAAAATTCCTGGAAAAAGCAATAACTATGAAATAAACAAACATATACCTTGGTCGTTGATGTAACTTTCACAATTTGATACCAATCGTTAGTTGATTTAGTGATGATTGACGTTGAACTTGGTAGGGATGACCACAGTTTGATTGCCGCAACTGCGATTGAAAAGTGGCTGAAACCACTTGATGCCATAACTAATCCTCGAATCAGACTGATAGTGAAAGCTAAAAAAAAACTTCACAATCTGATAATTTTTAGTTGAAAAGAAATTTTCTCAAGACAAATTTTATATTGTTTGTATCATTATTTTGATACAAGACCATCTTTAAATACTAGTTGTGTGGCGGAGATTACGAAGATTAATACTCCTTTAGGTATAAAATAAGAAAAAGCGAATTGAAAAAATTAAAAAGTGAAATGTATTTGATACAAATTTTGTACCAAATACGTTTGATTCAATATTCATTTTCAATGCAAGAAATCCTATATTAAGAAAATGTTTAATTGAGTTAAATAAAATCACAAAATTAAATGTATCATATATATAAGGCTGTAATTAGGTTGGATCGGGTTTTTTCGAACCCGAGATTCAATTTAACAATAGATCCTAGGGTTTGATTTTGTGTGTAAATCAAAGATTAGGAAATGAGTTTGATTGCATTTTGGGTTTACCCAAGTAGCATAAAACTAATTTTTTGGTCTTAAAAATGTTTCAATTGAGTTTTCCACTTATATATATACAATTCAAACACAAACAATACACACCACTATCAACTTTTTTCATCCACTTCAAACCCTTAAAAAAAAAACCCTCCACTTTCGAAGAAATTTTGTTTCCAACACAATCCAAACATCAAATAGGGTCGAGTGAGCTAATGCGCTATTGAAAATGTTTCCAATGAAAAGTTTGGGTGACATCTGCAAAAAATGGGAATCAATCAATACCATTTGCTCACACTGATGTTCATTGAGTTGCACAAAGAATTTCAAAAGAGCATTATTTCTAGAGAACCTAGATTCATGAGAACGGTGTTGTGTTTTGAATTACAAGGAAATATTTCTAGATACGTACTTGATTTCTTAGCGGAAGAGGTTCGTCGGGTCGAAGCCACTGGAACGAATAAATCAAAGTGCAGATGTTTGTTAATGTTAACAATGGGGTTGGTGTGTGGACTTCATTTTTCAAGTCGGTTAGGGAAGGTAAATCCATTAGTTTGACATATATTCATTGTCATTTGGAAGAGGTTGCAATTTGGCGTCGTTGATTTGATAGGAGTTTTTTTTTTGTTGATAGTAGTTGTTGATAGGAGTATTAATGATGGTCAAATATTGATATTTTTCTGTTCGTACAATACCAACATGCAACTATTCTGATACTGGTTAAAGTGTGGTAAAAAAACGAGTACAATACCATTCATGTGCCAAAATACTAAATTTAATTTGAACATAAGTTTAAGAAAAACTTTTGAAATTGTTGAACTCTCTCTTTCAGTCAATGGTCCTAAACCCACGTTGCCACTGTGTGCACTATTCTTTGTCTTCATTTGCTTACGGCGACTTTATCAATGCCTGCTGCCATCGTCAATTTGGCCCGCTAGCTTTGGTTTACTATCAATTGACCTTCTAGACTTCCTATATGCTAAGAAAAATTCAATTCTACCTAAACAAATTGACCTTCTGGAACAGCCAATGCAATGCTTTTTAAAAAATGATATTGTGATTATCACAATTGGTTGTTTTTAAAAATGATATTGCAATTGCTGTCAAAAAAAAAAAATGATATTGCAATTGGCTACTTAGAGCAAAACATGTGTACTTTGCTGAGTGAGTTACTCCAATTAGACAACAATAATGATACTTATGATTATGAAAGACATTATGTATGCTTATGATTATGAAGTGGATTATTTTAACGTAATGATACTTATTGTAAGATTGGATAGAAAGGTAAATTAGTAAAATCAAACAAAAATGTAAGTGAAAAATTTCTCGTGCATTTTATCTTCATGTTTTATTCTAAGTATGTGGCTAATTGTGAAAGATTTATTACAGGGATTGAAGGAGATTGGTTAGATGGTCTCCCTAAAATATGTGGCTGTTTGACAACAACATTGAGGAGGATAGAAGAAATAATGTTTGAGTTGATACTTGTGGTTTGTTTGGTTAAACCAAGCCGGTGGGTAGGGGAAATTTATGGAGGGGAGGAGGGAATAGAAGGGGAGAAATTATAAATGAAAAAAAAAATTAGACAAGAATATAATATTTTAATACTATCTTTCCACATGCATATACCGATATAAATATAGGTAATGATTCCACCAGAAGAAATTGATGAAATATGAAATTTAACACTGATGGCGCTTGTTAAGATATGAAAGAGCCAGTTGTGGAGACACTATTAGGGGGAGTGATGGTGAATGATTGGGCAATTTTGCTAAGTGTATAGGAATGCGTAGTATTTACATGGCTAAATTGTGAGAGTGTATGAAAGCTTGAGATATGCTAGAGAGTTGGGATTTCATGTAGTAGAATTGAATGTTGATTCTTTAGTAGTTGCTAATGTCCTTAGCAAGAAAGGGAGTGTGATCATTGTTGGTGGCTCTTTGGTTTTAAAGATTCATCGCCTCATCAAATTGAAGTGGAAGGTTGTGCCGAAACACTTCTTTTGTGAAGTTAATCAGTGTGCAAATGCATTAAGAAATATTAGGTGCTCTATGATGACTGACATTAATTTTTATGAATTTTGTCCCGCTCAATTTAGTCATTTGATCTCGGCTGTAATAAAAAAGATAGGTTATGACTCTCTGATTAACTGGAATTGAAATGCAGGTCCAAACACCATCAAGATTCTAGTTCTAAATATTTTTGTGTTTTTCCAACTTTTGTACTTCAGGCAAACAAAAACAAAACAGAATTCCATATTTGCTGATCTTATACATGAGCACATCTAAGAGAACACATTCCCAACTCCATTCATCTTTTGTTTTTGTTATATCTTATAACAATTTTCAGATTCAAACACGGAATATTCATTTTTCAGAAATCCTTTAGCAATAAGCTCTTTCCAAAGAAAGAAAATCAGTCAAGCCCTTCATCCCTTTAATACAACTATAAAATGGACATTATTCAGTTAATTACGATCCAGTCACTTCTGATAGTATAGTAATATAGAGAACGAGACTGGATTCCCTCCAGTGCAGTTTCCACTGCAGGAGGTCCAGTGCTCTATCCAGCCATTCATTTTTTTAAAAAAAATATTAAAATAGTAATGAAAAATAAAGGTGTGGCTGAGATTTAACTGCAGAAGAAAATGTACTGGAGAGGATCCGGTCTCATAGAGAACACATCCCACAACACAAGTTAGAGAGCTTTCAATATGAGCATCCTGGTTAAAAACGAAATTCATCAATCACAATTTCCTATCATATCTATTTGACACGTGGAAAGCAATTCATCAATGGCTCAGATTAATTTTAGTTCTTTTTATCAGTAATTAATAAAAACGAAAGTAAAAAGGCATCCTGGTTTTCTATATCCATGGCAAGGTTCCAATACTTCATCTTTCCAAAACTCATCAATGTTTTAATGTTTCTCTGTTAAAATGAAATAAGCAATTAAAGGCAACAGAGCAATGGCTACAAATAATTGAAATATATAAAAATAAAAAAATGGGGCTAGAAAATGTATAGGAAAAAGGGAAGCTCTGCCTCTATCACCGTCTCCAAAAATTCATTGACCATTTTCACGCACAATTGCCATTACGGAACCAATCTGAGGAACGACGGGACAAAATGGAGTAAAATTGAAAGAGGGGAAGAACATAGAAAGCAATAACAAGGAAAAAGAAGAGATTTTTCAATAGCGGTGTCGCCATAAAACTGGATTGTTCACAGTTGGTGGCTCAACGACGGACGACCCGCTGTGTTCCCACCGTCATGATTAAATACACAACAGACAACATCATCAACAATTGTAGAACCCACCAACAAAACGGATTCACTGATGCCAGCCAAGAACTCCGTCAGTGTAATTTTATGGCTCCGACAGAGGTCGGACGAGACGGCGGAAGAGACATAACCTTGAGCATTGGCCTCCGTCGGATGAGCATCGTGAACTAGAAAGGAACAAGATTATCTGAATCTAAAACTTTTCTTTAAATTTTTGTTTGATTTAAGTTAAATAAATCTGAGCCATTGATAAGCTTTTACCCACGTGTCAGAAGAATATGAAAGGAAACTGAGATTGCCATTTTCTCTCCAAATGGAGAGGATCTGGACTCAAGAAAGTGAGGCTGTTTCCACTTTTCACTCAGGAACACTACTAGGTCACACGGCAACAATCTAACAATCTTACTCGTTTAATTAAAATTTACATCAAATAAATACTTTTGTAATGCTACATGTATCATCCAACTAGAAATGTCAGATGTTATATGGTAATAATTTTTTGATGTACTGATAAAGTAAAACAAAATTTATAATTGAAATAAATGTTCAATTACCAAAGCATTGTATTCATATGTCAATATACATCATGAACGTGTTCTCCGATCAACTGAAATTTCAATGAGCCTCTCTTCTTCATCTGATTTAACTGGTACTGGCATATCTAAGAGCATATTTGGTGGGGCAAAATACATGTGTAGAGACATCATACAAATAATAATTCCCAAGAATAGCTGCAAAGAGAAATAAACAGGAAATTATCATCCAGTTATAGCCTGTCAATGACATGAAAGAATTCGAACAATCATACCAATATTCAATTTCAACAAAAATCAGAGCAAAAAAAGAAACATTCGTTAAACATACTGTTATAAGAAATTAGGTCACTGCATGAAATAGAAAATATGTTCTAATAAGAATAATCAAATCAAGCATTTCACAAAAATTTAAGAACAACAGATTCATTCTAAACTACAGCAAAAGCAAAATACTTAGCTTATTATCCTGTAAAACAACATCATATGATTATATCATCATGTGGTATCTAACAATCCAAGATTAAGGGGAGAATACAGAGTTATTGCATACAAATTTTTGCCTGGCTTGGGTTGGAAGTTTACCTGCAGTGTAGGTTTGAAGTTGAAGAGGAATGTTGACAGAATCATTGTCAGCAGCATTGCCATGGATGTGGAATATACCTAAGAAAGCAGACACGGCAAACAGTTAGGGAGAAATAAAGAAAAGAAATACATAAACGGAATGTAGACTATGTGTGATGCTTTTCACTAATTTCAGTGTCACATAAAAATTAATTGTTTGCCTTTTAAAAAAAAAATTATTCCGTGGAAAAGAAATTTCACATTAAGAATTCATCAAATATATGAAGTATGGAAAAATACAAGAGGAAAAAGGCTTGCAAGAGGGTTGAAAGATATACCTTTACAATATTATCAGCATGTTTCATTAACCATGAAACTAAAAGACCGGTAGACCCTAGATTTAATACCACCAACCAGGTCGTGATAGTGTATCCATTGAAAATGCGTTGCCACCAGGGCCCATTTTCAAAGCCACCTCTGAAATCATCCACAATAAGCTTTGCCAGATTGAAAATTGAACCAAACCTGGGGAAAGAAACCCATTTAATTTGTATTTCTCTTAGTAGACAACTAAAAACTATCTGACAATAATCAAGCAACGCTTGTCACATCTTCCTCTCGTTTTTTGACCAATCACATCTTTCCTTTTAGTTTTGCAGAAATGTGAATTTGGTTTACCGGGAAGAGAAAACAAATAAGTTACAACTTCCTACGAAAAATGGTACAGAAATATATGCATCATAATTTTCAAACAAAAAAAAAAACTGAAAAATAGCAAAAAGAGTACTTCATCCTTATGTTGCTGGATATATTCCAACAATAATGGAAATTCAACTGTATTGAACATAAAATAAAGCAACCCGAAAAAACACAACCCTTATCACACACCAAAACCACAAAAAATGGACAAATTAAGAAGAGTATAGGAATATGTCATGCTCCTTCTTAAGTCAATATAGAAAATTCATTTCTTGATCCATGTAATGACCATGTTCATTTGATAGTGGAAAAGGGGAGATAAAATGAATAAGAAATAGCTTTTAAAAAATAGTTCAAAAGATTATCATAATGGAAATGTGTTCGCATGGCTATCTAGAGATTTCAAATGATGACATTCAAAAACAAAACAAAAAAACCTACGTGTACAACTGTATATTCTGCCAGTATAAGGTGTCGTTGTTTTTCTTCATCAAAAACTCTGTATAAATTCCAGCTAATGCTGAGAGACAAGCAGATAGAACTCCTAACATGTAACCCTGAATTGGTGCTGAGAAAAGCGAGTCACAGGAAGCCTCTCCACAGCCCTTGACCTAAAAAAACAATCAGTATATATTCCATCTTAATAACATCTTGTATCACAGGGCTAATTTTCCCAATATACTGACCCAAACAAAACACTGTATAAAATGATAAAGGGAATTTTTTTGAACTAATTAAATCAATGCAAGAAGATTGAATTCATGTAATTGTTGTGATGTTTCCATTTAAGGCATCTATTCTTAATTTGATGTATTTGGGGGCTTCCAATCCGCTGTAATTTAACATGCAAAGTTCATTACATTTCTTAGGTCCAGTCACATGGCTATTTCAACGAAATATCTATCCACTACTAATACTAACATGAAAAGATATTAGCAGCTTAGATGCATTTGCATGACACTTTATAGCACTCTATTTTTATTTTCATTCTTATTTATTTAGAAGGATTTCCTATCTTCCCTGAAAGATTCTTCGTCTATTAACCAAATGAAGGTTCGGGCATTCTTCTTTCTGATATAACCAGTTTATACTAATATAACCAGGTAATGTACTTATACTAATATAACCAGTTTTGAAGACCTCATAGTGTTCTAAGGGGAAGCCAATATCTGGTTGACATTCTTTGAAAACCCCTTAACCCGGTAATGTACTTCTCCTATTTGAAGCTAAAAGGATCTTAGCAAGTTACACTTAACACTCCGAATAAATCTTAACTTATAAACTTTTATAGAAACAAACAGTTATCATTGAGACAGGGAATATAAATAGTAGAAAGAGTACACATAAGGTGCCTTCCAGAAGTCATGTTTGCTGTACAAAAACGACACTAAAAATGCCGATATTTGTAAGGCTTTAAAAAACTGGTACCTGACTTGTGGTTGTTCCAACAGCCAGCAACACAATAGCCATCCACTGCAAGTTAGAAAGCCTCTTCCCCAAGAAAAGCCTATAAATAACCGTCTAACATAAGCTCTTAGTAACTAAGCCTAGAAATAATTGAATCTGAATTCATTGATAAAAACAACGAAAATGCACCTGAATAGTATTCCAGTGGTAACAATCTTCAAATTACCCATGATCTGATATGTGGAAGTATCAACAAAAGTGAGGGTAGCAAACTGAACATTATTATGAATGAGATATATAACAGAAGGAATTGGATACAGAGAAACTGTTTTCCACTCCGTTGTCATCTTTGGCAAAGGTGATTTTTGGCATTCCTTCCATAGTAACAAACTTGACACAGCAAGCTTGAAAACTTCGGCGAGAAATGGAACAGTTGCATAATCATAAGTATAAGCTCCATTGGTTTGCGAGAGTGTTGTTAGTATTCCCTGAAACGTGAAATGGTAAAAATGAAATTGATGAAATTAGGGTTTAATAGGGAAATCGGAGATAGGAGAGTGAATGTGACCTGAGAACTGGTGAGAACTGTGAGAAGCGTAGCGACCAAGTACCACTGCATCTTCTTCTTCGCTAGATCCACACTCGCTCAGTAAGAAAGAAGAGTCTAAACGCACCGTTTTACTGCGAATCTGTTCAATTTTAAGATCAATGGACTATGATGCATTGTGTGAGGAACAAGTTCAATTTTCATTGCGTCATTGATTTGTGTAGTTGAAGTTATACTGTTATAGAGAGACTACGGAGAAAGAGATTCATGGAGAGAGAGAGAGAGAGAGAGAGAGAGGAGTGTAATGAAAAAATAATAAAGTGTAGAGAGCATATTTTAGGATCAATGTACCTTCGGCATCCAACGGACCCTTTGATGAGAGATGTTATGTATTTTCAAGTGCCGACTAGACTACACCCGATCTATACCGGATTTGAGGTCTATTTGAATTAACTTATTTTTGAACTTATATAAATAATTTATATAATTTTTATGTATTATTATAAGTTTGTCAAGATAATTTATGATAAAATAGCTTATAAAAATAGAATTTTCACTAGTGTAAATTTGTAAAATAGCATAAAATCTAATTTATATTGCATAAGTTGTTTGCATAAACTCAAAAATAAACTAATCCAAATAGATCTGTTGATGAGAGATGTTATTTGTTAAGAGAGATTTAAGAGATAAAAAATACAAGAATAACACATGGCAATATTTTAAAGGATGGTGTAATTTTAATCTCCTCTTTTTATGAAAATCATAGGATAATGGATATAAACAAGGATGACGATTTATTCTTGCAATCCAATGAATCAGATTGTTTGCGTGTCTTTATAATAGAGCTGATAATCGAACCTACAACCTTTACCGTACTCCTCAAATACTTCATCAAACCTGACTTATTATAAGCGTCTGAATCATCTACGGTTTAAATAGGACATTTGATTTTTTTATTATTTTATTATTAGGGCTAGAGTATTTTTACAATGAAAGACTCTAAAAATTAAATAAAGATTCTTTTCTTGAGAGTGAGTCATATTTACAACTCTCAACATTATGTTGGTAATTTTGATAATTTTATTTGCCTAATAAAAAGTCACAAATTACAAATGATATAAAATAATATTCTCTCTGGTCGCTATTATTATAAATAGAAAAACATAAAACCATATAAACTAAGACAAGTAGACAACCATTAGATGTTATAACTTTTTGAATCATTTTACAAATATACCTTAAAAAAAATGTGAATTATTAAATACATTCACTATTAAAAAGACAAACTAATTTTTGAATTATTTTTGTAATATCCTTAGAGGGAGTAGTTTTTTATTATTAATAATTTTTTTTGGTACTATTATTATTAATAATTTTAAGTAGACTTAAATACAACTTTTGTCTGGTTTAAGAAAAATACATTTTTTTATGATGATGTGCATTGCATATCTTCAAAACTTTATTTGGGGTTTACATTTCAAAACTTCAAGTCAAATGATGATGTGCAATGCATATCTTCTGGAAAATCAACTTTATTTGGGGTTTACATTTTTTTATTTTAACTTTTATTAATTTACACAAAAATAAAATGGTGCAAAGATTAAACAGCACTTTAAATATATAGAAAATAAATAAAATTCAATCTAAATATACAATTCTTTAGATTGTATTTCGCTATTGGGTAATGTTTCTGTGTAGGAAAATGTGGTTATAGGTGTAGACCAACTGAAAATGAAAACACCAACTGAATTATAATGAAAGCACAAGCAAACCAAACCCTATCTAAACTTACCTTTCAATTGTAAAAAAAGAAAATCAAATTCAATAAGGTTTAAAATGTAACCAGGTAATTGTAAAAAGAAAAGGTAAAATCAGGTACAACAATAGAAATCAACGCAACTTGTCTTTCCATGTCAAGTAATTGTAGGAACTATTAAGCTTATTGTCCAAGACAGCAGAGGTTGATACCTTTTCTACAATGACATTACCATCATGATCAATTCTATATGAGACATCAATTCCCTCCAAAATGAGGTGATAAATTACTTCTGTAGAATTTAGAGAGTCCTGCTCTTTTTCATGGGCAAAAGCTTTTTCATCTAGTTGCTCATCTACATCAGAAGTATCACCCAAAAGTTTATCCCTTTCTTTCTTCCGGAGAACATCATGAGGCCTATTTCGCTGACTCAATGACCGGATATCCCACGATAGAACCTGCATTACTAAGCTTTGGAACTCACCTGGTGATGCATAGAGTGACTTCTTTTCCTAAATCAGTAACGGATAATCATCACTCAAATGATTTGTATAAGAGGAGGAACAAAAGATTGATAATGAAGTTAAAGAAAAATGAAACAAACCATATGTTCAATAATGTACACTAATTCTGCAACATAAATAATGAATTCAATCGATGTTTTATGTTGCAGAATTAGTACAAGGCTGGCCAAATAGAAGCAAATGAAAAAAGGTTTGCCATCAAATCATATTAGGACTAGAACTAATATCGGACTAGAAAATATCATAACGTTCATACAATACTATAAGGATATTTAAGGAGCTCTGGAGCTAAAACTAATTGCAAATACAATACGCCACCAACTGAAATATAACCAAGTAAACCAGCACCAAATAATTAAGGTTAAACAAAAACCAATGAAAAGCATGTACACTGGAAGGGAGTTATAGCCATGAAGAGTTGTGTAACACATTGAAGACCAATGGGGAACATAACTTCTGACCAACTAAAGGTTCCAACAAATAAATAAACAAAACATGATTGAGTTTTAGTTCCTATATTTTAGGCCATGTTCGTTTTATTCCCTGATTTTCTAACTATTTTGTTTTCATTTACCATCTCTTTTCAATGCAATCTTCACTGTTAAGCTGTTATCCAAATTTAACAGTTAAGAGCTTACTTCACTAACGGTCTGAATGTATAAAAGAAAAAGACCTTTCGGGGTCAGGAGAAAGATGGATATGATGCAGGAACTCAATATTTCAAGCAAGACATTAGCAACTTACTGCAATTATCCAGCAATTTTCAAGGGATGAAGTGAAGTCCTCCGAAAAGCTAACAGAAGCTACCGAAAGTAAGTTATCCTCCTGAAGAAATACAACTGTTTTTCTTAGAATGAGATAATCATTTATTAAACTTCTAGGAAGATAGGAAGAAAATACAATACAACTCATATATTTCTTTGCTGACTTTTGATATCGGCCATATTTCAAAGATTCTGGCATTGGAAAACCAGAATAATAAAGTTTCAGGGACTGGTAACAAGTAATGATGATTGGTTACATTATTATATTTCAACCTTCCCACATGGAATGATTATATTTGATATTCAGGAAGGAATTGCTTGAAGTTAGCATTAATTATTGAAGATCAAAATGATAAAATATGTTAGAGATGTTAAAAAAATAACTCGCACCAGCAAATATAGCTAAAGGATAATGGAGTATTACCATAAGCCAATTTGGCACTGCAGCTTCTTGGATGCTGTCACAATATGGTACATAAGGTTTGACATCAAGCACTGGCTGTTGATGAGAATAAAAAAATAAGTATAAATCCTCATAAAGCATCACACTTTCATATTCACAGAAAAAACATGAAATTCATAGTTAAAGCAAATGAACAATAACAAAAAGGCACAAAGTTCTAGTAAAATTGGCATAAGAAGCAGAGATTAGAAATGGAGACTTACAGTTCCATCAACCAGATCCACACCAGAAAGCAAAATCATATTTCCCTGGACAGCCTCTATCTATAAAGTACACAGTTAGATCAAACAAAAGTTACAATACTCGGTCCATCATTTGATATTTGGTTAACTGAATACAAAAAGGTTGAAACTCTAGGCATCGGATGGAGAAGGCAACAGAGATAACACGATAAAATATTCACTAATGGATGCATAGTAGCTGGACATTAAGGGACTGTTTGCCTTTAAAACACTTCAAATTTTGAAGTTTCCTTTCACCATGCCATGGATGAAAGGTTGCATTGAACCATTGTGATGGAGTGAATATGGATGACTAATGCATTTTAAAAAATGTGTAAAATGCATTCTTCACTTCTTATTATTGTCCGTGAAAATGAGAACAGGAAACGGGGCCTTAGTTGTTGTTTGCTGGTGTCTAAATTGAATAATGTCATCCATTAAAGCATAGTGATATCAATCAAGATAACAGTAGAAAACCCTATCAATTCTGAGGGCATGTCAGAATATCCCACAGGGCCAACATGTTAACCTTACCTTTGCAACTGTGAGTCCAATGGGGCACGGACGGTGTGGGGATCTCGTGCCAAACACTCCCATTCTTCCACCTTTAAGTCTAGGGACCCTCACCTATCCATTCACTGATCCGTAAGAAACAAAATATTGAGGCATGAAGATACAAAACCAGTTACAACCAGAGTGACACTGACTCACTCACACACCTTTGCCTTGAACCCTGATTGAGATGGATGCTTCCACAGCTTTTCAAGATCGGTATTTAAATGAAATACATATATAATCCAGCAATGAGAATAATCCGCTAAACCCTCAAGAGATGCTGGAGGAACACGAGTTGTATTGAAAACCAAACATGCTCTAGCAAGTGGTACAATTAATGGTTGCCTTGGTGTCCCATTCCTACATTAATATGAAACAATGGTTCATGAATCATGAATAGAACATTGCACAAATAATAATTTCATAAAACACAAATAAATAACTAATAACCAAAGATGGATATCAATCAAAATAAATAATCATTTCGGTCCCTGAAGTTGTCAAGCGCTCTCACTATAATCCTTAAATGTATTAAAATTACAAAAACATCCCTAGACATGTCGGTCATCCTTAGTAAGTTTGATCATTGAATGTCTCTTCTGTTAACCAGTTTAGTTCAAAAAATCATTAACAAAATACTACTACTACTACATACTCAGGGATGTTTTTGTAATTTCAATACATTTGAGGACTATAGTGACAATTAGTTTAATTATAATAGAAATTGAACCTGGTAGAGAAGCAAGAGTGGAGGGTACCAATGGGAATCATAGGATAATAAGTGAGGTTTGGATTTTCAGATTTAGATTGAGTTAGTTGTTTTCTCAACAACTGCAAACAGTTATGAAAATGAATGAATCAGATTCATCATCATAGAAATAATAGTAACAATAATTAAGAAGGAAAAAAGAAAAGAAAAGAAAAGAGAAGAGGACCTGTTGAGCCCTAATTCGGCCTTGCCTTTCGGAGGCGCATTTATCGGAGGAAGAGTTGAGAGATGACTGGAGTTCGTTGATTTTGGATTTGAGAGCGTTACATTTACGGTTGAATATGTAAGCTGCAGAGAGTGAAATGGCTGCAGAGAGTGTTGTTAATGTGATGGTCACTGCCAACCATCTTGCTTCTGAAATGCTGCTGCTACCGCGCATGCTTGCTTCCTTCCCCCTAACACCAACCAAAACCCGCTTAGCTCAAATCAAATCGGTAACCTCTACCTTTATGTTCCCGGCTTTTATTTTATTGAAAAAATTACATATTAATTAAAACAATTTATTTATTCCATTCAATATTTAATTAGGGATGACATTTTAACCGGTTATCATGGATTATCCATAACCAAATCCATATCCAATTTTAAAAACCAGTTATTTATATTTGGATTTTATAACCAAACCAATTAGTTTTTTATTTAGATATTCATAACCATGACCACAACCAAACTTTATGATTAAATTACTCAATTTCCAAAATTTATCCATAACCAAATTTTTTATTTCTCCCAAATTGAAAAGATGAACCCTAATCCCCAAACTCAAAAATCGTCCGAAAAACCGAAAATCGGCCGAAAACTCAAAAATCGGCCGAAAAACTGAAAATCGGCCGAAAACTCAAAAAATCTGTCGAAAACACAAAAAACGGCCGAAAACCCAAAAATCGGCAAAAAAACCGAAAATCGGCCGAAAACACAAAAATCGGCCGAAAAACCGAAAATCGGCCGAAAACTCAAAAATCGGCCGAAAAATTGAAAATCGGCCGAAAACTCAAAAAATCCGTCGAAAACACAAAAAACGGCCGAAAACACAAAAATCGGCCGAAAAACTCAAAAATCGGCAGAAAAACCAAAAATCGGCCGAAAAACCGAAAATCGGCCGAAAACTCAAAAAATCGGCCGAAAACTCAAAAAATCGGTCGAAAACACAAAAAACGGCCGAAAACCCAAAAATCGGCCGAAAACCCAAAAATCGGCCGAAAACTCAAAAAATCGGCCGAAAACACAAAAATCGGCCGGAAAACTGAAAATCGGCCAAAAACTCAAAAAATCGGTCGAAAACACAAAAAACGGCCGAAAACCCAAAAATCGGCCGAAAACCCAAAAAATCGGCCGAAAATCCAAAAAACGGCCGAAAACAAAAAAACGGCCGAAAACACAAAAAATCGGCCAACAAACCTAAAAACGGCCGAAAAATAGATTTTAGGTTTTTCGGCCGATTTTTGCGTTTTCGGGTGTTTTTTGGGTTTTCGGCCGATTTTCAGTTTGTTCGGCCAATTTTTGGGTTTTCGTCCAATTTTCGGTTTTTCGGCCGATTTTTGGGTTTTCAGCCGTTTTTTGTGTTTTCGACAGATTTTTTGAGTTTTCGGCCGATTTTCAGTTTTTCGGCCGATTTTTGTGTTTTCGGCCGATTTTCGGTTGTTTTGCCGATTTTTGGGTTTTCGGCCGTTTTTTGTGTTTTCGACAGATTTTTTGAGTTTTCGGCCGATTTTCAGTTTTTCGGCCGATTTTTGGGTTTTCGGCCGATTTTCGGTTTTTCGGACGATTTTTGTGTTTTCGGTTTTTCGGCCGATTTTTGAGTTTTCGGCCGATTTTCGGTTTTTCGGCCGATTTTTGTGTTTTCGGCCGATTTTTTGAGTTTTCGGCCGAATTTTTGAGTTTTTGGCTGATTTTTCGGTTTTTGTGTTTTCGGCCGATTTTTGGTTTTTCGGCCGATTTTTGGGTTTTCGGCCGATTTTTTGTGTTTTCGATTTTCGGCTGTTTTTTGGATTTTTGGCCGATTGTTTGTTTTTTATTTATTTTAGTGTTATTATTATTATTATTTATTTTTTGGAAAAAAAAACCAGTTATTAAACCAAAAACCGGTTTTTAAAAGTAAAAACCGGTTATAAAAGTGGTTATGGATATAACCAGTTTTATAACCGGTTATGACATTTGGTTTTAATGTCCAATTATAACAAATGATCATGGATTGGTTATGGACGGTTATTTTGGATTGTCCAAGATGCTCATCCCTATATTTAATAATCAATTACTACAAACTCAATTATCTAAACGATTAAAAATCATTCTAAGCTGTAATTTCTTTAACATTTTTTTGCTCCCTAAAAATAATGTAAATTTTGATTATTTTTTTAATCAATGGTAGATTTTGATTTTAATCCCTAAGAATTTTCCAAATGTTTTGTATCATTGTTTTTCTAATATATTCCTCTATTCTTTTTTAAGTGTCACAATATTTCATTATTTTTTTTTATCAATATATTGAGATATATCTAATAAAAAAAAAATTAGATCCAACTACGGTTAAAAGGAGTAAGTAGCTGATTGTGAGTTACATCATCGGATCCATCTGAAAGGAAGCATCTTCTTCTCTAATTCAGTGTGGTTAGATACATTCACATTCTCTCCATTGTTTTCGCATTTCAATTTCTTATCTATTCAAATGTTTTTCTCTTTTTCCTACTTCATTCTCTGCTTCTTTTTGAAGTCAATGCATTTCAACACTACTGGAACTTTTGATCATTTTGAACTGAATCCCACTTCAAACAAAACATCTCTATCTCACTCAATTTTTTCACATTTCAATTTTCCACTACTGAAAACTTAGGAGCAATATTTTTTGCAGAAGATTGTTTAGCTTTGAGGCATGGAGAATGAATGTCAAATAGAGGGGCCACTGGTAGAGGAGTTAACTTTTCTTGATGGTTCAGCTCCCTTCAATAGTTGTCATGCTTCCACCATTGTTGAGGTTATACAATAAAAAATAAATATCATTTTTGCTTGCAGCTTATGAATGTCAAATGATTTTTATTATTAGTTTAATATAATGTTGTTTATTTTTGCTTGCAGGTTGATAAAGATCATTTTTTGATTGCATATTTTGGGGGTACATCAGAAGGGACACCTGATGTCAAAATATGGTTGCAGACTTACAAAGTAAATAACTAACTTGTGCATGTCATAATATTAATATAGAATTCATGAATTATCGATATTGAATAGTTTTATAAATGTCAAATGTGCTGTAAAAAAGTTGGGGGTGGATTTTGATTTATACTTGGTCATAAATTATGCTATGCTGTATTTTTTACCTTCAATATATAGGATAGGAGAGTATTGTGCTCTAACATTTTGAATGCTGCATTAACTTTCTGATACAAATTTTGTGGATAGAATGGAATGTGGCAATCACCTGTAATTGCTGATCAACAACCAAATGTTCCTATGTGGAACCCTGTACTATTCAAGCTTCCCTCAGATGAGCTGCTTCTATTTTACAAGATAGGTCAAGAAGTTCAAAAGTAATGTTTACATTTACAATTTTTGTCCTCTTATTACATCTTTTTTTTCTCGCATGCAAGCATTTTATGTAAGTTAGTTGAGACAGTTGGGTTTGCTCTATTACTTTTGGCATACAATTATGATATATTTTTGTTCAATTTCACTATCATGTATTGCATTATAGATCTAAATGCATATGTGGGATTTCTAAGCGTAGCTTTTTTTCACCGGACCTTTTTCTTCTAATATTTTATATTAATTGGAGATTTCATCAAAACATACCTATTTGTAAATTTTGAATCAGTTAGCAAATCTTGTGATATGCAAAGAGAATTTGGTCACCTTGAGTGAAACTACTAATGGCAATGGCTCCAACTCCAAATAAAAACTATGCAATATGGTACCTTATTAGCATTCTTATGTGGTAGTACATTAATGCCAGCCCATACCTCTTATTACTTTCTCCTTACTGAAACCGGGCAACTGAGCAGTTAGAATGATATATTCATAGAATACTAATATCAGAAAATTTTCAGCATGGAACTTCATGTTTATAAGTAAAATAATTTTTAATCGGTAAAGATGAAAATCTTTGCATCATATCGAAGTACTTTTATGACAAAATAATACATTGGATATTCCTCAATTCATAATTCATTGTAAAAAGACCCTCCAGTGAGCTGCAGTGTGCCGTTCAATTGAAATGTTTGAATAAGGGATTTGGCTAGAATGAAGTTGTTCTATAGATAGCACCATGTTATTTTGAGTTTGTTATTTGTCTCCTTTTTGCATTAGCATAATGAGTTTGTTCAATTTCAGATGGAGTGGATTTGTCAAACGATCATATGATAAAGGCATTACTTGGACAGAAAGAGAACAGCTTCCTCCTGGTATATTAGGACCTATAAAGAATAAGGTACAACAGAATTTATTTCCTTCTATAGCAAGAGTTTTGGAATTTATAGCTATAGTTACTATAGTTCTGAATTTGGTTATTATTTCTCAGCCCATTTTGCTAGAAAATGACCATTTAATTTGTGGATCGTCTGTTGAAAGCTGGAATTCCTGGGGCGCCTGGGTGGAGGTTGTAACTTTACTCATCCTAGTTGAGTGGTTTTTCCAAGGATGCTCTGAGATGTTTGTTGGCTGGCTGACATTATTGTTTTTGTGTCAATAGGTCACGACAGATTTTGGCAAGTCATGGAGCAAGCATGGCCCAATTTACATAGAAAATGAACCTCTAAGTGTGATTCAACCAGTACCTTATCAGACTGCAGACGGGAAATTACGTGTCTTACTACGATCCTTCGATGGCATTGGTAGAGTATGTATTTCAGAATCATCCGATAATGGCCAGACTTGGGGATATGCAAAACCTACTCAACTCCCTAACCCAAATTCAGGTAAGTTTTTATAGCTATATATTGCATTTTGCTGCATAATTATGACAGTTGTATCTAACTAAAACTATAAGAAGTTAAGAACTAGTGTGTTTCACTGTTTTTATTGACTTATTTGAGCTTATTTACTGACATAAGTACTCGTAAGACTGTTTGGGAGAACTTTTGGAAACAACTTAAGGCATGTTCTTAAATTCTCCATGATAACTTATAAAATGTTAAAAACTTATATGAAAGCAATTTGACTGTAGTTATAGCAATAGCATATACATAAGCACTTATATGATAAAGATTTATGCTATAAACGCTTAATTAAGTTGTTTATCCAAACAAGTTTGGTTGAACATGGATTTGATTAATTTTGGAGCTCTTTACTTCACCATAGGTATCTCTTTATAATTCTTTGCTACTTATCAGTTTTGTATATTAACGGCACATCCATCTTCTCTCGTTTACTAGGTATTGACGGGGTTAAGCTTACAGATGGCCGTATATTGCTTGTTTATAATACTACATCAAGGGGTGTGCTTAAAGTTGCACTGTCTAATGATGATGGTGATTCCTGGTATGAGGCTCTCACATTGGAGGATTCATCTGGAATGGAATTCTCATATCCTGCTGTTATTCAAGCTAGTGATGGACTAATACATATCACCTATACATATAAAAGGACACAAATTAAGGTACTCACTCAAATTTTTATGTGGTTAGTTGTCTTTAAATTGTAGGTTTCAGTTTAAACATAGTTGTATTTCTTTCTCATGCATTTCCTGATAGCATTAACCCCCTAATCTCCTTTTCTTTGGCAGCATGTTATTCTTGGGCCAAAGTGATGTGGAATAAGTTGTTTCAAATAAGCAGAAGCAAGTAATCTTGTCTGTCTCCCAATTATATTACTTTTTATTTCATCAGTATTTTAACTAATGATCAAGAACTATTTTTATGTTATTGATGGTTTATCTTTTGTTACTTTATGAAATTGGATCTACTTTGGACCATAACATTATTCTTAAAAAAAACATTTATTTCTTCCAACAAACAGTTAAATTTGTTCATCAATGTTACTTGCACGAAAATATAACGACGAGAATTTGTTACAGCTATACATGTTTTTTTTTTGTACCACTATACATGCTATTAATTATTAAGTGAAAGAAATAGTGTTAAATACTTAGGCTTTGAGCACATCAATAAAATAGCAAATAATATAGAAAAAAAAAATAATAACATCACAAAAAGTGCAATAATAAATTTGACGGCTAGTTCGTAAGGCCTAGTTCAATTAACAATGTCAATTGTTCGATTATACATGTTTATCGGGATTTGAATCGGAAACTTTGCAGTTGTGTCGAAGTTTTAGGTGATGTTTATCGCTTTATCTATAGAAAAATGTCGGCCAAGTGCATAACCTTTTTTCTGGTAGTTCAAAAGCCAACTTTGCAACAGATTTGTTAGACCATGCATATTTATTGCTGCTAAAACAGGACCCCTGAATTGGATCCCCTCCTACACTCAAACACGGGTTATAGATTTGTTTCCCATTTGTGACCATGTTTGTATGTCACTTTCCACTTGTATATGTAAGTAAATATATCTATAGTAAATATCTTTCAATATAATAAACAATAGAAAGTAAAGATCCATTGTGGTCCTTCAAAAGATAAAGGCTGACTAATAATCCTTAACATTTATACTTTCAAATAGTTCTAATTTTGCAATTTGAATGACTCTGATTATAGATTAAACTTTTTAGACTAAACTAGTTTCTACATTTTGTTTCAAAAATATGATTAATAAAAGATCAATATCATAGTAAGAAAAAAAAAAACTTCACCCACCATCTATAAAAGGTTGCAGAGGACTCACCCCACACATTCATGTGTTATATATATATATATATATATATATATATATATATATATATATATATATATATATATATATATATATATGTCGGAGTCGGACAACACCACATTACAAAATATTTACAAAAGATAAGTGTCACAAACATATTTGCCACCACCACGTTCCACATGCACAAGATTAAACACTCCAAGCAAAACAACAACTCTTCAACACCATGAACAAGACAGGGAAAGTCTTTTAACAAGAAATAATGTTTGTCACCTAAAAATTAAAATTGTTTTAAAATATTGACTTCAATATAAAATAACGTAAAGCCAAACTAAATATACAATGAAGAAAAGGCAATTAGTTTTTGTATATATAAAGATGATATAAAAGTTTAATGTTCTCTAGAAATGTGTCTTTATATGCATACCAAACAAACAAATGAGTTATTTTACAGTTTGTGTCACGGGCTGCATAGTTTAGCTGAACTGTGGAACCAAACCAATCATTAACCATGTCTCTGTTGTTTCCTTTCTTTGTCCATATAACCTTCTTAATCCCTACTATCATTCATACTGCATACTCATTTTCTGGGTATATATTTCACATTGCCAACCCATTATATATATATATATATATATATATATATATATATATGAATCCTTTTTTCTTTTTCTTTTCATATTCATGTTTTTTGTTCTGCAGGGGAAACTCTACAACATCAGAATTACATGGTAACGGCTACATAAAAGGTCCTTTGGTGGAATATTTCACTTTTCCTGCAAAATCGGTTCCCTTCAAGAGTTGTCATGCTTCTACCATTGTTGAGGTCATAAATGAATTACAATGTAGTTTTTTTCAGGTTCCTTCTTTTTTAAGATATATAATATAATGAGTCTATATTTTATTTCACCAGGTTGGAAAGGGTCATTTTTTAGTTGCCTATTTTGGGGGCACATCAGAGGGTGCACCTGATGTCAAAATATGGTTGCAGACTTACAAGGTACATATTAATAGTTCAATAATTTACAAAAGGGTCTTGCATTAAAAATATGGATTTCCAAAGTGACTGACCTGTAAAGTGTGAATAATTTGATTTCAAATCAATAAGAATTTCATCTTTGTACTATATGTGTTTTTTGTTCATATCTATGGAGTTTAGAACATTGGAGGGAGATTTTGTTTCTTGAAACTAAGTTTTTGGCTGTTTGTTTTAATATTGTGAATGGAAATTTGATTGGCAGAATGAAATATGGCAACCACCTATAATTGTTGATGAAGAACCAAATGTTCCTATGTGGAACCCTGTATTGTTCAAACATCCATCAAATGTGTTGCTGTTGTTCTACAGAATAGGACCAGATGTTCAAAAGTAAAGTTTCTACCCTTACATTCTTCATTCATACATGCATATGTTTGTATTTGCTTTGTAAGCGCTATGGGAGTTACGTTCTTTTGAATTAAAGCAATTGAGGATTCATTATGAGCCTAAAGAAGTTGGCTTATTTTATTTCAGATGGAGCGGATTCATGAAACGTTCATATGATAAAGGAACTACATGGACAGAAAGAGAACAACTTCCACCTGGTATATTAGGACCTATAAAGAATAAGGTACAACAGAAACTACTGAATAGTAATTTTTCCCTTTAAGTTTTGAATTTTTCACTTAACAATTTGTTTTTGTTCAGCCTCTCTTGTTGGAAAATGGTGACTTACTTTGTGGATCTTCTGTTGAAAGCTGGAGCTCTTGGGGATCGTGGGCAGAGGTTCCTAATAGGACTGATTCTTAGTCATGTAATTAAAATGGCTATATAATTATATTCAATAGTTGTTGCATTGTAACAGGTTACAACAGATTTTGGAAAGACATGGAGAAAGTATGGTCCAATTTACATTAAGAATAAGGCTC
Organism: Trifolium repens; assembly: GCA_030408175.1. NCBI lineage: Eukaryota > Viridiplantae > Streptophyta > Magnoliopsida > Fabales > Fabaceae > Trifolium > Trifolium repens. Next base: position 55,419,031 of record CP125851.1, read on the forward strand.
TAGGTGTGATTCAACCTGTACCATATCAGACTGCAAAGGGGACACTGCGTGTTTTGCTTCGATCCTTTACTGGAATCGGTAGAGTTTATATGTCAGAATCCTTTGATGGAGGCAAAACTTGGGAGTATGCACAACCTACACAGCTCCCCAACCCAAACTCAGGTCAAGTTTTTCACAAAATATTCATGTTGCTTGTATTATATCTTGGCAGTTATCATCATATAAGTTTTTTAAGTGAGTTTTCATATTTGTTCTGTGCTACACTTAGATGTCCATTTTTATATCCTCATCGTGTGTTGGAAAGTGTGAGCAGTCAGTCCGACATTGACTTAGAATTGACTAAACGAATGACATATAAGAGAGGCGATTTACAAATATAAAAACATGTGATTCATATATTTAGTGTCGTAAAGTATGGTTTGAGATTGCGTCAGAAGGCGTAATTGCTCTCACGTCAACTAAGATTGACCTAAATGAATGATATAGCAGAGAAGTGACTAGCCCGTTCTTGCTCCTGCTGTTCCCTCTCACTCTGAGCCTTACCAAGTAGCTTTAGGCCTCGTCTTACCTTAGACCGACCTGCATTAATAGCTTATGACATAAATTTCATTTTGGTGTATTAGGTATTGATGGGATTAAGCTAAAAGATGGTCGTATACTGATTGCATATAATACAATTTCAAGGGGTGTACTTAAACTTGCTCTCTCTGAGGATGATGGTGATTCATGGCATGAGGCACTCACATTGGAGGATACTGTGGGAATGGAATTTTCATATCCTGCTGTTATTCAAGCTAGTGATGGCAAAGTTCATGTGACCTATACATATAATAGGACACAAATAAAGGTATATATGTTTATGGCAATTACACTCTTCTTTTGATGGCATTAGCATCATGCTGCAAATATCCTGATAACTGATATGACTAACGATCTTTTCGTTGTTTTTGTTTGAACAGCACGTTATTATTAGGCCAAGGTGACGAAGACCAAATTGTTTTAAGATAGAGAAGCAGAGAAATCAAGAGATTTTATGTATGCAATACATACATATGTCCTATTCTATCAGAAATTATACACATAAATAACGCAATGACTATATACACGAAATGATTCAATTTCAATGCCATGCGTACTATTTTGCGGGTGGGAAAAGTTCCTCCCTCAGCATATAAGACTTGAATTATTTTATTTTTCTTCCTTTTTTGGTTAATGGCGGTCAAATAAGCACCGCCAAAATATAGCAGGAAAAATTATTCAAAGCGAAAGTTTGCTACCAACAAGACAAAAAATAAAGAATATGTAAATGCCTAAACTATGTTACTACATACAAAAATTTACCAATAGCATTATATAATAAGCAAGTCGAGAATGGATGTTTTAGCTTTGTCCACAGACTGAAATTACGTTTACACAACAAGTAATATTGCTTCTCACAAAATGGAGTTTTGGCTATGCTATTCCAACTTAAAGAGTACACAAACATGATCTTAACAGATCACTATTGCTCAAGTGAAGAACAAAAGATAGGCCTTCTCTGCTGTAAAAATCCTGTTTCCAACCTTACTAAATTACATTTTTCAGCACGCAGATCTGCAAAAATAAGTAACGCCAATCAAATACAACCATTTTCTAATGAAACACAACATATACTACTGTATGCAAAAAATTAACAATAAGAGGGAGGGGGAATAGACGAGAAAAGTTCAAATGCGCTGTTTCATAACACATGAAATTTCAACCAGCTCAAGCACATTCTAAGCATTACTGTGTACTTCATGAATGAAAAAAATCTCCAAAATCCCAACAAATGAAAATTACAAAAATAATTAATTAATACTTCTGTTTTTAAGGAGAAGAAAATATGGTTTCATAATATGTACTCAAGAGTATCTTCAACCCAAAAACATCATAATATAATTGAATTTCCCAAATTCATTTGTAGAATAAAATATGGTTGAACCTACTAATTTATCACATAATAATTTCAACAATGCTCAGAAATGTAAAAAAAAACTCAGGAACATCAGAAGTTTAGTTATTTCAAAGGAAATTGGCATCATATAACAGTTAATAGAATGCAAATACCACATAAAAGTTGTCAATTTTCTTCTATAATTGTAAAACACTACACTATTCTCTTTTTTAAAATATATTTGTTGGCAATAATGACAAGAGTACACTGAAGAAAATGGCCAAGTTTACAATACTTAAGTAGCACGAAATCTAGAAGCTTTTCCATCAATTTCAGTAAGCATGTAAACTTGTAAAGGTTATTCAACCTTATAACTCCTACAAATTTCAACTCTTGCAAAGCTTGAAATCGTAAGACAAACATTGTTATAATGAGTAGCATATTTTAGGTCAGTACGGAGGGTCAATAATAAGTAGGCATTGTATTGAGGAAATAACTATATCAAGGAAAATTTGGATGCATTGCGAGTATGCAATTACGTATTTCCACCACAATATAGTTCAAAATGTGGTGACAGTGAAATGCATGTAAAATATAAGGCACATTCAAAGAGTCATGCATAGCAATGTGGTGTATCCTAGGTCTCTAGATATAGTATTTAAGAGGATTGGTTTTGCCATTCAAAAAGGGTTAGCGGCGCAGCTTGTTGCCCGTTTATCTTCTATTCAAATGTAATTATCCTACGTATATATAAAGATTCTAAAATTTATTGTCTGGGAACTCAAGACCAAAGCCAGCATTAATCAACTTTGATTAAGACAGATAAAAAAGAGACCGAGAGTTTGCACCTTAAGGAGACACATCTGCGTCAAATTCAAGTTGGCACATGACAGAGCCCTTTGGTGCACGGGTTAATCTTTTGAGAGAATGGTACTTGTTTGTTATGTCCATTGAAATATCAACGAAAATAAGCATTGTCTTCAAAACAAGTCCATTCCGCAAAATATATTCAGCAAATTTCAGCTCCTCTTCAAATCCTTGATATCCTTCTATGTGAATATAGGTCAGGTGGGATTCAAGACATTTAGGAACTGTTGTTGACTTCAGCTCCGATGGTCTTAAAGGTGATGGTTCTTCCTGCAAGCAACAAGAGACGCCGTGGCTCACATGTATATATTTGCATGATAGAGTGATATTTAAATAGACAGGTCAAATATTGATTGAATTAAACTTGATAAATTAACAACAAACCTTGTCACTTTGAATTATGAGAACTTGAAGCATATGACATTTGTCAAGCACGTTGATCAGAAGATTAGAGTTGAAGCAAGGAAGAATGAACTTTAGATGAAGTAAATTGCAAAATTCTGGATTATTTATAACAGGGACATGAAGTGGCCACTGCTTGTACATGATAACAACAAGTGATAGCGCAATATCAATACAAATATATATACACACACACAGATACATATAAATCGTTATAATAAAACTTAACCTTTGATTTTGAATGATGCAGCAGTGGATATACATCTCTATCAGGATTTCGGAGGCGGTTGAGAATAGGGTCGACAAATTTACTCTCACACCGGGAAAACACATCAAGATATGCTTCAACCATACTCTGCACATTGCCAATGATGCCTAATGTGATACGGTTCACGACATACTCCACTGAATCGGGCCAACAAATATCAGAACACATTTCAAGGTAAGTCCAAGAGAAATTTCAACCTCTTGGAGGATGGTGGCACAGGAACTTTGGTCAAAGATCTGGGATCAAAGTAAATAGCCAGTGTTTCAAGAGCGGGGCAGCCAGAGAGAAAGGCAATGTCTGAATCCATAATGTCCTTGTCGAGTATCAGGCACTTCAGTGATGGAAAATGAACTGAACAGTGTTCAACATTCATTTGGATTGCACCTTTGATTTTGGAGCCATCTACGAGAAACAAGACTCATACTGATAGCTGTTTTGATTGGGAGAAGCGATAGGATGTGGCACAGTACAGAGTTCGGTAAAGTACTGAACTTATCGGTTTCATCAGTGCCTCCGCCATGGTTCTCTTCTTCTACTGCTGCTTTCAGTCGTTTCATGCTTGACTCAGCCATTGTTGTTTCGGTGTGAATGAATTCCACAAGTGTGGTAGTCTCGCTGTATCTGCCCAGTATCAAACCATCCAACGGTTGCCTTTCTGGCTTCCCTTCAAAAATCAATTTATTTTCTTTTGTTAAGACGTAAGTAGTGTTTAGAAATTCACCTAAAGAGGATAAGTTTCCTAATTGACATGACCAGCAGATGTGGGAATAGGTCAGGTCGGTCTATGAGGTCTTAAGGCCTAGTCTACATAGGCTTAAGCTAGACTGGCCTATTTTTTTTAATAGAGTATGCCAAAGTTTTTTTATAAGTCTATTTAAGTAAATAGGTCAGGCCGCAGGCCATTAAAAAAATCTTTTAGCCTATTAGGTCGGCCTACTTAAGTTAATATGAATTATATTTTTAATGCTATTATTATTTATATATTAAAATTTATACTTTCATACTTTTTCAGTAGTTTAAGTTTATTAATTTACATTAGTTTTTCACATATATAAATGTATTATTATAAACTAGAATTGAAATATAATGACATATATAGTCAAATTCTCTAAACTATCATGTTAAATATCGAAAGGATGTTGATTTATTATTTCCTAAGTATTTTCAAAAATAAATATAATTATTTATTTAAATATTTTCATTTAAAGCAAGCTTTTAAACCGCCTAACAGGCCATGCAAACTTTTAAACCGGCTAATAGGCCACATAGGCTTTCAAAAGGCCAGACTCAGGCCAAAAAGATAAGCCTATGATAGGACACAGGCCAGGCATAAGCTTGGCAAAGCCTAGCTCGGCCTAGCTTATTCCCACCTCTAATGACCAGAGTTCAAATTGTAATCCTTTGCATATATAAATGTCCGCTAAAAATAAATTTAAGGTAGGTTTAAATATCATTTTTGTCCCCTGTAAGTTCGTGATTTTTTTGTTTTAGTCCCTGTATTTTTTTTCTTGCGAATTCATCCATGTATATTCATATCTTTTTTATTTTAGTCTTTAATGTTAAAATTCATAGGAAAATCTGCAGGAAAATCCACATAAAATTAAATCTGCAGGAAAATCCGCGCAAGTTTCCTGCGGATTTTCCTCCGGATTTTAATTTTATGGACTAAAACCAAAAGATTTGAACATACAAGGATGAATTCGCAAGGAAAAAAAAAATACAGAGACTAAAACCAAAAAATCACGACCTTACAAGGACGAAAATGATATTTAAGCCTTTATGATAACATGTTATTTGAACAACTAGATATTCACACCAAACACACATCTATGTTGATTTCTATTTCACTTCTATGTATTTTCTTACACAAGCTCACAAAAAATTGTCGAATTTGTTAGATTGAACGCCATAATTGGTATTCGAATCCCGACTCTCTCCTGTGTATGTAAGTTTATAATGACGTTGTCATTTCATCTATGTACTAAAAAAAATTATACAATTTTTAAGTGTCATTTTTTAAACAATATAATTGTATTTTTAATATGTCAAAAATATTTTCACTTCCACGTTCCAATTGGTGTGACGCGATATATTAATTTTTAGTGGTCATTCATTTATCTATTCTTATCTTATAAACAGGACTTATATTGTATAAAGTATAAGAAAATGGTTTTCTAGGCCTCGCAGTGCTCTAGACTCCACTCCTTAAAAATTCAAAAATATCTCTGATTTTGGATTCTAGATGGTTTGGAAAATACAATCCCAAATCGCTTAATTTTGGAATATACACGCTCCAAAATTAGTTAATTTTGAATCCTACAATCTGAAATTAACTCATGTTTCAAAGTTAGTTAATTTCGGATCCTGCAATTCAAAACTAGTTAATTTCAGATTGCAACTTTCAAAATATAAAAAAAATTGAAGAAAAAAAGTCAATTCGGAATATACATTTCAAATCATTAATTTCGGATCCTACAATCCAAAACACCCTTAGGGATAATTTGGTCAGAACTAGGAGCCTGAGAGCAATATAAGGGGGTCAAGAAAGCAATTTTCAAAATATAATAACACAAAGCCCAAACTTTAAACTTGTGTGTGTCTTGATCTTCCGTGTTTCTTATAAATAAATTAATAATTAAAAGGATGATTTAAAGTTTTTTTTTCGCCATAAATGATGATTGGATTGAAATGTATAATTTAATATTTGAGATGAAATTTAAACATCTTTTAAGAAAAGAGAGTATAATTTACTCTTAACTACTGTTATGCAACATTTTCCAACTTACATTTTTCCCAACTTTTGCATTATTTTTCTTATTAATTTATAACTTTCTTTTTGAAGCATTATTATGATATGATATGATTCATCCAACTTTCTTACCAAAAATATGATTCATCCAACTTTTGTATTATTTGTTCCCAACTTTAATATGATTTATTTATAGAAAAACAGTGGGCGACGTGGCTCCTTCAAAGCTGTTCAATTAATCCAACGGCCCAGATACGGTGAAAGGCAGCCTGCCCTTGGCGCCTCAGCGTCAGAAAATTTGTTTCCGTCCATTGTGACTGTGAGTGAATCCAGGCAAGGCAAGCCGTCTGTTTCTTCTTCGAAAGTAGGGTTAATTATCTGAACTGAACTGAACTTCTTCATCCTTCGTCTCGTCATTCAGTTAGTTAGTTAGTTAGTTAGTTAGATTTTTCTTCTTCCTCTTTCTACCAAGACAAGATCCATTGGCGAGAAATGGAACCATCCGAAACAACCAATGAACAACAAGAGGAGCAAGTAGTGACTCCATGGGAAGTTTCCTCCGGAGGTAAAATTGATTACGACAAACTCATCGATCGTTTTGGTTGTCAAAGAATCGATCAATCTCTTGTTCAACGTGTCGAACGACTCACTTCTCAACCTGCTCATGTCTTCCTCCGTCGCAACGTTTTCTTCGCTCATCGGTATCACTTTTTTTTCCTTTCTGTTTTTTGCTTTCTCTTTGTTGAATGAATCTGTTTGCAGTTTTAGTTGAGAATGTGTTTTTGTTTATTTGTGTGTGTGGCAGTGATTTTGCTGAGGTTTTGGATGGATACGAGAAAGGAGAGAAATTTTATTTGTATACAGGACGTGGACCTTCTTCTGAAGCTTTGCATTTGGGTCATTTGATTCCATTCATGTTCACCAAGTTAGTGCTTTTCCATTTCATTTTATTTTTTCGTCAAATTTGTAATTGTAAGGCTCTGTTTCGACAAAATAAAAAATTGTAGCTTATAGCATAGGCGATTATCATCATATAAGTGCTTATGAATAAGCTGGAGTATTTTAGAACACAGGATGAAAAAAAGTTAAACTGTTTTGGTATAATGGTATAATAATCTATTATTTGTATTTATAAGCTATCCTGAAGAGCTTATCGAAATAAGTTGAAAACATCTTATGAACATGTCGTCATAAGATATTTTCATAAGTTATCTCAAATAGTGTCACAAGTGCTTATATCAGTTGATAAGTTCAAATAAGGAAATCCAAAGAGGGTGTGATATTTATGTAATTATGAGTTTGAGAGTGTAGTTTGTTTGTGATTAGGGGGATATTTTGGAAAAAAGTTTTGTTAAGTTCTTATTCAATAGATTTTTACAGTAATGGCGCAAGAAACTTAGATACATAAATAGGTGAATTGTGGAAATGAGGCTGAGTTCCACATTTCTGTGATTCCTGAGTACCTTTGTTGATGAGTTAATGTAGTGGAAAATGCTGTGTAGGTATTTGCAAGATGCTTTTAAGGTTCCTCTGGTTATACAGCTCACTGATGATGAGAAGTTCTTGTGGAAAAATCTTACTATAGAGGAGTGCCAAAGACTTGCGAGGGAGAATGCAAAGGATATCATTGCTTGTGGTTTTGACATATCAAAGACATTCATCTTCAATGATTTCGATTATGTTGGCGGGTGAGATAGATATAATATAAATGCATGTTTTCCCTAAAAGTTTATTTTTCAAGTATGTTTCCGTATTTTGTAAAATTTTGGATTATTTGTACTTGCAGGACATTTTTTAGAACATATATCTATAAGAACATGATATTAAAATGAAATTCTGCATCAGGATTTTGGAAATAGATCTATGTTATGAAGATTCGCAAAACTTTTACCAATGTTGTCACCTTCTTAACATAACTGTCTTTTTCTGGGCTTAAAGCAACTTAGGCAATTGGTTTCAGTTCATGCTTTCTATGTGATTAATATTTGACGGCATTTAGGAACGATAACTAAAATCTTAAAATTGTTGTGGTCAAGTACAGACAATAAATAGTCTTTACTTTACTGTAGTCTTTCGATTTGGTTTTAGTTGAACCTCGATGAAGATTTTCTCTTATTCAGTAAAGAGTGCATCAATTCATCCCAAAATTTTCAGACTTATTATAAGATGAGGCGAAAGTCGTTCCCATTAGCACATCCAACAACCTAAAACCTGTGGGCATTTTAAATTTTATTGGGTCCCATATTTAGAAATCATGGTTGGTTGTTTAAAATTTAATTTGATTTGGGGCTTATATTGTACACATCATGATTGGGAAAAATTCATTGAGTGAATTTTGAATTCAGTTGTCTCTGTTCTGAAATAAAATGTTGCCTTAAATTATTTCACAATCTGATGTCGTTTTAAATTTGAACACACACATACACATATATTTAAAACTTTTTTCATCTGAGAACACTTATGTTCTACTGATAAGAGAAAAATGAGAGAACTTTATATTGTTTCTGATGAAAATGTTTTTCATTGTGCGCTTTTAGCTATTACACTGATATTTATAGATTCTATTAGGTGTAATTGAATCTATATATACAGTTGCAGCTACCGAACATTAAACTAACTAATACAACTGCCAAGAACAGAAAAACAATAACAACACAGATTGCATCTCTAATCACTATATACTGACAGAAGAAATTCCCTTTCCAGTGCCTTCTACAGGAACATGGTACAGGTTGCAAAGCGTGTCACTTATAACCAGGCTGTTGGCATTTTTGGGTTTACTGGGGAAGATCATATTGGAAAAGTTAGTTTTCCACCTGTGCAGGTATGGTCCATTTTGTCCCTATTTAAATGTCTGTAAGTGAATGTTCTTGCTTAATTTTTAATTTATAGGTTTTTTTTACTGTGAGCTTGGACTATTAGTGTTGGCTTCCCATGTCACTTTATCTTCATTTTTCGCTATACGAAATTATCATTATGTATTGTTCTAAATGTGTCATTGAGCTGTAGGTTCTTGTTAGAAAGCTCTCTCAGGACTCATCTGGTTGTTTGTATTGTTCTTCAGATTAAGCTTTTCACTTGTTATTGGCAAGTGGGGACCTAATATTTTTGCCATATGATCTGAAGATATTGTACTAACTAATCATTTTCCCCACCAATATCTGATGTTTTTATTGTCATCTTGACATTAAAGTATATGTAGATAAGAATATATTGTTTAGTCTGGATAAAATTATAAATAAATAGGTTAGGATTCATGGTGTGATGGACATGAGTGCAAGATTTCAATAAGTTCATACAAAATGTGAAGTTACCATTCAACAAGTTAATCATGAATTATTATCATGTTGATAATTTCTTCTAGATTTCTAGTACCTTGGTTATTAGTGAGTCAAAAAGTATAAACCTCAGCTTTAGGTTTTCTGGAATCAGGTAGATCTACATCTACATATTGTGAACTTGTATGCAACGGTGGTTAAACTAGTGTTATATGTGGTTGTTTGTGTGTGTTTAATGCATTGCACCAGTTCCTTTTTATGATCCCATTCATTTTACAATGATACATAATTTGAGGTTGCTTGGAAATGATTGCATGTGCTTCGTTTTGTTTATTCAGGCAGTTCCATCATTTCCTAGTTCATTTCCTCATCTATTTAAAGGCAAAGAGAATCTCCGTTGTTTAATTCCTTGTGCAATTGACCAGGTTTGTTCGTCCGGAGCTTTTATATGAAAAAATTTAAGTTGATTTCATTTTAAGATTAACTAGTATGACCATGAATATATCAGGGCTCAGGTTCCTATGCATCTTTAAACTTCTTGCTTTGCTTTTGGGACATGATTTATATTCAAACACATGATGTACATGTAGATATTGAAAGGAATAAGAAAATCGTAAAAAGGATCTGTTTTAACTTAGCTGCAGTTGGCCTTTTCTTCTCTTAGGTATTTTATAACTTAACTATTAGTTAGCTAAGGATGAGATCAAGACATTAGCTGCTACTGAAGCTTTCACTCGCAGGCTGAGTGAACAATGTTAGTTCTTGAATAGTTGCCAAATGTTGTTATTTAAAATTATCCTTACTGGTGGAATTTTCTGGTTGATTGGGTTAAAATCAGTCCATGATGAAAATATCTACAAAGCAAAAAAGCTCATGATCCTCTCAATTGAGGCTGGCAAGTTGGCAACCATAAGGTGTTATACTTCAATGGTTCAAATGTGAAACTCATCTAGAGAGGTATAAGAACTAAGAAGTTGGTCGGTTAACCTAACAATCTTCTCGTGACACGTCAAGATGTTTCTTTCTAAATAATAGTAATTAGTTAGTTCATGCCATATCTTTGAAGTCTCATTTATTTGAAAGGCTTTATCGGAGATATGATAAGGCATCCCCCTTAAACTGTCTGAAAATTGAAAAGAAAAAGATGGGAGAAAATACATCTGCTCAAGAGATTCCCTATGCCCTTTGCAAATATGATACATTTACTTGAAATAAATCGTTGATGTTCTATACTTTTATCTAACCCGATGTTCTTGTCATTTTTTATTTCTAATAGTGTTTCTTTATGACGTCTTCAGGATCCTTATTTTAGAATGACACGAGATGTTGCTCCTCGAATTGGTTACCACAAGCCTGCTTTGATTGAATCTTTATTCTTCCCTGCATTACAGGTATTATCATGTTGCATAACAGTGCTAATTTATGAAATTAAGATAAACTGATATTGTTCGTGTATAAATTTGCCATTGCGTTTGCTTTCATATATGCTATTTCTGTGTATCTGTATGCATGTAACTAATGCAAACATTGGGGTCATGTTCTTTAGTCTACAAAGTTTCATGAATCTCATTTAGGACACGATGAATAGTTGTATTTTCCGCCTGTTTGCTCAATGCCTTTGTGATATATAAATGCTTGCAGGGGGAAACAGGAAAAATGTCTGCCAGTGATCCCAATTCTGCAATATACGTGACTGATTCTGCAAAAGATATAAAGAATAAGGTTCATTTTTTTAATTATTCTTTTTTAAATGCTTTGATTTATAATGTATTGCATACATTTAAGCCATGTAGATCTGTGTACATTCTGACCTAATTTCAGATTTGATACTAATCACTAGATCTCACTCTAGTAATCCTTGCTCTACATTACTGGATGATCATAAAATCAAATAATTTGTGCACTTCTTCCCACTGTTCTTCGCTTTCTCCTTTTTTTTCCATCCACTTGGTTATGCTCATCACACCCTGTATCTGCAGGTAAATAGATATGCATTTTCCGGCGGGCAAGATTCTATAGAGAAACATAGACAATTAGGAGCAAATCTTGAGGTAATGTAAGTTCTTACTGCTTTATTTTGATGAATAATATGCAGTTCTGTTGTAACAAATATGCAAACAATAGTTGAGATAGATTAATTTGATCTATGTACCAACCCGATAAAAACTGATATATTCCATGTTCCTTTATTTGGCCAGTTAATTCCTTTGTCTTTCTTTGGTGCTCCCTTGTCTTTATACGTCTAGTTATAGCTAAAAAGTCTAAACAGTTATGGATGACATTATTCAGGTAGATATACCTATCAAATACCTTTCTTTTTTCCTGGAAGATGATGCTGAACTTGAACACATAAAGAAGGTCATATTTCTATCTTTTTTCCTAATTTTTTTACATGTAGCTAAATAAATACGTCTTGTTTAATTTATTCTCTGACAATTTTATCATTCTCCCATAGGAGTATGGAGCAGGACGCATGCTAACTGGTGAGGTGAAGCAGCGCCTAGTTCAAGTTTTGACTGAACTAGTGGAGAGACATCGGACAGCGCGAGCAAATGTGACCGAAGAGGTACACAGTAAACTTATTACTTCTTTTTTTTCAATAAATCGTCAATCTAGTCCTCAAAGTTTAGAGAGACACGACATTGAGATTTTAAATATTTTCAAAAATACAAAATCGTCATCAAGTTCTTCCTTTTGTTTCACCACTTTAGTCCTTCATATGAATGAATTTGGTAACAATAGTGCATTTATGAGGGACTAGTTTGGTGAAAATTCATTGGAGGTCTAATATGGTGGCAATTTATTCTTTGAAGGGATAATTTGGTGCATCGTAATCTTTTGAGAGGACCAAATTGAGAGTTTACTCTTTTTATAAGTAGGAGTTCCTTTTCTTTATCTGAATTACATGTACCAAACTTGTTAGAGTATACCATCATGCAACTCTGTTACACAGTGGTTCTGTTCAATTTACTCTGCTCAGAAATAGTTGTAACAAAATCAGGGATGGTATTAGCTGGGTTGCTTACATATAATGGCCATTTGTCAAAATCTCTTGTAACTAATAACTGACTGGATCCGCTGAGTAAAAGCACCTATATAGACAGTGTTTTTTATTGTAATTAATTCTTGTTTCCGATGGAATGGCATTAAGCAGTAAAGATTCATGCTATGTATTCCAATCTAAAGTCCATATCGATATAAACAAATTTCAGCCTCTATGAAATAATTATCAAAACTGATTGTATCACTGGGTTGGCATTTGTTACTTCATTTGTAAGATTAGATGGACTGAATCATTCATGTTGTCACTTACATGTTCTAAGACTTACCTTTTTCCATATTTCTTTCAGATGGTGGATGCATTTATGGCTGTCAGACCACTTCCCCACATGTTTGACTGAAGAAGTTACCCGACTCAAATATTGCTTGGAAATCAATGGCTAACTGGATTTCAATTGTTTCTGTATTAAGATTTTGTGATAGACATACTATCATAATTTTTTTCCCATCAATATTTATCAGTCCAAATGACAAGTTCAGTTTTCCAGTTTTTCCTTTTGTATGGTTGAGTGATACTTATAAATGATTCCATTTTAGGACTCTGATTTCCAGAATATAAATTGCAGACTAAAAAAAGTTGATTTCCAGATGAAAAATAGGATCAAGAATTTCTTTGAATGTGCTTGAGTGGGTAAAACACTCAACAACAATGATATTTATATACACTTCATGATTGATTGATTAATTACGGGTCATGTTTACAAAAAGAAATAAAGCATGCCACATGAAATGTAAACCTACATGAACCTAATGGGAAACATACAATGAATTTTACTATTTTCAACACTCCCCTGAAGCTAAATTTGAGGTTGAGCTACTCAATCCTTAAGTGAGAATATTTGCAAGTTACCCTTGTGAGCTAAGGAAGGTTGTTCCTTTTTGTAATGAGTTTATTCATACTCCACATCAATGTGTTCAACTCTTGTCAATGTAAGTAATTGATTCAATTGACTATGTGACTATGTCGATCATGTTGAACTAGATTGTTATATACTCATTGATAGCTGACTTGTTATCACTGGAGTCCTTCATAGGTCCTTTCCATTTGATTTTCATATCTTTACTCCTAAGTCACAACTCATCAATGGTTAAAAATGATTTTTTTATTGAGCCAAGAAGAAAAAAATGATTTTATTGTTTGGTGACCGTTAAGATGTGCAAATGTTACTGTCTTTCTCTCAATAAGATGTGCAAATGTGCAATTCCTGAAGCTGAGTTTGAGCAATCAATTGACAAATACTAGTATAAAATTTCATTTAGGGCTTAAAATTTCCTTGATTATCAAAATATCACAAATACAGCAACAAAATGAATAAAAAAAGGCTACATTTCATGTGCTAAGAAAAACCTTGAACCAGACTAACTATTGCTAGGGTATTTCGGTTGACACAAAAACTGAAGTACTATAAATAAGGTGTATTCTAAAAATCAAGTAACCCAGTTTTAGTTGACCCAGAGCAACTGCCAGATGTGTTATATGAACTCCCACTTGAACCATCAACTGGAGCTTGATTTAGACATTCTAGAACCAAATATCTCCTTTTGTGCAATTTTATTGAGAATGTTGTGGCCTCAAGAATCACCGGAACCTGCAAATGGAAAAATCACAGTCAACACAAGCTTGTTCAGAACTTCAGATAGAACAAAATGAAAGAAAATGGTAGGTTCTAGAAACTCCATTTTTTTCTCCTATAAATTTGTTAGGTTTGGCCGACAAAAATGTATAGTAAGATATCAAATGTACAACATCAAAATCAATTCTGAACTTAGGGAAACAATGCACATAATAACTCAAGCATATTTTGTGAATCTGTGATTGTGTTTGTGTGTGTGAGAGGGAGAGAGCAAAAGAATTATGCATATAACTTGATAAATGGATGTAAACAGTAGTTGCATATAGATGTCACATTGAGAACTGCTGGTTCATGTGCATTAGAGGAGAATAATATCATATAGAAATAAATCAACATCAAACAAGAATATAACCTGTGTATTTAACCGTGCAACTTTATGTACATTAAGAAGTCCAACCATGTCTTGGTAACCAGTGAGGAGTTTTGCCATTTCCTTGTCCTCATCTAAAACAAGTATATAGTCTAGTTGTGACATTTGAACTAATTGATAAATAAACGCGTGAAATTTAGAAGTTGATTATGAACCTGGAATGGCTCTGACAGAAAGCAAGGTGTCAGCCATGTGTTGCAATCTTTTTGAACAAGATGGAGAAAGAAGTGAAGGTGGAAATGATACAAGAACAACAGCATTTGAAGACCGGGTCATGGCTTTTAGGGATCTAATAAAGGATAGCATATGCCACTCCTGCAAAAACAATATGTTATATTAACACATTCAAAATTAGGAAAATAGTTCACAAACTGAGATCCAAGAAGGATCATGTGACAGGATCTGCCATCACATAAATACTTTACTATAGAGGGAATGTGAAATCAAATAGAAATAGTCTAATAGAACATACAGTTCAAAGACAAATGAGAAACTTAGTTCAGAACCATATGACAGAAAGAAAGAAAAACAAAGTAAAAAGCATATTAGCTCACCATGTTTGCGAATTTGCATTGTGGAGAACAGAATGATTGAATTGCAATACGGCCAGCAGAGGAAATATTTGCTTCATTTCTGCCAATGCCATCCATAATGTTAGTGAATGAAATTTGAATAGGAAGCAAGCCATTTCTAAATATATAAAATTAATACATCACCATCAGAGTAGTCTTCGTCACAACTCACTCAATTAATGCAATACAATATAATAAATTCATAGGGAATTAGCTTAGACTTATAGAAAAGGTTCATTTCTAATCAATTACTTGTATATCCCAATCATGTTCCTGTGTAGTCCAAAATCATCAATACTGCAATATTACTTGGCCTTTTAATTCCAGCATTCAAGAGGATGACATTGGAGGGAGTTTTTTATTTTCCAAGTCGAAGTTATTTTTTTATTTTCCAACTTAACATTTCCCCACTAGATGGAGTCGCTTACATAGATAGACTCTATTTAGTCATGTATTAAGTTCATAAAACTCTATTACATCTAGATGTCTCTTAGACTTGTAATTTTCCTTGCTCTCGCTTTCATCTAATAACTATTTCACCATCCTCCATCTCTTCTATCTAGTCAACTCTTCTTACCAGTGCTTCAATATATTTACATCTAGATGTCTCTTGCCTGCCCAATTAGCCAGTCACATACAGTATTGCATTGCGGGTCTTATAGCTTGATAGAATTTTCCTTACGATGCGCCCAATGCCCATTGACATAAACGAAAAATTCTACCAGATAGCCAGCTATAACATAGAACAGAGAACAGTGATCCAGGTCATAAACTGCACACGACATTCTACAAGGTGGAGTCGGCTATATGGATCAAACAATGTCATTGTGTTCTTTCAAAAATAAAACCCTTCAAAGATGTCAAATACTAAATTGAATATACGAAAAAATTATATTGAAGATATATTTAAATTTTGTTTAGGAAGACACCTATTGTCCAAATTACCAACATTAAAAATTTTCCTACTCTATTCTATTCAGGAAAACTTGACCCAACCAGGTGTAACAACGTAAATAAATTGTTGAATACTTCCATGAACATATTATCCTGAAAACTTAAGCTACTAGGAGACCTTAGGAACCATCCTATATCTCTAAAAAGTACATTTCAAAAAAGTGCTATAGTTCACCACACCTTGAGAATTGAGATAGAAATTTAGCACACTGATCTTGAAGAGAAGTAAGGTCTGGAGAATCTTGGATGCTGACACAATCTACATTCACGCCACTATAAAAATGTCTATCCAGAGGCTTCCGCAAGTCTAAATCATTGCAATAATCATGCTGAGCACCTGTGCAACATAAGTATGATTCAAATTCAATAAGATTTGAATTATTCACTCTCAATATTACTTTGATATAAGAACAAAACAATGAGAGAACTATGGACAAGCTTACCATTATTAGAGCTCGTATTTAACTGAGGATCACCAAAGTACTTCTTGTATTGCCAAGCAATTCTCAAATCCTTTTCCTGAAAGCAAAAGTGTAATAATAAACAAATTACACAACCATGAAAAACTTAAGAATAGTTTATATATTGTACATGATCAGAGCGCAACGGACAAACTAAAGTACATTGGTAAGATCTCGGGTTTTATCCTCTTTGGCTGACGCTGGAGCAGGCAAAGTACCAAGAAACCCTTTAGGGTCTCTAGAAGCACTAGCATACAAGAGTGGCTGTTTGTGTACTAGTCCCTGAGACATAAAGTTTCTCAATAGAAGCATATGATGAGGTGCTTCTGCATCTTCCATAATCATGACAAGGCTACCAAGAGTATAACCGCCACCTAAAATCTCTATTTTAAAAAATAAAAAGGCATAAGAATCTGTCATGAAAAGACACTAATAAATAACAATTGATTAATTTACTATTTGAAGGAAGTGAAAGAGATATTTACTGTCAAGATCTGGAATCCCAGACGATAGGAATGTTGTCCCATTAGGGCCATGCTTGAGTCCCGAATTCTGCGACGCTACAGTCGACACATTACGAGAAAAGCTACTAACTCTAGTCCTTGTTGCAGCCATTCAATAGTCACTATGAGACCTGAAGAAAAACATTTTATGTCTCTGTGAGATAGGATGTAAGTAATTAAGCATCAAAGTTCAAACTTACATTGCAGTATAGTACTAGTATTAGTATATAGTGAACTACTCAAACTTCTGAATTTGACATAATCATTATAAATCATTAACAAGAACAATATTGCTTTGCTTTAAATCCATAAAAAAATGCTTACTATCTTCTTCTTGGAGTGCACAATAAAACTGATTTAACAAGACCTTGGCTGGACCTGAGATGTAGCTGCTTGGAAAGTAGAAAACTAACCGTAAAGGTTTGTTTACCACGTTACTCACTATCCACGAAAGCTAACCAGTATCCGTATCTAATAGCCGATATCCTGCAGTTCAAGCGAGTGTTATTAAACTCAGACGGTCATTGACTCGGTCAAGGTCAAGAAGCTGAACTACTGAGTCACTGGTTGAACCACCGGAACCAATCTATAGTATACTAAAATAATCAAGTAGTATTTTACATGTGTTGGAATCAACAACCCCAATTAAATTTCAAATTTATCAATGCCAAACATAAATATTGGAATGCATTTACTTAGCAACCACCTAGTTACAACTTAAAAGAGAAGCAACTATCTGCAAATAATTTATAAACGTTCATAAGTATAGTAGAGTCTATGAAGCACATACACAGACACCAGACACAACATTGAACATCCTACACACCTCGAATACCGCCTTTAATCAGAACCGTTGTTTGAACTCTATCCCTTGAAAAACCCTACCTAACCTAACATTTCTCTTAATTGTAAATCAATTCCTATACTATAGATAATTTTTGGGTGAATTCCAATTCTATAGTTATCATAAACATTGTATTGTATAGATAAAGAAATAAAAATAGTAAAGAAATTGATATTGGTATGAATAAAGAAGGAATTTGAATTCGACGTAGTTTTTTTACCTGAATTTGTTTGGCAGCGAAAGAATCGAAGTGAAGAAGAAAGGTTGAAGTAACAGTGACGCTGTTTCGGATTGAAGAAGCGAAAGTGAGTGAAACTGAAAATGCTAGCGGCGGTGCTCACGGTGGTCCGGCAACGAAGCGAGGATGAAGGAAGTTCGTTCAGATAACCCGAAACAGAGGCCGCCGTAGTACTTGGAACGGAACAGCTTTACTATTTGTACCTTTAGTAAGAGGGGTGGTAATAGTAATAGATTAGCCCACCTTATGGCCCAGTATGCTCATCATAAGCCCAGTAAGGTTTGGCTAGAGGAGATTCCTAATCCAATGATGCACCAAGTGTTCTTTCATTTAAGTCATTGATAAATTCAGCAAATTTAGTTTTAAATTTTTGGTTTAATTATATTTTTGTCTCTCTATTTTTTTTTTGACACAATTTTTGTCTCTCTATTTTCACTCACTAAATTTGTCATCTCATTTTAAAATCATTCAGTTTTAGTTCATTCATCAAAATATTTGAAAATGACCTCTTAAGACCTAAGATAATAATTAAAAAAAGAATTATTTGTAATAAAAAGTGTTTTTGTCCCTGTAAGTTGAATTCAATTGATAAAAACATCATATTATATATACAGTAGTCGGAGTTCAAATTCGAAACACTATTATTACTCATCTTAAAAGATGAAATTCTAACTATTAGCCTACTTAACAAAAAAAATATTTTTGAAAGCAAAAATTAGGTTTGCTCACAAAAATGTATATTTGACCAACGGTGAAAGATATATATCAAAAAATTATATTCAACTATACTTTATGTTTATTTACTTTTAAAAAAATTAATCATTCTTGTAAAAAAAATCATAATTTACTTGATTTTTATTTACTTTACTTTAGTCTCTAGATATAGCATTTAATGGATTAGTTTAACCATCTAAAAAGAATTAGAAGCGATGTTTATTGCTTATATATATTTTATTGATGTGTAATTATCTTAAAAAAGAAAAAATAATATTAAAATCATATTATAAAATTAAGTTTGCAAATACTCTTCTAAACATAATAAGTGTACAACATTGGATTCTGATTGCAAGTACTTATGAATTTAATTCCAATTATCTGCGTTGAGCGACAAAGGCATCAAATTGTTTATATGCTTTCAGCCTTAAGGACAAAGAACAATGATGAAAGAGGAAGTTTCAAAGAAGTCCAAAGAATGTCTCGTGGTAATATGTACTTTTCAGACTTGAAAGTGAGATGAATCAATCACCACAATATGCTGACGCCATAGGATTTATATGAACTATTACTATAGATTAATTTCAATAAATATCATAAAAAAATAACGGTGTTATATATAAGACAATAAAAATATATATGATGATGGCTCGTAAGATTTATATCAACTTGGAATGTTGATAATATTGTTAGACTAAACACTTTTTCTTGAGTTTGAATTTATGATGTTACAATTGTGTAAATTTTATAGTGTTTATCACTTCATCAACATATTAAAAAATACAATTCTTTTTACCGATTTAGTGGTTTGTTCCTTTTTTTTTTTGTCATAGCAATTTTCAGTCAGTAACAAACTAGATACAAATTTAATTCCTGATTCAATCGGTCAAATTTGTTCGAAGGAAATGACATAAAATGTTGTAGAAGTGATCCCAAACTCCTAACAAAAAATAGGAAAGTTTAAATGATGTTTTTTTTTATGAGATTAATTACTATATACTAACAGTGTAAAATATTTTTACACATGCATCCAATCAAGTCACATTATAATATCATTTTAATAGGTTTGTTCCTAAAACATCTTAACAAATACCTACATGTCGTGATTTGATTGGATGCATTTGTAAAATAATGTTACACCGTCAATGCACACAAATTATATCATTTTTTTATCTAGTCTAGGAGTAAAAATAAGTTAGACCAAGCTACATGTTCAATGTCTAAGTTTGACCTAATCAAAAATAGGTTTTTTCGCTTTTGTTTTTCCAGCTCATTTTGTGTTTTGTCTACATATTTTTTATTGGATATGAGTACTTCTTGTGTTTTGTCTATATATTTCTTTTATTTCTCTTATGTTCTTTTTATTGGATAGGAGTATATACACAGGAAAATATTAACTAGCTAATGTCATGGAGTCACTAGTTAAGAAATCAAACATAATATGACCCTTTTGAATTAATACCACAGCCCACTTTGAGTATTACAACTTATATTGTACTAGTTAGTTTCTATATCAATTATCAACCATCAAGCTATCAATTGACTGAACACAATACTGTCGTTATTATTTGCCCCAAGTAACCCCTGCTATTTAAATTCATTCAACAATGGTGATAGCATAGGACATAGATATTATATTATCCAAGATGCAATTATGAATTTGGTTGGAAGTAGTTTAATTCTCAATTGTATATTCCATGCATTTTTAATGCGTAGGTCCTGAATCCTGATAATTAAAATGAATGAGAATAGCAACGATATGGCTAGATTCCCATGTACAATAAAGGCCTACATTTTTACCTAATATATCTAGCTCACTAACTTCCGAAATACTACTAGATATGGTAAAGCAACTTGTATTAGGGCCGAGAATAGCTCGGGTTCGGTCGGGTTTGGGACGAAAATTGTCAAACCGGTAAAAACTTTAAACTCTTAATTTAGACCCAATTTCGATTATTTATATCTTCGATTTATTCGGGTGTTGGGTTATACGGGTGATGAGTATAACGAGTTGGTTTTAACGAGTTAGCTTAAAACTTTGTTGTTACATTCAAAACTTCATTGATCAAAAAATTCATATTCTTCAAATAGTTCAATATTTCGTACATAATGCAACAAATTTATAGATCCAACGAGAATAATAATAGATCAAGTAGATGAGAATTATAAATTAAGATAAATCTAAAATATTATATTTCACATCTCCTTTATTAACATATTATACACTTAAACTTGTAAAATATAACATTTCTCTCATCTATCAAAGATAGATAAAAACAATAAAGTGAAGAGTATAAAAGATTAGAAGAGAGAAGAGGTGTTCGAAACTGAAGAAAAAAAATTGCAATTAGTAATTGTTTAGTCGGTTTCGATTATGAAGAAATAAATTTTTAAATACAACCGTTCATGACTGATTTTTCACAATCGTTGATCCGAGACCCGCGCACCCGACCGAGTGCTTTCATATGTTAGCGGTTATGTCAAATTCAAGTCGGGTTGCGGGTCCATGCTCGGCCCTAACTTGTATAGTTTATTCGTAATTGTAGTAAAGAATTGATTCCTCAGGAAATAAGAATTACTTTTGCTGCCCTATAGGTTACTCGCGTGTCCTACAAAATGACCAAAATACCCTTCTGTGGCTTAAGTCACGGATGTAGAAAAAATGAGAAATTTTGAAAAATGTCGTCCGTGACTTAAGTAGCGAACGTTATAAAAATAAAATTCGGTAGAGTATTTTAAGGGGTGTCTGTGACTTAAGTCATGGACGTACGGGAGTATTTTTGTAATTTTGTAGGGCGCGCTCCAAAAATTATAGGGCTAATTCTCCAAGAAATTCCAGTAATCGGTTTACTACTGATTGTTGTTAGGTTGAAATAGTAGCAATCATCAATCTAATGGGCTTTGTATTGGTATCTATTGAAGTACAACCAGATTTATTAGGGCCTTTGGTATTATCATTGAATCAATTGGGTGTGGACCCCTTGAAGGAATGGGTGTCTTCAAGATTTGTCACAACTTTAATGAGCACAATTTTAAAAAATAACTTTTTATGGCTTACAAGAATCTTAATTCTTAATTACTATACAACTTGAAATTGAAAGATTAGGTAGTAGTATGGTTAAAGGTTATTACGTAGGCAAAGCATGCTTCCTTTTCAATAGATAGATATAACCGAGTGACTCATTTTCACGTCAGAGAAGTGCTTTTGTTGATTTGTGCTAGAAAGCTAGCTAAAAGCTTGTGTGTAAAGTATGAGGAGAGATATTGATTAGTAAAGTGTTTGAGCATGGAAAAAAAAAATACTTCATCACAATTAGTTAGTGGAGAAAAAGTAACTTTTCATATGGCTTCATCTAAGTGGGATTTTCTATAGTTAGTAACACTTTAAGGATTCCAAGTAATCAAAAAGTTTAAAGTAAAGATCAAGATGCTTTGTGTTCATTCAAACAAAAAACTTTTTGAGGTGGGAATTTGGCATCTTCTTTGTATCCCTTATATGATGAAATGTAACAAATATTGTAGAAAAATAAAGTGGAATATATAATAATAGATATAGTAGTAGTATTATATGGGGCGGTGCTCCTCTAATTATAAGGAGCTAACTAGCCTTAATTTATAATCTATATATGAATTCTTGTGGAACGATGAATCATCATATATATCAAATATATAAAGCAATTATGTTAAATAATAGATACACCTAATAATTTGATTTTTTCACTTTTGATAGGGAATATGCTTTATTTAAAAAAATTTGCGATCATTCTAAGTATATTGTGAAGTACTAGTATTATATATCAAAGCACGCATCTCGCCATTTTGCTATTTTTTATTTTATATTCATATTTCTTTACGCCATAATATTACTACAGTTTACTTTAGCAAATTGTAAAATGTTCAATTGTCAATGTTAAAACTTACATCAAGTTTGTTCGAGAGAAATTGAATTTAGATTTTTTAATTAAGGTCACGTATTTGAGTCATATGAATGAAAATATGTGTTAGAAATCATGTGAGACTCTATACTAGGTAAGTTAATTTTTTGATTGGAACTTAATCATCAACAAAGTCTACAAAATTGTTGTACATTGACATTAATTAATTAAAAAAGTAATATTTCAACCAAAAAATATTATTTGTGTTTTATGGTGTTGGATCAATTAATTTAGTTTATTTTGCTTTGCTTCTTAAAACAAAACGTACTATTCTTTAATTTGTTCCAATTACAACGAATTAATTCAGGCGATAAACAAATTTGACCCCTTTAAATAAGTAGTCAGAGATTCAATCATTAACTTTTGTGTAAAGAAAAATTCAATTAGAAAGAAAAAATTCATCACGTGTGTTTCACAATTTTTTTGACAAAAATTACACGAGAGTGGTGGAGGGATTGAAAAGGGTACTATTTTGGTCAAATATATATATTAAGTCACATTAATCTCTAAATGTCTTGAAATTAATTGCAAACACAACCACAATCATTTATTTATTAGTAGTTGTTTTAATCTTTGAAACTATTTTTAGACAATTAATTTAACCTTTAAATTTATTTTTCACCGATCCATTTAATCTATAAAATCACTAACATAAAAATAGACTAACAAAGTATTTATAATTTTGATACATGTAAAAACTATTTCTATAATAACAATCCATCACACAATAAGAAATAAAATGAATGTTTGCCCTTTGTTTTCAAAAGGAAATGATGGTACAATTGTTCTATGTAAAAAGGGGGAACCAACGGTCTTCTTTTGCTTGATTGGTGCTCTTCTGCCGACTGAGTCTTCTCTTAAAAAAAAAAAGCAAAACCACTTTCTTTTATTCTAATCTAAACTTGAAAAAGGAGAAGAAAAAAGTGGGGAAAATGATGGAAATAGGAGAGATTGAAGGGAGGCACAAAAGTCTACTTGCTTTGAGTGCAAGAAGCTACCAAAAACTTTTTAGGAGAGATGGCTCAAATTTCTTCTTAGTTGTGAATGATTTGCTTTTTTCATTGTTTGCTTAAAGTTTGACCTTGATGACATGATTATAGTCTACTTTTTACATGTCTTTAACAATAATAAAAGGCCTGCTAAAAGGTGGTGCTTGCCTTGCAATATTCAAAAGTGTCATGGGACCTTTTGCCTCATTATATTCCATCAATTGCCCTTTGTGGGAGACCTTGTATGTGTCACTTATTCATCATTTAACTTATGGGAAATGTGTTTATCACCTTCCTTTCCATAATTAACTTCATAATGTAAACTAATGTTACATTACTTAGGAACGTTTGAATGAAGTGACATGTATTTTTTGGCTTAACAATTGATCATGAGTTTAAATTTGGTGTGTTTGGTTTGAGAGTTCACAAATTTAGAGAATTTTTTTAAAAAAAATAATTATTTTTGTTTGTTTATTATAATTAAAATCATTTTTAATTAACAAAATTACAAAAAATATTTTTTCCGAAAACTACTCATTTTGAAGTTGTTTTAGATTTTCTTTTTTTCTTCTCTCTTTAGATTCTTTTATTTTTTAAATCTAAAACTAATAAAAATTTATGAAAATAATTATTGTGTTTGTGAAAAATGATTTTTTTTCCACATAAAAACCATAACAAACATGCACTTTTGACATAGAGTTTTGTGCCCCTGAGCTTGTATGACTTTGGAATTTCAATTTATATATAGATATTCAAATAAATATAAAATATTGAAAACTTGAGAAGTAAAACATCAATTAAAAGATAATTTTAGAACATCAATACTCAAAATAGATAAGTTTAATACAATATTTTAGACTAGTAACTATTTTATTTTAATATGTGTGATAGTAGAGTATTATCTAAAGTTGTTTATATAAAAGACGAATGTAGTATTTAGATGGATACTTGAAATGGAATCAAAGGGTGTTGTTGCTATCTTTACTTAGATGAAAGTAACGGGTGTCTTGGAATCATCATAAGTTCTCTTATTACCCGTGGGGAAGAAAATGGTTTTGAAAAGGCATAGGAGTGGGGGATACTACTTTTCTATTGTGAAGGAACCAACTATTAAGCAACAACAACACCTTTTAACAATCATACTAACAAGGTAGTAAACACTAATTTGGAGAGAGAAACAAGAGATGGAGATATATTTAAATTGAATGTGTGGGAGAAGGAAGAAATAAAATTGCTAGGGAAGAAAAGAGTACTCATCGCCCATGTGTAGGAAGGGCGGCTCAAGGGCAAGATGGGTACCCCAAAAATTTAGGGTTTGTTTGAATGAATTCTGATTTTTAGTTTTTAAAATGTGTTTTATTAAATTGTTTTCTAAAATTGTTTTTAAGAGAAAAACAAAATTTTTTGAACATGTCTTACTTTTTTAGTTTTAAATTTAAAAAAATTAAAAAACTGTTTTTGAGAAGTGAATCAAACAGACCCTTAGTCTCTATTTTTTTTTGTGTATCGGAAATTTTTAAAAAATGTGAGTAAACGTGAAAAATAGGTGATTTTAATTTATGTATGAGGGTAAAATTGGTAATTTACTCAAAATAAATGGATGAAAGTATGTAAAAAAATTCTAAGACAGTCACTTTAGGGGATTAAAACATACTCCCTCCTTTTAGTTCTAAGTGTTGTTTAAAAAAAAAAACACACATTATTCAATTGTCGTTTTTATAGTTTAAGATTATAATTTATCAATTATACCTTTATTTTTTCAATAACTTCACTTCACATTTTTCATAAAATTTAATGGAGGGAGGAAAAGTGTATATGCTAAATTTATTTGGTAAGAGAAAGTAAATTTAGTGAATTTGAGGGTAGAAATTGAAAAACAATACAACAATTCACTAGCTTGGATGGAGAGCTTTTTTTGCTATAAAATGACACTAAAAAAGGAACGGGTGGAGTAATTTTTAAAACAATACACGTGTCAGGAATTTGCTGGCGTGGAAAAGAAATTTTTTTATTTAAAAATTAAAAGGAAAATGAGTGTGTATTTCCACGTCAGCAAATTCCTGACACGTGTACTCATCACCCTAGTCAGCAACTGCCACGTCAAAAAAATGGTGACATGACATCAAAGATTTCTGCTCAGGGGCTCTTTTCAAAACTTTTAAATTTTGCAGGGACTAAAATCAATTTTTTTTTAATATGGGCTCTTTTCAAAATGAGGAACAATTGCAGGGACTAAAACACTATTTAAGCCTATGGACAAAATATTGTTGGTACAAATCTCTTAGTCATCATTATTGTCCATTCACATGTATTTTTTTTGATTCCCTACACTTATTCCGTTCAGATGTTAAATTCATTATTATTTTCTCTATATATTTAAAAAATGAAAATGTTAAATAGTGCACCTGATGTGCACTAGTTAAACATATAAATATAAAAATTCTATCTTGAAATTTGTGTATTCAATACATTGAGAATGTAAAAAATTATCTTTATCAATATTAAGTTTATCTTATTTCTAATTTTGGTATACTTTTTTTTTTTTGACAGAAAATTTTGGTATACTTAACAAGGCGGTCTTTCACGAATCAATTATTTCAAAGAAAAATATTCATTTGTATTATAATTTTTAAATATCTTCTAATTATAATTTAAAAATAAATTATAATGATGTAGTTATAATTTAAAATATATACTATACAGATAAAAAAAAATATTTTTCACTTGTCAATTAATTAGAAGAGTACGATCAAACATTAATTAAATAAATCCCTTCAAGAGTTTTTGACTCAAACACCACTATTTGAAACTTAAAATCCCAAAATATCATCTTTTCAAAAAAAATTCCCAAACTACCACCTTTTCAAACCACCTTTTTGACCGAAATTCTTGCCTTCGTAGTGGCGCCACATGGGGTGGCGACACTCTATTGAATTTATTCAGTTTTTGTCTTATTATGTCTGCACGGAATTCTGTGACTTATTTTCTTTTTTCTTTTTTTTTTCTTTTTCAAAACCCTCTTTTAATCATAACCATCTTCTAATCCTAACCCTCTTCTAAACCCCAAATTAAAATTTTGTTATAAAATTTTTAAAAAATTATTTTAAAATTAATAAAAATATAAAATCACAAAAAATGAAAAAAATAATTAAAAACTCTCATTTATTTAATATATAATTATATAATAGACGAACACTCAACACTTAGACAATACAATTTTAACAACTAAAACAAAGAAAAATAACTAATGTTGAGTAGATGGACTCTCAACATTTGGACACTTGCTACGATTATGACCTGGTTGTCCACATAACCCACAGTTTCTTGGTTGTTTGGTAAAATCGTCCATTTCGGTCCTTATTCGTGTACTGCTTGGTCGACCTCTTTTGGTTCTTCGCATCTCTTCATTTGCATATAGTGTTATGCCTTGAAAAGAGGGCCAAAAATCTTCGTTGCGAATAACTTGAAAAGGTTCGTTGTACACGTTGAAAACAGTAGAAACTTGGTACACTTCAGAGATATAAGCTTGGTAGCTTTGACGAACACTGGAACATGCAGCAATGACATGTGAACAAGGTAGATGTAAAGCTTGAAATCTACCGCAGTCACAACACTTGTTAAGCAAATCGACCATGTAATTACGCATTGGTGAGACTCTGTCGGTCAAAATGTGTGACTCTGTGACTGCTGGACTTTTGCACTGCTTCATTAATCATCTTCATGCATTTTTCTGTATATGCCTGACCAGAATTCAATACAGCATTCCACTGCTTTCCTCGTTGCACAAATAAATCCACCAACTTGAAGTAGGTTGACTTCACCAAAGCCGTAATAGGGAGGTTCCGAGTACCCTTTAACACAGAGTTCATTGATTAGGCAAGGTTGGTTGTCATGTGACCCCATCGCAAACCATCATCAAACGCTTGTGTCCATTGTCGTCTAGGGATATTGTCGACCCACCTCCCAGCCTCTGAATTTTCACGTCCAATTTCCCCGCGGTAGTACTCCAACAATGGCCTAGTCATTGCATATCCTATTTTGTCAAAAATAAAAAAAAATTAAAAAATCAAATGTTATGTTAGAGAAAAAAAATCTAAATATTGTAGTAATAAGAATGAGATCATTACCCATATTGATAACTTTTTTCCGAAGATCCCTAACTTTGAACTGTCTCATGAAATTTTGGGCGATGTGTCGAACACAATACACATGTCTGCACGAGCGATCTTGCCAGCCATTATCCGGATTTTTATATGCACTTTTTATTGACTCGTGTCTATCCGAAATCAAGCATATTCCAGGTTGGGGTATGACGCTTCGCAAATTTTTCAAGAAAAAACTCCAGCCATCTTTTGTCTCTCCTTCCACTAGAGCAAAAGCGATGGGAAATATATTGCTATTCCCGTCTTGTGCAGTAGCCATCAACAATGTCCCTTTGTATTTTCCATATAACCATATTCCATCCACTTGAAAAATTGGTTTGCAGTATGCAAACCCTTTAATGCATGGATAGAATGCCCAAAAGAGACGATGGAAGATCCCTGAGTTTTGCAATATATTACCATTTGAATCAACTGCTTGAAGTGTCTCCAACTTTATAACAGTGTTTGGAAGAAATGTTTGTAGCGCTAGCAACCATCGGGGAAGCTCCTGATAAGACTTTTCCCAATTCCCATAAATCAGTTCGATTGCCTTATTTTTTGCAATCCACGCCTTTTTGTACGTTGTTGTATAATTAAACCTTTCTCGAATGTGTGCAATAATCACTTTCACTTTGACAGATGGGTCCTTTTAAACGAGAGACTTGATACTTTCACATATGAAACTGGAGTTGAGCTTGCGATGATCTTGCGACAAAGCAGAAGATGTGCATGTGTGACTCTCGATACGACTAATTTCCCACTTACCACTTCTTTTTCTCTCTGATGCTCTCAATTTGAATGAACATTGTGGCAATACACATTTAATCATAAGTCGTGTCGTATCGGAATATACAGTCTGGTAATCCAATCCTCCACGATTAATATGGTAATGCCTGATTGCAATAACACAATCTTTTTTGGAGTGAAACTGTTTTCCAATCTCCAAATCACCATCAACTGGAAGTGTTGGTATGCGACCAATTTCAGCATATTGATCGACATATGCCAAGTCTACGCTTGCCATGTAGCTTGGTGGAACGTATGCTTCTCCTGTGAGAGTCATTTCATCTTCATGATCGCCTTCACCCTCGTCTTCGCTATCATAAAACGCTTCATCTTCACTTTCATCATCGACTTCAGCTTCGTGATGCTCCTCGGTTGGATCGAGGTTGGTGTCGATGTTGGTGTCGATGTTGGGTGGTTCAAATGATGATTGGTAAATGTCATGTTGGTAAGTTGATGGTTGGTAAGTGTCAATTTGAGAATATGGCGGTTGGTCGATATTAATTTGAGAAGATGATGGGTCAAAATGATCATGAAATGTTTGTGTTTCTTGTGAAGGAAATGGTTGACTCGAGGTTGACGGGTAAAAAATATTAGATGACGGCTGACGTTCTTTCAAATCAACGCATAACTCAATCGAAGTGATGTTGTTATGGCTATGAATATCAAACATTACTTCAACGTCATCGTCATCTAATATCTTTGAAATTTTTTAGATTAGTTTTTTTCCAATAAATGTTTAAGGCTAACTATTATTTTTTTGATATCAGTTTACTTGGAGGCCCTATCTTTTACTCAATGACCAACCTCAACTAGCAGCACAAAGTTGGATCTGGAGTGCGACTACTTATCTGATATGTTTTGAAGTCGTGGAAATACACCAATCAGATAGAGTTAAACTTCAATTTGGATTCCCGCAAGAAATTCCACGACCACCAATGGACATGCGGGAATACCACAAGTCATCATTGAGAAGAGTTGTTGACACTTCGTGGGAATGAAAGTGGTCAGATGAGATTGCAGACTGGGATCGTCGACATGAGCGTGTTTTAAATGGCGCAATGCGGTTCGAAGTTGAAGTTAAACCAGACTACAATTATATGTCTTGGTTTAGAGCCATTTTCACTCCTTTTCTTTCATCAAATCGACAACTTCAAGACCCACGTGTTGTTGAGTTAATGCCAACTACATATCCATCACCACCACCCACCCAACAACACACTGAAGCTTTCCATACTTCTCAACCACAATATCACATGGATACATCAAATCCGTATACATACCCTCAAATCCCCCAACAACACTACGCGTCCTCATCATCATTTCAACCATCATCATCAACATTTCAACCACCTCCATCAACATATCAACCGTTTGGGTTCCCACCACCCCAAGAATACAACAACCCATCATCATATCAATCATTCGGGTTCCCACCACCACCACCACCGCAACAACAACAACATTTTGGGTTCCCTCCATCCCAAGTCGAATTCGGAAATTATGTTGACAATGACTTTATCCAACGACTTGTCGATGATAGTGATTTTAGTCCAAATTGGTTTAATTCGATGGCTCAAGTAATGGATAGTTCTTTTCCTGTACAAACACAATCTTCTGGACAAAATCTGGGGTTTGATCTAAACACTCCAGTTGAAGAAGAAGAAGAATAACAACATCCGGTTCATCAAAAGCAAGCATGTAATAATATAATTAAATACTCCGTATTAAATAATTTTGTAGTTGTTAAAATTGTATTGTCTAAGTGTTGAGTGTTCGTGTATTATATAATTAAATATTTTAAAAATGAGAGGTTTTTTTTTAAAAAATTATGATTTTATATTTTTATTAATTTTAAAATAATTTTTTAATTTGGGGTTTAGAAGAGGGTTAGGGTTAGAAGATGGTTATGATTAAAAGAGGGTTTTGAAAAAGAAAAAAAAAATAAAAAAAATAAGTCACAGAATTCCGTGCAGATATAATAAGACAAAAAAAATTTGAACTCACTAGAGTGTCGCCACCCCATGTGGCGCCACTATGAAGGCAAGAATTTTCGGTCAAAAGTTGGTTTGAAAAGGTGATAGTTTGGGATTTTTTTTTTGAAAAGATGGTATTTTAGGATTTTT
Organism: Trifolium repens; assembly: GCA_030408175.1. Lineage (NCBI taxonomy): Eukaryota > Viridiplantae > Streptophyta > Magnoliopsida > Fabales > Fabaceae > Trifolium > Trifolium repens. The sequence continues at coordinate 55,449,835 of CP125851.1, forward strand.
GGTTTTAAAAGGTGGTGTTTGAGTCAAAAAGCCTCCCTTCAACCACTTCAAAATGAATAAGTTAAAAAAATACAAAAACAAATTTGTGGTTGTTTATTTAATTATTGTGAAATGAAAACATGGAACAACCGAAGGACCTTTCATGAATTAGCTAAAAAAACACTATTATTATTCTTAAAAAGAATTTGTCTTTTGTTTGAGTCGACAGTATTCAAGTGATTAATATCTGCGATAATACACAATTTGATAAATAATAATCTCAATACAACAAAACACTGTATTTTTCATATTCATCTCCAAATTTATTATTTCAACTTCAAATCTAATTTAATACCAGTCCAAGTTTCAAATTCAATTTGGATTTTTTTTCCCTCTCAATTTCAACTTTTGGATTTGAACTATTTTTCTCTTATTCTTGATCCAATCCCAATTTCATGAGAAATGATTCCCTCGCGTGCATATTGCACTGGAGAGGGAGAAGTGTGGAACTCAGCCTTTAAAATTTTGTTTTTCAATTTTATAATTTTTTTTATTTTCAATCTAAAGGCTATAGTTGCACCAAATGAGTTATGTACGAGAGAGAATTCACTCTCAATGTGCTTTCTTGTTCGAGTTTGTTCGAACTCTTTAATTTTTGTTTGATTTCTAGTATAATCATGTTATAACACTCGTGAATATACATAAGAGAGGGACAAAAATGTGTCATTATTATTTTTAGTGTATGGACAAAAATATAAAGTTATAAATAATTCACATATATAAAAGAGGGAATTAGGATATTCGAACTCTGTCATTAAAAAATTTATTGTTTAAAAACATAAGTTAAAAAAAATATTTCTTACTTACTATGTATACTCTTTCACGCTTATTTTTGCTTAAAAAATAAAATCCTACTCCCTCCGTCTCTTCTTATAAGAGCTAGTTTGACAAAAAAATTGTCTCTTTTTATAAGATCCTTTTACAATTATCAATGACATTAATTATTATTTTTCCAAACTTACCCTTATTTACTTTGCATAATTTTTCTAATAGCATTAAATTATTTTTGTTTGATACAAAGCACTATAATTAATTGTAAGGATAAATATGTAAAATCAACATAATTTGTCAATCAAGTTAATATTAAAACTCACTTTCTTAATATCCGTGTTTTATCAAACTAGCTATTATAAAAGGGACGGAGGGATTATATTTGTAACAAGCATTTTTTTTTAAAGAATTATTATTTCTATTAATTTGAGTCAATAATGGAGAAAGAGTGACCTGCTATCTCCGGTTGGGTCTCTGGTACAAAAATGGAATCCAAAATCCAAAGTATCACTTTTTTGCGGGTCGACCGAAAAGGAAAGCACTAAAGTTTCACGCGTCAGATTTTTCTCATTAATTAATTTCTCTCTCCACCGTTTGTGTCTGTGTTTCACACCAAGTACTTGTGCTACGTAGTAGTAGTACTGTCTAGTGGTATTTTCTTGGTATAAAAATTCAAACCTTTTTTACATAAAAATAGTTGAATAAATCAAAGCACGTTTTATTTCATATAAACATAAAATTACGGGTTATCTTCTTCCATTATTAATCTAGTAGCAAACCCATACAGTACTATTCAAAGCAGGTGAATTGTTCAGTGCACCTCTTATTTAGATATGTAACAATATTTTTTTAGATAATTCTGATAAATTAATCATAAATAATATTGATAAACTTTTTTACATTAAATAATATATGTGGACTTATCCACTTCAACTATATACAGATATATATTCAAAATATGTGGTCTATTTTTTATGAGCTATGAGATAAAATTATTGTTTGAGAACTAACTTGATGAATTAATAATAATTTTAATATTTTTTTAGATTTAAATAGCGTTTTCATCCTATAATGTTAACGAATTTTAGTTTATCATTCTATATTGGTTGGCTTCTGGAATGTCAAAATTATGTTATTTTAGACTCTCAATGAATATGCTGACTTAAGATTATGTTATTTTGTTCCCCTGTAGTATTGACGAATTTTGGTTTACTCTTCTCACCAAGAATGCAACAACATCATTTGTGAGAAATGGTTGCCCCCTCTAATATTAAGATTGTGTCCTTTTAGACCTTCAATGAATATGTTGACTTAATATTGTACTCTCTTTGTTTCAAAATAAATGATCTATTTAAGCATCTTCATATTTACCAATGTACAACTTTAATCATTGATATATTTAATTATATATTATTAAAAATTATAAAAATTGTATAATTTGAAAATTTTCATTGAGATAAATCAAACAACATCTCAAATGCTAATATTTGCATGTATACATTCTCTCCGGTCTTTTTTTATAAAGAACACTTTGAAAAAATCACACAGACCAAGCAAACAAAATTTTCTCATTAATTGTTCTAAAATTTTATTTTTTTTATTCCAAAACTAACCATGGACTAACTTGGGAAATAAGTCATAATTCTAATTAATGTACTAGCATTGGAATGTGTTACTTGATGATAATTTTTTTTTTGGTACAATATTTGATGATAATTTAATAAGAGTACAAATGAAATTTGTGTTTAATAAAGAATAAATTTAAAGAGTGTTTCTTATAAAAAGAACAAAAAAATTCCAACGTGTTACTTATAAAAAGGACCATAGGGAATATTAAAAGAAAAATATGGTTAAAGTGGATCATATGAATAGTACACAAAGTCAATATTAGGTCATTTATTTTGAGATGAAGGGAATATTTTTTTGCCCCTTGCAGTGTTGGAGAATTTTAGTTTACACCCCTCACGAAGCATGGATAAATTAAAATTCGCAAACATTATAAGGGATAAATACTATTTTACTCAAAATGTTATTACTCCCTTTTGTATATCAAGCTATTTAAAATATGTTAAATCACCGTTTTAAAATAGGTTATGCTAATCAATACACCCAAAACAGTAGTTAAAGAAACCAAAAAATTTATATTTTATATTAAAATAAACATTTTTAATATTATTAAAAAGTACGTAGAATAAAAAAGTTCCAAAACTTGTTGACGATATTTAAATCCCTTACTAATACTCTGCAAAAATTATTTAACATTTTCCTTTTTAATTTAATATATAGCGTATCAATTTTACCCATTTATATTAGGGGTGACAAAACTATTCGTACCCGCTGATATCTGTGGATAGAATCCGTCACGGGCACGAGACGGATAGCTTAACAGATATCCACAGATAAAATAAATGGATATTTCAATTATCTGTATTTAATGGATACGAATACAGATTTAATACTATCCGTGTCCGTATATATCCATACCCGCTAATAAATTAGTAAAATTATTCAAATATCCCTATTTAAATATAAACTCTAGTATTTTTATGTTATAAAAAAATAGTCTTCGCATATTTTTTATTTTCTCTTCATATTCAATGTGGAGAAAATTTTCCTATTCCTTTTTCATCTTTCGAGGTAAAACTTTTTATCATCTTCTTACTGTTTTCCATTTACCATATAAAAAAAATTCTAATTTACAATTTCATCCATAGATATCTGCAAATATCTGCGGATACTTCAAAATCCGTGGATTATCCACTTAGCGGACGTGTGCACGGATATAGAGCAGATATGGATATCATATTTATCAAATGGAGTGGACACAGATATCATACTATCCACATCCATGGATATCCATTTACATCCCTAATGTATACTTCAATCCTATAATTTACATCCATAATTCTGTATAGTGGACCCAATTTTTAATGGATTAACTTGTAATATAATATAGGAATGGGATCTAATTTCCACTTTCAATATATGAAGATTAAAAATGCCAAAATTACAATTTCATTTTTCTAAAATAACAAATAAATTAAAAATAGGAGGAGGAGTAAGTATACATTTAAAGAACCTATCCAATTTCTTTAAATGTTAACATATGTCCTGAGGGCCGATCCAACATTAAATAGAACTAAAGCGAACTTTAAAGGATACATTTTAGCTTATTCAAGGAAATAGTGTTAGTCAAAATAAAAAAGTTTCATTTATTCATAGATACAAAATCTCAAGTATTTTTTCGTTTATTCATTGATGATAGAATACAAAATCTCACAGTATTTATATATAATCAAAAACATTCTTTTTTATCTTCTAGAGGCATTTGTCTTTATTCTGAAGCCATTTACCTGTTGTAAACTAATGAACTTATGAAAATTAATTTTTTCTTGATAATTATTTTATATTTTTGGAGCCTAAAACTCTTGTTTGGGTCGTATTACCCTTGAGCTAGCTAGTCCTAACGCCTAAGAAAGTAAATGTAAAATTTATTTTTTTTAAACTTGTTCATTTTAATTATTTAAACATTAAATTATTTATGTTATTAAATAAGAATTTTTGTATTAAAATACTTTAAAAATTAAAGAAGTCGTTCTGGCTAAGTCCTTTTCTTCTTTAATGAAGGGTTGATGTTTTGTGGATTCAATGAAGGTCGGTCCATATAAAACCAAGTTGAATTTGTCCACGTAATTTAATGCTTTGATATAATTGGCGGCTGGCCCTTGGAAGGTTAGGCCACAACCATTTTCAATACATTTAATGCACTTCCCCTTTCACCACAAATTACATATATAAACTAATATCGACAACTTTTTTTTATTTTATTAAATTAGAATATAAATAAGTCTCTTTAAGCATGTGGTCAGAAATTCAATTTTTAATTCATGCGTATGGAAAAATTCGATTGGGAAGGGATAACTCATCTTATGTGTCTCATAGGTTCCCGACGAAAATTAGTCATTGTTAATGGCAGTGGAAACTTCATACTAATATATAGTAACCAAAAAAATATATATAAATAAATATCTTTGCACTAAAATTAAAATTGAAGAAACTTTATATATTGATACTATTTTTGAATGATTCAAACTTAAGCAACATATCTGCCATCATTCTTCAAGGACATTTATTATTGTGACCCATATTAATTAATATCACTTAAATGAATACATTGATTTTAAATTAGTTGTACTTAAAAGTTGAATTTGAAATTTTGTGCCGTCCTTAACAAAATTGTTACACTACCGATCAGGAGTGAATAGTATTTTAGAGAGATAGGACTATATGTAACTTCAATTGATTGATTTAGACTTTTTTTTTAATGGTTTTCACTCTCTAATTCTTAGGGAAAGGGGGTTATAGTAGTCCAGAGTTCGGTGCGAGATATGGTATCAAGTGGTTTCAGTCCTTTTCAAATGCAGTTGTGGGGGATCGAACTTTGGTCCTTCCTATTAAATCTAGCATCAATCACCACTGGACCAACAAACATTTGGTTAGACAGTTTTGTTTAGTAGCTGCACTCCTTTAATTTTAAATGTTGGTTGTTTAATTTGGTAGAGCATTTTTAATTGGATGAAGTGGAACACACAAAGATGGGAGATGAATTGGTTGATAACTTTCTACTTTTCAAAGAAGTTTGCAAAGGAGAAAATAAAAGGAAGGTGTCTCATGTAATTTGGCTAGCTATAGTATGGAGTATTTGGTTTGAGCATAATGATGTCTTGTCTAAAGGGAAAATAGGTAATATTTTGATGGATAAATCTATTATATTGTTTTTAATGTATATTGTAACACCCTACTTCCCAATTAATAATACTGAAAATAACACTAATGTGGAATTAGGATGTTACATATAGGACCTGATGTTATTTTATAATAGGTTCGAATATCTCTTATAATTGTTTAAATAAAATTCTATTTATAATTTTATTTCTCAAAAGAAGAGGATTCCAATAATCTATAATTTAGCTGTGAAATAAATAAAGAATAATAAATAAATTTGTTTCCAATTGAATTTTAGAAATCAAACTTAGGTTCTCCTAATAATTTGTCTAAGGAGGAGCTCATTAACATTTAAGATTTTTTTTCTCTATAAACAAATGATAATTTATTGACATAAATATATATCCAATACCCATTTAGTGAGAAACATAAAATTGTTTTTCTTTTTTAAATAGTATATTATTTCCTCCGTCCCTTTTTATAAGATCTAGTTTGACAAAAAAATTATTCTTTTTATAAGACCCTTTTACAATTATCAATGACATTGGTTATTTTTTTTCAAAACTACCCATATTTACTTTACATATTTTTTTTAATAGCATTTATAAGACCCTTTTGTCAACCAATTTAATACTAAAACCAACTTTCTTAAAACTCGTGTTTTGTCAAACTAACTCTTAATAAATAAGAACGGAGAGAGTAATATATTAATTTTAGGGATAATCGTGTAAAAGATACACGTATTTGTTTTTTACTTCATTCGTTCTAAAATATAAGTTGTTTTGATCATATTACATAAATGAACAAATTTTATTAATGTTGTATGAATAAGAGAAATTATGAGTTAGTTTACCAATGTGAAAAAGATAAATTAAAGAATTGAAAGAAGAAAGAAAAATAAATAGTTATGCAGTAAGGATATAATAGGAAAAAGAACAATGAATACTTTATTGATAATGTAAAACGGCTTATAATTTGATAGAAATTTTTTTTGATGACTTATATTTTGATATAAATGGAGTAATTTTTAAAAATTTAAGTATAATTGAAGAGCATAGTAATAATAGAGGATGCTAGCAGTATTAATTAAGGGTCAGCATGAGAAAATGAGTGCATGGTTTCATGTGGTAATGGTGAGTTGCGAAACGGTCACGTATGTAACCTTGGACTTGAGATAAAGTAAGAGAGATCACTCAATTTAATTGGTAAAAGTGGTGAGATACCTTTTTGTGGTGTTGCGTGTGAAAAAGCAGAAAATTGGTTGAAAGGCAAAAATTGAGGTGTGTGGTGAGATAGCATCAGGCAAGCAGTTTACTGTCACATTTTCTAGGCGCGTAAGGGTCCCCTCTCAGAGTGTGTCTTGTGCGTTTTTCATCGTGTGTTCAACCCTCCCATTATGTGCGTGGGAGAGAAGATTGCTCATGATTTCTTAAAAAAAAATTCATTATAAACAGTGTTCCAGATATATTTTTTAAGTATATTGAAAATATAAATAAAAATAAAATTAATGTTAATAAGATAATTTTTATATTTATAATAAATGCACAAATTTTAAGATAAATTTTTTAAATTTATATGTTTAACTAATGTTTCGAGGGCACAATCAATCATTAGTTGGTTTAGTGGTGATTAATACCGAACTTAATAAGGAGAACCACGATTCGATTCACCGCAAGTGCGATTGAGAGGGGTTAAAACTACTTGATGTCAGAACTGACTTCCAAACTAAAAAAAAAATTAAAAAAGAAACTATGATGGTCTAGGGTTAATACTCTCTTTTAATCTCTGTAATTTAGATACATCAAATATTTTATAACTCAATTTTTTTTATGATACATATGAGAGGGAATAATGTTTTTAATTTTATATTGAAAAAGATATATATTTTTTATAATTTTAAGAGATTAATTATAAAACTTTAAGATACTTTTATTATATTTGGTTCTTAATAAATATCTAGAGACATTTGGTAGTATTTTCAAGTTATTTTAATCGGTATTCAAACTTAGATTTTTACAATTTAGTTAACTACTTGAGTCAATTACTTGGTATTTTGAATTTTGTTTAATAAAAAATAGCAGATACTTAATTCTTATAATGTCAAAAAATGTATCAGTCAACTTTTACTTAATTTATGGTGAGCGAAAATAATTTTTACATTATCAACGGCAATATCAAATAAAAAAAATCCACAAGATAAAAACTAAAAAGGCGATCAATATGCAAACCAAATATCACACTAAGGCAAGTATCTTTTTCGTCATCATTATTTCTTATTTTTCTTTAACTTGTGTTCAAAGAGTTATATATAATAGTACAATGAATTTAATTTTTAAACAGTTAAATACACAAAGTTTTAATATAATATTTATATTTTTGTCTTCTTAATATACACCTTAATTAGTTTTTTTTCCTTTCTTTTTTGCATATATTCAACGAGTAACTCGTACGTTAATTAGATGCTTCTAATTTAATTCTCATATAGTCAAAAAATGTATTAGTCAACTTTTACTTAATTTATGGTGAGCGGAAATAAATTTTACATTGTCAATGGCAATGTCAAATAGAAAAGTCCATGAGATAAAAATTAAAAAGGCGATCAATATGCAAATCAAATATCACACTAAGACAAGTATCCTTCTCATCATCATTATTTCTTATTTTTCTTTAACTCGTGTCCAAAGAGTTATATTAAATAGTACAAAAAATTTAATTTAAACAGTTAAATACAAAAGTTTTAATATTTCTTAGTTTTTTTTCATCTCTATATTCAACGAGTGACTTATGAATTAAAATATTATTATCTACCTTTCGAAAACATAATAATATTATTTTAATAATTTAGACAATAAAATCTCATTAATTCCATCAAAAAGAAGTAAAACATTAATTTTGTCAAAAAGAAGTAGTGTTTTTATTAATAATATTTTTTAAAAAGATAAAGTAAATAATTATTTGGTACAAAATTTAAATATTTTTTAAAGATGTTTTAATATTTTAATATCTTTCCTTTTAAACTTGTTAATATAAGCAAAAGAAATCAATTATACATAAATTAAGAATAATAGTTAATTTAACTTTTTATATATACTACCTATTATTTATTTTTTTGGTAAAGACTACCTATTATTTAATTTTATATAAAAATTTGTTTGGTAGAAAGATATTTAAATGACGATAATAGAATAGAATTAATTAGATTCTTTTTATATTTGAGACTTGAGTGTAGATAATTGAAAACACTTGTTGGGTTGGTTGATAAAAGTTTTATGTCATTATCGGCTTTTAAAAAAATATTTGTATATTAATACATCATCCTATGCGAAAAAGTGTGCTTTTGCCTCCTCCATCATAACTAATCTACCACGTTGAGACAAATTAGCCTTTAAATAAAATAATATTATGAAAAGGCAAGTGTGAAATAAAATAATGATCATAATTTATAAAAAAGTAATTTAAAAGCAGAAAAAGACACATAAAAAAGAACAGGTTTAGTCTGTCCACCAAGCATATTTTCCAGAAATCCTTGCAACCCATAGTACTTTCATTTCATCCATCAATTCTCCGTTTTGTTTACTTCAAATTTCCGTCTCTTTCTTTTTCTTCTCTCGTGCCACAATAAACAATAACTTATTTTTTTTTATTTTTATCTTTTATCTTCTCTTTCTCCGCACTTCATCGATAATTAAAATTAACATTAAAATATTATTTACCACTATTTGGTTAGTTAGTTAAATATTACTATTATCTTTGCTAATACTAATATTATTACCTTTGTGTTTCAAAATAAAATAAAATAAAATATTATTACCTTTGTGCGTGTGAAGTGAAGAAAAAGGAAGGGATCTGAAATTTTCTTTTCGCGTTGAATTTCCGAAACAATCTATTTTTGGTGGCACGAAGTGGAATTCAGAAAAAGGAAAAAGAGAAGAAAGGGTAGAGTAGGGAGAAAAAAAATAGAAAGAAAAAGATAGATACATAGATCTCAGATAGATAAATAGATGAATCCCCTCAAAGGAAAGAAAAAAGAAAAAAATAGAAAGGTAAGTTAAAAAGTACTTAAAGCCTAATAGACTACAGTAGTATATTACGACTATACTAGTACTATTTTCTTGAATTTGTTTTTTTGTGTTTGTAAAAAGCTTGTTTTCATTGTTTTTTGTTTTTCTCTTCCAATTTTACCCTTGAAAATGTTAATTTGTCTTCTATATTGAAAAAGTTTTTCTTATCTCAACACACTTATTTCGTTTTCTCACAAGTGCCCTCACATTATAATTTCTTCTTCTTTCTTTCATAAAGTAAAGTCAAGTATAACTACCCCAGAAAGAAACACAACTTTCCTCTCTTACTAATATAAAACATTCATTTCAGATTCTCTCTTCTCATTTTATTATTCAATTCAAAAGCTCAATTTTATAATCAAAATCTCTGAATCAAATCAAATAAGTTCTGATTGATTTTGAAATAATTTTCACTCTGAATTATTGATACAGTTGAAGAAATTCTTATACTCGTGAAATGAGAGCTGGGTTAAGTACAATCCAACAAACCCTAACGCCGGAGGCGGCGAGTGTTTTAAATCATTCAATCGCCGAAGCTGGACGGCGTAACCATGGTCAAACAACGCCACTTCATGTGGCGGCGACGTTACTAGCCTCACCGTCAGGTTATCTCCGTCAAGCGTGTATAAAATCGCATCCAAATTCATCTCATCCTCTTCAGTGTAGAGCTTTGGAATTATGTTTCAGCGTCGCGTTAGAACGGTTACCGACGTCGCAGAACGCGAGTCCGGCGGCGGCGATGGAACCGCCAATTTCGAATGCGTTGATGGCGGCTCTTAAACGAGCTCAGGCTCATCAACGACGTGGTTATCCTGAACAGCAACAACAACCACTTCTCGCCGTTAAAGTTGAATTGGAACAACTCATCATATCGATTCTTGATGATCCAAGTGTTAGTAGGGTGATGAGAGAAGCTAGTTTTTCTAGTCCCGCCGTTAAAGCGACGATTGAACAGTCGTTGAATTCTGCTCCACCTCCGGTTGTTAATTCGAATCCGATTGGATTGGGATTTCGGCCGGGGATGGTTACTCCGGGAGCTGCGCCGACGAGGAATTTGTATATGAATCCGAGGTTGCAACAACAGGGGAGTGTAGCTCAATCAGGAACACAGAAGGGTGATGAAGTTAAACGTGTTGTGGAAATATTGATGAGGACGAAGAAGAGAAATCCGGTTTTGGTTGGTGAATCGGAGCCTGAAGCTGCTATCAGAGAAGTGTTGAAGAAGATTGAGAATAAGGAATTAGGGGAGGGTGCTTTTAGCAATGCACTCGTTGTTCATTTGGAGAAGGAGCTTCCTTCAGATAGAGCTCAGATACCTGGAAAGATTAAAGAATTAGGGGATTTGATTGAATCTCGGTTGGGGAATTCGGGTTCCGGTGGTGGTGTGTTTATTAATTTGGGTGATTTGAAATGGTTGGTGGAGCAACCTGTTGGATTTGGTTTGGGGAATATGCAGCAACCGGCCCTTGCGGAGGCCGGACGTGCTGCGGTGGTGGAGATGGGAAGATTGGTTGCAAAATTTGGAGAGGGTGGTGTTGGTAAGCTTTGGTTGTTAGGTACTGCTACTTGTGAGACTTATTTGAGATGTCAGGTTTATCATCCTTCCATGGAAAATGATTGGGATCTTCAAGCAGTGCCAATTACCACAAGATCACCTCTACCTGGAATGTTTCCAAGGTATTTAATCTGTATATTCTTATATGGATGTATTCTGATTATTCATAAAGTAATATTTGTTCTTACAATTTTATCACTGAATGATGATGAGTGTTAATTTGGTATTTGATGGAGAACATTTAGATCTTCATCTAAATCTAATTATACCCTTTATGATACAATCTTAATTTTCAATACTTTGGCTCAGTTGATCTGTTCTGGTGCAAGAATAATTAAAGGGGTTTACGAAATTTTATGTATAATTTTCTTGTTTGGCGATACGGTGTTGTGAAATATTCTTGAATAGAATCAATTATGGCTTTAGTTTAAGAGAATCTTATCTTTTCTGATATGCTTTGAAAGGAAAACGTGGGATGTTCTTAATTCCATAGACACTGTTATAAGACAGGAGAATATTAGATTGTTGTTTACTTTTGCGCTATTGGCACTATTAGCTTGACAAAGCTATGAAACATTGTTAAATTGTCTCCCACATTTGGTATTTGTTGTTTTAACTTTTCGTTTCTTGTAGTACCAGGCTTGGGACCAATGGAATTCTTGGCACAACACTTGAGTCTTTGTCTCCATTGAAGACCTTGCCAACTACGACAATCACTCCACTGAGGCGTGCCTCAGAGAATGTTGATCCTGCAGCAGTAGCAGCATCAACTTGTTGCCCACAGTGCATGCAGAAGTGCGAGCAAGAAGTAGCTGATATGTTGAAAGAAACTGAGAAATCTGATACTGAACTCAAATCAGATGCCACTCGACCGACCCTTCCACAATGGTTGCAGAATGCTAGAACTAATAATGATAATGCTAAAGTAATGGATCAGGCTCAGGTAAATTCGATTAAAACAATTATATTGGTTGGTTGATGGGATTAAGAAATAATAGATGAGTTTTAATTATTGTGTTCTTTTGTCTTTTAATAGAGCAATAGCCAAGAAGGGAATGTAAAGAAGAGGACTCAAGAAATACAAAAGAAATGGAATGATTCCTGCTTGAACTTACATCCTAAATTTCATCAGCAAAATGCGAGCACTGAGAGGATTGTTCCAACCCCATTTTCAATGACGAACCTATATAATGTGAATTTGCTGGGGCGCCAATTTCAACCCAAAGTACTTCCAAATAAGAATTTGGGATGCTCTCTTCAGTTGAGCTCGAATCCAATGCCTATCCAGCAATTAGAACACACGGCGAGTCCACGGAAAAGTACAGTGACTACTGAGCTTGTTCTTGGGCAAACCAAACCATCTGATACCATTCCAGAAGAGACGCAGAAAGAACGCATTAATGACTTTATGAGTTCCCTGTCTTCAGAGTCACAAGACAAGTTTGATGAATTACAGAGCAAAAAATTACTTGATGCCGACTCTTTCAAGAGGTTACTCAAAAGTCTGACAGAGAAGGTGTGGTGGCAGCACGATGCAGCATCTGCGATAGCCTCCACAGTGACTCAGTGTAAATTAGGCAACGGTAAAAGACGGTCAAAGAGTGATACATGGCTATTGTTCACAGGTCCTGACAGAATTGGCAAGAAGAAAATGGCAGCAGCACTTTCTGAACTGGTATCAGGATCCAATCCAATAGTAATCCCCCTTGCACAGCGACGTGGGGATGGTGACTCAGACGTCAATCACTTCCGTGGAAAAACGGTTCTTGATCGCATAGTAGAGACCATCCGAAGGAACCCACATTCTGTCATCATGCTTGAGGACATTGATGAAGCCAACACCCTTCTTCGTGGGAATATCAAACGAGCCATGGAGCAAGGGCGACTTCCTGATTCTCATGGACGTGAAATCAGTCTTGCTAATGTCATGTTTATCCTCACTTCAAGTTGGTTGCCCGAGGACCTTAGCTACCTGTCCAATGGAACTCCACTAGACGAAGAAAAACTTACAAATTTAGCTAGTGGGGGTTGGCAACTGCGGCTATCAGTGACCAAGAAGGTATCAAAACGTAGACCCAGTTGGTTATCCAATGAAGACAGGTCTTTGAAGCCTAGAAAAGAATTGAATTTAGGCTTATCATTTGATCTTAATGAAGCCGCGGATGTAGAAGAAGACAGGGCAGATGGATCAAATAATTCCAGTGACTTCACAGTGGACCATGAAGACAACAATCACAATGGAGGGTCTCCCCCAAAACCCCGCGAGCTGCTGGATTCTGTCGATGATGCCATTGTCTTCAAGCCATTGAATTTCGATCTTATTCGTCGCAATTTCTCTGCAACCATCGCCAAAAAATTCTCTGCCGTAGTTGGCAATGGGATCTCAATTGAAGTACAAGAGGATGCTCTTGACAAGATCACGAGCGGAGTGTGGTTAGGCCAAACCACAATAGATGAATGGATGGAAAAGGTGTTGGTTCCTTCCTTCCACCAGTTGAACAAAAACATCAATTTAACCAACCATGATGACAATGAGTCTTCGCTGCTCGTTAGGCTCGAAGATGACGGCTACTCCGATCGCCGGAGCTCACAAGAGTTGCTACCTTCTAGTGTGAGAGTTGCAGCGGAGTAGTAGTAATAGTGTTGAGTATCAAATATTGAATATTGAATAGTGATTATTGTTAATACACAATGGACATGAGTGGTAATATCCGTTTTTGTTGGTTATAGAAATGTAAATAGATCTCTTTGGAAGGACAAAGTCAAAGACCCTTTGTAGAATCGAGAAAAACCGTTAGAGGTGGAACAAACAAGGGTCGGTATGTGTCATTTTTTCACCTTAGAAAAATATTATTTATTTTTTATCTTATATATGCTTTATATTATTTTTTTTTTTACCTCTGTAACCATAGATATATTTATTTACTGTATCAATTAAATGGAGGATGATTATCAATATTAATAATATGGAGTATTATTCCTTCATCCCTTTTCTTCTATTATTGTAAGAGCTTAATTTGAACCATTTTTAAACACTAATATACAATGATAATTATGAGATATTTCCCATCCTAAAAGCCACTATTCCACAAACATAGAATAATCAAATAAAATTATGTTCAAATTGATTTAGAGTATAATGTGGAAAACATGAAAAGGGACAAGTTTAGAATGGCAAAGGCATCCAATTACGTAGGCCACATATATGGCCGCACGCACACTGTCCTTACTATTTGTTAGAATGGTTCATGAACGTTGAATTACCAAACACACATCCCTACCGACACAAATCATTGTTTTTCAGTTAACGTATATTTCCTTATCATCAATTAGTAAAAACAAAACTTGCTAGAATGTATGTTCCTAGCTATACCGTTATGTGCATGCGTCATTTTCAATTTTCCATCCTTGGTTTAAATAAAACTAAGGTCAATAGAAAAAAAAATACCAAAACAAGTAAAGTTTTATCAACAAGGAAAAAAAGAAAGAGTTGCATACAAGTGATTGATCAAATATTTAATAATATTACTTTTAACATTCTTTTCATAGTAAACGCGTTTTTATGAAATTAAGCTGATTGTGGAAGCATAGTAGCTTCTTTACTCATGCATGTTTTCAACGCTACGTAAGCCTATAATAGTTGTAGTTTTTTGTCAAGTTGGACTATGATCGATTCTTACCAAAAATGCAAGTGATCAAAAAAAGACAAATGATACTTGGTGTATACTTCAAATTCATTTCATGTTTGCCTATTTTTTTGACTATATCGTCTTCTTTAAGACATCAACAGCGCATGTGTTCTCATTAATTTTCAATTCTCTTTTTGTTATGTCTTTTTCTTACACTTCTCGATCTATTTGGATCTCTCTAATCTTTTTTCAACACATAGAGATCCAACTATATTCAATTATGTCCCTTGTTGCCCCAAGAATTTTTTTTTTCGTTTTCTTTCTGACCATACCAGCCATGTGTATGCATGCTAACCATACTAATCTAACTAAACCATCCATCATTAGATTTAATGGATCACTTAAATAAATAATTTATACAACTTTTTGGACTATTACCTTTCCGTTGGATCCAAAATTACATTCGTATTTTTTAGATATGTTTGATAATATAATGAATAGATTATTTTATGCTTGGTTATAATTATTAAAAGTTGAGTTCAAAAGCTATTCACAATAATTTCTCGAAACTGAAATATGATTATATTTCTTTAGATATTCTATTTCTTAACGTATCTATACAAACTAAACCAATGAAATTAAGTGAAAACTTAATATTTCAAAATAACTATATTTTTTGTGTTAATTAACTCTCTGGTTCTCAATAGAAATTAAAAACATCTTAATAATTTAAAGTTTGATTGGGAGGTAAGTAATTTATTTTATATATAATTGTGTAAAAACAAAGGAATTTTAATGAGTATCAATTTAAATAAGGGTCATACTAACTAGTGCACCCGATACATTAGTTAAAGAATTAAAAAAAGAAAATTTTGCATTGGAAATTATATTTTTTATACTTAAAAAATATTGACTGCATAAACTCCGAGACAACTTTATTATATTAAGTCTTCTTAACTAGTTTCACCGGGTGCACTATTTAGCATTTTGCTTTGAATAAATCACTAATAAAGTCTTAATTTGAGCAATATTGAATAACACGTACACATTAGCCAAACATGTGAGAATAATTGAGACCCCGCTAATTGACAATTGCTGCACCTATGGAAATTAAAAGAAAAAGTGAACAGAATGGTACGTTTCATGAACATGAATATGATTTGTCCATAGTGTGAAATCGGCTTGATTGAATTTAAAGTGTGGTTCGGGGATTAATGGTACAATGTATTCAGTTGAAAAATTCATGACTATGCTGTTCGAAAAGAAAAAAAAAAAGGACGTACATGATGGATTTTTTCTTAATTGCATATGACAATTTGATAGCTAAATTAAGTGAAGTGCTTTAATGCTACTTTTTTTTCTTCATTTTTTTTAAATTTTAATGGCAAAGATATATGTGGATAATAAAAAGTAAATTAAGACCAGTTGACCCGAAGTAGACCAATATTGAAGATCGGAATTTATGAACGTGGCAATGGACGGTGGCCAAGCTTCTCTCGAAAGATTTTTGTTACCTTTAAATACTTTGATGTTCAAGTCAGTTTTCAAATATGAATGAAAGGTTTAATATAATTGAAATTGTATCTTTTACCTTGTGTATATGTCCATCGATTTATAAGTGGGTCTAGTTCTAAGAAATGAGCGGATAATATTTTGAGGGGTGATTTGCGAATCGGTGTATGATTGGTTGAAGGGTGACATTGTGTGCTAGCAGCGCAACTTTTTAATATGTATCGTTATCGTAAATTCCGTCCAAAACACTATGAACTGTCAATAAATTTAATACAATAACCAACTTTTTTAATTTTGTGATTTACGCAAGAGTGTATTTTAAGTTAGGTTAATAAAAAAATGTTTTAAATTCGTGAAACAATGTAGTTGCCAAATAATTCTACTTTTATACTAGTTTTTAATACATTATTATAATTAATTTGCTATAAAGAAGGGGTTTGTAAATATCAAACTAACCAAAACCTAAAATCAAAGTTAATCAATCCCAAAAAAAAAAAACCAAAGTTGTTAAAATCAAGTTTTGATTCGTAAAATAGTCCAATTTCACGATTTTAATTAGGTATAAATTTTGAGTTAAATCGATTTTATTCAATTTTGAAAAAATTAACTCGTTGACTACGGTCTGGCAAGTGTACCAGTCTGTCGTCGAGTAATAATTCACACTCTAGGTGTCTAGAATGAGTTCGTATCCACAGGGATCGTGCCAAAGCTTCGTTAGCGTTATTTAAGCTGTTGGGTTTGCATTCGCTTTGGATTTTGAAAAATGTTTTATAAAAAGAAGTGTAATGCTTGCATAAATAAATAAATAGATAGATAGATAGATTCATAAACATAGAGGATATGTATGATGGTTGGACTACTTCCCTTCTTCATATTTGGCATGAACGGTGTATAACATAGTTACTCAGATTATTGTTCGGTGGTGACTTTTCCTTTATTGTAGTAACACATTATTGTTACACTATGTATATTAAAGTTTCCCTACGTTAATAACTAAGGTACCTACGAGAGCCTAACTTCGATGTGTCACATACCCTAATTACTAAGTGAGTTGTTTATTACACATGCATTATTACCTTCACCCATCCAATGCCTCTAGATCCTAATATCGGGCTATTCATCTTCTAAGTGCTCAGTTCACACCTAGTGGATGATTCCTCCTCTAACCGCTCAGTTCGCGACTAGTTCAGGATGTTACCGTCTCTATACACCTAACATTATTTACTACTAGTTCCGGACCATATTAAGTTAATACCTAATATCAATTCTATGAGAGCTCCCGCTTATCCGGTCAGATTACGAGATACGTTGTTAAAGTGCAAGAAAGTAAATAACAAACATAATACTGAATAACGATTTATTATAACTTTGACTCAATCACAGATTCCAAATATTCATAGGGGAGTTCATCTTCTCCACCACAACCTAAGACATCTATTACAAAAGACTACATATTTAAATTACAATAAAAGAATTATAACCTAAACATAAAAACCTAAAGAAAACATACCTTACTGAGTTAGTTTTCCCGTAAGGGGAGAAAACTATGCCCTTAGAGCTCCTCCGAACACCTCCTTTATAGTAGAGAGTGTTCTACTATTTCTGAATGATTTAAACAATGGGAGGAGAGCTCTATTTATAGTTTTCGTAATGGGCCTCAGCAAGCCATCGTGCTGCGATAGATCCATCGCAGCACGATGGGAAGATTTAGTTCAGAATTATAACTGATCTTGTGCCTTTCATCAGCTTGGTCACCAAGTAATGTCATCGTACCACGACGAAGGGCATCGTAGCACGATGAGCAGATTTTCTTCAGATTTTCTCTGTTGATTTCTTGGCCAACAAGCAGCTTCCATCGTGGCACGATGAACATCACAAATCTTCACTTTTTTGGCTTTTTCTTGTCTTTTTGCATTCTTGACTTCGTCTTGATGCTGTTCTTGAATTCTGTAGGTTTTTCTTCGTATTTGGGTCTGTCTTTGTCATTTTACTACTAAAACTAATACTAAAAATATCATAGAAATTCCTGTCATCACTCGTTTATTTTTATTTTTTTAGTTTTAACTTTTAACAACCTTAGAAACTTATAGTGTTTGTTGTTTGGATATGTTCTTATATGAACTTAGGAGAATGTGTATTCTTGACGCAAAGAGTTGTATCCTTCGCGATTGGTTGTACGCGCGTTCTCAAAAGATGATTGGTTGTATCCCAAATTTATTTTTTAAAAAGTAAAAATGAAATGAATATATTAATCAAATAATATTCTCAACATAAGATGTGCCGAAAACTAATTGTAATATAGCAGTAACAATTAAAGTTAAATTTTAGGTATCCAATTTTTTATATTAAATAAACGATATTTATTAATTTAAATTTTAGTCATGAATTTTCCAACAAATAACATATGTATGATTTTGTTAAAAAAAAAAAAAACAGATTTATGATAGTATTTTTTATGACGAAAACAGATGTATGATTGATTACGAAGGCTTCTCAACTTGAACTATTTTAATTATGAGAAAAATGAATATGCACTATTATACAATTA
The DNA here is from genome assembly GCA_030408175.1 of Trifolium repens. Classification (NCBI taxonomy): domain Eukaryota; kingdom Viridiplantae; phylum Streptophyta; class Magnoliopsida; order Fabales; family Fabaceae; genus Trifolium; species Trifolium repens. The sequence goes on from CP125851.1 coordinate 55,468,675, forward strand.
ACAAATTACAATTATATTTTATGTCACATCATTCAAATTAACCCCATTTTTTTTATACGACATGATACATTGAACCATTCTTGTTGATTGTCAATGTAAAATTAATTTGTACTGGCGGTGCTTGTTCTTTAAACTCTTACAAAAATATCACAACAATGTTTATGTTTATATAGATATTTGTCAAAAGAAAATAAAAGACTACATTATGGAGTGGCACTATCATCCAGTTTTTTCCATGATAAAATTTTAGTTATGAGAAGCAAATGGTGCCCTACTAATTTAAGTCAAGAAAGATATTAAAAAGAAATTACTTTTAAAAGTATTTATATTTATTTCCATCTAAATATAATATAAGCGTCTAACCCAAAATCTTTAAAATTCAAGATCAATTTTTTAACACTAGACCAAATTTTTTAAAAAATTATCATTCATTTTCATAATTAAAGAAAATAAAATAGTATATAATACTTCAAACATTTTTATAAAAAATAAAAGATAAGTTCTTTTATAAAATAATCATCAGTGCCCAATAAGAAGCACATACTTGTTTTTCAAATAAATTATAAAGAAACTGATCTATAACTTTCCAAATTTATTATTATTGTTGAGGTGTGTATAAGCATAAAAAAAGGTGGCATTTAACATGGGAAAGTTTTAAACTTTCCCACCATGCACAAGTTGTTTTGGACCATTAGATCAAATAAATAACATATACCTCTTCACACTCAATTATTTCTTTTTCTCTCTTCTTCAACAACACATACACCAAAAAAACTAAAAAGCTACTGCAACAATGGAGTATTTTTTTCAGATCTGGAATCTTACTAGAATCTTACAGTCACATTTACAAAGATTTTAAAACTTAATGATTTAAGTGGTGTCTAAAATTACTTCTGACATGACAATTTTCCAACTCCAAATCATGATAGTATTTACTTCACCTCCACATCGGTTGATATTATTTATGAAACTAGCAAAAGGGAACAAATTTGAAGCCAACCCTCACAATGGAGTCACGTAGTTGCAGAAGAAGTTTTCAAAAAAAATTGTGATGTGCTTATGTTCTTTGTGTGTTTATTGAATTTGAAGCCCATTAATTTGAATTAGTGTCTCATTTATTATATATGGATTGTTTATTCTTAGCATAGGTCTTCTAATTGAAATTGGGACTCATGTGTAGATGTTTGAAGTTTGGGTTTGTTCTACAGTCATCTAGTTTGTTTTGCAATAATTTAGATTTAGTCACAATCGTAGTTCTAACTGCAGTTCTAAGGGTTGAAGATAAAGTGGGAAAAAATATAGTGTTGGTAGACTACAATAAAATCAGTGCTCCTATTTAATCTAACAGTGGAAAACCAACTGACCCATGGTGGGAAAGTATTCCACTTTCCCATGTTAAACTCCACCTAAAAAAAGAATATGTCTGTACAAAAAAAAAAAATTAAAGAGAGAGTAGTTATAAAAAAGAATAATGTGGTTTTGTCAAAGATGCAGAAAAAAACAGAGGAAGAGAAAAAGGCAGTATGTTGTCGTATTATATCTCTCAACCCAACCCAACCCAACAGAACACACATTATATAACTTTACAACTTTATACTTATGTCCGGTTCCTCTTGTCGTCTCTCAGCCTTTAGAATGAAAACAAGCCACCAACAACCACTCTATAAAGTCATACTTACAAAGTTCTCCCCCACTCCACCTTTCAACCCTTTTTTTTATTATGCAATTATTGAATTGTGCTCAATATTATATTTAGGTTTCTTTCCAACCTTAAAAGCCTTATTTCTTAAACACCATTAATGTATGTATCTATCTATCAAATAATCTATCTTTTGCATAGACAAATGATATTTTGAGAACTATTTGGGACAATTTAGATTCAATTTGTCAACATTATATTTTGAGTTTATGTGTTTTTTTTTTTTATGGTTTATAACTTATAGTTTATAAATTTATATGACAAAAAAAAACTATTTGGTAAAAAAAATTCTCATCAGCTTTTAGCTTATTTTTACTAGCTTATAATAACTTATTTTGACAAGCTAATCCAATTTTAACCTACTCTCTTCTTGACAAAAAAAACTACTCTTTCCATTTCTTTTTAAGTGTCCAAAAACATCGAATTTAATGTTCCTATTTAACTGTCCATTTAGTATTTTAAGGATACAATTTGTCAATTATATCCTTTGTCAATTACTCACATCTTTTTCAATAAAACTAATTAATGCTATATATTTGGAAAACTATTTTTTTTTTGGTACATAACATATTAATTTTTTTTTGTGTGCATAATATATTAAATTTATTGGAAAGAGAAAGTGTGTGCAAAAAAAATAAATTTTATTGGTGAATTAAAATTAGGGTATAATAGGAAGATAAAATGCAAAAATAGACTTTCTTAATTTGATGTTACTATTCAAAACGGATACTTAAAAAGAAACGGAGGGAGTAAATATTAATTAAACAAATTTTTTTATATTTTTTTATATTTATAAGCTAATTAAACTATTAATTTTTCAAACAGTACAAATTCAATTAACTAACTTATCCGTTATAAAAGATAATTTATAAGTTATCTGTAAAAAGAAAATAAACCACATTAGAATCTAGGGGATGAGTTTGTGTGCAGTGTAGGCTGCAACGCGACTGTCTACAATAAGCAACGTCTAAATCGTGTGTTACTTATCATACGATTCAAATTTTAAATTTTGAAAATAATTGAAATTTTAATTGTGGGAATAAGATTGAACGGTTGATTTATGCTAATTGCATGATTCTCTTATGATTATTGTTTGATTAGACCGGTTACCTTAGCTTCTTTTATCTTTTGTCCTACTTGTTGAGTGTTTAGGAACCAGAATCCTTTTTCTCGTTTCCCTTTTGACCCTTAAAAGGCCGGTGCATGCTCAAACTACTTTACCGTAAACTTTCCGTTCCATTCGCTTAGGCTGTATTTGGATTGATGGTATGTGGTGGAATAAAATGGAATGAAAAGATAAATAATAAGATTTCATTGTTTGGATTTGCAAAAAACTAATGGAATGGAGTGGAACCCAATGGAACCAATTTCATTCCATACCACTCAATCCTTCAATTTTTCATTCCCCCAATTTGAGGTGTATCCAATGGAATGAAACTTTATATTTTTAATATTACTCTTTTACGCTTATTTTATTTTCATCTTCTCTTCTCAAATACTCTCTACCGTGATTCTTCCTCTTCACAAAACTCTCTACCTCACTTTATATTTTTAAGATTGCTGCTAATTTTTCATTGCCCAACAAGGTAAAATAGTGTTCAATTTTACGTTGGTGGGTGTCTCTGCATTATGTGTGCTTTGTATTTCAATTTTGCTACAATAGTGATGCATGTGTCTTTGTGCATTATGAGTGCTTTTTAAAAATATTTTATTTGATATATGTTGCAATGGATTTTTGTTTAAAATTTATAAATGGGGTGCAAATGTGAGTATAAGAGTGAAATTTAAGTACTTATTTTTATGATAATTTTATCATGAGATTTTTTTTTATAAGATATTATGAGAATTTTAAAACTTAGCTTTGGGTTGAAGATGATATATTTGTTTTAATAATATTTTATTTGTGTTATTTTTTTATAATTATGTTTTATATATAAGGGTAAAATTGGAATAAAATTGTTATAATTCATTCTATTCCGTTCACTTTCTAAATAATGGAGTGGTATTTTTGTTTCATTCCATCGCTAAATACCCAAACAATGGAGTGGAAGTTTGTGTTTCATTCCATCCCACTCCACTCCACTCCATTATATTCCATTCCGCTCCGTTCCGTTGTGTACCATCAATCCAAACATAGCCTTAATGAAATGAATGGTCCTTCAAATAGGAAAAAAAGTTAAATAGGGTTGATTTAGGATATACAAAAGGAGCTTGTGAACCATGATATATATATATTAGAAAAGGAAAGTGCTAACATGACCTTAGATAGGTGGTCATTGTTGGTGTAAAAAAATTATAATTTTTTAATAGTTATCAACAATACATTTAAGAAATAAAAACTAGTGACTTTTATATATTTATTTTACCAATTTTTTTTTGGGTTTATATTTTTTTTACCGTTTAACCGGTGGCCTAATTGATGACAGTTTGATATTAAGTATATTTATTTTATGTTGTTTTAATTATATCGGTATTAATTAAGTTATTTTTTATTATAAAAAATTATAAACACCATAAATTTCTTCAATGGACAACATTTATCTTCATAGATATTTTAAACATTTTTACCAATATAATATCATCAAATTTTGAATGTATCTAAATACATCAAACAATTTTTTTTATAATTAAGACCGGAGGATATGGCTGGAAATGAGTCGAGCCGAGTTGAACTTGTTTGAGCTCGACTCGATAGGAGTTGGTTCGGCTCGAAATTCGGCTCGAGTTCGATACGAACTCTTTTTTCAGCTCAAGTTCGGCTCATTTAGAGTTCACGAGCAGTTTGGTTCGGCTCGTTAGGTTCAGTTCATTTTTAACTTGAAATTCATCATTGTACATGAAACGGTCTATCAATTTTAATGTTGCTCATTTTTATCATATTCATGTTAATGTTTGTCTTAGTTTTTTTATAGTATTATATATTATCAATTATCTAAATGTATAAAATTAATTATATATTTGTAAAAAAAAAAATCAATTATATAAATATAAATGTATAAAATTAAATATATAATTTTAAAAATATTTTTGAAGTGTGATTTAAAAATATATTTTAAGTGTTATATATATAATTGATTTAGCTTATTAACCAAACGAGTCGAATTATATATAGCTCAAGTTCAGCTCATTTAATTAATTAACTTAGTTTTCAGCTCATTTAATTCATGAACCAAATTAAATAAATCAATTATCTAATCAAATCTCGAACTTTGTTCAAGTTACTCGGTTCATTATCAGCCTTACCGGAGGACGTATTAGAATTTGTCTATTCTTATCCAAGCGGATCAAAACCTCAAGCTCCTAAAAAAACAGAACATAAATTTTAATTTACCTCAGCTGTCCATTTGTAGATATCTACTGGTTGTTGGGCTATTATGGTAATTACATATTAAGTAGACTGAGTTGAAAGGCAAATGATTAACAATGAAATATTTATTGTCAAAAAAAAAAAAATATTTATTGTCAATGTGAATGCGATTTATTTTATTTTTATTGAAGTATTTTCATGATATAGTAGTATTTATGAGTGATTGGAGTTTCATGTGAAAGTTGCAATGATGTGCTTCTCACACGTTTCATGTCTAATGGAGGTCCCCGGCATTAATCAGTTTGTCAAAAGTTGTGTTGAAAATATAGATTATGGATAAAGTTGAAATATCAACATACATAAGACAGAATAATGCAGAAAATGATGAAACTCCCTATAACTTTTTGTTAACCATATATTTAGAAAATCAAAGTTATGAAATATGTTCAGAAATGTAAGATAATTTTTTTTATTAAGATTGGATGTTTAAATTTTATTTTTTTAATATTAAATTTTGAGGATGAAATATGATGAACCGTTCAATTTTAATCGAACAACTATGAAATTATAAACTGTATGACCATGTGAATTTTTGAATTTACTCAACTATGAACCATGAGGTTAAATGTACCCAACAAATCCACACACTCTCAACTCAATTATTGTTGGTGCACAAAAGTGATAAATGAATAGAAAAAGAGAATATTATTGAATGCTCTGCAATGACGGCTACAAAAGGAGAATAAAGATGAAAGATAAAAAATAGTGACATCAACTACTAACCTATTTATAAGCAAAACTAGGTCATAAGGACAACACAACAAAATACTAAAATACCCTCAAAATATAAATTACTTCTAACACCATCCCTTAATTTATATTTACACACAAACTAACGCTCTAGAAGTTAAACAAACTTTTGGACTTTTGGATCCTCATCAGAAGCTTCTGCTTGCTTCTGGCTTTCTGTTTCTCCTTCAGCTTCAGCTTCTACTTCTGCTTTTCTTTCTGCTTCGGCCTTTTCTTCTGCTTCAGCTTTTGCTTCTTCTTCTGCTTCTGGCTAATAACCTCAGAAGCTCTACTACTTCTGAGCAACACTGCTTCTGAGTAATGGCCACAGAAGTTTCTTCTTCTAACAGCTTCTGAATATTACTTCCAGAACCATTCCTTAATTCATATTCAGCAAATTCAATTTCCGCAACACCAATTCCATCCCTCAAATGGATAAAGTGTTCAGCCTTGACATCCTTCATCAGAGCATCTGCAAGTTGTTTTTTAGCACTACAGTGAGCAGCTTCTAACACTTCATTCTGGACTTGACCTCTTCGCAGATTCTTGTCTTCAGACCAATCAGAGTCTATCAGCTCTGCATTAGTTTTAACACCAGAAGGGCCCAAAAAATCATACATCAGAGTCTCAAGTTCTTCTGTCATGGTCTGCAACGAAACTTGCTTCTCGAGAATTTCTTCAGTAGTAACAAAATCAGAACTTCGGACCTCAGAACTTGCCCCTTCAGAGCCTTGGACACCAGAACTTCGGACCTCAGAACTTGCTCCATAGTCTATTCCAGAGTCACAATCTTCTTCCAGTTCTGGAACAGTATCAGATGCTGGACAACCCACTCCAGAAGCTCCACCTTCAGAGTCTTGACCACCAGAGTCTTGAATACTCCCAGAAACTCTGCCTTCAGAAGTTTTACCTTTAGAAACATGACCATTGTTAGAGGCTGGACTACCTTTAGAAGCTCCTCCTTCAGAAGGTCCACCTTCAAAGTCATGATTTCCTCCAAAGGCATGATCAAATTCAGAAGCTTGTTCTCCAGAACCTACGTCTTCAGAATCTTGATCACCACCATCTGAATCACCACTAGATTCTGGATCAGAATCAGAAGCACCATCTGAATCATCACCACCATCTGATTCAGAATCAGACTTGCCTTCAAGGTCCTTTTCTTCTTCAGAAGTTGGAGACCCAGAAGTTTCACCTTCAGAAGCTCTTGCATCTGAAATGTTATCAGAAGTTCTTCCTCCTTCAGAACCTTCAGAGTCTGAACCTTCAGAGTCTGATCCTTCAGAGCCTGATCCTTCAGAATCTGATCCTTCAGAGTCTGATCCTTCAGAATCTCCTTCATCTTCTGACTCATCTTCAGAACTTTCAGGTTCTGACACTTCTTCATCTTCAGAGTCATCTTCTGACTCCGACTCATCTTCAGAAACCTCAGATTCTGACTCTGAGTCATAGAGTCTGACTCCAATTTCATAATCATCTTCTGAAACTTCTTCAGAGTCAGAAAACGTCAACTTCACAGGTTCATCATCATCAGATTCATAAGCCATTAATAGCACAGGTTCATCATCAGAACTTCTGGCCATATTAGCTTCTTCTGACTCTCTTTCTTTGTTTGACCTGCAATCAGCTGCAAAATGGCCAAACTTCTGACAACTGTAACACTGGATTTTCTTCTTGCCAAATCTCTCCTTTCCCTTCTGATACTTCTGCTTATCAGAGGTTGAAGTTTCTGGCTTCTGAACTCCATCAGATCTATTCTTGGCTTCTGACCAAGACTTCTTCTGATACTTCATCTCAGAGGCTGCTTTCAGAGCCTGCTGCTCTACTTCTCTTTCAGAGTTTCTCTCAGTCAAACGCAACTCTTGTGCTTCTAGACTGCTTTGTAGCTCTTCAATTCTCATGGAACTCAGATCCTTGGAATGTTCTATAGCTACCACAATGTAATCAAACTGAGGGGTAAGGGATCTCAATACCTTCTCAATGATTACTTGTTCTGAAAGAGTTTCTCCACAAGCTTTCATCTCATTGGTGATCAGAATCATTCTGGAGATGTACTCAGGGACCTTCTCATTGCTCTTCATGTTGAGATTCTCATACTGCCTTCGTAAGGACTGAAGCTTCACCTTCTTCACTGATGCGTCGCCACCATAGCATCTGACCAGTGTGTCCCACGCAGCCTTCGCCGTTTCTGAATCAGCGATTTTCTCAAACACGTTTTCATCCACGCACTGATGGATGTAGAACAAAGCCCTCTTATCTCTCTTCTTCGTATCCCTCTGTGCTGTCTTTTGTGCATCTGTTGCATCTGCTGCTACTGGAACGTAGCCTTCAATGACAAGTTCAAGCACATCTTGAGCACCGAACAGAACAATCATTTGTTTCATCCAACGATTCCAGTTTTTGCCATCAAACACTGGAAGCTTGGTACTCATACCACCGTTTCCGTTCATCTTCAACCTTTGTGCGTTCACTCAAATCTCACTAAACACTCGTGTTTCCCAATCCCGCAGAATCAGAAAATGTGATTCTGTTACAACTTCGTTCAAGATTCAACTCGAATTCAAGAAACGAAATCAATCACACAACGCCTCACGTTTCACTCGTGTGTCCCGTGGATTCGAACTGAGCTCTAGATACCAATTGTTGGTGCACAAAGGTGATAAATGAATAGAAAAAGAGAATATTATTGAATGCTCTGACGGCTACAAAATGAGAATAAAGATGAAAGATAAAAAATAGTGACATCAACTACTAACCTATTTATAAGCAAAACTAGGTCATAAGGACAACACAACAAAATACTAAAATACCCTCAAAATATAAATTACTTCTAACAATTATCAACTAAAAAATCATAAAATTTGAATAGAATTACTCTTTATATGATAAGAACGGTCCCAATTTATAAATACATTTTTAAACTTTATCTTATCAAATATGAACTTTTAACACCTCGTTATCATATATAGAATTAGATATCTAGACTGTAATTCGAGTAATTTAATAATGTGAATGATCCAATGAATTTTGAATAAATATTAATATTATTTTAAAATTTAGGTTGAACATAATTCTTTTTTTTTGAACAAGCAAAAATAGAATATATATATATATATATATATATATATATATATATATATATATATATATATATATATATATATATATATATATATATATATATGAACAAGTAGACTCCTCGGCACAAGGCATACCGAAAAACACTGCAAAAGTTTACAAGAAAATCCAAGAAAGCAATATAAATCAACTTGAAATAGAGATTACAACTTGATTCACCACTCTAATTAGGGTTCTTTTTTCTCAATTCATCTTTTGTATTTCTTAAAGATATACTACTCCCCTCTAATCTTATAATATTGTCAAGGTATATTAATATTATAATAAATTTTTCTATTATACGGAGTACTATATAGAATTGGAATTGGAATTGGAGAAGTAATATTTATATTTGAGTTGGAAGGAAGATGTAACCATAACCACTTTATTTTTCATTTTCTCTTCCTTCAATGATGTGTACCTCAAACTTTGGGGAAATCATCACTTTAGTCCTTTAATGTGTAACTCGCTGTCATTCTCGTCCCCCACTGAGTAAAAACTACAAAATAGTCCCTCAATGTGCACTCCGTCAGTCACTTTAGTCCTCGACGTTAAATTTGGCCGTTAATTGGACAAAAAAGCTGACGTGGTACTTTTTTGGGCACACATCAGCACACTGTTAGCCTGTATTTTCGACAGGCATTAATGAATTGGAATAAGATGTTGAAATCTCATTTAATGAGTATTATTGCCTTTTAATATTTTCTTGGAAAATGATTCTGGCAATAAATCAAGAGAAAATCAAGGCATTTGACATCAAAGACTTTTAATGTGCAAAGTTAATTGTCAAAGCCTAGAGTTCTGTCGAATTCGACAGAACGATTGTTGTCTGAATAAGCTTGTCGAGTTCGACAGAACCATGTTTATCTAAATAAACATGCTGGTTCGACATTACTCTAATTGTCGAAAATATTATATGTATATGTGTGAATATATGTTTTTGTTTGGTTGTCTAACGTACTATGCAGAACGAAAGAAGCGTACTCTGGACTTAGCGAAATATTCAAAATTGAGTAACGTTGAAGGGTTCGCCAGGTGTCAAAGGGAATTCAAATTGTCAAGACACGTGGAGCATAGTTAGACATATTGTAGGTTTATAGCAGTTATGTTAGTTTGTCTATAAATACAAGTTTCTGATAGAAGAAACGGGTCCACAATTCAATACACATGCAAATTCCTAAAATATTCAGAGTACCCATGTCAACGAGCGAAATGAATGACAGGAACATGTACGAATCTGTGTACCATCCTTTGTAAACGTTTTACATTTGTCAAATGCAATTTATATTCTGCAAGTCTTGATTACTTGTTTGTCATTTAAGTTTTATGCAATTTAAAACTTTCTGCAACTTTATCATTCTGCAATTTATTTTCATTGCATTGCCTTTACATTTCAAAGTTTTTCTTTAAACTTTATTTGCAATTCATTTACAAGTTTTCTGCAAATTTAACTTTGAAACATTTTACCTTTAAAACAAACCATTTGACTGCGTCAAATGCTTTTACTTTTATTCAAATTGTCCGATTTAACCCAAAGATATGAATATGTTCTCATCATCTTCCACACAATCCATATGTCCCAGGATTCACTAGTCGATCCTTCTTGTAATAATTAGACTAGCGGTTGTTTACTAAAAATCGGGGTAAACAAATTGGCACGCCAAGTGGGACCTCTGGATTGTGTAAATTTTTACTTAGTGAATTTTTGAAAATTTTTCATACAAAATTTGTTGTTTGGTGTTTGTACTTTGATTGTGTGTATATTTGTATATGCATTTGAGGAGTGGTAAGTCCCTTCCAGTTTTTTCAAATATACCAAAGCGTCCTCGTTCCAGAATGGTGAGACCACCAAACAATCCTAACCCCAACAATAATAATAATAATAACAATAATGGGACAGAAACCAATCCTGTTCCAAATTCGACAGGGCAACCAAACCAACCAGTATCTGGCAATCCTGGCGCCAATCCTACTGGTGGGTCAACAAATCCTGCCCTGAATTTTACAACTTCTGAAAGTATCCCAATCAATAATCCTAATGGTGGGGGTACAAACCCTATGATAAATTCTGGAACCGTTGGTGCAAGCGCCAGTGGATCAACAATGTCTGCCACTACTTCAAGTATGGCAGGAGGGTTTGTTCCTCCAAATACGAATGGTGCAATGATGACACAAATGAATGTATCATCCATGCCAACGAATGTATCACACATGTATGGGTACACAGACGGTAGTCAAATTGGTGGAACACCGTCAAGACCCCCATGGTTGCCCAGAAACCCACAATTTGGAATGCCAACAACGACGATGGCAAGCCTGTATAATTGGCCTTCGATAGAAAATTCTCCCTCGTCTTCTGCGATGGGAAATAGAGGAAGTTCTCTGAACTTGACTAATAATTCTATGAATGTACTTAGGCAACAAATGGACGAAAGTAACCATGACATGGTGAACGCGTTGACCCAACAGATTGGCACAATCTTCAATCCTGTGTTACAAACAGCCAATGACAATTATTTATTGTTAGCCAATCAAATGGGAAGGATGGCAGACTTTTTTGGTGCCCCTGATGCTCCAAATAATCAAAGAATTCCCCGTGTAAACCCGGAGATTCAAACAGGAGTCCAAGCCCAACCAGTGCGCATCGAGAGAGAACAACAAGAACCAGAAGTAGTTTTGGTTAATAGAAACCAAGATGCTGATAATGTTCTTAGGCAAGTTCGACAAGAAAATGTTGCAGGGCAAAATAACTTGGCCAATTTAGTAGAAAATATTTTGGCCCAAAATGGTTTGAATACAGGGTTGCATAGACCAAATTTTGTGTCACCCTTGTCTGAATATGTATTACAGGCAGAATTGCCAAGGGGATGGAAGATTCCCAAATTCACAAAATTTGCTGGTGATACTAATGAATCTACTGTCGAACATATTGCCAGATATTTGGCAGAGGCAGGGAATTTGGCAAATAATGAAGATTTAAAAATGAAATTTTTTCCCAATTCCCTCACTAAAAATGCCTTTACGTGGTTTACCACACTTCCCCCTCATTCAATTCATACTTGGACTCAATTGGAAAGGCTATTTCATGAACAATTCTACATGGGACAATCTAGGATTAGTCTCAAAGAATTGGCCAGTATGAAGCGCAAAATCTCAGAAGCCATTGATGACTATCTGAACAGGTTTCGCCTCCTTAAGGCAAGGTGCTTTACTCAAGTGCCTGAACATGAATTGGTTGAGATGGCTGCTGGTGGCCTCGACTATTCCATTAGGAAAAAGTTAGATACTCAACATTTGAGAGACATGGCCCAATTAGCAGATCGTGTTCGACAGGTTGAACGCCTCAGGGCTGAAAAAGTCAGAAATTCTAAGTTTCACAAAAAAGAAAAAGTGGCATACATAGACACTTATGAAAGTGAAAATGAGTTCGACGATGGTCAGGATTACATAGAAAATAATGAGGTTAACATGGCTGAGTTAAAACCAGGCCCTCCCTATACTTGTAAAATGTTAAGACCATCAAATGGGAAAAATCCCGTCGAACCAAAAAATGATAGATTTGTTTCTAAGACATATACTTTTGACATTACTAAGTGTGATGAAATTTTTGACTTATTGGTTGCTGATGGCCAAATAATTGTACCAAAGGGTTTGAAAATTCCACCTTTGGAACAACGTAATAAAAGAGGTTTTTGTAAATACCATAATTTTTTGGGTCATAAAACCTCACAATGTGTTCTTTTCAGGGATCTGGTCCAGAAAGCCCTACAGGAGGGAAGACTCAAATTTGGCGAAAAGCCAAAATCCAAACAGCAGGTGGACGAGAATCCATTGCAGATTGCTGATGCTGCTTACACAGAGCCTTTTGAGTGCCTGATGATAGAAGCATTGAACCTCACTGAAGGGGGGCAATTAATTTCCATTCCTGAGGAGGAGTACGAAAACAAAGTGGAAGAGGTGTATCCACATGATTGGATTTCCTTCAACGCTGCAAAGAAAATGATGGCGAAGCTACATTATGTCCTCATTGTAGTGCCATGTTCGACAAGAAGGCTGCTGCAGGCCTCAACAAGTTTCTGCCTCATAGTCAAAACAGAAACAATTGGCCAAACCAAAAGCCAACTTATTCCAATATTCTGAATAGCCAGCAGGCACCTGTACACCAGAGGTTGGGACCACAAAAATCATTTGTCCCCTCAAACAGGACACCTGTCAACCAATGGGTTCATGGAAGAAGCATGGACTATGGTCAAAGGAATATGGAGAGAGGGAACTCCAGTAACAGCAATCCCAAAAAGGATCCTGAGTCAAGGAAATATGATTACAGGAATAATTACAAAGGGAAAAATCCCATGACAAGGTCCCAATGGCGCAGATATCAACGCCAGAAAAAAGTGGCTGCTCAACAATCCCCATTAACTACTGATGGTAATGGAAGAGGGCCTTTGGAATTGGCAAAGAAGCCAATGAAAGAAAGGTTAGGCGAGTCGAAAATAGAGTCTTCAGTTGCTGATAATGTCGAAGATGACCACATGGAAGCAGATGACTTTCTGGATTCTGAGCCTGATCTCGACATAATCGTCAATGTTGTGTCAATCTTACCAAGGGAATTCGACGTTTGCTCTGAAGTGACAGATGACGAAGAGGAATCTGGAATGCAAATGGCCCTTCATAGGCCAGTATGTTACTATGTGACGAGCAATGGTGCTCTAGAAGATCAAATGGCTACATTTGAAAGGCCAGATGAAGGCATGAAGAGTCACTTGAAGCCTCTCTTCATACAGGCTAAAGTGAACAATGTGGGGATCAACAAAGTGCTAATTGATGGTGGTGCTGCTGTTAATCTCATGCCAGAATTTTTGCTCAGAAAGATTGGCAAATCTTTGGTGGATCTTCATCCTCACAACATAGTTCTTTCAAACTATGAGGGTGAAACTGGTTTCTCTTTGGGAGCAATCCAGTTAGAAGTGGTTGTTGGAAGCACTGTAAGGCCAACCTTGTTCTTGGTTGTGGCCTCTAAGGCAAATTACAATCTACTTCTAGGTCGAGAGTGGATTCATGGAGTAGGGGCAGTTCCTTCTACCCTGCACCAACGCCTCATTATCTGGCGAGAGGATGGAATAGTGGAAAATATTGAAGCAGATCAAAGCTACTTCAAAACTGAAGTCCATCATTTGACAAAGCACTCCTTCGACAAGAAATTGGCAACAATTTCACCATGCACTGAGAAAGACTTTGCATATCGTCTAGCAAGAAATGGTCACCATGCAATCAAACTGGATCCCACACATGGTTTCTTGTGGGAGAGAGAAGATGGAAACAGCGAGGATGGCGAGTATGAAGGCCACAACTACCCAACTGGGTGGGATGTCAAAGAGGATTACTATGTCTGAGTCCCAAACATGGGCAAGGATTACGGCCTACATGGCTGAAAACAGAATCAAGATGGCTTTGGAAGCCAATTCATTTTCAGAAAATATGGCTGATATAGCCAATGGTGAAAAGATTGGCAAACAAGAGCCAGAATTGCAAAAACTGGACTGCATCTATGACGACGGACCCTTAGGATTTGAAAAAGATCCAATTAGTCAAAGTCATAAGATGCAAGCACAGGATCCTTTGCAAGAAATTGACCTTGGAGATGGTCTGATGAAAAGACCAACATATATTAGTGCAAACATTCCTCCAGATCTGAAGGCGAAAGTAGTGCAACTTCTAGTGGAATACAAAGATTGTTTTGCTTGGGATTACAATGAAATGCCAGGTTTGAGCAGAAAATTGGTGGAACATGAACTTCCAGTTCGACCAGACAAAAAACCAGTAAAACAATTGCCTAGAAGGTTTGCACCAGAAATTATGTCAAAGATCAAGGAAGAAATTGAGAGGCTGCTGAGGAGCAAATTCATCAGAACAGCAAGGTATGTCGAATGGTTAGCAAATATAGTGCCTGTGATTAAGAAAAATGGTTCTCTTAGAGTATGTATAGACTTTAGAGATTTGAATAATGCTACACCAAAAGACGAATATCCTATGCCTGTAGCAGAAATGCTAATTGATTCAGCAGCAGGATTTGAATATTTAAGTATGCTAGATGGTTATTCTGGCTACAACCAAATTTTCATTGCTGAAAATGATGTACCCAAAACTGCTTTTAGATGCCCAGGGGCATTAGGCACGTATGAATGGGTAGTGATGCCCTTCGGTTTGAAAAATGCTGGGGCCACTTATCAAAGAGCAATGAATCTAATTTTCCATGAGTACATAGACACTTTTATGCAAGTGTATATTGACGACATAGTTGTCAAATCCTCGTCAAAGGTTGATCATTTAGATCATTTGAAAAAGTCTTTTGAAAAGATGAGGAAATATGGATTAAAAATGAATCCATTAAAGTGTGCTTTTTGTGTTAATGCAGGAGATTTCCTTGGGTTTGTTGTGCACAAAAAGGGTATTGAAATAAATCAAAACAAAACGAAGGCTATCATGGAGACAAAATCTCCAACTACTAAAAAGCAACTTCAGTCCCTACTTGGGAAGATCAATTTCTTGAGGAGATTCATCTCAAATTTAAGTGGTAAAGCTCAGCCTTTCTCGCCACTACTTCGTCTCAAGAAAGAAGATATTTTCACTTGGGGGCAAGATCAACAACGAGCTTTTGACGAAATCAAGAGTTATTTGTCGAAGCCACCAATGTTGATGCCTCCAATAAGGAACAAGTTCATGAAGTTATATATATCAGCATCAGATTCGACACTGGGTAGTATGCTTGCCCAGGAAGATGAAAATGGTGAAGAAAAAGCCATCTATTACTTAAGTAGGGTATTAAATGATGCTGAAACTAGATATAGTAGTATTGAAAAACTATGCTTATGTTTGTATTTCTCTTGTATAAAACT
Source organism: Trifolium repens (assembly GCA_030408175.1). Taxonomy (NCBI): domain Eukaryota; kingdom Viridiplantae; phylum Streptophyta; class Magnoliopsida; order Fabales; family Fabaceae; genus Trifolium; species Trifolium repens. The sequence continues at coordinate 55,484,483 of CP125851.1, forward strand.
CAAGCATTATATAAAGCCTGTTGATGTTTTTGTTTATTCTCACTGTGATATCATTAAGCATATGTTGTCTAAACCAATTTTGCATAGTCGAATTGGAAAATGGGCCTTAGCCTTAACAGAGTATTCATTAACATATAAACCTCTAAAGGCAGTCAAAGGCCAAATTGTAGCTGATTTTATAGCAGATCATTCTGTAATAGAATCTCCACAAAATTATGTAGAATCACGACCTTGGAAATTGTATTTTGATGGTTCTAAACATAAACATGGAGTTGGAATTGGGATTCTAATTATTTCTCCTTCCAAAATACCCACTAAGTTCAAATATAAAATTAATGGATTCTGCTCAAATAATGAAGCAGAGTATGAAGCTTTAATAGCAGGCTTAGAAATTTTATTGGACTTGGGGGCAAAAAATATCCTGATCAGAGGTGATTCAGAACTGGTTTTGAAACAATTGACAAAAGAATACAAGTGTATAAAAGAACACTTGATGAAATATTTTGTCATAGCAATTTCTTTGTTAAAACGTTTCGACCAAGTCACCATTGAACATGTGCCTCGTATAGAAAATCAAGAAGCCAATGATTTGGCTCAAATAGCTTCTGGTTACAAAATTTCCAATGAGAAATTGGTGGAGTTGATTGAAATCAAAGATAAAATCATTATTGATCAACCTGCTACTTTGGAATTGTCAATGCCAAAACTTGTGGGGGCAGATGGACCACAAGACAATGGTCAATATGACGACCTTGACGAAAATTCAGAAATTTTTGAAATTTTTGCCATTGACAATTTAGCTGATACTGATTGGAGAAAACCACTTGTCGAGTATCTGCGAGATCCAAACGGAACGACAAATAGAAAGATAAAATACAGAGCCTTAAGTTATGTCATCATTGGGAATGAACTAATGAAAAAGACACCTGAGGGAGTTTTGTTAAAATGTTTAAGTGAAACTGAAGCCTATTTGGCTATATCTGATGTGCATAGTGGCACATGTGGATCCCATCAGGTAGGCCATAAAATGAAATGGTTACTGTTTCGACAAGGTGTGTACTGGCCAACAATGCTAAAAGATTGTATAGAGTTTGCTAAGGGTTGTCAAGAGTGCCAAAAACATTCAGGCATACAACACGTACCTGCAAGTGAACTTCATTCAATAGTAAAACCTTGGCCTTTTAGAGGATGGGCTTTAGATTTAATTGGTGAAATTAAACCAAGTTCGTCCAAAAACCAACGCTATATTCTAGTTGGTATAGATTATTTTACCAAATGGATAGAAGCAATTCCATTACCAAATGTTGACCAAGAAGCAGTGATTAGTTTTATACAAAGTCACATTATTTATAGATTTGGTATACCTGAGTCTATTACTACAGATCAAGGTTCAGTTTTCACTGGACGAAAAATGGTCGAGTTTGCTCAACAAACTGGCTTTAAACTTTTGACTTCTACACCATATTATGCACAAGCAAATGGTCAAGTGGAAGCTGCTAATAAGATCATTATTGGTCTGATTAAAAAGCATATTGCCCAAAAGCCTAGGAATTGGAACAAGACCTTAGATCAAGTCTTATGGGCATGTAGGAATTCGCCAAAAGAATCAACTAATACTACACCTTTTCGTCTAACATATGGACATGATGCTGTCTTGCCAGTCGAAATACACTTACAATCAGTTAGAGTTCAAAGACAGGCAGAAATTCCAAGAAATCATTATTGGGATATGATGTTGGATGAATTAGTTGATTTAGATGAAGAGAGAGTCAAAGCTTTAGAGATGTTGATTCGACAGAAAGAAAGAGTCACTAAAGCTTACAATAAAAAGGTTAAGTCCAAAACCTTTAGTGTTGGAAATCTGGTTTGGAAAGTCATTTTGCCAATGGATAAAAAAGACAGAGTCTTAGGAAAGTGGTCACCACATTGGGAAGGACCATTCAAAGTTGTTCAAGTTTATTCTAATGGTGCGTATGAAATTGAGGAGTTAACTCCTGAGAAACGTACTTTGGGTATAAATGGGAAATATTTGAAAGAACATAAACCTGCTCTACTCGAAGTGAAAATAAGCGCAGAATAAGAATCAAACAGAAAAAACAAAATGGCAAATAACAAGAATTGGCCATAACTCGAAAGTAGAAGAATAATATTGTTTTATTGCAATGGGAGAATTCTTAGTACGTCATGAGAAAAACAACATTATTTAGGCTGAGCCTTAGGCTTAGAAACCTCTGACTCCACCTTCTTCATGGTACCCCTATAAAGGGCTATTGCTATATCAGCAAGTTCCTGAACTACTGGTGGGTATTCATTCAATCTTTCCTCATGTGTCCATAGAAACTCCTCCAGGTCGGAGCCTAGTTCTTCTTCTTCTGATTCTGTCAAAATGAGTTCCTCTTTGTTCCTCTCATAGCGTAGTCTATTTTCCTCGCAACGCCATGGTTCTGCACCCTTTTTGTTCTTCTCTTTGGAGCATGAGGCATCTTTAGTGTTGGGTTTTTCCATGGTTCGATTCTTTGTTAAGGATTACTCAAATCACTCTTGATGAGTAAAAATGAGGAAAAACACCTCCTTTTATAGTGCTGTCAAGTCTTATGGGTCAACCTAACCATTAATGCAATTCATTTAACAAAGTTTTGCTGTTGCCACCCTTTGACTTGACCGCCTCGTTTTGGCGTTCTTTGACTGCTCAGGTTTTCGTGTTGTTAAAAATACCAAAAGAATTCAAAGGTTCAAAACATTACCATTGAATGACGTTTGTGAAAAATAAATGGTCAATACGTGAAAAGTATAAACCAGCGTTGCAAGAAATAAAAAATCAACAAAGAATAAAGCATGACAAAATATTGGTGATCACAAGGTTGTTCGCCACAAAACGGGCATTGTCGAATTACAAACCAAAAACTTGATAAAATTGTTCAAAAGTGAAATGAAGCTAAGAAGAAAAAATCAAATTATTACAAGTCTAAAACTTTGTTTTCAAATCTTCATACAAGCTCTTGAATGAAGCAACTTCCTTGTCGAGAACTTTACTCGACTCCATCAAGTTCTGAATTTCTTCTTCCACTGCCGCTGAAGCACTAAAGGCCTTGATGCCCTCATTAGCCTCTTTGTCAATCCAGGCTTTAACAGCAGTAGTAAGATTAGCTTTAGCCTCGTCACGCTTTGTTTTCTCTGCTGCAATCTTGGCATTCAGACTTTGAATTTTTAGATTCAAATCTGCAACTTCATTCTCCCAGGCAGTGATGTTGTCATTGTATCCAATGAGCTCCGCATTCGACTCGATGTCCCTCTCCAAACGTTCGACATTGGCTTGGGCAGTGTTAGCCTTCTCGACTAATGCAGCGTGAGCATGGGTTTGAGCCTCCAGCTTCATGGCATTCGTTGTTCTCCTTTGTATAGCCTGAGTAAAACCATCAATGAGGTTTTCAAGCTGGATGACTTTGCTTAAGGTATTACCATCCGTCAAAGGATTGTGAAGTTTTTTTCAGGAAGCCCAAGTGGGAAAACGCACTACTAGGGTTTGCCTCAATCAGAGTAAAAACATCTTGGTTAATATAGTCTGTGTGCAACTTGAGGAGCAAAGAGTCCTGCCTCACCGTCGAACTGATATCAGTATCAGAAGCAGTCGAGCTGCTGTGTTGAGAGGCGCCTTTACTTCGTTCTTTGCTTCCTTTGCTTGACAAAAGCATTTTGAGTGCTGCAGCGGGATCAGTTTCTTTCATAGCAATAAACTGCATTTCTGAGATTCCAATATCAGCAGATAACTTTGATGTCGAAGAAACAGGAAGAATGTCAGAGCCTCCTTCAGTGGCTTCAGGCATAATGGCGTCGTCAGCGTCAGTCTCCATCTCGACATCAGTGTTTTCTGATGAGTGGGTAGATTCAGTAAGTGATGCAGTTTTGGTTTTCTCAGGATCAGGATCAGTGGTGCGAGTGTCTTCGTTCTCTTGACTTTGACTTGTTCCAGTTAAATCGACCTCGACGCGATTGGTGCCAACGTCTTGGGTCGAACCCTCATCATTGTTAAATGGTGCAGTGGGTTGTTCTTCATTATCACCCTGTTAGTAACAAAATGAGTTAGGGTCAAGAAACCATAAAAGATTGCGTGTATGTCGAAGTCTGAAAGATAAAGACTTTACCTGAGTGCCAGGGTCTTGCAAATTTGGGTTTATTTTCTCAAGAATAGGACCCTCAGTCGAAGGAGTTTCGACATGGGTGCTTGGTTGATCTTCGACAGGAGGATCAGAGACTGAGTCTTCAGTCTCCTTCTCTATCTCTGCAGAAGGGTTGGATTTGCTTATAACTTTCTTCTTCTTCTTCTTTTCAGTCTTTTTCTTGGGATTTGGGGGCATGCTTGCCTCGCTAGTTTCGACACCAGCCTTTCTTTTATCTCTTTGGCTCTCTCCACTAGGGGTAGCAATGGTTGGAATAACATGACCAGCAGACTGAAAAGGAAATAGATATTTGTTAAGACAAGATTGTAGTTGGAACGAAGGAAAATTAAGAAATTTCTCGAAATACTTACTGATGGTTCTTGAATGGTGAGAGCTTTCTGTTTCTTTTGCTTGATAGGCCTTTCAGCCTCACTTGACGCCATCAAGTTCCTTTTGCGAACCTGCAATTAAAAGTCGAAGCAATTAGAAATATGGTTTTGAAAACTAAGGAGAAAATGATGCTAAGTTAGGAAACCAATGTCAGGACTTAATACCTTGGCCCCAGTATTGGGAAGTGTTTTCTTCTGAGTTGCACCAGGAGTAGTGGTGTCTGTCGAAGTGGTAGCGCCTTTGGCTTTGGAAGCACCTAATGTCGAAACATGAAAATGACATACATCAGTAAAAAGGGTCAAAAGGAACAAACACTTTGAGAAATCACATTCATTTTTTTTTAGTGATTCAAAATTACCTTTGCCTTTGGGAGTCCTTTGCTGGAGTGCTGCGAACCCCGTTTCTATTGCTTGCAGGAGCACTTCATCGCTATTCTTAGCACACCTCTCATAGTGCAAACTCCACCAGGTGGCAAACTCAAAAGTACATAAATGGTGGATGGCGAAGGCAATAGGTGTCAGCCTGTAGGGTTTTCTTGCTTCAATAACCTTCAAGCGCCGTTCAAAGAACTCGACAGACATTCCAGAGTTGCCCAAAACAATATCATCTTTGTTTTTGAACAAACTCTTTGGCCTGAATTGACTTAGGCCAAACTGGCGAGCAACTAGGTTAGGCTGATATCCGACCAGACCTACGAATCTTCTTTCTACTCCTAACCTGGAAGATAGGATTGTAGGACTCAAAAACCAGGACCAAACATTGTTTGTATCCTCTTCTTCATCTGGTTTGGTTGCAGGAAATGGCCTCTTAAACCAAGCAGGCCCAACAGTCCTTTTCACAAAGGGAGTATTTTGGTGCTTAAACTCGTCGAACTCCAGGAGTGTCTTGAAGTAGTGGAGGAAGAGGTCTTTGGTCGACAAGTTTGTTTCCCTATACCTCAGCAAGGCCAACCTAGTGCCTTCTATTTGTCGAGCTTCGACCGAAGGTTCCAGGAAAGAAGGGAGGAAAAGTTTGAAGTTTGATTCAAATGTGGCATTCAGCCACAACTGCAAGAGCCAAATAGGTCCAGAGAAAGTAAGCGGGGATCCTTTTTCAACTTTCTTAAGCATATCATTAGCTTGCCCCAAAGAGTCATAGAGACAAGCTAAGATGAGCCTTCCTAAAGCTACATCCTGTCCTTGATGAAGCATAATGGCGAGAGGAACGAGCCTCTTCACCACTTGAAGTGAACCAGTGCAGAAGACAAAGTGTGATAGCCAGTACGTCAGAAAAGCAATGTGTTCCTCATGAGAAACCTCAACACTGCTAAGATCATGAAAAGTTTCAATATACTTTGAGTAGGAGAGTGTTTTGAAATCAAATTGATGGTTTGGAGTGGTATACTTGGGGTCGAAAGTAGGTCCTGTTGGTCTTAAGCCAGTAATGGCAGCAACGTCGAAAAGGGTTGGGGTCATCATTCCTGCCTTTAAGTGGAAAGTGTTAGTAGAGTTTTCCCAAAAGTGAAGGGCAGCTATTAACATCTCTGCATTGTATTTGGGTCCTTCTCTCGACAGTTGGATTAGGTCGAATATACCACTTTCTTTCCAGAAAGTAGCATATTGCTTTTCGACTTTGTTAAGCCAATTCAGGTAACTCTCACTAACTACAGGAGCAGATCTAAAAGCCCTATAGCCTGGTTCAAAGAAACTCATGTCGAACACAGAGTTGACAAATATTTTGGGCTCACAAGTGACATTGAGAGGGAAAATGCTACTTACATCCTCATTAAAGTTGTCGGATGAAGGAAGAGGTCCTGCAAAGGCAAGAGTTCGACCTCTGAGCTTGTGAGGAATCATCAACTCCTCTCCCCATATAGTGTCTTCGACAGAAGTCATATCTGGCTCCGACACAAAGGTTGAACCATCAACGATGATGGGTTCTGCATCATCAACAGCGTAGATTGTCACGTTTCTGGAGGAAGAAGATGAAGCAGCCATTGTTGTTCTTGGTGTTCTTGGTGTTCTTGATTTGGTGATGAAGATGGACAGTTCACAGTGAACAAAAGCTAAAACCACCAGATTTAACTCGTTTCTTACTCAAATCCCAGAAAAGAAACGGTGATGATGAACGAAATCACTGGACGATCTTAACTGCTGGTTTAGATTTCTCAGAAACGCAAGAACAATGCACGATTTGAGGATCGATTGATGTTGTTTCAAAGGAATGCGTATGGTTCTGTTTCTAGAGAGAAAGTGAAGAGTTTGGGTTTTCAGAAAAATGAAAGTGGTGGAATACGTTTTCTATTTATAGGCACTGCACTTTGCATGTATCTGGTAACTGAAACATCACCACTCTTCCATCTTAGCCATTTATATTCTGCCACGTGTCCCACTACAAAGCTATAAAGTTGGTAATCATGGTTTGTGGGGATTGAGGTGACAGTTACAAATTTTGTCATGATTGACAATATTTTGATTTGACGTTTGCGCCGTCTTTGGTAAACGTGCAGAATTGAAAAGGTGAATATCTTCAAAAATGCCCTTTCTTCCCTTTTGTCTCTGACGTGTAGTCGAATTGGCATTTTTGAGGGGGCAATTTGTTAGCCTGTATTTTCGACAGGCATTAATGAATTGGAATAAGATGTTGAAATCTCATTTAATGAGTATTATTGCCTTTTAATATTTTCTTGGAAAATGATTCTGGCAATAAATCAAGAGAAAATCAAGGCATTTGACATCAAAGACTTTTAATGTGCAAAGTTAATTGTCAAAGCCTAGAGTTCTGTCGAATTCGACAGAACGATTGTTGTCTGAATAAGCTTGTCGAGTTCGACAGAACCATGTTTATCTAAATAAACATGCTGGTTCGACATTACTCTAATTGTCGAAAATATTATATGTATATGTGTGAATATATGTTTTTGTTTGGTTGTCTAACGTACTATGCAGAACGAAAGAAGCGTACTCTGGACTTAGCGAAATATTCAAAATTGAGTAACGTTGAAGGGTTCGCCAGGTGTCAAAGGGAATTCAAATTGTCAAGACACGTGGAGCATAGTTAGACATATTGTAGGTTTATAGCAGTTATGTTAGTTTGTCTATAAATACAAGTTTCTGATAGAAGAAACGGGTCCACAATTCAATACACATGCAAATTCCTAAAATATTCAGAGTACCCATGTCAACGAGCGAAATGAATGACAGGAACATGTACGAATCTGTGTACCATCCTTTGTAAACGTTTTACATTTGTCAAATGCAATTTATATTCTGCAAGTCTTGATTACTTGTTTGTCATTTAAGTTTTATGCAATTTAAAACTTTCTGCAACTTTATCATTCTGCAATTTATTTTCATTGCATTGCCTTTACATTTCAAAGTTTTTCTTTAAACTTTATTTGCAATTCATTTACAAGTTTTCTGCAAATTTAACTTTGAAACATTTTACCTTTAAAACAAACCATTTGACTGCGTCAAATGCTTTTACTTTTATTCAAATTGTCCGATTTAACCCAAAGATATGAATATGTTCTCATCATCTTCCACACAATCCATATGTCCCAGGATTCACTAGTCGATCCTTCTTGTAATAATTAGACTAGCGGTTGTTTACTAAAAATCGGGGTAAACACACACGAGGTGGCAAAAAAGCTGATTTGACAGGAGGGACTAAAATGACAGTAGGTGAAGGACGAAAATGACGGTAGATACAAAATTTTGCCGATTAAAATCCCTAAATTTATCAAAATTTTCCCAATACAAAATGTTGGGATTTTTAATTTTATTTTGTTAGTAGATATCATGTATAAATCAATCCAATAATAATTATTAAATAATCATTATTTTTTTGTCCACAAATATTATTGTTTCTTTTTACACAAATTAAATGTTAGCCTTATTTTGAAATAAAATTGAAAAATAAAAGTCTTTAATTTGAAGAACCCTAATCCCAAAATTCCCAAATCGATCCATCATCACCTAGCTCAACCCAATTCTTCATCAATTGACCCATCATCTTCTTCCCACTCAGTCGTATGGCCTTGGACCCAAATTAATCTTCTTCTCATACTTGATTTTTGTTCAACTTGAGAACAACAAAGACATATCACAAGGTTGGTTGGTTATAATTCAATTCCTGGCTTTTATGTTTCTGCTATGAAAATCAAACCCATACATGAAAAAATCCCAAATTTGAAAGGCATAGATCTATAAAGCATGTAACCTGTGGAACAAAATCCAATCTTAGAACAGAGCAAGTCAATTGTGGATTAGAGTAAATCACAAATTTGAAATAGAGCAAAATCACAAATTTGGCTACAATGTGACTTTCTCACTAAGCCCAAAAGAAGCATTTCTAAGGCTTTTTATCTTTCTAGTTCCATGGAGATGGATAAGGAAGTGCAACTTGTTTGGTTGTTAGAAAGAGAAACGAAGAAGACAGGGAATGGATGGTTGAGCTCTCATAACTCTATCTCTCAATTTTGAATAGAGAGGTAGGAAGAGAAAGTGAAGAAAGAAGCACTGCAACAAAACTGCCATTTAGCATCAAAGTACGGGTGTTACAGCTACTACTTATGTTAGCCATTGTTTTGTCATCTGTGAACTGGAACATGGAGTATCCTTTATTCATTTAGTGAATTGAATGTCATGAGTTGCTGAAAAATTAACGCCTATTTGAGACCCAAACTAAACATTTTGTATTGGGAAAATTTTGGAATTTAAATTGGGAAAATTTTGTATCTACTATCATTTTCGTCCTTCACCTACTATCATTTTAGTCCCTCATGCCAAATCAGCTTTTTTTTGCCACCTCAGTGTGCTGACGTGTGTCCAAAAAAGTGTCACGTCAGCTTTTTTGTCCAATTAACGGCCAAATTTAACGCCGAGGACTAAAGTGACTAACGGAGTGCACATTGAGGGACTATTTTGTAGTTTTTGCTCAGTGAGGGACGCGAATGACAGCAAGTTACACATTGAGGGACTAAAGTGACGATTTTCCCTCAAACTTTTCATTTTCCTTACCTAAACCCCTAAAAAGGCAAAGGATTGTCTTGGAAGGAACACTAAAATGAATCAACTTTTTCTATTGCCTTTTGCCTTTTAAAAGCATATGCTGACATCTGAAAAATTTGCTTAATCTTAGCTTATCAATATTTTAATTTACTAAATAATAAAAAGTTAGGAAACCACTCAGGCAGAGTTATCAAATATTATTCCTTTCTCCTTGTCTTCCAGCCAATGTTGTCTGATCTTCTTTCTGTTCTATGTATTAATTTATTCATTTATAAATATAGTATTATAAGAATGGATTCCCTTGGAGATAGAATCATAGAATAATTGCTAAGCAAAAATGTATTTAAGAGAGGCATGGCTTTTTCAAGTGCTCATCTTTTAGTAGATATGCAGGCTTTTTAGAGCACCATGCTTACCTGTTCCCTGATCACTATGTTTTTTTTTTATAGATTAATTTTTTATATCCAACTTATATTATTATGTATCGATATATTTATGTAAAACTTACTTAAAATATAAATTTTTTAAAAAATAAATTAATATAAAATTATGAAATGACATTAAATTTTATTTAAAATGTACCGATATTTAATTGTATGAATTGAATATCAGAGTGTTTCAGTTTATAAATATATATATATATATATATATATATATATATATATATGTGTGTGTGAACATTTTAATCAACTTTTTTCCTTTTAACTTTTCTTGATGAATGCATGGGCCCTAATTGAACTGATTGTACTTGAGAGTAGTAGAGCACTATCACGTTTGCAATTAGGTTGGCATCACCTTTTTCTAATCTAATCAAAAACCAAAACTGCTCCTACATCCATAATTGACCATATACTTATAAACTATATATAAAGTTAAACAATTAATTTGATTTGTGATATGTATGTGTGGTAGGTATATATCTTACATGCTTATCATTTGCTATGCATGAGACCATAATATTTAAATCAAACACTTCAACAATCTTTTCAGGAGTAGAAGATCATGAAATCAACAACCGATAGGTGAAAGAAAAAAAAAACCAATAGGCTAGCATGTTAACGGGGCACTATAATTTATTTAATAATTCACTATAATTAGAATTTTTGACTCTTATTGCATAAAATATTTTCACAGTTAGATCATTAATCAAATTCGAATTCTTTTCATAAAAAGGGCCATCATTTACTAATTCTTTTAACATTATGTTTATCTTTAGTATTATGGTTATATCAAAATTATAATAATCATTTTATAACTTTCAAAAAATCATAATAAATTTAGTAAAAAAAATCATAATAAATTAACATAATTCTAACATATCTATCTATCGTGATTTATATAAATATATACTCTATGTTAGCTTTCTTTTCTTTAAACAACAAAATATTTTAATTGCTTCTACTTTGTAGTAAAAAAAAATTAAAAATAGATTGCTTCTTTTTGACATTGCTAAAGAGACATATCCAAATGAAATGTAATAAAACCGCAACCTATATAGTTTATTATGAAAAGGTGTAAAGATAATGTCTGCATCTAATTGAAAATAAAAACACGTGTAGTAGTAAAGGAGAAAATATCCAGCATACCTGATTAATTTCGACATTAATGTCAGATTTGAGGAAGGCATGGCCAGAGGCCAGAAGAAATATATGTAATAAATCTTGATGAAAATAATATCTCACAACAAATATTTATTTGAGGGATTGAGATTTTATATGATTGAGATTTATTTAAGGGATCTGCAGTTGGAAGAGGCTGCTGAAATTACGATTTTAGAATTGACCTCTGAATCAGATTAAATTAACGGTGAAAGTCAAAAAAAGAATATTGTATTAAATAATGAAATTGAATTTAATAAATAAAATTTCAAATGCACTTTTTAATTAATTAATTAATTATTCAAAACCTCGTGGTATATAAATCTGAGACAGATTCTAGAATTTGTATGGATATAAAAATAAAAAATAAAATCGCTCTAAAAGTGATGATCTAAGCGGCAAAAATAAAATATCATATAATCATTTACTACCCAAATAAAAAGTTATTGAAAATTAGGACAAGACATGCCCATAACCAGTAACCACATTGGGTCAAAAATGACCTAAACTTGTTAAATGATGTTCATCAGAGTCCATGGGACCTGAACAAGCTGGCAATTTTGATCCCTGAGTTGCATGGACACAAACCCAAATAAAATATATTTAGGTACACACACATAAATTCAGAAATTTAAAATAAAAATAATATGGTCACGTCAATTAACATCATTTTATTTCATTTCTCTTTAATTTTTTTAGTTTGTGTGAGTGTGTCTGACACATGTCATTTATATTTGTGTGTCTATATTAGAATTTCTCCTAAAATATATTCCAACTTTGAAATTTGAGAAAAAAAAAAATACCCCTAACATAAAATTTTCAAGATTTCACACATTTGTTATTTAATTTCACACTCCCCATGTTTTTTTCTACCCCCCAATCTTTCTTTTTTGCCTTTGAATAAATATTTTGGAACGTGTTTTCCGAATTTTCTACCCCGCAATCTTCCGTTTTTGAGTCTTTCAAGCTCTTACTCTACTATATAGATGGTGTATATTTTATGAATAGGGGAATAATAGCAAGCTTAGTGACCAAAAGGCTTGATTCTAGCTACCATCAAGAATTGAGAAACTATTACCACTTGATATGATTATCAATAAACTTGGGGCCCATTAACAACCAAAATCTCCATAACCTATGGACCATTAATTTGTCGGTTTAATTTTATAGCGAACTCAGTTTGTTGCTTGAGTAGCGGACGTTATAAAAATAATAATAACATATAATTTTCAAGAGTACACGCATTCTTTACTTAATTTCAGGGGGCGCAAGAAAATTTATGGGGCACCAAAAGAAATTATGTTTGTGTTTAAGCAAACCCATTGGGTTCTCTTTCTTGTGACTAATTTGTAGTGGGCTATTGACCTGTGAGCCCATTCTGCTTTTTTTTTTTGTTTACTCCCTTCTGTGATTTATCATTTAGAAATTTTCTCTTCTCACCCATCATGTTTTTTCTACCCCCCAATCTTTCTTTTTTCCCCTTGAATAATATTTTGGAACGCGTTTTCCAAATTTTCCACCCCCAATCTTCTGTTTTTTGAGTCTTTCAAGCTCTTACTGTCTACTATATAGATGATGTATATTTTATGAATAGCGGAATGGGAGCAAGCATAGTTACCGAAAGGCTTGATTCTAGCTACCATCAAGAATTGAGAAACTATTACCACTCAATATAATTATCAATAAACTTGTGACCCATTAACAACCAAAATCTCCACAACCTATGGACCATTACTGTGTCGGTTTAATTTTATAGAGAACTTAGTTCGCTGCTTAAGTAGCAGATTTGTTACTTAATTTCGGTGGGAGGGGGGCACAAGGAAACTTATGGGGCGCCAAAAGAAATTCTGTTTGTGTTTATGTGAACCCATTGGGTTCTCTTTCTTGTGACTAATTTGTAGTGGGCTATTGACCTATGAGCCCATTCTGCTTTTTTGGTTTACTCCCTTATGTGATTTATCATTTTGAATTTTTCTCTTCACATCGCGTGTTTCTTTTCTACCCTCAATCTTCCTTTTTTGTCCTTGATATAAATATTTCGAAACACATTTTTCAAATTTATTTTGCCTTGGAAAAAGCCTTTGGAGTGTGTTTTCCGAATTATTTCTAAATTTGAACTAGAAAATTATGGAAAACGAATTCCAAAATTTTTATACAAGGGCAAAAATGGATAAATAGGGGTAGAAAAGAAACATTGGGTGGGAAGAGAAAAACTCTATCATTTGTGGACAAAATATTGATTTAGGTACAACCAGAATATATTTCTTTACTGGACTTATCAAACATGGACTAGATTGGGTACAACCAGGCTTTTACTTCGATGATTGCAATCAAAACCGAATACTTATTTTGCCATCCTACACATTTTCTCGTGTACCCTATGATTTTACCAAAATACCTCTGTCTGTTAAGGTGACAGATACACTCAAAAACACCCTACCATTATATGTCCACTACGTAAGTAGCGGACGACATTTTTCAAAAACTTCTCATTTTTGTAATGTCCGCTACTTAAGTAGTGAAAGAGTGAAATGGAAAACGTATAAGATAGGTGAGTAACCGATAGGATGGAAAAAGTAAATTTCATCAGAACAGGCCTTTTTCATTCATTGGTGAAGTCTTGTTTGTTTTCCATTATAATAAAACTGATTTTGATATTCAATAAGTTATAGATTAATTTTAAGAAATTTTATTTGAAAAAAAATACGAAGCTACTTTTTCTTTGTATACCATTATAAAGAAAACATATCTTTGTTAAAAATATAAAATCAATTTAAAATGGATTTTGGAAATTGGGTCTTCAATGTTTTGAAAGTGTAAACGGTTATTTTATCACTATTATTTTTATCTTTTATTTTCTTTTTTAACATGCTTAACAAGTATACTGGGTTCACTGTTTAACATGACCATTTTTATTTTTAATCATTGCAAATATATTTTATTTTTTGTCCTTAGTATTTTGTTTAAGTCATACAAAATTTATTCATTGAATTTTTTATGTATATAAATTCAAAATATATTATAGAGAAAGTGAAGTATAAAGAGGGAAACCAAACCAAACACTCAAACAAACTAGCAAAATCTATAGTATCGGAGACCTTGTCTATTCTTAGCAAGATCCTCCCAAATACAAGTTGGTGCAGAAGACCACCAAGTAATTATTATAGAATATTTATTATATATAAAAAGTTTACTCATTGAATAATTATTATATATAAATATTTTTTTTTCTATGACGAGTTTAATTTGGTTTGGGGGTCAATTCTAGCATCAAGTGGTTTCAGTTTCCTCTTGGTCGCAGTTCCACTAATTAATGACTAAAATAAATATTACAACAAAAAATTTAAAATGAATAATTTTTGCAAGAACCAAAACAAATCCCAAAAAATAATGTATGTACAAAATGACTTTTGTCTAAAAAAAAAACTCAAATTCTAGTAATAATGACATCCTATAAATATTTATCAAAAAAAAAAATGACATCCTATAAATGGAAAATGTTGATTGGATTCTGACTAAACATTTATTTGCTAATTGAAGTACTAAGCATATTCCAAGCTGAACTATCGAAGTGACGAGACGATGGCCTATAAATGGAAAATTTTATAGATACTTGTAATTAGTAGAAAAAATTGTTTCCCACTAACGGTTGATTTAGACCTGTCAATGTAAGAACCAAGCATATCCTGGGAACGTTGGCAACAATTAGTTTTGCCATATGTTGCACTAGTATGGACCTTAGCTTTCTCGTGTTCTCTTTCTCTCAATTATTTCTTTTATTTTAGATTCTAGATAAATGACTTGAATTTTACTCTTAAAATTACATTTAAAATTACAACTTTAATAATCACTTGACATTTAGTGTTGACAATTCAAGTCTATTTAACGTGGTATCATAGTTACATTTTGTAGGGTGTGTGGACATGCCGAATTTTGTATAGGTGTAAAAATCGGATTTAAACACATATTAGACATATTTAAAGTTGTACTTCAGTCACGCAATGTCAAAATTACTACATTATACAATGTATATATATGTCTTTCGATACCTTCATCTTACAAACGTTGCCGCCAAACATAACAATTGTTGAAGAATATTGAAGTTGTTGAGATATTACAAATTGCGAGACTCTATGTGTAAAGTCATTGTGGTTTAAAGGCTAAGTCTATAATAATAAAAATAAAAGAAAAGTCCGAGTATGATTGAACTTTGACTTAATCCAAAATAATATCTTCAATTATTTATTATAAAGATAAACATATGTATCATATATCATCAAATAATAAACAAACAAAATATACCATGAAAAAATAACAAATAACTTCAACAAAACAAAATATTGAAATAGAAAAAGTGAGTTTATGTATATTAATATTTGTCTTCTTTTTTTCCATCATATTATTTATTGTATCTATTCTACCTCTATCTTTTCTCTTTCTATCTAATCTTACTCCATTTCTAGAAGAGATGTTGTCACGTGTGTTTCACAAACTTGACCTCTCTTTTGTATCAACTATGAAGTGCTAAGATTTGTAATATCCAATTTGAGTCCAAACAAAAAAGAAAAAAAGATTTGGTATATCCATATCCATATCCATATCTAATAAAAGGACAAATTATAGGTAAAATTTTGGTATCCAACTTATAGTGTTCTTTTTTTGGGTAAGATCCAACTTATAGTGTTGTGAACGTACCGATATTTTATAGATGAAAATAAAATTTATTTAAAATATAGATCTTTTAAATAATAAATTAATAAAAAATATATAACATGAAATTGAATTTTAATTATAAAATATTATTACCGAACAATATAAGTTGGGTAACAGAGTGTTACTCTGTAATTATAGTGTTCAACAAAAAAGTACAAATTATAAAGTGCACCTCCTATAATAGAGGTGATTACAAAAAAACCAACATCATTGAATAATATGTAGTCATTTATAAGTCCCCTAAATTTAATTAAACTTGCAATTACAGATAAAATTTGTGATATTTTGTGAACCATATTACTAGTAGTATGTAACAATTTTCAAATACAAGATAACTTCCAACTACTACAAGTTTAAGGAAGCTTGTTGTCATTGTCCATCAATCTAGTCTCAGCTCCCCTTAAAGAAACAAGTGATCCCAAAACAAAGCATGCTTAATCAATAATCACAAGGATAAGGTTATAGTCCAATTAATCCCTTGCCAAATGTCAACAAAGTGGAAGCTGTCTAATATATGATCCAACCCTTTTCATGACATATATTTGTACAAAATTGAATTCCAACAAAACCTTTTTCTTCGTGCATAAAAATCAAACTTTACTTGGACAAATGTTATTGGACACTTTAAACTGATTACTGAGCTTCTAAGTCGTTCAACAAAAATTGCTTTTAGGTAGGATCAACTACTCCAATACATGAAGAAAAAACAAATTGTATTGTAATTTGAGACTGCCACATGGAAAAAATTGAGCAAGTAGTTGGGAAACAAAACAACATTGAAAGTTTCTACCGACACACAGTAGAATCAATAGAACATGACCTGAACATCCAGCTATTGATTTCTGGTTCTACATGTTGGTGAAAATTGTTGTTAAAACACTCACAAGAGAATGTAAATAATTAATTGTTCAACAATATTACTAAAATATGTGACTAAAGTTATTAATTTTTCTAGTAACTTTGTTTGCAATGAAACATAAATTTGCCAGCCTGTTATCAACAGCTAGTAGAGTACTACAAAGCTTTATCTGAACTCCACCAACGTGTTCTGAAACACATCATATGATGCTTGTTTGTGCCTTTCATTATTTATTTACAACCCAAAATGCACGTTTTTTTTTCCCTCTATAATTTAAAATAGTACTGTACTACTACATCAGAACACAACCATCAAGAATTAATACTTTTTTTCTTTTATTTTAAGAAGTACATTAAGCTTTGATAGTTACAGTTTTCACCTTGACCAAGAGAGCTTCTCCAAGCAGTCAACAAAAAATAATTTTAAATTTTAAGTTTCTTTTCTTAAAATAAAAATGACAGCAAGAGCCAAGACATCATCCACCTACCTCAATTATGTTTGGCATCCGGTGGATCACCGTAATTCCGACATATCCACCGTTATACCAAATATACACTAAGAGCATGATCAATAAACTTTGTTTGTTAACTGAAAAGTCATACTAATGAAATATTGATGTTAGGTAGTAATTCATTTCACAAAAGCATAAACCTGTATTCATTCCTTTTGCATACAAAAAGAAAGAAATTTTGCTGCTAGTTACATGAATAAGCTAACTAGCTAATTTGTAAAATTCTACAAGTATTGATTGACCTTTTTTCATCCAAAATGAACCTATGAAGAAGGTATATCTACCATTCTGTACAACATTGTTTTTCTGTAAAGAGATTTCTTTCTACATTGTGCTAATCTGCTGCTGATGTAGCGGCAAGTCCTTCGAGCAGATTGATAACATGACCGGTATCATCCAAATAGTATTTAGCTCTGCTTGGTTTAAAACCAATAGTGCATGCAAAAACTTGTGATATGGTTGATAAAGCTAAATTAGCAATGCTTTCAAACATATCTTCATCTGATCTATCATCTCCTATGCATAGCAGAAAATCTGGTGAATTTCCTTCATTCCTCATGGTTGATATAAGCTCTTCCACTACTTTACCTTTGCTCACACCCTGCATCTCAAAAAAAATACATCAACCATTACAACTACTACGAAAACAAAATTAATTTTGATACATTGTCACCGTAAAAAATTGTCTACAAGTCGTAATGAATCATACGCATAACTTTAGAAGTAGTTATATGATTAGACACATGATTTTAATGATCTTACTATTACAATGTATATAAATTAAATCATTACTTTAAAAAAAAACTCAAAGAAAGGAATTTCCATTACAAAATTCACCTTCATAAACAACATTCATTCTAATTCTAAGTAACTAATGTAATCTTAAAACAAATAATCTTTCATCGTCTCTTCAAAACAGAAAATGTTAAAAGCTCAATATACATAGAAGTGTATGGTTTGTATATGATACCTGCGGCTTTACTTCAACAATATGCTGTCCCCTTTTAACTACTACAGGATCATTGGCCAGCATACTCTCAAGATGAACAAGAAGCTCTTTAGCTTGCCACAGTCCAAAATCAGGATCTGCTTCTTGATGTTGCCAAACCATTGCACTTTCCTTTTCTTCAATGAAGGAACCATCAGTTGCTTCTGTATAAAGGGACATCACCTTTTCTACATTAATTTTCCAATCAAAATCTGATGCCAATCCGCAAGTCGTCCAAAGAGAATCCTTACTCCACCTGCCATCAGTCAAAAAAGAATCCACAAAATGGATCAACAAGTCAAAAACACACACAGATCACACAACATTGATAAATGAATGATGAATTTAAACAGACACACTATAATGAAAAGTTCAATTGAATAATGTTACCTAGTGAAGTAACCATGTTCTGCAGAGAGACCCAATTTGTCACACGGAGAAAACCAGTCGCTAAGGCAAACTCTACCCCTGCCACTAACAATGAACACTTTATTTTTGGGATCGCTGCATAAGGAATTCAAGAGATTGATAACAACAGAACTTGGAGCTTTGTTTGTTGATCCCTGAGGCATCATGGTGCCGTCATAATCCAAAAGGATCAATCTACTCTTTGTATCTCTGTAAGCAGGGACAATGTCATCAAGACAAAGCTTCTTAAAACTAGGATCCAAAGCAATGACTCTAAAATGATCAAGTCCTAATCCAACATATATCTTGAGATAATGCTCCCTACAAGCTCTCTCTAAATCCTGATCAAAACTCTTAGCCCAATACGCTACATCATGAGAGCTTATATACTTATAATTCTTCTTGTGCCGCAATTGCTTCTCAGAATCCGGCATTTTGATTGCAGAGTTCATTTTCTCAGAAACATCGTCAATGTTCCACGGATTCACCCGAATTGCACCGCTGAGCGAAGGCGAACAACCAATGAACTCAGAAACAATAATAACACTCTTTTTATCATCATCTTTTTCCACCTCAAGTGCTTTGTCCAATTTAGCACTTCCTTGTCTGCAAACAGTATACTCATAAGGCATCAAATTCATCCCATCTCTCACAGCATTCACAATACAACATTCCGATATAGCATAGTATGCAACCTTCTCCTGAGTCGAAACCGGACCATATATACAAACAATAGGCCTGTACCCAGATTGTTCATCACCATATTCATCATTAACCTCCTTAGCAATCGCTTCAATCTCAAACTTCAAATCCTGAATATCTTTTCCGCTACTCCTCGCTTGATTCAGAATCTGAACCAACACAACTTGACCCCTTAATTTTTCATTATCCTCCAAAAGCTTCCCCAATGCCAAAAACTTCAACCCAATACCTTTAAACAAATCCATATCATCAACCCCCAAAATCACATCTTTCCCTTTATACTCTTCCTTCAACTCCTTCACCCTCTTAGCTGTAACAGACAACGACAAAACCGATTCGAGAAGACCCATATGAATCCCCACAGGAAGAATCTTGATTGTAACATTTCTACCAAAGTAATCAAGTCCAATGTAACCTCTTTTAGACTCATAATCCAAACCCAACATTCTACTACAACAAGACAAAAAATGTCTTGCATAATCAAAAGTATGAAACCCAATTAAATCACAATTCAACAAACCCCTCAAAATATCCTCACGAACCGGTATTGTTCTATAAATTTCCGAAGTAGGAAACGTACTATGAAGAAAAAAACCCAATTTCACTTTAGGAAAACGTTTCCTCAAATAAGTTGGCAAAATCATAAGATGATAATCATGAATCCAAACATAATCCTCGTCAGCGTTAAGAACTTCTCGTACCTTGTCGGCAAAGATTCTATTCGCAGTAACATAAGCACGCCACTGAGAATCATCAAAACGTGCACCTTGACTCTTTGTAACAGGAAGCATATAGTGAAACAGAGGCCAAAGATAATGCTTACAGAAACCATGGTAGAAACCACTGTGAATCTCTGTAGGTAAAAAAGTTGGAACACAACGAAACTCATTTAACAAAATCTTCGCAATTTCTTCTTGTTGTGATGGTTCAATTTCAATCTGTGTTTTCAAAGAACCAACGTAAAACACTTGAGAATCAGAAGATAAACCTTCTTTGAGCTGAAACGTTATGCTATCAACATCCCATTCAAATTTGAAGGTGTTGTTGTTTTCGTCGTTGAAAGAAGATGAAACGACGCGTATTGGTAACTGGTTTGATACTATAATCATTCTTTGTTTACGAGGAATTGGTGATGAAGGAACTGAAACTGAAACAACGTTGTTTGAATATTGTTCTTCGTTTAACGTTGTGATGAGTTGTTGAACGGTGTTTATGTTTTGGTAATCATCATCGTTGTTTAGTGATAGTTGATGATTAAGTAAACCTAAACAAGATCTAGAAAGCATTGTTGTAATTGTTTGAAAGAATAAAAGTGCAGTGTATGTGTTTGTGTTTATGTTTGTGTGAGGAAGATGAAAAAACAAGTTAGAAGAAAAAGAAAGTGATTCAAATTCTATATGCTAGAGAACTACTAGAACAAGATTATTACGAAGGAGCGTGTTTGTGTTTGTGTTGTGTGTGGCGTTTTTTATTTTGAGAAAAAAATAAAATAAATTGACGGAGTATTTTTTTTATTTTTTTTGTGGCTGCGGATAAGAACGAAACTGAAGTGGTTTTCTATATTGGGAGATAGCAAAAAGAATTAATGTCATCTGACGGTTTAGATTTGTTCCTATCGGATTACTACTTTGTAATGAGTAATGACTATGGGGTCATAACTGTAACCGACTACGGTTTTTTTTACATTATTATTTTTTTTGGATGAGGCTAACAAGTCAAAAAGAGATAAATTTTGTATTGAAATAAATATTTTTTTGTATGTTTTAAAAAGATTGAATACATAAGTTTTAAGATTATTTTACTATATATTAAGCTCTTTAATTTCTCTTGGTGGTACTAGTTAGTATAAATATTTCAATTTTTCCTTATAAAAAAAAAATATTTCAATTTTTAATGCATCGATTTCAGATATTTAAAAAAAATATATTATCTAAGATGTTTAAGAAGTGTTCTAGGACACTTGTTAGCTAGACATTTTTTAAATTATTATTTTCTCTATTATTTTTTAAGTGTCATTTTAAAAGAATTTTTTTGTTTTTATTTAAGTGTCATTGTGATAGTCTAAGTTATAATATATGCTATACATTTATTTGAAAAGAAAAAGTAAATGATGGATTAAATGAAGGTAAAATTGAAAAAAGAATACAATTGTAATACCCCCAATTTCTATTTTTATTTTATTAATCAATTATTTAAGTAATAAAGGTAATTTTAAGTCTATATATGTGTGTGGGTGTATTTTAAAATTTTTATTCTAGTATATTATGTAAAATAACAATAATATAATAATAATAATCATAATTAAAACACTAATATTGCTTCTCTAGAAGCATCCACATGAGCCAACCTTTGAAGAAGAAATAAAAAGACAAAAAAAAGAGGAAGAGTTTTCCATTCTAGTGAGAAAAGAGAACCAGGGTCGCAGAGAGAAAGAGTAGGAGAGGGAGAGAGAAAGAAATCGGTTATGAGAAAGAGAAAAGAAACTAAAAAAAGTTGCAAGAAGAAGAAAGAAGATGGTAGCTATAGAAGGGGAATAGGAAGCTTTAATGGAAGATAAGAAGATAGGGTTTCATCGATCAAGAAGAGGAAAAGCTCGAAGCAAAAGTTGGAAATTTTTACTCTAGAAAATGTTAAGGTGACTTTGACAGCCTCTAAAACCTCTTTATGTATGTAATTGTTTGATTGATTGTTGATTTTAGGGATTTAGGGACCTTCTCATGAAGTTTCTTTGATATGGGTCATTTCATTCTAGATGAAAGAAATATTAAACAGTAGTTTTGATGCATGTATGAAATTGTGAAGCCTCATGAATGGAAAATTAGTTGCATTTGATTAAGTGACCTTTGGATTTGATAAGATATTATGGTCTATGTGACTAGCATGTTGATTTATAATTGATTTTGTGTCTAAATACTACTTATGTTGTTAGTTTTCTAATATTGAAATGAAATTGTGAAATATTTGAGAGAAAATACAATTGTTGTTGTGAGTGAAATTTTGTTGAGATAATACACTTTAATTGTATGTTTGGATTGATAATGTGGTATCCGTTTGCCACAACGAAGTGATAATGTGGAACCCGTTCGCCACAACGAAGAGATAATGTGGTATCTGTTCGCCACAACGAAGAGATAATGTGGTACCCGTTCGCCACAACGAAGAGATAATGTGGTATCCGTTCGCCACAACGAAGAGATAATGTGGTATCCGTTCGCCACAACGAAGAGATAATGTGGTACCCGTTCGCCACAACGAAGAGATAATGTGGTATTCGTTTGCCACAACGAAGAGATAATGTGGTCTATGTGAAATTAGTGGAATAAGACAAATGATATGAGATAAAGAAATTATTATTACTTTAAGTTCTAGATTTGTATGTAGCTCTGTATGTATGATCAATAATGGATTCTTTCTAAAAAGTCTATAGAAGTATTGTTGCGGTGTAGCAAGTTTTATAGTTATGAAAGATTTTTCAAATGACGAGTCACCGCCAAATTTCAATAGCTTTGTACTTGTATAAAGATAAAAGTGTTACGATGTTAGGCTTGCTAGGCTAAAAATATGATAAGTTGGGGTTAGCCTATGCGCCGGTCATGCCCCGAGATTGGGTCGTGACAAAGTTGGTATTAGAGTCCGGTTTTGAATTAATATGTAACTTAGCCTAGGGATATTCTATAGAGTTGATATCTTGGTCACGAGCTCAAGCATTCTCACACTCAAGGCCCTGTTAGGATTAACAAATCTCATAGTCATAAAAATATAGTACTTGTGAATTCATAAGTAATAGAAAATAGAAGAAGACCACGTATCAACTCTTTGTATTAGTTAGTAGCATTTAGGTTATTGCTAGTTTTGTCAACGTAACTCTTGGCCTTGTTAAGGATATTATTAGACTTGAAATGTAAGACTCTTTGAATTAGGAATGCATTTATATTGGGTATGTATATATTATGGATCATGGTCAATAAACTACTTACTAAATAAATAAGAGTTGCACAGCGGAAGCGTGTTAGTGGAAGCGAAATAAAAATTTAATTAACCTTATTTTGGGATTGCGGCAATAGAGAAATTGTTTTGAATTTGAACATGATTTGGAAAAGTAGGTTAGGGTTGTGGGATTATGTAGCGAATGTATATGCACTATGCGTCTGTTATCCTATATGTTTGATATGCCGTGACGTTTATAGTTAAATGGGTGATGTTTGGTCATTCTCAATAATTGGATTTTTGTGCCAAGTTAGATGATCTATTATTGTGATGATGCCTTGGTCTTTTTTCTGTGGAAGAAGAAGAAGAAGAAGAAGAAGAAGAAGAAGAAGAAGAAGAAGAAGAAGAAGAAGAAGAAGAAGAAGAAGAAGAAGAAGAAGAAGAAGAAGAAGAAGAAGAAGAAGAAGAAGAAGAAGAAGAAAGAAGAAGAAGAAGAAGAAGAAGAAGAAGAAGAAGAAGAAGAAGAAGAAGAAGAAGAAGAAGAAGAAGAAGAAGAAGAAGAAGAAGAAGAAGAAGAAGAAGAAGAAGAAGAAGAAGAAGAAGAAGAAGAAGAAGAAGAAGAAGAAGAAGAAGAAGAAGAAGAAGAAGAAGAAGAAGAAGAAGAAGAAGAAGAAGAAGAAGAAGAAGAAGAAGAAGAAGAAGAAGAAGAAGAAGAAGAAGAAGAAGAAGAAGAAGAAGAAGAAGAAGAAGAGAAGAAGAAGAAGAAGAAGAAGAAGAAGAAGAAGAAGGAAGAAGAAGAAGAAGAAGAAGAAGAAGAAGAAGAAGAAGAAGAAGAAGAAGAAGAAGAAGAAGAAGAAGAAGAAGAAGAAGAAGAAGAAGAAGAATGGCTTTTACAGTTTCCATCCATTGCTGTTGTTGATTTCAAACCTTGCATTCTAAGAATTTCAGGAGGGAAGTGAACACTATCCTTTATACAGATTTGTTTTCTTTTGGTGGTAATCACTCATTTAGCCATATACACTTCTTTGCGTTGTATATATTTCTACTCTTGTTTGTACTAAATTATATTCCTTCACTCACATATAGCGGTCAGTGGACACAAATAAGTTAAAAGAAATTTGTTGTCTCTATCCAAAAGTTCCTCTATTTGGGTTTAAACATTGCTTTCACATGTGTTATGTTCTTTCCATATGCAATAGGTTGGTGAGAATTGATATTACTTTTGTTTAGGAATGTCTGGTTTAGAATATGATGCGTACACGAAGGGTTCATGTATTTTAATGCTAGCAACTTTACGATTGATAGTAAATTCTGAATTCTAGTTGTAGACATGGTAAGTATGTGGGTGTAATTAAGAGTGTATGTTGATATTTGTGATTGTGATTGGTTTTTTTCATTCTTGAAAGTGTAATGCTCTATAAAGGTACTTGCATAGCTATATGCGGTTCAACGTGTATGTATTAGTCTGCTAGTGCTCAAGACATAAGTTAGGTTTGATACAATTTAATTTTGAGCTAGTTTATTATAGCAAGAATACAAGTGAAATGGGGCCAACAATATAACATTTTGAGTAGCCTGTGTGATAGTGATATGGACAAAACTTAATTATTTTCTCTTGACGTTCTTAAGGTAAAATGACCATCCTAACTATTTTTTTGATTTGGTTAACGGATTTTCCGTATTGCCTTCATATTATGTTTAGTGCTTATAAATGAGCGTTGTGTGAAATCACTTAAATATCAAGTTATTGATCTCATACAAAAGGCATGTTAACCACCTAATGATAAAATTTGTGGTAATGTATATGTAGTAGGTTTAGAGATATGTAGAAAGAAGAGTATCATGTATTTTACAAACTCTCAGTTGAGGTTAATAAAGTTAAATTTTGAGGGCAAAATTTTTTTAAAGGGGGGAAGAATGTAATACCCCCAATTTCTATTTTTATTTTATTAATCAATTATTTAAGTAATAAAGGTAATTTTAAGTCTATATATGTGTGTGGGTGTATTTTAAAATTTTTATTCTAGTATATTATGTAAAATAACAATAATATAATAATAATAATCATAATTAAAACACTAATATTGCTTCTCTAGAAGCATCCACATGAGCCAACCTTTGAAGAAGAAATAAAAAGACAAAAAAAAGAGGAAGAGTTTTCCATTCTAGTGAGAAAAGAGAACCAGGGTCGCAGAGAGAAAGAGTAGGAGAGGGAGAGAGAAAGAAATCGGTTATGAGAAAGAGAAAAGAAAATAAAAAAAGTTGCAAGAAGAAGAAAGAAGATGGTAGCTATAGAAGGGGAATAGGAAGCTTTAATGGAAGATAAGAAGATAGGGTTTCATCGATCAAGAAGAGGAAAAGCTCGAAGCAAAAGTTGGAAATTTTTACTCTAGAAAATGTTAAGGTGACTTTGACAGCCTCTAAAACCTCTTTATGTATGTAATTGTTTGATTGATTGTTGATTTTAGGGATTTAGGGACCTTCTCATGAAGTTTCTTTGATATGGGTCATTTCATTCTAGATGAAAGAAATATTAAACAGTAGTTTTGATGCATGTATGAAATTGTGAAGCCTCATGAATGGAAAATTAGTTGCATTTGATTAAGTGACCTTTGGATTTGATAAGATATTATGGTCTATGTGACTAGCATGTTGATTTATAATTGATTTTGTGTCTAAATACTACTTATGTTGTTAGTTTTCTAATATTGAAATGAAATTGTGAAATATTTGAGAGAAAATACAATTGTTGTTGTGAGTGAAATTTTGTTGAGATAATACACTTTAATTGTATGTTTGGATTGATAATGTGGTATCCGTTTGCCACAACGAAGAGATAATGTGGTACCCGTTCGCCACAACGAAGAGATAATGTGGTATCTGTTCGCCACAACGAAGAGATAATGTGGTACCCGTTCGCCACAACGAAGAGATAATGTGGTATCCGTTCGCCACAACGAAGAGATAATGTGGTACCCGTTCGCCACAACGAAGAGAAAATGTGGTACCCGTTCGCCACAACGAAGAGATAATGTGGTCTATGTGAAATTAGTGGAATAAGACAAATGATATGAGATAAAGAAATTATTATTACTTTAAGTTCTAGATTTGTATGTAGCTCTGTATGTATGATCAATAATGGATTCTTTCTAAAAAGTCTATAGAAGTATTGTTGCGGTGTAGCAAGTTTTATAGTTATGAAAGATTTTTCAAATGACGAGTCACCGCCAAATTTCAATAGCTTTGTACTTGTATAAAGATAAAAGTGTTACGATGTTAGGCTTGCTGGGCTAAAAATATGATAAGTTGGGGTTAGCCTATGCGCCGGTCATGCCCCGAGATTGGGTCGTGACAACAATAAACCACTATCTTGGTTGGTGAGCTTTATGCTAAAATGATACTAATTAAAAGGAATAGAGAAAGGGCCTCTTTAGTAAAATTAAGCTATAAGCTAGCTTATAGCTGATAAGTTAGCTGATAGCTGAAAAGCTAGCTTATAGCTGATAGTTGAAAAGCTAGCTGATTGAAATTAAAGCGTTTGGTAAAATTAGCTTTTAAAGTGGTTAATAAATATAAAATTACATAAAATGACAAGTAGTGGGTAGTTATTCTCTTTAGTGGATAATTTTTTATTTTATAAAAAATAATAAAATTAAAGGTTAAAAATGGAAATAACTATAAAAAGCTATAAGCTATAAGCTCAAACGCTACTTGAAATAACATCTCAAAAAAAACTATAAACTAATGAGAAAAGCTTTTTACCAAACACATCTATTTTATTAAAACAAGCTTATAAGCTTATTGGACTTACCAAACACACCCAAAGTAGCATTATTATTTTCGTCTCTAAATATAAGACTGTTTTTAAAAAAAATTGTCTTTTTTTATAAGACTCATTTTAAATTTTCAAGGATATTAAATTCTCTAAAGAGTAAAATTGTAAAAAAAATAATACTAATTATGAACAAATTAATATCACAATCACTATTTTCAATCTTCCTAATTACTTTGAACCCCGAGCTGAACCACTTGATGTCAGAATTGATCCCCGAACCAGATAAACTAGTGGTGAAAGTCAAATCTTCCTAATTACTTCCTCCGATTAATAATATAAGAAAAAATTGATTTTTGAATTATTAATGTATCTAGATTATATGATATATTAGATACATTAATCTCTCGATCTTTTTAAAAAGTACATTTTTTTTTATATTAAAGATTAGAAGGAGTATTTAAAAGCTATATTTGTAATATTTAAATACAAATGTAGCGGTTTTTTTTTCTTTCACCACCGGTTTAATCTGGTTCGGATGTTAGTTCTGGTATCAAGAGGTTTTAACCTTATTTCGATATAGTTGCGGGGATTGAAACGAGTCCTTCCTATTAAATTCAGCGTTAATTATCACTGATCCAACTAAAAATTGATGATAAATGGGATGACAGTAATAATTATTGAAAATGTATGACCATGTAGTACTAATTTATTTTCCATGAGTGATTTTTGGATTTGAAAATGTTACCGGGTATAACCGGTCAAGACGGATAAGAATGTGGATGAAAAGTATACAATGTGTATTAAATGCGAATCCATAGGATCACGTGGTCTTTACGGCGATATGAGAAAAATCGAATAACTCTTTCTTTGTTTTTTTTTAAGTAGCTTAATTGTTAGATTTTTTTTTCTTCTAAGAAGCTAAATTAACCTATTTAAATTGGTATCAGAGAGAATCAAACTTAAAACTTTAAAGAAGAACACACTCTCAAGTCTCAAATCAATATCAACAGACAAACCCAAGATGAATAAGTGCGATGATCATAATTCGAACTCTGATTCTACATATAATACAATATTCTACAATTAAAAGTTTATATGACAAACTCTTTATTTGTTCTCACCGAGAAAGAATAAATATATAAGATTTATTTTGGAATGTCACAAATTTATAACGAGTCTGAATAAAAATAAATTCTAAAATAGTTTATGATATTTTTATACTGAGAATAAATTTGTCTATGACTTGTTATAAGAGATGACTAGTTTATCCTAAGTATGAAAATATTGGACTTGAATCCACTATCGTAGTTGCTTCACAGTTCACACAGTAAAAGATTTAGGTCACATATTTTTAATCGATTCTTGTATAATTAGTTAGACTTTTATATTCTTTAATCTCAGTAATTTGTTTTGATCGAACAATTAGAAATAGTTGCTTCGCCCATGCAACAACTGCGTAAAATCTATAATCGAAAACATCATAGATTAATTTAGGTTTTATTTTTGTTGAGAACCGAATTTGTCTGTCAGAAATTTTGTTAAGTCATAAATATGTACTAAAAAATATTAGATCAGCAATTCATAAGTTCTACTTCAACTGACAAATATCAAAATTGCTAAGCCGGATATATGCGATGTTTAAAATTACTTTGAACCAAAATATATCATTTGTGTATAAGAGTTTGGTGTAGTATTTACCATTTCGTTTACGACAATAAAGAAAAATGATAATAATAATAATAATAATAATAGATAAGCGACTCATATGCTATAAGGTGGCCTCAACACCGTCTTAATATTTAAGATGATTTTAATTCAATTTTACAAAATTGTTGTATAAAGTGATTATTTTTTTACTTAAAAATTAATGTCAGGGCTTATTTACTCTTAAATGAATTCTTCTTTATCCTACAATTTATTTAAGAGTTCAAATTTTTTATCACTAAGAGTGTTTTTTTTTTAAACGGACTAAGAGTGTGTTTGATCTGTTAAAGGATAGATACTAAACAGAACAACATATGACATAAAAGGACAACATATGGTAGAACAACCAGAACAAACTTGTAAAATTATTGAGAAATTTAAATGTCATATTTGATCATAAGAATATTAGACAATATATAAGAGAAGAAAATGTTGCCTTTTTTTTGACAAAGAAAGAAAATGTTACCTACTTACCTCCCAGTCAATACTATACATATATACCTTCATAGATAAACTTATGGAGCCAATTAAAAAGAGGATAATGTTTATGTAACATTACCTTCTTACCAACATTACCTTCTGAGTTTATCTTAAAAAGAAATTATATACGATGATAACTTAAAATTTAACATTTTAAATTTAATTGGTTTTTTAACATAAATATAAAATCTTAAGTTAGGCCAAACAAACTTTCAACAAGTTTTTGATAGAAAAAAAAGTTATTTAATTATTGGCTAAAAAATAACAATTACCAAATAACTTTACATTTTTCCTAAAATCTTTTATTTTTACTTTTAGATAGCTTCTAAAATTTAAAAAAATCATGTCAAATGATACATTAATCTTACAAAATGTTCGTATAAAATATTTTACATTTACATGGCATGTTCATTACATTCTTCATTATATATATATATATATATATATATATATATATATATATATATATATATATATATATATATTTACTAAAGTTACATATTTTAAAAGATAGAATATTTGCGTAAAAAAAGCAAATTAAATATTGGGTGATACTAAAGAATTAAAAATATGTTTTATTCTTTAAATTTCAATCAATTGAAAAATGTTAGTATATTACCAGGCACCAGCAATTCTCTATTTCATGACATATGATGATGTATGAAATATTGATAATATGACATGGTATATAGAGGTATCCTTAAAAAAAATGGTATAGTAGTACTAGTAGAGGTAGATGAGTTCTAGAAGTAGACACATCACACATAGATATCGTTAAGCAACGTAGCGTATGGGTGTCGTTTTATCCTCACGGACAACTTTGACTACCAACTTGGTATCCTCCCTTTCTGTATTTGCACCACTCCTTTTTATTTTTTTATTTTTTTTTATACACACCACTCCTTTTATGCCACATACCTCTAATCAAAATTGTATCATTTTTTTTCATATATATATATATATATAAAAATTTAGATTTTATAATTATTATTGATTGTGGGATTGACGAGTTTTCAAATTATGGATTATGGGATTGTGGGATTGACGGATTTGTTCATATTATTATTATTATTATTATTATTATTATTATTGTTATTTTTTAATATTTTTTCTATATTGTAAAATAATTTATCAAAACAAATTTTACAATTGATTGTACAAGACTATGAAAGAAAAAAAAACATGAGGAAGTGTATTAACATAGAACAATTACATATCATGTTAAAAGTACATATGGATAAAAGATTTTTAATTAATTTTTTTTGACAAAAAAAGATTTTTAATGTTAAATGAAAGAAATTGTGAAGTTCTATAAAGAACTATAAAACATTTAAGAGTCATACTTTAGTAATCAAATATGATCATATACTATAATTTAGTATAAGAATTAAAGTGTTAACCAATGGAATCATTTTATTAAGCCATAAATAAGGTACTTAATTTAGGTGCAAGTTATGGTGCATAAGTTATACTTATGCACTGTGCATAAATACCTAAAATTGCTTAGTGTACCTCTAGATTGCTTAGCGCACCCCCAAATTTTTAGGGGGGTGTGCTAGAAATTTGGGAGGTGCGCTAGAAATTTGAGGGGTGCGCTAAGTAATCTGAGAGGTGCATTAAACGATTTTCATTATTTATGCATGGTGCATAAGGAAAAAGTTTATGCACCATAAACACTCCCCAGGTTAAAAAATAAATCTTAAAAAATTGGGCTAAAATTTTAAGACTCAAGTCATACATTTATTTGGATTTGGCGGATTTATCGATACAAGCTAGCCTATTTTGACAACTATAGAATATAGATAATACTATGTTATTCTTTGTTTACATTCAGCTTTCATTTGCTATCTTTATTCAAATATATAAGATATTTTTGCAAAATTTTAATTTGTGTCCCATTTTATAAGACCATTTTTAAAGTTAAAGATGTGTTGATTAAACTTTCATGAAAAAATTCCTAATTAAATGATGAGAAATTAAAGATCACCATTTCTATCTTAATAATTAAATGGTAATTTTAGAAAGAGAACGTATATATTGACAAATTTGATGGAAAAACTATTTTTCTTAATTCTTATATTTTAGATTATCATACACACATCTTTAGTCTTTTTTGTTAAATTAATGTGTATTTTTGAATAATTATTTTACAGACACGTTTCAAATATTATAAAAAGTTCATTGAAAAAAAGAAATTCAAGTTTGATTTCTAAATCGATATCTTTGTTACTTTTATTTATTTTTTAAAATTTAAAAAATTCATATTCGATTCTTTTCATTTTAAAAAATTCTTAAATTTTATAAATAAACAATTTATAGTATTTTAAACATGCCTAAAAGAATTATTCAAAAATTTAAGAATAATAAAACAATTTTCTAAAATTTAAAAAAATAGCAGAGACTAAAACTTTATATATACATTGTTTTTATAGAAACTAAAACAAATCACTATTTTTATAGAGATTAAACACAACACTTATTAATTCTGTAAAAATAAATAATATTCCCTCCGTTCCTTTTTATAAGAAATAAATCATTTTTTATATTCATTCAATAATTAATGTATTTGGTCTATATTATAACTTAAATACATTCATTATTGAATGAAACTAAAAAGTTAACTGTCTTTTATAAAAAGAAACGGAGAGAGTATATTTTAACCTTCATAAATAATTTTGCTCTCAATGAAATGAACTCACTCACTTTTTATGATTGTTATTAGAGTGGGGTCAACCGACATGGCATTAGGTGGAGCCCACTTTATCCACAAATTTATTTATTGCTTATAATTTAGAAAGGTAGCCACTCACGTAGCCTCATATGATGTTCTATTTTATCTCATTGTCACAAGCAAGTTGGGACCCTCATAATTTCTGTTTTTATGATGAAAT
Organism: Trifolium repens; assembly: GCA_030408175.1. Lineage (NCBI taxonomy): Eukaryota > Viridiplantae > Streptophyta > Magnoliopsida > Fabales > Fabaceae > Trifolium > Trifolium repens. Next base: position 55,516,577 of record CP125851.1, read on the forward strand.
GCCTACTACCGTATCTTAGAATTACTTTACGTTTTTGTATTCCAAATCTATGGATCCAAGTTCCGTCCTGTAAAAATATCACAAAGTTTTAATCTCGGCTGTTACTTTTTGATCAAATGATTTTGATTAAATCTGTTGTAAAATCAATCAAAATAATCATAGACGTACATAATAGATCAGACGGTTCAAAATCAAAACTGCGTGAAAATTGTGACAAATATTACAGTAAGAAATCTGCTTCGCCAAATCTATTGTTCTTGGTTTTTGTTCTCTCTAACTTAAAATAATTGTCATATTTATAAAAAATGTTTGTTCTAAAAAGTATCATTTTATGTATAAAAATCATACACAAATTTACTATATATTTTGATGACAAATCAATCCACCACAAATTGAATTTTCATTTTCATCGCTGGTAAAATGTAACCCATCTACATTGAGTTTAATTGAAGCACTCAGGAGAGGATGAACCCAATTATATTTTTGATGTACAATGTTTGATTCTATTAGAATTTAGATGTCTTGGTTTTTCCCAATCAATATTCTAGTATATAGCCCACCTAACAAAATGGTTTCAAACATGATAGCCTGCCACTGCCAAACTTTTCTAGTAAATGAATATCAAAATTCCACCCTTTGAGTTGGCCAGCCAATCACGCTCTAATTCCAACTTAAGCTGAAAAGTTCATGATCCATCCTACTACCAAATTCCTGATTTAATTAATTAATTAATTATTGCATATATGCATAAATAAATGAAACAATCTTTCTAAATATTAGTAGAAGGATTATTCAAATCAATTATTGATCAAATTTTATTATCGTTTGATCCAAAAAAAAAAACTTAGATGTTTCATTTTTTTGTTGAAATCCCTAAACCTAAGGTTGATACCTAAAAAAGCAAGATTAGAATATTGAAAAGTATAAAGCATTTTCCCTCTCTTTTTGCTTGATAATATTAACAACCTATCTCTTCCTTACGAGTTTATACCCAAGAATATTATTCCTAACTAACTAATAATATTTAGGATTTTGGATTTAATATATACTCCCTCCGTTTCTTTTTAATTGTCTTTTTATAATGATAACACCAAATTAAGGAAGTGTATTTTTGCACGTTATCTTCCTATTATACTCTCGTTTTAATCCACCAATAAATTCCTATTTTTTTGCCCACACTTTTTCTTTCCAATAAATTTAATATATTATGTACAAAAAAAAAACAAAATTTAATATGTTATGTACCAACAAAAAAAAATTAAAAAAAGATTTAATTTTCCAAATATGTAGCATTAATTAGTTTTATGGAAAAAAATTAGAGCAATTGACAAAGATTATAATTGACAAATCATACCCATAAAATAGAAAAAAGACAATTAAATAGAAACGCTAAATATGATAATAAAAGACAATTAAAAAGAAACGGAAGGAGTATATATTAATTAGTCCACTTTGTCTTTTTGGTCTTGTTGTTCCCCTTGGACCGGCTTGTTTGGTAGCGTGTTTTGTCTTTAGAAGAGAAAAAAAAAATACAGCATACGTTATTGGAACTTTTGGTAGATAAGGCAGCATGACAAAGACTTTAACAATATGTCCAAATTTTAATTTCTAGCCTTATCCATCACAAACAATATTTCAAAACCACAAGACACATATTGACAACATTCATCATTTGTAGTTATCGCTAAGTTGACAAATTATTATAATAAGCAGCCTGAATTGCAACGTGATCTACATTATATTAGAGGATTATATTTTAAATATATTATAGGGTGCATATGAATATTAATATATAGCTTATTAGTTTTATTATCTTTCTTTGTACTGCCTTTATTGGTGAATTTTTTAAAAAAAGATCATAAACCTCAAATATTTTTAAAAGTGGATGCCACTTGTGTTAAATTAAACTATGTTGTTATTCCCCCTCGTTATGAATTTTCTAGGATTATAAACATTATCCTCTCCTTCAAACTTAACTACCCATCGTTGAAAAAAAAAACCACATGAAACACATTAAAAATTGCTCCCTTAACTTGACAAGCCAATTTAGTATACCTTGGAAAAGAATGTGAAGCAGGGAATGAATATTGGAATTATAGGCCAGTTGGTTACATTTTTTTTAATTACAATAATTTATCAAAATGTTGAAAAACGAGACATAAAAAAAGGGAAAAAAAATAAAGAAATTAAAAGAAAAGAAAAAGACAAAATAGGCATACTATGTGAAAATGTTTGAATGCAAGGGAAGCATATTCGAGATTAGTTGAGAAAAGAAGAGTAATACTATAAGTTTCTTCTTCTACTTCTTTCCACATCTTTTCGTTCCAATTTCCATGTCACATTGCTAGTTATTGTGCTTTTCGTGGATGCTGATTGATGGCAAATCAAACAACATTATCTAGATTTTTATTTTTAAAAATTTTGGACCTCATCATATAAAATCTTTTGATAAAATAATTTGGCAGAATTGTCTTAATTATATTAAATCTTTTATACATTATCTCAAAATATTTTTGTAGATTCTATTTTTCACAATGACCCATGTGAGTCATGTAAAAACAATTCATAAAGAACAAAGACTTCAAAATAGTCTAGGCAATTCATCTCTTTCATAAAATTTAAAGAATTAGTACAACTGTCCCGCAGAGGATATCTGATTAATTTACACACAAAAAATATTTAAATTAGTCATTGTGAAAATGCTCGATACTGAAAAAATGAAAACAAATGATTGATCAACTTTTTTTTTAGGATGCTATAGGTACTTAGTTTCCACCACCTTTAATATTAAATAATCTTTGATAAAAATATGGGAAAATAATATTAGTTTTCCTCCTCTCAACTAAATTTTTTTAGAATTTAGAAATTAAATTTAAGACCACCTTACTTAAATACTGTAGCCACAAACTTTTATTATATTTCATTATTCGTTGATATTTTTTTAAAAAAATATTGGTCAAATGGTCATGTTGAGATTAAAAGTAATGAAACTTCTACATACATGGACAAATTAAAGTATATTGGTACATTTTCTTTCCAAATCAATAAATTAGAGAATATTTTTTATGAATTTTAAAAAATATTTGTAGACTTTTAATATTTTTAGAGATTACTTTAGAAAATATCATTTCATAATAAGAGAAACTAAACATTAATGTTTTTGGGACATCAGTAATTGTTCGATAAAAAAATATTCTCAAAAGAATAAAAATTTCAATAGTTATTTTATAAGTGATATTATCAAATTGATACATTTAATCTTAATAACTGAATGTGTGTTTTTCCTAACTACAAGAAGCTCCATAATCATGGGGTCCTTTGGCTCATAAATAAATGTTTGCTTTTTAAATGATCCACAAATAAAATGAATAGTACTATTAAAATTGGGCAAATTCTAAAATGGACCACTTCATCAAGTGGTCCATGGTGGACCACTTATGAATAACCCTATAACAAATACGAATTTTACAAAATCGACCGTTAGATTGAAAGTTTGTTTCATATAGATTATCCATACAAATTTTTAGAAAAATTGAAAATCATTTGATATGTTATTAAGACCCATTAAGATTAACGGTTTATGAGTTTTTATTAAATACCGTTAAACTTGATAGATTTCAATAACACATCAAATGATTTCCAATTTTTCTAAAAATTTGTATGGATGATCTATATGATACAAACTTTCAATCCAACGGTGGATTTTGTAAAATTTGTATTCATTATAGTAGTAATGATCACTTCACCACGGTGGACCATTTGTGAGGTGATCCACCGTAACATTAACCTTAAAATTGAACTACATACGTACGAATAAAAATCAAAATGTTGCATGGAACAATTCATTTCCGTTATTCCATACTATAGCCGGCACCTTGTGAACAAACCAATTTTAACCAAAATAATGATAATGTTGGTTAACATGTTACATCACCTCTCTAACACTAAACTCCATCTTTAATTGTTCCCAAAAGGTTTATGGAGATACTTAATTTCATGTCGGTTTCTGCTGAAGCATCATTGAGAGCTTTGCATTGCATGTTAGACACATGATTAGACAAATACATGTGGTTCAATGTTCATGTACATGAATTGTACTACAAAGGTTGGAAGTGGGTGTTGCTAGCTAGATAATGGTGGATCCATCCCTCCCCATCACACGCAAAATGGTTCATTCTTAACTGCCCAATTTACTTTCTCATTATCCAAATTCAAACTCAAATAGATTGAGTGGTACCTAAAACACCTAATTGATAACTTGAATATTGTTCACCCAAATGAAACTAAAGCACATACACGTAAACAGTTGCCACAAACACATCATTTACCATTACACCTAAGTTTGGATTATGTTTACATCAAAATAATGACATATATTCACAATAAAATTTGTCGTAAAACAACTTTTACTTTTAATTTCCAATGTGATATTAATTATACTTTTTTATATTATCTTCTGATTTCCAGGAAAAGAGGACTCCGATAATTCAGAGTTCGATTGCGAGATAAATAAAATTTTACTAAAGAATTGTTCTCAAAAAAAATATCTAACTCGAGTTCTTCTAAATAATTCGTCTTAAAAAATATTAATTATACTTTTCATTATAATAATGCGCAAGCATTACATTATCAACGCTTTACATTTATGATAATGATCATGTATCAATATTTGGTAATAATAATAATAATAATGTACAGATATTATTTTCTTTTTTATTTATAATTTGTTTTTAATTTGTATGAAATTGTTGAATAGAAAAAATATTATAATATTTTTTATTTGCATGCGATGTGATAGATACTACTAAAATTTACACAATTATAAATTCTTAAATGTAAATAGAGAGGTTCAACTGAAAATATGAATTTTTACTAAATGAGCTAGAATTTATACTAATGGAGTTCTCTCATCTTGAATTGGAGGAAAAATATATTTGAGGGGTCAACCATATCTAATAAAGCATTTACTAGTAAGATGTGAAATCACGTGACAGGGTGACTTGTGTTCACAACATTGGTCCATACACAAGTTGTCAACTTCAACAAATTAGATTATTTGAAATAAAGATTAGATGGTGCAAAAGGTTTGTGGAGCCCAGCAAGATTTATTAAGAGATTGGATAATGAAAGAAGCACTGGCCCACAATTTTCCTAATAGAATTTGGAATTATAAAATTTATAAATAATAATAAAAGGTTGAAATTTGGAAGAAGAAGAAGAAAAAGAAATTGGTTGGAAAATGAATTAGCCACGTTTTAGGGAGGCAGGTCCTGTACGAAAGGGGTTGTAGAAATTAAAAAGAACACGTTTTGTTGGTATGAGATGAGAATTGAGGAACATAGGAACGGGTCTTATTCTCACAACCACTTTCCATGTTTTGGTGTTCATTCATAATAATCTCCATATCCTTATCCTTTGTTGCTTTTAATTTAGCAATGCCTCTTTCCTAGGAAGCTGCTTCTTTTGTTGACCCACAAATTCATCAATCAACTTTGCTTCTTTTTCTATAGTGGTAATGTTGGATCGAGGTTCGGTACAATTGAAAGAAGTTGACTGTAGTGCAGTTGAGTATATATAAATAGTCTGATCAAGATTAGACACTTCAGTTTTTCAGATCAAATTTGATAATTAAAATTGATTTTAAAATTTGAATCATTTGATCTTGATCGGACGGTCAAGTTTATTGACCGGATGCAGACAACTGCACAAAATTTAAATCCTAATAATATTGTTTCTTATGTTAAAGAAAATAAATCTATCTAAATGCAAAGATGCTCGAATTCGAAACTTTTCAGATGTAAAATCTATATTTTTACCACTAAATTAAGCTTTTGAAGTTATCTTGTAAAACATTTTCACATGAATGTATATAAATATAAATTATTGCCAATTGAACTAAATTTAAGGAAACAATAACATAAATTCTATTCTAATAGTTGTTGAATTCAAGTCCACTCACGTATCTAAAAAAGTTGAAATAATCAAAGCCAAAATAAATTAGTTCCGTTTGAGCTTAATTATGGGTAAGGTTGGTTCTCACTTACCACCATAGACCGCTATAGAAGCATTGTTGAAACTCAAATAACGTTGTTTTTGGTGAAACTTTCTAGAGCAACACTTGCAACTTTCCATGCCTTGGGGACACTTTTCCTCGTCATATCCAAAAAGCTTAATAGATTATTTTGATAATATTACATCCTAATCCAATACTCGTATTTTTATGTGACACATACCAAACTATTGTTTAGAATTTATTAAAAAAAATTAAGTGGATCTTAGTGAAGGAAATCTTACAAGGATTGGGAAAATACGAAGGAATAAACTCTTGAATTCACCGCACTTTCTTCTTCTATATATAGCAATTACAGTAAATTATTTAAAATTTCGGACAATTTCATTTTAATTCAAAACATAGTTTATAGTTGTTTTTTAGAGCTTCCGGTAATAGCTAAATATATGTGGGTCGTTTATATTGAATATACATTTTTATGCACTATAATTTGTGCCTCTAATCTTCTGTGCTTGTTAAAATGTAGTGGTTCAGATGGAAAAAAAAAATTAGGTCCCTCAATATACTCTAAGACCTCTCCAAATTTTCAAAGCATGTTTAGGGGTTTAAAGAAAATTTTGAAAATTTCTCTTCCCATTCCCCAATCTTTCATTTTTGCCAAAAATGCCCTTAAAAAGGTCCATGGGGTGGGAAGAGAAATTTTCAAAAAAAATTCAGTTCAGAATTAGAGCTTTTAAAAAAGGTCCATGTTGTGTACCCCAAAAGAAAGTCCAACTTGATCCGATGCTAAAGTTTGAAGATTTCTCTTGCCACCCCCACGTCTCTTTTCACCCCCAAAAATCCAATTTTACCCTTGATTTTACCCCTCAAAACTTCGGTTTTCATTTACCGAAGTTTTCCGATATAAAAAAACATGTGTTTTCAACCGTTTAAAACTTCGGTTCGTGTTTACCGAAGTTTTTTTCCAGGGGTATAAACGGAAATATGGGGGTGAAAAAGAGACGTGGGGGGTGGAAAGAGAAATCTTCCTAAAGTTTTGTGCCAAAATAAAATGACCCATTCTGCAATGAAGGCAAAGATTTAAACAATGGCTCAAAGATTTAAACAATGGCTCTTTAGATCCCATCTGTTGCTATCCAGGCCTCCTATTTTGACGAAAATGCCCTTAACAAAGGTTTTGGAACATATAATCCAAATTTAAGTCTTTTTAGAACGTATGTTCCAAAACAAACTTATATATAGAAAGTCGTAACGACACTTTTTATAAAAACGATTAGTCATCACAATTTTTTTTTTGTAAAATAATGTGTACTATAATTTAAAATATTAATTATTAATTAGAGTTGTTGAAAATATTGGTAGTGGAATAGTTGGGTAGACTATTTATCTAAAGTAGTAATAGTTATAGTAGTAACAAAATTAGTTCTTGCCAATGGAATATCCTCATTCACAATGACTCAAAGGATGACATATTCTCATTCATTGGTAAAAATTAAAGAAAAATGTAATGGTCCAGAAATTCAGGTCTTTAAAATTGTAATGGTCCATGTGCCGTGCCCCCAAAAAAGGAATGGTCCAGCAATTTAGTCCCTCAAATTTATGAAAAAGCAATAATTGCAACTTGCATCAATGAATGTAGGGGTCTCAGTTTTTCTCTGAATTCTTTCCATAGAATTCTACTAGAACCTATATCTGGTATAATATAAGAATGTCTCTATCTTACCCTTAAATTGAAAAAATGTAATTAATTGTATCTTGATAAAGCTTTCCTATTGAAACAGAGAGAGGAAATTCAAAAGAGACAAGTTGGGATCAATAAAAAATGGGAAATTTAACAAACTTCTCCAGAATTATGATTAAATGCCAGCACCAGGGAAAGACAATGAGTGGATAAACATCCATATTAAGCAATAATAATTGGCTAGCAGCACAATTCCTTTGTAAAATCATGTTACATATGTATCATCAATAGGTAACAAAGAAAAATGAGCAGTGAAAATTTTCACATGGTTTGGTTTGGTGTGTTATTGGTAGGTAAACCTTTAACAGATATATATTTATTAGAAATAAAATGTTAAGTTTGTATTATTAAGTATTAAGTATGTTTTTCGTTGTCTTCATCTTTTTTTGATTTTGCATGTTGAACGGTTTTGGAAGAAGGTGTTTGTTCTTCTTCATCGTCTTCATCAACATGCAAAATCCAAAAAAGATGAAGACGATGAAGAAGAACAAACACCTTCTTCCAAAACCGTCCAACATTCAAAATCAAAAAAAGATGAAGACAACGAAAAACATACTTAATACTTAATAATACAAACTTAACATTTTATTTCTAATAATATTCACAAAGAATGTGAGAAAGAATCTGCATTTCTTAGTATGTACTCATCAATCCATGCACCTTTTGGGCTGTCTACTTCATAAAAAAGTGAATAATTGCTCCAAAGTAGTCTTGCAGCTGCGAGAATGAAGTAGATGTTTGCATATCAAAACCTTATACAGGAATTGTTCAACCAAATAATGGATTATGGAAATAATGAAAGTAATCATTAATCAATGCATAAGATATTTGTCGTGAAATGTTTTTGGTGTGTGCATGTAATAATGGCAACATGTGTTCGTATGAGTTTACTGGACTTCATATGATGTATGACCCAAAGTTAAGTACATGTAAGAAAAATGTTTCCAAAGTTCACCTGAGTCAAAATGCTTTTTCCAGTTTGACCTTCAATAACTAGTCCCGCCGTGAGACCAATCATTGCCCAAGCTCCATTAATTGCCTCAATTTGGCGTCTTTTCTACAATCACAAAAATTAAGTTAGTTAAGTTTATATAAACTGAGGAACATGGTTTCATTTCTTTCATTAGTCTTATACTACTCAGTTTCCTTCTGTCTTGACTGAGAAACACCGGGAATAAAAATTACTTAAACTTCTGATACTGCCGCAATAAATGACAATGACCCCAATTATTTCACCTTGAGTTTTTCTTTGGCTTTAATTCTTTCCATTTGTTTGGCCGCCAATCGCTTGGCTTCCACAGGATCAACCATGATTACATCCTTTTTTGAACCATCCTTTCCTGAAGATACCTGTATAATTATTAATATAAAAGACGCAGATATCATTAAATGTAAATAAAAAGAAAATGTCATAAAGAGAATGGGTGAATTTATATCAAAGGTGCAAGAAAGAATACTTTCTCCAAGGAAAACATGTATTTGATTTATTTACATAAGTATAATGTCCAAAAGAATTTGTAAAAATAAACATCTAAAAGAAGTAAGGTTACAGGCTTACAGCAAAGAAAGTGTTGTAACTTATACCTGTGAGTTTATTGCATTAAATAGATAAAAATAAATAGGCATACTGGAATACAGTCAGAAATGATGTTAATTTTGGATTGTAGGTAGTTACTTTCTCAAGTTTATCAATACAAGAATGTTGTTTCAGTAAATGCGATTGCTCATAGTCTTGTCAGGGTAGCTGTGTCTCAAACTCGCTCTCATGTTTTTCATTACACTCATGATTGTATTCCTAATTTGATTGCTATTGAAATAAAGTCCCCCCCCCCCCCCAAAAAAAAATAAAATAAAATAATGTTTGCTGGCTCACACAATGGATTAACTTCAAGAATGGTCAGTTGAGGCTAAAGTTTAAAAATATTATTTACAGGAAGATAATACCCTTTATTTTTCTCATAGAAAGGCTTAAGGAAACAACAGAGAGAGACACAAATATTATAAGTCAGACATCCTCACATTAACTAAATAAGTAATCTGTATATTTAAATAGCTGTAACTGTAAGTCTAAAAACTCCCACTGCTTTCCCAACCTTGTCATTCCTTACTATGTTATGGTTTTCTACCTTTTCCATATCCTGGCATGATATCCTCTTAAATTTTCAATTCACTACTCTCCTGTACATTTGTATTTTTATGGCAGTAAATGTGAAGACCATAATATAGAATCATCAGAAGTGTAAACTAGAATATATATGAAATGTATAAAAGCAACTCAAGTGAACAACGATTTGACATCATAGTATCATACCTATACCTAGTTTTCAACAAAATGTAAATTCAAAAGTTAAAAAGAAAAACCAATCTCAAAAAGTTTATCAGTTGTTTTCAACCAAAAATATACACTCATATACTAGAAAGTGTTCAATTTATGCATACATTGGGATTAGCAAGGACTCGAAATGCTTGACTCTGGTTTCTATTGGAAACCATACTTGCATCTTGCTCTCTTCTCCATCCCCACCTAAAACAAGAAGGTTAATCTCATTAATTAGCAATAACAAACAATGTCCTTAGCCTGCAGGTTTGCCATGATGTTTCTTCTTGAAGCAGATAAAATCCAACAGTTATCTCTTAGATTCTTCTTAAGGACACATTTTTATTCATGTGTAGTTTGTTATTTATATCAAGCCAAAGCAATGTCATTTATACTTTAATGTTTATAATATCAAAAAAGAAATAGACATTGGAATTCCGGGCTAAAACATCTCACAACGTTAACCTTCTAAAATTCTCCAAATCCTTTAGAAGAATTTGGATACCTAAAAAGATAAAGGAATCCACATTATTTTAATTTGTAACTGGATTATTGTTATGAAACCACCATGAATCATTGTTTCACATTAAATAACTGATAAATCCTAAAATAAAGCCATTTCATTCAAAAGGCAATCGCCAATAAAGTTCGGAATTTCAATAAATATTTGAAGACTGGCAAAAGACCTTGGCGCCTCAGCCAACTTATGAGGGACTACGTTTGCTTGCCTCCGAAAAAACTAAACTCTACAGTTATTCATGGCGGAAAGGATGTGTCTGCATTGGGATATGATATGATGTCTCCGGACTCTGGTATATCCTCATGTCAATACTAAATAGTGAATACTATCTATTAGGTTTTTATATATCTAACTTATCCTTACAAAATCGGCTTGAAAGGTAAGTGGTGCCTCTATTTATAAACACTGACCTTATATCTATTCTATGTGGGACTTGGGTTTTTCCCAATAAACCCGCCCCTTTACAAGTCACACCCAGCATTGTGTGTGGATATAAATAATGGATGGCCCTGAATGGATAAGCTCTGATACTATCTCATGTTTACAAAATTGGTTTATTTCTTCGAATTCAAAGATAACACTATCCAGGCCAATGTTGTGTAATTCCTAATTCTTAAAACTTGCAACTCTTTTCATTTTCTACTTACCTTAAAAAATAGATAAACAAATACAATGGTCCTAATTGACAAAATAATCATCAATAATAACAAGAAGAAGCAAATCAGATAATATTACTTCCCAGAAGGTTCTATATTCCAAAATATGAAGTTCTAAAGCTTCAATTCAACATCAATTTCAAGTGCTTTCACCCAAAAAAGAGAAATAAACTTTCATTCCAAAAAATAAATAAATAAATTTGAGGAAAAAAGAAGTGAAAAGAAAGGAAGAACTTACTTGGAGATGGTTGATGGAAAAGAGTTGTGAGGATGAAAGGAAGCGAATTGAGGTTTGGTTAGAGGAAGAATGGTTGAAGCCATTGCCTTGCCCAAACAGACCCCTCACACTCAAACCCTTGCTTTATCCTTTCCTAATTTCTTTTTTCTTTCTTTTTGGTAACAGAAATTTCTTTTTTGTTTACGTTTCTCATTTTTCCAATTTATCTACTTATCTACTTACAATATATTAAAAGAAACTTATGTTAAAAAACCAAATTTGTTCTTGGCACTTTTAACGGTGTTCCAAGTTTTATGCCTTTAAATGTAATTTTAACTTTAATAATAAGTATAAAAAATCAATTTACCATAAAAATAGCATTGAAAACTAGATCTCTAAACTAATCAAAAAATTTCAAAATAAAAATAGGAAAAAAAATAGATAAGTATGAAATAAATCAAATTGAACAAAAAAGACATAAACATAAAAATCAAATACGTACAAAAAAGAAAGAAAAATAGATAAGCATGAAATAAATAAAATTGAACAAAAAAAGGCATAAACATAAAAAAAATATATGTAAAAAGAAAAATAAAAATAGATAAGCATGAAATAATCTACTTACAATATATTAAAAGAAACTACTATTTAACTCTAAACTAATAAAAAAAATACAAAAAAAAAATTGGAAAGAAAGATAAGCATAAAAGAAATCTTCTCATAAAAATAGCATCAGAAACCAAATCTCTAAAAAAACTTATGAATTAACATGCGTAAAAATAACTTATGAATTAACATAAAAGATTATTTATAAATTATAACCATAAACTATTTTCATAAGCTTAAAAATAAGCCAAATTCTAACAGGTCCAATATATTAAATTAATATGTATTACTACTAGAAATTCTAATTTGTCCTCATCAATTCTTAAAAATATTTCAAATCTTCTATTTCGTAAAAAAAATTATACTTTTTAGTTTAATATGTTTTTATATTAAATTCTACTCTATTTTTATTATAAAAAAATATACTCTATTTTTGTTTACTCTTATATAAAAAATACAGAAGAAATGGATTATTGATGAATATATATTATAATAATTACGGGGTAAATATTTGTCATTATACTTAAAACATCACGGGACAAGTGTTGATCAATAATTTTGTCAAAAAAAAGAAAGAAAGTGTTGATCACTAATACATAAAAAATCATACACGGGACAATTGTTCTAATAATTTTTTTTAATCATACAAGACACAATTGCTTTAATAAAAAAATTTAATCATACACGGGACAATTGCTTCAATAAAAAAAATTAATCATACACGGGATAATTGCTTTAATAAAAAAAATTAATCAACAGGACAATTGCTTTAATTAAAAAAGAAATTGAATAGGAAATATTTTTTATTATTAATTATAATTTATTACACAAAAATCATACACAGGACAATTACTTTAATAAAAAAAATGACTTAATTTAATATATTTTACAAAAAATAATAGAATAACGTCACTTATATTTTAACAATAATTTAAAAATAAAAATCAATAGACCCGTGCGAATGCACGGGTCTCAAAACTAGTTTATTTTAAAACATATTTCAATTCCTTTTTCTTTTAAAATGGAAACAAGTCATTTTTTGTCATTTTCCAAATAAATTAATATACTAGTTTTTTTTAAAACCAATATATTGAGCTCAAGTGGCTAATGAGGTTTCTAAGAAAAATTTTCGGAAGAATCTAAATCAAATTTCTGATAAAAATAATTATTGATCAGACTTCACTTGCATTAGAGTTAAATAACAAAAAAAATATACTACTGTAGTTTTTAATTATTGGTTAGACTTTCCTTCACGGTTAAATAACCAAAAAATTTGTTTCCAAAACTTTAGGGCCCGTTTGATGGTCATGATAAGTAGGAGGATATGATAAATATATGATACCCTATTTTAATTTTAAGTTTGATGCGCCAATGGGATATGATAAATTATTCCATTTTTTAATCATATCCTATCATCTTATTCTAGTCAATCGGCCCAAACTTTTTTTTTTGTTTTTGTAATATTAACTCTTTGGTTTTCAAGGAAGGAATCTGATAATACAAAATTCGGCCGCTAAGTAAAATCTAATAAAAAATTATTCTAATTTGAATTGAACTCGAAATCTCTAACAAACAATTCGTTCTAGAATTACTTATTAACCTCTTGTGCTCAATCTCCTGGTTCGATAGTTCCAAACTTAATTGCATGTGTGCAACCATCCCACATTAATGATTAAGTTTATTATTAATAATATCCTCAAGTTTGTTTTTAATTTTATTAATAATTTTTTATATGAATAATATCCATAATTATCTAAATATCTTTTGTTAGAAAAAGAGTTTAATGGAGATACACCGATAATATAGAATAATTTTACACAATCATCCAATAATAATTCACCAATTTATGAAAGTAGATTGATACGACATAAAATATAGATATTATTATTAATTGATAATATAAAATTGTTTTACATCTGTGCATTTTTTTCTTTCTCAAAAGTACAAGAAGAAAAGAGAAAAGAGTATTTTACAACAATGTGATATACATAAGTGAACTTTAGTTTAAAACTTTAAGTAATTCTAACAATTGTCCATAAATTTTAACTCAATTAACAATCTCCATATTAATCTTCATATTGTGAAAAAGAAGAGAGACAAAAAAAATCCAAAACAAGTAAACAACTACTAAATGCATATTTAAAATTAATTGTTGTATCCAAAAAAAGAAATTAATTGTAGATTATTTAACTTCACAACTCACAAGACTCTCCATGAAAAATCTAAGAGTATAGCTTAAAAACTTTACACAAAAATAAAACTATGTACAAGTGAAATTTGATTCAAGACCTCTCCATATCTATACTTCATTTTTACATAATTTTAATCCTGAAAAATAATACAGCAATAGATCATGTTTGTTATCCCACATTTTCACTAAAATAATTGTTACAAAAATTAGTGTGACAAAAAAAGTTACTAACTAGCAAGGAAGCTGCTTAGTTTTAACTTAAATTTTTTTTTAAAAAAAATCTACAACTTAATAAAAAAAAAAAAAGCATAAACAACACAAAAAAAGAGTACATTATTACAGTACAGAGAGTTGAGTTTCTTGATCTTGAGCATCATCATCTAATTGTAGGTGAGGTTCCTTAATTGGATGCCGTTTTCTACACTCACAATAGTAAACAGTCATTATCACATAACTCCATAGAACCACAAATCCATAACAAACTATCATAACCAATTTATCTTCAAAACTCATCGACGAATCCTCACCGTCCATCATTTTCCCAATCCTCGATCTGATCAAACTCGAAACCCAAACAAATAAACCCGAAAGAACCAACCCGCAAACCCGGTTTCCTTCCATCAAACCGGATCCGGTTTTAATAGCATCCCATCCGAATTTCTCTTCAGCGACGGAAACCACCAGTCCAACGCTCAAAACCGCCATCAAGTAAATCTCGAGACCCGATCCGATTATAAGAACGACAAGATGCGATCCGGTGATTGCGGTGAGGAAGAGAGGCAATGATGAAAAAGCGAAGAGAATAGCGTAGACGAAGATCGAGGTTACGAATAACCGCATAATGTTGGGTTTGAAGGAGTTAACCGTGGAATTGACGGTGGGGGTGATGCCATGGGAGGCGGAGAGGGAGGAATGAACGGCGGAGAGGGTGGCGATGAGGGAGATGAGATGAGCGGGGAAAGAGAAAAGGGCTTTAATACGGATGAGGAAAATAGCATCGTCACGAGATTCGTGCCAAACGTGACGAGCTTCGAATTGGGTTGAAGCGAAGTGAGCGAGGGCTTCGAGGTGGCGAATTTGGATGGTGAGTTGTTGGGTGAAGATGGATTGATAGATTAAAAGAGTGGAGAGAGGGAGGGTTGTGAGGAAGAAGATTATAGTGAAAATGAGTTTGTTAGTGGAGAGAATGGTGAGTGAATTGAATAGGATTTTGAATGGGGAGAAGCAGCGGCAGATAGCACCTGCATCGCACATTCTCACTCTCACATTCGGCGGCGGATCATGGAGGAAAATGGTGATCTTTAGGTTTCCATCTGTGTTGAGGAAAGTTCTGTAGTCACAGCCAAGTGGGGTGAGAAAAATAAAAAAATTGTGTTTTGTTTTGTCAAGAAAATAGTTTTTCTTGTTTACATAACCGAATTTGGCCAATAGCAAAGCCGTTGTAAATTCACACAAATAAATAAAAGACACATAAATAAAAGAATTAGAATTCGAACACCAATCGGTGCAAGATAGTGAAGATTTAGGGCTCTTAGAGCTCTCCAAGATCCAAAACATGTTTTTTTATCACAAGACCAGACCCCGTTTGGATTTAAAATAATTTCAATGTTGCGTAGATATATGATTAAAAGAGTCACATATTTAAAATGCAAAAGTCTTAGGGTCTATTTCTATCGATTTGTTTTTATAAACTATCACTATCTTTTTAATTTGGTTCATAAATTATAGAAATTATTCTTGACCGACACAAAGCTTGATCTACCCTTTATATTGGGGAAACCAAATCCTCTCAATTGCAATTTATGTCCAATTAAATCTCAACCATTGATTTTATATTATTTTATGTGGTCAACTAAATTAAAAGAAAATTGGATGGCCAGGATACACACTGGACACTCTCCGGTGAACAGCACACTGGAGATGATCGGGTCTCCATCTTAGGGCACATTCTCACAAAGACACAATATGTAACACTTCTCACCGACCATCTAATCTAAACATTGATTGATGTCATCTTTAACGACTTCTCTGATACAACACAACATTTTTTTCCTTCAAAATACTTACGCAATTCCAATTTTAAAACTTATCACTCCTTTTCTCTCTTCATGGTTAAAGCGTCAAATTATTTGCATGTTAACATCGTTAAAGTCTGATCATTTGTTCTCGACTTTTCAATAACATAAAATAAAAAAAATATAAGAAATAGTCCCAAATCCCTTTATATAAAAGAGAGAAATGATAATTTAAAAACTATTTTGATGAGTTAAAAGTAGTTTAATTTTCATAATTTAGGGAGTATATTAATAAAGACATCTGACATCATAATGGTTTAAGGACCAAATTGATTTTCTATTATTTCAAGTTGGGCGGAATTAGGTGTGACAATGTAAATGGTTAAATTAGAGAATGAGATAATCTCAACCCTAAAGGCAACTATCTCCTTTCATGGCCGTGTCATAAGACTCTTCAAATAGTACGAAAACCCAAACAAGTTAAAGGCCTTCTCTGCATTGCTAGAAGATTATCACTAGGGGTGATCGTATCCGAACCAATCCAAAAGTAAAACCATAAATCGAACCAATCCAAACCGAAAACCGCAAAAAACCGCATTTAATGTAAACCGCACGGATCATTTTCCTTCTAAACCGCACGATTTGGTTTGGTTTGCGGTTTTCATTTCAGAAAACCGAACCATACCGCAATACTTAACTTAAATCTATCAAATCAACCTATTACCTAGTCTAACTTAGCAAGCTCAACCAAAATTGATTCTATAAAACAGTAGGCTGTCAAAACATATCATTTCATGCGATCTAGAACTATATTGTTGATATTAAAAATAAGTTCTTATGTAGTATATACATATTATATCATGTAAATAATAAAATAAATTAAAATTTCCTATGTTTATATATATATATATATAGGAGAACTTTCAAATGAGAGGACTCTTAAAATGAGAGGATGAGAGGGACAAACCACAACCCTTAGATCAAATCAAATGCTCATAATGTTTTACAGCTGCACACACACAATTATGTTTCACTTTTTCTGTCTTCTCTCTCACTGTCATTAAAAAAAAAAAAACTTTTCCACTTCTTCCTGGGCAGCCATAGCCATGGTTGTATCAGTTTTGATTTTATGAAAACTCAACCGCTTTTTTTTTCCTACAACCTTGTTCTTCTTTATTCTCTCTGGGAAACGCCGCAAGATTTTCCGATTACTTGATTTTTCCATGTAATTCCTCTTATGTTTCCAACTCCAGATCTGGCCAAAAAGATAACTCAGAATCTAGAAAGTCATGGCCTTTTTTTTAATCGAGCGTATCAATGATTATTGTTTTCAAGCTTAAGCTCATCCTTATCTTCTGAAAAATAGCAAATCATATCTCCTACGCGTGCCTTTGTTTATCTCTCACACTATACTTTCCTGCATCGCATAACCCTTCATCTTCCTCATTCTCAACTCAATATTAATGATAGATATGCAGATTTTTTCAATAGTATGGGAAAACATAAACAAAGCTTGAGGTGTAAAACATAAATTGATTCATTGCAACAAGTAGAAATTGGTTTGCAATCCCGTAAACACCCTTTTAATATTTGACATGAATCCAATATGGGCATGTTCTTTGTTAATGCATTCACAACACTGTCACTATTTTTTCTTCCAGTTCTATTCTATGTCAAGATTTTAGTTAACAAAAGAATAAAACTTAAATTATAATTGATAAATTGGGTATTTTACCCTTCCAGTTTCAAACAAAAAATAAAATTAGAAAGAAAACAAAAAGCTGGGGAATTAAAAATATGATTGTGTTTGATTTACCATGAACCACAAGTGCATATAATAGATCCATGGTATTCACATTCACCCATCGAAAAAGAAGAGCACGCTAGAGAGAAAGAAAAAAGGGTACAATATTGGTGGTCATGTGTAGAGAAAAGATGAATAGTTGCCAAGAAACCAAGCGGTGATGAAAAATACAGAGTGGAATGTGCAACTTAAGAATAATAAGATCTCAACCGTAAATTTTGATCATGTGGCCATTATTTAACCCTCTCACCCTCTCATTTAAACACTCCTCTCATTTGAAAGTTCCCCTATATATATATATATATATATATATATATATATATATATATAGAGAGAGAGAGAGAGAGAGAGAGAGAGAGAGAGAGAGAGAAACTACCTCTACAATAGGCAACACTTCCAAAATATAAGCCATTGAATATTTAAATAATATATCAATGGTAGGAATTGCCATTCCATCATGGGAAAATTAATCTCCTTTCCCACCCTAAACTGCATCATAATTCAAATGGATTTCGTAAGTAACTTTTGTCATTTAAAAAAACAGATTAGTAATTTTATTTTATGCAAAGGGTGAAAGAAAATATCCTCAATCATTCAACTTTTAAAATTAGTACAATTATAGCATCATTTCCCTGCACAACTCAACCGAAGAGAATCCCAAACTTTGGCTTCATTTTCATACATCACATGTGGTTTGGAGATTTTCTCATAGTTCGCATGCTACTACTGCCAGAAGGGGAAATGCATTGGAGTACCAATATGTACCATGCATCCGAACTTGTGTATATAGTTAGTTGTAGTATATTTTAAATAATAAATCAAAAAGTAAAAATGACTATGTTCTTTTTTGACAAAACCACTATGTTCTTTAATAAATAAATAAATAAATAAACAACCACTTTCAGCTTATCTTGTCTTTCATAGACGCCACAATGATTTTTATTACCAATAGACAAAGACAATAACAACATTATCTATTGTGGTGGTCTCCCCACAAAGATAAGGTTGTCATAATCACGATTCTATCAATTGCTTCAATCCCCATCCAACTTAAACTAAAAATATCGGAAGCATGCACACAAGATCAGCATTGTCTTTAGCCAGTGGGTGAACTACTCTCAATTGTCTTTAGCTAGTGGCATTGTCACAAATTCCTCCCTAAATCTAACGGTTGTAAAGGCCATTGCACCGTGCAGATGTAATATATCATCCAAATCCCCATAACAACACACAAATAACACTAGCAGAGGATCCCCACACACAATTACATAATCTTTCACACAAGTCAGTGGATTATTATCAGCTATCTCCCTGAAACTATTCTGTGCAGCTATTCAGATTATAAGCAAATACTAATTAGATACTCCAGAAACTTTATTAAAATTTATAATTTTCTAGTATAATGTAGCCAAAATGTGCCAACATAAACATAAAATGCAACTATAATATACCTCACCACTTGTGACAAAATGTAAAGGCAAATTTGGGAAATACTACAATCATCAATTTGACTTGCATCCAACAAAGACAGAATATATATATACAGAGCCACTCTTTCTTTTCTTCTTTTTTTGTTGAACAAAAACCACTCTTATTATAGTAGTATTTGTTTTTCCTTCAATGTTCAAACATGTTATGTTAAAGATACTGGTGCTGGGGTAGGGTGGGTAACTCGGCTGGTTTGAGTTAAGGGTTAAAAATGTAAATGGTCATGGGTTCAAGTCAAAAAAAATACTCACATTAACAACTAATTCCTGACTTTGGCCGTTTAAAAAAAAAAGTATTGGTGTTAAAAAGGAGGAAAGAGTGCTTTGGAAAAACAAGTTTCTGTCATGGACTCTCTTAATAAACAGCTTAATTAAGTGTATATAGCATAAACGATTATAACACAGGTGGTTTAATGCATATATAAGCTATTTCTATCACAAAAGATAAAAAAAGTTAAATTATTTTCATATAAACTATTTTCATAAGCTATCATGAAGAGCTTATGAGGATAAGCTCAAAACAACTTATAGACATTCGTAAGTTGTTTTCATAAAACTCAAATAAGGCTATCCATTGAGGCCCTTGGTCCAGTAATTCAAACAGAGTAATCATCAAGCAACAAAGACTAAACAACAAAAGCAAAATGAACTATCAAATTGCAAGTTGAGTAGCAGAAAAATTAGCTAATAACAATGATGCAACTCAAGGTGAAGTCTTCCATTAAAAACTAAGATTACAAAGCACAATCACCCAAATATTCGTAAATGCTTTCCCTCAAATGGGAAATTATACAAAAAAAAAAAGAAAAATTTCTTGCAATTCATACACAAGAGTAAATCCAAAGGCTTGGTCTAGTGGTAAAAAGACAGGTCTTGAATCCGAGAGGTCCAGGGTTCGAGCCCCACTAATATCTTTGGAGGGAGGTAAATGTAATTACCTTTGTAAGTGCTCTTTGAGAGCTAAGGTCTTCCCTGCCTTGGATTGGGGCATCATCCCCTCACCCTAAATTTTTGTAACAAAAAAAAAAATACACAAGAGTACTACTATGCTATTACTACTATACATTTCATAATTTAACTTTAACACTAATGTTACATAGTTTGAGAGGAAAAAAAAAGCTTACATACAAAGCTATAAAACGGTGAAACCATTGGAATTATTATTTGAGCAATTCCAAATTTGCGAAGAACCTTGATCTTCTAAAACCGAACATTGAGGTGGTTCGGGTTTGGATCGAACCGGTGTACGACAAGTAGGACACGTGGCAACCTTAAGAAGCCACGTGTCAATACATCTACGGTGAAAAACATGACCACAAGCAGCGAGATTTCGACACCACTGACCATTACGAAAACCGTCCAAACAAACAGCACATCGTGAATCGGGTCCGGGTACGGGTACGGATCCTTTGACACGGAAATTAGGGAGATTGTTGATTTCGTGAGGGAGGAAAGCGTCGGTGGGAGATTGAAGACGGCGGGTTGGAGTAGGACGGAAACGGAGACGGTGGAGAGCGCCGGCGAGGAGGAAGAGGTTAAGAAGGAGAAAAGCGGCGAAACCGAGGAAAAGGAAGAAGAGGGAGGTGAGAAGGAGCATGATGATGGGTTTGAGGAAGAGGGAAAGAAGGTTAGGGTTTGGTTTAGGTTCGGGATCGGCATGGTGAAGAGGAGGCATGGTGGTTGTTGTTGTTGTTGAAATTGAAGGTGTTGAAAAAATGGTGGCAATAATAAGGAATAATAATAACGCTACGAAATAGGGAATAGAATAGAAGGAAAGGAAGATCTAATCAAATGTAGAGAGAGAGAGAATAGAAGGAAGGGATGCGCGTATTTGTTGTTGTTGTAAGTAAGTAAATCTAGCGGCGTTATGGAACACGGATTTCTCAATTTGTGGACTCCATCCTGCTTCTGTTCCTATATGCTTTAGGAATATACTAGTTTTTTAAGACATGTTGGAGTCTTGGAGATATTTATCACTTCATTCTCATTTTTCATTTAAGATCCGACCACAATTATAAATAAAATTGCACTTTTTAGATTTATTAAATAATTAATGTATTTGGACTATAATACAGACCAGATACATCTCTTATTCAATGAATTCAAAAAATACACTTTTGCTTATATTTATGGCGGGAGGAAGTACTATATTAGATTAAGATTTCAAAGAATTTAAAAGATTTTTTTATGATAAAATAAATAAATGAGCATTGGACTGTCACACACCATTTTATACGTCTTGGCTTTTAAGCATTTCGTCTTCGCAGGGGGAATCATTAATCATATTTGTTCCTGTTGTTAGTTGTATGATCTCAATCAAATAATAGAGATTACGTTAATGATTTAAATTTGATGTGCAATCAAGATCGTTCAATCTTAAATTAATGGATAAAATTAAATACGACATAATAATCTATAGTAGCATATCTCAATTTTTATAGGACTCATGTTTGGAGTTGTGAACTATCGTGTTATTTGACCATTTTAAATAATATTGTGTATTTGACAACAACAAAAAAGGGTACAACGTGTAAATCAAAAACTTTAATAACAACTAATAGCCATCAAACATGAATGTGTTCAAAGATGGACTGTCGGACATAATAGAGGAACTTCAATCGTTAGTCTTAAAATCATAGAGCCACTCTTGTCTAAGAACTTCACATTTCAAATTGCCGCACTTAGAATCCTTCAATGAAAAATGAGACCCTCATAAATATTTAACTACTTTAAAAACTCAAGCTTCAACAATTAGAGCAATTGAGATAATCTCTCTAGAATTAGAGCAATTGAGACCCTAAGATGCAAACAATCCTCTAGTACTTTTAAAGAGGCAGTCTTGCAATTAGTAGATGAACCTTCCAAGATATTCAATATCAAGTTTTTCATACTCTGCTCGAAAGCTCATTTACCAATTCTCAATGAACTAATAACACTAAAAAAGTAACTATGCTACCAGTCTTTTCAACGTTTGACAGGATTCCATTGAAAGTCACTGAAAATAAATGGGTCGCTTGAACACAACAACCATTTATGAGGTGAATCCTAACTAAGAAATGTTTGTTGGGGCCTTTATAAATTGAGAAACACTTGTATAGGCACAACCCTAAATCAAATTTATTTGGGCACACACTCACAAATCTAAAAATTTAAAACAAAAGTAATATAGTCACATCAATCAACATCATTTTATTTCATTTCTATTTAATTTTATTTTGTTTTTGTGAGTGTGCCTAACACCTCACATTTATGTTTGTGCCTATCAAAGAATTTTCCTTATAAATTGCTTGGAGGTATATTAAGGCTCTTGGCTGATAAGATAGCTTATGACTGATAGTTTATAGCTGATGGCTGATAGCTTATAGCTTATGGCTGATAAGTTATTTGAAGTGTTTGGTAAAATTAGCGGTTAACTAGCTGATAATGTAAAAAGACATAAAAGGACATTCTTAATTAAGATTGTAATTTAAATTTATTAATTAATATATCTCTTATATTTTATTATTAAATTAATTTGTGTATGCTAAAATTTTATTTTATTTTAATATAATATATCTTTCATGTCAAAGTGTATATGTACATTCTTAAGTTAATTGAAGTGTTTGGTAAAATTAGCAGTTGAACCGGCTGATGAACGTAAAATGATATAAAAGAACATCTTTAATTCAATAAAATTTATATCAAATTAATATATTTTAGATACTTAGAATTTAATAATTTAATATTTTAAATTTTTTAATTTAATAAATATATCTTTCATATATTATTATTAAATTAATTTATATATGCTGAATTTCAAAAAATATATTTTCGTTATATATTTTGTAATAAAAATAATAATAAAATATATTCACAATATAGCATAATTAAAATAAATTATAATTTTTGTCAAAAAAAAAAGATAAATTATAATTAACAACCTATAAATTGATAAAAACAAAATAATAAGGATAGTATAATTTTTTTTGGAATGAATATAAGGATAGTTAATTAGTTATATTAAGCTACCTATTATTATTATTATTATTATTATTATACTCTATATGTCAGATTTTTAAAATATCACGTATTCATGTTAAACTATATATCTATTTATTTTATTTTAAATTATACTGATAATAAATTTACAAAGGGTAAAGATGATTTTTTGTTAAAATAATAAGGGTAAAAGTGGAAGAAAATATGATAAGCTATAAGCTCATAAGCTACTTGAAATAGCTTATGAAAAATAAGCTATAAGTCAGTAAAATAAGCTATAAGCTCTTTCTGAAAAACTGTTACCAAACAGGTCTTTTAGCTTATAAGCTATAAGACAAAAGTTATAAGTCAGCTTTTTGGGTTTGCCAAACACTAAGTGTATTGTATAAATGTGTCCAATATTGAATGTTCGGCGAAGTAGGGTGAAAAATGAATTTATTAGATGATAATGGATGAACCAAAATAATTCATTAATCCATTAACAAATCACTACTTTTTTAAATTAATCAAAGGACAAAACTTATATGCATTGTTTTAGGTGCATTTCTTGCTGTTCCACTCACAAAGAGGTAGTTTTTTGTGTTTTTTAATTTTAAAAAAATAAAAGAAAACTATTTTTTAATTAAAAAAACCACATTTTTGTGAGTGGAACAGCAAGAAATGCACCTAAAACAATGCATGCAAGTTTTGTCCTTAATCAAATTCATTCACTAAACATAAAATTTTTCCAGTCCATCATTATTATATTTTCAATGGATGAATATTCATCCAATCCATCTATTTAAAGTATAAAATATGAATACATTAAAATATATCTTTTTTTTATGGAATTGTTGTTTAAAAAATAGGATTTATTTACAAATTTGTTGATATAATTCTAAAACAATTTTTTTTTCTTTTATTCTGGTGAATGATCTCATGAATGATTACTTCAGCCCAAAGTAGTTTTTTATGTTGACTAGGCCCAAACATATTTTTTTATGACAAGGCCCAAACATATTTTTAAATGGCCCAAAACAAATTTTGTAACAGTTTAACAAATATTTAAATATTTATTAAAGGTCATGGCGGAGCTCCAACAACCTCCACCCTCACACCCGAACGGGGAGCTATGACAACCCTATGGCGGCAGGTGGAGCTCAGATCCCACCATGATGGTTAACGACGGAGTATAGGATCATACACTACGGTAAAAGCTCAAATAATTAAGTTATCCATTAGATTGTAGAAAAAGATCTAATGGATTTAATTCATCCATATAATCAAATGGCTGGATTGAAACCAATTCATTAATAATTATTATTGTATGAGAAATACTTATATGGATAGAAGCATAAATATGTATTTTTTAGGCACATTTATAATAAAAAAAATAATAATTAAAATTATATCAATTGATTTTACTATTTTATTTTATTTTATTTTTTACTTTTTAAATTTGTGTGTGCACCTAAATTTTATGCCCATATGCTTGTACCTATGTAATACCTTATTCTTTTTTTTAGGTAGATAAATGAAATGACAAAACTATAAAATAAAAAAAAATACCATGTTTGTCACGTAATCAACTATGTCCAGTCAATGGCTTACTTGGCCAGTGAGGGGGTAATTGTGATAATCTTCATATTGAAATGTTGGATTTAAAAATAAAAAAAATTAGGCAGAGGTGTAAATCAAAGCTCGTTTACTTTGTAAGGGGTAAATAACTATTTACCCTTAAATAATTTAGGGTTAAATATGTTTTTAGTCCTTACTTTTATGCGAGCTTCAACTTTTAGTTCTTACATTTTTTTTATTATATTTTTAGTCCTCCGCGTTTTCGCCTTCGTATTTTTAGTTCCTTTCGTCAATTTTTTGTGACTAGGATAATAGAATCGGTCACATAAGATAACTGAAATTGACTAGGATAACGTTTGCATTGAATTACATGACATCTATGTGTTATCCTATGTGGCCGATTCCGTTATCCAAGTCACAAAAAATTGACGGTAGGGACTAAAAATGCAAACGGCAAAAATGTAGGGGACTAAAAATATAATAAAAAATGTAGGAACTAAAAATCGAAACTCGCATAAAATATGAAATAAAAACATTTTTAACCCAATAATTTATAAATCAATGGAACAAATTGCCACCCAAGTGGACAGTGGTGACCAATTCAAGAGTGGAAACAAAGAGGTTCTAAGAGTGACTTGTTTTTTGGCTATGGATCCCCATCAGTTAAGAGGACTTGTTTAGGCACAAATTTAAATAATATATATTTTGGCGCGTATATACACAAATCCAAAAATTTAAAATAAAAATAATATTGTTATATTGATCAACATTATTTTATTTATTTTCTTTTTAATTTTGTTTTATTTGTGTGAGCATGTCTAACACTTATATACGTACTTATGTTAGAATTTCCCATCGGTTAAAACAAGAGTGATTTGCTTAAATGTGTTTATAGAGCTCAAGTGTGTCTATGGATCCCCATCATTTAAAACAGCACATTCAATTTTTATTATAGTGACGAACTTCATAAGAACTCAAAATGAAACACAAATTATCTCATATAGATTCATATAGAGGTATCACACAATGGTTCACCAATTAATCTCATATCAATATTTTAATTTTAAGTTGATGAACAATTTCTTGATAAAGAAATCCTATTCACTCTGTCAAACTCCAATGGTGAAGAATTTTAAAATAATTTACGTTGAGATATATCTATGCAAAAATAAATTGAACAATTAATTTAAATATAACAAAATATATTTTAAGTTTAGAACTATAATTTTAAGTGAGAGTCAACCCTAGAGACAAAATAAATTATATTTTAGAACGTTTGAACATGTTAAAATCAAATTTTCTTTGAATAAATTGAACAATGAATTTGAGCAAGTTAAAAGCTACAAATTCTTTTTTTTTTTTATAATTTAAAAACTAAAAATTCTAATTTCAAGTCAAAATTAAGCGTAAATACAAAATAAATTCTATTTTAGAACATCCAAACATGTCAAAAATCACTTTAAAATAAATTTTACTCTACCTAAAACAAAAAGTGAAATCAATTGTACACTTAACATGCTTTGATTTGGCATTTGCAATAAAAGCCGCATTCAATTTGAAGCTCCAATTGGCAAATTCAATCCTATCATGACAATATTCTACGGTTCCAAACATCATTTTAGTGTATGTTTGATTTCACTCTTGCATCAAATAAAATTTATTCTAAAGGTATAAAACTGATTTCAACATGTTTAAATATATTTCAATTGAAATAATTTTGCATCCATAATTTATTTTTAACATCGAAATCATTTCTCAACTCGCTTTTAAAAAAACTTATTCAACCATAATAGATCATTCAACCATCAATTAACTTTTAATAAAAAATTTAATTTATTCATAGTAAATTTTTGTTACTACCATGTAAACAATCACACACTCAGAAGCTTAAGTCAATATTTGAATTCACGTCACAAATCACATCACCAAAGTGAATTCTTGCATCCTAAATGTAGCTAAAACGTAAAAATCACAAACCATCGATTGAGAACTTCTACATTGTTGTCAATTTTTACCACAAATTTGATCAAATTGACCGCGAATCCAAACATACGCTACAAAATATGAATGTGAGAAATAAGTACAAGGTTCAATAACTTGAAGTGAAAGGTTAGGTGCAGAAATAACAGCAGACAGCTGCATCCAACTGTTCTTGTGACCTTAATTAAAAACAGCCATCAATGTGTATATATTTCAACATCAATACTCGACTTAAAAGCCAAATAGTAGCCTTGTATTGAGGAGGAAATGCATTTCAATTTCATTTCAAATTTGAATTTGAAATTTCATTTCAACCATATTATAGTAAAGTGTTAATAAGGTACCTGCATGTTGCATTTAATATAGGGTCCAAACTTTGCTCAGTCCACAACTTTTCAATAAAGACACATTTTTACTCATTGCTTTCTCAAAAAAATTACTTTTCCTTTGTGTCATTTTCTTCTGAAGAGTCAAGAGTTTCCTCTGTTGTGTATGTGACCAGAGTTTCCCAGTGTACTAACTTACAAATCCAGTATATATACTATTGAAATTGAAAAACATAAAATGGATCCTTGAGTGAGTAAAGTTTGAATCAACTCTTAAAAGTAGACGAAAGCCTTGCATATTTGTATTGCCAGTGAATTTGGAGAAATCACCGTGACACTGAAATTTTATTGAAGTTAAAAAAAATGTACAGTTTACCAAATGACATATCGTAATTCTGTCAAACTAACGGTCAACTAAACATGCATTGAGTCAATTATATAGTTACTTGTATTTGATGGCAACTCTGCGTAATAATAAGAATTGTGGCGCGAACGAAGTATACAACTTTGGTATCAAGTGAAAACTCAAATCTAAAAGTACGCCTGGTACCGGTTTTCTTGCGCCATAAAAGTTTTCACTGTGATATTTCAAAGCTCGCGATTGAAGATTCCATTGAACGCGTACTGTAATAACCCTAATCCACCGTAGAAACATACACACAAACACGGGCTAAGTGAACAAAAGAATTTCTAAACAATTCTTTCACCTTCACTAAGGTGGACTCATATTCAATGGAACAGCAACAGAATTCATGCAGAAATAATGTATTCAAATCCCATAACTTAATTTTTTTCTCTACTGCACCTTTGTGCCACTAAAAATGTACTTTAATAAATCTATATCCTAGAATTGTAAGCTAAAAGGAATATAATTCAAAAGTAAAAAGGAGAGAAAAACTAAAGGGTGGTAGAAGCAGATGATGAATGAACAACCTTATTCTGTCTTCCAGTAAGCCAAAGCAAAGTTCTTCTAGCAAAAGAAGGTGCTCTAGGTTGAGAAGAATCCATACTATAACAACTTTGACTTTCTTCATCATAACCACCAAATTCACTTGCTACTCCATTTTCCCATTTTCCAAAATCCATCTCAGAAACAGTACTCCTTGTATGAAATCTACCATTCTTAACCTTCAAATCTTCACCAACATTACTTTGTAATGGAAACCTAAATGAAAAAGCCCTTCTAGATGAATCAGCTACATCACCATTTCTCTTATCTTTTTTCCCTCTAAGCCAAATCTTTGATATAGAAAAACTCTCTTTTTTACTCCTACCAATAGTATTAGCAGCAGCAGTATCCTCAGTTCTAACTGAATCAAAGCTTGCAAATTTGAAATCTCTTCTAGATTCACAATCACATTCTGACATTGCTTGTCTATGTCCTGGAATCAAAGGCAAAACATTCTTCTTCTTACTCAATTGTTGCTTCATTGGAGTTCTAATTGGTACCTGCAATGATGAAGTTTCATCCATAATATAAGCAAATGATCCCATTGAAAAACACCTTCTATCATCCACATTGTTGCTACTACTTCCTTCCCCTCCACCATCAACATTCCTATACTTTCCAAGCTTAACAGTAACCACTTTCTCCACACCATCACCACCAACTTCAACATTTGAATCAGGAATGTTTTCAACCGAAGCCGAATCATCTCCGAATTCACCGTCTCCGCGACAACCAAGATAAGAATTTGTTGACCTAACAGAAGTTACAGAACCAGTCCTACCAACAACATTACTACCTATACCAATTTCAGCTTCTCTTTCATGATCAATTTCTCTTGAACTATCACTACCAGATTCAAGAACAAGAACTAAAGGTGAACAATTAGTACTTGTGTTGAAATCATGAAGCAAATTAGCTCTACAAAGAGGACAAGTAGAATGAGACAAAAGCCATGTATCAATACATTCCATATGAAAAGCATGACTACATTTTGGTAACAATCTAAGCTTATCTTCAAGTTCAAATTCACATAAACAAACAGCACAATCAAAAGGGTTCACTTTCAATCCAATAATAGTTTTATAAAGAAACACAGGAAGTGTATCAATGAAAGATTGGTCAACACCAGCATCATGAAGATGAAAAAGCTGTTGCAATTGACCTTGAAGAACAGTAACATCACTTAATTCATCAGGGTCTCTACTCTCAGGTCTCCATAGAAATCTAACTAAGAGATGAAGCAAACCAGAAATGAAGAAAACAATAGCTAAAATAATAATGATTATAAGAATACTTGGACTAACCTTTAAGGTATCACTATTGTTAAAACCAAAAGCATTATTATTAGATCGAAGACTAGAAACTATGATAGATGGAAATGGTGAAATTGGTGGTTGTGCTAATGGTGGCATAAAGGTGTCACCTTGAAATGGCATAAAAATTCTTCCCATGTTAAAGGGTCAAAGAGAAAACAATGAAAACAGAAAAAAGATTGAAACTTTATAATCAAATGTGACAAGATTTGATTGAAGACACAAAAAAAGGTTCCATCAAATGCTAAAGTTTTTTTTTTTGAAGTGGATGAAAAAAGAGAGAGTGGTGGTGGCAGAGGCAGAAGCAGAAGGAAGAAAGAGACACAAAAACGATGTACGATAAGAGGAACAAGAGTTTTGTTTTGTTTTTTGATGATGGAGAAATTTGTGTTTTGTTTTATTAGAAGAAAGTGTAGATTTGATTTGAGTATGTAAGGTGGGAAAGAATGAGATTCTTTCAGAAAATAAAAAATTCTTTGTAAAAAAAAAAGAGTATTTAATTATGAGTAATTTATGATGATTTGCAGGTTGTAATAAATAATTGAACGATAATGACTCGTATAGTATCTGACATTTTTGTGTAAAATCACCATCAAATTAGGGAATTCCTTTTTCTTTTTCTTTTTTTCCTTTTCTCTTCACAACAATTCTTTTTCCGTCAAAGAAACAAAACTTTTTGACTGTTTTTTTCCTTCAAAAAAACAGATTTTTTTCTTTAAAAAAACAGATTTTTTCCTTAAAAAAACAGTTTTTTTTACCGTTGCTTCTACTACTTATGTATCGTTTGACCTGATTTTTTAGATTTTAAAAGTAATGTATATAGTCAATAATGAAGACCGGATACATTACTTTTTGAATAAAGTTAAAAGGTAAAAATTAAGAGCTTTCCGAAAAAATAAATTAAA
This sequence comes from Trifolium repens, assembly GCA_030408175.1. Lineage (NCBI taxonomy): Eukaryota > Viridiplantae > Streptophyta > Magnoliopsida > Fabales > Fabaceae > Trifolium > Trifolium repens. The sequence goes on from CP125851.1 coordinate 55,547,149, forward strand.
ATTGTTTCATAATTGTTGTTTTTAAATTTCAAAAGTCATTTATCTATGAATATTAATCATAAAAATTAAACAACATTTTTCTATAAAGAATTTTCTGATGACTCTAGATCATTATAATGTTAATATATGTTCTAAGAGCATGATAGATAGCTCAATATATAAATATATTTTTTTATTTAATTTGTAAAGTAAAAATATTATTTTTCTCAATACAAATATTTCACTTTTAAGTTTTTTAACATACCCCCTTAAGATCATTTAAAATATTTGATTCAAATATTGACGTAGAAATTTTTCATGCAAGTATTAGTCAAGGGTATGATTTTTAATAACTTGACACACATAGAATAGTATTTTAAAGTATGCATTTTAGTTCTTTTGATGCTTAACTTAAATTGAATTAGAATTTAGAAGATTTATACTTAACCACAAAAGCTATCTTAAGAGTTAAACTTTGCACTATATTTATAAAGTTTATCTATATATCACATCTTTAGTCAATGTGGAACTTCTAATAAACCCCCTCACGTTCAGGAGAAAATAAGTTGGAACACGAAATCAGTAACAATAAATGAGGTCTTCACAACAAACAATAAATTGATCTATAATAGGTTATGATATCATTTTAGAATTTAATTTATAAAATTTGTATTTAGTAAAATGTTATTATCAAATAAATATTTAACTAGTATAATTTTTTGGATCTTGCTAACTATTGCCCCGGGGCACTAGTTAAGGAATTAAAAAGAGAAAGAAAATAAAAGTTTTTGCATTGAAAACACGAATATTTGAACTTTTGTTGCATTGATTGACTACACTATTTTCAAGAAAAACTTACTAAATTTGAAACCTTAACAAGTGCCCTTGGGACACTATTTAGCATTTGCCTAATTTTTTTTTATTATAAAAAATAGCTTAATAAACAATTTTTATTTTAGAACGGAAGAGTAATTATGGTGACTTCATCCTCTCATTTTCCCACATCTTAAAGTTTGTTACCACTCTGATGAAATTCTTCTATTCAGCTTCCAATTTGACTTCTATCTCAATTGTGTTGTGTTGTGGGTTAGTCACAAAGTCTACGGAGAGAGACACGAGACATCTGGGAAGGATTATTAATGACTATAGGAAACATAGGATACAGTGAATAATTAAATTAATTATGGGTGACCTCTGATCTGGAATCCATAGTTTAGGAAACTGCCCTATATTTTACTCCACTCCATTTATGTTTTCAGTTTTCCTTGATCTTTTTTATGTATCTGTACAACAAAAACTAATTTAAATAGGACCACTTATTCCATTATTGTTAATTTATGAAGTATGAACACAAACACAAATATTATAGACATGATATAATTAAATAGTTATACATCAATACTTATAAATAATTTTTAATAAATAATACATTCAATGTAATTATATGTATTAATGTTGAACAACAATGTAAGCTGGACATTTAGATATACTCCCTCCGTTTTTTTTTTTAATTGTCTTTTATTATCATATTTAGTGTTTCTATCTAATTGTCATTTTTGTATTTTATGGGTATGATTTATCAATTATACCGTTTGTCAATTGCTCTTATCTTTAACGAATTAATGCTATATATTTGGAAAATTAAATCTTTTTTTTTAATTTTTGTTGGTACATAACATATTAAATTTTGTTTTTTTTACATAATATATTAAATTTATTGGAAAGAAAAAGTGTGGGCAAAAAATATGAATTTATTGGTGGATTAAAACGAGGGTATAATATGAAGATAACGTGCAAAAATACACTTTCTTAATTTGATGTTATCATTCTAAAAAGACAATTAAAAAGAAACGGAGAGAGTATTAATTTAAAGAGCGGTTGTACTTTATAATAGTTAATAACCATATATACAATTTTTTACAGCAATAATCATATATAATATACATGATATAACACTTAAACGTGCAAATATACTAGAAAAACAAAATATGGATGAATAGCTTTCTTGGTAAGTAGTATATTAATATTTTCAATTAGCTGATTATTCGAACAACTTCCAAATAAAAGAAAAAGAGAATACAGTAATAGTAGGATTATTCTTGCATATGGTCACAAGATCATATATCTTTTAAATACACTCACAAAATATTAATTTTATTCTTTTAATTATTTTTAAAGTAATAAAAAACTTAATTTTATATTTTACTTTTACATGAGGATGCTCCTCTGCCCATAATCATGTGAGAGTTTATAGGGATGATTTGTGGATGTTTGTAAGATTTGTAGCAGAAGGTGTGCGATATGGATGAGATTCGGATTGCATGTAGTTAAAACACTTTTAATTGTGCAATTTTTACTAAGGTATTTTGTGAGTTCCATCAGAAACCATGTCACTTTGAATGACTCATTCATTTTCTATTTTAATGGTGCAACTCTGAAAATCGTACATTAGATCCAATAATTTTACTTCATATATTAATATTTTATTTGAAGGCTTATATCAAAATCAAAAAATTGTAACAAAGGTTGCTGTCAAAAAATCAAAAACGTAAAAAATATTATTATTTTATTTGAAAAACAACCAAAATTTTGTGTTTCTTACTGATATAACGCTATTACATGTGGTGGACTCCAAAGATTGACTTTGTCAAAATTCTTTAGTTTTTCATATGCTAGTCGGAGGACTCACATGAAATAACCCCCCGCTAGAGCTGCTCTTATAACTGTATGTAGTCATGCAGTCAAATAAATTTGGTCATCCAATTATAATTAGACGTTTTAGATTGAAGGAAGACTTAATTAAACTACAAAACTATTTATAAATTTAGACCGTTTAATCTTAATTAAGCGGTTAAATTTGTTATGAATGCATTACTACATACAATTTCGACTGTATGTAATCCGAAACAATATAGATGTATGATTGAGGTTGTGGGTAGCCCAAAATGAAGGTTCTTGTTATCCATCATATACTTATACCTCCGTCCCAAAATGTAAGTAAAAATGAGTCAAACAAGCTTAATATATTTGGTTAAAGATTTGGACGAAATACATTTATTTTTGTTGACCAATTTTTACTTACATTTTGGGACGGAGGGAGTATATATTTAAGACATGATGAATGAAAAGTTGTATTACGTAGCATTTATATTCAACTGACTCTTAGATCAGGAGTTAGCTAGTTGGAATCAATGTCCATATATAACGTGAAACCCCATGGTCCCAATTTTAAAGTCACTTGCTCCTTATGTTGAATGTGCCTTAAAATCTCGGTAACAAGAAGTCAGAAGATCCTGAAAATCTGCCAGTTGGCGCCAGGCGCCGGGAGCACTCTAGAAAGTGCTGTGGCTACTGCCAGTTGGCGCGGGGCGCGGGTACGATGGCGCGGGGCGCGGTGCGATTTGGTTTGGAGATTTTTGTGGAAAATATCTTTTCTTGGAGGACAATCTGACTTGGATTTGTTTTATTTTAAAATAGATTTGTTACTAATTTTTAGGCATGTATTTTTCTATAAATAGGGATTACTTTATTCATAGAAAAATTGAGATTGAGGGAACAAGGGTTTGCCGTCAAAGGCAATAGGTTGTTAGTTTCTCCTTGGGTAGACTAGGTCAAGTGAGTCTCTTGGTCACGGGAAGAGATTCGGGATTTGGGTAGAATTAGGGTTGCTAATTCCTTGTACCCAATTGTGGGAATTTCTTGTAAAGTGATACTCATTGATTCTAGTGGAACGGAGGGGCTGCTCTCTCCCCCAGAGTAGGTAATTCCGAACTGGGTAAACAAAGATTGTGTCTTGCTCTCTTGCTTTTGATTTGTCTACTTACTTGCTTTGGATTATTATTATCATCGTCTCTATATATTCTTTGATTTTGGTTGCTTGGTTCAATTGCTCCACACATCAAGTTCTTTTATTGGTGTGAGTTTTCGTCGAATCCACAACAATTGGCGCCCACCGTGGGGCAAGGATCAATCGTGATAATCAAGTACCATGGGTTCGAAGTTTGATATTGAGAAGTTCACCGGGACCAACGACTTCGGGTTGTGGAAGGTGAAGATGAGGGCTGTTCTAGTCCATAACAAGTGTGTTGAGGCCTTGAAGGGTGCACAGATGCCGGCGAGTCTTTCCGATGAGGAGAAGGCTGATTTGAATGAAAGGGCGGTTAGTGCTATTACCTTGTGTCTCGGAGACAATGTGTTGAGAGAAGTCGCAAAGGAGACCAACGCTGCGGCGATGTGGGCGAGGCTTGAATCATTGTATATGACTAAGTCTGCGGCACATCAGCAGTTTCTGAAACAGAAGCTCTACTTTTATCGAATGGTGGAGTCGAAATCCATGACGGAACAACTGGCAGAGTTTAATAAGATCATTGATGATTTAGCCAACGTTGATGTGATACTCGAAGACGGAGACAAAGCTTTACACCTCCTGTGTACGCTACCTAAGTCCTATGAGAGTTTCAAGGATACTATGCTCTACGGTAGGGAAAGCCCTATTACCTTGGAGGAAGTTCAATCGGCCTTACGGACGAAAGAGCTAACTAAGTTTAAAGACTTGAAGGTGGGAGATAGTGCGGATGCCTTAAACGTTTCAAGTGGAAGAGGTGGAGGTAGAGGTGGGAAGGCTAAGTTAAAAATCGGTGATAGGTGGGCGTGTTACCACTGTCAAAAGAGGGGTCACTACAAACGGGATTGTCCGGAGTTGAAGGGCAATGGTAATTCTGCGCATGTTGTTGAAGGCTCATCGGAGTATGAGGGTTATGAGCATGGAGAGGCACTAGTGGTGTCAGCTATTGATGCTTGTGACGGTGGAGAGTCAGGGGATTTCGGGTGGTGTGTTTCAGAGGGGTTGGTGGAGAGGTCTTGCTTATCACAAGGGGATGGTTGGTGTACTTTGGTGGAATCTCAGTTTGAGGTGGAGCCTTCCAAGAGTGGGAAGCTATCAACATTGACTCTCGGGTATCTAATTGGAGATAGGGAGAAGAGTGGTTGTGTTGAACCAAAGGGGAACCATAGAGGCCTTGTGGGATACGTTTCAATTGTGGCTGAAGAAGTGCAAGACCTTGAAAGGATCTTCAGGGAGGCAATTGAAAGCAACCTTGATCAAACTTGGGAACTTGTAGGACTGCTGGAGGTAGTCGGGCACAAGGGGAGTTTGATGTTGCAGCTTGTAGAACCACCTAAAAGTCCAAGGTGGGTTCGGAGGCAAGCAATACTTCGAGAGGACGGAGGGCACTCCGGGGGTCGAAGGGTGGTGAAGCTTGTTGAGCTATCCAAAATGCCGGAGATAGCGGGGTCACAAGCGTTTCTTCAGGAAGGTACGGAATTAGCTACTCCGGAGTCTGAAGAGGAGGCGGTGAATCTTGTTGCTACCAAAAGTCCTATGGTAGTGGGATACAAGATCTTCATGAGAGCGGAAGGCATTCCGAGGGATGAAGGGAAGGAGGCAATGCTTGCGGGAAGCAAGTGGAGGCTAACGCCTAGGTCAAGGTTCAAGTGGGACTTGGACTTGGCCGGTGATCTTGAATAGAAGATTCAAGATGGAGAGAGCAGCGCGGTGGTTGAGTGGATCACCATCGATTTGAAGGCAAGGTGGAGAATTGTTGAATGTGCCTTAAAATCTCGGTAACAAGAAGTCAGAAGATCCTGAAAATCTGCCAGTTGGCGCCAGGCGCCGGGAGCACTCTAGAAAGTGCTGTGGCTACTGCCAGTTGGCGCGGGGCGCGGGTACGATGGCGCGGGGCGCGGTGCGATTTGGTTTGGAGATTTTTGTGGAAAATATCTTTTCTTGGAGGACAATCTGACTTGGATTTGTTTTATTTTAAAATAGATTTGTTACTAATTTTTAGGCATGTATTTTTCTATAAATAGGGATTACTTTATTCATAGAAAAATTGAGATTGAGGGAACAAGGGTTTGCCGTCAAAGGCAATAGGTTGTTAGTTTCTCCTTGGGTAGACTAGGTCAAGTGAGTCTCTTGGTCACGGGAAGAGATTCGGGATTTGGGTAGAATTAGGGTTGCTAATTCCTTGTACCCAATTGTGGGAATTTCTTGTAAAGTGATACTCATTGATTCTAGTGGAACGGAGGGGCTGCTCTCTCCCCCAGAGTAGGTAATTCCGAACTGGGTAAACAAAGATTGTGTCTTGCTCTCTTGCTTTTGATTTGTCTACTTACTTGCTTTGGATTATTATTATCATCGTCTCTATATATTCTTTGATTTTGGTTGCTTGGTTCAATTGCTCCACACATCAAGTTCTTTTATTGGTGTGAGTTTTCGTCGAATCCACAACACCTTAGTTCAAACAGTCGTACAAAGAGCACCAATGAGAAAAAAGTTCAAATGTGGACGTATCTTAGCTAGCAAGTAGCAAAGGTCATAGTTGATGGATGTTTTTTTTTTTGTTACAATAGTTGATGGATGTGTACCTAGCTATGTTATTTAATAATTGAAATTACATTAATTAATTTTATTTTATTTTCAGTTTTGAAATTACATTTAACAATCCTTTTAGTTGACGAATTCTATAAAAAAATAACAAAGTTACCAAATAGATGAGACAAAATCATCTTTAACAATAACATATTGTAGTAATTTCAATATTGTATTGCTTGTAGTTTGACTTGCTCTATATATCAAAGATTGAAATTATTGTACCAAAAAAATATTAAATTAAGAAAATTGGTATGTTAAAAAAAAATTAAGAAAATTGGTATAAAGAATTTTTTTAAAAAATCCTATAAATATACAATGTTTTTTTTTTATGGAAAATATACGGTGTTGATGATGAATATTTTTGTAAAATAAAAATATTTTTCTTAAATATAGACAAAAGACATTTTGAGGATATATATGATGATGATGATGATGATGATGAGTTGTTTTCTAACAAAACAGTAGTACTACAAATTTTGTCTCAACAAAACTAGTTAGCTCAACTCAACATAGATAAGTTGACTATATAGTCTAGTAAGTTAGTTAGTAGTTACTAGTTAGTACAGTGTCCAGCCCTAAGCTGCAGACATTGGTTGGTTGGTTGGTCGTCAAAGATTGAAAAACTTTCAAAAAGGGTTGAAGATTATTAATCTCAACTTAAGTAATACTAATATTAATACTACTTGCACACACTTGGATTGGATCCAGACAGTGGCGTGTAAGATCCTCGAACTAACTAATCATGTATTCTAGTCAAGGTTGCTTTTTTGTCTTTGTGTGTTTTTGTCAAATGTTAGGAGTTGCCACTGTAATTGTGAGGAAAACTAAACTACCAAAAATAGTGCTTGCGAAAATCTTAATATTATTTAAGTAATTTGTGATCAAATTTTTCAACATCACTTTTGTCAATTTTAGTGGCAAATCAGTAATAATATTCCTGGTCAAATGCACACAAGAATATGTCAAAAAATACAACAGAGACATCAACAAATCGTCACAATCATTATTCGTGTATACTTACTAGTACTAGATATAGTTATGGTTAAAGTTAAATGTTTTCAAGAGAGGCATCATATATTAAATTTAGTTCACATATTTGATTTGTTTGTTAATTTACTCACCATAATACATGGATGAAACTTTTTTTTTGGCAAGATTATGATCACACATTGAAAGATAAAATAATGAACCTTGAATCAATGACTTGAGTACCGATAATTTAATCTCGTTAGAGTAGCTCAATTGATAACTATTAAGATCATTATGGAAGGAGTTAGGGCCCGAATTACTCACTTCTCTACAGGGACGAATCCATAAATTATAATAAGTGAGGTTAAAATTATAACATAAAGAAATATAAATTGCTATTTATATAATTATAACAATTTTTATACAAAATTAGTTATTTTGGAACGCGTTTTCCCGAAGTTTTCTAGTTCAAATTTGGAAAAAAAATCAGAAAATACATTTCGAAGTTTTTTCCAAGAAAAAAAAAATTGAAAAATGCGTTTCAAAATATTAATTCAAGGGCGATAAAGGAAGATTGGAGGTAGAAAAGTAACATGGATAGTGGGGAGAGAAATTTTCATTCTTGGGTTGAGTTTGGGTTAGATTGTGGCGTTGTTGAAATGGGCCTATGTTCAATACTAAAATTGCATCCTGTTTTGTATTTCGGTATTTGTATTCCCAAGCTTGCTCACTGGGTTATGTTCCAAAATACTCATGCTAAATCAATGCTTCATGTCCCTTTCAATGGTGATATGATCTTTAAAGAGGTATTAGAGAAGTTTATACTCATATATTAAGAAGTTTTCCACGATAAATTGTGTGGACGACTAGCTTTGGTCTGGACGATTTGTTGTTTACATTATCTTTTAAGTTTTTTACGTTAAAATATCACTATCATATGTGCGTATATAAGTCGAAGGACTATCTTTTACTGTTTGGTTGGAGGTACCGAACAAATAATAAAAATAGATCTCTAACAAAAAAAATAAAATTGAAGTTGAACCAAACTGATGTGGGAGGGCTATTTAGTCATTGTTCGAAGTCGCTGTCCCCTCCAACTTTTTTCTTACCCAACTTTCATGTAACATATGTTTCTTACACTGTTGGCGTATATACGTCATCTAGGGCGAGTAAGTATTCACTATGAAGCATGGACACACAGACACAGACATCGGATACGACATTGACACTGACACATCAACATCGATAATAATTTACAAAAATGATATAATTAGTGTAATTACAAATGTCGTTATCGGTGTTCATGTACGACACGGACACAACTAATTTGAGGAGTGTCCGTGCTTCATAGTTTATATGGTTGTGTGAAAAAATTACTATGATTCATTGATATAATGTGGCCTTTAGACTATTATCGCACATTTAAGATCAAACTTCTAGATATTCGAGTGGCATGATATGTAATAGGTAATCCAGTAAATTTTGGATAGATTCGCTTATGATAGTATTATAAATTTTGAATTGTGCTTAATTTAACTATATTATAAAGGATTTGTCTAACATGTGCAATATTGCACATGTTAAAGCAACTAAAAGTAGTAGTTTTTTATTAAAAATAACAACTATTTATTAAAAAATAAAATATTTAAGAAAAAAATGTATAAATTCTATTATAAACTTATTATTTCAAACATTTTTCAAAATGTATAAATTCTAATATAAAACATGCTATATGTAAAGTTGAGTGGCACCGCATGCATGCAATTTTTCAAATATGGTCAATAATTTTTCGTGTAATGAAGCACTTTCCACTCAAAAGTACCTGAGAAAAAGTTTAACTTTTACAATATCGATTTAAAAAATTAGCTATTTAATTTAATACCTTACTATTGATTACTTTTTTTCTTTAAAGAAGATACTTTTCCTTATAAATAAAAATAAAAGATACCTGCCCATATTCTCAAGTGACTTTTTTTAACAAAAATTTATCCAATAAATATAGCTCAATTGATAGAATGGTAGTTATGGAAGATGTTACTGTATTAAAAGAGATGGGATTTAAATTTTAGATTGTGTGTTTTTAATATTTGAAATGCGTGAATCTAACTAATATAATATGTATTAAATTACTAGATCATAAAATGTTAGAACGAGACAACGGTATCTCAATTAAATTAAGGTGAAGAAGATTTTATGACTTAAAATCTAGTACATCTATATTCTTTTATGACTATACTTAATTAATAGATTTCAAGTGAGTTTTCAATAATACAAGTATATTTCACTGCTGACATTATTTATAAAGGGCTAGCTTTTGTTTTATTATTTGTTTATAAATTGCAAAGTTTAATCATAGGGGTGCTGCACTGCTTTCGACTGTCTAGTAAATACAAAAGACCCAGTTTGTGCTTAAAAATAAAAATTAATTTGAGATTTCTTTTTACTTGTGTCAAACCTCTTGCAACGTTAACCATTGAAATGTTTATTTACAAACAAGGTAATAGTTAATTTTTTTTATCAAATAATTAATATAAAGCTTCAACCCACATGGGCTGGCGCAATTGTGAAGACTTTGAGATCTTTGAATGTGCTTCTAATTTTAAGGTCTTCGATTCAATTTTTTTTAAAGTGATCTTTTTGTTGGATTAGTATATATAGAGCAAAAAAGCTTTAACTTTAAATGGATTTGTACCAGTGACGGTAAAATTGGTGTCATTCAAATTAGTTGTTTTTTTGGGCCAAATACAAAGTCTTAATAAGAAATAAAATATTTGTTGAGAGAGGTCAAATTATTAAATAAAGCTCACTTATCTCGAACGATTAGTCTTTACAATTGCGTGCAAAAGATAAAAAAAAGTGATAAAAGTAAATTTTTGCGCTTTTTTTATTAAAAAAAATATACATTCAATTTTACATCAAACTTGCTTTAAAATTAAAATAGTCTAAACATAAATTACCAATAAATTAAACATTCCTTCAAAAAAAATAAATTAAACATAATATATATATATATATATATATATATATATATATATATATATATATATATATATATATATATATATATATATATATATATAAATCTTATCTTTCCTCCGTGGACAAAAAATAAAGGAGTAGTAATTAATTATCATTCGTCCATGGACAAAAAAATTAACTTTGCCAATTTTTTAAAAGGAAAAATGCGAACTGGGGCATTAGTTAAGAAACCAAATGTAGTAATTTGATCTTGGAACTTGTGTAATTCACCTTTTAAAAAGATAAATAACACTATTTTTAATACAAAAGTTGTTTCTTTTGGTATTCTTAACTATGTCAAATAACCGATTATCCTAAAAGCTTAAGCAGTTAGGATTGACTATATCAATGGTTTTATATTATTTCTAACACGCCCCCTCACGCAAGAGCCCATTTGGGCTTGAAATGTGGATAATGCATAGGCCCACCTACCATATGCTTAAATTCCACTTTTTAATTAGAAAGTGAGGGGAACGAGGATCGAACTCTAGACCACTTAGTCATAGAGGCTATGATACCATATTAGAATAACCGATTATCCCAAAAGCTTAAGCTGTTATGATTGGCTATATCAATAGTTTTATATTATTTCTAACAAACTGGTGTCCTTAGCACGAAACTTTTTAAAATCAAATCTATTTAAAACTATGTTTGACGAACTATTTAACTCACTCAAAAAGTAAAATTGTCAGTGAAGGTACTTTTTCCCTACAGCAACATTTCATCTTATTTTAGGACTGCAGTTATATATTAATTAATTAAATGAATTAATTGTGTTGTTTTGTAAAAAATAAATAAATAAATTTGTACGAAAACAAGGAAGGTTCCGATTGGGTTAGACAACGCACAACAGCATATGCATGAGCTAATGTATCTATCTATCACTCATACAACAAAATTGTTGCCTCTCCACCACTTCATTGGGGACAGCCTTTTGCTTCGTGTGTTTTTGGACTTATAATTGTTGGCATGTCAATAATATTTTATATAGACAAATTAATAAATTATTTTCTTATCATATTTTGGTAGTTTCGAACCAAACTCATAATAGGATAAATTTTATAATTAACTTATTATATTTCATTGTCACATCAAATACGAAGTTGTAAACAATTATCATATCATGTCTCTTATTCTAACGATCAAACAAGCACATACATCTTTTTAATGATATTATTGCAAACTTGAATCAGCAACATGTGGATCTCCACTATCCTGTTAGTGTATACCAAGAAGAGTGTTTAGGGGATATGGTAAAAGTCTTTTTCACCTCATATCAATGCCATAGATTTATTGTGATTCTATCTAATTGAAGATACTAATCTTTGTACTATATATGACTTACGTGAATAAAAGAACACCAACGAATTAGTATTTTGAAATTTTGATGCATAGTCCAAATATAAAATAGTGAAAAGGCGAATCCTCAAAATTGTAAGAATATGTTAAAATAGTTTTATTTGTTGCAAATGTTCATCTATGAAATTGTCAATGTTGGTGCACAAAGATGATAAATGAATAGAAAAGAGAATATATTAATGAACTTGTCAAATGACGGCTACAAGAAGAATAAAGGCACTAACTTTTATGATGATATAACTACTCCTATTTATACACAATGACTAGGTCATAAAGACAACATAGTAAAATACTAAAATATCCTTAAATATAAATTATTTCTAATACCATCCCTTAATTTATATTTACACAAAGCTAACAACACCAATTCCATCCCTCAAACGAAGAAATTGGTCAGTCTTGATTGCCTTTGTCATCACATCTGCCAGCTGCTTCTGAGTGCTACAGTGCACAACTTCTAACACTCCATTCTGAACCTGATTCCTTAAGAAGTGATACTTGGTCTCAATGTGCTTGCTTCTCCCATGCAGCACTGGGTTCTTGGCAAGATTGATTGCAGACTTGTTATCAATCATCAGCTTCAGAGGCTTGTTTACCTTGATCTTCAGATCCTGTAGTAAGTTCAGAATCCACACAGCTTGGCATGCAGTCAGAGCGCCTGCAATATATTCAGCTTCACAGGTTGATAGAGCAACAACAGGTTGCTTCTTGGAACACCAAGAAATAGGACCTCCCAGAAATTTGAACAAGTACCCAGAGGTACTTCTTCTATCAACTCTGTCTCCACACCAATCAGAATCTGAATAGCTCAGAAGTTCTGATTTAGTCTTTCCTTCAAAAGGGAATAACACTCCATGCTTCAGAGTTCCCTTGATGTACCTCAGAATCCTGACAGCAGCTTGGTAATGGGACCATTTTGGTTTACTCATAAATCTGCTAACCATTCCAACTGCAAAACAAATATCAGGTCTGGTATTGCACAAATACCTCAGAGAACCAACCAACTGTTTGAAGGTTGTAGCATCCACATCTTCTCCATCAGAATCAGAGTCCAGCTTCTGATTCGTATCAGAAGGTGTAATTGCAATTTTGCAATTTTCCAGCTTAAATCTCTTCAGAAGCTCAAGTTCATACTTCATCTGATGTAAAATGATTCCTTTCTCAGAATACAGAAATTCCATCCCTAGAAAGTAACTCATTTTACCAAGGTCTGTCATCTCAAATTCATTCATCAGAACCTTCTTGAACTTAGCTATCTCTTGTTCAGAGCTTCCTGTCAGCAATATGTCATCAACATACAAACATACCAGAATCATATTGCCTTCTGAAGTGTGTTGAGTATAGACACCATACTCCAACTCACATTTCTGAAACCCATGCTTCTTGAAGAAAGAATCAATCTTCATATTCCAGGCTCTGGGTGCCTGTTTCAATCCATACAAGGCTTTATGTAATCTATACACCATCCCTTCCTGATTCTTTTTCTCAAAACCAGGAGGTTGTGACACATATACCTCCTCTTGTAATGGACCATTCAGAAATGCAGATTTCACATCTAAATGCATCAGAGGCCAATTCCTGTTAGCAGCTATTGCGATTACCAGTCTAATTGTTTCATGTCTTGCTACAGGTGCAAACACTTCAGAATAATCTAGCCCAGGTTTCTGCAGAAATCCTCTTGCTACTAACCTCGCTTTGTGTTTGCCAATTGATCCATCTGGCTTTAGCTTCTGCTTGAAAACCCATCTGACACTGATGGTTTTCTTGCCTTTTGGAAGTTCTGATAGCTTCCAAGTTTTGTTTCTCTTGATAGCATCAAGTTCTTCTTTCATGGCCTGCAACCAGACTGGCTGCTTAAGAGCCTCTTCTCTACTCACGGGTTCAGAGTCTACTAACATAGCACACTGAATAACTTCTCCCTCAGAGTCTACTTCAGTGTCTTGCAGCATATCAAAATCTGCAAACCTTCTTGGGATGCTTCTGATTCTCTGTGGTCTTTGACTTTGTTCCACAGAATTTCCTCCAGAAGTTGGAATTTCAGAAGTGCTATCTTCAGAGCCTCTGTCTATTGAAGTTTCTCCTTCAGAGGCTTGACCTTCAGAGCCATCTTCAGGACCACCTTCAGGACCATCTTCAGAGTCTCCTTCTGAATCAGAGTCTCCTTCAGAACTAGAGTCTCCTTCAGAACTAGAGTCTCCTTCAGAACCTGAATCTTCATCAGAGTCTCCTTCTAGAATTCTCACATCAGAATTGGATTGAGTTTTGTTCCAATCCCAAGTTTCTAATTCCTTCACAATGACGTCTCTGCTGAATTCAATTTTGTTAGTCTCTGGACAATAGAGTTTGTAAGCACCTGTACTGTGGTACCCTATCAACAACATTACTTTGCTTCTATCATCCAGCTTATGTCTTCTGGCTTCTGGAACATGTTTGTAACAAACAGAACCAAACACTTTCAAATGACTAACACTTTGCTTATCTCCAGTCCACTTCTGAATAGGAACTATTTCTTTCAGCTTCTTTGTTGGACATCTGTTGAGCACATAACATGCTGTTGCAACAGCTTCACCCCATAAATTATGAGGAAGCTTCTTCTTTTTCAGCATGCTTCTCACCATATCAAGCAAAGTACGATTTCTTCTTTCAGCAAGACCATTGTGTTGAGGAGTGTAAGGAGCAGTAACCTCATGCTCAATTCCATTCTCCTCACATAAAGTTTTAAACTCATTGGAATTAAACTCACCACCACCATCAGTTCTGAGAATCTTCAGCTTCTGACCACTCTGTTTCTCAGCTTTCACTTTGAACTTCTGAAACTCAGCAAACACTTCATGTTTGAACTTTATCAGGGATACCCATGTCATTCTAGTGAACTCATCTACAAATGACACAAAGTATTTATTCCCTCCAATTGATGCTACTGGAAATGGACCACACACATCAGAATGTACTACTCCCAAGGCATGTTTTGCTCTTGGAGCTACTTCTGACGCAAATGACAGTCTTGGTTGCTTCCCTTCCATGCACACCTTGCATGATTTCTCAGGTCTCTTGATTGTAGGAATTCCATTTACCAGATTCTTTGACCTCAGATGCTTCAGGCTTCTAAAGTTCAAATGACCAAATCTTCTGTGCCACAGCTCACTATCCTTCTCAACACTTGTTGCACTAAGGCATTCAGAGTCTGCAGTTCTAACATTCACCTTGAATGTCCTGTTCCTTCCCTGTTCTGACTCCATAATCAGCTTCATGGTAACTGAGAATCCTTTCTCAATCAGTTGCCCTACGCTCATCAGATTGCTTTTCATGCCAGGTACATACCATACATTCTGAATCAAAGCTGATTTTCCATTGTTCAGAATGACCTTGACATTTCCCATACCTTCAGCATTAAGGTATTTATCATCAGCACATCTGATCTTTGTACTCTTGCCAGAGTCAAAGTCAACCAACCACTTCTTGTTTCCAGTAAGATGATTTGAACACCCTGTGTCCATATACCACCACTCTGATGAATTCATATCATCAGTCTCAGAAGCCATTAGCAACACAGATTCACCATCAGAGTCATCAGAGTTTCTGGCTATATTTGCTTCTTCTGACTTCCTTTCTTTGTTTGACCGACACTCAGAAGCAAAATGACCAAACTTCTGACAACAGTAGCATTGGATCTTCTTCTTGTCAAACCTCTCCTTTCCCTTCTGATATTTCTGCTTATCAGAGGTTGAGGTTTCTAGCCTCTGAACTCCATCAGGCCTTCTCTTGGTTTCTGACCAAGACTTCTTCTGATAGTTCTTTCCAGAATCTGCTTTCAGAGCCTGCTGCTCTACTTCTCTTTCAGAGTTTCTCTCAGTCAGTCGCAACTCTTGTGCTTCTAGACTGCTTTGTAGCTCTTCAATTCTCATGGAACTCAAATCCTTGGAATGTTCAATAACTACCACAATGTAATCAAACTGAGGGGTAAGAGATCTCAATACCTTCTCGATAATTACTTGTTCTGAGAGTGTTTCTCCACAAGCCTTCATCTCATTAGTGATCAGAATCATTCTTGAGATGCACTCAGGGACCTTCTCATTGTTCTTCATGTTGAGATTCTCATACTGCTTTCGTAAGGACTGAAGCTTCACCTTCTTCACTGATGCATCGCCACCATAGCATCTGATCAGTGTGTCCCACGCGGCCTTCGCCGTTTCTGAGTCAGCAATCTTCTCAAACACATTCTCATCCACACATTGATGGATGTAGAACAACGCCCTCTGATCCTTCTTCTTCGTATCCTTCTGAGCAAGCTTTTGTGCATCTGTTGCATCTGCTGCTACTGGAACATAACCTTCAGTAACAAGTTCCAATACATCTTGAGCACCAAACAGAACAATCATCTGTTTCATCCAACGATTCCAGTTTTTGCCATCAAACACTAGAAGCTTGGTACTCATACCACCGTTTCCGTTCATCTTCAAACTTTGTGCGTTCACTTAAATCTCACTAACACTCGTGTTTCCCAATCCCGCAGAATCAGAAAATGTGATTCTGTTACAACTTCGTTCAAGATTCAACTCGAATTCAAGAAACGAAATCAATCACACAACGCCTCACGTTTCACTCGTGTTTCCCGTGGATTCGAACCGGAGCTCTAGATACCAATTGTTGGTGCACAAAGATGATAAATGAATAGAAAAGAGAATATATTAATGAACTTGTCAAATGACGGCTACAAGAAGAATAAAGGCACTAACTTTTATGATGATATAACTACTCCTATTTATACACAATGACTAGGTCATAAAGACAACATAGTAAAATACTAAAATACCCTTAAATATAAATTATTTCTAATAGTCAAGGGTGAGTAAAAATAAAGTCTAAAATTTTGTCTAAAAAAAATCCTTTTGTGACATGTTAATTGAATTTGTGACGCCATTGGTATTGAGTTCACATTAATCTCACCACACTAAATATTAACTTGTGGATGAAATATAGGTTTTTCAAATCTAATTTGTGAATGATAAGTTGTCTATTTATGATTGCAATTGTGCTAACAACTATTATCTTTATATATATATATATATATATATATATATATATATATATATATATATATATATATATATATATATATATATATCCCTATTTCACTATCAAATTAGTTTCTTTTAGAGAGATAATATTTGGACAATTTAAAATAGTTGTCCGGTATATACACCATACCGATCAAGGACAACTATAACTAGCACACAAATTGAGATGAACAAATAAAATAATAAAAAAATGAAAACGTAGTCGGTCAGTAGATTTATACGGTGTTGGACAACTTATTGGATGTTAAAATAAAATTTCTCTTTCTTTATATGACATTAATATTAATATGAAATCAATGTATACATGACATGTCATGTTATTGTGACATGTTGCAACCTCTCCAAATATATATATATTTGATTAATTGAAAAATTAAAATATTTAACTTTTAGATCGAATAACTTCTTTATTTTTTCATATATATATATAAGATAATTACACTTGAATATTTAAAGAGTGTTGGTGTTGTAACGATACACGTTAGCAAAATTCTTAAAAAAATTGTGTTTGATTTGGACTGGGCAAGATCTTGCCCTTATCCCAAAATATAGACCAAATTGACCGAATCAAATATATTTTCACATCAAAAGCTAGTGGTTCCGAGACTCTAAACAATCCTAACGTCTCCAAGGCCATAAAGAGCACAGCTAAAAAGTGTTAGAAGTAATTTATATTTAAGGGTATTTTAGTATTTTACTATGCTGTCTTTATGACCTAGTCCTTGTGTATAAATAGGAGTAGTTATATCATCATAGAAGTTAGTGCTTTTATTATTCTTTCTTGTAGCCGCCATTCCAAGTTCATTAATATATTCCTTTTCTATTCATCTTTGTGCACCAACAATTGGTATCTAGAGCTCCGGTTCGAATCCACGGGAAACACGAGTGAAACGTGAGGCGTTGTGTGATTGATTTCGTTTCTTGAATTCGAGTTGAATCTTGAACGAAGTTGTAACAGAATCACATTTTCTGATTCTGCGGGATTGGGAAACACGAGTGTTAGTGAGATTTAAGTGAACGCACAAAGGTTGAAGATGAACGGAAACAGTGGTATGAGTACCAAGCTTCCAGTGTTTGATGGCAAAAACTGGAATCGCTGGATGAAACAGATGATTGTTCTGTTTGGTGCTCAAGATGTGCTTGAACTTGTTACTGAAGGTTACGTTCCAGTAGCAGCAGATGCAACAGATGCACAAAAGCTTGCTCAGAAGGATACAAAGAAGAAAGATCAGAGGGCGTTGTTCTACATCCATCAGTGTGTGGATGAAAACGTGTTTGAGAAGATTGCTGACTCAGAAACGGCAAAGGCCGCGTGGGACACACTGATCAGATGCTACGGTGGCGATGCATCAGTGAAGAAGGTGAAGCTTCAGTCCTTACGAAATCAGTATGAGAATCTCAACATGAAGAACAATGAGAAGGTCCCTGAGTACATCTCAAGAATGATTCTGATCACTAATGAGATGAAGGCTTGTGGAGAAACACTCTCAGAACAAGTAATCATTGAGAAGGTATTAAGATCACTTACCCCTCAGTTTGATGACATTGTGGTAGCTATTGAACATTCCAAGGACTTGAGTTCCATGAGAATTGAAGAGCTACAAAGCAGTCTAGAAGCACAAGAATTGCGTTTGACTGAGAGAAACTCTGAAAGAGAAGTAGAGCAGCAGGCTTTGAAAGCAGACTCTGAAAAGAACTATCAGAAGAAGTCTTGGTCAGAAACCAAGAGAAGGTCTGATGGAGTTCAGAAGCTAGAAACCTCAACCTCTGATAAGCAGAAATATCAGAAGGGAAAGGAGAGGTTTGACAAGAAGAAGATCCAATGCTACTGTTGTCAGAAGTTTGGTCATTTTGCTTCTGAGTGTCGGTCAAACAAAGAAAGGAAGTCAGAAGAAGCAAATATAGCCAGAAGCTCTGATGACTCTGATGGTGAATCTGTGTTGCTAATGACTTCTGAGACTGATGATATGAATTCATCAGAGTGGTGGTATATGGACACAGGGTGTTCAAATCATCTTACTGGAAACAAGAAGTGGTTGGTTGACTTTGACTCTGGGAAGAGTACAAAGATCAGATGTGCTGATGATAAATACCTTAATGCTGAAGGTATGGGAAATGTCAGAGTCATTCTGAACAATGGAAAATCAGCTTTGATTCAGAATGTATGGTATGTACCTGGCATGAAAAGCAATCTGATGAGTGTAGGGCAACTGATTGAGAAATGCTTTTCAGTTACCATGAAGGACAATCTTCTGAAGCTGTATGATCGTAATCAGAAGCTGATTATGGAGTCAGAACAGGGAAGGAACAAGACATTCAAAGTGAATGTCAGGACTGCAGACTCTGAATGCCTCAGTGCAACATGTGTTGAGAAGGATAGTGAGCTGTGGCACAGAAGATTTGGTCATTTGAACTTTAGAAGCCTGGGGCATCTAAAATCAAAGAATCTGGTACATGGAATTCCTACAATCAAGAAACCTGAGAAGTCATGCAAGGTGTGCATGGAAGGGAAGCAACCAAGACTGTCATTTGCATCAGAAGTAGCTCCAAGAGCAAAACATGCCTTGGGAGTAGTACATTCTGATGTGTGTGGTCCATTTCCAGTAGCATCAATTGGAGGGAATAAATACTTTGTGTCATTTGTAGATGAATTCACTAGAATGACATGGGTATCCCTGATAAAGTTCAAACATGAGGTGTTTGCTGAGTTTCAGAAGTTCAAAGTAAAAGCTGAGAAACAGAGTGGTCAGAAGCTGAAGATTCTCAGAACTGATGGTGGTGGTGAGTTTAATTCCAATGAGTTTAAAACTTTCTGTGAGGAGAATGAAATTGAGCATGAGGTTACTGCTCCTTACACTCCTCAACACAATGGTCTTGCTGAAAGAAGAAATCGTACTTTGCTTGATATGGTGAGAAGCATGCTGAAAGAGAAGAAGCTTCCTCATAATTTATGGGGTGAAGCTGTTGCAACTGCATGTTATGTGCTCAATAGATGTCCAACGAAGAAGCTGAAGGAAATAGTTCCTATTCAGAAGTGGACTGGAGATAAGCAAAGTGTTAGTCATTTGAAGGTGTTTGGTTCTGTTTGTTACAAACATGTCCCAGAAGCCAGAAGACAGAAGCTGGATGATAGAAGCAAAGTAATGTTATTGGTGGGGTACCACAGTACAGGTGCGTACAAGCTCTATTGTCCAGAGACTAATAGAATTGAATTCAGCAGAGATGTCATTGTGAAGGAATTAGAAACTTGGGATTGGAACAAAACTCAATCCAATTCTGATGTGAGAATTCTTGAAAGAGACTCTGACGGGGATTCAGACTCTGATGAAGATTCAGGCTCTGAAGAAGATTCTGATTCAGGAGGAGACTCTGATTCAGAAGGAGACTCTGAAGATGGTCCTGAAGGAGGTCCTGAAGATGGCTCTGAAGGTCAAGCCTCTGAAGGAGAAACTTCAATAGACAGAAGCTCTGAAGATAGCACTTCTGAAATTCTAACTTCTGAAGGAAATTCTGTGGAACAAGGTCAAAGACCACAGAGGATCAGAAGCATTCCAAGAAGGTTTGCATATTTTGAGATGCTGCAAGACACTGAAGTAGACTCTGAGGGGGAAGTTATTCAGTGTGCTATGTTAGTAGACTCTGAACCCGTGAGTACAGAAGAGGCTCTTAAGCAGCAAGTGTGGTTGCAGGCCATGAAAGAAGAACTTGATGCTATAAAGAGAAACAAGACTTAGAAGCTGTCAGAACTTCCAAAAGGCAAGAAAGACATCAGTGTCAGATGGGTTTTCAAGCAGAAGCTAAAGCCAGATGGATCAATTGGCAAACACAAAGCGAGGTTAGTAGCAAGAGGATTTCTGCAGAAACCCGGGCTAGATTATTCTGAAGTGTTTGCACCTGTAGCAAGACATGAAAAAATTAGACTGGTAATCGCAATAGCTGCTAACAGGAATTGGCCTCTGATGCATTTAGATGTGAAATCTGCATTTCTGAATGGTCCATTACAAGAGGAGGTATATGTGTCACAACCTCCAGGTTTTGAAGAAAAAAATCAGGAAGGGATGGTGTATAGATTACATAAAGCCTTGTATGGATTGAAACAGGCACCCAGAGCCTGGAATATGAAGATTGATTCTTTCTTCAAGAAGCATGGGTTTCAGAAATGTGAGTTGGAATATGGGGTTTATGTTCAGCACACTTCAGAAGGCAATATGATTCTGGTATGTTTGTATGTTGATGACATATTGCTGACAGGAAGCTCTGAACAAGAGATAACTAAGTTCAAGAAGGTTCTGATGAATGAATTTGAGATGACAGACCTTGGTAAAATGAGTTACTTTCTAGGGATGAAATTTCTGTATTCTGAGAAAGGAATCATTTTACATCAGATGAAGTATGAACTTGAGCTTCTGAAGAGATTTAAGCTTGAAAATTGCAAAATTGCAATTACACCTTCTGATACGAATCAGAAGCTGGACTCTGATTCTGATGGAGAAGATGTGGATGCTACAACCTTCAAACAGTTGGTTGGTTCTCTGAGGTATTTGTGCAATACCAGACCTGATATTTGTTTTGCAGTTGGAATGGTTAGCAGATTTATGAGTAAACCAAAATGGTCCCATTACCAAGCTGCTGTCAGGATTCTGAGGTACATCAAGGGAACTCTGAAGCATGGAGTGCTATTCCCTTTTGAAGGAAAGACTAAATCAGAAATTCTGAGCTATTCAGATTCTGATTGGTGTGGAGACAGAGTTGATAGAAGGAGTACCTCTGGGTACTTGTTTAAATTTCTGGGAGGTCCTATTTCTTGGTGTTCCAAGAAGCAACCTGTTGTTGCTCTATCAACCTGTGAAGCTGAATATATTGCAGGCGCTCTGACTGCATGCCAAGCTGTGTGGATTCTGAACTTACTACAGGATCTAAAGATTGAGGTAAACAAGCCTCTGAAGCTGATGATTGATAACAAGTCTGCAATCAATCTTGCCAAGAATCCAGTGCTGCATGGGAGAAGCAAGCACATTGAGACCAAGTATCACTTCTTAAGGAATCAGGTTCAGAATGGAGTGTTAAAAGTTGTGCACTGTAGCACTCAGAAGCAGCTGGCAGATGTGATGACAAAGGCAATCAAGACTGACCAATTTCTTCGTTTGAGGGATGGAATTAGTGTTGTTAGTTTTGTGTAAATATAAATTAAGGGATGGTGTTAGAAGTAATTTATATTTAAGGGTATTTTAGTATTTTACTATGCTGTCTTTATGACCTAGTCCTTGTGTATAAATAGGAGTAGTTATATCATCATAGAAGTTAGTGCTTTTATTATTCTTTCTTGTAGCCGTCATTCCAAGTTCATTAATATATTCCTTTTCTATTCATCTTTGTGCACCAACAAAAAGCACAACATTAATGGCTCCGATAGCAAAAACATCGCTTTGATGTCGTCTAATGGCTCTATAGTCTCTCTATATAGGAACTTCACCACCAACACCAAAAGTTATGTAATTCCTAATTTCATATCTTTAAAATATTTCACTCCACACTTTCCTACCGACTTGAGCACCAAAATAGTTACAAGCATCCCATCAATTTCAACCTTGACAATTCATTATCTGATATATAGATCTCCAATCTACCATCATTTCAGCCATTCATTAATTTCATTGTTTTTTCTCTATAAAATTGTTTCTTTTAATTTATTTATTTTCTACAAACCCTTACTTGTTAGAATAAGCACAAGAGGGATAAACTATTTCATTTTCTTTATTTTTGTTCAAATTAACTATTATTTAATAACAACTATAAAGATTAATCTCTTAAATATCATGAGCCTTAAATGAATGACAAAAATTTTCTAAATATTTTAACCCTTAGATACTCAAGGCATGGACCGAATTTATGAGAAGCTAAATTAAACTAGGAAAAAACTTTCACCATCTGATCTAACCGCTACTTGTGAAAAGGACCCGTTTGTGTCCAAATCATAATATATCGGTGCAATGAAAATGTACCGTATCCTAGATATTTACCTAAGCTAGGTCCTATATGAGTGCCTTCTCAATGTGTATTTATGTTCAGCAATTCATATATAACTAAGTTATAAAGCATGAGCACATAGACGGATATCAAATACAATTATAAGTTGATACTGATAATAATTTAAGAAATAATACAATTTAATGTTTATAAGTGTCGGTGTCGTGCAGTGTCCAACAATGATACGTATCTAATATCGGGACACGCTTAATCCAAAGAGTTTGTGCTTCATTGTAATAAGATATGAAATGAAATTTCCTCTGTTCCGCAAAGAGAGGGGACAAACAAAGAAAGAAACAACACAACAAAAACAAAACAAAACTACTACCTTAAGTTGACTCTCTCTTCTTAATAATTAACATTCCAATCATGCTCATAACAAAAATGCCTTTTCACCTTCTTCTTCTTCTTCTTATGTGATTCTCTCTCTCTCTCTCTCTCTCTCTCTCTCTCTCTCTGTTGTTGTTGCCGCCGCTTATAATCTCTCTTTTTTCCAATACTATATCTGTCATGTCACACACACCCTTTTGTTTTGGATATTTTAATCCATTTCTTTATTTTTAGCTATTTTCCTATTTTAGCATTTTTTTTTCCATCCTCGTTGTAATTCAATTTTTTTTTTCCATCTCTTCGCTCAATGGAGAAGGTGGTTTGAATTCAATCACCAATCTTCTCCTACAAACCCCCCAACACAACAAATCTATCAAGAAGGGGAAATTTATTCTTTTATTTATATGTGAGATTCTTTTTATTTTTGTTTTTCATCATTTTTTTATTTTACTTTCATTTGGATGTAATTATTAATTATTTATGCTGCTGCATTAGGAAATTAGGAATTTTGAACAATTGGGAGCTGGTTCCTTTCTTCAAAGTTTCATTCTTTATATGTCAGGGACACGATATTCTCTTGATCAATTTGGAATAGAATAGAGATTCTTCTTTAAGGTACAATCATTTTGTTTTTGAAAATTGTGCTTTTTAAGTATTTTTGGTTTTCTTGAAATGCACATTTTTTTTTTTGGTTTATTAAAAAAATATAGTTGTACTAATGATTTTTTTTTTTTTAAATATTTAATGAGCAGTTTGAGACTCAGGAATTCAACTGTTGCCTAGGTTTTAAGGTTTGTGGAGAATCATGTGATAGTGGTCTTTGGCAGTTGCAACTATTTTCATTGAGAAACCTTAATTGGATTGTTGTTGATTTGGTGAATTGATTGAATGAATGAATGAATGATTTTGGGATTGATTAAGGTTTGAAGATCCTATGTCAGGGAATTTTTTGTAAGGCTGTGAAGGACCCCTTTTCCTGATTGTAGTTAATTGTTGTTTTGATTAATTAATTAATTTGTGAGGGATATGAGATTTCTAAGCCTTGTTGGGAATTCTTTTGGATGTTCTGCATCTGGGGAGAGACTAGTTTCTGCAGCAAGAGATGGTGATGTTCAAGAGGCTAAGGCCTTGTTGGAATATAATCCACGTCTTGCAAGGTATTCGACATTTGGAGTTCGTAATTCTCCTTTGCATTACTCTGCAGCTCATGGCCATCATGAGGTATATGCTTCAAATTTCAATGTAACTCATTTTTCATGTATGGTGTTTTTCACAATTTGTTTCAACTCATCATATCTGTTGTATTTTTGCTTTGATGTAGATAGTGTATCTATTGCTTGAGTCTGGCGTTGATATTAATCTCAGGAATTATCGCGGTCAGGTACGTGATCCAATCTTATTGTGTTTCAATGTTATATTCCTGAATTTAATTGCCTATATTTATAGTCACATAAATGCAAAGTTATTATAGCTCAATCTAGCAGTGTTGTCAAATAGTGGTTATAGCGCCATATCCTAACAGAATCTGGACAAACCGCTATTGTTATGCGATATGCGATTTAGTACAAATTTAACGATATATCGATTTAGTACAAATTATGGCTATATAGTGTAGAAGAATTTGAAAAATCCAATATTCACCGTGATCTGTGATTGATAACATTGATCTAGTACAAACTCTACTATTGATTGTTTAAACCTGTAAATTTTAATGTTAAATGCTCCAAGCTTTTGTTGTTTTGGATATGAAATATGAATAGAGACATGTTTATTTCAATTCTTTTACTTACTATACATTTTTTACCATTAACAGACTGCATTGATGCAAGCTTGCCAACATGGTCACTGGGAGGTGGTTCAGACTCTGATTATTTTTAAAGCTAATGTATGATCATTACCGCAAACCGATTTTATTCTATTTTCTTAAGAATGTGATAAATTATTGGTGGAATGAGTTCTTTGGTAAATTGGACTGCAGATTCATAAAGCAGATTACCTAAATGGAGGTACTGCCCTCCATTTTGCTGCTTTAAATGGCCATACTCGGTGCATTCGGCTACTCCTGGCAGACTATATACCAAGCATTCCTAACTTTTGGGCTGTATTGCGAGCAGGTGATAGCAAATCAATCACTGAATTTGATCAAAGGTACTCCCACTCAGAAGTCCTATTGTAAATTTGTTATCATCCATTATAACTGTTGTAGTAAATTGATTTTTTCTTTGAACGGTTGCATACAAAGTGGTATTTGCGAGGTAATTAACAAAACTTCTGATGGAGGCATCACTGCTCTGCATATGGCAGCATTGAATGGGCATGTTGAAAGTGTGCAGTTGCTCTTGGACTTGGGAGCTTCTGTGTCCGAGGTTACTGTTGAGGATGGAACTACTATTGATTTAATCGGTAATTATTTAATGTTTCCTAGTTCATATGATAAAGTGATGTCAAATATTTGCTTTCGAAAGTCAGCATTTATATTCTTACTATATGTCAAATATTGTTTCCATATCCGTTCCTCATTCAATTTTCTTTTCTAAATGTGCATAATTTGTAATCATCAATATTGTTCAACATTTGGTTTGTATAGAAATTTTAGGATGTGCATGGTTGAACTTCATAACAAACTTAATTTACAATTACTCGGCACAACAAAATTTGTAGTGCTAGAAGTTCAACCGCAAATCATGTTTGGATTGGCGTTGAGTTTCGCCAAATCATGCTGGCATAGTGATTTGTTGAAGCTCCAAAGTAAACCTTTTGTTAAAATCACGGCTTCCCACCAATGCTTCCGCCAAACTCACCCCAATCTAAACATGTACTAAATTCTAGGTCCACAATTGTTGATTTGTCCTTTCCATAGCATTGAAATTAGCATGAAGTACCATGGAGTAATAATCATAACATTTCCATCTTACTGCATTATCTGCATCACAAAGTTAATCTACTTTTATATCTCAGCAGTATTGCTCTAAGCATTAATTAAACATTTATTAAATTATATTAGGAGAGAGATTTCAGATTTGTACTAGAATTTATTTCCTTATATTCCTTAAGAGAAAATACTATATGTTTAAATTGAACCTCTAATTTAATAATTTTGCCACCGGTAACTGATTTCTATCCTTACTTGCAGGTTCTGGTAGCACTCCACTCCATTATGCTGCATGTGGTGGAAATGCACAATGTTGTCAAGTATGTTTAATTGTTTATCTTCTTGTTGAACATGCAAAGTTAAAGTTAGTTGGATATATTGCTGTTCTTCATATTGAAGTTCTATTTATTTGTTATTTTGTATTATTTGTCTGTTTCAGCTATTGATTGCCAAGGGTGCCAGTCTCACCACTGAGAATGCAAATGGGTATGTATCAATAGATATTTGTTAAGTTTGATGTGCGATGAAGTTACCTTATTTGCAGCTTGACATGGTTAAGATATAAATCTTTTGATCTATTTAGTTCATAGGAAATCTAATAATCTTCTAGGAGAGTCAAACAACTTTCCCCTTGTCTTTTTTTGTGGCAAACCAAAGCATCCCCGCACACAATTGTGGAGACTAATTCTGCCTTGTCTTTTAAGTTTCTATGTAATGTTTTGGAATATTGCATTGCTTACCTTGAAGTTTAGATGTAATCTTCATAATATTACTATCTTTAATTTTATCAGTTTATAATTGTGTATGGTGCTTTGTTGTACTTACATGAAGCAAACAGAGATTTTTATTGTCTCAAGCACTATGTATCTCAGATGGATGTCAAATGGTTTGGTTTACACTCTTGATTTTTGTTTTGAAGATGGACTCCCTTGATGGTTGCTCGTTCGTGGCACAGAAGCTGGCTTGAGGACACCTTAAAAACACCTCCAGCCGAAAATTTACAAGTTCTTCCTTCGCCATATATATCTCTCCCGATTATGAGCATTGTGAAAATTGCTAGGTAGGTGTTTTCAGAGCCGTCCTCTAAAAATAAAACCAATTTATTCCTATCAGTTAATAACCAAATTGATAGTATTGTTTTCTACCAGCTTTATTCTTCTTAGGGGGAACATAGTGAAAATTTGTTTTCCTTAAAATTAGCATGGTTTGATTTTAATAAGGACATTTCTTTCCACGACTTTGTTAACTCTGTCCTGATTTAAAGTCAACTAGCAAGTTGATTTAGCTGATTATACTTTTAATACGGTGACAAGCTTGATTATCAAAAAGTTCGTGATAATGTTCAATGATACTAGGGAAAATTTAATCAAATTTAGGTTCAATATTGCGGAATTCGAAGTCTCTGCAACAACATCAGCTAGATTTTCCTGCATTTTACCGCAAAATAAAGATTTGCGATTTAACTACAATTGGAATTTAAAACCATATTTGTACTATTAATTAGCTTGCTTCTTGTGATTATCACTAAATGAATGAAAACAAACACACTTCTAATATTTGCATGCACTTATCTTGACAATAATGAGTGAAGTTAGTATATGGTATATGATTTCATTAAAGTTGGTTTAGCATATGTTTGGCATCACGGCATGTATGTCAGAATCACGTTGACTCACCGTGATTTTAGAGAAGCTACAGAGTGTAGCTTTTGGAAAATCACAGTGGATCACCGTGATTCTGACATATCCATCGTGATACCAAACATACACTTACTCTGCCTCAACCATTGTGTATTCCAAAGATTACTAATATTGTTTTTTCCTTCTTGCTTATGTTGTTATCATCCTTAACAGAGAATGTGGATGGAGGACAAGTGAATTAGCACCTATATGCTTAGATCCATGTGCAGTTTGTTTGGAAAGGAAATGTATGGTCGCTGTTGAAGGTATAACACCCTTTTATTTTACACTCAATGCTGATATTGATGCTTTTACATAGAAAATGATTTGGCCTTTTTAGATGCTTAAACTTTTGATATGCATCAATTGCAATATTAAGGAAGCTTGTTGTCATTACCAGAAAATACATTCAAAGTTGATATTCTACAAAAATCAAAATGTTCTATTTACAATATCTAGTCTTTTCATTTTGACTGATATATTTAGTTACATATATTAAGTAATTGGTCAGGATTGGATATGTTTTCTACAAATGGTATGAAATCTGTCAAATAATAAGAGCAAATAATTGAAAAGTAATGGTGACAACACATGTTCACATACCAAAAACAAATGGAAAAAACATACACTATGCTTCTTTGTGTTGGTAATGACAACTTTTGAATCAATGGTAAAGGAATAGATCCATAGAGATATGTATTTTGCAAGTGTTTCCATAAGAAGTTATTACACAGTCATATCCTTTTCTCACCAGGCATTGCACAGTTTTTATTTTCCATGAACGTGTCTTTGGTGTCAAATCCATGTGATCTTTTTCTCTTCCATTTATTTCATTTTTATATGTTTATAGGTCTTTTCTCTTCAATCTCTATTGGTTTATAGTAATTTTACATCCATGCTTTTGTCATCTACCTCTTTGTATTTTATTGGCAAAATTATGCCAAGGTGACATTGGTGAGACACCGTGATTTTGTTAAAACTTTAAAGCGCAAATTTTATCAAAATTGCAGTGGACCAACATTATTTTTCATGTCCTAAACTATTATTGTTGATGTTTTAAACTATGTCTATGTTTGGTATCACGGTTGATATGCTGGAATCACAGTGACTTACCATAATTTTACAGAAACTACGTAGTGTAGCTATTGGAAATTACGGTGGATCACCATGATTCTAATATATCCAACCGTGATACCAAACACACACTATGTATGAATAATTAAAACAAAACAAATACTAACTTTTGACCGGTTTACAACTATCGCCCGAGAGGATGTGAACAATG
Source organism: Trifolium repens (assembly GCA_030408175.1). Taxonomy (NCBI): domain Eukaryota; kingdom Viridiplantae; phylum Streptophyta; class Magnoliopsida; order Fabales; family Fabaceae; genus Trifolium; species Trifolium repens. The sequence continues at coordinate 55,576,178 of CP125851.1, forward strand.
TCGTCCCGAGGTTAAAAGATCAAACTCTTATCACATATAATGCCTCATGTACTTTAACTTGACATTTGAATTTATTGTAGATAATGATGACTCAAATTACTATTTGTGGAGCCTAATAATGCATAAAATTTGATGCATAATATATCTTATAATGCAGGTTGTGATCATGAATTCTGCACACAATGTGCATTGTACCTTTGTTCTACAAACTCAGCTTCAACAAGCACACATGGTCCCCCAGGTTCAATTGCATGTCCTCTTTGTCGCCATGGAATAGTCTCATTTGTGAAGCTTCCACACACAAGACCATTACCAAAAGTAATGCAAAGGACAACAACAAACTTGTCCTTAACATTTTGCACGTGTTCAAGTGAAGTACTTGGTGATTCCAATGACATCACAACACCATTTTGCAAACCAACATCTTCACGTGGATCAAAAATTTCTTCCCCTTCAAGAAGATTTCGTTCATTGAGTTGTCAATTCTCTTCTTTCAGAATCAACTCTAGTCTTTGTTTGGGAGCTGATGTTACTCCTTCATTGGTTCCTTGCACAAGTGTGAGTAGAAACTTGAGGAACCATTTAACAAGATGTTCTGGTTCTGGTTTTGGAAGATCAAGTTCTCAAACTGAGAGAAGAAAATCATCTTGGTTTTGTTCTCTCAATCAATCTGTTTCTACTGGAAGTGGATGCTGATATATAAAATAAAATTACTTTATTTTTTGACATTTTTATATGCTTTTCATTTTATCATCACACAAATATAAAAAGCAGTATCATATATTCAAATATAAAGTTATAAAAAGTTATATTCATGATTTTAAATATCATATACTGTTGACACATTTTATATTAGCTTGTAAATAATATCACATTTGTTGAACAAGCAATCCTTTGTTTTGGCAACACGTTTGTATTAATTATAGAACATGTTCTGGTTGTTTTGGCAACACTTTTTGCTTGAGTGAAAGTTTATATTTTTTTTCTGTTCATTACATTATATTATTATACAATAATCTTCATATGCAGAAGCTAACAATTAGATACATCAAACTAATACAGAAATGTTCATAAAGGAAACATATTTATACATAAATTTGATACATGGTTACAAAGAAATATAAGTATCTTACAAGATGAAACTAAGCTCAGGAGGAATAGGTAAAGATAAAGAGAATGGGAGTGGTTGACAAGATGAGAGGGAAGATTATTATTACAAAAACAAAATAAAAAAATAGTGTTCATCAATTAAAAATGAACAAGCCTTGCAAGGTCAAGAAAAAATAATAATAATAAAGGAATAAAGCTCAGTTAGGATATCGCCATGAAAACCCTACCTCCTCCATTTGCTAAAGTGAAAACCAATGAATCTAATCACATACAGATCAGATAATAGTTGGAGGAGATACTTGATGGCATTTGAGAGAGATTCTGGTATCAAAAGCATATTATTGAGTTAAAGAAGTGACAAGTAAGGATGGAGAATGAATATGATATGATATAGATAGGCAAATGCTATGATATGAATATGAATGAATGAATGTGATATAAATAGGCAAGTCAAGTTGCACGAAGAGTAGATGGATGTAGTTTATTTATTATTTGTTTTTTATATTTTCTTTATATGGTGCAATGAAAAGAGCATGAGAAGGGGCCTATTAACATTCTAAAAATGTGGCTAGTATTTTAGAAGAGATTTTATCTTTTAGGTATTGGTATAAAGAAAATTTAAAGAGACAATTTTTCTTGTATCAAAAAGAAAATTTTCTATACTTCAAAAAAGATGAAATACACAAGTTTTAAAATCATTATACTACTATATTAGAATTCTTAACTAATGTTTCAGGATACTAGTGAGCCTTTTTTTTTTTTTTTGATAAATAGATAAAATGACAAGCCATTAGAAACCCACATAGATAAAATGGAGGAATCAGAGTTCGAACTCCTGCTATATCGTCTGACATTAGCAATTTTGATATTTCTACCGATTGAAGTATGATTTGTGGACATTTTCATTAATTTTCTAATCCTCCAAAATAAAAAGCTATATATTAATTAATTAGTTAATTAATTTAATAAAGATGTTGGAAATGTATATTTAAATTTGAAATTCTTCATTTTTTTAATGCTTAATAAATTTAAGTTTTATTGGTCAGGTGAACTTAACTCAGTTGTCGGGACATTACATTATATATGTAAAAAGTTAGGGTTCGAAAACCGATTATCCTATTTAAAGGTTAAATTTTTAGCTATTAAATTATTTGACAAGAAAAATGTAACTTTTATTGCTAAACTATTACTATTACTATAAATAAAAGAATTGTTTTTTTAACAGAATAAAAAAAGAAAAAGAAGTTAAGAAAATAGTAGTCTGTGTATGTTTATGTTTGGGGCAGGGAGAAGTCATGTTGATTTGAATCAGAGAAATGGCGACTGATTTGAGAGAAGAAAGAAGGTATAAAGTACAGAAAGACAGTATGTAAGTGACAAGCAATGTGACTTAACAATTTTATCTTCACTGTTCTGTCCTTTTAAATAATCTTTTACCTCCTTAGTCACGTAAATAAAATAAAGCATGCATATAATAATATGAAGAAAAATAAAGAAGCATGTGGACTCGAATTTCCAAGAAAAAGGGAGAAACAGAGTTAAACACACAGTATGGGACCTCCCATCAGCCTCTGCCTGCAATGCAATCAATTCTTCTATCACAAGCTTCAAAAGTTCAATCTCAAACATACTTCACTTTTCATCCAATCACCTAATTTTCATTTATAATTCATCTTTCTCTTCTTTTTACTATTTTTCTTTTCATGTTTTTCTCCAAATTATTTATAATTGTTTTAAATTAAAATATTGTTAAAATAAATAAAAGTTGTTTTTAAATAAAAATGTTTTATTTTTTATAAAATAAAATAAAAAAACGAAAAATGTTAATTTAATTGATTAATAACAGTTTTTTAAATAGTTTATAAAAAAATTGTAAACTATTCTTTTAAAACAATTTTTCATTTATTTTAAAACAACTTTTTAATTTTATAAACATTTTTTAAAATTTTAAATTTTTTGTTTTAATTTTTAAATTCCACATAATCAATTTTCAATCAAAAAAATCAACAAGAACCAACAAATACAAAAAGGGATAAATTTGCAGGCGAAAATCGAACAATTAAAACTTAAAGACCGAAATCAAACAATTGTAAAATTACTCAAGATCCGCCATTGACACACATCTTCACAAAAAAATTTCAAGTATGAGTTTTTCTGTGTCCGCAATCCATCATTACTCCTTTATTGCTCTCTTGTATTGAACTGCTACCACTGTTGGTCCGTGAGGGAAAGACTTGCAGAATTGCCACACAAATAATTAACACCACATTTTTACCTAAATGATTGAAGCGCCGCGAAAAACGCCCGAGCGTAATGACGCTCGAAATGAAATACAGAGTCGCCACCGAACTTTATTTATTCCCGAAGAAAAAGGAAAATATCGATAAAACCTTGAAATCAACGGAAAGATGGTCATCGCAACCAATTCCGGGTTCGGGAGTCTATTATGCGAGGGGAAGGTATTAGCACCCTTCACATCCGTTGTACTCAACGGGAACCTTCTTATTAGCTTAGGGTTAAAAAAATGTTATTTAATTTGTTTGCATGCTTTTCATTAATTATTAAAATATTTACAAGAGGGGAAAAAGTTAGTTTTTTTATTATTGTGTTTGACGGTTGTTGGATCCCGCTCCTACGTATCTCCTAGTGCAATGGAGAAATCAAAGCTACGTAGTTCTTTGTGTAGAAAATGTTTGTGTGTTGATTGATTTTATTTATGAAAATGATTTGATCGCGCTTGGGCGAAAAAGTTTGCTTGATTAAAAAAAGAGCGGACTTGCACTTGGGCGATGATATCCGTTTGAGAGAAAATAATAATTAAAGCGTGCATGGACGCGAAAAAGAGTGAAGTTTAGTGAGTTGAAATTGATTTTAATTTGTGGAAGACGAACAACCGGTAGACAAAGTGTAACACTAAGCGTCAATTGTTCGAGAGATGAACGGATGCACATCCGCCGATCCCCTTTTTAATCCACATATTGAGATTTTTTTACCAAATTGTCCCTGTTTTGAACAAAATTTCCCACACTATCCCCATTTTAAAAAAAATTCCCAACCTACCCCCCAATACCCCCCATTACCCTCCCTCTAGGACACCTCGCCGGACACAATGGCCCACCTCGCAGGTGGAGCCATTGTCAATGGCGCCATCTGACTAGGCATGGAGCCATTCAGAGTGGCGCCACCTGCATGTGCTGGACAGCGTCAGCTGCTGTCCCCTGCATGCCAGCATTGCTTTTTTACTTTGTTTTTTTTTTTTTTTTTCGTTTTTTATATTATTATTTTTTTTTATTCAACTATCAACTTTTTTTATAAATACCACACTCTATACTTTCATTTTTAACTCACAAACTTTATATTTTTTCATCTCTCTGTTTTTTTCACCCTCTATTTATTTTATCACAAATGCCAATAAATAAATTTATTTTAAGATATAAATTTTATAATAAAACAAAATTAAATAACAACAAATAAATATATTATATATTAATTTTTTTTAAATTACAATTGTGACTAATGCCGCTGATGACCATCACCATGTCTAACTATATGTGAACCAGTGCCACACTCCGGTGGAAAACCTTGCCGATGTCCTCGTCCATATTGTTGTTGATTCTCGTCCTCCTGTTGAGGTCGAGTCACATCCAAGTCCATAAAATTATGCACTCGTGTCGGTGGATTAAATTGAACCGCAGCCGATGACGAACCTTGACCACCAAGACCATCCGTCAACACACGACCATAAGTAGCCCAACGTTCTCGTATTGTTCACGCTCAACGTCATAGAGATGTACCAATAATAGCACGCCCATTGGCACTTGTGTACGTATATTCAAATTATTTTATTCATAATTAATATTAATATTTATATTTATTATTACTATTAATTGTGATTGAAAAAATTTATTTCAGCTACATTGCTCGGGGGACAAGCTATGAAGGTGATGTAGCGCATAATTTAAAGGCTGCTATAGCGTACATCGATCGCATGACTCCTGCAGATGTAATATTTACTCTCTCTCCTCAATACTGTATTTTTTACCTAAATGCATATATTCAGAAAATATTAAAATAATTTTTTTTTTACCGATTGACAGTTTATTTGGACTCCTTACGAACATCGCGAATGCCTATATCCAGAAGACACTGCAACTTGGTCATCAAGCACGTATCTCCTGAATTTTTATATTTGTGAATACCATTCGGCTAATAGAGTCCCACGCCAGTTTGGAATTTCACTACCGGTGTCGCAGCAAGCACAAACGATGACTCGTTACCATAAATTTACCTTGCGGAGTGCTGGTTTTCATGATTGGGCCATAGAATTTCAGGAGGAATGTTCGCATTGGGATAACCGCCATCTCTATATTCTACGGGGAGAACAACTTGTTGCCGATGAACCTGTGTTCCCAGCCGATTATCTTGATCAATACAGAAGAAATTACATGCCATATCTGTCTGGAGATTATTTCTTGAACGACCCGCGCCCACAACCATATCCAGAACCACATTTTACCGGCGCACAATTTTCATCCCAACACCAACCTTCACCCCAACATCAACATTCACCCCAACATCAACCTTCCCCACAACATTACAGCGAACAACCACAACCACATACCCCTCTTCCAGAGCTATCATTATACACCAACCCAGACCAACCATCGTATACACCACAACAACCAGATATCTACATCCCACAACCACCACCATTTACCCAATCCCAAACATTTAATGAATCAGATTTTTTTACCCCCTTCTCAGAAACGCGTAATTTTTTCAACTTCGACTCACCCGGAACTCAGCGTTTTAATGAACATTACGCACACATCCAGGACACAACTCCCTACCAACCCACACAACCCCAACCAACCCAAGAAATCTCCCAAGAAATATTCAACACACTTTTGAATTCAGACTGGGCTACTTATGGTCGTGTGTTGACGGATGGTCTTGGTGGTCAAGGTTCGTCATCGGCTGCGGTTCAATTTAATCCACCGACACGAGTGCATAATTTTATGGACTTGGATGTGACTCGACCTCAACAGGAGGACGAGAATCAACAACAATATGGACGAGGACATCGACAAGGTTTTCCACCGGAGTGTGGCACTGGTTCACATATAGTTAGACATGGTGATGGTCATCAGCGGCATTAGTCACAATTGTAATTTAAAAAAAATTAATATATAATATATTTATTTGTTGTTATTTAATTTTCTTTTATTATAAAATTTATATCTTAAAATAAATTTATTTATTGGCATTTGTGATAAAATAAATAGAGGGTGAAAAAAACAGAGAGATGAAAAAATATAAAGTTTGTGAGTTAAAAATGAAAGTATAGAGTGTGGTATTTATAAAAAAAGTTGATAGTTGAATAAAAAAAAAATAATAATATAAAAAACGAAAAAAAAAAAAAAAAAGTAAAAAAGCAATGCTGGCATGCAGGGGACAGCAGCTGACGCTGTCCAGCTCATGCAGGTGGCGCCACTCTGAATGGCTCCATGCCTAGTCAGATGGCGCCATTGACAATGGCTCCACCTGCGAGGTGGGCCATTGTGTCCGGCGAGGTGTCCTAGAGGGAGGGTAATGGGGGGTATTGGGGGGTAGGTTGGGAATTTTTTTTAAAAGGGGGATAGTGTGGGAAATTTTGTTCAAAACAGGGACAATTTGGTAAAAAAATCACATATTGATTATTTAAGATTTGTCTTTTTGTGTCATGGAAGGTTTAACTTTTATTTGAGTTATAGAATAAATTTTGTACAATAAACTAATCTAAACAAACAAATAAATAAGAAAAACTAAACACATACTTTTCTTGAAATAAATAAATCATACACAACATATTTTTTGCGTTTTTTGACATTTAAGAAATAAATAAACAAAATAAAAGACATAGCATATTTTTGGCATTTTGATGTTGTTATTGAACATTAAGCATATAATATACAAATATTATGCAAGTAAATAACATTAAATAAAATAGGACAAAACAGGGGTGCAGACCGCAAGCCCAGGGGGTGCGTTTAACAGTTCTGGGCCTAAAGCCCAAAGAAACCAAAACAATAAAAAAGGAAAAAATGGTGGGAAAATACCAACAGAGGGGGCTCGATCCCGCCCCCTCTCTATCCCAAACTCGCTGCTTAACCAAATGAGCCAAAGGCACGCGTGAATAATAGATACGCACAGTTAATATAAGTATTAAAATACCGATTCAAATTTTGAACAAACGCGCGAACTGCATCGTCTTCAGCCTCACGACCCCAAAAACTCAAATTCGTGTTTTCTTGTTTTTTCATCAAATTTGACATGTGAATATATCATCTTGCTCATAATTTCACAAGGAATCCAAATATGTCATTTATTACAACTGTAATAAACTTTATAACACGTAATTAACCAAAAACCATAAGAACCCTAAAGCTTAAGTTTGAAATTAAACTTCGTACATGCACAATTAAGGCACAAAACGTTAGGGCTATTATTTCTCACATCGCAAAAAATATGAATGAAACAAGAATGAATTCAAATGAGGCTCAAATGATGGATTTTGAAATTGCAAGAAACTTACCTATTGGAGAAAGTCCAATGCTTCTTCTCAGGGTGTTTCAAGATGTAAAAATGATCCATTTAGCTTCCTTGAGTCCCCAGGAATGTAATGGAATGGTTACTTTGGCTTGAAAGTTTCTGAAACGTTCTAACCAATTCAAGTTGAAAGTGATAAAAAGTGGGAATTGGGAGATGGTGATGATGATGTTACAGTAGGTTTTTTATGCACACAGGAGCTTTTTTATGATGTATGTATGATGTTTCAATGGAAAAAATTCATAGTTACTCAAGGGTTTTTGGATTTCAAAAATATGATTTTTTGAGCTTCTTTAATGGAGTTTTTGAGAGATTTTTGTGTGTTTTGTGTTGATGATGTTGTTCTGAGACTTGAGGGGCTTTTATAGAGGTTTAAAGGTGGTCTCAGAAGCGAATGAAGTTGTCTTTGGTTGCTTTTCAATGATGGTTTTTCTTTTCAAGTTGCAAAAGTGATTATGGTTCCAAGGTGAGATGTAGTGAACCAAGGGGGAATAGGGATGCTTTTTCTGAGTTTAGAGGCATGCTTCTGAGCTTTGAGATGGAGTGTGATCAGAAGATAATGTTACAAGGCTCAATGCAAGTGTTGTAGGAAAAAACAAAATCAATGAAGCTTTATGCAAAAGTGCTCCATAGAGAACTTTTAATTGGAAAATGCTTATGACACTTGTGTAAAGCAGAAGTTTTGGTGAGATTTGGAAGCAACATAGGCCTGCAAGCAATGATTACAAGATTTGAATTTGGTTTGTCATGAAAATGTGACCTCTAATCTGATCCATAAATCAACTCTACCATGGCCACTTTGCCTCTTCTAAACTTGGTGCTCGAGCGTAAGAAATTCATGATCTTGGTATAAATGGAAAGAGGACATGACGTACTACAACTTTGATGTTGAACACTTGAGTGGAATAAACTTGCATCATGTAGAAAACTGGCCATCAAAAATCATAATAGTAACTGAAAAACACTTGGAAAAAAAATTCTAAGTTCCTGGTCATTTTCACAACTTTGAAACCTCAATTTTGCCACTTCATAACTTCCAATTATAATGAGATTTTGATTCCTTATTTCCACAATAATGAAGTATGCAAGGTCATCTCTAAGCACATCCATCTATAATGAAAAATGATTGCCTAGATTGATCACAAATTGGCCATAAATTTAGGTACTTGGTAAGGTCAAAACTCTTGGAAATATTTCTAAGTGTTTGAGAATTTCAAGAGTAATGAGACCTTGACTTTCCACTTTGATTTCTTCCACTTCAAGAAACTTTTTCGCCTCACATTTTTCATCAACTTGTAGTATCAAATGCACTCTTTATGATCAGCCATCAAGCATCTCAAATGGATTTGTAGATTGCTCAAAATTGTCTTGTAAAGTTGGATAGATGATCATGAAGATTTGTACTTAGAAAATATTTCAAAATCCCAATCTTTGACTTTTTGAACCTTTTCTTGACTTTCTTGATTCTTGATGATCAAACTTGATAATCTCACATGTCTTTTCTCGACTCTTTGCTAACAGTTGACTTTTTATCAATTGATCCACACATCTTCTACTATCAACAATTTCATCTTCTTCAATATTTTTGAGTCACACAATTAGGTCATAAGGATGCATTTGAAAAAAAAGTTGGGACAAAATTGGGGTACTACAATGATTATCATCTTTTGATGAGTACTAAAAGAATTTATGTTGGAACAAAAATAATATGATGAGTACTTATCCAAGTAAACAAGATAAAGAATGTGTGTAATTCTCATGAGTACTTATCCAAGTAAACAAAAATAAGAAAATTGCTATCTAGGCCCCCCATGTTGATCTCAGGCCCCTCAAAAATCCCAAAATACCCCTACTTTTGCATTCAGGATACTTTGGTTTCTAGGAATCGAAATCGCAGAAAACCAAAATTTCGTCTTTTAGGTGACAAAACACACAATTTCGTCTTCTAGTTGACAAAATTTCAAAAAATGGATTTTTTGGTAACTACGAGACGAAATTGTGTTTTGTTCTCAGATGACGTTTAACCAAAATTTCGTCTTTTAGGTGACAAAACACACAATTTCGTTTTCTAGGTGACAAAATTTCAAAAAATTGGCGTTTCGGTAACTACGAGACGAAATTGCGTGCTTTGTGCCTAGATGTGCGCGACAATGCAGGCCTACTATGTATTAACATAATTTCTTCTTCTAGGTGACAAAATTTGTATCCTTCATTTCCTATGATACGAATGTTTGTAAGGGCATTTAGGTCACGATGGGGTCCTGCGAGTAATAGTGGGTGGCCTAAATAGCAAACTTCCAAAAATAATATGAAGAGTACTTATCCAAGTAAGACTTGCAGAATTGCCACATTTTTACCTAAGTGGGCTTGGGTAAGATGTGGTTAATATGATAAATCTAGCCCAAATAAAAGAAGATTTCTTTCTTCACCCCCGTGTATCTTTTTAACGAATTTATAGTTTATTTAACGAGTTAATGACTTTTCTAGTTTTCTTACTTATAATGTGGAAGAGAATAAATGTTTTCTTAACAAGTGTTTTAAAAACACCTATTAACATTTTCCAATCTAAACATATTTTAAAACAAATAAAATGTATTAATCGTTAGTTGGTTCAGTGATGATTGACGCTGAACTTTATAAGGAGGACATAGTTTGAGTCCCCGCAACTACGATCGAGAGGATGCTGGAACCACTTGATGCCAGAACTGACTCCCGAACCAAATTAAACTGCTGGTGAAAGTAAAAAAATAAAATAAAAAAAAACCGAATGAAATGTTAATTTTTGGGTGTAGTCTACACTACCCTTGATAAAATATTTATTCAACAACTAATGAGAACAAAATAGATAACTTTTAACTAATTTATATTTTACATATATGTGTTTTATTCTCATTATTTGTTAGATAAATATTTCTAAATTATCAAAGGGTAATGTAAAAAAACTATGGTTCAACTGAGAAGGAGGGGAGGGGGGGTGAGGGGAGGGATTTTTAAGGAGGGGAGACGAGGTAAAACATAATTTATTATGTTGACAAAATTACCCTCATTTTTTTATTAAAATTCAAAATTATCCTTGTTGGAATACTAAAATTCTAGGTTTTATTTTTTTACAACAGAAAAAAAAATTATATTTTCTACTCATTAGATTTTTTTTTGTTATATATCCATTAGAATTTTTTTTTTTGACGAAATATATCCATTATAATTTAATCTTTATTTTGAGTTTATAAGGTTAAGAGTAAAAAAGTAAATTACTTCTCCCCTTCCCTCCCTTTCCCTCGTTAAAAAATTGAACCAAACATAAAAATTTAAAATATTCCTTCACCTCCCCTCTGTTAGAAGTAATTTATATTTAAGGGTATTTTAGTATTTTGCTATGTTGTCTTTATGACCTAGTCCTTGTGTATAAATAGGAGTAGTGATATCATCATAAAAGTTAGTGCCTTTTATTCTTCTTGTAGCCGTCATTTTAACAAGTTCATTTTAATACATTTCCTTTCTATTCATTCTATCATCTTTGTGCCAACAATTGGTATCTAGAGCTCCGGTTCGAATCCACGGGAAACACGAGTGAAACGTGAGGCGTTGTGTGATTTATTAGAATCACATTTTCTGATTCTGCGGGATTGGGAAACACGAGTGTTAGTGAGATTTAAGTGAACGCACAAAGGTTGAAGATGAACGGAAACAGTGGTATGAGTACCAAGCTTCCAGTGTTTGATGGCAAAAACTGGAATCGTTGGATGAAACAGATGATTGTTCTGTTTGGTGCTCAAGATGTGCTTGAACTTGTTACTGAAGGTTATGTTCCAGTAGCAGCTGATGCAACAGATGCACAAAAGCTTGCTCAGAAGGATACGAAGAAGAAAGATCAGAGGGCGTTGTTCTACATCCATCAGTGTGTGGATGAAAACGTGTTTGAGAAGATTTCTGACTCAGAAACGGCAAAGGCCGCGTGGGACACACTGATCAGATGCTATGGTGGTGATGCATCAGTGAAGAAGGTGAAGCTTCAGTCCTTACGAAAGCAGTATGAGAATCTCAACATGAAGAACAATGAGAAGGTCTCTGAGTACATCTCAAGAATGATTTTGATCACTAATGAGATGAAGGCGTGTGGAGAAACACTCTCAGAACAAGTAATCATTGAGAAGGTATTGAGATCACTTACTCCTCAGTTTGATTACATTGTGGTAGCTATTGAACATTCAAAGGACTTGAGCTCCATGAGAATTGAAGAGCTACAAAGCAGTCTAGAAGCACAAGAGCTGCGTTTGACTGAGAGAAACTCTGAAAGAGAAGTAGAGCAGCAGGCTCTGAAAGCAGACTCTGGTAAGAATCATCAGAAGAAGTCTTGGTCAGAAGCCAAGAGAAGGTCTGATGGAGTTCAGAAGCCTGAAACTTCAAACTCTGATAAGCAAAAGTATCAGAAGGGAAAAGAGAAGTTTGACAAGAAGAAGATTCAATGCTACTGTTGTCAGAAGTTTGGTCATTTTGCTTCTGAGTGTCGGTCAAACAAAGAAAGGAAGTCAGAAGAAGCAAATATAGCCAGAAGCTCTGATGACTCTGATGGTGAATCTGTGTTGCTAATGGCTTCTGAGACTGATGATATGAATTCATCAGAGTGGTGGTATATGGACACAGGGTGTTCAAATCATCTTACTGGAAACAAGAAGTGGTTGGTTGACTTTGACTCGAGTAAGAGTACAAGGATCAGATGTGCTGATGATAAATACCTTAATGCTGAAGGTATGGGAAATGTCAGAGTCACTCTGAACAATGGCAAATCAGCATTGATTCAGAATGTATGGTATGTACCTGGCATGAAAAGCAATCTGATGAGTGTAGGGCAATTGATTGAGAAAGGTTTTTCAGTTACCATGAAGGACAATCTTCTGAAGCTGTATGATCGTAATCAGAAGCTGATTATGGAGTCAGAACAGGGAAGGAACAGGACATTCAAGGTGAATGTTAAAACTGCAGACTCTGAATGCCTTAGTGCAACAAGTGTTGAGAAGGATAGTGAGCTGTGGCATAGAAGATTTGGTCATTTGAACTTTAGAAGCCTGGGGCATCTAAAATCAAAGAATCTGGTACATGGAATTCCTACAATCAAGAAACCTGAGAAGTCATGCAAGGTGTGCATGGAAGGGAAGCAACCAAGATTGTCATTTTCATCAGGAGTAGCTCCAAGAGCAAAACATGCATTGGGAGTAGTACATTCTGATGTGTGTGGTCCATTTCAGGTAGCATCAATTGGAGGGAATAAATACTTTGTGTCATTTGTAGATGAATTTACTAGAATGACATGGGTATCCCTGATAAAGTACAAACATGAGGTGTTTGCTGAGTTTAAGAAGTTCAAAGTGAAAGCTGAGAAGCAGAGTGGTCAGAAGCTGAAGATTCTCAGAACGGATGGTGGTGGTGAGTTTAATTCCAATGAGTTTAAAACTTTCTGTGAGGAGAATGGAATTGAGCACGAGGTTACTGCTCCTTACACTCCTCAACACAATGGTCTTGCTGAAAGAAGAAATCGTACTTTGCTTGATATGGTGAGAAGCATGCTGAAAGAGAAGAAGCTTCCTCATAATTTATGGGGTGAAGCTGTTGCAACAGCATGTTATGTGCTCAACCGATGTCCAACGAAGAAGTTGAAGGAAATAGTTCCTATTCAAAAGTGGACTGGAGATAAGCAAAGTGTTAGTCATTTGAAGGTGTTTGGTTCTGTTTGTTACAAACATGTTCCAGAAGCTAGAAGACAGAAGCTGGATGATAGAAGCAAAGTTATGTTATTGGTGGGGTACCACAGTACAGGTGCGTACAAGCTCTATTGTCCAGAGACTAATAGAATTGAATTCAGCAGAGATGTCATTGTGAAGGAATTAGAAACTTGGGATTGGAACAAAACTCAATCCAACTCTGATGTGATATTCCTTGAAGGAGACTCTGAACGAGATTCAGACTCTGAAGGTGATTCAGGCTCTGACGGTGATTCAGGCTCTGAAGGTGATTCAGACTCTGAAGGTGGTCCTGAAGGAGACTCTGAAGGTAGTCCTCAAGGAGAGTCTGAAGGTCAAGGCTCTGACGATGAAACCTCTGAAGGAAATCATGTGGAACAAGATCAAAGACCACAGAGAATCAGAAGCATTCCAAGAAGGTTTGCAGGGTTTGATATGCTGCAAGACACTGAAGTAGACTCTGAGGGAGAAGTTATTCAGTGTGCTATGTTAGTAGACTCTGAACCTGTGAGTATAGAAAAGGCTCTTAAGCAACAAGTCTGGTTGCAGGCCATGAATGAAGAACTTGATGCTATCAAGAGAAACAAAACTTGGAAGCTATCAGAACTTCCAAAAGGCAAGAAAGCCATCAGTGTCAGATGGGTTTTCAAGCAGAAGCTAAAGCCAGATGGATCAATTGGCAAATACAAAGCAAGGTTAGTAGCAAGAGGATTCCTGCAGAAACCTGGGCTAGATTATTTTGAAGTGTTTGCACCTGTAGCAAGACATGAAACAATCAGACTGGTAATTGCAATAGCTGCTAACAGGAATTGGCCTCTGATGCATTTAGATGTGAAATCTGCATTTCTGAATGGTCCATTACAAGAGGAGGTATATGTGTCACAACCTCCTGGTTTTGAGAAAAAGAATCAGGAAGGGATGGTGTATAGATTACATAAAGCCTTGTATGGATTGAAACAGGCACCCAGAGCCTGGAATATGAAGATTGATTCTTTTTTCAAGAAGCATGGGTTTCAGAAATGTGAATTGGAGTATGGTGTTTATGTTCAACACACTTCAGAAGGCAATATGATTCTGGTATGTTTATATGTTGATGACATATTGCTGACAGGAAGCTCTGAACAAGAGATAACTAAGTTCAAGAAGGCTCTGATGAATGAATTTGAGATAACAGACCTTGGTAAAATGAGTTACTTTCTAGGGATGAAATTTATGTACTCTGAGAAAGGAATCATTTTACATCAGATGAAGTATGAACTTGAGCTGCTGAAGAGATTTAAGCTGGAAAATTGCAAAATTGCAATCACACCTTCTGATACGAATCAGAAGATGGACTCTGATTCTGATGGAGAAGATGTGGATGCTACAACCTTCAAACAGTTGGTTGGTTCTCTGAGGTATTTGTGCAATACCAGACCTGATATTTGTTTTGCAGTTGGAATGGTTAGCAGATTTATGAGTAAACCAAAATGGTCCCATTACCAAGCTGCTGTCAGGATTCTGAGGTATATCAAGGGGACTCTGAAGCATGGAGTGTTATTCCCCTCTGAAGGAAAGAATGAATCAGAGCTTCTGAGTTATTCAGACTCTGATTGGTGTGGAGACAGAGTTGATAGAAGAAGTACTTCTGGGTACTTGTTTAAATTCCTGGGAGGTCCTATTTCTTGGTGCTCCAAGAAGCAACCTGTTGTGGCTCTATCAACCTGTGAAGCTGAATATATTGCAGGCGCTCTGACTGCATGCCAAGCTGTGTGGATTCTGAACTTGCTACAGGATCTGAAGATTAAGGTAAACAAGCCTCTGAAGCTGATGATTGATAACAAGTCTGCAATCAATCTTGCCAAGAACCCAGTGCTGCATGGGAGAAGCAAGCACATTGAGACCAAGTATCACTTCTTACGGAATCAGGTTCAGAATGGAGTGTTAGAAGTTGTGCACTGTAGCACTCAGAAGCAGCTGGCAGATGTGATGACAAAGGCAATCAAGACTGACCAATTTCTTCGTTTGAGGGATGGAATTGGTGTTGTTAGTTTTGTGTAAATATAAATTAAGGGATGGTGTTAGAAGTAATTTATATTTAAGGGTATTTTAGTATTTTGCTATGTTGTCTTTATGACCTAGTCCTTGTGTATAAATAGGAGTAGTGATATCATCATAAAAGTTAGTGCCTTTTATTCTTCTTGTAGCCGTCATTTTAACAAGTTCATTTTAATACATTTCCTTTCTATTCATTCTATCATCTTTGTGCCAACACCCTCCCCTCCCCTCCAAAAATTTCGAACCAAACGGACCCTAATTTGTGTTTTAGTTCGATGACAGAAGGAATCAATTTAGATTTCTACTCACTACTCACGAGCTGGCTAAGCTAAGAAGTAAAGTGAGAAATTGATGCTGATGGTAGAAACTTTGCATTATTTATTTTTTAGCTTCTTGGTTGCATGATAGGAATCGACTAGGCATAGTATTACGGTCTATGTAGGAAGAGGACGAATCTATATTTGTGCATTGAAGGAAACGACGACGATGCCATTGGGTTGGGCTGTTGTTGGCTATGCTAACACTTTGCCATGTTCTCAAGGGACGTAAGGCATGGCAATGGGGCGGAGTTGGGTCGGATTTTGTCCTCTCCAAACCCGAATCTACAAAGTTTGGGTATTCCTATACCCTTCTCAATTCTCATTGGAGACGAAAATAAAAAACCCAAATCCATACTCAACGGGGTTCGGGTATCCTCATTTTACTATACTTACATATGAATTTGACTTGTATTTTGATATTTTTTTTATTAATAATATAGTTAAAACTAGAATTATTTTTTTTCAACAATATTCATACAAAGAAAATAAATTGTTCAATACTCAACTTTAAAATATGAATGTATTAATCTAAAAAAATAAATAATAAATATGAATGTAATTTAGAGTTTGTTTAAGAGTTTCTAATTTAAAAATGATAAAATATAATTTAATATAAATAGGGCGGGTTCGGGGACAGATTCAGGGTGAGTATCAATATTCCCATTACCCGCCCCAACCCCATCTTTTAATATCCGAGAAAACCCAAACTCAAACTCAGTCAACTCGAGTTTTCCCCGTCAAAATTGGGGTGTGGCGGGCTGGTGCCCGCAGGTATGAGTTATTTTGCATGCCTAGAGACGGTCCACCACTTTCACTATAATCATTTTCATTTTATACTCAATTTCGTAATCAATGTACAAGAGAATAGGGGTGATCGCGGTGCGGATTGGTTCGGTTTTAAACATAAAAGTCATCCTAACCGCGAGATAAAAATGCATGCGGTTCGGTTGGTTTTAAAAAGTCATCCAAACCAAACCAAACCAAACCAATGCGGTTAGGATCGGTTCGGTTGTTGCGGTTTATGACGTAATATTTCGGTACCAAACAATTTTAAACATAGCAAAAAAACTTGAATTTCCTAAGTAATATTAAAGTACCAATAAAAATTGTTTATCCAAAATAACATTACAGTACGTTACAATTTTAAATATACAAAAAAAGAATTTAAAATTCCAAAATAACATTATAGTATCGATAAAAGTTGTTGATAAAAAATAATATAACAACACAAAAATAATATTACAGTACAAAAAATAACTACAACTTGAAGTTCCATTAATTTGGTGGACCGAGTTGGTAATTAGGCTATGTATATTTGAATATAATATAAACTTAATGTGGTATTGGAATATAATAGAAGCTTAATGCGGTTTTAGCGGTTAACCGCGGTGTTTGCGGTTTTTGCGGTTCGCGGTTTTGCGGTTCGCGGTTCAATAAAAAAGTCATCCAAATACATCCAAACCAAATGCGGTTTTTGCGGTTTTCGGTTTGGATTGGTTCGGTTTACGGTTTTACTTTTGGTTTGGTTCGGATATGATCACCCCTACAAGAGAATGAGAGATGGAGTGAAAATGATATTTTGAACTCAATTATTTAAATTGATCCGTCCTAGTCTCTTTATTTTCGATGGATTAAAAGTAGAGTGGACCTAAATGGAGCAGATTAACTTGTTTTTCATTCACATTAACATATAATAATTCTTTGTAAATGAAATATTCAAACAATTGAACCGTAAGTAGGTGTTATTGTTGTATATGCAGCATGAATTTCATTTTTTATATTGTGAATACTAGGGGTGGACAAAACCCGCAAAACCGGTCCAGCCCACCATAACCGAATAAAAAAAACCGAACTGGGTCGGATTTTGGCGGTTAAACGGGTCAGATGGGTCTAAAACACGGGTTCACATGACTAAGCACGGTCCGGTTCGGTTGAGTAAACTAGGACCATGGGTATCCAAACCGACCCGTGAATGTATACATGACAGAATGCATATAGCTGGCATCGTTCCTTTCAAAAAAATTAAAGCTGCACAATAGTGACTTTATTTGACTCTACACAGAGAAAAAATATAATTAATATATACATATTTCCAAAGAAGCACAATATCCTAGTCCTAGTAATTAATACATATATTCTTTTGGAGAAAGTACTCAATGTATGCATTAACTTTGCAACACAAATATTTATTTATTAATAATAATAAAGTAGAAAAATAATTAGTCTCTTGTCATCTCTTTCTTTCTGCATATTCATTATCTATTAACAGTTTAACACCAATTCAATCTCTCTTCTTCCTTTGAACCAATAAAAAAAAAATATTCTCTCTTCTTCATTCTTTCTTCAAAATACACAAGTCTTTCTGGTTTTTTCTAGCAACCGAACAAGATGATAACAATTAAGAAAAAGGAAATTGCCCCTTTTCTATTCTCAAATGTCAACTTGTCTTCTTCATCTTTTCTGTAATTCAAGTTTCCATTTTTCTTTCTAGATGGTTGATGACATAGATATGAAGTTTTTCTTTTTCAATTTAGTTCTTGTTTTAGTTTCTAGTTTTTTTTAGTTTTTGTGTTGCCTACAGATCTGAATTAGTTGATATTAATTTTTCAGTTTTTGTACTCTGGTTTTAAGTTTTTTTTTTCACTCACTATGTTCTGACCATGTTCTTGTTGAACTTGTTGTTCTGAACCCGCACAAATCCATCCGCGAACCCGCAAATCCGTTCGACCCGAACCCGTATAATCCGTAAGATAATTTTGGATCGGTGTGGGCTATAAAGTTCCACCCGTGGATTGGGCCGGTTGGACATTTTGGGCCTGCACCGACCCAAACCGGCCCATTGTCCACCCCTGGTGAATACAATCAATTTAAGAGTTTATAAGTAAAAGAAATGAATTAGTTGTTTTTTCTCTGACAATCTTTCAATTAAATCTGCACCCAAAAAATTATTGTACTAGTACACATTTACCAATTTTAATACGGTGCAAAGAAATTATGTTAAAAGAGAAAGAAATAAAAAACTTAAAAGGTAGTATTAATAAACCAATAGATAACAATGCTAAATAAAAATAATTAAATAAAATCATATTATTTTACTAATAAATAAAAACAAATACTATAATATAAAATATTTCAATGAATATTTTTAATATATTAACATTTTATAATTTTTACTGCTATACGGTCAAAAATATTAATAGTAGAAGTTATGAATTACTAATATCCGTGAAAAGAACTTTCAACATGCATGAATATAAACTTGAGTATTCATAACATTACCCAATACTTTTACCGATTGAACCATAACAAAAAGAAACCAACAAACCGAACAGAAACCGTTGAATCAAACCAAATTAAATAAAAAAAAATTGAACCATAACTAACAATTTGAAATTGAACCGAAACAATTCAGTCTGGTTCATGATTAACAGTTTGGTTCAGTTCATGATTAACAGTTTGATTAAGTTCAGTTCACTTTAATGGTTCGGTTCGCTCTAGTGAAAAGTTAATTATGGTTTGGTTAAAAACTAGGAATGTCAACGGGGCGAAGATTGACTGGAGGACACATTACCACTCCTTGCCCCACCATCTAAAATATTCTCCATCCCTGTCCTCATTCCCCGCTTCGGAGAGTATTCTTCCTCCATCTCCATCCCCGCGGATCCCCACAGTTCTCGCGGATATCCATCAACTTAAAAAAAAAACAACAAATTTCTATTATTTAGAATCAAACTAGTTGTAAAGTAATATTCAAGGTTAATTATAAAACAAATAAAAATATTAAAATATTATTGCGAGTTTTGTGACAGTTATAAGCATCATATATAAACAAATGTATACACATATTGTGTGAAAAATATAATTAAAAATAAGGCTTAAACATCATTTCCGTCCCTGTAAGTTCGCGATTTTTTGGTTTTAGTCCCTGTATCTTTTTTTGTTGCAAACTAGTCCCTGTATGTTCAAATCTTTTGGTTTTAGTCCCTTAAAATTAAAATCCGCAGTAAACCAACCAATTATTCTGCAGATTTTCATGCGGATTTTAGCTTTAAGGACTAAAATAAAAAAGATTTGCACATACAAGGACTAATTTGTAACAAAAAAAGATACAGGGACTAAAATAAAAAATTTATAAACTTACAGAGGCGAAAATGATGTTTAAGCCTAAAAATAATTTATAAAGTACCTAAATATAAATTTATAAATATTATTTTAATAGTTTTCGGGGACGGAGGATGAAATACCATCCCCATCCCCAAACCTTTTTCGGGGGGATTTTCTCCTCCATCCCCATCCCCACGGAGAAAAATTTCCCAACTTCGGATCTCCAAACGGGGCAATCGTCGCAGGGATCCCCACTTACGGATAAAATTGACATCCCTATTAAAAACCATAAAAATCAAACCACTTTAACAATTCGGTTCAGTTCAATTTAAAAAACAAATAATTCAATTCGGTTCGATTACCATAAATATTGAAAACAATTTAATTTAGTTCGGCTCAATTTTCCTTCAAAACAGAACCATAGCCACCCGTGGTTACATCAACTATCAAGCTAAAATCAAGTAAATAAACAGCACACCAATAGATCATTCTAATGGTTGAAAATCATTGTCTACTACCATGTACCACAATTAAGCAGTTCCACAATAGAAACAACATGTTAATAAGTCTCAAACTGAATTCTACAGTAAAACATTAATTTTTCCTTTTTGTGTGTGTGTGAATCATAAACATAGAAACTTATCGAAAACAAGAACAAGATGCAGATGTAGCCACGAATCATCATCAATCAATTATAATAACACAAAAACAAAAATGGTGCTTCTTTCTTCGTTCTGTTCCTTTCTTCCAATTCACTCTTCTTGTTCTTCAACGTTTCCAAATTATGCATTAACATATTCAAATTGCAACTCAATCTCCAACCTCAGAACTCAAATCCAATCCTCTGCTTCTTCCACAAACATTTGCACCCAAAAAATCGACACCTCTTTGATCACCATAGCTGAATCTTTCTACGATGATGAGCTTTGGGCTGCTTCCTCCCTCCGCGTTCGTTCCTTCAACGAATTCCGTCCTGACACTTTCGGAGTCCAAGTGAGTTTTCCACTTCAAATTTTCTTTTCTTTTTTCAATTTTTTCAATATTAATTTTTAGCTTAAAACATCGTTTTTGGCTACAATTTGCAAAAGGGTATGCTTGAATTGTAATAAAAGACTGAACTTTTGACTATGTTTGCAAAAGGGAGTGCTTGAATTGTAATAAGTTGATGTATGATCAAAATAGAATTGTTTGGAAATAGCTTTTTTTATGAGGTTATATTGTTTTTTGAGACGCAAGAAGTAACATTTGAGCTTATAACTTATATTTTCTCTTGTTTGTACCTTGATTATTTTCTTGATTAAAAAAATATATTTTCATATGTCATTTTATATCATCCAGTTAGTTCAACAACTAATTTTATCAAACAATTCAAATTCAATCTGCTAGTATGTCAGCTATCAGCTAACTTATCCGACATTTGTTACTTGTTACTTTTTACCAAACAGAGTCTTATACAAAGCGCTTTTCGTGTTTGTCAAGTTCTATTAGGATCATGCGAAGTACTTGGCTGAGCGTGAGTTTGAAGCACTTAAGGAGCGTATTTCAGGGAAAAAGTTGGGTTTTAAAAGAGTTTCTTGCATAAATGCTTCACTTCCTTTGTCTCATTTATCCGGCCTCTATGATGATTTATGTTCTTCATGTAAGGTTTGTTTTTTTCTTCGATTTATTCAATGTCAATGTGTTTCTTTATGTAGATGTCTCTATTGGTCTTTGGTTTATTGTTTCTTAACAAAATTAATTGTGTTTTAGTTAAACTTTTATAGTTTTCTGCCAATGGAGAAGACAGGATTGTAGTTGGCTCTCTTGATCTTAATCAGTGCTTGAGTCTTTCTGATGAAATTGTAGGGATGAAGCCAGAGGTATTTTCATATATTCTAGATTTTAGTGTTTGTTTAGATTGACTTATTAGAGTTTATCTACTGACGTAAGCACATGTGAGATGTTTAGGAAAGCTTATGGAAACATTTTATGGCATGTCCATAAGCTGTTTCAGCTTATTTGCGTAAGATCTCCTGAATAGATTATGAAAACAACGTATATCGTATATAGGAAGAATTTGAATTTATTTTTATCTTTTTATTATAAAAATAGCTTTTACATAAGTACTTATATGATAAATGCTTATGCTATAAGCGTTTTACTGAGATGTTTATCCAAACATGGCCTAAATCTATATGCTGTGTGTGTGTTTATGTCTTAGCTTGCTTTGGATGGTAAAACTTTGATACGAAAGTTGATGACTCTTCTATGGTGTGACTAATTGTACAATGCTTCCTCCATCAAATTGTTTTAATGTTTAACTATCAGGTCAGCGCCAGCGGAGCTGATACTACAAGGGCATACCTCAGTAATGTATGTGTTGCGAGAGAGTTGCATAGAAATGGGTTGGCCTATGAACTTCTTGAAAAGTCGAAGTTAGTTGCTCGTAATTGGGGTAAGAAACCGTGTAGCACTTAAACTGCTACATGACTTTTGCTGCTGTTTGTTGTTTTCACTGCCTTGAAAATGGTTTATTTATGCACACTTTTTTCCTAGTGCCACTGCCACTACCAATTAGATATCATATCAGGGAATTCATTGGTGCTTGTAAGTTTCGATCTTGTGCCTTAAAAATGCCTTGGCACTTTCTTGTGGCTTTCAGGCATAACAGATTTGTACGTCCATGTTGCCGTTGACAACGAACCAGCAAAGAAATTGTACATGAAGAGTGGGTTTGTCTATGAGAGTGATGAACCTGCGTGGCAGGCCAGGTTTCTTGATCGACCGCGAAGACTTCTGCTATGGATGGGACTTTCAATCACCTAATTTTGACGGTGTTGTTGGGTATCCTGTGTTAATATGGTTCTGTCTATTCTTTTGAAGTTATTTTGAACACATTCCCACGTTTCATTATATGTTTTCCTTCCTTTCATTCTTAAGCCGTAAGTAAATCTGGCGGCTGACAATTAAAGATCCAATGTAAGAAATGAATTATGAAACACACAGGGTTGCTTAATTTAATGTGGTCCATTAAAATGCCTTGGAGAATATGGTTCATTAAAGATTCAATATGGTTCTGTCTAAAATGAATTATGCAAGCCTTGGAGAATTAAATTAACTCTATATATATACCAGTTGCTTAAGACTTGTCTTTTATTAGTATTTGAATTTTGGAAAATATGCTACTACTATATGTAGTATGTATTTGTATGATTGGTATTTGGATTTTGTAAGACGTATGCAATTTTTATTGGTTTTAAAATTCTATGAAGATTGAGTTTTTTGTTTTTTTTTTATAAAAACCGACTATTTAAAATCATTAAAGTGTGCCTCGTATGGATGGGTATTTTAATTTGAGAGGAAACGGAAAAGTAACAATGAAGTTGTATCGTAGGATGTATTAAAAAACAGAAATGTTATTCCAACACCAAATTGTATATACACCATACACCACTCCACTGTTCACCACACACTGTTCCTAAATACACTATTTTCTGTTTAATTTTTAATTCTTTTTCACTCACCTCCCACTCTTCTCTCACACTCTCACTCTTCTCTCACCAACATTTCTGTTTGTCACGCTCTCACTCTTCTTTCACCCACCGCGATTCACTCTGTTCTCTCACCCACCGCCGCTCACTCACTCACTCACGCTCTCACTCACTCACAGAACGCCGCTCACTCACTCTGTGATCTCTCTCCCTCTCATCAGTTTCACTAAGGTAAGCATTCTCCCTGTCATCGCTCACGCACTCACTTTGTGATTTTTGTTTCTTTATTTATGTTTTGTTTCAAAATCAATTTACCAAATCTGTTATCAAGTTTGTATATGAAATTGCAATTGTGTTTCCAATTGTAGAAAAATCAAATTGGGGGAAAGCTCTCAAAACCTAGGTTTAAGAAAATCTAAGGTAAGCATTATTGTATTCCACTCCATTTTTTAGTTTGAAATCTATGTTATGAGTTTGTATGAATAATAATGTTATAAGTTGAAAAAAAAATGACATGATAATATAGGAAATATATGTGGTTAGTTGTGTTTTAATAAGTGTGGAGTTGGTTCAATAATTTGGTTAACCTGAAAGTTTTAAAAAAATTGGAATGTTGACAAGTTATTTGTGGTGAAATCTTGAATATGCTCATTTTTTTTTGTT
Source organism: Trifolium repens (assembly GCA_030408175.1). Taxonomy (NCBI): domain Eukaryota; kingdom Viridiplantae; phylum Streptophyta; class Magnoliopsida; order Fabales; family Fabaceae; genus Trifolium; species Trifolium repens. Next base: position 55,600,208 of record CP125851.1, read on the forward strand.
TAATTTCACAATGATTTCAAATTCCAAACCTAATTATTTGAATTGATTAAGTGATTAAAGAGATTGGTTATGTTAAATGAGCATGAAATTCCTTGAACATGATTTGGGGTTAATTAGGTTAGGTTAATTTGTTATTGTGATTTGTGAGATAAAGGATTACACACAAGAGATTGTTCTATGGTTGAGAGACTTTAGTTTTTTAAATGGTAAAATTTGTAGTCGTTTGATGATATGTTGTGTACTGTTAAGATTTCAAAATCGAAGAACCACAGTAGAATCAAAGCATTTAACATTGTGAGCTATTTTAGGAATTGCATTAGCAAAACATTCAACTGTGGTTGTGAACTGATATGAGAAATATCTTGATTATGCTTCTTCTTCTTGGTCAATTACAACATCTTGAATGCTAATTGATATAAGTTATGCTTCTTTTATTTCGATTCTCTAGCTACTCTTATGAAAATACATAAATGGTATTAAACTTTTTTTTTCCCGTGGCAGGCTGTGAATATTGTTGATAAAAAAAGATGAATTCAAACGCATTATCAAAGGTAATTTATTTTTAGTTAGTATTAAAATTATGAATATCAAAGGTTATTATTATCCATTTATGTTAATTTATTAATCGTTGTTGCGTATAATTATAGGTGCGCGTTAGACATGAGTGTAAGTCAAGTTTAATTTTCGAAATTAATAAGAAGATGACACAAGCTCAAAAGGCTAGAATTGAGGCAACACCATTTAAGTGGCTAATGAGGTTGCCAAAAAAACTTAAGATTCGTGGCATACTACTTGATGAATTAGTAAAAAGATGGAATGAAAAGCGTGGGGGCTTTCTTATAGAGGGTAGGCTGATACGTTTTACCCCCTTGGATGTATGTTTTGCATTAGGACTTAGTATAGTAGGTGAGAAAGTGGACTTAATAGAAGATTCAGAGTCTCGTACAAAAGAATTGTTTGATGGGATGGTGATTAGCAAAGACAACATATGTGCTAAACTTGACAATCTTCAAAGAGATGAAGATGTCGAGGATTTTTGTCGATTGTACATACTCCTTGGTTTGGAAGAGTTTTACTTCCCCAATTCATCCTCCAATGTACAAGCTTGGTATTTTAAATATTTGGACGACTTGGATTCAATTGGGAAATACAATTGGGGTTTAGCCGTATATGAGACTCTGGCATTAAGTTTAAACGAAGGAGGACAAAAGTTGAGTGAAAGAAAAAATTCTGCACAGTTGCATATTAGAGGGTGTGCTGTTGTTTTGCAGGTATGTCTTTTTATGAACCGTAATTTATCTGAAGTTGAATTGAATATATTTTCGTTGATTGAATTTTATTTGTATTCTTTTGGTGGATTTACGTATGTAGGTATGGGCTTTAGAACATGTCTTGGTGCAGCAAAGAAGAAATACAAACATTCCGATGATGTTTCCAAGAATGTTCAAGATATATGATAACTCGATCAGTGATAAAGATATTCCACATTCGCTTGATAACAATCGGGTAATGTTCAACAAGAATTAAAATATACCACGTTCTATAATTTACCAATAGTTACACTTTTGTTTGATAATTTTTGTTACGATGAATATTATATTCTATCGTCTATGCTATGGTATTGTCCAAACAATGGCTAGTTCTGAGTTACTTTACAAATAAACTTAGTATTAATGAGTAGTCTGTACATCATAAATTCAACTTAAGGAATGTTTTGGTTAGAGTATAATCTAGGTTGGAGAGAGGGGATAAATATTCAACTTAACGAATGAGTATTAATGACTAGTTCAGAGTTAAGGTGGTTTTTAGAACTATACCACTCTAGATGAGCAGACTTTAAAACATGTGGATTTATACGTGTTAATGAAATTGCATGCCTAGAAATTTATACAAAACTAGTTAATTTTGATGACATGTAATGTTTAGTTAATAGTTATTCTGTTTCTCGCATTTGATGTTCACAAAATAAAACAGGCTGTTGAAGACTTGAGTGCCACTAAAGAAGAGCTCGAAGATGCAGCAGTGAGGGAAGCTTTATATTGGGTACCAACTGGATATTTCAAATGGAATGAAGATTTTGTCGCTAGGACTGCCATTATGAATAATACTCGATTGTTGATTGCTGAAAACCAAGACATTGAGGCAAGCATATCACAGCTTGAGGTACAATTGCAAGAAATCTGTCAATTGAGAAGTCCAGTTGATGTTAGCATGGAGGATGTTGACTTCGCCGTTGAACGAGAAGTAACAAATTTATCACATACATGTGAAGACGGCGAAGCATCAAACCTCTACACTCGACTTAAAGAAAAGCCAAGAAAACGTATGGAAAGTGCTGTTACACGGTCACCATGGGCGACTACATATGCAAGGAAGAAGAAGAAGACTGAAGAAGTGTGACCACACTATACATGTGTTTATTGTGATATTCTTTTTGATTTACTTTTGTATGACTTTGTAAAGTACGGTATTGTTAATGTTAGTGATAATTAAGTACTTGTTTAAGACCGTGTAAAAACACAATTTTTTTTACACATTTTAGTTATGTTGGTTGGTTTTATGGTGGGCAAATTATTTTTATGGAAATGTTATTATTTTTATAGAATTATTATTATTCTAGTTTGGTGATCATCCGTAGTCCATGTTTTACTTTGTGATTTATTATGAATACAATTTTAAGTTCAAACACACCAAAGCAAAATGAACAAAATAAAACAATTAAGTTCTCCCATCACAAAATGCTAACTATGACAGCACAGAGAACAAAACACTAGAAAATCAAGGTGAATGTGGTTTTTTTCAATTTTTGAACAATTTAGGGTAGGTTAACCAAATATTTGAACAACTCCACATTTAAAAACACTTGAGTCCCCAGGTCTCTATTGATAGTAATTGTAGGGAATCTTACTATTTCTTCACGAGTGGAACAGTATATATGACACACTTCTGCTTTATTTTTAGATGGAAAAAGTTAAAACATGTGGATAGGGTGAATTATTTTATCAATTTTGAAGACTTAAAGGTAGTTAACCAAATTTCTGAGCAAGAAATTTGAGTTTTAGGTAATTCATGTGCTCGCTCAGCGATGACCTGGCGAGTAACTGGCGAGCAACGACAGACATGAATGGCTATCTGGCGAGCAGTCGCGAACGTGCTCGCTAAGCGAGCGGTGGCGACGGATAGCGAGCGGTAGTTAACCAAATATATGAACAACTCCACATTTAAAAAGACTTGAGTCCCCATGTCTGTATTGATAGTAATTGTAGGGAATCTTACTATTTGTTCACGAGAGGAACTCTATATATGACACATTGCTGCTTTAATTTCAGATGAAAAAAGTTAAAACATGTGGATAGGGTGAATTATTTTATCATTTTTGAAGACTTTAAGGTAGTTAACCAAATTTATGCACAACTCCACATTTAAAAACACTTGAGTCCCCAGGTCTGTATTGATAGTAATTGTAGGGAATCTTACTATTTGTTCACGAGAGGAACTCTATATATGACACATTGCTGCTTTAATTTCAGATGAAAAAAGTTAAAACATGTGGATAGGGTGAATTATTTTATCATTTTTGAAGACTTTAAGGTAGTTAACCAAATTTATGCACAACTCCACATTTAAAAACACTTGAGTCCCCAGGTCTGTATTGATAGTAATTGTAGGGAATCTTACTATTTGTTCACGAGTGGAACAGTATATATGACACACTTCTGCTTTAATTTCAGATGAAAAAGTAAACACAAACTCCAAGGTGAATGATTTTTTCATTTTCTGGAGAATTTAGGTATGTTAACCAAATTATAGGCATAACTCCCCAGTTAATACCAAATGAGTCCCCAGTTATATATTACTTTGAATTTCAATGAATCTTACTATTTGTTCACGAGTAGAACAGTATATATGACACATTTCTGCTTTATTCTAAGGTGAAAAAGTTAAAACAAAGTTCAAGGTGATTTGATTTTTCATTTTTTGAAGAGTTTAGGTGCGTTAACCAAATTATGTGAACAACTCCCCAGTTAATAACACCTGACTCCCCAGTTATGTTTTAATATGAATTTCAACGAATCTTACTATTTGTTCACGAGTGGAACTGTATATATGACACATTTCTGCTTTATTCTAAGGTGAAAAAGTTAAAACAAAGTTCAAGGTGATTTGATTTTTCATTTTTTGAAGAGTTTAGGTGCGTTAACCAAATTATGTGAACAACTCCCCAGTTAATAACACCTGACTCCCCAGTTATGTTTTAATATGAATTTCAACGAATCTTACTATTTGTTCACGAGTGGAACTGTATATATGACACATTTCTGCTTTATTCTAAGGTGAAAAAGTTAAAACAAAGTTCAAGGTGATTTGATTTTTCATTTTTTGAAGAGTTTAGGTGCGTTAACCAAATTATGTGAACAACTCCCCAGTTAATAACACCTGACTCCCCAGTTATGTTTTAATATGAATTTCAACGAATCTTACTATTTGTTCACGAGTGGAACTGTATATATGACACATTTCTGCTTTATTCTAAGGTGAAAAAGTTAAAACAAAGTTCAAGGTGATTTGATTTTTCATTTTTTGAAGAGTTTAGGTGCGTTAACCAAATTATGTGAACAACTCCCCAGTTAATAACACCTGACTCCCCAGTTATGTTTTAATATGAATTTCAACGAATCTTACTATTTGTTCACGAGTGGAACTGTATATATGACACATTTCTGCTTTATTCTAAGGTGAAAAAGTTAAAACAAAGTTCAAGGTGATTTGATTTTTCATTTTTTGAAGAGTTTAGGTATGTTAACCAAATTATGTGAACTAGTCCCCAGTTAATAACACATAGCTCCCCAGTTCTGTTTTAATATTGATTTCGATGAATCTTACTATTTGTTCACGAGTAGAACAAAGTCAGTACCTTTTCTATTCTATATAAACTTCAATCACATTATCAAATATTGAAGCTTGACCTTGTTCAAAAAATGAGAGATTATAGATACTTATTGATTGATTTAGATTGGTGTTATGAGAACCAAACAAATAGAATTTTGGCAAAGAAAGCAATTAAAAAGGAATGGAGATTTCGATCACAAGAATCAACTGATCTTCAGTCGGATCTACGTGAGTTGGAGGCACCAATTCCAGAATTGAGAGCTATTCAGTTGTGGCAAAATAATCCACGTGGTTTTGATATTATGGAACAAGCATTGCTTCGCATCAGAATAGAGAACAACATAATGGCAATACGAAGGGTGCGCTATGGCATGTTAAAAATGTGCAAAGTTTTTTTAACCGCAAATAGAACATATCTAGCTGCGGTTGAGGAAGAAGTCATCCTATGCACAGATGAATACTTGTCAAATACTGACGAAGAATAGTGTAATCGGCCACCAATATCCGGGTGTAGAGTGACATCTCTTATCAGTATTCTAGATCAATATTTGTATTTTTTTTGTTGTTATTTATCAGTATCTGAATTTTGAATTCCTCTATTAATTATCCATGAATTGTCTTACCAACATGGAAGATGTCAATCCATTTAACCAAATGTTTTCACGTACTCCCCAGTTAAATGGACATAACTCCACAGTTAAAATATATTATAATAGGTGAAAGTTTTTTTGAGTTTGATGGAGATGTAAACATGTTAACCAAATTTCTCAAGCAACTCCACAGTTAGAGTAACCTGAGTACCTACATCTGTAACAGAGTGAGTATCCTATCTTTTATTTATAACAGCTTTACTATTTATTAAGAAAAGCTTGCTAACGAAACACAAGAAGATATATGAATGTTTTTGTTGAAACTTAAAAAATGTCAATAAACTAGTCCATCAACAAGTATATGGATTATTAGAAAAGATACATAAGTGGGCTTCATAAGCCAACACACCCAAATTTGCCGGAATCCAACAAGCACTCATCCTCAACTACTACATATGCTTCCATAAAATACAACATCCATTATCCTCGACTAGGATATCCATTATCCTTGTAAATTATACTCAAATGCGTAACACAACACATAAATAAATAACTACACACTCAACCATAAATCAAATATTATTATTTAACATAATCTTATAATGGACACGAACCACGGTACTCGAATCCAGCAAACCTCCGCCAGTGACAACCTCAATAGATGATTCCACACGCATATTGCTTTCCACTTGACTGCTCATCACTCCAATATTACTCTCCTACACATGTGGATAATTAAAAAAAGTAAGATTCAATAATATTAAAATGAATATACATATGTACAGAAATAACTTCGCCCTATTATTTATTTATTTTGAATCAACAAATTTTATTAACTTCAACATAGTGCAAGAAGTACACAATGATGATACAAGGCAAAGAGCAAACATCAGAAAGTTACACCAGTAATACACCGCACCCCACTAAATCAAAACCAGTAGAACCAAAACCAAAGAAAAGGCACTAGTAACTAACCCCCACAATAAAAGCAAGAGGATAGGCACCAAAGCCAACCGCCCACACTACTCCCTATAACTTCACCCTATAATTCATTTTACTAACTTATTCAATATCTTTTTTTTTTGTTACTCCGTATAAAATAAAATTAGAATGGTTATACTACATATGCATATAGACAACAATAGTTTCTAAAGAAAAAAGACATACCGTAGTAGTCTTTTTGTCGTCACTTTGCATGGTTTTCTTTCTCCCCTTCTTAACAAATGTTTCAGATATAGATATTGGCCTTTTACCAGGAGGACGACCTTTACGATTGACATGCAATGGACTGAGAATAACTTGAGTACCGATGTTTGCATTTGAGTCAGCATTGAAACTTTCTTTCTGAATTTCAGTTGTATCATCCATGGTGGGCACATTAGAATTATATTGGTGCAATGTTTCATGGAGTGCGTTAGTTGCAACTTCGGACTCTGCAGCTACTTCAGCAACATTATAGAAATGCTTGCACAACTTATCAAATCTCTCCATTTTCGGTTTCATTTCTGCTGCACTATAACTGCTCTTAATGTATGAATGCTTCCTTTTGATATTTTTCTTCCATCTTGATAGAACATACTTCTCTGACACATTTTCAATCTTTTCATGAGCACAAACACATAATATATGGCGACACAATATACCTCTAAACTCAAACAACGAGCATTCACAACTTAAATCATAATTTTCCCTATTAAACACAACTTTTCTGACAACTTCCTTTCTTCTGTCTCCAACCATCACTTCCTCCAACACTTGATAAGTAGCAAGACAGCCCTCTACAATATTCAACGAGGTAACACAGTTCATTTTACTTCTGAATTGAGCTTGAATTTCCTTGAATTTGGCATGTGTGTACTCACATTGGAATTGGTTTTCAATGGACGAGGTTGACCCACACGGAATTGTAGTGTCCATCGAATTAAAATCAGCTTGAAATTCTTTTTCCGCCCGACTTCTAAGGGCATTGTCATATTGTTTCACAAACTGACGTAAAGTTGTTGTGGAATTGATATACCCGTCAAAGAAAGCATTTATACTCTCACTTCGTTGCGTAGTTGACATACCCGCCCAAAAATGCTTCCTTAACAAGGTTGGTACCCACCTATGACGCTCATTATACAACCCACTCAACCAGTTATTCTCCTGAAGCTCAAATTTGTCTATGAAGGTACACCATTTCTCTTCAAAAGCCGTTGTTGCGTATGTATCGTAAACAGCTTCTTTCATAGCAGCCTTGATGTTTTTATACGCACTGTTGCGGCTAAGTTTTTCAGGAATCTTCTTCATTATATGCCACAAACACCACCTATGGCGTGTTGTAGGGAACACATCTTGAATGGCATTTTGCATAGCCTTACATTGGTCAGTTATAATACCAACGGGGGCCTTTCCTAGCATACAACGAAGCCATGACTTGAATAGCCATACAAATGATTCCGTGTCCTCTGCCGAAACCAGCCCGCATCCAAGTAACGTCGATTGACCATGGTGATTCACACCAACAAACACAGCAAAAGGCATGTCGTATTTGTTAACCAAATATGTTGTGTCAAAAGTGACAACATCTCCAAAATACTCGTAACCAGCTCTACTTCTTGCATCGGCCCAAAACACATTTTTTAAATGAAATTCTTCGTCTACATCTATCTCGTAGAAGAAATTTGCATTTTGTTCCCTCATTTGATTAAAGTAGCTTAGCAGAGCCTGGCCATCACCTCCTCTTCCAATTGCACGTCGTTCCTTGTTAATATAGTTTCTCACGTCTCTTTCACAAAATGGTATATTTTCATGCCCACCTGCATCTTTAACAAGAGACTGGAAAGTCTTGTTGATCGTGACTCCTGCATCATCGTTGACTTCAATAGTCCTCCTGACATGCATGTTCATCTCCTTGTTAGCCTTGAACAACCTTGACTTCGTTGGGCTCATTTCGTGAGAATGTTCAGCATCAAACCTTTTGATGTACCACAAGGAATCTTCCTCCATCTTAATACAAATCCTAGCTGGACATTTGTTCACCTTTGTCGGAAGCGTTTTCAATGTACAAGGAACCTTTGAGACTGTAGACCCTTCTCTTGAACATGCAAGTATCATGTAGCACAATTCTCCATCTTTTCCTTTTTTTGATGATCTAATCTTCCACCCAAACCCCTTTCTCAAAGCATACTCTTGATAAAAAGATTTGACATCGTCCGCGGAAGAAAAACACATTTCGACTGCAGGCTCCCAACATCCAACATCATCGTTGAACTTGTCAACTTCTATAAATTCATGAATACTACCACTACCCTCCATATCATTTGAACTATCCATGAATTTTTTATTTTTCGTGTGAGAGCAAAACAAAATCTGAATAAAAGAACTCAATAATATTATTAGCGGTGGGTGGAAAGCAGTGGACAGAAAACAGATGTTGCAGGAAAAAAAATTGAGGATCGATACTTATGCTCTGTATACCATATTAGAAGTGGGTGGAATTGCCAAATAATGTATAACAGATCATGATTCTATTTGCTTGACTTTACAAAGATACAATGTGGGAATATATACAAAACATGGGGTTTCTGTGAAAGATGGGGTTTCTGCTAAAATTGATTTTGAAACAAAACATAATCCTTCATCTCACAAATCACAATAACAAATTAACCCCAAATCATGTTCAATGATTTTGATGCTCATTTAACCTAACCATACTTTAATCACTTAATCAATTCAAATAATTAGGTTTGGAATTTGAAATCATTGTGAAATTAAACAAAAAAAAGGAGCATATTCATGATTTTACCACAAATAACTTGTCAACTTTTCAATTTTTTTCAAACTTTCAGGTTAACCAAATTATTGAACCAACTCCACACTTATTAAAACACAACTAACCACATATATTTCCTATATTATCATGTCATTTTTTTTTCAACTTATAACATTATTATTCATACAAACTCATTTATCTTAAAGAAATGTTAATAAAATCAAAGTCATCAAAGAAATGTTAATAATGCTTACCTTAGATTTTCTTAAACCTACATTTTGAGAGTTTTCCCCCAATTTGATTTTCTACAATTTGAAACAACAATTGCAATTTCAGATACAAACTTGATAACAGATTTGCAAAATTGATTTTGAAACAAAACATAAATAAAGAAACAAAAATCACAAAGTGAGTGCGTGAGCGATGAGAGCGAGAATGCTTACCGAGCGTGAGACCGATGAGAGGGAGAGAGATCAGCAGAGCGATGGAGAAAGAGCAGAGCAGAGCGGTGATGGAGAAAGAACAGAACTCAGCGATGGAGAAAAGTGAGAGAAGAGTGAGATGAAGTGAGAGCGTGAGAAGAGTGAGGGAGCGTGAATAGTGAGTGAGAGAGAGAAGATTGTGAACTGAAAAATGAAATAAAAATTAAATGAAAACAGAAATGTATAAGTGAACAGTGGAGTGGTGTATGGTGTATATACAATTTGGTGTTGGAATAACATTTCTGATTAAAAAAAGGATGGGTACTAATAGTAACTCTATATTGCCACCTACTCTCGGTTCATATGGCCCAAACAGTCCAGACCAAAATGTTCAAAGAGAATAATGAATGAATGAAATATTGACCCAAAAAAAGATTAAAGAAATAAAAAGAAAAAACGAAAAGAGAGAAACAAGGTTTTACTTTTACAGAGTTGGAATTGCAATTTTCGATTACTGCACTCATTCCGCAGGGTAACCATTTTCCGTTCTTTTTCTTCATCTCTGAATCAATTATCACTTCTATTGAATTATTATTATTATTCCTCTTCAGATCTACGCACTATTAGATCTCATTCCATGATACTTGTATTATCCTTCAAAATTTCCGAATATGTAGTTAGGGTGGGATGGGAAGAAGGATACTGAATGATGCGTTGAGGAGTATGGTGAATGCTGAGAAAAGAGGAAAAGCTATGGTGGAGCTCAAGCCTATATCCACCGTCATTTCTTCCTTTCTCCAAATCATGAAACACCGCGGTAATATTTCTACTACTCCTAACACTCCACTGCACTTCGTTTTCAATCTTTTCATATTTTATTTTATTTTATTTTTGCTTCATTCGATTCAGTATGAAATTTATGTGTTGTTTGTTTCTATACTGAATTTATATGTTTTGGAGAATTTCATTATTGTTATTGTTAGAATAATTCCCAATTTTATTTTATTTTTTTGACGGAAAAAAGCTTATAGCATTTCATTCATAATAATGTGTTGAATACATGTGGGGATATCGGTAAAGATATGGAAACTAGCAACATGTGGCCGCAGTTGTTAATACATGAGTAGTCTAATTTGCTTGTCTTATACTAAACTCGACCTGAGAGTTTGTAAAATTAGAAACAAAAATATTCCTACACTCTTATCCACTACCACCTTAGCATCAAGTTCAAAATCAATATTAGTTAGTTGCAACTCACGAACCCATTGTAGAGTAGACATCAATCCTAAAGGCTAGCCAATCTCAACATCAATAACCGGAGAATACCACTCCGTCGTTGCAAGAACAAAACGGCCTTGATCATTATGGATACACACACTTATACCAGTCTTGTTTCGGACAATGGGAGAAAGAAGCATCAACATTACATTTTAAACGACTTATTCGAGGTGGCTATCAACGTGATATGTCTTCCATTTGCAACTGTCCAGTTCTCACAGGTTTCACATGTTGTGCATTTCTCCATCCATCCAACAAGTTAATAGCTCTTTTACATACTGTATTGATTGGATCAGTCGAGTTATTTCAAATCTTGTTCCTTTGCTTCCAAGAACTACAAATCAGCACCGAAAATAGAGAAAGCTGCTCCTGAGTTAAATTATATTCACAGCTGCAAAAATCAACTCAGACACTAGTGTTGGCTGAGGCAGAAAATTGTTGTACGAGAGGCCACATTTTCATCTTCATCCATACCTTCTTCATGTTACTGCAGCTGTAAAACAAAGCATACTGTCTTCTTATCCACTATCACAAAGAATGCAGCTGCTGGGGCAGTCAACACCTTTTTGAATTAATCTTGTCCTTGTAGGTAAACAGTTTCTGCACACACGCCACATAAGGTTCTTGACTTTCTGTGGTAATTTAGCCTTCCACAACAGATTCCACGGACCTTCACCTCTAAGATGACTAGTATCAATTGCCTCCTCTACACAATACCAATATGCATTCTTAACAGTGTACTGACCATCTTTTTCAAAACGCCAACGAATCCTATCACTTAAGCTCCACGTTCCTACTTTTAATATAAATAACAATTTGATCCTTAATAATTTTAAATGTTTTTCAAATTAGTATATATTTGAATGATATTTTAGAGCTATTATATTATGACCAATTTAATCCACATTTGAGATTCATTAGGATTATTATTATGGTATTTTCTCCATTTTTCATCCACTATGTGGTACTAACACTTTAGATCAAAGGTCCAGATGTGATTTACATTTAGTTGCTTTAATTTTTTCAAATTATTACTGGCTTCGACGTATCAATATCTATGCCGTGCTTAATAGGTAGGTCGCCATGTTTTTGTTGTGAATCAATTTGGGTATTTACTTATGTTTTTTATTTTCCAACAGTTATAATTTGGAGAAGGATGTTATTGTTTTATGTAACTCAGTTTATCTATATGCATGTATGAAACATGACCAGTATCCTCTGAATTGACCTAGTTAAGAAGTAAGATGAAAACGAAAGGTGCTAAATAAACATAGTAAAATCATTTGATATTTAGATAATCACTACAGGAATTGTGTAAATTTTGGCTGATTTGGTGTCACTCATCATCATGATAGGATATATCAAGGACTTTCAGGTCTATGATCCCCATAGAGTGGGGAGGATTACAGTCGAACTACAAGGTAGAATTAACGATTGCAAGGCCCTTACATACCGACAAGACCTCAAGGCAAAGGATATCGAAGCTTACAGATTGCGCACTCTTCCGACACATCAGGTTGGTTAATGCTTACTATTTTGTTTTCATTGTGTTATAGCAGTTTCACCTTTTTGAATATGGAGAATACTGTTTGTATCAGATACCAGATTTTTTATTTTACATTTTCTCTTAAAAGGAAACAGTAAGAGAAAAGGATAATCATTCAGTTCTACTTATCTTGATGCAGTGGGGTTACGTTGTGATTACAACGCCTGATGGTGTTTTGGATCATGAAGAGGCTGCAAGAAGGAATGTAAGTGGTCAAGTTCTTGGTTACTTTCACTGAAGTTGTCCTTTACTTTTTTATTTTGGTCAGCCACTGTGTTCAGCTAAGTTTCCTGATAAACTTTCAATGAATTTGATGAAAGAATGTATTATTCATCATAGGAGATTTTGTTTGTATTATTGCTTTGTCTGTATGAATTTTGTAGCAGTTCATGCATGATAAGCGTGATGCATTAGATCTCATGCTTTGTGGAATTTAGTCTCGTTTCTGTTAAATAATAGACTAGACTTGAATGGATAATTGGATATCATATTTTCCAAAGATGTAATTTTTTCGACAAAAAGAAGATAGCCAATTTTGAAATTTCCCCGTCACTTGGTGGATATTTAAATGCCTAGCCAATTGAAGCTCAATATTTTACATTTTTACTATATTTTTCATCTCCTTAACTTTAAATGTTAGAATAGATGGCCTGAATCAACAATTTGCCATCCAATTTATGGTAAAAATAAGAAGTATCTCTGATGGTGCAAAAAAGAAATATGGTTCTGATTGCTAAGGAGAAAGAATTAGAAGTATTACTGATGGGATTGTCTCAGTTGAGTGAAATTCTTGCTCTCTATATTAAAGTAGTAAGTTGCTAGACTGAGAGCATACATACAATTGTTAAGAAAAATGTGATTTTATAATTTTATTTAAACCATGCCTTGTTATGACTTGGACTGTTGATCACAACTCAACATTGGGAATAAAATCAAATCAGCGAACACGCATGCAGATAGTTAGTCCGTCGCCTATTGAAACCAAAGCAATTTCCAGATGAGAATCCTTCGAAATTGCTTTGTTGAAATCGAGTGCAGATCTTCTTCAATCTCTCTTTGGTTCTGAAACTGCCATTTCTGGCAAAGCAACATTTCCCCCCCAAAGTGTGTTATCGTAGGCAACAATTCCACCACTCTTAACTAACTTGATAAAGCCTCTCATGGTAATTCAAGTAGTTATTTTTGTCAGCATCAACAAATGCAAAATCAAAAGCCCCTTCATTTGCAGGCTGCACCAAAACGGAAAAATATGAATAAACCATCACAAGGACTTCACTCAGACAGAGAGATGTGGAGTTGCTAAGTAAGTTGCTTACATCTTGTAGGAGTTTATCAAGAACTGGCAAAGCTAGAGACTCTATATAGTCAATCTTGTGTAAAACACCAGCCTTTTTTATGAATGGGAGTCCCATCTCATAGGATTTTCTGTCAGGATCTATGGCTATAATCTACATCAGACAAACAGATGGAGCTAATAACACAAAATAGTCGACACATATTTGTGACATTACTGTGTAAGTTGCCCTATAATGCTATGAACATGAGTGCCAAATTTAACATTATGTATATATATAAACCTTGAGTAAGCCCTCACTCTGCAAAATAACTGGATTGAGATTAGTTTCTAGCATTGATTTACTGTCCATTATTTCTCTGCAGCTCATACTTGGCCGGGCGAGCTACCTTTCTTCAGTTGTGGGTTTGATGACACGTGTCCCACTGACCTCTTTGACCGCCTTAGGTCGCTACCTCTCGCTGGGCGAGCTTGGGCGAGCCTAGCTCGCTGACTGTCGCCAGCTCTCACTCAAATTTCCATTTCCTGCTGGTTGTGCTCTCACCGGATCTCGCTGGACGAGCTTGAGCGAGACTTTGAGATTTTCAAATCCTTGTTTCTTTGTTCCAACTTTGATTTTGGCTTCAAATACCTACAAAATGGTTGGGATTTAGACATACTTAAAACTAATATTTCTATAATTTTGGGGTTTTTCAAAAGGATTTCTTATAAAATAAGTAAATAAGTGCCTTAATTAATACATTATATGATTTATCTACTTTTTGGCACTTATCAGTGCCCTATTCCACCGCTCCTCCCGAACACCCTCCGGAACTCCCCTGGTACTACATTAAAGTTCATGCATCTTTGTAGGTTTTTTATCAACTTTCCGACTGGATCTTTCCTATTTTTCTTTCTCATTTAGTGGAAGTTTCTGCTCTCATGTTTGTTCCTTTGAAGTCTATGGGCATTATCATTACCCGCGTAAATGAAAAGTAGTATAAGAGAAAAAAAAAATGATTGTATTTTTAAAACAATTAAAAATAATTAATGAAAAATGCTAACTTGAACTCTTATGTTAAGAAATCAAATATAAAAAATTATTTTAAAAATTATGCATTTAATTTTTTAAAAATTAAAACATTAACTTTTACAACATAAAACATATTTTTGAAATCTTTAATAATGTGTCCTAAAACACACAAATTAACATTATATTTATTTATTTATAAAATGGTCTTATTTAAGCACTTTATTTTGTTGGATGGTGGACACTGATGAAGATGGTGAGGCTTACCTTTTTGTCTACCAAAGACAACGAAAAGAAAGGTTATCTTATTTGTTTGTCTTAAATTATGGAGCTTGAGCTAACAAAACGTGCAATTTGAGATTTTGAGGTAAAAGAGAAGAGTCCCACATAGAAAAATACAGGTTGGGCGGTAGGTACATTCCCCGGAAAATGGTACCACAAGGAAAATGATTGTTTTGCATAAAGTTAAGCATTTCATAATGTTATATAATAATCATAATCAAAATTATAAAAACTTACTACTTGAAGATTAACAACTTGATCTCTTGGACATTCGTGCTCATTGTATTTTTGATCACTATTCAAGTTCTTAATCGGATAAGTTATGTCAAATTAGCTTAACTTACTATTTGAAGATTAATAACTTGATCTCTTGGAAATTCGTGCTAATTGTATTTTGTTCATTTAGCAAGTTCTTAATTGGATAAAGAGCAAATCACTAAATTAGTTCTATATTAATATTATTAATTCTTTCAATATTCTAAACTATAGTTTCTTTCTATCTCTATCAAATATTTTTTAATTTGGTCATTTCGTAGCATATGTTTTACTTATGGTCAAATAACTCTCGGTCTTTATCTTTATTTTATTTTAATTATCAAAATAGTCTATGATATTTTCAATTTACCGTCAAATTAATTACTATATTTGTCCATTTTTTTATCAAATAGTCACTGTCTTTAAATTGATTATTGAGTACACGACACTTAAATTGTGTTAACGTTGTCCACTTGACATTTAACAGTCTATGTCAGCACATTTAACAGTGTAAGAAAATGGATGTTAATGGTGGGACAAATTGAAAAATATTTGACAGAGACCAATTTGAAAATGTTAGTGACTAATTTGAAATATTAAAAAAGTCAGTAATCTATTTGAGAGCAAATTATAGATGTACATGAACCAATTTGATAGTTTACTTTGGAATAAATTATGTCAAATTAGCTTAACTTACTCTTTGAAGATTATCAATTTGATCTCTTGCGCATTCTTCCTTCGTGCTTATTGTATTTTGTTCACTATAAAAAGAATCTTTTTCTTTCTTTTTGGTCAAGCTTCATGTAATTTCTTGAATAAGAGCCGTTTTAGATTGTCTTTTTTATATATATCTACTAGTTTAAGTTATGTGAAACTGAGAGAAATTATGAAAACAATTTTCATATGTATTTTTCAGCTTATTTTATCTTATGCTATAAAAATAATCATGATAAATATTATGCTCTAAACTGTAAATAAGATGTTTATTAAAATAGACCCTAAATTATGTTAAATAAGCTTATTAAAACGGCTTTTAACACTTAAAATTTGGATGTGCATGTAACTCAAAGTTTAGGCCTTAAAATTTTTGGACAATAAAAGTCTAAAAAAAATTGATTTAATTATATAATTTAACAAATTAATAATAGATATTCTCCGATTATGTTGATCAAGATGATAGTCTCATTTATTTAAAAAAGAAAAGATGAGAGTCTCATATTCCCCTTGATCAAGTTGAAATCTTGTACATAAATTTTTTTTTTACAAGTCTTTTGATATTTCTTTGTCAAAATTATACATTTGGTCCTTTATCTTATTTTTTTTGTAACATTTTAATTCTTTATCTTTTATTTGTAACAATTTGGTCATTTATCTTATTTTTTGTAACACTTTGGTCCTTTATCTTTTATTTGTAACACTTTGGTCCTTTAAAAAAATGAAAATATGGAATAATTGATGAAAATTATAAACATATTGATCAAAATTATGAGTTTTATTTAATTTTGATAAAAAGGTAATTTAAAAAATAAAATTCAGCATTTTTTTAATAAAAAAAAATATGAAAAAAAAGGTTTATATGTGAATGTTATAAAAGATAAAGGACCAAAGTGTTACAAATAAAAGATAAAGGACTAAAGTGTTACAAATAAATAAGTTATAAAGGATCAAAGTGTTACAAATAAAAGATAAATGACCAAAGTGTTAAAAAAAATAAGATAAAGGAGGTAATTTTGATATATAATTTAAAAAGTTTCACTATCAAATTAGCTTTAATGCTTTAAACACATCGAATTGGTGTTGAATTCAACGCATTTTGATGTATGATCTCTATCCCACTAATTGATGCGAGAATTGTCTCAGTTTAGTTTGTAATAACCACTATTTTGTCCATACCAATAGTCAACTCTCCAATGAATCTGAACAAATTATTTTGTTTGCTTGGAAGATAGTACAAATTTTAATAATAGGAAGTAGGAAAAATGCATCATTTAATAGTTACTAATATTATAGTAAGATTAAAAGATGCAAATGAATACATAAGTAGTGATCATAATAAATAACATTATGGATATTATAATTTTAGTAAAATTGGAGCTCATATTTTGCAAAAGAAGTTGAAATCTTGAGCATATGATTGATGGTTGTGACCCATGTCTTGTAACGACGAATATCATCCACCATGTCTAGCTTGAAAGTGCCTTTTCTTGTTGCTAAAACAATTAGATAACATGTATTATCATCTTCACTTTCTGAACCTTTATACAGCTCCGCATGCATATTCATTATAATACCTATAAATATCAATAACAACCATATATCATAAATTATTAATTCTTGTATTCTAAGCTTTACTAAATAATTGATTAAAATTTATTCAAAAATAAAAGAAAAGGGAAAAAGAAAGCACATACTCTCCTTCTTGCTTTTAAGTAGATTATGCTTCCTCATCATTAGTACAACCTGTGGTTATAGTGAGGATCATTACTCCACGAGTTATAATAATTAAAGTTTAATTAAACCATTAAAGCTAGAATTGATCACAATATTCATTTTATTCATTTTAGTTCCATTGCTATAATCAGAGTTGGGAATAAGTTAGACAAACTTTGAGCTTGAACTACAATTTTTTTTTAAGTCTGAGCCTGACCTGCGACCTATGGTAGCCTATAACAATAAAAGTAGACAGATACAGTACAAAAGTCCTAGCTCAACTGATAAAAATGCTGAAGTTTTTAGGTCGAACATTATGACCGGAGTTCGAATTCCGACTTCTCCACTTATGCGTGTGTGTTGGTTTATAATAACTTTTCTATTTGTCTATCTAAAAAAAAATTAGACACACATAAATTTTCCATAATCCTAACCTTGGCTTCACTGTTGAGGATTACAGATACTGATCTTGGCATGTACTTCCCTATTAAGATATAATTGAAGTTAAACATTAATCAGGAAATCATATAATATGAAAGATTTAATTTATATGCACCAATAATATTGTAAAATGTTTTTTACATGAGTCAGTCAATTGTAAGTTGTAACCATTATTACAAAAGTTTGATTTTCATAATATCAAGTCATACAAATTAATTATTAGTTATATATAATAATAATTGGATGATGGTGTACCTTCTGGTGATTCCACATATAGCTCAGCACCTTGTGCAAGAATCAATCTTCCTTTTTCAAAGTCAAAATCCAAATCATAGTTGTTTTCAATTGGCAAGATAGGGGCTCCCCCACTCAATCTGTTTTTACATCCTGATCTTACTTTAAGTGTGGCTGCTCCTTTTAATGCTACAGTTATATACAAACACTTTTTATTCAGCAACAGATTCTACATAAACTATGGTCCATCTGTACTTCAACAACTCATCTAATTTCCTCTATTATGGATCACCAATTTAATTTTTTTAAAAATAATTTACATAAATAAAAAGTTTATTTTCTATTGGGGAGGGCCACGTCACGACTCTCGGGAGACTCTTCAACCAAACCTCAACCGTTAAATTAATCTCACAATAAAATATAATAATATTCTCTCGTTCATCAGATTTATTCAACGGTCAAAATTTGACTAGAGACTGTTATAGAAAATTTTGGGTTAAATTTTGACCGACTGAAATTTCCTACAACCTTGTCAAAACCCAACAATTTAATTAATTAGATTAATCCTATGTTGATGTTTATTCACATAGCATCCAACTTCAAGTTATAAAATTTCAAAATCCAAAAATATAATTATATTAAAAAAAAAGTATGAGTAAAAATTAGTACATGTTGCAGCTGCAGCAGTGAGAGTTAAGATGTCACTAGCACTTGTGCCATTGATGGCAGAGCCAATAACAGTTCTAAGATCTTCTTTCTTAGCTCCCATAGCTTCAGCAACTTTTGCACACTGAGCAGCTACCAAAGCAGTAGCAGAAGCTATTGCTGCATCTCTATTTTCATTTGTTTCATTTTTTGAATTTTCAGAAGCAATAGCTGAAAGTGCTGCTGCAACTCCTGCAATGGACATTGCTGCATGCACCTCTGCTCTTTGTAATCTCTGTTCTTCTTTCTTCTTCATTTTTATTTCCTTAAACCATTTCTTAATTGACATGCTTTTTAGTGGTAATATCTGCTTCCATGGCATCTACATCATATATGATTATAGTAATTGATAACCATTAATATATATATATATATATATATATATATATATATATATATATATATATATATACTAATTTCAAGTAAATTAACTATAGTATTGCATGCATGTAACTCTTACTATGAATTGAGAGAAAACATTACATTACATACCCATTTTTTTCTTAAACTGCTGCTATTGTAATTCAATTCAGGGTGCATAGCTTGCTGCATCCATATCCATGACTAAAAAACAGAACATAAAAAAAAAAACTTCAAAAATCTGCGAACTTCTGAGTGTCTGATACATATGTGTGTCTGACACTTGTATGACATGAAACATGTGATTACATTCAATCACATTTATTTATTTATTCAAATTATTAATATTACCATGGTCATTATTGGTGTCGTATTTGGTCTCTACAGTTATTAATTTTATAGAACATGATAAGATGGTTCTATTGTGTAATTTCTTACCTTAAGATCATTATTAGACTTCAATGGAGGCATAGACCTAAAATCAGCATCATCCATTCTAGCATTCTTTTTCATATCATGCAAGTTTCACAAATATTGATCAAAAGTTAGTAGGTTGAAAAATAATAAAAATTGAACGTGACATGACATAAGATCATAGAAATTTAGTATATAGTTTAATATTTGAAGGGAAATTGAGACTCACCGTAGGATGAGCCATGATGGGACTACTAGGCTCAAATTGTTTGATAGGATTATCAAGTAGAACAAGTGATCCATGATGTTGTGGTTCAGGCTTAAGAGCTTGTACAGCAAAGTTACACCAAGCAAGTGAAAGGAAATCCATTGATTCAGGGTGTGCATCTGAAGGGGATAGATTAAAATCTAAAGACATTGTTAATGTTATGAAATTCAAAAAACAAAAGATTATTTTGGAATCAAAGAGTTGAAGAGGATGAAAATTCAGAAAGCATGCATGCATATTTATATTAAGTCATGAACCCTTGCTAGCTAGCTACTTTGTATGTGGTCACACAATTATTGAATCACAACCGTTGAATGAATATCAACTCGTATTTTTTCCTTTATTTTTTGACGAAGACAATTCGTAGTTTTACAACTTTACAAAATTGATTTTAAGATATTTTTCCTCAGAAATAAACTATATAGTATAAACAAATATTAATTTTTTATCTTCTATTCAATGATAGTAATTTTTTTAAAATACTCCACATTTGTAATAAAAAAACTCCACATTTAATTTAACTTTTATTTTTTCAATCAACCAATTTATTAAGATTTCATAAATTTTATATGATCAACTGTATTTTTAATATTTCATTAAAAAAAATCTTAATACATGAGGGAGTATCTTAGAATATGAACCGTCTGCTAGCATGAAACAATCCAAATTTACCACTCTTCACTTTAGAGAGTCTTAAAAATTTAAATAAAGTACATTCATTATTGCATGTAATCAGCAACTTGGAATAGTTGTGATAAGTGTGAGGTGAGTTAAGTTACACATTAGATCAAAAAGTGAATGTTGAGTACTTTATATGTGGGATGACCCATAAATCTAATGTCTTAAGATTTTGAGTAAATACGTGATGTCCAACTTACTTGTGTGTTTGCTCTTAAGCGAAATGTGGATAATTCCCGAGTTGTTCTCATGACTCAACATAAGTATGATCAGAGTTGATGGTTCGACGAAGAGTTTAATAGACCAACTCCTTGAATCGAAAGACTTCCTGATAAAGTTGGTCAGACGACGATACTAGTGCACGTGGCTGAAAAAGCTTTTATTTGAGGGTGAACATAATAAATTGATGGAAACATTTGAGGGGGAAATTGTTGTGGCAAATTTGAGGTGAGTTAAGTCCTATATTGAATAGAAAAATGAATGTTGACCATTTTATAAGCGATATAACTTATTAATCTAATGTTTTAAGATTTTGGATAAAAATGTAGTAACACCCTCACTATGATTGTTCTTGAGTCCAATGTGAATGATTACGAATTTTTTACATTAACCCAACAGAAACCACCTATTCAAACGATTTAAATTCTAAAACAATTTTGATATTTTGGTTTTTGTTTAATTTAAAATCTAAAATAAAAAAATTAAATGATCTAATTTTGATCGATCAACTTTGATTATGTTGACTACATGAAGTCACCAAGCAGGATCCAAATCCAAATCCCTAAATTGCCACTAAATGATCAACAAAGTGTGATTTGCAAACCCGACTATTCTTGTCCACCTTAACCCAAAACACAACGAGTAAAAGATTGTTATTACTGTCCTCTGTTTGTCTGTTGACACTTGTCCCATAAGACATTTTTTATTTAACATTTTATGGTAAACGTATGAAATTAAGTTAGCTAATTAATTATAAGACAAAACACAAGTGGACAGAACAAAAGTACCATCATGTATGCATCAATGTTATTAATTGATCAATTGTATGAATTTTGTACCAAGCAAGTGACTACATACAGATATTTTTAAAGTTCAAAAGTTGCTATAGTCCAATTACAAATATCTCATATACCAAAACTTTTTTCTTGGTGAAAAGGAATATTGAGAAATATGAGATATTATTTTGTTACGGATTAGAAAAATAGTATTACACTTTTTTCTTTTTATCGACAGAATGTTATTATACTTATTGTACATATCTATTTGTGAAGTTGCTGAGATGATATTGAAACGAGCTTTGGGGACCTACTTGATATTGAAAGTGTTCATTGCATATAGAATTTGATTTTAGAAAAATAACCATTGAGATTTGATAACACATGGTTAGCCATAATACAACATTGTAGGTAGGATTAGTATAAAAACTCACGAGGTCCCTTTCTTTTGGGCATCTTTAAATGAAAGCCATACATTTCAGGCTAATGATAAAATTAAAGATGCTATTCACATGTCTTTTAAATATGTTCATATTATGATTAAAAAAGAAATGTTGGTATTTCAAAAAAAAAATGTTGGTATTTTCAAAATGGAGTGGTGAGAGAGCCACAATTCTGGCCAATAACCGTGGTTGAAACCCCAATAATATGTTATGGATAAATATTCTCAAATTATAAAAGAGTAATTTAGAAAAAACCAAACAAATTAAACTGGTTCAATTTTATTTTATATTATGGTCAAACTGAATCAAGCCGATCAAACTCGATTTCTATTGGTTCATTTATTAGTTAACACATGATTTAAAATGATCGTATGGAACTTGAACTAAATAAGATTTTTATTGGGCCATTTATTATATTACTAGTGTTATTTTGAAAATGTTATACTTATGTACGTTTAAATCTTATTTTTTATTTTAACTTAGTATATGTTTGTTTTAATAGTATAAAAAACCTATAGTCTATAATATTTAAAAAAGTTAATTTTTTCAAGTTTTTTAAAATAAATGACTTAAGCTCTTGAATATATCAACCTAGTTGAACTGATCGAATCAAATCAAAATATTTTTCATTAATTTGATTTGAATTTCGTAAAGAATGATTGCGCACCCCTAAGTTTCAAATTGTTACACCCCTAAGTTTTACCTAAAATTAATTGAAAGCCAGTTGGACAGGAGCTAGCTTCCGCAGGGCCACCAATTAACAATTGTAATTAACAAATAAAACAAGTTATAAAAAGTAGCTTGAGAGGAATTATAGCCCAACATGTTTGTGGCCCATTGTTTATGGAAAGTAACTAGACATGTATTATTGACATGAATGAAAGGCAGCTAAGGTATAATTATTATGATTAAGTATTTTTCATTTGAATAACAAATGCTTGATTAGCATACTTGTCTTGATTAATAACAACGATAAATATTAGCTTTTCGTTATATAGAAAAGAGCGTGTCAAAGATAGTGAGTATTATATGGCATAGTACATAACTACATATATTTTGGATACAAGACTAGTGGAGTTTTTGCTTGAAGGCGTGCTCATTACGTTCATGTGCAAGCAAACAACCTTTCATAATTTATAAGTTAATTAGATGCTTAAGGGCTGGTTTGGTAATTATGAAAGATATGATATGATAAAGGTCTGGTTTGGTAATTATGAAAGATATGATATGATAAAGGTTGTATGTGTAGGTTACGATCTTCTTCTACTTTTTTCCTCTCACAAATGACACATTTAGGCATGGCGATGAGGCGGATCAGAGACGGATTTTGTCCTTCTAAACCAAAATACATAAAGGTCAAGTATCCTTATACTCGTTCCAATTCTCATAGGAGATAAAAACTAAAAATTCAAACCAATATTCAACGGGGTTCGGGTATTCCCGTGGTCTATGGAGTTCGGGTATTCATTATGCTCTACATTCATATGAACCTTGAGTTGTATTTTGGTGTTTTTTTATTAAAAAAAAAGGTTAAAAGTAGACAACTATTTTGTTTCTACAATATTCATACAAAGAAAATAAATAGAGAAAATAAATTGTTTAATACTTAACTTAAAAATATGAATGTAATAATCTATCAAAACAAAATATGAATGTAATCTAGAGTTTGTTTAAGGATCATTAATTTAAGAATGATAAAATGTAAATTGATATATGCAGGGCGGGTTCGGGGACGGATTCAGGATGTGTATCAATATCCACATTACCCGCTTCAACGCCATCTTTTAAAATTAGGAAAACCCGAATCTAAACCCAGTCAACTCGGATTCCCCCCGTCAAAATCGAGGCGGGGTACCCTCGGATATGGGCTATTTTATCATGCGTAAGGTCAAAACATGAAGGTTCGAGATTTCAGAGATTCTTTTCCTAAGGGCGAAAACTATGTGGAGAAAAGGTAGTCTCCCCTTCCTCATGAAGCTGAAGCTTGGAGCTTGAAAGAAGCGCTAAATTGGATTAGGAATTTGGGTTATACTAACGTGTCCATAGAACTAGATTCTAGTCGTAGATGATATTGCCGGTACCCAATCCCCGAACTGATTTTAGTGTTTTATTATGTGCTTGTAAGACTTTATTAATGTTGTTACAAAACTTAAGGATAAGTTTTATTCGGAGACAAGCCAACAATATTACTCATTTGTTAGCTAGAGCATCATTGTCTTTTGCTAGTCACCAAGAATTTGATTATGTACCATCCTGTATTGAGACTATTTTGATGAATGAAATAAGTTAAGTTTTTTACCGTAAAATAAGAAACGGTTACTAGTTTCCATTGTGAATTTGTTAGACATATAAGGTAAGCTCTTTCTTCTCAGTTAAATTACTCTCCACACAAGTTTTTAATTATTTATTTTAACATCAAAATAACACCCTTCTTTTCACAAAACAACAGCTTATAATCCATTAATCAAACAAATAAGACAAGCATATAGGGTTAAATTGTTTTTAGTCTTTATATGATATGATTTGTTTTCAACTTTTATTCTCCAAAATATTTTTCTTGACTTTTATTTTAAGATTTTAAATATGTTCTTTGAGGCTAATGGAAGTCCACATGACACTTGGCAGGTATTTTTTTTTTAATGATGTGAAAGATTTCAATTTTTTAACAGATGTTTTTAATCTTTTTTTACGTTTTAAAAAAAAAAAAGAAGATTACAATGAACCTCAAATTGTCCATATCAATTGCATGAACGTGGTAATTTAGAAGAAAAACTAACTAAGGAATTTGGAGATAAAAAATGTTATAGAAATTAAAAACAAAACACATAGAGGAACTTCCTCAGACAACGAGTACCCGACGGATTGAAAATTAAGTTTCAAGGCCCAAATAGATCCAAAAATGTTTCAAGGCCCAACAATGGAGAATGGAGCTCAAGTTTCCCACACCACACACTCTTTCTTTGATCAACTTACCGAGATTTTTATACATGAACAATCACTATCTTTAAAATTAAAATTGACAGTGGCCCTAATGATGGATATTTTCGCAAGTGCACGAAGTATCGCAAGTAATAATAAAATCGATCCCACAAGGATTGAGATTATTCAACAATGGCGAATTGGCTTGGTTTGAAATTGTAAAATTAAAGACATAAAGGGGGGAGTTTCCGTACAAATTGTTATTGAAAACTAATATTGAACTTTTATCGAACGGTTGGCGGGCGATTGAATCTCTTTGGTTCATCTCATAGTAATGTGCTTGGTGAATCATATTCTATACTCATTAATTACTCAACTAGTTTCATAGATTGAATCAATAAAATGATTAATCCCAATCTCTTGGATACTAATCCTCTCACTTAATCACAATTCTCCAATCTCTTGAATGAATTTGTGTTTAAGTGAGGTTTTCACAAACATTGATTCCTTAATCACAATTAATAATCCTAAATTTCTAAAGTGATTATCAATTGTTCAATCATTCCTAGGTCTATAGTTAATTTCCATTCTCATGATAAATCAACTATCAAATTCATCACACAATTTCGTCAAATTACATGAAGCATTAAGTGCAAAGAATAATCAATAGAAACTAGATCATAATCCTTCATATAGAATCAAGTTCACATGGTTCAAACAAATTACATAGAGAATTCCCTAAAGATTCAATCTAAAGATCTAGCAAATCATGGTGCAAAGAGAAATTACATGGAAAAGAAGAGAAGATTTCATCATCACAAGAGGTTTTGGAATGTTTCCACCCTTTGTTTCTTGCTGGAATCCACTTCAATTGAGCTCCAAGGACCTTTTCTTCATCCAAAATTCGTAACCCTTTGCCATTTGAACAAGCCTCCTTTTATAGTGCAAGAAAAGGGTAAAAAATGGGCCAAAACAGCTTCCAGTTCGCCTCCCGCGAGATCTGGTTCGCCTACGCGAACTTTTCAGACAGCACAGTTCGCTTGCGCGAGATCTGGTTCGCTTGCGCGAACTTTCCAGACAGCAAAGTTCCCTTGCGCGAGATCTGGTTCGCTTGCGCGAGATCCCACGCGAACTTTCCAGACAGCTCACTAAAAGACGAAAAAACAGCATTTTCAGCTTTTCTTCTTTTCCAAGCTACCTTTCATTCTAAGTCTTTTGCACCTCAAATATGATCAAAACCACTTCAAAACACCTCTAAAACACCATTGAAATGATCTTAGAATGTAGTAATGACAAAAGTCATCACAACCCCAAATTTATCTCGTTCCTTGTCCTCAAGGAACACGTTTATCAAACGAAAAACCACAAAATTTTGACAACCTTCTTAAATCATTTCAACACACAATTCATTTGATCTTTTCATTCAAGCACTTCAATTGATCAAGCCTTTCATGCAACATCTTCCTACAATGACTTCAATTCACACAACCACGGAAGCATTCACAATATTTGATAACCAATGATCTCTTCACACACTCACCTTCACTCATTTATATAGTAGGCTAATCACTCAATCAACACATACCTAACTCTTCTACCATAAGCTTGCAAGCACTCTAAAGATAAATCAAATAGCATATGAAAAACACACATTAGAGAACTTTCAAGGTTATAACGGGGCTTAAGGTAAGGTGAATGTTTTTGGGAAGTGAGTTAAAAACTTGGAGTCAAGAACAACTTTTCACACAATTTTCAACACAAAACTTCCATTTTTCAAGGCTATACTAGAGATCATTTCATTTCCACAAATATCAACAATCATACAATCATAAACCATTCTTTTTCAAACTTTTCAAAGATTTTCTTTCTTTTCTTTTCACAATCTTTTTGAAGAAGTCATTTTTTCCATATTTTTCAACTATTGGACTTCTTATTTTTTCACAACTTTTCACAATTTTTTTTTTCTTTTTCACTTTCAACCTTTTCTTTTTCATTCTTTTTCAACAATTTTCATAACATTGATTGCTCTAGTATACCCACCCCAAACTTAATTTGTTGCTAGTTCCAAAAGCAACCCCAAACTTATGCATTTGCCATAAGAACAAACAAAAACAATCAACTTAACTCCAAGAAAACAATTTTTTTAGAAAAAAAACAAGGGTTAAGAAGACAATCAACCAAGAAAAATTTGCTTTTACGGCTCAAAAGTGGGTTAGCAAAGGATTTATCATGAAAGGTAGGCTACAAAGGCTCAAGGTACCAACAAACTTGCCTCGTGTGCTAATCAATGCTACTCAATAAATCTAGAGAATGAAAACAAGTTCTAGAGTTGAGAGAGATAGTGGACTCACATATTTAAGCAAATAGAGTGTATAGGCTCAAGTCCTCACGGTTTAAAGAGCCGGATCATTATGCCATCAAATATGTGAATGTCCCCTAGCTTGTGTTTCAATCCATACATCGCAAAAATCTGTTGCATGTCAAGCATCACAAATTCATGCCTAAGGTCAAAACCAAACAAACCATATATCAAAGAAATTCAAAAATGATATCAAAACTTTGAGATCTTCCAAAGGATAAATGTGTGCCTAAACAACAATTAACAAGACAAATTTAAGAATCATGCAACATTCAAGATCATTCAACTTATTGAATACAAGAGGGATAGAAACACAAAATTCATGGGTTGCCTCCCATGAAGCGCTTGTTGTTGACGTCACAAGCTTGACGTATCATCACCATGTTAGGGCGGCTTAAATGATAGGAAGAACACATCATCCTTCTTCTTCCTCTTGTTTGGTAAGAATTCCATGAACTTTGCATAGAGAATCAAGTGCCCCCATGCTCCAACAAATAAGCTCATGGAATGAGCACTCTCCAACCTTGAAGAAGGTTGATGTTTCTTTGGCAAATGATCTTTCTCTTCTAGCTCCATTTGTTGAGACTCAAGTGTCACATAGAGATCATCATGGTTCACTCTTCTAATAACGTTCTTCTTGGGCTTCAAAATCTCTTCTTCTACCCAAATAACATGATGTTTGGTCCTCATCTCAACCAATTTCTCACACTCATTTGCCTTTGTAACAAGATTACCACATTCAACTTCAAATCCACCAAATGAACCTTGATGACACTTCAAAAATTCATCCAAGAACTTGATGAGTTGAAGGTTGTAATTGATGTTGATCACTTCATGCTCTTCTTCAATGTAAGGCTTCTCACAATAGTTTGTGCGATGATCATACCTCATCTTCAATCGTTGAAGCTCTTCATTTACCCATCTTTGCTCATAAGCTAGTAGACAAAGTTGATAACGAATAATTGCAATTTCTTCGGAATCAACCAATCTATTGTCAATACAATTCATTGCTACAACACTTAGAGAAAATAGTTAGTAGCACAAGCACAATAAAGAAGACATAAAGAGAACAATTTTTTTTTCTTTTCTAAAAAATAATGAAGATAACAAATAATAAAGAAAAACCTAAGTAAAAGCAAAATCTGAAAATAAAACACTACACAAAAACTAAAACATATAAAGTCCTAAACAAGCCAATTGCCTTGTTAAAATGAATCATCAATCCCCGGCAACTAGGCATGGCAATAAAACCCATACCCGCCAAAACCATACCCGTTTTGATGGGGAAAACCCGAGTTGATTGGGTTTGGGTACGGGTTTGGGTTTTCCCCGATTTCAAAAGACGGGGTTGGGCCGGGTAATGGGGACATTGATACCCACCCCGAACCCGCCCCGCTTATATTAAAATTATATTTTACCTCTTTTAAATTAGAAATCTTTAAACAATCTCTTAAATTACATTCATATGTTTATTTTTATCCTTAATTTGAGTATTAAACAAACTATTTTCTCTATTTCTTTTCTTTATTTAAAAAAAATATCGTTGAAACAAAATAATTTTGGGGCCTTTAACTTTTTTTTTTAATAAAAAAATATTAAAATGCAATCCAAATTTATGTTGGAAGAGGTATAACGGGGATACCCGAACCCCGTCGGGATACCCGATCCCCGTTGGGTTTGGGGTTATACTTTTTATCCCCGCTTGGAATTGGGATGGGTTTGGGGAAAACCCGAACTATATGGGTTTGGGTTTGGGGAAGGCAAAATCCGTCCCCGCCCCGCCCCATTGCCATGCCTACCGGCAACGGCGCCAAAAACTTGATGGATATTTTCGCAAGTGCACGAAGTATCGCAAGTAATAATAAAATCGATCCCACAAGGATTGAGATTATTCAACAATGGCGAATTGGCTTGGTTTGAAATTGTAAAATTAAAGATATAAAGGGGGGAGTTTCCGTACAAATTGTTATTGAAAACTAATATTGAACTTTTATCGAACGGTTGGCGGGCGATTGAATCTCTTTGGTTCATCTCATAGTAATGTGCTTGGTGAATCATATTCTATACTCATTAATTACTCAACTAGTTTCATAGATTGAATCAATAAAATGATTAATCCGAATCTCTTGGATACTAATCCTCTCACTTAATCACAATTCTCCAATCTCTTGAATGAATTTGTGTTTAAGTGAGGTTTTCACAAACATTGATTCCTTAATCACAATTAATAATCCTAAATCTCTAAAGTGATTATCAATTGTTCAATCATTCCTAAGTCTATAGCTAATTTCCATTCTCATGATAAATCAACTATCAAATTCATCACACAATTTCGTCAAATTACATGAAGCATTAAGTGCAAAGAATAATCAATAGAAACTAGATCATAATCCTTCATATAGAATCAAGTTCACATGGTCCAAACAAATTACATAGAGAATTCCCTAAAGATTCAATCTAAAGATCTAGCAAATCATGGTGCAAAGAGAAATTACATGGAAAAGAAGAGAAGATTTCATCATCACAAGAGGTTTTGGAATGTTTCCACCCTTTGTTTCTTGCTGGAATCCACTTCAATTGAGCTCCAAGGACCTTTTCTTCATCCAAAATTCGTAACCCTTTGCCATTTGAACAAGCCTCCTTTTATAGTGCAAGAAAAGGGTCAAAAATGGGCCAAAACAGCTTCCAGTTCGCCTCCCGCGAGATCTGGTTCGCCTACGCGAACTTTTCAGACAGCACAGTTCGCTTGCGCGAGATCTGGTTCGCTTGCGCGAACTTTCCAGACAGCAAAGTTCCCTTGCGCGAGATCTGGTTCGCTTGCGCGAGATCCCACGCGAACTTTCCAGACAGCTCACTAAAAGACGAAAAAACAGCATTTTCAGCTTTTCTTCTTTTCCAAGCTACCTTTCATTCTAAGTCTTTTGCACCTCAAATATGATCAAAACCACTTCAAAACACCTCTAAAACACCATTGAAATGATCTTAGAATGTAGTAATGACAAGAGTCATCACCTAACTCTAAAATAATGGATATTTTTGGGCTATTTTTTTGGACACTTTGAAGAGTCTAGTTTTCATATTTTAGGCCGAAGTTGATGAGTTGAGATCCTCTCCATTTCCCAAAAGAAATGGCAATGTCCATTACTATAGTTTTGGTGTATAAATATTCAAATTGTGTCACTAATTCTAAAAAGACGTGCATGTATATCATTTATTTATTCTAAAACTATAGTAATGGACATTGTCATTTCTTTTGAAAAATGGAGAGGATCTCAACTCGAAGTTGATACGTTTTGCACTACGCAAATAGGCAACTAGTAGCAAATAGACATAGTATGTAGTTCAAGAGTGTGTCTTTGTCTTTGAAAAACAATGACCCAAAATAAAATCTCTTACATAAATAATGCTTGTTTTAATATAATTTTTTTTTACTTCTTTAACTAGTTTTTTGAGGGCATTAATTAATATGATCCATAGAGTATTACTGAAATTAGTCATGAATAAAAAAAATGTCATTAAAAACAAAAGTACACGAATACAAAATATGTGACCTAATTTTTTGTTTTTGGACCTAAATAGTCTCTCAAATTTAAAATTCCTAAATCGTCGTTAAACATTAGTCTAAACAACGGTGACTGTGATTCTTGCATATAGATAAAATTTACTTGATTGAAGGGGGAAGGATAACACACCTTTCCACAAATAAAAATTTGACGGAGAAGAGTTACCATTAAATTCCATATTCATAACATAATGATTAATGATAAAAATAAAAAGACATCGTTTATTAGATTCAAACGTGACCATTAAATTGATTCCAAGACTGGTATCTCAAAATGTAATTGGATATTGATCTTTTGTATACAATTTTTTTTTCTTTCAAAATTTAAATTTATTTTATTTGACATAATATTAAATGTTAGTTAGATAATAAAAATAAAATAACCAACTAAACTCCAGAGTATCGGAGTAGTTAGTGTTCATCACCCATAAATAATACATATGAGGCACTTTTAGAGAGAGGATGTATCACATAAGAATGACAAAAATATATGAGAATGGTGAGAATAATTGTTAACCCTTAGATTAAAATTCAAAGGTCAAGATTAAAAGTCCCTTCTAAACTCTCACACTAGTCAATTATTTTCCTTAAACACTCTTCATCTTCTTCAATTCATTGTCATCTACGATCTATTTCCAGTCATCTTCGATCTATTTCCTTTCCATCGCCATCTTCAATTCATGCTGGATCAATCTACTAACAATATGAATCTCTTTCAATGCAAGGTCTCATACAATAGAGTATATTTAAAATTCGTTTCGCCGTCATTCTCGCTTTCCCACTCGCAAGCACCAAGCGGTGCCGTTCACCGTTCTCCGGCGTGCCACTTGGTCATCGTCTCTTTCGCTGCTATCATTCTTGAAAATTTCCAGATCTACGTTTTGTTGGTGCTAGCCATCATTCTTGTAAAATTTCCAGATTTAATTTCACGTAATGATATATTGAACCAGTGAAGTAGTGAATTGGTCTTTTTTCTTTTTTTTGACACAGTGAATTGATCTTTCTATTTATTCAATTTTAAGGATTTTTTCTTTAAGGTTTCAATTATAAGTGATTTTCTTAACAATGGATCAAGAGCACAATCCTAGTTAATCAATTTATTTACGGTTTGAAAGAAATGGAAGCACTGTTTTGGATTTGCCTATGTTAATGATGGTGAAGGTCAACGTGAACATAAATGGTGGTGAATGGGTCATATGTAAGTATGACAACATTATTGTTTGTTTAACGGCAGTGCAATGGAAGAAACGAGAAAGGGTCGGAGAAGATGAAAAGAAGTGGGTTTAGGAGAATTGATAGAATGGGTAGAGGCGCATGTGTATGTTTTAAATCTGAACCATTTATTTTTAATCCAATGGTTAACAATTATTGTCACCATTCTCATATATATTTGTCATTCTCATGTGATATGTCCTCCTCATAGTCACAGAATTCGCTGGACCAGAAGGGAACCACAAACCGGTTCGCGCGAACCGGTTCACGGTTCTTTTGCGAACCGCTTCATGAAAATTCGCTTAAAATTCGCTGCAAAGAAAGAACCGAATTCACAATTAAATAAAACTTTAATCACTGCATTGAAAAGTGGCACAGTACTCCACAATAATTTAATACTACAGCATTTACTGCCACTGGGCCACTGGGCCACTGGGCCACTGGGCCAAATGCACTTTCTAGCGCTTTATCAGAAGAGTGTATACTACTACTTATTTATAGCCAATTTTTGTCTCCAATTTTTATGAATCTCCGATGTGGGACTTCAAAGTTCCTATGCATTGACAGTTCTCATACTCATAAGCAATAACACAGTACTGTAACTCTTCTATTGACACAATCTTATTTTATTTCCTTTCTTACATAGTAACAAATTGTCTCTTTAAAACTCAATTTTTTAAAACGCCATCCCTATAATATACAGTATTATCCTAAAATCTAACTATTTAACTAACATAAGAATTGAATATTAACATTTGTTGATGGCAAATTATGGTTGTTAAAGTAATTTCTTAACTGAATAATGTTTTATTAATTATTGCGTATCGATTTGTATACTAGAATGTATCACGTACCAAAATTGCGTATCAACTCTGTATACCCCCCACGTACCCAATACTTTGAGAGTCGCGTACCGCGTACCCGAATTCGTACCACGTACCGAAGCGAATTGCGAACCATGTGACTATGGTCCTCCTTTTAGAGATTTTATTATATATTGAAACTTGAGAGTTAAGCCAATCTCCATTCAGAATACCATAATGTTAATTTAATTTTTTTTTTTGAAGGATTAATTAAAACTATTTTGAAGCCTATATAAAACGTACGTACACGGATGATAATTATTGTTAAGAATATGATTGTTAGCTAAAGTTCTCTTTAGTTTGTTACATTTACCATTAAGTGATTAGTTAGTTAAAATTGGTTAATAGTTTGTTAAGTTGGTTAATCATCTCATTGCTCTATATAAGAGCCAATATTGTACCAAAATTCATTATCTTTTATCAAATATGAATCCTTATGATTTCTATTATCTTGATGATTTTCTAAAGTTTTCTCCATTTTCCCCAAACTATGCAAATCTTAACATGGTATCATCGCCTCAGTTTCGATCACTGGGAATACGTTCCGTTTCCGCCATTGTACCGGTACCGGAGAAATCCTCCATTGCTTATCACAAAGAAATTTACACCGTACTTTTCGATCCACCTTCATTTCTAATGGTTTACTCCATTGTTTGCCACTTATGGAAGAAATCGAAGATGGAGAAGAAATTTTTGCCACTTCCACCTCTTTGAAAATCACTACAAGAACCTTCAATCCAACCTTTGAGTGATTCAATTCCAGATGTAGAGGGGGAGATTTCAACTGCATCTACCTCTGTTCTTGAATCAGTTACAGCATCTGATCACTACAATTTCAGTTTTGGTAACTTTCATCGTTCAATTCTTGTTTCTAAACCTTTGATTCCAATAATCATTCCAGAAATTGATGGCTCTGCCATCAAGATTGGGGAAATAATTTGTTCTCTCGTATCTGAAATTTCGCAATTCAACACAAAGAAGAAGGTTGAAGAATTGCGATCGATCAAGAACCAGCTCTGGTATGTGAGAATCAGTTTCCAATTTTCGATCAATTTTCTTTCCTACAATCTGGTGTTCTCTACTTTCCTAATTCCAATTTCATCAGTAAAAATGAACTTTGTGATCTGGATTACGTTCTCGTTGTTGAAACCGTTTTTTATCCTGGTGGCGTCACCGAACTCATCTTAGTCGCAAGGTTTAGTGGTACGATAGCCTTAACATTTTCTATGTTGTTAATTTTTCGTTTGGTCATCGTGTTCGCTATTGAATTTGCTGGTGAATTCGCCGTCATTGTCTTTGATCCTGGTGGCATTCAAATTAATCTCTGTTTTGGTGACTTTTGATTTGATGCGCTCAGAACATAAGGTGTTTGTATTAAGTCCTTATGAATCCAGATTCACTACTGCAATTTGGTGGAGTCTGGATAATGATTCTTGAGCTGATATTGTTATGCCAGTAGTTGATGCTTGACATGATGTTGGACCTTGCTCCATGTACTATGGAATATAGAAAGTTTTATGAGTATAGTGGCATGGTTTGGAAGATATTTTTGGTTATAATGAAACCTTGGTTACAATGTGTGGAGAGTATCTAGTAGTGATTTGTTGTTTTGCTTGGAGCTAATTTTTCAAGCAACTTATGTCTCTGTTACTGTAATTCCAGTTGCTCAATTTGATAGTGCATCGTGCTGAAATTTTATTGCCTTTACTATTGTGGAATTTTATGATGTTGAGCCTTGCAATGGTTTGAGTACTTGAAAATTTTGGAATGGTGGTCAAGTGTACCTTGTTGCTGAGATTACTGTTCTGACATTTTAATTCAGTCATTGGCATACCTGGTTCTTACTATGATTTGAAAAATGAGTGGGGACAAGGTGTTACAACAAAGGCTATGCATAAAGAGTAACTACCCCACTAAACTCAACCCATGAGACACCTCGTGACAACGAAGGCCACACTCTTTCAACAGCAAGTGGAAATCTGGTAATAGATGCACTATTTGTGTGAACAAGCTTTCTTGGACTCAATTTGAAATAGCATGGAATTGTTTTATTGTTATTGCAATAATGGTAAATAAGTTGCTCATTCATCTTTGGATGGAAATTACTACTCTTCAGTGTTGTGCTTGTATGAAGATTGATGAAAAAATCTGGTTTCAATTTCCTTGCCATGAAGTAACCTTTGCAGCTTGTGTGTAATTCATTGTGAAGGTTACTGAGATATACCAAAACCTTGTTACTACTATTTGGTGCCTAAGGACTGAAGGCTTTAGTAGTTAGTAGAATTTGCTTCCTACAAGTATTGAGTTTTGGTCTTGTTGGATGTTTGGAGCATAAGAATTAGCTTATGTCAATGTTTGATCAAGTTGTGTTTGATACTCATTGGTCACCGAAGGTTTCAGAGAAAGAGGAAGTTCAGATTCTTTTCTTGTTTGAGCCCTGGATCGGTTGCTTGGATTCCTATTGGACTTGGTTCTCATGTTTGCTGCATTTTTGTTACAATGCATCTTTTTTTCTTTTTGGCCTTGTCATTTTCTTTGGGTTAAACTTTGTAATTCAAATTCAAATTGGTGTATTTTTCAATGTTGAGTTTGAGGGAGGCTGTTAAGAATATGATTGTTAGCCAAAGCTCCCTTTAGTTGGTTACATTTACCATTAAGTGATTAGTTAGTTAAAATTGGTTAATAGTTTGTTAGAGTTTTTTTTTTAAGGATTAATTAAAACTATTTTGAAGTCTATATAAAACGTACGTACACGGATGATAATTATTCTGGATGGTAAACTTCTATTTGAAGTATCAAAATTATATATAACCAAATTATATTATTATATTATTGCTTCTCACACACAAATTGACTCAGTTTGTCTATGTCGTCTCTTTGTCGTTGACCAAAGTATGATTCTGCCTATCAAGTTTTATTAACCACCATTCTATTAAGTCTTATGCTGTTGGGATCGTGAGGGGTCTAAGTGATCATTATCGACCATAATTTGAACAACTATACAAGTAAAATTAAACACATATTATAACCTAAGCATTATATATATGTTATATCATTTTTTATGTTGTTCAACCTTTAAAAATAATAATTAACGTGAGACTCTTATTCATACCTAATTCAAACCTTCAAAAAATGGTTCAAAGATAAAACATAATCAAAATTTAAGGTGTGAGATTGTCTCTACCTTATTAAAAATCTTACTAAGAAAAACACAATAAGATAAACCTAATTAATAGTAAAAATAAGGCTAAATTGATTTTTTGTCCTTAACTTATTTACTGGTTTCGTTTTGGTCCCTTAACTATTTATTGTTTCATTTTGGTTCCTTAACTATTCTTCCGTCTGTCAAATGAGTCATTTCTGTTAAATTATGTCAAAAACGGTTAATGTTCATCATCTTCATTGTCAAACCTAGAAAACCTTTAACACAACAACAATTTGAGGGAAGAGCAAGACTTTTCTATTGTAGAGTAAACATGTACATCCTTGAGATTTAGTAAACATGTTCATGTTCTTCAATTTCTTCCAATATAGAATTTTTATGGCTTGAATAAGACTTTGTGTCTTCTTTCTTCAATTTCTTCAGACCTGACTATTGATCTCACATTTCTTTTATGTTGTAGAATCAATTTTTAAAGAACATGTAGAGAAGATAAATTGAACAAAGGGAATGGATTAATGAAAGTGGGTTTGGTGATGAATTATTGAATTTGTTGCGTTTTTTCATTTTTCTAAGTTTGGTGGTGAAGGGGGTGATGAATTTATGGGTTGGTGATGAATGAGTTGATGAAATTCTGGATTTAGTAAAAGTGAAGAAGATAAACAAATTTTGACAAAATTTAACATAAAGAGATTTATTTGGTAGGCGGAGTGAAGTTAGAGGACAAAAATGAAACAATAAATAAGACCAAATTATTTATATAACTATATATAAGTAGATTTGTATATGATATCTACAAATTAACTTTTAACTATCTAATTTTTATTTCATATACAAATTTATTTATATGACTTGTTCTTATTAATTATTTGATAAATACCTCCAATTAAGAGATAATCTAAAAAGAAGCTTATAATATTATTAATTATTTGATAAATACCTCCAATTATTTAAGAGGTCATCTAAAAAGAACCTTATGATATTCTTTAAAAAGAAAAGATAAGAAAAACAACAAAGTGGTTTAAATAAAACACACACCCAAAGAACATGGCTTTAGCTAACTCCTCCTCGATGGTCATGAATCATGATGCATGGCAAAGAGGTTTTTGTGTGATTTTTTCTTGCATATGTTAAGAATTTGCTTGTCAACTAAAATGTTTTCATTATATACATTAAAAAAAATGTTTTCATATAAATCTCATTTAATGCAAAATTTGCATCAAGTTTCTTGACCGAAATCAACTAAAGAAAACATCACATGCTTGTTTAATCAATACTCCATATGTACGCATATGGCATATGAGTTTGATTTTTGTTTCTCTCTTCTCTTGAACAATTCATATGTATCCATTGGTTTATTGAATTTTATATTTTTATGCAAATAAATCGTCAATTTACTAGACATATATTTTCAATTTCTTTTTTGGATACAAAAAGTGTCTAGTTCATGGAAAATAAAATATACCCAATCATGAAAGATGAAAGAAAAAAAAAAGTTGGCAGAATCAAACATAAAAAGCACAAATATTATATGTGAAAATGTAATTAATATTTATAACATCAAAGCAAAATATATCATGAAAATTAAATAATTAAAAACTTAATTTGATTAACTTACATATATGTTTTCCTGATCTGTACAATGCCTTAATGTATGTATAGAAGCACCTCTTTCCTTCATCACCTCTAGCTTGCAAAGATAGGGTGTAAAATAGATGGAAATTTTTCATAAGAAAAACAAAATTAAATATTTTTAATTAATATCAATATACTAGTAATATATCTATGTACTATAGGATTGATTATACCTTATAATCTATACGTAGATACATATATAAATATATTAATTTTACGATGGATTAATGAAGAGCTCAGAGGAAGTAACAAGACACCTCATTACTTCAACTTGAGCTTTCAAAGACTCTATATAATCTAGGGTTTCATCAACCAAACAAGCATTATCCATGAATTTTCCACCTGGTAACAAACTCTTCAGCCTCCTTGTTCTCTTCTTAACCAACCGCATCGCGATAAAACTCGCCTCGATTCTTTCCTTTGTACGATTTCTTCTCAAGATCTTTCTCCTTCCGGTTATCCTTTTTCGAAGAGGGTACGAATTCGTCGAGTTTTTTCTTATTACCTTTTGTGGTGATGAGGTTGTTAATATGTCTTGTTCATTATCTATGTTTGTTGAAATATTTGCAAATAGGGCTTTTCTCCAAAGGGTAGTTTTGTCTTTGGTGGAAGCCATGGCTAAATCTGCAGAGAGCTTTATAGCCTTTATCCTCTCCAACAAGGTCATGTTCTTCTTTTGAGAGTTGTACTTTCTTAGCCCCTTTATCCATTTTCTTAGAAATTCTTTCTTGAGTGAACTCAAATTTCGCATTCTAGAAAATAAAAATAAATAAATAAAAAACATGTAGGTTAAGTTTCAACAAGAGGTTGATAATATATGATATCATATGCTAGGGTTTAATTTAATTATATTTTAGTTCTAACTAAGAAGAAATTAACTAATTTGTAATTTGTACTATAAGTAATTATCAAATAAATAAAATAAAAATAAATACTACATACCTTGCTCAAGTTCTTGTGAAGAAGATAAAGTAGAAGATGGTGGAGAGAAATTATGAATGAGTTTTTGATGAGAGATGAAGTGTTTGTTATAGATAGAAGCAAAGTGGAATATGAGAAGATGATGAATTAATGTGAGGGGAAGAATTTAAGTGCTTGAAAGATGAGAGTGGTGGGCCTTTGAGAGAGAGACACATTCACATGCTGGCACATGGAGGCAATGGCCCACTACCTAAACTATATAGAGAATAATATTATTATTATTATTACATAATTATAAAGAAAACAATGAATTTAGACTAGTGGGTAAAGAAGAAGAATAAAGGTGACCTTAATCTAATGCAAACCTAACATGAGTATCTTTGTTTTGAATACAAACAAATTTCACTAAATACGATTCACTTGGAAACAATGTGATTATGGCCCGCCGCCCGCGAGTGGAACTCCGTGAGAGAAAGATTAATTAATGTACTCTACATATATTAATTATGAATATCTTGTAGTATAAAAAATTTATGAAATGAGAAAATATTATCAGTAATGGTGACATGGATGACTATTACATGCAAGAAGAATTTTGTTCTTTAGGTTATGAAATTAAGTTTAACCATTGAGCGGATACCTCATGAAATATTTTACATTTTTAATTATTTTGGACCTAATTAAGTTTTTCCCGTTTGGCCCGACTTATTTTTACTTTTTATTTCAGCTTAAACGAAATAGAGAAGTAGAAAATTATATTTGACATTATTTCTCTTTAAAAATATTAGAGAAATAAAGTAAAGAAGTAAAAAATAAAGAAAAGTGAAGTTAAATACAATTTTTTCCTTTTTTACTATTTTTAAGGAGAAAAAAAAATAGAAAATAAGCTGGGTCAAACGGGGCCTAAATAATCATGTTTAACCAAACTCTTCTTTTCAAAACTCACTCATTAGGCCGATATATAATGACTATTTTCACTTATAAATTCATTGTTTAACTAGATTGCCTCTGTAGGCAGTTTATTTTTTCCTATTTTGTTATGGTTTTGGTATATATGTCTCATCGTAGGTGGTTGGTCTAGGGTGGCTTTTAAAGCCTTAGACTTCTTTTGGGTATGGTTTGGTTATTCCGGGTTGAGTACCGATTGTACTTCTTCCCGTGTGTGAGTCTAGTATCACTTGTACTCGTTCTTACTTTCGTTACCATATTATATATATACAAATACAATTTATTTTCTGCTGTTCAAAAAAAAAATTCATTGTTTAACTATCACGTTTGACTCTTAACCAACCACCCTTACATTTTAGAGTATGATCGGGGTGATTTGATAGTGGCAATCTAATTATCAATGGCTTATAAAAAGTTTAGAACATATTTTCATATTCAGGATGAGTTTTGTTTGTTTTTTAGAAAAGTCTGTAATTGTTATAGCTATCTTTTAGTCTTGTTCTTTGACTCGTGCCTGGGCTTGGTCAGGTTGGTTGTTTTGTAGCCTTGGCCAAGTCTTGGTTTTGATTGTATTATTCATTCTTAGAGCTTTCTTTTGCACTTCTTGTGCTAAGAGCTCCTATATATATATAATTTTGCAGATTTCAAAAAAAAAGTGAGAAGTATAAGCTGTCACTTCTAAACATATTTGATAGATACAATTTTTTTGAGAGGTTGGGTCATTATATATGCCATGTGCTACTTTTTTCTTTATAAATATTAGTGATTATTTATATTAGACCTTTTTCCTCTGCATGTTCTTTTGTTTTTTAGTATCAAATATTTTTTTGTTTGTGTGCCTAGTTGTTTGCTTAATTAGCGCTTTATAATTGTCTCACTATTGGGTCGGCATGATCATTTGCCATGTACTAATTTTCTTAAGCAAATATTTGGTGAACTCCATTTCGTGTCACACCACACTATTTTTTCTTTGGAAACAATTATTTTTCATAGAAGGTTTATGAATTTAATGTGATAATATATGCTAGCTAATATTAGTGCACCAAAATAAAACTTGTATAATCAATATTTTGAGAGATTTAATATTCTAACTGTCATAACTGGTGGTATGGTCTTTTGCTCTATCTGAATCTCATATGAACTGTTTTGATTATCTTTC
The DNA here is from genome assembly GCA_030408175.1 of Trifolium repens. Classification (NCBI taxonomy): domain Eukaryota; kingdom Viridiplantae; phylum Streptophyta; class Magnoliopsida; order Fabales; family Fabaceae; genus Trifolium; species Trifolium repens. Next base: position 55,641,234 of record CP125851.1, read on the forward strand.
ATTGACTCTATCTAAATATTGGTAATCGACTTTGGTATATCTTATGCTATAGAGAGATTGTTTTAATATATATATCTCATTTCGACTTGTTGAAAAAATATTCTAGTTGCCCATTTCACAAATAGAATTTTATAAAAGACTCTCTTTCTTCATGTGTAGAGATTTATTGATAGGGTCAATAAATAATTATTTTTAGAAATTATATTAATTATTTGTAATTACGTTTGAATGTTGAAAGGTATAGTTTTGTTTCTTTTTCATTGGCACCGCCAAATTATACGAAAATGAAAATTCGTGTTATTTATTTCTTAGTTGATTTGATTTGATGGATAGCAATAAGAACAACATAGCACAGCCTTCGGAGCATATGATGAAATGAACATTTTTTTTATTCGGCTTTCGTTCTCATGCAAACTAGTGTGTTTGGCTACCATATGTTAGCGCAGCCACTAAACACAGAACACAGATCCACACAGATCTATAAGCACTCAGAGCAGATCCACACAGTTCTATAAGCACTCAGAGCAGATCCACACAGTTCTATACGCACACAGAACAGATCCACAAAGTTCTATATGCACACACACACAGTTGCAGAAACAATGTGTTTCTGCACTATCAAGATGAAACAAACTCTAATGAATGAATAAGAAAAACAACTAATTTTATTCATCCACCTTGGGGTAATGGTACTCAAATATTTACATGCACTAATACAAGTATATATAATACTTGGATCACTTAACAAACTAAAACAAACTACCTAACTATTAACTTGTAACACAAGTTAACTAACCAACTAACCAACTAATAACTTGTTACACAAGTTATCTTAACTAACTATTTACAAAAACAATTTTTATAACTTTGAATTACAAAATTCCAACACTCCACCATAATTCAAAGTTGTTTCAAGCTAAAAATTCCAAGTTGCTTTCTCAAAAATTCAAATCTCTCAAGTTTGAGAGCCTTAGTGAATGCATCTGCAAGTTGCAGCTCAGTAGGGCAGTATTGAACTTCAATGACTCCATTTGAAACTTGTTCCCTGATGAAGTGGTACTTGGTCTCTATATGCTTGCTTCTTCCATGAGAAATTGGATTCTTTGCTAAGCTTATAGCAGACTTGTTATCAATTCTGAGTACTAGAGGCTTGCTTGGTTCACACTTCAATTCTTTCATCACTGAATCAAGCCACAAAGCTTGACATGCTGCAAATGTGCCTGCAATGTACTCTGCCTCACATGATGAGAGGGCAGTCACAGCTTGCTTCTTAGTACACCAGGATATTGCAACATTATTGAACTTGAAAACATAGCCTGATGTGCTCTTTCTATCAGTTATGTCACCACACCAATCACTGTCTGAATAACCAATTAGAGTACTATCCTTATTGCTTGCACCATAAGGAAAGTATAGGCCAAAATCCATAGTACCTCTAATATACCTAAAAATCCTCTTTGTAGCAATCAGATGAGGTTTCCTAGGATCATGCATATATCTGCTTATCATGCTCACTGAGTAACAGATATCAGGCCTACTATTGCAGACATACCTCAATGAACCAACCATTTGCCTGAACAAAGTTGGATCAACCTTTTCCATATCACTGTATTCACTAAGCTTGGAGTTAGTTTCTGAGGGATTTGTCACTGAATTGCAATTATTCAGTTCAAATTTTTCAAGTAACTCTGTTATATACTTCTGTTGATGCATCACAATGCCATCCTTGATCTTCACAAATTCCATTCCTAAGAAGAATGAGAGTTCACCTAGATCTGTCATTTCAAATTCAGCCTTCAATTTGCACTTTAATTTCTCAATTTCTGATTTTTGACTACCAGTTATAAGAAGATCATCAACATATAAGCAAATGATGACTAAATCTACCTTTGAGCTCTGAACATACACACCAAACTCTGATGCACATTTCTTAAATCCAATTTGGATAAGAAATTGATCAATCCTTTTATTCCAAGCTCTAGGTGCTTGCTTTAATCCATATAATGCTTTATGCAGTCTAAACACCATATTCTCTTTACCCTTAATTTCAAAACCTGGTGGCTGTGATACATACACCTCCTCATCTAAGGGACCATTCAGAAATGCTGATTTAACATCTAAGTGATACATCAACCAATTATTTTTGCAAGCTAGTGCTACTACTAACCTGACAGTCTCAATTCTTGCAACTGGGGCAAATACCTCATTGTAATCAATACCATGTTTTTGTAAGAATCCTCTAGCTACTAACCTTGCCTTGTATTTTGAAATTGTGCCATTAGGGTTTAGCTTCACTTTGAACACCCATTTCACATCAATTTTTCTTTTCTTGTCTGGCAAGTTAACTAGCTCCCAGGTCTTATTCTTCTCTATAGAGTGAAGTTCATCCTCCATTGCTTTCTTCCACACTCTATTCTTCAAAGCATCTTTGTAATCAATAGGCTCAGAACCTGCTAAGAGAGCAAAATGAATTAGATCACCATCATCATTCACAGCACTGTCAGAAGCGACTATGTGATCATTCAATCTGCTTGAGGTGCTTCTATTTCTCTGAGGTAATTGCCTTATCACTGGTGGAGATGTGACTTCTACATTCTCATCATCATCATCACTATCAGGAATTACATGATTTTGGTTATCATTATTCAATTCTCCAGCTGCTTCATTCTCAGATTCATCACTTGAATCAGGGAATGTATAACTACTTTCACTATTGTAAGTAGTTTCAACCTCCCATTTCCACTGCTCAGCTTCATTTATTATGACATCTCTTCTGATGTGTACTTTGTTAGTCATAGGGTCAAGTAGCTTATAAGCACCAGTTGGATGATAACCAATCAGTATCATTATCTCACTCTTGTCTGCAAGCTTAGTTCTTCTAGCATCTGGCACATGTTTGTAGCATAGTGAGCCAAATACTCTTAGATGTTTCACACTAGGCTTCCTTCCACACCAAGCTTCTTCTGGTACTATTCTTAACTTCTTTGTAGGGCATTTGTTAAGAATATAAGCAGCAGTTGTAACTGCTTCACCCCAGAATTTGTGAGGAAGAGATTTCTGCTTGATCATACTCCTAGCCATGTTCAATAAGGTCCTGTTTCTTCTCTCAGCTAGACCATTATGTTGTGGAGTATAGGGTGGTGTAACTTCATGAACTATGCCTTCACTCTTGCAGAAATCTTCAAAGTCTTTTGAGGTATATTCTCCTCCACCATCAGTTCTTAAAATCTTAATTGATTTCTCACTCTCCTTCTCAATTAATATTTTAAGATTTTTAAACACTGATAAAGCTTCACTCTTAAGCTTTATAGTGAATAACCAGATCATCCTAGTAAATTCATCAACAAAAGTGATGAAGTACTTGCTTCCACCAAGTGATGGTACCTCAAAAGGGCCACATACATCAGAATGTATTACTTCTAGAGCAGCACAGGCTCTTTTACTAGTCTCCTTCACAAATGGTAACCTACTCTGCTTGCCCTTCATGCATATATCACACAATGCATGCTTGACTCTAATCTTAGGTATACCATATACTAGTTCCTTAGAGTTCAAGTCACTTAAGTTTCTAAAATTCAAATGACCATACCTCTTGTGCCATAGTGTTTCAACATCATCAGCTATTGTAGTAGACATACACATCATATCCACATTGGAGATTTTGCACTTGTAAGTTCTGTTCTTTGACAATTTACACATCAACACTAAGTTCTTCATTTTGTCAAACAGCTTCAGTGCACTATCTTCCATGTTAACTGAGAAGCCTTTCTCTACCAATTGACCCAAACTAAGTAGATTACAGCTCATTTCAGGCACATAGAAGACTTCAGAGATGATTACTTTGCCTCCTTTCTTGCTTTTGATCACCATGTTACCAATGCCTTCTGCTGCAAGTTTTCTGCCATCTGCTAGTTTGATGCTTGATTTCTGGCTTGCATCAAAACTAGTTAACCATTCTCTGTGTGATGTCATATGATTGGAGCAACCTGAATCTAAATACCAATCTTCATTTTGAGCATTGTCATCACAGGTTGTAGCCATCATGAGCACAGAATTAGCATCATTACTTTCTTCTGTCAAATTTGCATCTTGTTGATCCTTAAGTCTACATTCATTTGCAAAATGACCAAGCTTACCACAGTTATAACACTTAATCTTGCTCTTATCAAACTTTTTCTTGCCTTGATTCTTGTCATAACCTCCCTTTGATGATTCAGTTTTATCTTCAGTCTTGATCTTTGAATCTTTTGACCAATTTGCTTTGCCTTTGCCCTTGTTCTTATGATTCTTGCTGTCTTTGCCACCAGATTGAGCCTGCATTGCTTGTTGATTTGTTCTTTCAGTACTTCTGTTGACCACCATTAACTCATGTGCTTCTAAAGAACTTTGCAGTGCTTCAATCTTCATGTCACTCATGTCATGTGATTCTTGAATAGCCACCACAATGAAATCAAATTTCTGATTCAAAGATCTCAGAACTTTCTCTACAACCATCTTATCTGTGATGTTTTCTCCACAAGTTTGCATTTGATGAACTATTGCAAGTAGTTTGGAGAAATAATCACTCACCTTTTGATCATCTTCCATCTGCATCATCTCATAATTCTTCCTGTAAGTCTGCAACTTCACTTGCTTGACTTTTTCACCACCATCATGATATGATTGCAGAATATCCCATGCTTCTTTGGATTTTGTAGCTTTAGCAATCTTCTCAAAATGTTGAGAATCAACATTCTGTTGAATGTAGAACAAGGCCTTATAATCTTTCTTCTTGATTTCTTTGAAAGCAGTTCTCTGTGCATCTGTTGGTTTTTCACCTAGCTCTTCATAGCCATTCATCACCACTTCATAGCAATCTTGTGCTCCAAACAATGATTTCATGACAGCACTCCACCTATCCCAGTTCTTTCCATCAAGAACCAAGATGTTTGTACCAAAACCGTTTGTATTCATCCTTGCTTGCAGAAAATCACTCACTTTCTTGAAGAAATTCACACAATTTCTTAAAGAAAATCACACTCCTCACTCAAGTGTTTCCCAATGATGATTTTCCCCTCACACTCACTCGTGTTTCCCTAATTCCCTAGATAGAAACCGGTGCTCTAGATACCACTTGTTAGCGCAGCCACTAAACACAGAACACAGATCTATAAGCACTCAGAGCAGATCCACACAGTTCTATAAGCACTCAGAGCAGATCCACACAGTTCTATACGCACACAGAACAGATCCACAAAGTTCTATATGCACACACACACAGTTGCAGAAACAATGTGTTTCTGCACTATCAAGATGAAACAAACTCTAATGAATGAATAAGAAAAACAACTAATTTTATTCATCCACCTTGGGGTAATGGTACTCAAATATTTACATGCACTAATACAAGTATATATAATACTTGGATCACTTAACAAACTAAAACAAACTACCTAACTATTAACTTGTAACACAAGTTAACTAACCAACTAACCAACTAATAACTTGTTACACAAGTTATCTTAACTAACTATTTACAAAAACAATTTTTATAACTTTGAATTACAAAATTCCAACACCATACAATTTTTATGCATGTGGCATGTTCTCAAATCATAATTAAAAGAGATTTCATGTGCCGTTATTTTTATTAATTATTATTATTGTGTTATAAAACCAGCAAACAGCGGTAAAAGGTAGTCAATTAAACTTTCCCCAACAGTGTAATTTGATTTGATATGTTTCTTTGAATGTTGTAGTTAGAATCTGTTAATGAATAGTACTATAGTATAGACCCGATTCAAAAATAGATTTATTATTTTTAATAAATTCTAATTAAATATGATATTTACTTTTCTTAGTATAAAACTATTTTTTATTGAAATTATTAAAAAAGTGATATTTAATTATTTTTTAAGAGGGACACATAAAAGAAAAAGAAATATTAAATAAAATTCGCCTATTCAAGTCAAAGTACTCAATTTCAATTTTTGAGTGAACCTACAAAACTCAACATCAGTAAACATTATTACCTACTTAAAGTAACCAGGTAAAAATTTGACAAAAAAGGTAATTAAGTAAAAGAATTAGAAAAAAAGTAAAAGAATTAGAAAATAAATTTCAATAGAACTGATATCTTTTTATCCATAAGAGAGCAATAGTTTTTACACTATCAAAATCAATTTTAAAAAATTTGGTAGAGATATCACGCATCTAGGTCGTAGAATATTAACTCATTATTTTTATTAATGATTTTTAAGATTTTCCAACAAATGATATCAGAGCTCAGATTTGATTGCGTAGGTGATCAAGAGTGAATCCTAATTTAGATCAAGAATATGAGGTGAGCTCACACATTAGAGAAAGCTCGTTGCTTTCAATTAAGTGTAAGTTGATAGGTCACACATTACTTAAAAATGAGAAAATGTTAATTATATAAGAGAGGGAGGGAGAGAGAGAGCTAGAGAGAGAGAGGATCTATAATTCTTGTTCTTTCTATGAGTAGGGCTGCATCCTAATTTGTGCCGAAACTGTTAGAATTTGTTGGGATGTGCAGCTAGGTTTCGGTATTTCTGGTTGATTGGTGGTCAACTTGTTTTTTCTTTTCTAGTGGTTCTTTTTCTTCTTCTCTTCTCATGCTTTTGGTGGTTGAGTTGTGGGGGATCTTTTATCCTATATGGATGTTTTACGGAGATTTTTTTTATTGTTTGTAGTTTTTTTTTTTTTTGGTTTCTAGGTGTTTGATGTATTTCTTTTTTAGTTTTTGATCTTAGGTTATGAGTATTTCTGATACCACCCTTACTTAAATATTTTTATTATTGTAATTTATTCCCTCTCTTATATATAATATTTGTCATTTAGAAAAGAAAAGAAAAAGAGACAACATATATATGTAATGTCTTATATAGTTTTAGGTGGAAACATGATGTTTCCCTTTTCTATAGTTCTGAAGCATAGAATCATTTTTTTCTCTCGACGCTTTTCCAGACTCCATACAACCATACTTGCCTTCGAAGAAATAATGTAGATGATGTTGATCACATAATATAACTATTAAGTCATATTTTGAGTTACAAATATCACTAAAAAACGATTTAAATACTATAACATTCACTGTCACAATATAATAAAGATATCAAGATCTAGTTATAACACTTTTTTGACAATAAGAAGTAGTATTGTATTCAAAGAACCAATGCCAATATGCCATGCCTTAGCTTAATTGCACGACATTGATTTAATTAGCTAAGTGTATAGTATGTAAAAACGGACAACATGATGTATTAAATAATGCTCAAAGAAAATATTATATTTCGAGTTGTACTTACTCAAATAAAATATCTTTTATACCATTTGACAACAAATAAAAAGATCTACAACTTTATTGGTTATAGGACAGCCAAATTTTTATCTAGTCAAATTGAGCTGAATAAAGTTTAACTAAGTAATTAGATTCAATTGGAGTCCTAATAGTTTGTAAAAGATTGGAGTCCTAATTGTTTGTAAAAGAGAATGATAATATTATATAGTTGATTCCGTGAGATTAATTCAATTGTTAGAATATTGTATTATATATAGGAGATCATAATTTTAACTCCGTCATCTCTCTTATCCACTTTAAGAGTAGAGTTTTTAGCCATTAAACTACTTGAACAAAAAATATAAATATTATATAGTGTTAAGTGACATATAGGTTTAGTTAGGATGTGATCGAGGAAGCTAGAGAAAAATAAAATAAAATAAGGAGAGCTGAAAAACTCTCTTTTTAACACTCTTTCTAACATTAACTCTCTAATTGCGTAAAATTTATATAAGTTTCATCATTTTATGTGAAACATGTTTTTAAAATAATCGACCCACATTAACTAGTTCCCACTAATAAAATATGAATATTATAAGAATTTTCCTAACTAATGTCTTCAAAAGCAAAATAAAAACTATACATTGAAAATCCAAAATTTAAACTTTTAAAATATCGACCATATACAACTTTAAAAAGTTTAAATTTAAATTTTTAAGAAGTGTACCTAAAACCCTTGTTAATATTTATCATATTATAATATTATTTTTTTTAAAAAGTGTTGTTAGTATTTCTTGGAATATTAGCATGATCCGAAAAACATGGTCCTTCATGTCCCACAGGAATTAGAATTCTCGGGCACTTGGGGATTTGGCATTGCCTTGCAAAAGAAAAAAGAGCACAATGAATTCCCCACATGTGCCTTTCAAAAGTGATCTTCAACCTCTCCTTATCTTCTTTTTATTCTTCTCACATCTAATTTCATCTTTCCTAATCTTCAATTCAACTCATATAGTTTATATCCTCTAAACAAAAAAAAAGTAAATTAAGGATTGTTATTTTAAAATACTCAATATTTATTATAACTAGACTTTGACCCGTGCGATGCACGGTCAAAGATATTTTTAAAAAATGTTTCTACTTTTTAGATTCTTAACATGTGCCTTAAAGACACCTGTTAGCAAGACCCAAAAATTATAAATCACAAATTCAGTATAACATGAACTTAAATAATACATATTTTTTAGGCAATATTTATTTATTTTATTTTATTGGACGCATATCTTGTAAAAAAAATCCACAAATTCAGTTGTTATATACTGTATTTTTCAAGTATATCCTTATTGCTTACATTAAAAAAAGTATATCCATGTTGATGATTTTCAAACCCTGTTAGTAAGGAAATATATATCTATTACTAATTATTTGTACCAATTTTTAATTAAAATAAATCCTTCATGATTATTAATTTAATCCACAACAAATGGTACCTATTTTTAAGTCAGCCTTTATTTTTTTTTAATGAGCGCACAACTTGTAAAATAAGGAGAGCACAAATTCAAATGTTATATATTTTTCAAGTATATCCTTATTGTTTTGTTAAAAAAAGTGTTATTTATGAGTGTTTTTAAGATATATTTTTCAAGTATAGATCTTATTTTCTCAAGGTTAAATCCTATTTTTAAGAAAAATAATATTGATTGACATTAGTGTATGTCACGACAAATGGCACCTATTTTTACTCATTTGATTTCATCTACTTTTAATATGATAAAGTTATTTATTTATTCAATTTAATATAATAAAGTTGATTACTACCAAATTTACTAATTTGTCCTTATCACTATTAATAATATTCCAAGTTTTATATCTTCATTGTAATTTCACCAAATAAAATATACAAAAAATATACTACATAGAAAGAATAAGATAAATACAAAAAAAAAATCATATACAAATCCATGCATAAAAATAGGAACAAAAAAAGTTAAAGATTTTTTTTAATGAAAAAATAGTTAAAGATTGTAGATGAATTTATGCATAAAAATAAGGTAATATTTCAAATTTTGTATCCATCTTTGTAATTTCACTAAAAAGAATTATAGAAAAAATATGATAAATACAATAAAACAATTACTATATATGAATCTATGCATAAACTATAAGAACAAAAAAAAAAGATAAATATTCTAGATGAATTTATTCATAAAAATAGAATAATATTCTAAATTTTGTATCCTTCATTGTAATTTCACTAAAAAATTAAGAAAGAGTATAGAAAGAATAAAATAATTAAAATAAAAAGATTATATATGAATATATGCATAAAAATAGGAACGAAAGAAAACCAATAAAAAATTATACAAAAAAGATAAATACACGCATAAAATAAATCTAATAACAATATATTGAAAGAAACTACAGCTAAAAATCGTAATTCGTCCTCATCTATTTTAATAATATTTCAAATCTTCTGCCCTTGAATCTAATTTTACCTGTAAAGATAAAAAAAATACAAAACATAAAAAATAGAAAAGAACATGAAATTAAATTGAATACTTATAAATCTTAAATTTTGACCATGAAATTAAATTGAAAATTTGAAAGCAACAAAAGAAAAAACATGAAATAATAACCAAATTGATACAAAACACAACAAACAAAAAAAAAATTCAGAGTTCAAACACCTAAAAATATTCATAGGAGTACATACCTTTATGGAACCCCAAAGCAAAACTTGCATCCAATATAAAATATATGAAACTTAAGAAAAATAAAACCCAATTTTTTTTTTCTTAAATGGAAGAATCAGAATTAATATCAAACACTACAAAAAAAAAGATGGAATCCATACCTTTAGGAATCCATACCTATTGGAATAAAAATTAAATTCAAAAAGAATAGATAATTAATATGGAACACTACAAACTATAATCAAAATTTAAACACCTAAAATATCTATAACAATTCATACCTTTATAGAACCCCAAAGTCAAATCTGCATGAAATAAAAAAAATGTAAATAGTTGTGAAAACGTGAAAATAGATGAATAATTTATAGATGCATAATTTAAGGCTACAATTAATGTGAAAGATACACTCTTGGTCTTGAGAGAAAGAAATAAAGAGGTTTCTATTTATCGTAAAAGATACATAATTTAAGGCTATAAATAAAATAGATTTCATAGAGTATATCCAATAATCAAATGAAAGCATATAATTAGGGATTAGTAAATAACAAAATTACGGATTTGTATAAAATTATTGTATACACGCATCCAATCATATATTGACACATCATCTATTGTGCTTTTAAACACATGACGTGTCACATTCATTAATTGATGTGGCAACATAGTATTTAAGATTTTATCGTAGACGTTGATATAATATTTTTTTTTACGTGTCAAAACCTAGACCATTCATATTAGGGTTAGGGTTTAGGGTGCCTCTAGTTACTCTCGTTTAATTATAATAAAGATATACCTATAATATTTATTTTTTATTTGTCAATCAATGATTAGGATTATTCACTTTAGTTTATACTCCCTCCGTACCAAAATATAAGTCACTTTGAAGAAAAAATTTGTACCAAATTATAAATCGTTTTACATTACCAATGAACCATTTAATGCTATTTTTCCTATTATACTTTTAACTATTCATTTCTCTTTCTTCTTTCAATTCTTTAATTTATATTTTTCATACCATTAATGAAGCACAATTTTGTAAACTAACACTACAAGAAAATACATGATTTGCTACCAGAATTTTGCTACAAAACACTTTACTAGTTAATTTCAAGTATATCAACAACCATTTGACTGAAATTAATTTTATGTTACTGTTTTTAACAAATCATTTCTATTTGTCAAAAAAAAAATCATTTCTAATATTTGTTTATTTTATTTTTTAACGCTTTATCTCAGAACACGACAACCTCTCTCACTCAATATCGCGAAACCGCTCCGATATCCCTCCGTTCACGATCTCCGATCTCACTCCGTCAAGATCTCGCTCTCGCTGCAATCTACTCTCGCTCCGATCTCACTCTCCCTCCGATCTTGCTTTCGATCCTCTTCGTCGCATTCCTCTTTCTAGCATTGGCGCATGTGTTGGGAGCGATTCACTCAATCACCGACTCGATTCTCTTCGCCTTCCTCTCTATAAATTGTTCTTGTTCGTCTTCAATCCCTCTCGTGATTGTTATTCTGCATTAAAATTTGATGTTGTGCTCTGATTCTTCTCCGATTGTTGTGTAAGTTAAATGTCAACACTCTAATTTTGACTTCTGTTTCTTCTCCGATTGTTGAGCTCTTGATTTGAACGCTATGAATTTAGTGTTTATTTTGCATATTAGGCTTATTATGTTAGTGTTAGATTATTTTTACCACTGTTAAGCTCACTGAATTATCGCATCATCACATTCCTCTACAAAATCAGAAAATTAGGGTTCTTATTTCATGCTAGTTTTTTTGTTTGCATAATGATCCACTTAATAAGCAATGAGTATTTGCATGTTTTTATTTGACAGGAGATTTACGAAGAAAAGTCCTTTTGAATCTCTTTTCACATCAACAAAATCCTTCGATTGGATGCATTTCTAATTTCATTGGCGAGATTGCATGCATTTTTGGTAATTTTTGTTTCCATTTCTCTTTTTAGGCTTTGCACAAATTGAATTTAGGTTACTGAATTTGTTCACCAAATTCACTTTATTGTATGAGATAGAATTAGATGATACTTGTTAGATTGATTCTATAACTCACATTTCCAATGGCATGCATTTACATGATAAATGAACCTATTGTCTTCCATGTCTCCATTTTTAGATAAATTATTAGACATGGTGCTTTACTTTAAACACTAGGTTGAGCCATACAACTAGAAAACATGCACCTTTTCTTAGCTATATGTGAATATGAGGTATTGGAATCTGTTAAAGATAGTTTTTGTCTGTTAGATTTGGTTAGGCTTGTTGAATTCCTATAATTGGAATTTGTTTTGTTAACTGGTTGTTCCTATGTTGTTAACTGGTTGAATTATTATATGTGTGCGCGCACATGTGTTTTTTTAAAAAAAAACTCTTGTGCTATAGTGCCATAACTATGTAACTATGAATTTGATGTTTTCTGAAAGCATGATGCCTTAATTGTTTCTTGAACAGGGTAGCTTGCTTAATTCGTTTCAGTTATTGATCCAGGTATTTAGTTTCCTGATGGACGATATACATTTTTTTCTCAAATACTGGTTTTCATATTTTTCATGTGAGTTTCTCTTCTTAGGCTTCATCATTTATTGGTTCTAAAGTGTGAGTTCTGTCTAATTTTGTTGACATTAGTTATAACTCATATCCTGATGAATGAATGCTACATATATCATTGGGGCTTTCTTTCCTGGTTTCACATCTAGTTGCATACATATCATGAGCCTTCACTCTTGGCCTTGTTTTTATCCATTTCTGGTACTTAGTGTTTTAAGTTTGTATTGAAATATGCTTGATTTTCATGTACTCTGCAGATAATTTGTCATATGGTAAATCCTTGCTGAGGATGGTGGTTCCCTTTGGCCTTGCACAGGGGTGTGCCTCCCCAGATCTTAAACAGGTTGGTAAAGTGAAGCATATCTAATAACAATTAGGCATCCTTTTTAAGGTTAATTGCAAATTGATGATAGTAAATATTCTCTAGTTGTGTTCTCATTTTATTCACCACTTCTGATTAATATAGATGGTGAAATCTTGACTCAGAATGTTATTAGCAAATTCCAAATGTAACCGTTCATTATTGGAATAGACTATAGAGTTATCTTGGCTCAGAATGTTCTCATTAGAATTACTTGACAAGGTTCGCCTGCTCTACATTCAGATATTTATGGCCAGTTTTATAGGAACAACAAAGTTTCATTACATTTTTATCATATTACACCATTGTAACTACTTTGAAGCATCATTGTAATGCATAAAGTTTCAGTGCGATTTTGTCTATTTTTACTTACAGGTCAGAGGCAAAGGATATTGGTGGCGGATGACTGAGTACAAATACACAGAAGAATTGTGCAGTAGTATGCAAACCAGTATAAAAGGATCTCTTGGGCAAAGGTTATTATCTTTAAATTTAATTTTGTCATGCTATTTCTGTGGCCATGGATTATTTTTACACTTTATAATCTATTTAGACATTAAACATATACAACTTATGCATGTGGAAATGTTAAGACTTAAATATTTTTTTTGAACTTCATATTTGGAATGAATTATGCATTGCAATGTAAGACCTCTCTTGGTGATTTACTTGTGGGGACTGATAAATACACAACTCAAGGTTTTCTTCATTATAGGAATTAATTCATTGATATGTGTAGGATAAATTGCATTATGTGTTGGAGAAAATAATCACATGTACGCTATTTTTATTTTTATTTTAAGAATTTTAAGTCTATTTGCATTATGCGGTATTAGCATTTATATAGGAATGATGATGAATGATTCAAGCTTTACAATCTAGCATTGTCTGTTTCTAATAGAAAGGCATTTTATAATTATAAAAATAGTCTAAAAAGCTTGGATTTTGCTGCGAAATAACTAGGAATATGTAGCTAGAGATTAATTACAAAATCGTTGGGACAATATCCTAGCGATTTGAAACATAAAATTTTGAACAATATTTAACTAGGTATTAATTGGGAACTAGCTAGGATTTTCATTATATTAGTTGCAAATTAGCTAGGAAATATTTTGGTGGATAATTTGCCGCCCAATCCATGCTAGGGCCTTTACGACAGCTAATTCACAACAAATCCGCAGTTAACTCTGTTTTGCTAGCAATTTGCTATGAATTGGCTACAACTGGTGTCGTAGCAAACCCCAGATTTTCTTGTAGTGTAACTTATAATTTCACTTTTCCATAAAACATTAATTACATTTTTTAATATGCGTACAAGTGTCAAAGTGACATATATTGTGGTACGGAGGGAGTACTTTAAATTGATTTTTGTTCACTTTAATGGTGTGTTTGATAGGAGAGAAAAAGAGATGAGAGAAATAGAAACACGGAAAAAGATCCATGTATTTGGATTAATGTTAGTCCAAATACATGCATCGTTTTCCGTATTTCTATTTCTGTCTTCTCTTTTTGTCTCCTACCAAACAAAGACTAAATGAGTTGAATCTGCACATCAACCGTTAAGTAAATCATTTTAGAAGAATCGACAGTTAAGTAAATCATTTTAGAAGAATATGTGACATATTTATCTATTTATTAGATTAAAACAGTCCTTTTTACAAAACAAAAGAAATAAGGACTACGAAAAAATAAGGACAAATATAACTTAGGGAGATATTAAAGGAATAAAAAAAAATGCCATGTAATAATTAATTTAATTTTGATTTGATTAATTTGTTATTGTTAATTTGTAGGAGGATGAACAAATAAATAAATAAAGGTTGACAAAGTCCAAGAAAGAAATAGTGGAAAGAGTTTTGTACCTGGACAGGTGGGGAATGGGACCATATTCAAGAAGACACAATTTCATATGTGCTTAGGAAAATCAAGTGAAGCGACAAAAATATATATATACGCCTCAAAATTTAAACACAATTTAATCCATAAAAATATTAAGTTTTCTTGTCTATACGCCTCAAAATTTAAACACAATTTAATCCATAAAAATATTAAGTTTTCTTGTCTATGGACTTAATTTAATTGGTAGAACATTACATTATATATATAAATGATTGGTGTTTAAACACCGATCATTCACTTATTCACCTCTAATCTAACATGGTATCTAGAGCAAGGTTCGATCCACCTTGAATCATTTGCCGCTCCTGCTGTCAATTCCCAACATAGTTTGGGAGCATATGCTTGATTTAATTGTTGGTGATTGGTTTTATTGGTAAGCTAGTGTTCTTCTGCTGCTAGAAACGCAAAGTTAATGTTGATTGATACAAAGGTAGCCTCTTTTGTTCTTGGGATTTTGTTATTAGATTGTAAAGGTATATCTTATTTTGTGGTTTTGCATTTTGGCCGTACTGTTTTATTTTTTGTTCTAGTTCCTCCGTCTAGCAATTCCTTTTGGGGCATAGAAAATTTAGTTTCCAAGAATTTAATTTGTTGGAGTGAAGATCAAAATGGAACATTTGTATCTATGGGAGTATTTGATTGGTTGGGCAACTTTTGAAGTTTGTGAATTTTGAGTAAAGCTTTGTCTAGGCACTAGAAGATTTGGTGAGTTTCTATCAACATACATATGATTGTATTCTAGTTTACATATTTGGTATTTGTTTTGGGTACGACATGCTTGGTGTGTGGCTTTTGTGAAGAAAAAAAAAATTGTACTTTGTTACTCAGATCGGTTTGCTGCTGCTTCTATACTGTTGTGTTCTTCTGTTGATTTGGTATTGATCTCATATTCTGTTGATGGTCAGTTTTCTATTTGAGTTTATTGGATTTCTCTTTGGTTGTTCTGATTGTTTGTTGCTTATATGTCTCTCTCTCTTTTGGTTTAATTTGATTTTTGTTTGGGTTGGTTTCTCTCTCGATATGGGTTGGTTCTATTTGGTTCAGTCTCATTTGGTTTGGTTTTGGATTCGTTTGTTTTGGTTTGGTTTGACTTCGTTTGGTTCCATTTGGATTTGTTTGAATTTGTTTGTTTGGTGAGTCACGATGGTGCTCATAATTTGTTGGTTTGGTTTTGTTCGGTTCAATTTCATTTGGTTTTGTTTAAATTGGTTTGTTTAGTTCGGTTTGGTTCAGTTTCATTTGGTTTGGTTCTATTCTGTTTGGTTTCATTTGGTTTGGTCTGACTCTCTGATTTGATTCTGTTTGATTTGGATTGGATATTGGTTTGATTTGGTTCTTCTCTCTGATTATTCTTTTGTCTGAAGTCTGTCTAATTGCTTCTTCCTGTTGATTTCTTATGTTTGATTGCATCTCTCTCTGTTGACTTCTTCTAATTGGATCTTATATCTAATGGTTTCTCTCTTTTGATGCTACTTCTTTGGTTTTTTGTTTGATTGGTCTTCTCACCATTGATTCTTCTGATTGGTTACTTTTCCCTATTGACTCTTCTAATTGGTTGCTTCTCCTTGTTGACTTTTCTGATTGGTTGCTTCTCTCCCTGATTGACTTTTTTCTTCTCTATGTTGGTTTTGTTTGACTTGGTTCAGTTTGGATTGCTACAATTTGATTTGGTTTAGTTTGGATTTGTTCGATTGGTTCGATTTCAGTTGGTTTGAACTGCATTGGATATTGGTTTGATTTTGGTTCTCCTATCTCTGATGGTTTTATCTCGTTTGGCTGCTAGTTAATGCTTCGACAATGACATTAGATGGTTTGATTTTACAGGTTTAATTTTGTAACAAGCTTAAAGCTTAGTAAACTTTAACTTGAGGGGTAGTGTTAGAAGTTTATATTATTTAGTATGTTTTACTTATTTTGTTTGACAAATTCTCAATGCTACATGTTAGTGCATTGTGAGTTTGAGGGGAGATGTTAGACTATATGGAAATATACAATTGAACTTTTGGTTGTAATTGGGCTTTGTGCTTTGAGCTTAATAGTAGTTTAGTCTATTTCATATATACTATATATTGTAAGAGTCACAATGTATTATCAAGTTTTGTTATGTTACTAGTGTCCATGCCCGTGCACTGCACGGTGCTTTTAATATACCTGGTGGCTTTTTTTGAAATTAGAATTGATGGGCTAGAATATTAACCATTAAGAGGATTAACACTACTAAATTAAATGAGTTGATATAAGATTGTGTAATTAACAGAAATAGGAAAATTCAATATATCTAAACCAGGACAAAGAAAATCAAACACACTTCTGCATTAAGAAAATCAAACATACTTCTGATTTGTTGGCTATGTTTTTTATCAGCTTGTTCTCCGTGCATGTTATTAAGTTTAAAACATTGTCAAAATATAAAAAGATCCGAAGTTTAAATTTTTATTAGCAATAATTTGTTCCCCGTGTATGATATTATTTTCTTCTATTTCTTGATCTCAAATTTCCCTTCCTTCAACATTCTTTTCCCATTTTTATCCATGAATAAAAGTTTTAATTCATACTTCCTCTGCAACTTCGACTAAATTCAAAGAAAAAGGTAAAAAAAAAAAAAAGAGAAGCAAAACCCGTTCAAAAAAGCTCAATACAACTCATATTTCTATGATTTTTCTTTCTATCTCATCATCTCTTATTCTTTTTCTCAAAAAAACGACAACCAACAATTTCTTTTTCT
The DNA here is from genome assembly GCA_030408175.1 of Trifolium repens. Classification (NCBI taxonomy): domain Eukaryota; kingdom Viridiplantae; phylum Streptophyta; class Magnoliopsida; order Fabales; family Fabaceae; genus Trifolium; species Trifolium repens. The sequence continues at coordinate 55,658,761 of CP125851.1, forward strand.
CTCTATTGCTTCTCTCTCTGAACAAACCATGACCAACAACAAACTCAATAATAAGTCATGTAGGAAAAAAGGCAAAATTATTTTTTTAGTTTCTTAATTTTATTTCAGAGAATGATTTAGTCATTTTTATTCTTTTGGTCCTTCATTCAGATTTATATATAGGATTTTCAAGCTTCGAATATAAGATTTTCTTTTACAATACAAAAAATATTTATGATTAAAAATGAACATAGAAAGAAAATTATAAATTTAAGGTTTGAAATTCAAGATGAAAAAGAACTAAAAAAAGATTAAAATGTGAACTAAAATTAATTTTTTTTAGTGTTAAAGAATAAAGGATTAAGTTAATAGCTAGAAAAAACTACATTAATATATATTACAGTATGCACTAAGTTAATGGCTAGAAAATAACTACTCCCTCCGTCCCATATTATAAGCAAAAAAAATTATTTTTTCTTGTCCCAAATTATAAGTAAAAATAACTCACTTTTATCATTTTTAAGATTTACTTTTACTTACTCTCATAAAATTTAATACAAATTGCATTTAATTTACTCTCTCTCTCTTCTTTTCTCCATAATCAATAACCAATAAAAATTCTTCTTACATCTTCCCATAAAATTTATTTCAAGGAAAACACAAAAAATCATACTTCAAATTATCACCTTTTACTTTTCTTAATAAGTGTGAAATATTTTTTTTTGCTTACAATATGGGACGGTGGGAGTACATTCTACGCAACAACAAAAAAAACTACATTAATATTTATAAAAAAAAAAACTATATTAACATTTACAAATTACAATGCATATATTAATGCCGTGACTTTTCCTTTTGCTCCAATCCAATTATTCAAAAGTAGGGTTTTACTTTTGTCAAAAAAAGAAGAAGAAGGGTTTTACTTTGTGGCCCAGGCCCATATGATGACACACATTATCAAGGTTGTCAGAACCGATGAGCTTACCGGTTCAAGGTTCAAGTGGTCGGATCGGGGTCGGACCGGATCGGACCATTTTTAATTAAATATATATATTTTAATTAATATATAAATAAAAATAAATAAATAATGACTCAATATTTCCAAATTTCACTTAAAAAAAATAAAAAAATTGGTACGTTTTAGTCTTTGATATTTTCAATACTTATATTTGAATACTTATATAATAAAAATACTACATATAACCAAATTACTAATAATGGTAAAAATAGAAAAGCATTTAGTAGTTTTATTTGGACCCATAAAAAAGAAAATCCTTTTAACCCAAGCCCACTAATATGACTAACCCTAAAATTGTTATATGTTGCTATATGAAATGAAAGGAGCAGCAGCCGTCACTTGTTTCTTATCACAGTGCCTCTATTTTCTTAACTCCATCTTTTATGTTCCTGTTTCTCAACTTCATCTCTCTTAGTCAATTCTCTTCCTTAGATTCCTTTGTTTCTTTTAATTCATCCCTTTGTCAGAGAAACAAACTACATCCATCAGCAAATTTTTCTCTTTCTTGTTCTCTCTCTCCACAACCAACAACAAACTCAGACATTGCTTTTTATTTTCCTCTACACCGATGGTTGACGGTGGCGAGTTGGTGGCGTCGCCTTACTCTGCTCTGCTTTGGCTGGGTTTGTTTTTTTCGTTTATGTTTTCCACCCCTGGATCTGCGTTTTTTGTTTTTCGTTTTCATTATTTCGTCGGATTCTGTTCTGTGAGCATGGTTTGAATCTGTTTGGATTCTGTTTTTTATTTCTTCTCAAACTTTTTTATTTTTAATCTGATTTGTTTTATTTTGAATCTTAGTAATTTATTTTGGTTTGAAATCTTTGAATATTCATAAAAAAAAATTGAATCTGTTTTGAAAGAGTTGTAATATGTGATGATATGTTGCCGTTAGATTTTGAAGAGAGAAAACATAACAGTGAAAACATAGCTCCTATTAAAGTAATAGGTTTTAAAGTGGGACACCCCCTATAAAAAAACTTTTTAAAAGCAATGTGAAAAAAAACTGACGTGGCTCCCTCTAATGCATTCTCAGGGAAATTTTAGAGCAATGATAGCCATCTACAGTAGTTTTTAGTGCTCTTTGCAAATCCTCTTATTTAAAGTGTTAGGATTTGAAACCCTAACCACTATTTTCATTTTTGTATCTCTGTACCTCTAATCTAACAATTTTCAATTTTTATCCTTTAATATATGGTTTTGCCTTAAAAAATAACTTTGTCTTGTTTTTGTATTTTACACTCTAGAAAAAAATATACTATAATTTCTTTTTTTTTAAAAATCCGAATTTAAAATTGAACAATTGTTTTTTGACCTTTTTAAAAAGTTTCTTGAAAATTATATACCAGTTGAAGAAATTTTTTTCCCAAATAGTATTTGAAATTATATTTATAAATAAAAATGATTTTATTTATAAGTTAATTAATAAAAAAAGAAATTGAAGAAAAATATAGTGAAAAAGTTGGAGTTTTGGTGTCATTCTTAGGGGCGTAAAAGTTTAATTTCTTAGGCATGTGGCATGTGGGCTGGAGTCCAAATCACATGTTTTTCTCCTCCAAAAAAATTCTGTCTTATTTTTAGAATCTAATAGATAAAAATTTGACATTTTTTCACATTTTTTGAATAAAATCTAAACTTATATAGATTTTACATAATATTGGCACATCTTAAATATAAAAGAGTTATAATATTGATATTTTTTATAAAAAACAAAAACTAAAATTTTCTAATTTAATAGGACGAAAAACATATTTAATGGTGTAAATTTTTATGAATTAATGGTGTATATTTTTTCTATCAAATCAAATTATGTAAAATAGATACTAATAGAAATATCTAAGAATGTACCAAAAAAAAAAAGAAATATCTAAGAAACTAACTTAAAAAAATAGACATCCACCTCTTCTAAAAAAACCACGATGGGCTGAAATAATCATTTGACACAGTAGAAAATCTCAATTATTGATTTAAGATTATACAATTTTAATTGCACAATTTAAAAATAATTATAAACGCTTTCAACTTATTCTTTACAATGTAAAATTCAATTCTGTTTCAAATACACGACACAAGTAAATAAAGAAGGAGAAATGATAACTAGTTAAAAACAAAATATAATGAAATATAAAAAATTATAAAAAAAAAATAAAGTTCATAGTTAACTTCTAAAATTATAAAAAAATTATTTTTTTTCAATATAATTATTTTTTCTATCAAGTCTAGTGATTAGAAATTTTACTCTTAAAATGAATAAGTGAAATGATCAAAATTTAAACCATATTCCCTTATATATAATGCAATGTCTTAATTAATGATGATTGAGATAAATTCAAATAACATTAATTATTATTATTATTTTTTTTGAAATGACAAATTTTATTAATAACCGAGACTCTGCACAAGACGAACAGAGTCCGGTAAAAAAGTAACACAAGAACATAGGTGCCGTATATAAGCGGAACACCTAAAAAGAAAACTCCTAAACAAACACCTAATCGAAACAAACAACTCCTAATCCCCAAAACAGTCAAGCATCTCACAGATTCAAGACTACCAGAGCAGTCACCAATCCCACTTAAAATGTTACCACAACTGAACTCTAACTCCCGAACTCGAATCAAAATTGCTCGGCCCATCAGCATCCAGAACCAGCTTCATCAAGCGAACCGCTGACCAGACAAAAGTAGAACAAAAACCCCCAGGCAGGCATAACTCAGCAAACGTCAGATGTTCCACCAAGAGAAAAGCACCCCTCAGATTTCCGAATACTCGAGCAGTCACCAACTCAGCCCAGACAGTTGCCACAACTAGACCTTAACTCCCGATCTCGAAACATCGGGCCATCAGCATCCAGAACCAGCTCCTAAGACGAAGATCTAACCGCCGAAAGTAAAACGAGAACCGAGGCGAACAAATCTCAGCAAACCCGAGGAACCATCAACATCAACGAGGACGAGGTTATCCAGATACAAAGCATCCTGGAAATCTCATCAGATTCGGAAGCGGTCAGAGACGCCTGTATCGAGGAGGAAACCAAAACAGTCGACTTCTATGCGATAAATGACAACCAGATATAAAGAACCGGATTTAAAAATCCCAAAGAACCCTGCAAATCTCAAAGATTTGTAAACCCCAGAGACTCAAAAAGAGTTCTGCAAATCTCAACAGATTTAATAGCGGGTCAGAGAAACTAATATCAAGGAAGCCAAACGCACACGTCATCAACAGATCCAACGCCAATGTGGCAGCCTCACCACCAACACCTCATCTGACATCACCAGAGCAACAAACCACCACCTAAACCGCATCGGAGCAACAAACACCAAAACTGTCGCCGGCAGCTACGCCATCTCCTCCGTCGTCTCTGCTCCGTCGCGTTCACGCACAACTGAGAGAAACACCTCCTCCGAACAACAACCAACACAATTCCGGATCCAGACTCCAACATAAACCGCCGGATCTGCCACCATCAGTGACTGAACAAGGATCAAAAACCACGAGGCCAACACACAACCAACAACGCATCCGCCGCAAAGGCAAGAACGCCGTCGAAGGCGCGGCAGCGACAAAGTAAGAGAGCCATGGAAGATCTGTCGAAGACTCAGATCTGAAACAACACCACCACAAACCACCGATAGAAGCCACCGGCGAAACAGATGGGCGGAGAAGAGAGGATGGTAGGATTCAAAGCACCACTGCAAAAAACAACTCCTTACCATCACTGTCATCCACCACCTCCTCCTCGCCTCTTGAACAGCCACCCGATCTGAGCCAGATTCGCGCAAAAGAGCACCACACCGTGGTGGCTATGTCACCGGAAAACTGGACAGCAACAACCTCCTCGCAAATTGGAACAACACCAAGAAACACCCACTAACCTCGACGTGAATGGACCCGCAGACCACCGGCGTCGGACGGAAACCACGGTGGTGCGGAGGGCATCGCCGCTCGTCGCACCACCACCTTGCATATCTACATCGGAGAGTTGATATTTGGATGGGTAGGGAGTGGGTCAAAACTTTCTGTCTAGAGAGAGGTCAGAGACTTTTTTAGAAAGCATGTCATTGTTTCTTTAATTAATGATGATTGGTGCACGCACGCATGGTAGCAGCAACACACACATGTGCCCACATGGAAGTGGCCCACTATGTCCTAAAAGGGTTACAGTCCTGCAAGCTTAATTGATGGGTCCTCCTCACCCGGGCTTACCTATTTTCGTTTTTGGTCCTAAACTAGGCCGTTATCCTATTATGGTACTCCTTTAGTCCTTTTTAAGCCAACGCGTCTTTGGATTACTTTATTTATTAAGCAATTTAGCGATTAAAAATTTTATTTTTATAATGAATAAGGGAAATATTTTAAATTTAAACTCTGATTTTTGTATATATAATACTATGTTTCTTGTTTCTACTAACCGATTTAAGTTTATGAGACGAACTACTTCATGTTTTATTCATGATATTTATTTTAACTTTTTTAAGTAAACGTGTAACCAAAACATTTTCCTTTTGTCATTAAAATAAACACAACATTGTCTAAAAGTCCTAGCTCAACTGACAAATGCCGAAATTGCTAAGCCGGACGTCATGACTCGGGTTCGAACCCGGGACCTCACAGTTGTGTGTGAGTTTAATTTCAGTGGATTACCACTTCATCTAAGACAAAAAAAAAAAAAAAACACAACATTTTCCTCAATTTGAAAGTAAATGTCAAAGTGTTTAGCACACAATTTTAATATTGGTAGGAAAAAAATAACTCTGGAAAAATTTATCCTTGGGATATTATTTTTGAAAACGTGTTTAGCACACATTTTTAATATTGATAGTTAGAATATTTTTATTAAACACATGCATGTAAATTTTCATGGAATCCTACTTATCAATAACTGAAGTAACAACTAACAAATAAGGGATAAATTAACCGATTGAATTTGTAGTGTTTAGTAAAATAGATCTTGCTTGTTGATATGTGCATTAAGGGCGCATCCAATTCATTTTTTTTAAAAAATTTTTATAAATTAATTGCACAAATTTTATTTAGCGGTTAGACTAGCTTATAAAAAATACGTACAACTAGAATATTTTTGTTGAGTCTTTTATCTTTTGATAAATGGATTGCAACTTAGTGTAAAATGACCCTGACTAAATAAAATATATAATAATAGATTTACAAATCATCAAAAAACTTCTTTTTACTCAAAAATTTATAAGAAATGTTCACTTCGAGTATTTATAATCACAACCACATCATGTTATCAACAATATAATTCTCAATTGACAATTTTTTTAAACCGTTCAATTTATTTTGTGATATTAACGATCTCAAGTAGGTTTTAATCGACCTCAATTTATGAATATAACATTCATGGTTTGCGTCGTTCCGTTTCCAAGTTTCTTGCCTATTATTGTGTTTGTTAAATATAATTTTAGTTCCTACAAAATCACGATATTTTAAGTTTAGTCCTTCAAAAATATTTATTCACTTTTAGTCCATACTTGCATTTTATAGTGACTGTTTTGATGGACAGAAAATATATTCATTTTCTCTAAAAATTTCAAAATAAGAGCTATTCTTACAAATTACAATATTACTAAGGACTAAAATTGCTATTAACATTTAATAGGGACTAAACTTAAAAAGGCATAATTTTATAGAGATCAAAAATATATCTAATAATTTTTTTTTTTATAATATTAAATATGTATGACAAAAAATATTGGATCACCTCCAGCTATAAGCCTTAAACAGTTGCACCTATTGCCCACCCCTCAGAGCCGGCCCCCAAACTCCTCACCCATAACCTCTTGAATTAATTTTACTCTTGTAACATCAGCTTATCAGACCACATAGCATAATTGTATTAGTAATGTCAACTATTTTTGAATTTGTAGAGACTAACTTTTTTTTATTATTATTTTATAAAGAGATTGAACTTAAACAATAAAAACGACCATGAACTAAAAAACACTATAAGGGTGGTTCAAAGTTCAAACAATTCAAACTATTTTCATTGACCTCTAGCTAGCTCTAGTTTTTCTTTGAATGAATTTGTTTTTTATTGTAAAAACAAAAGTCCAACTACACCAGCAAAGAAAGATAAGACATAAAGCAAGAGGAGACTTGCATAATGACAAAATCATGATCATCCCTTGCACCAAATTTTGAAAATTAAATTTTCACATCTTATCTCTTCAAGAATAGTTGTGTATACAAATTAAATTTTGGAGTGGCGTGTGAATCTCTTTCAATGAGTCTTTATAGTTCCGATTGGCCCTCACCATAACCTTTTTTTTTTTTTTTTATAATAAAATTGTTGCCCTGATCATAGCTTATCTTCTTCCTTTCTGTATTTGGATTGAAATATTCATTGTAGGTTCATTTTTCTTTATTTGTATATAACATTATTCTCTTTTGTTTTTTAAATTTATTTTTACAAATCCAATTATTTCGCTCAAGTAGTTAATACATTTAGAAGAGTTGTTTGAGAATTGAGAAAACTCAAGTTTGAATCATGGGTGAAATATTTGTTTGATTAAGCGGTCTGACGGTTATAAATTACACTCTTAAAGTGAATACTTGAAATGTTTAAAATTAAACTCCGATCCTGCATATATAATGTGAAGTCCTTATCAACTGAGCTAAACTTACAAATATAATAATACGTAAAATATTTATCGGTCACATTTATTTAACTCCAGGCCAAACTCAAAGTCTGAAAATGATCTGATCACCCTAGAAGGTTATATTAACACAAAAATTTATATATATGTGCTAGTTTAGAAAAGTCATAAATTGTTTTGACTGGTTCTCATAATTTTGAGAACTAATGAATTTGCCTTTTCACTTGAGAAGAATATTAAAAAGAAAGAAAAAATGAAAGAGGGCGAAATATGATACATGATGAGAATAATAATATGATGCATGATGATCATAATTTTAAAATTAAAATATCTTTATTCCAAAGTTCAAGCAAATTACAAACATAATATATATTCCCTCCCTCCACACCTGGAAGAAAAGAAAACCTTACCTTCACCCCCTTTTGTGGGTGTGCTTTTAGTTTAGTGCAAATAATCAATAATCCTCCTATACACCATACAAGTTGGATAAACACCTTAAGATGGTGACTTTAGTTTCAAGTTGAAGTATGTATTTTTCAACACTTTGGAGCAAATTGTTCCCAGCTGGAACAGTCCCCTCAAGTTCCCAAAGTTTCTTTTGTAAGGAACTTGTTTTTCCACCATTGCCATTCCTTGCTAAACACAACTTTGCTTTCTTCTTCCTTCCCTTTACATGCAAGCCCCTTCTTGGCCATTGTTTTATTCCCATTTTGCCCCCTGAGATATTGTTAGAAACAAATACAAGAAATAAATAATATATATATAGAAGTAATAGCTAGGCAAGGAATTAGGTAATGATTCAAGTAGATAGCTGCTTATATATATAGGCAAATTAATTGAGGCACATATTCTCTATTTATTTTTGTTACAAAGTAAAGAGAGATAAAGGAAAAAGAAAAAAATAAAATAAATAAAAGTTAAGTTTCAAACATCTCTTAAAATGAGCGACTCCAAATTAAGTGAAACCGGACAATTTTAATGGGAAAACACTTCGAATGTGATATATATTTCATTTGTCATAATCTTTTCGAGTATATATTGTGTTCTCTAAGAATATGCACCAGTGTCGTGATATTAATTTCATTCAATGTATCTATAATATGAAGGATGTTCGTAGCATACACGACGCATATTCTAACAAATCAATAATTGATATTTTTCTTCAAAAATCTCAATATCCAATTTAAAAATCGACTAATTTAAGAGATTAATTTCATCCTCTTTGGTAAAAAGACCAAAATTCTGTATATACTATAAGACCAACTCAAAGTTTAAATCAATTATTGAATTAATTCAATGGTAGTAATTTTTAGAGATCGGTCAATAATGGCAACAGTAGTGTAGTTTGTGATGGACATTGGTATCATCTCCAATGACTGGAGCTTGTATCATGTACGTGGTCAATGTAATTCTCTCATATATAATATTAATTAATAAGGATTGATTTAAACTTTCTTCTTCTTTTTTATGAAACTGTTTAACTTTGTGATTTATACGTATGCATTATATGTGACTACATGTATACTATGATGACTTGAAGTTGACACACTACACATGCACAAGTAATTAACTTGTTGTAGCTTAGATTATAAGTTGATTTTATAGAAGTTCATCCTAAATTATGCACAGTTTAATGTTCTAGCCATTCTTAACAATTTGCCTTACCGTTCACCTTGGAAGTATGGCTTAGCCGAAAAACTTCCGCTCGATGTCAATCAATCACCGATGAACTACGACCACACGGCCAAGGTTGATTCTTTCTACCACGACTTCGAGCGGTAACCGGTGTTTCTTTATAGACTAATTATTTTATTTTTAATAATTTTATGTACTGGGATAGACTATTTATAAAAGGGTCATGCTAAACAGTGCATTTGGTGCAGTTGTTTATCATATCAAAAATAGAAATAAAATATAAAGTTAATGTTGATAAAAAACAACTTTTTACACTTTCAATATATTGAATACACAAATTTCAAAACATTTTTCTTATTTATGTGCTTAACTGGACTATTTAGCATTTTCCTTTATAAAAATGTTCGGAGTAACACTTGCTCAATTTCATCGGGTACATATAGGTTAATAGGTATATATAAAAAGCCAATCATATCATATTGTACTGAAATAAATAAAAGGCCAATCATATTAATTGCGAGTGGTTTGGTGAGAAGGACAAAAATTTTACTTTTTTGATAAACAGAATGACAACACTTTTCTTACAATGCTTAAAAGTTAAAATTAAAAAAAACACTTTTCTTACAAGTCTTTTTCTATTTATAACATTGAAGTGTTAGTATGAAACTAGCCTGCATAAAGATTAATACTTGATAGGCCAATGTATACAAGTGACTTAGACAAATTTTTTACTCCCTCCGTCCCTAAATAAGTGATCTTTTTTTGACTTAATGTACTATTCATTTGACATACTTTGACCATGTTTTTCTACTAAAATATACATGCAAATATTAGCATATGAGATGTTGTTTGATTTATCTCGACGGATATTTTCAAAATATACAATTTTTATAATTTTTAATAATAGATAATTAAAGATATTAGCGATCAAAGTTGTACATTGGTAAACGTAAACGAAGTCAAACAGGTCATTTATTTTAGGACAGGGGGAGTATTATGTATGAATTACTTTTACTATTAAATTAATAAATTTTATTTTTTTGATGGTAAATTAATAATTTTGTTATCAAATGAAAGTGATGTAACATGCATATTGATTCAATAATTAAATTTATTAATTAATTTAATAATAAAAACAAATTTATACATGTTAAAATTGTTAGAGTAAATGGTATTCCTTATTCATTATCATAGTGTAATGCTCCTTATATAGGCAAACATACAAGAGCTACATCACAAGCCTTACAAGCCAAGGCACACCCTAATAGTTCGCTAAGCTAGAACCGACTCGCTAAGCCACGCAACATAGACCAATCACAGAGACAATCAACCACTATGCATAAGTCTCTACAAAAACACTTGTCTCAAAATAGTGCAAACTGTTTTACACTCAATATATTATGTATTTATACAACAATTCAATTCAATCATTGCAATTATATGTATACATATGTTGAAAGTAAAAGTACTCATAAAAACAAAAACAATTGTGGTGGTATAGTATTTAGTATCCATAATTGGGGCTGCATTGCATGCAAGAATTGTACGATTTCTGAGTAATATATATTTTTGAGGCAATTGGGACAGATGGCAATGTTAGTGTGATATATATTTCTGTACATTTAATGGCATGCACGTGCACAGCTTTGAAGGGGCCCTTGTTTAGGTGTCAAAGATGATTTTTCTACAATAACAACTTATCTATCATGATATAATCATCATAAGAAGTTCAATAGACTAGTCCTTTCAATACATGCATGTGCCCTCCGCATTTTCTGCACTTCTAGTTTCACCACATACTTCACATCTATCCATTTCATTACTATTTCAAACCTCTAAGTTGCACTCAGAGGTGTCAAATACTCAGAGTAGATTGTTTGTATTGACATGAGAGTCAAGTAAATTTGTAGCTCTTGATATTGACATGCAAGAGATTGTTTTATATTCTTCAATTTTTCTTTTTTTTTTTCAGAAATATTCTTCAAATTCCTAAAATATGTATATTCATTATCCTGATGCAAGAAATATGTATATTCGAGTATCCTGATGAAATATCAAAGTAAGTAAAAAAATTATCGCATCTGCAGGGATTGTTCTGAATCAAACAGAAGTATTTGAAATCATACGAGAGTAAATTTGCATTAATTAAAAAGGGGAGATTTGTTTAGAACTAGGTTTCTTAGAAATAAAACGGCAAGAAATTAGGATTTAGGAAATTTTCGTTAATACTACAAACAATTACTGTAAACATACGGAAGCTAAAGCTCATTAGCTAACCAACGGCTTGAAAAGTCACTACTTCATGATGGAAATGGTTAACAGATATTGAGCGAGATGCATAGAGAAGTTAATGTGACAATGATAAGAGTAGAAGGGTACTATCTATCTTGGGTTCAAGGTGGAAGGGTACTATCTTAGATTAATCTTCCTACACTACACGCACATTAGAGGAGGGTCAGTGCCAGAGCTACTTTGAAAAGCCCATTTTAATAACAAAGTTAGCTATCTTGTCTTGGATTGTAGTGCAAAGCGGCAACCCCAAAAACCTATAGTGAAGACAGCTGCTAGGGATTCCTCTCATTTATACACACATTTTCGGTTCATATCTCATACAGAGAACGGGATATCTAGTGCATCAAATATATTTTCACTACAATGTAAGATACTCTAGTATAATATCAAATATATTTTCTTTTGCTTAATTTATTTTTTTATTTTTTTGAAAAGGAACAGTGCCTATTTAATTTAACCTACATATTCTATTTAATCTACAGATTCATCGTCCTATAACAAATCTATGGTCGAGAACTTCAAGTAGATACACATACTGACATTATATAATAAAACAATAGTTGAAGAAGACATACCATAAAACACCAGCCTTCAATAAAGCATTCTGCAATTCAGAGGAAACAGAAACACTGGCAATTGTCTGCAAGGCAGCATCAACTGCTGCAGGTACAAGCTCAAATTCAGTGCAATGTACGATGTCCTCAATTAACCCAGAAAACTCAAGTATCTCAGCTCTGGCAACCTCAAATTGACTAAGAACTGAAAATGTTCGCATGATGTTTGTAACAATAATGGCAGATGGTTCATTTCCAAGTGTAGTTGGCTGAACAACACACATGCAGCGGGAAAGAAGAGTTCCAAGATGTATGCCTCCATCTCGTACCAGCTCCTCACCATTCAATGAAGACGCTCATAGACCTGAGGGTATGTATGAGACCCGTTATAATCATGTGTCTAAATAACATTTACCGAAACAAGATTCCAAAGAAGCCTGTGCATAACATGGAAACTTAATTCTACCTGGAGACGCTCATAGGCCTTCTGTATAGCAAGAAATTTCTCCCTTCCTTCAGGATTTTTGTCAGGGTGATATTTCATCGCAAGTTTCCGGTATTGTCGCTTTAATTTTTCTTCATCAATGTTCTCAATCTGCTTAGATATAAGCTAGATGCTTCGTCCGCAGTCTCGAAAGAATTCTTCTTCTTTACATCATCACTAGATACATCCTCCAAGGATATCTCAAGGATTTTGCAAGCTTCTTCTTCAGAAAGGTCCATGGGCTTTCTTGTCAACTCTTCACGCCACATTACAAGTAATGATTGCAGAAATTCCACGTGTTCAACAATTGGCCAATTTGGAAAACCAATCTCATCACATAGGTTCCTGAGGTAATAGCGGTGACACCACATTTCATCTCTCAGCTCAGGGTATGTCACTGGGGGCATAGTCGCATAAAACATGGCAATGCTGTGACAGCTTCTGTGGAAAATCACCAAGATGCTGCAAAACCTGATAAAGAGCAAAGGATCATGGATTCAATTTCATCATGTGAATATCATAATAGAAAGTGAGTGAATATATTAATACGAAAATTGAAGGGGAAAAGTGCTTCATAGTGGCTATAAAAAAGTCTAGAATACCTGACAAATTAGATTTTCTGCCCTCATTTTATGAGCCCATATTATCTCTGGAGTGTCCGAATCAGAAACCATTGCTGCTGCAAATGCCGCTGGACCACTCCGCTCAAGTACATACAGCAGAGATTCAGGGAGAAGTCCACCAAGAACAACACTACGCTTTGCCAAAGGCAATGAAGAAGAAACTGCAGCCTCTTCACCACCATGGAATGCTTGATGGAGATGGATAACAGAAAAGAGCTTTCCAATCGAAAGTAGATTAGACCCAGGATAAGCTAGCGCAAAATAAAATGCACCGGTGCTGTATAGACGTATCATGGCTTTGGGATTACGGGTAACAATAGCCTTAAGCAAAGCAGCAGCTGCCTCAACAATACTTGGTTCCCCAGAAAGAATGGACTGTGTTCACCACGCCCAGCCATACAAGAAAAGTTATTTGGATATGTAGAAAAAACGACAATCAACAAAACAATACTTTCACATATCAATCAACTTGATTAAGAATGATTAAGGGAACAAGAATAAGATAATAAGATAATCAATAATCAAAGAATCAAACGAAAATGATTTTGAGTTAGATTTATTAAAAGAATGCAAGAGAAAACAAATACTATTTTCCTACATGGCTATTGGCTGATTAATAAGAAAAAATTTGTATTACCTGTACAATATGTGGAAGGCAGCATGGACTTGACAATATTCTTTTTACTCTAGGAGTTGGAGTAACAATCTCTCCAGCATCATCCAAATCTGAATGCGCAGACACCATGCTATGTAATATGGACAAAGCTGTCTCCCCAACCTGAATAAAGTATTCATATCCAATCCATTAGAAGGTTGCCAAGAAAATAAACGGAATAAAATGTCAAAAAATGTTTTCTACAAGACAAATTCTTAGCATAAGAACACTTTCCAGTGAGAGTGACATTGATTTTAAGAACATAACTGTGTTCTTTCCATAGTCACACGGTTCGCAATTCGCTTCGGTACGCGGTACGGGTTCGGGTACGCGGTTCGCAACTCTCAAAGAATTAGGTACGCGGGGGGTATAGAGAGTCGGTACGCCGATTAGGTTCGTGGTACGTTCAAATATAATACTCGGTATATTACAAATAAAAAATATATATTAATTGAGAAACAAGAAAGTGTCAATACATAGTTTAAGTTTTATACAAACCTGTTATACTATTATATACAAACCTATTATACTACATCTATCAAACATGACTTTTAATGCTATAGCAGGTTTAATACAATACAATATATAGTGATAGTTGAGTAAATCCAAAGGAACATTGTCTCCCATATCAAATTTCCCTAATTTTGATGCCAAAAAGATTGACATGCCACCATAGTCTCAGGTTCCTAATGACAGATATGAACACAATTTGTTGCAAAATTCAGAGATTAAATTCTTGAACCAAGTACAAGGACCTGAAAGCATTGTCTTTGACCCTCTTGGTCGTGGCCCTTATACTGGTCATTGTTACAATATATACAACAAGTGATGTTTTAAAATCATGTTTTAATATAATAATAATGATAGTGATGGTGTTTAAAAAAAATGTAAAGAGATTATTTGTTATTAGTAAAAAGGAAATAAAATAAGGAAGTGTCAATACATAGTTTAAGTTTTAAGGAGATAGTATGTTAGTATATTGAGGATGTTAGTATAGAAGAAAAAGTCCCACATCTGATAAATTGTAAACATTGAAAGAGGCAAATGGTTATAAATAGGCAGTAGTATAGCATCTTTAGTTAAGTTAGCAAGACGGTGCATTTGCTCTTGTGGGGCCAGCACTAGTAAGTATATGCTTATAATAATAAGCTATGATTACTTGCAACTTCCCAATGCAGTTATTAAAGCTTTTTTTCACTGCAGTATTTTATTATACTGCACAGTTTTTTGCTGGTTTTACTGCGAATTCGGTACTTGGTTTGCTGCGAATTCTACACGAATTTCCACGAACCGGTTCGAAAAAGTACCGTGAACCGGTTCGCGCGAACCGGTTCGCGGTTCGCCATTAAACCGGCGAATTCTGTGACTATTGTTCTTTCATCATTAGTACATTCCCAATTGTAACAACACCTTAACATAACAAATCCGTCTCAAACAGAATTTAGGTACAACAAAGAAAGCATGTCATTGAGATATAAATAAGCACGGCCTTATAGGCTAACAAAGAAGACTGGACAAATTTAAGAGCGGTCATCAAACATAGGGGAAGAAAAAAACATTAGGAAATAGAAAACAAGAACAGAAGAAATTATATTTATATGAATAACAATATATCTTCCAGGTAGAACATGATCTACCTGAGGCGGGGTAATGACGGGAACTCTACTTGCAAGTGCCCAACGAAGCTCAAGAATATCACGCAACTTCTTCCAATCTAGCATCCCAGAAGCCCAAAACCTTGCTGTCCAATCAATATCCTTCTTGGACCATAACCTTCTAATAGCATCTTTTTCCATAGGCCCAACTTGAGAACCATCTTTGTCAATATAAATCCATTCCTTAAGTGGTTCCATAAAAGCACTAGCTGCTATCAAATTTGATTGCAAGGGAATAGATGTCCTCTCTGAGGTTTCATGTACCACTGTAATCAGATCAACAGCTAAAACACAAACTCCGACCAGAACACAAGCCTCTACATTTGATAAAACCTTCATCAATGCCTGAAATTTAGTAAACCATTGTTATTTAAAATTATTAATCAGCAGAATTTGTAGTTCACTCAAGAATTTTTAAAACCCACAATTGAAAACAGATCCTATCACAACTAGCAACATTGAAGGTCAAATTTTAAAATGTATTTTTCTTTTGGCCCAACAACCTGCCAAAATATTAGTACCTAGAGAAAATGGCGCAAATATTAGCATGAAATTCAAAAGCAGAGTAATCCTTCATCCTTTTATCATAGAGGGAAGGGCAGCACAAAAGGACAGAGCAAGGAACAAGTAAATTCAGAAGTACAAGAAGTCGGTGCCTCAAGGCTCTGTCATCTGTCCTATCCAAGAGAACTGTGATGTGAGCTGTACCTTCAAAAGGGCATATGGTCTTGTTATGTTGCTCATACACAATTGCCATTGCCCTTGCACAAAGCTCTCTCACTGATGATCCACCACCTCCGCCAAAACCATCTAACCTACCCATGTCACACCAATCATCTGATGCACCTAATTCATCGGGAACAGCGCCATCTACGGTAAGCCCTGTGTCCGCATCACACAAAAAACGATGGTAAAGGGCTCTAAAGAAAGCAACCGGGTCACGCAATGGGAAGTTTTGTGCCCTACCCCCACTACCACTCTAAAGCAGTAAACGCAGATAATACTGACCCACGCAAACTTCTTTCGACAAGCTTGGGTAACGGACAGAGTATTCAGAGTAGTTAAGATATCTGTGGTACACTCTCAACCCCTGACATCATTTCAAGGGTAGCACCCCCTGGAACAATATCTTCAGTACGCTCTTTCTCAACATCTAGCTTATGAACTTCAGGTTGCAACGATTCTCTCAACTCCTGCCTGGTGCGCTCATTCCAAATCAAGTCTGCCCGATTGTGATCAAGATCAAAAGCTCGCCAAAATTCAGGCCAATTACATAAAAGCCGACCAGATCATACAGGGGTGTTCTCCACAACAACTTGAGCAGGAGCTGGAATGCCTGCATTCTGTGAACCAACTGCACTGCTGTCAGGATCAACTGAATTTGAAAAATCAGGAGATTTGTTTGAGTTTTCTGGTGCCACAATAGTTGAAGCCGCAACAGTTGAAAACCCATTTTGGGCTTCTGCAGTAGATCCATTGGCAAAATTTTCACTAGTATGAACTATATTAGATTGAAAACTTGAAGCCTGTACAGAGAGCTTGGGTCAATAGAAGTGTTAGGATAGTTATCTGAGCCTCTACCAACAGCAACCCCTGTCTGCCTACCTGAATCAGAAACATCGAAGTTATTAGCGGCAGGGAAAGATTGTTCTTGGGATGTCAATCCTTTCCCAATGCGACCTTTCCTCTGCTGAAGTAAACATCTTTTTCTTCTCCTAGTTGATGACTCTTCATGACTAATGTCTTCAGCAAGAACTCCATCCGAACATGTGTGCAAATACGCAACAAGGCCTGGAGGCAGAATTCGAGATAATAGCTCCAAAGCTGGTTGATAGGAATCTGCCCAAAGAGCAACAAGTTGTCTACTAACTTCACGGCGCTCACCAGCAGGAAGAAAAAATGCATGTAGCAAGTGCCTCAACAAAGCACCATCACGTAGAGAAGCATCTCGCATTGACTCTGCAGCAATAGCATCTTCTTCTGCAATTGATCGCATTATCACAGCCACCGTTTCTCTAACACTTTCAGCAGGGTGACCAAACAGTGCAAATAAGCGGCGCTTCAACCCAGCAACTTGGCGTAACAACTCGACAAAAACAGTATATTGGGTAGTCTCTCCATGCGGATCACAAATCATAGCTTCAAGAACTTCAACAAGAGCCATTGACAGTAATGGTGATACTGATATGGGCTTTAATCTGTTGACAAGGATAATAATATAACTATGATTAGCAAACAATACTAACTTGTTATGCATAACTGTATCATGCCACTCTCCTTTAGAATCGATTACACTCGCATCACCAGGTCCACAACCAATAAGTACAGCAACAAGCCCTGCAGCCTCGGAAGCTACACCTTCTGAACCATTTCTGAGTAAACCCATCATCCTTCCAACTGCTGCTGGAAAAGACATCACATGTGAAGCTGCACTTCTTGAAGAAAGTAGTCTCCGTAAACATGCAATAAAACCCATCACAGTAGCTGCAGCTTTAGGAGAAGGGGGTGGCAGTGGAGGAGACTCTGGAGGAAGATTCGGAGCAGCAGGAAGCATAGTAATCAAGGCCATCAAAGTAACCTCTGGTACTTCAATGTTTGAAGCCACCCCACTATATGGTATACAAGCATTGAACTCCCTTATTCTACGCCATAGTTTAGCCCTAGATCCAGGAATGGAACCACCTTCAGCAACGGCATCTTTGGCAGAAGCTGCTAAATGTTTCAAATGCTTGGATGCACTTTCTGCATCAGCAACAGGCTTTTGTTGACCATATTGCAAATAAACTCTCCCACAGGGAGGATCAATTAATACGGTGACCAGGCATTGTTAGTCTTGGCAAGACAGGTATGGCACATTGACCCTGTAAAAAACATCATAAGTGAAACATGCACTTGACACTTTCTTTTCAATATCAAAACAGTACTATTAAAAATCATTTCCTCCAGTTCATAAAATGGTTCAAAGTGAATATAAACAACTATTGCAAGACACACGTCACCGTGATTCAAAGTAGACATACTATTAATCATAGAAAAATTCTCAACCAAGGATACCTACTTCAGTTTGCAACGCGTCACGAACTGCTGCAAGTAAGTTATCACGAGATGTGCTTGCGTAAACCTACAATTCATGGCATATGCATGAGAAAGTTTATATCATAAGAATGTACAACTAGAGTAGCATAAAAAAGACTTACATGGATGGGGAATCCATCACTGAATTCAATTGCAAACATCTGGGTTCTTCAGCAAACCGAACAAGAAAGTCTCAACATTTGCATTAACCCTTCTGCTAAAAATTAGATTGCATCGCGATATGAATGCATTAATCTGAAATTAATGCTTTAAATCTGAATGAAACTATTGATGAATACATAATTTCATTTGCACATTCTCCTATAGATGCATAAAGTGTTCAAGATGAATGCAATTTCCTAACAGTGTGTTTTACCTAGAAAATGATCGGATTCTACTTGTTTGCTGTTGCCATAACAAACTAATATATCTTTAAAGATTTAGTGCTTTTCTTAGAAGAAAAAAGTTATATCATAAAAGCACTATTTCAGAAGTCCAAATACACCCCAAGGGGCCGTTTGGTTCCTGGATATGATATAATTCCTGTGAATAATATTCCTAACAATACTGTTACTAATTACTATCAAAGATGTTAGGTAACTCCTTGGAATTTTTTTCGTTTAAAAACAAATCCACTACCATGATCAACGTTTTTCTTTCCGAAAGCATCACTTGAAAATATGTAGTGTCTGGTGGAACAAATTAATTGTTGCGACAAATATGGAGTGAATTAAGTATCGCATTTGATAAAAAATAAACTTGAATACTATTTATAAGTCAAATTTGAGGTTGAGATTGCTCTTAAACTCAATATAGATGATTTCTCTAACTCCTCGTAATGAATTGAATGACTCATATTTGAAGTTGAGATTGAAGGAGTGCCTGCCAAGGCACGAGATTTTGTTTGAGTGTAAATAAAATTGTGGCTTTTGTGACTAGTTATTTGCAGGTACCAAAGGTTCATTTTTCAGTTTGTATTTCCAGGCTGGCGTGAATCGTCAAACTACATTGAAACAACTCATACATTACATGTAAAGCATATCAAAATAAGTTGATACAAAATTTTCATTAGTATATTCTATCAAAAGACAGAGATGATAACTAGTGAATTCTAAATACATTCACGATATGAACACGGATCATAACTAGTGACATTCGTGATATGAAAACCAAACACCTAAAACAACATCCCGTATAGGTTATTAATATTATCTTCTATATGTTTACATTTTATATCCAAATGATTCCATCAAGTATGAGCTCTTGGCTGTGAGTTGAGGGTCACATTTCCTGCAGCATAAGCAGAGTTAAAAACATCCTAATTAAATAGTAATTCTTAATTGAAATATATCAAAATGATCGAATTTCCTAATCTGGTACCTTCCATCAAAAGGACAATTAATCTTTAGCTTAATTAAGTTATATTATATTATATTGTGTCAACTATTAATATTGAATCTCATTTTCAGTAACAAACAACCGAGCAACAGTTGAAATAATTGATAAATGATAATGAATCAGAGAAGTGAATGCAGTTTATGCAGCAAACACACTTACTTGAAGCTAAAATTGTGCGACAAGTTTGGTACACGGTGTGCTTCACAGTTTCCTTTTGTCCCCGAGTAAGATGATCAGTGAGATGTGTTTGAGGAATATGGCTTTCAGACCTTTGGTTCACATTTGCTGAATGATCAGTTTGTTGGTTGTTGACATTCAATGTTGACCTTCCAGTTGAAGCATCTTTCCTTACCGTTTCACGGTTGTGCAAAGGTTCTGCAATTTAACAGATCAACACAAAACATGATCATATTATATATATAAAGCTATGGTAACCAATATAGCAGACACAATGCACATTGTCTCTTCCCCCGTCTACAAAGTATCTAAGGCCATAAAAAGTCCTAACTAAGGAAGAACCACAAACAAACAAATGTTTCTATTTTTAATATCTTTGATAGGTAGATCCTATTGTTTATATGCATGCTCATGTACTTATTTGGTTTCTTCACTAAACTACAATTGAGCATGTTTTGTAACTGATTAATTAAGAAGTTAATCCTTAATTTCAACAAGAACTAGCAAATAGGTTCGCTTTGAGTTTGCTTCAATTTTTCGCAATTCTGACTAATTAATGGTCTTAGTGTTAAAAGTCTCACATGAGATGTAAGATGACTTGAACATGGGAGACAATATCCAGTTCTCCACCTTACAAACAAGTTTTGTAGGGTTGAGTTAGGCTCAACTCCTAATTCTAAGGGCCCGTTTGGCCTAGCTTATTTTTGAGCTTATGCAAACGGTTTATACAATATAAATTAGGTTTTATGCTATTTTATAAGTTCAAACTAGTGAAAATTGAATTTTTATAAGCTATTTTATCATAAACTACCTTGAAAAACTTATAATAATACATAAAAATTGCATAAGCTATTTGCATAAGCTCAAATATAAGTTAGGCCAAACGGGTAGACTTAGAGTTACCTCACTCAAGGATTCAACTTTTCATTCTTCTATTAGACTATTGGAATGTCCATTTATGTTCAAGTCTCCAACATAAAGCTACCAATATATGCTAAAAAAAAAAGATTAATGAATGATGTTAATGAAATCAAGAGATTAGCGATTTTTCCACCATTTTTTGTTTTAAATTGTCTCTAAGCTGTGATGAATTGCCTTGAAAACAAATCAGAAAATCAAGTTTTGGAGCTGTCTGTGGCTACTGCCCTCTCACGCCTGGGCGTGGGCAAGCTGCGCCTGGGCGTGGGCAAGCTGCGCCTGGGCGTGGCAAGCTGCGCCTGGGCGTGGCAAGCTGCGCCTGGGCGTGGGCACGCGGATATAAAATGCTGTTTTGCGTTTTCTGATGTTTGAACAGGGTTTTAGGGTTATTTCTGAGCCGACAAAAGTCTAGGGTTATAAGACTAACATCTTGGCAATACTCTAGGGTCGGGGATTGATTCATCACCTTGGGAAACACTTGTAATTGAATTTCTTGGTCACGGGAAGAAATTCGGGACTTGGGTAGAATAGGATAAAGACTATTTCTTGTAACCCTCGTTGTTGGGATTTCATTGTAACCTTGAAATTTGATTGATAGTGAAGAAAGGAGAGCTGCCCTCTCCCCCAGACGTAGGTCTTTATTTGGCCGAACTGGGTAAACAATTGCTTGTGTCTCTTTATCGCTTTGGTTGTTTATTTGTTCGTGATTACTATTGCTATTTCACTTCTTTGATTGCTTATTCGAATTGCTCCACACATCAAGGTTATTGGTGTGAGATTTAAGAATTCACAACAATTGGCGCCCACCGTGGGGCAAGGATCAAATCGATAATCAGGTACCATGGGTTCTAAGTTTGATATTGAGAAGTTTACCGGTAGTAACGACTTCGGGTTGTGGAAGGTAAAGATGAGGGCTGTTCTAGTCCATAACAATTGTGCTGAGGCTTTGAAGGGTGCGCAGATGCCAGCGAGTCTTTCCGATGAGGAGAAGGCTGATTTGAATGAAAGGGCGGTTAGTTGCATTATCTTGTGCCTCGGAGACAAGGTGTTGAGAGAAGTAGCAAGGGAGACCAATGCTGCAGGTATGTGGGCCAAGCTTGAATCATTGTATATGACCAAGTCGGTGGCACATAAGCAGTTTCTGAAACAAAAACTCTACTTTTATCGAATGGTGGAGTCGAAATCCATAACGGAGAAACTGGCGGAATTCAATAAAATCATTGATGATTTGGCCAATATTGATGTGAAACTAGAAGATGAAGACAAAACCTTACATCTACTTTGTACGTTACCTAAGTCCTATGAAAGTTTCAAGGATACCATGCTCTACGGCAAAGAAACCGCCGTTACCTTGGAGGAAGTTCAATCGGCCTTGAGGACGAAAGAACTTACTAAGTTTAAAGACTTGAAGGTGGAGGATGGTGCTAATGCTTTAAATGTTTCAGGTGGAAAAGGTGGAAGTAGAGGTAAGAAGGCTAGGGCTAAAGGTAGTGACAAGTGGAGTTGTTTCCATTGTCAAAAGAAAGGTCACTTCAAGAGAGATTGTCCGGAGTTGAAGGACAAGAATGGTTCCGCGCATGTTGTGGATGGTTCATCCGGTGATGAGAATTATGAAACAGCGGAGGCACTTGTGGTGTCGAGTTGGGAGTCGGAAGAGAGTAAGTCTCTAGATTCTGGTGGTTCTCGTGATGTTCTAGAGTTGTGGGATGTCGGGGTTGTTTCAGATCAGGTGGAGTGGTTTTGCAAATTGCAAGGTGGGGTTCATAGGGGAAGTACCGAGTTCGAGACTTTGGTGGAGGAGTTTCATCTTAAGGTGGAGGATTTTCAACTTGAGGTGGAGGCTTCCGATAGTGATACTAGAGGAGGAGAAACAACATTAACTCTTGGCTATCAAGAAGGAGATAGGGAGGAGAGTGGTAGTGTTGCACCGAAGTGGTACGACTGTGAAGACCTTGTGGGGTATGTTCCAATTGAGGCTGAAGAAGTGCAAAACCTATTGAATAACTTCAGGGAAGCAATTGGGAACACCGACAATAGAACTTGGGAACTTGTAGGGCTACTTGAGGTAGTAGGGCACAAGGAGAGTCTATTGTTGGAGCTTGAACAACAACCTAAAATTCCAAGGTTGGTTGAGGACAAGCAAGTCTTCGAGAGTACGGAAGGCATTCCGGGGTTCGAAGAGGGGTGGTGAAGCTTGTAGGACTATCCAAAAGGCCGATGATAGTTGGATGCAAGCGTATCTTCAGGAGGACGGGTTTGATCACTCCGGGGGCTGAAAAGGTTGCGGTGAGTCTTGTGGGTGCTACCAAAAATCCTATGGTAGTGGGAGGCAAGACCTTCATGAGGGCGGAAGGCATTCCGAGGGATGAAGAGGTAGAGGTACAGCTTGTGATTCTAGCAAGAGTTGTTGGAAGCAAGTGGAAGAGGTCAAGGTTCAAGTAGGACTTGGACTTGGCCAATGATCTTGAATAGTAGTTCAAGATGGAGGGAGCAACACGGTGGTTGATTGGATCACCATCGTTTTAAAGGCAAGGTGGAGAATTGTTAAAGAATTGCCTTGAAAACTCAGAAACTCAGAAAATCAGAAAACTGAAGAAACTAGCAGCACTGTGGCGCCAGGAGACCTCCAGAAATGGCTGTGGCTTCTGTCGACTGGCGCAGGGTACATGGCGCTAGGCGCCAGTACGCAGCCAGATTGTGCAGTTCCGGTTTTTGTGCAGATTTTGTGGAAAAATTTGTTTCGGAGTGTATCTGTTTTGGATTCTGTTTTATTTTATAAGATAGATTTGTTTCTGATTTTTAGGCATGTATTTTTCTATAAATAGGGAACTCTTTATTCATAGAAAAATAAGGTTGAAAGCAATTAGGATTAGGGTTTGCCACACTAGAGTTTTAGAGAATTCATTCTTGGTATAATTCTAGGGGCTTGGGCGAATCATCATTGGTTCACCTTGGGTAGCTAGGTCAAATTGAGTCTCTTCATCACGGAAGAAGGGATTCGGGATTTGGGTAGAATTAGGATTAATTCTTGTAACCCAATTGGGAATTCCTTGTGTAAAGTTTCTCATTGATCATAGTGGAACGGAAGGGTTGCTCCCTCCCCCAGATTAGGTTAATTAATACCGAACTGGGTAAACAATATTCTTGTGTTCTTCTCTTTTGCTTGGATTATTTACTTTCATCATCTCTATCAACTATTTTGGTTACTTGGTTAATTTGCTCCACACATCAAAATTCATTGGTGTGATTTTCAAGCGAATTCACAACAATTGGCGCTCACATTCAACCCTTCCGCACCATCATCAACCTTCAAGTCTTTAAACTTGGTCAACTCCTTGGTTCTCAAAGCCGATTGGACTTCATCCAAGGTGATAGTACCTTCCTTGCCATACAGCAATGCATCCTTGAGGTTTATTATCCAATTGTGGCTGAAGAAGTGCAAAACATGTTAAAGAACTTCAGGGAGGCAATTGGAAGCAACGATAATCAAATTCAGGAACTTGTAGGACTGCTGGAGGTAGTTGGGATACAAGGAGAATTTGAGGATTGCAGCTTGTGGAACTTACCTAAAACTCCAAGGTTAAGTTGAGAGGCAAGCAATTCTTCGAGAGTACGAAGCGGTACACTTCGGGGTTCGAAGAGGGTGTGGTGTAAACAAGTGTAGCAGCACAGTGATTGGTGGGAAGTTGGCACCATCATTGTTGTAAAGGCAAGGTGGAGAATTGTGATGAATTGCCTTGAAAACAAATCAGAAAATCAAGTTTTGGAGCTGTCTGTGGCTACTGCCCTCTCACGCCTGGGCGTGGGCAAGCTGCGCCTGGGCGTGGGCAGTCTGCGCTTGGGCGTGGCAAGCTGCGCCTGGGCGTGGGCACGCGGATATAAAATGCTGTTTTGCGTTTTCTGATGTTTGAACAGGGTTTTAGGGTTATTTCTGAGCCGACAAAAGTCTAGGGTTATAAGACTAACATCTTGGCAATACTCTAGGGTCGGGGATTGATTCATCACCTTGGGAAACACTTGTAATTGAATTTCTTGGTCACGGGAAGAAATTCGGGACTTGGGTAGAATAGGATAAAGACTATTTCTTGTAACCCTCGTTGTTGGGATTTCATTGTAACCTTGAAATTTGATTGATAGTGAAGAAAGGAGAGCTGCCCTCTCCCCCAGACGTAGGTCTTTATTTGGCCGAACTGGGTAAACAATTGCTTGTGTCTCTTTATCGCTTTGGTTGTTTATTTGTTCGTGATTACTATTGCTATTTCACTTCTTTGATTGCTTATTCGAATTGCTCCACACATCAAGGTTATTGGTGTGAGATTTAAGAATTCACAACATAAGCAATTTAATTAAATTCAACTACTAATCTTTAACGGTTATCCATGACACATAAGAAAACATAACAATTAAAGTAGAGAACAAAAAATTGATAACAAGTGTGTGTAGCTACCTTGAGGTGAAATTGGAAGGTCAAGAACAGGATCATACATATATCCTTGAGATTTGAGATAATCCTGAAACCAATGCTTCTCTTTTATAGGTTTTCTCAGCTCCACCACTGATATCACAAACAAATTAATTAACAATTTTCAAAAATAAAAATGATGGAAAATGTTAAATATTCAAACCTTTGAAGGAATTGGATGATGGAAAAACAGAGGGTTGATCTGGAGAGAGAAGAGGAGCATACAAAAAAGTATCAGATTTTAGATAATCCAAAAACTTTTTCACCAATGGTTTCTTTCCACTGCGTTTAATTGGTTTCTTGTTTTGAACTCTTAAGCGAATTCTGTTATCCATTTTCATCTTCTTTGAATCCGAGAAATGCACAAGATTTGGAGAAGTCTAGGATAAAGTGTATGGACAACGTTGTTTTGTTTGTTATGTTGGCGGTTTACAAACTTTAACAATTGTTACACGTGTCTGTTTTAAGGAAACAGCTAGCGTCACGTGTCAAGTTTTTTTCTGACTATACATGCAGATGCAGCCCAAATGGTCAAGGTTGGGGTTTATTGGATCCTTGACCTTTTCCATTTTCTTGTGGCTCCTATAAATTTATCAAAATATTCTTTTTTATTATTTAGGTAGCAGATATGTTCTAAAAATATTCTAGCAGAATTGTTTTTTTATAACATTTGCTACTTGAACGACATTTTTCAAAAAAAGATTCATTTTTCTAACACATGCGACTTAAGTAGCGTAACAGTAAAACGAGAAAGATATTGGACGCGCAAAGTAGACTGACAATGAACCGAACCAACTCGAACAAAGTTTAAAACTCGATTCGACAATTGATTCGTTGAACTTCGTTCAGAAACGAAATGAGCTGAACTTAAGTTAAATATTAAGTTTGTTAATTAAATGAGCTAAGCTTGAGCTATATATAGTTTGACTCATTTGATTCACGAGCTAACTTCATTATATATATATATATATAACACTTAAAAAATAAGTTTAAATTTATATAAGAAGTTTTTTTTGGTATTAACCTTTCGGGATACACGACAATTCCCTTACCGAAATCATTGAAGGTAAAAATAACTATCCAACGATAAGAAGTTAGTAACTCATAATCTATGAATTAAACTCTCTTGCTGACGTGAGTATCACTTTACTGGACGATATGTACTTGCTTTAGTTAGTACACTTATTTTTTATTTTTTTTTGACAATGTCACTTAAAATTTTATTATAAAAGTAGTACTAAGTGCCAATGTATATGTAATCTTTCAAATTAAACCAAAGCCCCATATGTCCATGATTTCTTGAAAATAATTAGGCAGACTCACCATAAATGTGTGATTGGGTATAGAAAGTTAGGGATTAAAGACATCTAGCATGGAAAAAGTTGAAATTTTTCTCCCTATATTTAATTAAATTAAAATGTAAAAAATCCAAACATTTTTTTAAGCAAAAAAACCAAACGTTTTTTTACCTTTGAATCTGAATTATGTGATTTAAGCTAATGAGTTAAAATGAATTCTTTGCAAATTTGAATAGAGTCGATTGTATGCATTTGTGTCATGTTTTGGATTCATAACAATAATAATAATAATATGGTTGAAAGATATGAAGAAAAAAAAAAGACCAAAAGTGGTGTGATTAAATACGTATGATTAGAAATATCATTTACTCATATAAATGGAGCTAAAAAGTGTAGAAGAAAAGGGATGTGATTTTTGTTTTATGAGCATATGAATGTAATATGGTCAAAAGTTGATTATTTTTTTGATTTTGTTTTGGCTTCTCTCTCTCAAATACGTTTCTCTCTCTCTCAAAAAATCGCTCTGCCTTCTCTCTAAGATCCTCAGCCGACGCTCCAACCCTAAAATCCAAACCGTTAACATCAAGATGTAGCCTTTCATCATCTGGTGGTGCGATCGATCCCTTGCTTGTGGTCGCATCATCACCTTCTCCAACCCTTTTTGGGTAGTTTCAACGGGTTGGCAAGCTTCTCCGCCACCTTGTCGGCTTTAACTAGAGGGTTACGGCACCGTTTTGTTTCGGCGTGGGTGTAGGTGTCTCTTATGGTATGGTTCTTTTGATATGTGGCTTCAGATTGTGTTTGTTTCTCTATATGTTGATCTGTTGGTTTTGGCTCCCTAAGGTGTGGTTCCGGCGTGGGTATCGGCTACGATCTGGTGTTCCAGTGTTGTTTGGTTGGTTCCCCGTTGGGGCTG
The DNA here is from genome assembly GCA_030408175.1 of Trifolium repens. Lineage (NCBI taxonomy): Eukaryota > Viridiplantae > Streptophyta > Magnoliopsida > Fabales > Fabaceae > Trifolium > Trifolium repens. Next base: position 55,686,517 of record CP125851.1, read on the forward strand.
CGTTCTGGCTTCTGATTCGCTGTGTTCGTTGGCCCTTTGCTATCTTATACGGTGACGAGTTGCTGCTTTCGTTTTTTGTCGCTAGGGATCCGCAAGCTTCGCTTCTGGTTCGTTTGTTGTCATTACACATCTTCTGGGTTCCTATGGTTGGCCTCAGATTTTCACGGTGGCTCTTGGGTTGCACTGCCTTGATCTTTGATTCCTCCAGATTTGTTGAAATCTTTGTTGAAATCTGCAGTTTTCTTGTCGTTGGTGTCGCTTCATTGTCGTCGTATCTTCATGACCCTATCACAACTGTCTTTCGACATGTTTGCCGTGGTTTGGGTTTGTTTGACTCGAAAGGGCTGTTTATGCCTGCAAGTTCTGTTATAGGAGGTTGTGATACGTGAATTTGTCCGTGTTGGCGGTCGGTTCATTGGTCGTTTCATACCTTAGTAAATGCTCACACATCACTTTTTTTGCTAATTGGTTTCTTGCTCGTACGCGGGTTCGCTGGGTAGTGTCCGATGAGTTTGTGTTTGCTTTGGTTTTTTCTCACCTGCTAAGGTTGGCTCCAAAACCACTTGTAGTTGAATTTAATTGTTATATTTGTTTGCTACATTTTTGTGTGGTATACTAAGTTAGGTTGATGTCCCCTCAGTTTTCTTTGCAATATCTTCTCTTTTATGTTTAATATATTTGGGATAGGGCATAGGGTTTCCTCTTCTCTCATTTTTGCTTAAAAATAATATGGTCAAAAGTTAAGATTTCCTAAAGTATAGTGAATGAATATCCTGATAAGTATTTTGTTATAAGGGTCATGCTAAATAGTGCTTTTAGAATACTTGTTAAGCTATATTAAAAAAAAAAAATTAATGTTGATAAAATAATTTTTTATACATTTAAGGTATTGAATACAAAAATTCTAAGACATAATGTCTTTATTAATATGTTTAACTAATATCCTATGAATACTATTTAACATTTTCTTTTTACAAAACATTTTTCTTGTTATAATATGGATAATTTGATAATTATAATTTAAAGAGATTTATTCCATAACATAGACTCCAAATCTGAGAAAAATAAAAATAAAAGAATGAGATGAAATAAATATCAACATATGTCATTTCATTTCGTTCATTTTTTTAAGAATTCAAATAATAGAACGATTTTCATTTGTATTATCCAATTTCATTCCACCATATTTCAGCATCCAAACAAAGACAAATATTATTGGACGCTGATTTATGAAAACTGTTGCCGTACATGTCTACTTTGTTGAAATGTGTCCGTCATTGAGTTGTGACAGCCACCAATGTTAGCTTTTCTCAAATAATGGAACGATTATTGATTGGACGGTTTAAAATTAATGGCAACTAACTAACAACTATATTTATAACAATCTTAAAAATAAAAACTATATTTATCACAAATTTTACATGTGATTAATACTAGTAACTCCATTGTACCCCAAGTTGCAGATAGCAACATGTCCTTGCATACCTTCTGATTTGAAAAATGGTGATTCATAGTGACAAAGTGCTCTAAGGAGATAAATTAAGAAAATTAAATGTAGTAGTTTAACTTGGGGAAATTTATTTTTAAACTTATAAAAAGTTAAATTTATCACTTTCCAAGATAATATTATTATGCTTCATAAACCAAAAAAAAAGTTATCTTTGTTTCGTTGAGCAATGCTTAAAAATACTTTTTAACATTCTTCTTTCAAAGAATTTACTCTCTCGATATCCTAGTTATAAGATCATTTTAAAAAAAGTTACTTGACCTTAAATATACTTTCTTAGTTCCCTAATTAATAGTACAACCGAAGATAATGATGTTGAAAATTTATTTTTTTTAATTTGAAACTAAATTTATTGTGATTATATCTAAATCGGGTTTAGTTATTATGCATAAGCTATCCTTATGCATCATGCATAAGTTACTTAGTGCACCACCCAAATTACTCGTGCACCTCCAAACTTACCTGTGCACCCCCCAAATTACTTATGCACCCCCAAATTTCTCGTGCACCCCCCAAATTTCTCATGCACCCCCCAAATTTCTCGCACACCACCATATGACTTTTGCCCCCCAATTTTATTTTTTTTTCTCCCCTCCACATTTCTATCCTAAACCATTTTGCTGTGGGAATGGTTTCAGAGATATGCACTCAAAAACCATTAAGTGCATAAGATGGTTTTGAAGTACAACCCTATAATTAGAATAGAAACAATAATTGTGGTTTAATGGTTTCGATTGTCTTATATGAGAAACCAAAATTATTGTTAAATGGTTTTAAATAATGATTATAATTGTACCAAAAAAATAAAAAATAATGATTATAATAAAAAACCATTAAACCATTTTGCTGTGGGAATGATTTCAGATGGTTGTAATAAAAAACCATTAGGTGCATAAAATGGTTTTGGAGTACAACCCTATAATTAGAATAGAAACAATAATTGTGATTTAATGGTTTAGATTGTCTGATATAAGAAACCAAAATTATTGTTAAATGATTTTAAATAATGATTATAATTGTACCAAAAATAAAATAAAAAATAATGATTCTAATTATATGTTGTACTTCAAAACCATCTTATGCACTTAATGGTTTTGGAGTGTATATATCTGAAATCATTCCCACAGCAAAATGGTTTAGGATAGAAATGTGGGGGGACAAAAAAAAAATTGGGGGCACAAGTCATTTGGGGGGTGCACGAGAAATTTAGGAGCTGTACGAGAAATTTGGGGGTGCACGAGAAATTGGGGGGTGCACGAGAAATTTGGGGGGTATGCGAGAAATTTGGGGGTGTGAGATTAGGTGTTAGTGTGTGAGTTGAGATTGGCTATGATTATTACATGTGGATGCTCAATCTAATGGGTGTTATTGACTTATGTACCATGCATAAGGATTACATTTATGTATAATAACTTCCCCCATCTAAATCATAGAGATATAAACTGAAAAAACACATAAATGGTCTTTAAGTTTGTCTAATATGAAAGATCTCACTAAGTCTTTTCTACGATACATAAGTCGTGAATACTATTATAACGAATACGAATTTTACAAAATCTACTGTTGGATTCAAAGTTTATATCATATAAATCATCCATAATCTTTTTTAAAGAAATTGAAATTCAATCAAGATTAACGGTATCCAATAAAATTCATAAACCGTTAATTTTTGTGGATTTTAGTAACATATTTAATAGTTTTATATTAAAAATAACATTTTTTACACTTTTAAGAGTTTGATTATCACTTTAGAAAGAAAAAAAAAGAGAGTTTGATTGTACACATTCCATTTTTTTTACTGATTTCCATTAAATAAATATTTTACTCATAACTATTCTCTGAAGTTTTTTTTTTTACCAAGCTATTCTCTAAAGTTGAGTGCTATATATCGTGATGAGTTCGTGAATTATCCTTCCCTACAAATTCAAATCATTTATATACGCGCATGAATAATGCACATTGATCGTTTGTTATTTCAATAATAACATTTTTACTCTTTTTTTCCTACTATCTTTTTATCATTTATGTGTGTGTTTGAATAATTTAAATTTATTGTTGTGAACACAAAAGATTGCTCAAATGAAAATGAAATTTATGGTATGAATATGAATCACTTTCAATGTATATAAAATATGTGATCAATATGATCGTATAAGAAACATAAAAGTAATACAGTAAATTGACTTGATCAATGAACACAACCACAATTGATGGCCACTTAGATATGCAATAATACAAAAAACACATAAGACACAACTTTAGAAATTAAGTTGCATGTGACAAATATTTTTAACTAATCACTTTTACTGTGTGGATTACTACTCACTGGCCTTAAACCATGTTTGAGTGCTGCTTGCCACACAAGATCAATCCTATTAACATCTAAGGCCCCAACTTCATGATGAGTCCAACCTTCAAGACTATGCACCACTCCTCCAGCATGGCATGCATGAACTACTCCCCTCTCCATTGTGTACTACATCAAATAAAAAATCACAAATATATAACTAATTAGTATACCACTTTCAATTACAGAATATTAATTTCTTAATTATACTAATTAATTACACTATAATAGGTTACATCGGTTAATTTGTTCACAAAAAAGTATTAGTCCTCCTCATATTGACCGTATAGCCTTATATATTGTTTGATGCTGGGTCGGCCAGCCGAATGACCAAACAATTCAAGCAAGGGCTTTAGGCTCTAAAATTTTGGGAAAAGAAGTCTCAAAATATTTCAATTCGGTTATAAATATATAATATGACAATTAAATTTTTAGTTTTTTTAATTGAGTTGGTAAATTCGAAGGCCCCATATCCTTTTTGTCTCAAGTTTAATCTCCAGCCTTAACAATATTTAGATTTTTTATTTATTTTTCATACAACTTTGCGTACTTTTTTATTTTACAAGGCTTCACAACAGAATCTACTTTAGGCCTTTAATTATGTTGAGTCGGCCTTGGTTTGATGTAACTTGTGCTATAAGAAAATGTTAACATGTACTACATATTGATGAAGTTGATTGATTTGCTTACCTCACAGCAACCAAGACCTTCAACATCTGCTGGCAATCTCATGGCAGCTAGATCACCATAAGTGCAATCTCTCCTGAATGATAAAATTGGTGGTACAACAAATTGATGAAAATGAGTCCCACTTGGTGCCCAACTTTGCTCTCTTGGAGTTATCCACTTGCCAACAATCCAAGTCTGTATAATTAACACAAGTAACCACATTACAAATTAATCACATGATTTTTTTTTCACACTTCACAATAAATCCAATTTATAAATAAGCCAAAATACCTTGCAGTTTTGTGCTGCTTGATATTTTGTAACTTGAACAAGGTAGCTTTGGTATTCAACAGGGGCTTCTTTTTGAATCTTTTGAAATCTATCTGTTGAAATAGTTAACATCTGCAAAATATCAAAATTAGATTTAATTAGTAATGAATTAGTATAAACGAAGTTCTTATTTTTTTTTGTTAATCCTTCGATTTTTAAGAAAGAAGTCTAGTAATCAGAAAATTCGACTGCAAAGTAAGTAAAATTTAGTCACAAATTATTTTTATTAGGAATCAAACTCGAGTCCTAAATTAAAGTCAACTTACATTGTACTATTGTACTCTCATATGAAATTAAACAATGAAAAGCCTCTACCACATCTCACAAAAAAAAATATAAACATCATTGATTCATAATGTTCCCCTGCCTACCCTTTCCAGCAATTAAACAATGAAAGCTCTATCACATCACTACAATTTCATTTAATTTTGTACTACCCCATTTATTAAATAGACAGCTAGATTTTTATACAAATATCAACAAGGTTTTGTTAACATGTGCCCTTAAAAATCTAAAAGTGAAAAATCCTCATTAAATAAAGTAATATTTTTAACTTGTAATAAATTAAATACTCAACCTTTTAGGCAAAATATACTATATAAAGTTCCTTAACATGTGCCCACATGTTAACATTCTCCTAAGAACAATACAATAGTATATGTAACTTTATAATTAACTAATGAAACTATGATATAAATGTGCAAAGTTGTGAGGATATAAAGCAGTAAAGTTGTACTACATATGAAATGGACTACAAAAAATTATTAACTAATGAAACTATGATCTAAAACTAGTATACATTAATCTTGGAAGAAAAATGAGGTACAAGAAATTAATGAATATAGTAATGGGAGAAAAATTTACCAGAACTCTAACTTTCTTTTGGCAAAGGTAGAGTGCAATTGCTCTTCCAAGCTTGGAAGTAGCTCCTGTTAAGAACACCTCTTTCACATCTTGAGGGATCTCATTGAGAATCACAGCTGCAGTTAAAGTGTTTCCATGAACAACTCTAACCCTAAGGTTTGGATGCTTGTCCACAAAAAGTTTTCCACCACCATTTAGAGACTCATTCTGTAATATATTCAATCAAATAATAAGAATTTAAAATAGAATGTAATTTATATACATCGTTAATGTAAAAAAAAATGTCAAACAATTATGATAGCGTCAATGTGGGGAAACTCTAATAGTTGTAATGTTAAGGGTTTAGGCAATAAAATGGGCCCATTTTAGACAAACCCACATTCTGGAAAAATTTACCAGAACTCTAAAATGGGCCCATTTTATTGCAAGTATTAGATAAAATGCGCCAATGTGGGTCGACTCTAATAGTTGTCATCTTAAATCCTCTATAAAATTAGAGTAATGATAGTCCCATTTTATTGCAAGTATTAGAGAAAATCATGGCATAAGGGTTAGGCAATGCTCACATTACATTACATGCCGGTTATGTGAGTAGAGTTTAGGCGCAAAATCTAAAATTGTATCAGAACCTATCCTAAATTTGTTAATGAGTCACTTATATTATACTCGCTCTGTCCCAAAATATAAGCAAAAGTGAGTCAAAGAAACTTGATGTATTTAGTTCAAAATTTGGACCAGATACATTCACTTTTGTTGACAAACTTTTGCTTATATTTTGAGACGGAGGGAGTACACTTTAGGCACAATAGTCTTAGCTATAAAAGGATTAATGGAAAAAAATGCAGAGAAAAAGCATAGCTAGCAATCTCATGTTTAATTTGTTCACAAGTCACAAAGTTGGTCTATCATTCCTATGCAACAATTATGATGTACTTAAATATAATACTAGTATTTAACTGATTTCATTTGGTAGATTAGCTTTCAATTAAATTGTCAAATTTAAATTTAACATCAAAAGAAAGAAATTGAATGATATGAGACAAAGACAAACCTTGTTCAATGCAGCTAGGCTAATGACTTTAACTCCCATTTTATCAGCCCTTAGGATAGCTTGCTCAATATGCTTGTTAATTCCATCAGTAGCAAATGGCAAGAAATACTGTTGACAAAATTGAAAAAGGTAAAAAATAAATACTCGTCATTCTTTTTCAACACAATACGGTGTTGTAGCTGTAGGAACCGTTAGATTCAAAGAGAGAAACTTCTAGAATAAAAGACCGACCTGAAAGCCACATCGCGGTACAACCCAAGTTTGGTGGAGTCGACCTCTAATGTAATAGAAACTAAGTAAAAAAGTTTTGGACCAAAGCCACATTGCCATTACAACTAAAAATGTTACTGGCAAACATGGGATGAAGAAGAGTTTTGTTGTGTATGCAAATGAAGAAGCGGATCGTAGAACGAACGGAACATGCATGCAGGACGAGATATCCACCATATGAGCTAGGAAAACAAAATCCGGTACCTTAGCGCCATTCCCTGCATCGATAAAGATACAATACAAATTTATCAGTGATTTCATAAAAATTGTTGATATTAGAATGAAAAATATTTTTTAGAAGATTATAAGTAAATTATAGGACAAGTAATTAGTAATTACCTGAACCTGAGCTTAATGTTTTGTGCAATGTCCATGATTTTGTGTTAAGTGTATTGCCTAATGCATCAAAGAGAGGCATAAAGAGGCAGAGATTAGTGTCCTTATCAGTGTGGTGAAGATTGTGATATCTGCATAACATAGAAAAATAAAATGAATAAATTAATTAATACACATAGGTTGGACCACTATGCATGCCCATTTCTTATCTTACTGGCTTGTCCTAACAATTTCAATAGAAAAGGATGCAAGATTAATAAAATATGCAGTGGAATTTAATGATCCTCTACAAAAATTTAATATTCTTCAACTATAAGTTTGGTTTTCTTGGACCATTTGTTTAGACTTCAAATTCAATTAATATTAGAACAAATTTTGGAAGTACTCTCAACCATCAAATGAGAAAAATTATGATTTACAAATTAAGCTCGCTTATGTTTCATCTTGCATATTGCATGTAATATTAAATATTTGACTTATTCGCTAAGGAGTAGTAGATAGTACTCCCTCCGGTCTCATATATAAGAAACAAACAAAAAAATTTAAAGTCTTAAATATAAGCAAAAGTCTACTTCAATTATTAAGTTTTATGACATTATTCCAATTTCAACCAATAAATGCAATGTTTTACATTTTCCAAGAAGGTGTAATATGTTTTTTCTCCTCGGTTAATGTATTTTAACTACTTTCTTAAAGGAAGAACTTTTTTGAAAATTTTCTTATATACAAGACTAGAGGGAGTATTACTTAATTAATACATTAAATTGGGGATTATCAAATCTTTGAGTCATGTTTCAATTGGTTCAATCGCAGTTGAACTTAATGATATAAAAATAAATAAATGAATATTAAAAAGGTAAAAGCAAATAAAAAATGAAAAATTATTGATCCAGTTTACCCCGATTCAACCAACCTCCAATGTAATCAGATCAAACCAACCGACAAACTAGTTGGTTACCAGTTCAATCCCTTAAATTAGGTAGGTTTTGAAACTTTGATTTTGTGTAGAGAAGAAGGGAGAGACTTGGAAAAATTTAGACAAACATTAATGTAATTATAAAAAAAATCAGTTTTATTATATTTTCTAAAATTCCTCAAAATTATATGAATTATTTTTATCATCCAAATCCAAACAATCCCTTAGAAACCCAACATGCTGCATAAAAGTTTAAGTATGGTTCACATTTACAATTTGGTGGTGGGGTAGTAAATGCTCATCACTTTCCACACCAATAAAAAGGCAGAAATCAATCAATGAGGGGGCTATCTCATCTCATCTCATCTCATCTCACATCTCATCTCATATGTCTGACAATTGAACATGTAATGAATGTAACAGAGATTTGTAGTTTGCTACTAATAAGGGGGGGGGGGGGGGGCATTAGCTGTGATATAAAGGATGCTTTTATTTGTTGGGTCATGTTAACTTGTGCCCTTAGGGCACATGATAAGCTATCTTAAAGTAGAAATTTACATTTAATAGCATAAGAGAATTTAATGTTTAAAAGGTATAATTCACAAATTACAAGAGAGTATTACTATTTTTGTATTATTAACATATACCTTAAGGGCACGTGTTAACATTTTCCTTATTTGTTTGAGATTATTTTTTAAAAAAAATTAATTACTCTATCATTTTAATAGTGTTTGCTATAAAAAAACATTTAGAAAATAATTTTATTAAAAAAGCCTTAAAAGAAAAGTTAATTCTAATAATTTTTAAAAATCTATCTTTTAAAAATTAATAAACTTAAATGTTGGAATTTCAAATTTTAAAAAATAAAATAATTTATGATAGTAGACAAACGAAAAGTTACGTTAATTTTTTAAAAAATCTCTAGATTTTTTCTAGACAAGATATTTTTTTTGTTCATGTGTATCTTATATATATAATATATCCGAATTAATGAAAATTTTAATTTTCTAAAAGTTTAAACAAATGGACCCAAAAATAATAAATGTAAAAGAAAGAAATTGATAAACTTACGTTGGTGTGTATATCACATATTTAAGAAATGGTAATGCCTCAAACAATTTATGTGGGACAATTTCAACATTGCAATGACCAAAACATCTTAGGAAATCAAAAATCAACACATAGCCATATACCAAACTTCCAGATCCATATCCCATCATAGAAGCCCCAAAGATTGGGATTCCAATCACAGCCGTTAAAATAATATGTTCCAAAAATGTTGCGTTTCCAGCTGCACAAACACAAATCATATTCATTAACCAATACAATATTTACATGTAGTTTGAAAGGAAATTAAAATATATAAAAAATAATCATGGTTGGTGGAAATTTGTTTATACTTACATTCAATTAACAAAATAACATTTGGGATCAGGATTATCTGTTGTACAATATTCACGCTGTTTAACGCAATAATAAATTTAGATTGTTCATTTGAGATCGGAAAGCCTAGATCACTAACACAGTAAAACAATCTGAGCTGTCTATTAGATCAGACGGTTTAAAGCTGTAACTATGTTCTATCATTTGTATTGTATGATTTAATTAGATGTATGTATAGTTACCGCTAACCGAGTGTATATAAATTCTAAAATGATATTTAAATCTACAAGATATATGATGAACCAAAATAAACTATATATGCAACCACTAGTTTTCCTTAATCAATGGTCAGTTTCCAAAAACAGAATTCATGTGACAAAGTGTTTTTTTCTTTGACGCAAGTGACAAGTCTTAATAAAAGTTAAAATGAAGATCTAAAAAACTCACCAGTTAAAGGAGTAGGTACATGAGATGAATGATGAAGTGAATGATAGTTTGTGAAAAGATAATCTTCATGAAATTTCTTATGTACCAAATAATAAAGTGGCTCTGAAACTCCCACATGTAGGATTAAAGCAACAATAAGACCCTTCACATTCCATAGAGGAAGATGTTGAAGAAATGGGAAAATATAGCAAACTATGGTAGCAACAAGTGCTTGAAGAATCAAGAAATTGTCCCTGTTTCAAAAAAAAATCAAAATTTAATCACACACATATATATGTGTACAAAATCATTTTTCAGCATATAATATAATATACTTTGTTATTAATTGTAAAATGTTTAATTAAAAAAATTACCAGTTCCATTCTTTGTCAATTTGGTTGAAATCAACACCTTGTTGAAGAATCCTTCGATTTCTAGTGAGAAAAAGCATGTTACTATAAGAACACCACAACACGTGCAACATAATTCTGAGACCACATAGTATGAACAAATGAAGACACCACCAGCTTAGGTTTGAGATTGAGTGTTTCTCTTCATAAAATATTTCATACAACACTTTTCCCAAAATTGGCCCATAAAATACATACTACAAAATTTAAAATTATATGTTAGTAACACAATTTTTTTTTATCATAATAAGAAAGAAATGTGTATATATACATATATAGATGTTATTTGTTATGTACCTTGAATATTCCAAAATTCTCCCATGGCCATGATGATAATGGAGCACCCATTTTGATTTGAATTAACTCAAATCACTAAAATAATCTTCTATACTTAATATGCACTAAATATATTTGTACCTTTCTTAGTAGTAATAAATAGGCTTGATCTATATTTTTTTCTTATGCAAACACAAATAGAGTCCAAAAATTATATTATTTGCTAAGAGAAGGAACAAGGTGGATTCAAATACCCAAAAGAGAATAAATCAGAAAAGAAGGGCAAAAGCAACCAATGGGTATGTATGTTAGGTTGGCTTGTGTAATGAAATTGAAATTTGTTCCCTCAATGCTTTTCCTTCTTAATGGGAATGGGAATGGGAATGGGAATGGGAATGGGAAATAATACTAATATCTCATTAATGGATTTGAATGGTGAGTTGAAGTATCTAATCTCCAATCACATCACATGTATTTATAAGGGGAGTGGAGTTGTATGCTGGGCCAATACTATATTACAGTTGAGGTGGTCTCCCACCTCTCTTTTTCTTATACCCCTAAGTCTCAAAATAAATAATATATTGGAACACTTTTATGTTTATCAATGTACAACTTTAATTATTTATTATTAAAAATTATAAGAATTTTATATTTTGAAAATATTTGTCGAGACAAATTAAATAACATATCATTTGTTAATATTTACGTGTATATATTAGTAGAAAAATATGGTCAAAGTAGATCATATGAATAGTACACAAAGTCAAAATTAGGTCTTTATTTTGGGACGGAAGGAGTATACATAAATAACTTCAATGGTTACTATAGAAAAAAATAATATTTGTTTATGTTCAGGGACGGAATGAAAAAATTGTTTAGGGTGGCAAAAAGATAACACATGCCAAAAACAACATATATCAACAATGACTAAATTTTACTTAGAGTAAATTAATAATTAATTTTTGAGTTACGTAGAATATTGTTTCTAGGACGAATTGTTTGGGAGAACTTTGAGTTTGTTTTATGATAAAAATTATCTTTTGTCGGACTTCACTTACCTCATAACTAAACTCCGAATTATCAGAATTTTCTTCTCCTAATTAAGAAACATTAAGTTAACAAAATAAAATTTCGAACAAATTACCTTTTACCATACAATGGCAATGTAAACTTTTCTTCTATATGTGTTAGAAATGAGTGATGAATTGTTCTACAGTGCGAACTCTAATTTTGTTAGATCAGTTTTGCAGGGGCGGATATTATGCACATAAGGTGGGGTAGTATAACTTCATGCTTTTAAGGGTGGCGACAACGATGCTAAATAGTGGACCCGATGTATTAGTTAAGAAAGCTTAATATAGTAAAGTTATTTTGGAGTTTGCACTGTCAATATTTTTAAAGTATAAAAAATACAATTTTCAATGCAAAATTTTCCTTTTTTGATTTCTTAACTTGTGTATCTGGTGCACTAGTTAGCATGACACTTTCTTATATGCTTAGTTTCGTTCATATTTATGTTTGAAAACTTAATAAAAATTAAAATTAGTATGATATGTATTTTAAGGAATTTAATTTATATGTAATTATTAATCGCTAATGCTGCGGTGTACCACCTTTACAAGTGGTCCACCACGGACAAGTGATCAATATTACTATAATGAATACGAGTTTTACAAAATCTACTGTTAGATTAAAAGTTTGTATCATATAAATTATCCATAAAAAATATTAGAAAAATTGAAAATCATTTGATATGTTATTGAAACATATCAAGATTAACAGTATTTAATAAAAACTCATAAACTGTTAATTTTAATGGGTCTCAATAACATATCAAATGATTTTCAATTTTTCTAAAAAAATCATGGATAATTTATATGATATAAATTTTTAATCAAACGATGGATTTTTTAAATTCATATTCGTTATAATGTTATTTATATGACTTTGTCCACCATGGACCACTTGAAAAAGTGGTCCATTTTAGAAGTTGTCATTATTAATATAGATCAAGTCAACAGTAATATTGAGAATAATATGTTTAAATATTTTTTAAAAAATTTAGATTTAAATATAATTTATATTTAAAATTAAATAATATTAAGATTTATGATTTATATTTTTGTTTAGAATATATTAGAAAAAATTTCTTATTTAAAGATATAATATGAAAATATATTATGTTATTTTACTTATCTCATAGCCGAGCTTTAAATTACTAAATCTCCTTATTTTGAGAACCAGGGAGACACTGAAAATACCAAATAGATTTGAATTATTTTTTATATTAAATTAATTCATATATGAATTGATATCCACGTGTAATTATTGTATTGTCATTAAAATTCATCAAACAATTGTACAAAAAATAATCCACTTAAGTTAAGAACTACAAATTTTGCAATTACACACATGAAAAGAAAATCATATATTGAAAAGTTAAAATACATATCTAAACATAAAAATTAAATAAATAAAAAACTAAATTGAACTTAGAATTATTATTTGATATTTGTTCTAAAGGACATGTGAGACCAATCCATTTTGAAATTTGGGGACACATTTTGGTGGCAATGGAGATGACTAAGTCAATAACGGAACACGGTATGTAGTGACATTAATGGCAGTGGTAGATTGGTGTTAAAGACAGGTGTAGGGATGACTAAGTACCGGTCAATAAAGTCTTAATCTTTCCATTTATAAATACATAACATTAATTATTAATATTTTTAGTTTTTTTTTACTGTAATATATTTTAGTTATCTTTTAAAAAGTATAAAAATTATATATTTAGATAATATTCATTAAGATAGGTTGAATAATATTTTATATGTTAGTATTTATATTTATATATTAATAAAAATTTCAAAATAAATTATCTGAATAGTGCATATAGTTAAATTGTAACATTTACTTTTAATGGAGAGAGCGCATCAATAAATTTAACTTTAATCAAATTATAATTTTTTGTTACTCAAATTAAAATTGTTAAATTTTCAAATAAATTATCACAATTATTTTAAAAAATATAAATATGAAGTAACTTGTTAACGTTGTAAAAATTTTCACACACTGAAACTTTTTTCTTTCTTACATGTATAATTAAGTATTTTTCTTCCATTATTCTTTTAACATATCTTTATTATTAGAAGTTTTGAGATTATTTTCCTTGTGGTAAATATACATTTTTTATCGTTCTCAACTAGTAGGATGCTACATTATATATACAAAAAATGTAAAAACCAGTCTTTAAACATATCTTTATTATTAGAAGTTTTGAGATTATTTTCCATGTGATAAATATAATTTTGACAATTTAATTTATAGCTACTACACCACTAGACTACTTAACTAGAAAACATGATGACAATGTTAACACCGTAATCATGTTTTTCCATCTCTTTCATCTCCTTTACAAGTCTTTTGATCAAAATTCATGGATGCTCCACATTCTTCATAACAGGGACCGCACCCTCTATCATACTCACTTACTTTTGTGTTGAATGATATCAAAATTGATATTTCATATGTTGAGCTTTACCATAAGAGCATCTTTAATGATCCTTTTAAAACAATTTAAATTTTTTTTTTTCACCACAAGTTTAATCTGGTTCGGGGGTCAGTTCTGACATCAAGTGGTTCCAGCCCCCTCCGATCGCAGTTGCGGGGAATCGAACTGTGGTCTTCCCTACCAAATTCAGCGTCAATCACCATTGAACCAAGTAACGATTGCTAATTTAATCTAAATTTCAATCACTACTAATAATAGATAGTCTTAACAACATTATATCTTACTCATGCAACACATGCACTTTTTGCTCCATTGATAAAATAATAAAGATGCAATATATATTAACGATGGTATGATATCTACTATGCAACAAAACATTAATAATAATAATAATATTATACCTCTCATTTAAGGTACTTTTACAATTTTTATGCAGCTTAATTTGCCACATAAAAATTTTCCAATAAAAAGAAAATAAATATGAATAGGATCACTTGACCAAAAAAAAATATAGACTATGATCATTATTCTATAAAACTTACTTATAAACACTTGTTGAAGATGGTCTAAAAATAATATTATTTTCATTTTTTTTTATAAGAGACACTTCATTTTCTTTCTATATTCATTGAATAATTAATGTATCTGGTTTATAATATATGTCAGATACATTAATCATTCAATGAATTTAAAAATATAAAGTGTTTCTTATAAAAAGAACTAGAGAGAATAATTACTTATGTGGCGCCCTAATATGGTTGAATTAATATATATTTATTAGAATCTTTCAAACTTGCGATCATATTACTACTTATATTGAAGTGTTGTCAATATTTTTTTTGGTTTAGAAAAATTTGTTCAATATATGTTTATTATTAATTTTTTTATAATGATGATTATTTTACTATAATTACACTATCAAATACTAATTTTAATTTGTCCCAAAAATTTTATCAATACCAAATAGTACTAAATTACTAATTACTCCCTATGGTCCCTTTATAAGAAAATTTTTGTTTTTTAAAATCATGGAATGATTGATGTGTTTGGTTGACTTTATAGATGAAATACTTCATTTAAAATAGTAATATCCATTTAAAAAATAATATCATATTAAATTTTATTTAAAAAATATTAATAATCATTTAAATTTCGGTTAAATATGTTTTTGGTCCCTATAGTTTTTTAGAATTTCATTTAAGCCCTGAAGATTTTTTTTGCACTTTTTAGTCCCTGAAGTTTTTTTTGTCAATGTTTTTAGTCCCTACCTTTTAATCAAACTCTTGTATACTTTCACATGTTTGAATGATTTTGTGTATTCATGTTTATATTATTATAAGAACATCTCTGATAAAAATTTAGAATTTTTAACATAAGATGAATTATTTATGAATTGTTATGTGTAACAAACTAAAAAATTCATATTTAATTCATCTCTTGTTAAGAAAATTTTAAATTTTGTAAGAAAGATTCATATAATGTATTAAACATGACCGTAGAAAAAAAAATTAAAATTTCGAATGATATGCACAAGTTGAATGAAAAGTAGGGACCAAAAACACTGACGGAAAAAGCTTCAGGGACTAAAAAGTGCAAAAAAAATCTTCAGGAACTAAAAACGAAATTCTACAAAACTATAGAGACCAGAAATATATATTTAACCCTTTAAATTTTTGAGACAGAGAGTATTAATTTTTTTTGTGGGCAAGAGGGGGGGGGGGGGGGGGGGGTAGTGGCGAGAGTATTCACTTGGGGGTGGTGGTGGGCGAGAGTATTCACTTTACACACTAAGTAAGAATTATCTTCATTTTTTATGCTCTTCAATTTTACAATTACTAAAATTTTAGGAATATAAATATAATAATTTAAATTTGTCAAAAAATATATATATAATAATTTAATATTTGCTAGGTCCAATTATTTATTCTAAAACTCTTCAAAACTGTAGTAATAGAAGAAAAAGAAAATAGAGGTAAAATGAAGAGATCTTAACCATAAACAGTGTATTTGTTTTTAACATATGTTTTTAGATATTGTACAACACGTAGGTGCAGAAATGGGAGAGGATCTCAGATCCGATCAGTGACAAGTGACAACCAATAGGAAAACAGGTCATGAGGAATTAATGTTAGCAGATTATTTTGACTTTTTTTTTTACTTACTTCAGGGGAATTTTTTTTTTTTTTTGACTTCAGGGGATTATTGTGCTTTTAATAGATAACAAATGAGGTAAACTGTTTTACCATTATTATGATCATATATAATAATCTAAGGACGAGAATACATTATTTTTAAGGTATGTTTCATTCAAGACGATTGGTGAGTTTCAATTTCAATGGGAGGGACAAGAGGGGAAGAGATTTTATATGCTTGTTTTGTTTCGTTAGACAATGGAAGATGATGATTTTGTTTTATCATGTGTGTGTAAATAAAATAAGTTACTAGATTATATATAGTTTTATTATATTAGTTGTTCGTATTAGTTTATAGTTTTTTTATATGTTATTTTAAGCAGCGTTTGTGTTTATATCTTAATTTTTTTTTATTTTTAACCTTTAATTTATATTAATTATTTTTTACAAAATAAACTATTCATTAAAGAAAAAAAAATATCCACTAAACATATATGTCATTTATATTTACCAACAATTTTAAAAGTTAATTTTACTAAATAGTTTAATTTAAATAAGTTAATTTTTCAGTTATCAGCTATAAAATAGTTTTTTTAAATATTAACTATAAAGTAGCTTATAACTTAATTTTACCGAACAAACCCTTAATAGATAGAAGATGATTAATTTTAAGAGAAATGAAATGAAAAATTTATTTTTCTTATCTTTAATTTTAGAGCACGTTAACATTTGTTCTTGTTTGAAAAGCTAAAAATGGAATTGAATACACAATTTTTTGTCAAAAAATTTAGTAATAAAAAATCGATCTATTCAAGTGAATAAATGAAAATATTTTAAATTATATTTAATTGACTAACTTGTGTCTTTATAATACTATATAGATTCTTGTTGGCTATTCGGTGTTTATGCATTCCGTAGATTTTTATTGTTTAGTTTGGTACACTTTATATTGATCAAGATTCGTTATTATTATAAATAAAATTCATTTTTACTTGTTAAAAAGAAAAGGATTAAGTACATAGTAATATTTTCCTTAATTTTATTATATATAATAATATTGTTATGTTTAAATAACGTGATTGATAGTCTTCATTTTCTTCCAAGAAAATTAAATCAAACAAACTAATATTTAAATTAATGTCTCCCCTCTATTCTCATCCAATCAAATACTAATATATTCTTAGTTTAATTTATTCCTCTTTTCTGAAACTTGATTTATATAATAACGTCATGTTAAATAAAGCGATTGATACCCTTCATTTTCTTTGAAAAGACTAAATGAAACAACTGATATTTAAATTATTTTCTCCTATCTATCATCTTCAAATCAAAATACTATTTTTTTTTTCAATCCATCAAAGTTAATAATCAATTGTTAATATTATATTTTTTCTATCATGGAACTTAAAACTCAAGACCTTTTACATCTTTAACCTTTTAACCAATCTAATACTACTATGTTTATAGAAATATTGTTTGTATTATGCAGGATCGAAGTTTAAATTATGGTATTTTCATTTATTCATCTTAAAAATGTAAAATTTTTATTGAGTCTAATTTAAAATAAAAATAACTAAATTGAATTTTATTGAGTCTAATTAATGTTCGATTTTAGATTATGAAAGATATGAGTCTTATCTTAATTAATTGAATTGGACAAATATCAATAATTGATCTATCATAATTGTATATTTTATAATTAAATTGAATTTTCTTAGCTCTTATTTTAACCAAATTTTTGAACTTAAAGACCAAGTTTGACTTGCATTTGTCTTTGGTCGGTCCTTTTTAATTAATTGCAAACCTTAAACAAGCTGTTAAATTAATTGAGACATGAGAAAGAGCAAGTGGTGTGAGAATGCTACAGTATCAAGCTAGTGGATGTTTC
Source organism: Trifolium repens (assembly GCA_030408175.1). Classification (NCBI taxonomy): domain Eukaryota; kingdom Viridiplantae; phylum Streptophyta; class Magnoliopsida; order Fabales; family Fabaceae; genus Trifolium; species Trifolium repens. The sequence goes on from CP125851.1 coordinate 55,704,833, forward strand.
ATTTTCTTCTCTATACAATACAAAAGTATGGTGAGAAAATGATGAGAAAGAGGAAGGAAAAATTGGTCCAAATTCACGCCATAGTTTGGTGCCGCATATTAATGAAAATTAGGGGATAGTTAATAGTTATGGGTCACACTCCTTCCTATCTAAGGACACAGTTACAACTTGTTTGTCCAATCGAAGTTTCTTTCAACTGCCACGTTCACCACAACAAAATGGTAGCTGTATACAATATGTTTCTAATTAAGTGCTATTTTTATATTTAATTTAAACCATAGAATTAAGTAACTTGCACACAAAAAGTCTTCAAAATCTAACTGAATTTATTAGGATAACACAACTTTTATATAAAAATAGTGTCGTAGATCATTTCCCTGTTTATACCACTTGAATGATTAGTTTATAAACAGAACTTTGTTTGGTAGTCCTTGCTTAAGATTTTTTTTTTTAGAATTTTTTTATTTAAAACATTTTATTTACATCAATTTAAAAAAAAATACATAATTAAACCCTTGACGATTAATCATATAAAGTGCCAAATTTACCTAATTTGTAATATAATATTATCAGTCCCCTCGGATTAGTCGATCCTTGAGCCGGATACCGAGTTACTATAAAAAACACGCCCTATAGCGGCGGTTATTTAGGGGAGGTTTAGATCAACCCCCGTTATATTGTGATGAAACGAAATTTTTTAGGAAACACTTCGTTAATCTAGCAGGGATTTGAACCCCATCAATCTACTGATACTGATTTAGTTTCCTTATTTTTATCTTGCGCGGCACTTTTTTCTCAAAAAATTCAAGTTCCCTCAATTTTTTCTTTTCTCATACAGCGATAGCTCTACAGAAAATTCATTCTCCTAGATTATCGTTGAATCCCTAAATTGCTAAATCTCGCTCAAATATCAATCTCACTATCAAGTCGCTCTCAAAATTCATAAATCCGTTCTAAGATCGGTGAGTTCGTAAACCCTAAACTAGTTTTCAAAAAAAAATAAAAAAATATTATCGGCACTTATTTATGGTGCGTTTGTTTTAGATTTTTTTTTAAAATGGTTTTTATAGTGTATTGTTTTTTTGTTAAACATAATAATAAATTTATTTATAAAAGATTCAAATAAAAAATTGGTTTAAACGGCTTCTCTTAAAATGTCATTTTAAGTATTTCATAATTTTGTTACAAATTTTTTTGATTATAAAATTTCAAAAATAATCTCTAAAAAGAAAAAAACTATTCTAAATAGATTTTCATAAAAATCATTTTTGAAAGACACGTTTTTTAAAAAATTATAATTTTTTTTTGTAAAGTAGCTAATGGCTAGAAATTTCATCATTAAGGTGGATAAGTGGGTATGTGGGATGATCGGGGTTCGAACCCCGACACACTGGATATATAATGCAATGTCCCAACAAAGTGAGCTAAGTTCACGGGACAAAAAAAAGTGATTTTAATTAAGTTAAAATCTTTAAAATGAATATTTAAGTTATTGAATATCAAAATCACCCTTTTAATTTATAAAAATATGAATTTAAAATAATTTTAACTATTTTTAATTAAATTATCATAAAAATCATTTTTAAAAATAAAAAGAAAATGTCACTTTTTTTAAAGCTAAACACGCCCTTAATTTGGTTTGATAGAAAAAAAATGAATTTTCCCCAATTATTGTATAGCTTCTAGCTGAAAAGATAGTGGAATAAAATTAAAGTGTTTGACAAATTTAGTTGTTGTATGTACAAAATGACATAAAAGTAATTGGTTACTAAGTAGTTATTATATTTTTAAAAAATAAAAATAATAAGGGTAAAATTGAAATAAAATGTAAAAAGTTATAAGCTAAAAGCTCATACGCTAAAAGCTCATACGCTACTAGAAGTAGTATCTTAAAAAAACTATAAGTTTATTATATAAGTTTGTTACCAAACACGTCCATTTTTATCGAACAAGCTTATAAGTTAAACCAATAAACTATAAGCTAATTCATTAAACTTACCAAAAGCATCCATTATCTTTGGTTTTTCTTCCTCTCTGAGTGGTCACTCATTTTAACCTACTAACACAAGAAAATATATTGCAAAAATCACTTACCTATTCTCACATCTCAAACCTAATTAATTACTAGATACCGTATAAGCTAACTTTTCAACTATCGGTTAGCTTGTAACTTGTTTTTACCAAACAGAGTCAATAAACCAATATGAGGAAAATTCGCTAAAAGCAAGCTGGAATTTAGTTTAGCAAATTCAAGGGCATTAATTTTACAATTAAACAAGGCAAATTCTCTAAGCGATTTATAATTTAGTTTGTGGAATTTAAGGCGGTTTACATTTTTGTACAACAATTAAATACGAGAATAAATTCTCTCAATTGGAAAAAATAATTGAGAGAATAATGTGAAATTTAGACCATTTATATTATAATAAAAGGACAAGATTGGAAAAAAAAATTGGTTAAAGGTTAATATGTAGAAATTGAGAAAGATTAAGAAAAATTGAGAGAAAAAATGAGATGATTCATTCTCATCAAATACTTAAATACAAAGTTATGTCAATTTGTTGGATGAATTACAATTGTTGTAAATGTCATAATACAGACTATGATTGAAGTGATTTAACTTCAAGTGATTAATCTTTATTTTACAGTGGAGTATGATAATTATTTTGAATTATGATTATCGAAAGCGACAAAGGAAGCATGTGTTTTATTTTTAATTAAGATTAAGATAGAGATTGTTTGAGTTCAAAATATACGCGTGCAAAAAGTTTCACATTGCATAAACTAAAGGAAGAGGAAAACAAAAGTTATATGTGTGTATTTTCATTTTTTTAAAATAGAAATCATCAAAACTAGAACTGATCCCCGAACCAGATTCAACTGATGGTGAAAAACAAAAAAAAAAAAGAAATCACCAATAACTAAAGAATCTTATTATATAGGTTAGATATGCTAAATAAATATATGTTATATATTATTATATGTAAATGACAAATTTACATTTGCACGAAAATTACATTTAGTTTGTAAAGACATTTAAATTAATATTCATATTTTAACTATTGTGTAAAATAAATTATTTTATCATTAAATGTTCTAATTTTAATAATTTTTTAGATTATATAAATTACAAAAATACTCTTTTAACAAAATCACGCATATTATTTTACTAATAATTTTTAAATTTAATATCAAATTTTAATTTCATTTATATTTTATTAGATTTCTATTTGTTTATTTTAAATCCTATTTTATATGCAGAATAAGATAATTTTTAAGGTTAATAATCATATTTTATTGTTTTATTAAATAGTACTAAACTAAAACAGAATAGACCCAGTCTGTCATGTAAGTAGTAGAACTCAATTATTTTGGTGTTGTCAAATGTCAAGCTTCTGAGTCAAAAAAGTTCCCCCACTATATTAAGTATTAGCGCTCTATAATTGAAGATTGTTGGACCCAAAAACCAATTTTGCTTTCATTTCTTTCTCTTGTGTTAGAAGAAGAGATTTACTTTTTGCACCCTCTGGGTATCCTCATTTACTCTCTGAAATGATCATAATATTCTCTCTCACCATTAAGAAAGTGAGCACTTTTCACACTCTAAATAACGAGTGTCAATATTTTATACTTAAACTGAACACTGACACCTCTATGGATGAAAAATCATGAAAAAAAGAGTCTACATCCTAGGGAGCGAACTTTTTTTCATAATTTTTTCACCTATGGGGGATGTTGGCGTCCAGTGTGAGTATAAAATGTTGACACTCACTGCTTAGAGTGCGAACTAAAAACATAGTTCGCTACTTAGAGAGCAAACTCAATTTACACTTTAAAAAAGGGTGAAGAGGACAACAAAATTTGACTTTTATTGTATTGTAAAATTGTTTTATATTGAGAAGAAGAAGAAGTGGAATACTTTTTAAATATTCATTTCACTCATCCAAAATTCTAACATGAGCCCAACAAAATATTCAATTCTATTACTTTATTTCATCAACCATTTCAAAAAACAATTAAAAAAATTCAAAAGACACGGTTCTGAGTCTGGATCCCCTCCATTTCCTTATGCTCCATTTAGTCCAATTCCACAAACAGATATTGCCATGTGGCAGTGAAACGTTTCAACGGCTAAGATCAAAACGCTTTAAAGAAATGCAGAAACACCACTACAAGAAAACAATGAATTATTGAGGGTCAAAAGCCCTCAATAATGCATAAAATTCGTCATAAATGCATGCATTATTGAGGGCCTTAGACACTCAAATAACAGCTCGTCAGTAACGGTTATTGACGGCCATGGACCCTCAAAACGTTACTGACGGACTCTGTCCGTCAAGAATGGTGATAGAGTTGAGTTCTTTATTGACGGCATGCAGCCTTCAAGAACGGAATTCGAGGACGAATTCCTGATGGCCTGCAGCCGTCAATAAGCTAGTCCACTTTTTTTTTTAAATAATTTAATTATTTAATTGTTTAAAATAGAATTCTGATTTATAAATAATTAAATTATTTTTTAAAAAAATATTGCATATTTAATTTAATTAAAAAATAATTTAAAATCTGAATTAATTATTTTTAAAAATAAATGGTTTTTTAAAAATAAATAAAAAACTATTAAATTAATTAAAGACATAACATAATTTACTTAAAGAGGCATTATTACAAGTGATAATAAAAATCCTAAAACATACACACCACTAACTACCTCAAGCCAATTATGTTTCAGAGACAAACAATCCGAACAACAAAATCACCTAGCATTAAAGTGCCACATATTGAACATTACTAGTGTTTCAAGCACTAAAAGATGGAAAAGTCTATAATATAAATAAAACCAAAGCACATATTTATAAGTCTGCTATTTCAAGCTCCACTACAAAATAACCACTAATAAGAAGTGGTTGCATAAAGCTTTTGCATCAAAAGCAAAAGAACAAAATTGTCATCAAATTCAAAAGTAGTGCTCAAAGCTAACAAATTCTATCCAAAGCACAATAACATAAACTATCAACATTAAAATTCTACCAATATCAAACTGTTCCTCTGCAATCAACAGGAGTTTAACGCCAAAAGATGATGTCACCACAAAAAACTTTATAGAATTCCTTAAGATAAAGGCGTATGAACCTGCACAGCAAAACAACATAGAACAAATCATTTTATGATTAAAAATATCGAAAACTCAAAAAGAAAGGAACAAGCATCAAATTGCAAAACAGAACACCAAAATTACCAATAAAGAGTCGCAAACCTACGCCCTCCCACAGCCAGCAGAACCTGCAGAATCAAACACCCATATAAAACAAATTCAGCAGCAGCTCCAAACTTAAACTGATTTTGCAAACATAAAGGAATGTCTCTATGAAGGACTTGGACCAATCTGCAGATTTAGGAACCATACAGAGGGGAACCCAACAAGAGACAACTAAACAGAGGGACAGAAATTAAAAACTAGGAAAAATACAAGCCCAAACCCAGCTGCCCCTAAAAATCAAACAAAACAGACACGCCTAACACTTGGCAGGAAAGCAAAAAACCAGCACAGCACCTGAACCTTAGCAGAACCAAAATCTGGTACAACAAAAAACCATAACAGCAACAGGAAAATAAACGGACAGCAGTAGCAGTAGAACATGCAATAACACCTAGAAAAAAAAAGCCAACCACCTAAATAACAACAAAAACAAAGACAACCCAGGAGTACACCAAAATTTGAATTAACGAGTCAATAACAACAACAACACATGGACAGCAAGACAAAAACAACAATTAAGGGCACAACCATAACACTATGAATTCAATATTTTAATTGAGATAAGTTAAACCCCCTTACCTTAGGTTGCAGTGATCTCTCTCTTTGTAGCCTTCTTTAGGGTCAGGCTGAAAACTCAGCATACTCATCTTCTTCAGGCTTAGGCGGAAGTTGTACACGTTTTCCCTTGTTGCGGTTATTTCTCTCACACTCCACCACCTTACCTCTTGATCTGCCTCCACCTCCCTCGTTTATTATTATTGGGGGCAACACTTGCCGCTTCTGGCCCCAACCACTTCCGTCAGTATGATAAGAATTTAGCATAAAATATTCATCATCATGAAGCATGCGTCTTAGAGTTCCTAGATCATCGAAATCCACAGACCGTAACACATCACCTTGTGCATACTCCGGAATACCCTGATTCAAATCAATATTTTGTGTATTAGTAGAATTCGGCACTCGATCTTCTTGACTGGAAGCATAACCTTGTGAAGCACTTGGATTATTGGGGGGGTTGCTGGAATTTTGTTGAACTTGAGATCCTGGCGCCGATCCCTGTCCATGCGCTATTGCTGCCATCGCCTCCGCAGCCTCATCCCATCTAGTCTGAAAACGTTGATCAACTTGTCGTTCCACCGTTTGCAACCTATCTTCTTCAAGCTCTTTGCAAACTTCTTCCCGAAGTTCTTCCCGCATTGAAGCCCTAATCCGTGCTTCAAACTCTTCATCGGTTTCATCTCTTTGAGGTTGAGATCTTCCTGTGCTACTGTAAGAGGTGCAACTGACATCTCTTATTCCATTTGGGTCACTTTGATACAAAGAAGATGTAGACCCCGCAGCGAATTTCCGACCTCGATGCCTACCACCAGCATTGTCAACAAAAGCTTTTGAAATTCTCATTGCACGAATCATTTCACTATCTCGTAAATGAGGTGGTAGCTTTTGCTGCTCAGCATCATATTCTTCGGTAAAAATCGTCGTCAACCTCTACAATAAGTTAAAAAAATAAGAATCAACAAAAAAACGAAAGCGCATCAAACGGATAAAAGTGAGAATCAGCAGAATTTATTAACAAGAATCAGCAAAATTTATTAAAAATATCAAACGGATAAAAGGGCGTTCTCGAAACAACAAAAGAGCATACACTCCTGCACTAGCATGTGAATACAATAAAACAGTAGCAAAAAAAACATATATGGATGACAGAAGCAACAAAACAGCCAACACAATCAAACAAGCCAACAAAACAGCCAACAAAACAGAAGCAACATATATGGATGACAGAAGCAACAAAACAGCCAACAAAACATCAAGTTATCAAACAAGCCTATGGCATGATAGTAGCAAAAAACACAAACTAAATAACAATACCAGCAATCATAACAGTTCAAAACTCTTATAATCATTAATTATACGTAATTAATTAAAAAATGTGTAAATCCTTACTGCAACTTCTTGCGCTTTGAGCCCTGTCCATTCACCAGAATCTGCAAACTTGTGCAACAAATCATTCATTTCCATAAAGGTCGGTGCACGATCATGAGCCAGAATAAATTCGAGGCGAAGTGTTGAAGCGGATTTCGAACCTCCAGAGTGTATGCATGAACGTTGGCCTTCTTCGGAGAGTCTATTTTCCCTTGCCTTTTGACATGTTTCTTGGTACTTTGGGGTATCCCATTTTTCCTTCAAGACAGGTAATGAATTACCGAGGAGCCATGGAGCCGGATCTTTTTCAAACTTTTCCGGATCTGTTTTAATCTTTTTTCGTACATCATAAAGTAAGCACGTCAGCCGTCTAGAAGCTTTTTTGTTGAATACGTCTTCAATAGCGGCTGTGTCCTCTCTTATCCAGGTTACTTCCGACTACGTAAATTAATAAAGAAATTTTGTTAATAAATATAATATATATTTAGTGACAAAATTAATTAAATAAATAAAGTAATTAAATATAATATTAATGTCTTACTCTGAAGCCATTCCAGAATTGGTTATATGCGTCCTTATTAGCTCTGACCTCCGTCCAATTTTGAAATGCACTTTGGTATTTTGATTTTAAGGCTTTGTTAATAGCCTTGGTTGCCGGATTTTGTGGTTGTAATCTGCAAAAGGCAATATTGAGTAATCAATAATAGAAGAACTTTTCATTGATAAAGTCTTATGTCCAAAAGAATAAGCTAGTCGCTTCATAAACGCGACAAACAATCAAACATAACATGCAAGAAAAGTGTTTGATAAGAAAATGAAGCCAACCAAGAAACTACATTAAAAACTGCAGTTCTTTGTGTTTGAGGCATTTTAGTGTTATGGTCACTTAATTAGATGAGAGGAATGGTTGTATATTTTGCTTGAGTTTTGATTTTCTATTTCAGCTCATTAGTAGTGCTTGTAATAAATATTACAAACACTAATTCCCAGCCCCAAAATCGAAATGATTTAAACAAAAACAATGTATAGGAACATGTTCTTCCTCTCAACCAATAAATAACATTTAAGTTCTTACAATGGAAAATAAAAAGCAGGGAAACACAAGATATTTAAACACAAATTCTTAATTATAAATAACTTACTCGCTACTGTTGTATGGCATGATGATGGGTCTTTGATATCGGTCAACCAACAATTCATGTCGAGGAGCTAGAAGTAACGATTTGTCAAATTTTTCATCCTCGTGGTCATCATCGTCATCGTAGGAGTCGTATTGCACTTCAGCACCATCTACAGTCCGAGACTTTGGCATACCCTCCAACAGTCGGCTCCGAACAACGCGGCGTGGTAAATTACGCCAACATGGACGTCGTGGTTTACGTCCGCGTCCACGCCCTGGGCCTGGAACATTACTGCCTTGACCCGGATCATTATTGCCTTGACCTGGATTCATCTAAATACATATATAATTAGTTAGTATCATTAATTTATATATATTAAAAAAATCATGAACATATCAAAAGAGGCTTTATATCATTAAGTTGTCATGAAACCAAACTATGAAAGCACTAAAGCCATGAAAGCACTAAAGCCATGAAAGCACTAAAGCCAAACTATTTACACACCCCTATTGTTATCATTATAGAGATTTCCATGAGAACACATTGCATGTATTACGTGACTGTCATGTAACTATAGGAGTGTGACATTATTCAAAGTGTTTAAAGTAGACAAATATTCTTTGACTGTAATCTTTATGAATTGGAAGAATGGGCGCGGGAAACAACAAAATCAAAAACCACACACCAAGCAAAAACCACACCAAACACAAACCAAAGAACAGAGGCAGCCAACCAACAATTTCATAACAAAGAAATTCATATCATAAACCTAAAACCTAGCAAAATTTCTCATCTTTCCATAAGCATAAAACCTAGAAAAATTATTATAGAATTAAAATAGAGAAGGGAAAGAGATTTTTCATCACCTGAAATTGAGATTTGGTAAAGAATCCAGGCGCCGAGTGGAGCAGAGAAGGTAAAGAGATACGGCGGCGTGTGGAGCAGGAAGGGTTTAGGTTTTCCCTGGAGCAAAGAGAGCAACACGCGTGATATGTTTGTGTTTTTTATTTTAGACTTTTAGTAAAAGAACTAATACTCCCTCCTTGCTTCAAAAAAGATAATAATAAATTAAAAAATTATTAATAATTTTGTTTTTAGAATTTTTATAATTTTTTTTGAAGGTATAGATTTTTGTTTTTAGTTTTAACTAATAAACTCCTGAATCATTATTAATAATAAATTAAATATTCAAGTACAAAGATTAACTATTAATTAATATTACAACGATTAACTATTAAATTTTTTTTTTATGCAAAAGAGAGAAAGTTTAGTTGAATTAGTAAGGACATCCCAACTAGGTTGGCACCTCCCTAAAAACTCAACGGACAAGCTAACTCAAAAATATTATTAAAAGAAAAAAGAGAACAACATACAACTTGGGGGGACTAAACCAAGACCCAAGTACGAGCTAACAAAACAACTGCCTCGTTAAAAACCTTACCTGTAAAACCCTATGGGCAAAACCAGGTGAAGGGAAAAAGAGTGCAGTGCTCCAGATAAATACAATAGGATTAACTATTAAAATTAATTGTCCTCCCAATCTAATGCATCTTCATCATCGTTCCCTCCATCATCTTCACCGTCAGTTTCTTCGTCCTCTTCATCGACATCACCTTCCGAAGGTACTTCTTCTGCTTCTTCTTGTACAGAAAGGCTATTAAAAGTTTCAACTCCGATGACATCATCAACATTGGACATCTCATCTTCTTGATATGGTTCTTCTTCATCATCTATCTCGTTTTTTTCAATTCGACCCCTTGGTTTTGTTGTTATTGCGACACACCATCCTCGCTTATCCTTTTTAGTCGATGGATAAGGGACATAATGAACTTGTCTGACGTTATGAGCCATAGCAAACAGATCAAACAGTGGATAGTGCCTGTTCATTTTTATGTCCACAGTGTTAGTCTTTGAATCATATCTGGTACCTCTACTTGAAGGATCAAACCAGGAACAATAAAACAATACGACGGCTTTCTTGTGATCAAGGTAATTGTATTCGATTTCATATATGTTCTCAATCACACCGTAAAAATCTCCTTCACCATCTTCAGACACACCTTTGATACACACTCCACTATTCACTGTTGTTTTCCCTTGAGTCCAACTATGTGTGTGAAATTTGTATCCGTTGACAAAGTATGTGTGCCATTGTTTAACAGTTGACTTTGGACCATCAGATAAATTTCTCAAGTGTTGTATCATAGGAGTTGCAGGTGTTTGAAGGTAAATGTATTGTTTGAACCATGTTGGAAAACGTGAATTGATTTGAGCAGAAGATTCATGTGGACTTATCTCCTCAGATGTTAAAAACATCCTAAATTATAAAATAATATATTGTTAGTTATATGCGAACTTAGATTAGATAATTAATTAATTAATTAATTAATAAAAAAATACTCACTGTAAATAGGGCTCGACTTCAGTGCAATTAATCAGCAAATGAACATGCGCCGCATATAAAACTTTGTCACCGGGATAGAACACTTTCTCACCACCACCGTTACGCCCAGGCAAGCTGAATATTGACATGTTTAATGGATGAATTCTCACATTTTGAGATGTTCCCGTTTCGTTCCGAAGATTTGTTGATGACAACGTATCTTTGAAGTAATGAGAACAAAAGTGAATTGTTTCACGATGTAAGTATGTTGCACAAATTGAGCCTTCAACCCTAGCTTTATTTTTCACGGAACGTTTTGAATCGCCCATGAATCTTTCAAACGGGTACATCCATCTATATTGAACCGGCCCACCAAGTCTAGCTTCGTGTGCAAGATGCACCACAACATGCTCCATAGAATCAAACAAAGCAGGAGGAAATATTCTCTCCAGCTTACACAAGATTAGTGGAATGTCACTTTCCATCTTGATGAGATCAGCCTCTCGTAGCGTTGTTGAACACAAATTCTTGAAAAATTGACTGACTTCAATAAGTGGATTTAATACATGTTGTGGTAAAGAACTAAATGCAATCGGAAGTAACGTTTGCATAAAAACATGACAATCGTGACTTTTCATCCCACGCATCCTTCCCTTGTCAACATCAGCACATCTTGCTAAATTCGACGAATAACCATCTGGCATCTTCACTTCTTTTACCCATCGACAAACTGATTTAGCTTCATCAGGAGATAGAGTATAGTTTGCACGAGGTTTTAGTTTTTTTCCATTGGGTCTCTCCACCAACAACAGATCATTACGTTTGCAATACAACCCTATGTCATCCCTCGCTTTATCATTATCTTTCGTTTTTCCTTTGACATTCATTACCGTGTTGAATATGTTTTCAAACACATTTTTTTCAACATGCATAACATCAAGATTGTGCCTTAATAGATTGTGTTTCCAATATGGCAGATCCCAAAAGATACTTTTTTTTGTCCAGTTGTGTGTTTGTCCGTAACCATGCGGTTTAGAAGCAACGCTACCTACAACCTCTACCTTTGGAATATCTTTCACTTTGTTCCAGACTTGTTGAGATGTCAAATAATGTGGTGGGTCACGAGTTTCAATCTCACCGTGAACAAAAGCATTTTTATTTCTTCTAAATGGATGATTAGAAGGCAGAAACCGACGATGGCAGTCAAACCAAGTTGCCTTCCCACCATTGTGTAACGTAAAAGCTTTTGTGTCCATCATGCAAATAGGACATCCTAGTTTACCATGTGTCCCCCATCCAGACAACATCCCATATGCAGGAAAATCATTAATGGTCCACATCAAAGCTCCTTTCATATTGAAATTTCGTTTTTTACTGATATCGTACGTCGCAACACCGTTCCACAACCTCTTCAAATCATCAATCAAAGGTTGTAAATAGATATCAATACCAGCAGTTGGACTAGATGGGCCTGGTATTACAGCAGCTAAAAACATGTAAGGTTTTGACATGCACATGTCAGGTGGAAGATTGTACGGGGTAATCAGAACAGGCCAACATGAATATGGAGTGGCTGATACTTGAGTATATGGTGTAAATCCATCTGAGCATAACCCAAGTCGAACATTTCGTGGCTCTGAAGCAAATTCAGGATAAACTTCGTCAAAATGCTTCCAAGCCATTCCATCAGAAGGATGTCGCAACTCACCTGACATTTTTCTCCTTTCATAGTTTTCACGATGCCATGTCATTTTACTGGCAGTTTGCATTGATGCATACAACCTTTGTAACCTTGGGATTATGGGTAAATAGAACATCGCCTTTCTTGGGATTGGCTTCCTTTTGGCTGACCGATAATTTTTTGTTACATGGTATCTTGGTTCTTGACAAAATTTACATTCAATTAATGCACCGTCACTTACACCAAATTCATTGTTATAGTACAACATACACCCGTTAACACAACAATCAATTCTCTTCGCTTCGAGTCCCAGCTTTGCCACTAACTGTCTTGTTTCATAATAATTTTTCGGCAAATCAAGTGGGCGGTCTATTGTTATTTCCAACATCAGTTTCGTTATCAAGTCCATGGCAACTTCTGGAACTAGATATTGAGACTTGACCCCTAAAAGTTTAATACACACCGTTAACTTCGAGTCTCGAGATCCTTCAAACAATGGTGTATTTGTCTCTTTCAAAAGATCAAAAAACCTCTGTGCTTGCTCGTTTGGTCGTTCAACATTAACATCAGTGTCATATTCATCATCATTTGGGACGCCGACGTCGTTTGGAACATAAATCGGCACATTAAAACCAAGGGCATTCGTTATCATATTATTCATCTCATTGAACTGATCATAATGCTGATAATTTTGTGGAACAACTACGGGTTGAATAACACTGCTTGAAGCACGTCCTTGATTCACGGGAACACTTGTGGAACGTCCCTCGCCATGACTTGACCAAACCCAATAATTAGGTTGAAAACCTTTTTTATATAAATGAGCCCTAATTTCATCCTCGCTGCCCATACGTATACATTGACAAGCTACACACGGACATCTAATTCCCCCTTCACGTATCACAACAGGATTATATTTTATGGTATTGATAAATAGTTCAACCCCTATTTTAAATTCCTCTTTAACTTGTCCTCTCTTTCCAGGATTATTCCTATCGTACATCCAATTACGATCGGTAAAATCCATATCGATCTGCGCAAGTTTAATTAATAATTAGCTTGGTAAAATTTAATTATATAACAAAAATAATTAACAAAAATACTAACTTTTACTAAAAATACTAACTTTTTTTATTTTACTAAAAATACTTACTTTTTTATTATTTTGACTAAAAAACTAACATTTTTTTATTTGATTATATACACCCTTTTTTTATTTTGACTAAAAATACTAACTTTTTTTTTATTTTGACTGAAAAAATAACCTCTTTTTATTTGACTATATACTTACTTTTTTTTTTTTACTAAAAATACTAACTTTTTTTTTTATTTTGACTAAAAATACCAACTTTTTTTATTTTGACTAAAAAACCAACATTTTTTTATTTGACTATATACACCTTTTTTTTATTTTGACTAAAAATACTAACTTTTTTTTATTTTGACTAAAAAAATAACCTCTTTTTATTTGACTATATACTTACTTTTTTTTTTTACTAAAAATACTAACTTTTTTTTTTATTTTGACTAAAAATACCAACTTTTTTTTTTATTTTGACTAAAAAAATAACCTTTTTTTATTTGACTATATACTAACTTTTTTTTTATTTTGACTAAAAAACTAACCTTTTTTTATTTAACTATACTAACCATTATAAATTAAAATTACATTACTTACTTGAGTGCTGAGTAGATTCTGACTTGATGCGCTTCTAACCGATGGACTTCGACAACCACAAGCAATTTATATCAATATTTGCTAAATAAAAATTGTAACAATAACTGCATAAAAAAAATTGTAACAAAAAAGCATTAAGCTATGTATACATTAAATTGAACTAATTAATAAAGACATAAAACAAAGTTAATTAGAAATGAAAAAAATGTGAAAGATAAACACTTACAATTTTTTCATTGAGGAATGAAAAAAAATTGAGAAGTGATAATAATGTGAAAGATAGAAAAATGAAATTTTAAGTGTATTTTCATTGAGTAAGATAGAAAAATGAAGTTATTGGTAAGTGATAAAGCTTAAAGATACAGGGAAGAGTTTACGTTGAAATTTTTTTAATTCTGGTGCATAATTGACGGCCCCAAGCCCTCTGAAAACAGGCAACGGTTAGAAGGCGTTATTGACGGCCTTGGGCTGTCTTTAATTAACGCATTATTGAGGGCCCTGAGCCTTCAATAATGCTTCTTGCAGCTTTTCATAAATTTTTGCAGGCATTGCAGGTGCACACCTCCCAGTGTGAATTATTGACGGCTCCGAGCCCTCAATAATGGTTATTTTATTTCTTTTTTTTTTTATTAAACCGGTTTTGTTCATTATTGAGGGCTTTCATCCCTCAATATACCTCAAAAGCATTATTGAGGGCTTTTAACCCTCAAAAACCTTGGTCAATAATTCAAGATTTTCTTGTAGTGCACTACATTACTCGCCATCTCTCCTCATGATCTTCACTTCAATCCTCCCTCAGCCGCCACATCAACCCTTCTCGTCGTCTCCCATCTTCGTCTGATTCCTTGTCGCCGCTGCAAAACATCATCACTGTGGGACAGATCTAAGCTTCAATTGTTTCCTTTCCTTTAATGGCGGCAAGAAATTGTATTGTAAACTTGTTTTATATTGAGAAGAAGAAGAAGAAGAAGAAGAAGAAGAAGAAGTGAAATTGTATTGTAAAATCATTTTAATTGTTTTATATTGTTAGTGTATGCTCTTCGACAATGTAAATTTTTTTTATATTGTTTTGCGTAAGTTTTGCGTTGACAGAACTATTTGAAACTTCACAAATTAAATTATTTCATTCACCATGATACAAAAAGTACAAGATGAGATCGAATCAAACTTGTGGGGACTAACACACAAATTCAACACCCTTACTAAGCTATGGGTGGCGTCATTTACTTGTCTCCAAATTAAATTTATCTTAAAAGTTTGCAAAATGATATAAAAGAGGGAGCTTCTACGGTGAAGTCCACATTTGGACTGTATTGGTGCAGTCCTTTTGTGGCCCAATAAGAAAGTGCCACGTGGAATATTATCATTTTTATTTATTTATTTATAGATTTCTCTATCCTAAGATCGAGGTTGTGCTCTGATACCAGAGTTTTGGGTCTAAATTCATCAACAATTTTATAGATAAATCTAGATTCTCTTATCCAATTTTTCAAGCTGTAAGGACAGCCCTGCCACTGAGCTTTGTAAATTATGTAGCTGTTTTTGTTCTGAGATTTCAAAATCTCTTTTGGGTGGTGTTATTCTAAGGCTTTGGCTTTTAAATAACATTCTTTCTTCTGCTTCTTCAAACAAATTTTTGTCAACCTCTATTAGAGAACAACTATTTCTTGCTGGTGTTCTAAATATAGGTGATTCTAATGTTATCAGTGGTGTGAATAATTCATCAATATGAATTGTATCTTTTCCTGTAAATTCTATGCTGTGATGTGAATTGCTTAGAGCATAATTAATCCTATAGCAGATTGTGAAGGGATGATTACCTTTTTTCATAAGATTTGGGTTTTTCAGTTTATAGTGAAAAACTATAGATCTGTCTAGATCTTTATCTTTTAGGGATAATCCCATTTGTAAGTTTATATCAAACTTAATTTTTCCATATTTTAAATTACATCTTCCTTGTGCAATTATTGATTGTCTTCTATCTACAATCCTGGAATCCTCTAAAATTATTTCTAGGGGCGAGTCAATACCTTTCATGAAAGTACTTTTAATCAAAATCTGAATGATTGATATGTGAATATAACCAATTTTAGTTTTTTCTTTTTCAGATAGGTTTTCAATTCTTCTTCTAATTTGTGTTCTATCTATAGTAGATACGACTATATTTCCATAAGTAGAGTCAATTGGAATTGCTTCTTCTCCAGTCATTATTCCAAATTTCAAAATATTTTTTCTTGAGAAAAATTCCTTGAATTTATTAAACTTTCGTTTAAAGTTTTCTTCTGCAGTTAAGGATAAATCTGCATCTTCTAGTTTATGGTCTAATATGCCATCAGCAAAATAACTGGATTTATCTTCAGAAAGTGAAATTTCAGTCATGATAATTTTTCAGAAAAGTCTTAATAGTTTCTTTTTTTATGTCTTGGTTGTTTTTAACAATAAATAGTTGTTAGTACTTTTAATTGAAATTATCATACCGATAATATGGTATTGAAATGTAACTTTTGAATTTAAAAGAGATATAATCATACCTGATTGAACTCTCTATTTGATGTTAATGAAATCTTCGTCTTGAAGATGTTTTGTGTTTTGGAATATAATCTGTTGATTATATTATTGTTATGAGTGATCCTTCCAGAGTATTACCTCAAGGATCTAGCTCCTCCAGAGTATTACCTCAAGAGCTACTTCTTAGAAATGATTCTAAGGACAGAAGAAATAATTCTTCAGAAAACTAGATGATAGTTTCATATATTTTTCAACTGTGTTTACAAATGAGCTGAATGCTCTTATTTATAAAGGAGAAGGGCTCACATATTAGGTAGCACGTCTCTTTCCATGACAGCACACTATAGTGACATGCACTCAGAAAAGCATCATGCACTAACTTAAAGTAATACACACTAAGGAAAAACGACAAACAGTTATTTACATTATTTCAAGGTTTATCACTAAGTGGTTCCCATCTGACTCAGATGTGATAAGATACCACTGTACATTATTGTCTACATTGTGATGTCTAGTTTTGTGTTGTCAGCTTCCTTGTCTTCTTGTGCCGACGATTTTTCTAGGCAGTTTTTACAATTATGCCCCTTGTAATACTGTGAAAAAATTCTACAGCATTCTTCTCTGATTGCTCTAGGTAATTTTTCATAGTCTTCCTTGAGTTGGTCAACTCTTGCTTCAAGATTTTTGACTGCATTGATGTCTTTCTCTTTTGCAGGCTTTCTTGAGTCGCTGTACACAACCATTGTTGAATTTTCGTAAACAATTCTGTAGTTGTTTTTGTTGGAACAAAGTGGGTCTGACATGAACCTCTAATGATTTAAATAGTTTTGATGATAACAAAGTATTAAAATTACAATTGAAATTACTAATGATTATTCTAGTGTGCAGAATTACAAGTTAAAATTCATTCAGAAGCACTATGAATAATAGCAGAGAAGCCAGTCAAAACAAGCTCTGAAAGCACATCACTGTTCATCAGAAGCTTAAATTTTGTATGTTGAAGAAAGTGCCTCTGAGGACAAAAACAAGGCTCTGACGGACTCAGAAGCAAAAAGGGCCTCAAGAAGCAATGACAACAGCATATGAAGCAAAAGGAATTTACGTCACTCAAGAACTGACATATTCAGAACCAATGATTGAAGAACAATCTACTTCAAGGATCTGTCACGTCCACAGGAAGGAATATTCGTTGGTACAACGTTAACCTTATCCATATGTGGAGCGCAATTGAGAATCGTACTATTGTACTATTATTACTCAAAATGGATGAGTGATAATTCAAATAGCAAGGTAGTGGAATTGGATATCTTTACCAAAGAAGGTAACTACAGCCATCACAATTGTACGAATAAATTCCAGCTGGCACCCCTCTCTCTGCAACGGTCATCATCTTCCTCCAAGTATAAATAGAAGACTCAAATGGAAGAAATGACTATTGTTCCATTAACACTGTTCTATTACTACGTTCAAAGACTAAGAAGCATTCTGACACCATAATTTAAATCTGTCATTCTAAGTCTTAGAACAATTTGAGTTGTATTTTGTAAACACCTCTGATAGTATATCAAGTGTCCCTAAACATTCATTCTTAGATTTTAAGTTTGATTGTGAAGTCTCTTGTTAATCGTAACTTGAGCATTTGAGAAGTCTCTTGTTAAGTTTAACTTGAGCATTTGAGAAGTCTCTTGTTTAGTGAAACTTGAGCACCTGAGAAGTCTCTTGCAAGTGTGCTTGAGCAATTTGTAATCTTAAGTAGATTATAGTGAAAATCTCTTGTTAGTAACAAGGGGACTGGAGTACTCTCGATTTGTGAGAGGAACCAGGATAAATTTTGTGTCTTTCTCTCTCTCTCTCTCAGCACCCATTTTACTTTGTGTTCATATCCGCTGCGAACTTAGTTTTATTTCGAAAAAGTTTTTAATTCTAAAAACACAATTCAACCCCCCCTTCTTGTGTTTTTCCACCTTCAGTTTTGAGAAAATAATCTTGTTACTTTCTGATGAAAGTTTTTGATTTGTGCAATGTAACTGGAAGGGTGCCATTCACTACTTTCTTTGCTCATTGTTGGGTATTGTTTGTTTGAGATCCCAATTTTAATGAGGTATTGTGGTTTTGTAACTAGTTCCAAGGTGTTCTCATCATACCATGGATATGTTGAGTCGATCTGCAAGAATATCTCTTTTCCTTTTGCAAATAGACTGTTGAATTTTTGTGTTAAATTTTGGAGTTCCTTGGGAAGATATTTAAGTTCTCCAAATACCCTTCCGGGTTGCTCTTCCAAGTATATGGTACTGATTAGTCCATTTTGAAAGAACGATAAACAGATTTGACTGTCTATACCTGGAAGTAAAACTGCTTTAGTGCAATTAAACTTGTTAACTGGATAGAAGCATTCAGTGGTGAATTCTTCTACATAGTGGTTTAGCCATTTCCATCTGAGACCAAATTCCATATAAGTTGGATCAGTTATCTGAAAATTCTTCTGTTGTTCGAGCTGGCGAATTTTGTCGATTGACAACTTCTTTTTTGACTCCATTGTAGGAGATTTTTGGAAGGTTTTTGCTGTTGTAATCTCTTTGTAGGCTCCATAAAGTGCCTGTTCCGCTTCTTTCATGGTTTTGTATCCTTTGTGACGTACATTCTTGCCAATGATATGTTGTTTAGCTATTGCCCATTTTCTATAGATTCCTTTCATTGGACCATCGAATATGACATAGGCTTCAAACTTTCTCATTTCATTGTCTACGGGATCGCTTATTTGGATGGTTGTTGATAAACCATTTTTTCTGGCTTCATCTTCTTCCTCAACTTCTTCAGCCCACGATTTCTTGCTGTTTGAAGTTGTTCCTGAGGACTCAGCTTCCTGTTCTTCATTTGAATTTGGTTTCCATCCATTAGGTGTTACTGCTTCCATGGGAATTTCTGCACTTTCTGGGGCTGTATATTTTACATAGTAATCATACTTTCCAGAAGGTTGTCCAAGCAAGTCCCAGTTTTCTTTATCTTTGAGAACTTTGTCTAAGCTTGCTGTTGGTGTTGAAGACTGGTCTATATTTGTTGTCATGTTTTGCAAACTTTTGAGTGTTGTAATCATCTCCCCCCTCTCGTCGGAGATCTTTTTTCTTCTAGAATCAATGGCAGCGAGCTGCTCATCCTTCTGCTTTATGTTGTTTTGAAGTAGCTTTATTGCTTGCTCCATTCTCTCGTTAGTGTATCTGCAAAACTGTTTTGTTCAGACTTTATGTATTGAATATATGGCTCGAATTGTTGTAACTTCATCTGCCATCTTATTAGTCTGCCTTGTTTATGGTCAGCTTTAATTTTATATCTCCAAAATCCTGTAAGATATTTAGAGTCTGTACGAAGAAGAAACCTTGATGGTAATAAATCAATTTTCCATTTTTCTAATATTTTTACACATGCCAGAGTTTCTAGTTCCTGGATATGGTATCTAGATTGTGTATCTGTAAATGTACCAGAAATATATTTACATAAATGTAATTTTTCAGTATCCTTTATCAGGATTTTAGAAGCACTGTAATCAATGCTTTTTATAGTATCTGTCCCTCCCCTCGAAGTTTCAGATTCTTTTGATTGAAGATCATCAGATTCTTCAATTTTATATCCCTTCTCATTAAGAGAAAGTTTTGCTTTACCATTAGGTAAGACTCTCATACAACCTGCCCAGGTTGTTTGTGATGCATCTGTCTCTATAATTAAAAAATCTTCTTTCGTTGGATTGTAAAGTTCAGGCAAAACTTGAAATTTTTTCTTTAATTGTTTTAACGATGTCAGAATCTGTTTTGGTCCAAGACCATGGAATTTTTTCTGAAATTTTCTTTTGCAAATGTTTTCTTTCTTTTGCTAAGTCTTTGAAAAATCCTTCATTAGCAATATAATTTAAACATCCAAGAAATCTTTGGATTTGTTTTTTATCAGAAAGCTCATTTGGAAAAGCTTGTATTTTTTCTTGGGTATGAGGTGCTAGACTCAGTTCCCCATTTTCTTTTAGGATCAAACCAAGGTATTCTATTTCTTTTTGTAAAAGTTTTGATTTCTTTTTTGAAATCACAATACCTTTTTCTTTAATTCTTAAAAGAATAGTTTCTATATCTTGAAGATGTTGTTCTTTACTTCCTTTTGTGAAAATAAGTATATCATCTATATATGCTAGACATATATGGTCCAATCCTTGAAGAGATTGATCCATAAATCTCTGATATATTGATGGTGCTTGTTTTAGACCAAAAGGTAAAACATTCCATTCGAAATGTTGTTGTGGTGGACATGAAAAAGCTGTTAATGGTTTTGTTTCTTCAGCCAGTCTTAGCTGGTAATAGCCAGACTTTGCATCTAAGGAAGAAAACCAATTACATCCTTTTATTTTTTCTAGAATAAAATCTTTTCTTGGTAATTTATAAGAATCTCCAACTGTTGCCAGATTAAGTTTCTTATAATTAATTACCATTCTTCTCTTTCCTCTTTTTATTTCGTTGTGATTTTCAACATAAAAAGCTGGTGCAGAATGTGGGCTTGATGAGGGTCAAATAAGGTCCTTATCAAGTAGATCTTTACATTCTTGTTGAAATTCTTCCACATCTCTAATAGAATATGGAATCCTATTTGGAACATTTATCTCGTCATTCGGGTTCTTGAGTTTAATGACTATAAGTTCATGATTAGTGTTTTTAAGGCTGTCTAGAGGGTTATCTGAACAAACTTCATCTAATCTTTCTTCTATATTGGTATGGAAGCTTCTTTCTTCCCATATCGTTCTTAACTCTCTAAGGTTTCCCTTAATAAGATTTAAGATCTCATTTCTAGTAACTATTTTGGTGATTACCATTTTGTTATTCTTAGGATCTCCCAAGTCCTTCCATTGAAGTGATATAGTATCCTTTCTTTGAGTAAAAGGTTCATATAACTTTAAAAAGTTATTTCCTATAATTAAGTCTAATCCTGAATCATGGAGGTATATTGTTGGGATAAAAAACTTATATCCTTCAACTTCTATAGATACATCTCTAAGGTTAAACCATATCTGATGTTTTGATTTATCTGCAACTATTATTTCTTTTGGTTTGGCTAATCTTTCCCAATTTCTAGAGATAAATTTTTTCCCGAAACAAAGAGTTGCACCTGTATCTATATAGGCTAAAAGATTTCTATTTTTTAGTACTATCTTAATAAATGTAGCACTTGGGTTTCCTTTACCAAGTATCTTCTTCGACATCTGAATCTGTTTCTGTGCAGTATTCATAAATTTCTTCATCAGATTCTATGTCTGATTCTATAGGTTTATATCTTATTGCATATATTGCATGTAAGACATTTTTCTTAGGATTCTTCTTCTTAGGATACTCATTTGCATAGTGACCTTCTTCATGACATAGCCAACATGTGCATGATTTTTTACCCTGTGGGCATGTTTTCTTTTTAGGGTGAGGTTGTTTTTTCCTAAAGAATTTTTTGTCTCCTTTTCTAAATTTTCTAAAAGGGTCTTTCTTGAATTTCTTTCTCTTATAAGGTGGCCTTATGTTTATGGGTTTCTTTCTAGAATTGCAACCATAGTTTCCTATTTTGTCTTGTAGTTTGTTACAACAAAGAGATACTTGAGCTTCTCTTTTAGCTATCTTTTGACTACACATTTCTTGAAGCCAAATTTTTAGGGAAGTTATTCTTCCTCCTAAAGTATCGTCTACCTTTCCTTCTGCTAATGCTGAGGTAAAAAACGCCTTAACTTGAGCCGATACTTTTTCTGGTAACTTGTCATAAAATAGTTCTAACAAGTTCCTAGAGATTCTAGTACTATTATCTATATTATAGTAATAATCCTGAAATTCACAGATGAAATTATCTACATAGCACATATTGCAGATTTTTAGGTTGGTGATTTTCCAAAGGTTTTGGTCAGAAAATGCTACTTTTGATTGAATGGAATTTTTCCATCCTTTGAATTCTTTTATTAGTAAACCATAGACCCAATCTACTACTAAGGTTCCTGTTAGAGGTAATTCTCCCATAACCTCTGGTGGTAAGGTAGAAATGTATTTATAAGCATTTCCTCTAGTTTTATATTGAAGATAGTTGAAAACTTCAACTGCTCCTAAATGTTTAAGATCCTCGTTTAACTGGATTAACACACTATTTGTATTATACCAATCCCTAAGATCTTTTACTGCATCAACACTGCAGTCTATATCTAAAATCCCTTGTCCTTGGAATGGATTTTGCGAAGGTACATAATAATGAGGTACTTTCTGGAATTTTTGTTTGGTGAATTCTCTTTCAAAATCTGCAGGTCTTTTAGTTCCTGAAGTTTCTCCTTGTTCTTCTATTTTTACATAATGAGGATTTTCAATCTCATTTTCGTTAGCTTCTTCTTCTGAGCTAAAGTCATAAATAATCTGATTATTATCCTCTGATTTGTCATCATAAGTTTCCTGACTTTTACCACTAATATCTAGAGAGACCATTAGTCTTTCTAAATTTTCTAATTGTCTATTAAGGGCTTCTTCTGTATCATCCATATCTAAAAGTAATTAGACGGTGGTTTGATTCTTAATTGTGTGGACTCAGAAGTTTCTTCGAGTTTAGAAATCTTTTCTTGAGGTTGGTTTTGTGGTATTTCTATTTGTTTTCCCTTATCTTCCCCCTTCTTAAGAAA
Source organism: Trifolium repens (assembly GCA_030408175.1). Lineage (NCBI taxonomy): Eukaryota > Viridiplantae > Streptophyta > Magnoliopsida > Fabales > Fabaceae > Trifolium > Trifolium repens. The sequence continues at coordinate 55,728,054 of CP125851.1, forward strand.
TTGAGATAACTCATTCAGAGTTAAATATTCTTCTTTATTTTCTAAGAGTTTTGAAAGAACCTCTAATTTAATATAGATATTCTCTATATTTCTTTTTTGTTCTTCTTGAAATTCATCCATTCTTTGGTGAGAACTTTGATAGCAACAATTTTTTATTATGTAGGCTAACATACAAGCTATATTATTGAGTTGCGGATTTGCTGTATGGAAAAGATGAGGATATTTATGTGATTCATCTTCTTCATAGCAGACAAAGTTTTCTTCATGAAAATTCCATGTTTCATGAGGTTTATACTTACTTTCTTCGGATTGTAAGTTTTCTAAATAGGATGTTTGTTTGTCTACCCTATATCGGAGATCAGAAAAGCTATCTAAGACTTTCTGTAAAACGTTTGATATACTACCTTCAGTCATCTTGCCATAAACTTAAGGTTTTTCTGAAGTAATTTAACCATTTGACCATATTGTTTGGATAATTGTCTATCAATATTCGTAAAGAATAATTCTGTGTCTCTAAACCATTTAATTTGTAGTCTATACAGACTTAGCTTAGCTAAATTTGGGGTAAAATTAATTGTTCCATAAATTAATTTCTTGTTTGGATTCCTAATCCAATTCATAATTTTTCTTAACTTACTAAGCCGGTTGATTTATGAACCGATTTAAAAGGTTTGGGCTGTATTGGTACATTCTTTTTGTTGGCTGTACCATAGAATTTGCCTATAAAAGATGTCTACAAGCTCTCAAAATGTTGGAATATTTATTATTTAGTATGATTTGTTTTTGAATGGCTTAATATTTAGTATGATTGAATACTAATTATCAACAATAACGTTAACAACTAGTAGTGTAGAATCTATTATAATTGACACATTTGATACTCTCATGTCCCCAAATCAAATAATAGTGTCTCTAAGTACCAAAGCTTTTGTTTCCATTGGTGGAGGCAATCTGTCATACCATAAGGTCCTTGCATTTAAGAATGTTCCTTGAGCATCACAAACACACATACCAACGCCAAACCATATGTTGCTCCTCAAACAACGTCGATGGTTTCGTTAACTAATCTTCTAAGGTAATATCTTGACCGATTATACACTTGGTTTCGTAAAGCTCCATTGCAACTTGTAGTTAATGGTTTCTGAACTTCGGTCAATTCTTGACAATTAATCTTTCACAGTATAAAACAACTTTGAGGATTTGTTTTTACCTTTTCTACAAGAATGGGAGATGCACACTCTGAAAAATTACTCTAGCAATTCCAAGCCACACACAACATTGTTAACGACGACCAGAATGGTGGTTCTAAAAACCTATTATAGGAACATAAAAAAAAAAAAACAAAGTTAAATTCATAACTAACTACCAACCAATAAGTACATAAAAGTTTTATAGTTATAGGTGTCTTCTCTTCTCTAGGTACCAACAGATCATATTATGTGTTGATTAGAACTGCATAATTAATTAGTATCTTCTAATGACTTTCATAGGATATCCATAATCTTAAGTTGTGAAAGTTTTACCTTAAGAAGAGTTTCTTCTTTCCACATCTCAGTTCCCTTAAAGAAAGACCTTGAAGAAGTTCCTATCCAAAAAGAAAATAAATAAGTTATGCCTAAAATCAAAGCAACAACAACACAATATCTTAGTCACAACAACACAATAACAACTTCCCCTGGTTCTAATCAAGTATTGAAAACCTAGTTAATGAGTGATTTTACTTCAGGGTGTTAACGGTGCCTAATGAGTTCATGATCATCATAATTAGTCTACCTACTTTTCCTAATCATGATAGATAAACCAGAGAATGGGCACACATATGCTTCACGATTTATTTAAACAAATCAATCATTAAACCATATAAATTAGAAGAGAACACAATAATTACAAATAAAAAATCAACTAAAATAAATACTACCCAAATACAATCAATTAAAATTCAGAAAACTTAGTGAGCTCATAAACATTTCTATTGTTTTTGTGAAAAGTAAAAGCATGTTATAAACTACAAAATAAATTATAAACATTTGCTATTGTTTGTATGACAATTAAGATGTAAAAATAAAATTGTACAAAGAAGATTATAAATTACAATTTGATCAATAAATATGAAAAGAATTATAAAAAACATTAAGCTTTTACCTCTGACAATAGTTTAGATGCACATGGACTTGCTTCAGAAACTTCAAAAAATCATCTAACCACTGCTTGAAACAAAAATATAATTGGTTAATTTGTTAAAGAACAAATAAATTAGACAACAAATTAGAACAAAAGGCAACTCAAATGAACAGTAAAAAAAAACCTTGAGAAAAGAAGAAGCAAATTTTCACCATGAAAAAAAACCCTTTACAACCTTTTAACACAATAAATGCTTTTGATTGAACGTGACGTGAAAAACCTTGAAAAAAAACCTTTTAACACCATGAAAAAACCTTGAAAAAAAACCCTGATGTTGAAAGTGACGTGACCAACTTTTTTTCCTGCTGCCTTGACAATTGTTTTTGTTTGAACGTGATTGAATTGGGTTGGGCTGAAAGCTGGCCCTTTACAACCTTTTAACACAACAAATGCTTTTGATTGGTCAAATTGAAAATATTACCTAAAAGAAGCTATTTTTTTGGCATTTATTGTTACCTAAAATCCTATGTGGCATCTTTTATAGATTGACACTTATATTTTTTTGCTATTTGTTGATTTGCATTTGTGTAGTTTTAAAGATAAGCAAAAGTTCAAAAGTGAGAGAATTAAACAAGTTATTGAAAGAGAGGCTACAAACTACATTCGCGTTAACCTATACTCCCTCCGTCCCAAAATATAAGCAAAAATAGGTCAAAGAAAGTTGATGTATTTGGTTAAAGATTTGGACCAAATAAATTCACTTTTGTTGACTAACTTTTGCTTACATTTTGGAACGGAGGGAGTATATCTCAGTAAAAGAATGGTTGCTTCATTTTATCAAGATCCCGACTCATGATGGATTCAAAATAATCGTAACTAGGGAAGGATTTGATAGCATACTGCAGAACATGAAATTATTGTCAACCAAGACAATATAATTTCCCCAATTCATACAACCATTTAATTTCAAGAATGATAAAATAAAATGTCAATTTAAAGTCATACCAATGAAAATCTAGGTTCCTTCACACAAAATAAATGTTCTTTCAGGAAATGTCATACTTATAAAGGGTACTTGTGTTTTTATTTAATGTACGCACCTCTAGAACATTTCCTGAAAATCCATTTATCTTATGTGAATAACCTTACATTAAATAAAAACACAACTACCATGGTATAAATACTCTCTCACTGAATGTATATAGAATTAATGAGTCGGATGAAATGAACCATAGACATAGATAGTCGTTCCTAAACTAAGATTAGAGAAAGAAACTCATGTCAACAAACCCAACTCTCTCTTCTTTTCCTCGCTCTGCCACCTACGTCAACAAACCCAACTCTCTCTTGTCCCTTCCCTCTGCCAGCAACACCAAAAACAATTTTTACTTTCTTTCTTAATTTTCTCAAGTTAAAGATTCTTAAAAGATTCATCAAGATTTAAGCTGCACGATGGAAGGAAATCCAAAAATGATGCGTATCCCAAAAACTATTGTCATATCGATCGATTGCCTGATAGTGTCATAGAACACATTCTATCGTTCCTTCCTACTAAGGAAGCAGTTAGGACGTGCGTCTTCTCGACGAAGTGGACGGAATTTTGGACTAATCTCCAAAGCCTCGATTTTGATGACATAAATCTCTCAAACAACTACGTTCCGATATGCTTTTTCTGTAAAGAAAATTGCAATTCCCAATGTTATGAATTCTCCGAGGTAAGCATTACATATCTTATTAATTTTATTTTATAGGCTATGCTAGAGTTCCACCATTGATGAAGGTGAAGAAATCATGAGAGAAAAGGAGAGAGAGAGAGAGAGAGAGAGAGAGAGAGAGGGAGAGAGTTGTATATTAATAGTTCAAAGCATACTGCATAGGATATCCCAGGTCGTGTAATAGTAACATACTGCAGACCCCCTACAATGGATCTGAACAAGGAGGGGTCAGAGACATGTTTAGAGCCAAACCTGGTGAGTTTAGTACTGGAAGCCATATGAGAGGGCATGTTGTTTGCATTTGCCATGTTGGCCTTTGTCAACAAACCTCTTATATATTTTGTTTGAGTGAGAAGAAGAGATCCAGAGGCAGAGTGATGAACCTCTATCTCAAGAAAATAGTCTAGTTTACCTAATTCTTTTAGAGAAAATTCATAGTCCAGTTTGTGAATTAACTGTTGTCTGAGACTTGCAGAGTTGCCTGTGATGATTATGTCATGGACATAGACAAAGAGGAAGATAGTGTGCTGAGATGTGTGAAGGGTAAATAGAGAGGGACTAACTTATTCAAATTTTAAAACATGGGGGGCCAACTTGAAACTTTAAAAATATAATGGATCAACTTGAAACAAAATAAACATAAGGGACCAACTTGAAACCTAAAATAAACATAAGGGACCTAATGTGCAATTAAGCCTCGCTTTTTTTATAGCACCAAAAACTAAATTTGGCAATTTTGTAGGGACTAAATTTGGTATTTTCTCAATATGATTTGTAAGAAATGACATAAAAATAGATATTATTACATATAAAATTTATAAGTGACAAATATTTGTCTCATGTATAATTTACATTAAGGTATAATTTGTTAATTAAACATTTATGCAAAATATATATTTTTATAAACTATAAGTCACAAATATATTTTTTATTTAAAAAAAGAAAAGCAAGTGGTAAGGAAAAATTTGAAAATACCCTTCAAAATGCTAACGCCACAAATCTTAAAAGGTGTTTGAAAAGGATAAGCAAGTATTTTTAGTTAAGGGGTTTACATGGATTGGACAAACCCACTCGATCCGGTCAAATCCATCCAATCCAACCCAAAAAAGTGGGTTGGGTCGGGCAAGTGGGTGGATATGGATTTCAAAAATGAAAAACCCATAAAAAATTTGGGTTTCGGGTAAAACCGGACCCAACCCAAAAAAACCCACCGACCCACTAGTGTTATGTTTTTTGAAATATTTTTATGAAAATACTAAAGATTTTGCCATTTGATCAATAAATAGTTTTATATTTAAAATAAGTTATACTATTTTTTAAGAAAATAAAAAGATTGAATAATTTTTATAAATAAATATGATAATTCATCGCACTATTTTAAAAATAAAAATATTGAATAATTTTCATAAACAAATATGATGATTCTTCGTTTAGTCATTTGATATTATAAAAAAGGAAGAAAAAAAATCATTTGAATAACACACTATCCAACACATAAATTAGTGGGTATACATGAAAAACAGGTGATTATTTTTTATAGTGAAAAAAAGTAACACTATATTTCAAAAAAATACAATGGTTGAGTTATTTTTATGAAAAAATATGATGATTCGATATTTATATTTTTAATATAAAAAAATAGAAAAATAGTTCGGATAACCTACTACCCAACCCAATCCAACCCGAAAATTAGTGGGTTTACCCAACCCGGCTCAATGTTATAATGGATGGTTATTTTACTAGACCCAACTCATAGTACCTTATGTGGTTTGGGTTTTGGCCAAACCCAACCCAATCCGGCCACATACGCCCCTTTTAGTGCCAATTAACATTATAAAGTTTACAAAAGATATTTGATTAAATAGAGAGAGAAATATTAAGCATAGCAAAGACTATAAATATCTTTTTTTTAACTGCAAAAAATATCATTATTAATAGTGTAAATATAAAAAATGTAGGAAATTTGAATGTTGAGAATTCAAATCCGAAATGGTATTACAATAATATTCAAATAATATTCAATTAGATCTCATTATATGGATATACATGATAATAATTCTAATAATTCATATACAAATATAAGTGGTGGGATGTGAGTAGAATAGTAGATATATGTTTAAAACTATTTTATACTGTAGATTACATATGAATTATTTTATGCCCCTACTGGATTCATTTATGGACTCGTCCTGACAAATAAAGTACATAAATATTATAGGGGTTAAAATTTACAACTACTTATAATATTTGTTATCATGTGAGATGCATGACTCTAATAGTCATAAAGCTTAAGGAGAATGAATTCTCTTAACTATTTATTGTTGGTGGTGTTATATGCATAGTTGGTTAGTGGTATTGTTCGTGATTCATATGCATGACTTCGAGGGTTACATTTAATAATGAGAATAAGAGAACATCAATTGTGTATAATTTATTAATATTCAATTTTTTTAAAGTTAAATTTTATAAAATATTGGTGGTGTTGTGCATGTAACTCGATTGATGATGTTCTTGGTGATTCATAGTTAGAGTCGTATATAACACATTAAAATTATCAAGAAAAACAATTGTATATTAGTTATTTAGCATTTAAAATTTAATTACATTTAATTTATATGTACAATGATATATTACTTGTGTTTTTATCATTTCTTTAATTAAATTTTGCAACACTAAATTTCTAAATTAAAAGTAAAATTCTAAATTTTTAGATTAAGTTCAAAATTAAATTCTGAATGAGGAATATCGAAGTTTTATCTTAGCATTTTTAACTAAATTCCTCAAATAATATATTAAAATCACTAGTACAAATATCACCTATTAATAAGGCTTTTACATCTGCGGAAAAGATACTAGATGTGAAAAAATATATGGAATACATTTTACAACTGATTTCAATTTTCCCAGTAGTAAAAAATAAATAAACATAACATTTTACATCTAGCCATAATATCTCAGATGCAAAAATTAACACGGTGGCAGTTCCGTAATTATTGTGAAAACTGTCTAAAATAATTTTACATCTGACCATATTATCCTCAGTAGTAAAAAGTCTTACAATTTATTTAATGTTTATTTTCTTAGTTACTTTTACGCGTTATCTCAGCCTCTTTCACGAACCCTAGCCTCACCAATCACCATTTGTTCCCACAAATCACCATCGATCTCACAAATCACCGTCTGTGAGCAGCGATTTGCTCTCAGCCTCTTTTATGCATATAGTTTGTTCACGGAATCGCGCGCTATCTCGCTCTCACACGAACCCTAACCTCACCAATCACCATCGATCTCTCACTCGATCTCTTCACTCACACCATCGTTCTCACTTCACTCGATCTTCCCTCTCAATCGATCTCTTCCCTCACTTGAACTCCATCGCGAACCCTAGACGGAAAAGGAACGACGCCTTCATCTCTCTCGAACTCTATCATCACTGTCGAACTCGCTCATATCTCTCGTTTCCTCTCCCTCTGGCTGAAACGTAAGCAGGTACTGATTCTATTCTTAAAATTATGTTCTTGGAACTCTGTTGATCTGTTTATATTCTTACTTTTTGGGGTTTTTTTTATATTTTTAATGTTGAAGAGTTTAGTTGTTGTTTACATGTGAGATTTGGGGGTTAGGGTTCATGGTCATTTTGAGATGGTTTATTATAGTGAGTTATTATTATTTGGATTCGAGGTTATTTACTACATAATTATTAAATGGAGAGAAAGTTGTGTGCTTCGATTTTCATTTTGAAAAAGTTGTTTTTGTTGCTTCATCAACTGTAGCTTTCTTGTGTTAACATATGATTTGGCAAATGAAAACTATGGGAGAAAACCCCATGTCAAAATCTATTTTGAATTGATAATTATCACATTCCGAACTTGAGTCTTTTTACACAATTTGGTACATGTATCCCACATTGTTATTTTGAGTTTTACTTGCAATCTGAGTATGAGATTTTAAGTACAATTTTATCTACAATTACAGGGTTTTATTCACTTTTAACTAAAAAGCCAAGTTCAATTACAGGGTTTTATTTTGTCTGGATTTTTGGATAAATAACTCTCATTTTCATTTCAATTACAGGGTTTTATTCCAACTAGGTGACTGATGAGTTCCTCTGTGTTTCAAGGAATTTGATCCCTGTTAGGAAAGAAAGTTCTAAGAACTCATAAAGGTCTCAAATTTTTTGTCATTTTGTTTTATTTCTTTGCTTTTTATGTTTCAGTAATTATATAGTTTTGTATTGTATAGGAAACAAGCTTCTGTAAATCTACTTTTTTCCTTGGCACCAGTTCATTTCTTACTTGGTGCTTGAAATATGCAGGAGCTAAAAGTAATGAAAAGAAGAAGGTATATATAAAGTAATGAATAAGGGATGGGAAGATTACCAAGATGGTTATTGTTGAGTTAACTGATGCTAGGTATATATAAGGTATATTTTTTGTGATTCATATTTGTAGTTTGATTGTTACGTTTGATTAAAGATTAGTGACCGTATTTGAAGTTTTTCTTTTGTTTTTTTTAGTTAACTCCATGTCTATTTTTTAAGCTTTAATTGATAACTGTCTTTCTAGAAGTCAAAAGAGTTTCTTAGAATCCAAATCTGAAGATATATAGAACATGAACACCATGTCCATGTTGATGATGTTTCAACTTCAAGTGTTAATTTTACTGCAATGTATGGTAATGGAACAAAGGTTGAAGAAAATGGGTTAGTGGATAAGGGTGATAAAGTTTTGATTTTTAAGGAGATTGAGGTGAAGAAGATAGTGAAAGAGTGTGATTTAAGAAAAGGGTATTGGGTTTTTGATGAAAGGTATCCACTTTATAGTAGAGATTCTTGTCCTTTTATAGATGAAGGTTTTGATTGTGAGGGTAATGGAAGATTGGATAGAAACTATACTAAGTGGAGATGGCAACCTCAAGATTGTGACCTTCCAAGGTATTCCCAAATTCAATCTTTTCTTTGTTTGGAACATTTCACTTTTATTTAGTTATTTATTAGTTATTTTCTTGCAAGTTTAGTTATGTTTAGAAGTTAGATTAAAAAGCTTGACAAAAAAAAAAGTTAGATTAAAAAGTACTTTATTTTGGTCCTTAAATGTTTTAGTTAGTAAATTTGGTCATTGAATATGTATTTAATTAGTTAGTTAGTTTGGTATCTAAATGTGTTTTTCGTCGGTCAATTTGGTAATTAAAATAACTAACAAAAAACACACTTAGCGATGTTTTTGTAATTTTGATACATTGAAGAACTATACTAATGAAGGCTCACACATTTAGAAATGAAAATGATTTTTTAGTTTTAGAAGTTGCAAAAGTGAAGTTAGTTTTATTTTTTGGTTACTGTTTTTTCTGTTATAGGTTCAATGCAACAAAAATGGGAATCAATGTTGATAAGAGGGAAAAGGTTAGTTTTTGTGGGTGATTCCATTAATAGGAATCAATGGGAATCAATGTTGTGCATGTTATTGAGTGCTCTTAAAGATCCAAAGAGGGTATATGAGGCACGTGGAAGGAAAATTACCAAAGAGAAGGGAAACTATAGTTTCAGGTTTCTGGTAATTCTGCAGAACCTTACTTCATTTGTGTAATGTATAGTTTTATATGATTAGTTTTGAAGTATTAGATTTTTACTCTTTATTCAACTTTGTAGGATTATCAATGTACAGTTGAATACTATGTGAGTCATTTCTTAGTTCATGAAAGTAAAGCAAGAGTCGGGCAGAAACGAAGACCAACGTTGCGAATTGATGCCATTGATCACGGTTCATCGCGATGGAGAGGAGCTGATATTTTGGTTTTCAATACAGCACATTGGTGGTCACATTACAAAACCAAAGCAGGGTTAGCAAGAACTCTTTCTCTTTTTTGAATTTTCAGTCCTCTTATATTTTGAGGTGTATTTTGTTTGATTTGTTGTGTATACTAAACTGAATCATGGATTTGTTGTGTATTCTAAGCGGAATTGTTTCAGTCCGGTAGTAGATTTTTAGAATTTAGAGCTGACAACGTTATCAAGTGCCGATCAATCATATCGAATTCGAAATGACTCCAAGCGATGGAGGCTTTCAGGACAGATACATTGTATCCATTGATACTAAAGGGAAGAAAGGATTTAAAGGTATATTTTCAGCTATATCTTAGGGCTTCCACCTTGGCTTGTATGATAAATGTTTAGGAGTCACAAGCATTCACATTACATGTCTTGTTCTTTTAGTTTACTTCATTTTTTTAAGCTGATGTTTGATTTTATTCTCTATCAGTGCTAGTGCTTAATGATATGTGTGGACAAACTGTCTAGAGAAGCCTAACAAGGCGATTGTTTTCTCTGTTAGGGTTGTTACTTGTTAGTAGTAAGAAGTTTCATACTTCATTGTTTTGCAGAGTATTATTTTGCTTGTTAGTTATTTCAAAATGATGGTAGTCGGTTAGGCCATACTTCATAATTTGTTAATTGATGGACATATTGCGGATTACGGACAATAGTGGTCGTTCCAATTATACTATGCTATCTGGGATTTGGTTATCTATGTGGTAGATTGTTGAAGTCTTACAGTTCATTGCCAATCAAGAAAGAAGGGCTGCAACTTCCTTCTAGTTTTGCTGCTCGTATAGCTGAGAAATCAAATCGGAATTTGAGACTTGCCGTGTCCAACAGTAAGGGTTAGTTAATCTCTTTTCTGATGAATTGATGGGTTGAGTTCATTGTAAATGATGAGGTCAGAAAAAGTTATAATAATTAAGAATCCTGGAATTGCTGATGGACTTTTCAGAATGCATTTTCATGATTGCTTTATAAGAGTAAGTCATAGTAATATAAAGCCATTTGTTACCAAATATTGTACCTTTCTAACAATGCTTATAGTTGCTCAATTTTTGTATGACTATTTGATCAAGATAGAGATCATGTAGCTGGTATCATTTCAGTGTTAACTTAAACTTTAACCGCGTTGTTAATCGTAGGGGTGTGATGCATCGGTACTTCTTGATTCTGCTCCCTCAAACACTGCAGAGAAAGACTCTCCCGCCAATAAAAGTCTTAGAGGGTTTGAAGTTATTGATAATGCCAAGGCTAAACTTGAAGATGTATGCAAAGGAACTGTTTCATGTGCTGACATAGTTGCATTTGCAGCAAGGGACAATGTGGAGTTAGTAAGTCTTTCTACTTTGTGCTAGAAACATTTGAAAGTAATAAGTACTTATTTCAATGACATACTTTTTTGTATGCAGGAGCACACACCATTGGATGCTCTCATTGCGCTGTTTTCAGCAGCAGATTATACAACTTCAGCATTCTCTGTGTAGGATTCTACATCATTTGATCTTGCCATTGAAGTTCTTGTTGAACTTGTGACTAAACACGAGGTATGTTGTGATGCATTTCAATTCTGTCTGATAAAAATGGTATTTTTATAATAGAGCATTGCTATTTGTTACGACGTGATTGAAACACAAATAACGCGAAAAGGTAAAATTGGGTCTAAAATGCATTACATCATGTGTATATGCGAGCCACCGCTTAGTATGAACTTAAATAAAATTCCTACCATACAAACCTCCACTTATTTCATGCTATTTTTGTACCCTCCACCGCTAATTGTGAACTACTCCCATATTCTCATATAACGATGGATGGTATATGGAGCCGATGTTATGCATGGCGCGATAATCCCGGTATCTCTGCTGCTGGCCTGGTTTCTTTGGGTTGTTGCTGCGCCTGGTAGTTTTGTTCTGGTTTGGAGCTTGTTTTTTATCCTCCTGTTTTGTTTGTAGCACTATTTTTTCCTCTTTTTGGTGTACTTGGTTCAGTCCAGTGGTTTTGCCATGCCTCTGTTCTGTTTCTCTTTATTTTGGATTGGCTCTTTGTAACTTGTAGAGTTCTGGTACTCCTTGTGCTAGTTCTCTACTTCTATTTTATTATCAATAAAATTTAGCCATTTTCAAAAAAAAAAAGGATGGACATATCATAAAGAGAACCTGTACATAAATCAATGCGTCGTAGTAGGGATTAGTATTAGTATAAGGATTGGCATGTTACATAAGATCATCATTGTGAGGTCGTATTAGGGGAGTAGCAGAGAAAACTAGATGCCTAGAACATGAGAGGCTGGGTGCTACCACAAAAGTTGGGTTTTGTTTTATTTTATCTTTTATTTAACTTTTTAGAATTATGAGATTTGTGGATTATTTTGAAAACAAGGAACCTGTTGTGTGTTTTGTGAGCGAGCCGTTCGTAACAACTAACATTATTCTTTATAATAATATCAAAGTTTTGTAGTTTTTTGTTTATTATTTTCCCTAGTATAAACTAATTTTGCACTTGTAGATCTTGAAGGCATGTTAAATATGAAGATTCAAGATTTGGAGATTGTAGAGGAACTTAGAATCAAAAGAGCGGATAAACATGAAATTGTTAAATTTGGAGATTGCTATTTCATCCGAAAACGTTGTTCAAGTCATTGGCTCAACATTACCTTGGTAATCATAGTTTTGATAGTTGATTTATCACTTGATGTCTAGGTAGCAAAGATTATGTTAATTACTTAAGTTGGTTGAGCTATACTCTAGCTAGCTAAGGCTATGTTAATTACTTAAGTTTTAGTCAAGCTTGATTTTGATGACAGTGTTGCTGCTGCAATTTAGGAAGGGATGTATGGTGCTATTGTACATTGCGATTTTAATTTAGTGAGTATTAGGCTTTGACATTTTAGTCATGTTAGTGTGGTGAACTATCTTGATTTAGGAAGGGAGTTAGGTTTGTGTAAAGTTATTGTGTTATGAATTGTTTTGATTTTCCTTTTGGATGGTGTATGGTTGTATCAATTACATTACTATTTGCCTTAATTTGGAGGTTGAATGCTATGGAATTTGTAGTATTATGTTCTTGATTTTAAATTTTGGATGGTGTTTGTTGTGAAGTTATGTTTTGGATATTGGCCTGTGGGTTATCTTTGTTGCAAGTTATACTTTCGATGCTAGCATATGAGTAAAAAAAGAAATTCTGGATTTGAAAAAAAAAATGCAGGATTTAAAAAAAATGCAGATTTTTTATTAAAAAAAAACGTGGAGCTTTTACATCTGTTGATAATTTGGACTGATGTGAAAACAGACGCTTTTACATCTGAGAAAACGGCAGGTCAGATGTAAAAGGTCCAATTTAATTTTAAAAAAAATTGAAACTTGCACCTTTTACATCTAACGGAAATAAGAAACAGATGTAAAACGTGCACCTTTTACATCTGACAGAGCCAGTAGTAAAAAGTGTCCAACTTACTATGACTCGTGCGTTTATGACTGACCGGTGCCAGATGTAAAAGGTGCATTTGGACAGTAGTAAAAAGTGTTTTCTGCACTAGTGAATAAACATATAAATAATATTTAAAAAGAAAATAATCTCGTGCACGGTACATGTTAACATACTAGTGTGTATATATATATATTTATTTATTTATTTATCATTAACAATATCATTTTGTTTCATTTAATCCAATGTCTGTTTGTTACAGATTAAAAAATTAGTGATTTTGATATTAAATAATTTAGAGATTAATTTTAAGAGATTTTATAGAAAAGTATAATTTACTGTGTTTGTTTATTGTAATAAAAATTACTTTTTTTAATAAAATAATCTTTAACGTGTTTGGTTACAACCTCTAAAAGTGATTTTTATAAAATAATCGCACTTGTTTTTTCTCTCCTCTAAAAAAATTCAATTATTTGAGAAGCTACTCTTAGCAGTTCTCATTTTTAGCTGTTTTCTAATTTTTTTTAGATTTTGATTTTTTTTTTAATCTATAACAAACAGATGTAATATTTTTAAAAGTGATTATTTTTATAAAAAAAGTGATTTTTTTTCTAAAATAATCTATAACAAACGACCTCTCAATCCATCTTTTTAGCGAGGTGGTTTTTAAAAGAAGAATCATCTACTACGATAAGCAACACCGTAAACCAATAAAGATTGTGCTGGCTTATATATTTTCTCAATTAATTAACAAAAACGTTGGATCTTTGGAATACAATGTAACACACAACATGTCATTTTGAACTAATTCTTGCATGTTATACTTGCACGTGGGAGAGAAAAAAATGTTTATGTATTACAGTTATAATGTATTATATTATATACTACTGCCAACTATTTTTTACTATCTCAAAATAATTGGCATACGTCTATATATCTTAAATTATTATTAGTTAAAATCATTAAAAAATGAATATTTTAAAAATATTCATTGATTTTCCAACATGATATGCATAGTGTCATAGTGAAGGACATACAAGGAAATTTTCTCTTTCCACCCCCCATGACTCTTCCCCCCCCCCAATTTCCGTTTTTGCCTCTAATTTTAAATTTCGGAACGCGTTTTTCGAAAAAAAATTTGCCTTAAATATGAACTTCATAATATATTTTCCGAAGTTTTCGACGAATTTGAACTAGAAACACTTCAGAAAACACGTTCCGAAGTTTTTATACAAGAATAAAATCAAATTATTGGAGGATTAAAAAGAATTATGGAGGGAGAAGAGAATCTTTCACATACGAGCATGGTCCAACCCAACAAAAATCATACAAATGGTATATATATTTTCGTGGTTGTAACAAATTAATTCAATACTACAAACCAATCAACCAACGCATTGGCATGTGCATGCATTTGATTCCTATTATAAGGTCTGTGTATTTACTTGCTAACTCGTGAGCACCTCCTTTGGATGTCTTCTACTTGTACCTCATATTTCATGTGATCATAAATTCAATACATGTTTTTGTTTTTGCAGTCTGACACCTTCAAAATATATTTTGTTATTTAGTGTTAAAATATTAATTAATTAATTGATGACAAATTGAATTTGACAACCCAACTCACTGGCGTCTTAAACACAACAACTTCTAATCAGTCTTATTTTTTATTTTGTTTTTGACATTATTACAAATTATTAGATTTCATCTTTATCAAAATCCATCATATTATAGAGGAGGCCACGCAAATGAAATGCACACCTATTTTTTTATTACATTATTAGTATTAGAATATTATTGAACTTCCATCTCTAATTTATGGAAAGTGGTATATATATATATGCTAAAAACTCCCACCGTGCAACAAAAAGACAAACTGGTAACGAAATACTTAAATAACAATATTCCTATATAGTAATTGAACTTAAGTCAATCATTGAATTAAAATAAGGAAAATACAAAATAATTATCCGGTACACTAGTTAAATACATAAATAAGAAAACTTTATCTTAAAACTCGTGCATTAAATACATTGAAAGTGTAAAAATTATCTCTATTAATATTAATATTAATTTTATATTTTATTTCTATTTTTGATATGCTTAACAAATACACAAAATATACTGTGTAGCATGACCCTTAAAATATTAATATATACCATATACGATTATAGAGTGCAAGATAATTAACTTGAAATATATATATGTCTGGCCATCCATTCATCCAGCATAGACCGTGGAGATCCTATCTTCTTTTCTCTAATGATTTTTTATCGATTGGACCTAAATGGAATTTGGCATTATTCACCATATGTAATGTAACTGTAGGACATTATGACATTCATTCTAAATTTGTTCACTTCTTTACTAGAAGCTTCGGACCTGGATTCCATGCAGTTAGTTTTTGGGTGCAGTCGCACAGTCGCCCTATTTATAACCGTCCGATCAAGATCGGATGGTTATAATTTAAAAACTGAATTTTTTGACTGTATTTGTTTAAACCGTCCGATCATGATCGAACAGTTATAAAGTAACTGCACCGTGCAGTCAACTGCACCTAATCCAAATCCAGAAGCTTCTCTTTACCATACATTACAGACAAATATGTACAAAATGTGTTGTCAATTTTATCCTTGCAACCCACCAACCAATCTCCGCGTATGGTCATATATATCTTTGATGACTAATTATTAAGATCCATGTGGTACAAAAACATATCCATGTATTATTATATCTTAATCCTAATCTTAATCTATACATAATTCTAAAGGTTAAGCTATCATTACCTATAAAAACATACAACACATGAATATTCAAATCGAAATTGAGATCAATTCAATTTGCATAGATAGTATAGATTGAAACAAGCAAATTAATTCAAAACAAATATTATATGCTAAATATAATTGCTCATCTTTATACAATTAAATAATAATAATAATAATAATAGTAATTTTTCCCAACTTCTGTTTGTCTTGTGCAGAAACCGGTTATTAATAATAATATATTTTCCGTTCAAAATAATAATAATAATAATAATAATAAATAGGTTATTAAATATTCACCCATAGTTGCCAAGCCACCATTGTATACTTCTACTAATTTTTATGGCCGACTTCATTCTTAATTAACAATTCATTGGTAACGTTACTCCTCTTGGATTCTTTTTATAAAAAATAATTAATGTATTTAGCCTATAATATATATCAAATATATCAGTTATTCAATCAATTTAGAAAATAATTATTTCTTATAAAAGGAACCGGACGTAGGAATATTTTTCATCTTCACCATGACATAAACTTGAGATTATTAACTCGTTAACTATTTCCATCATTAGTTCAAATCAATTAAACTACCACATCCGAGCTTTATTCTTAATATAAAACAAAGCATATAAAATCTTTGAGCAAAGACAGCTAAATGCAAGTAAAGAGAGCGATCATGTTTCACATTTGATTCATTTCTATATATATACACATCAAGTGCTTCAAAATAACATAGTTTGAAGCTAAACAAACATCTCAAAAATGGGTTGTTTAGATGGTTATCTTCCAGTAATTGTTATGATAGGATTACAATTTCATTATGCATTACTTGCAATCTTTACAAGAGCTGCTCTATTAGATGGATTGACTCCTACTGTCTTTGTAGTTTATAGGCAAGGCATAGCCACTTTGGCATTGGCACCTATCATCATTTCCTCTAATAAACGGTATATATATATATATATAATTAATTGGATGATTTATCCCTCTCTTAACCTTAATTACTCACTTATTCTTTACTAACTCATATACATATCATTATGTGCTTTTTTTTATTGTAGGAGACAATCTTTGAAGACTTCATTAGGATTAAAGAGTTTCTCTTTGATGTTTATCACCTCTCTTGTTGGGTATAGTTTGCCAAATCACCTTTCTTTTCTTATGCTATTAGATTTAGAGGTGTTCACGGTTCATAAACTGTACTGAACCATATTAATGGTTTAATTCAGTTCATAGAAACCAGTTAATTTTTCTAAATTAGTTCATTTTAGAATCAGTTTGAAACCGGTTCTTAAATTACAAACTGATTTTCATTGATATTTTTTCTAACAAATTAAATATTAAAAATAAAACTTACTGAGTTTCTGTCATTGTTTATAATATGCAGGGTTACATTAAATCAGAATGCATATTTTAGTGGTTTATTCTATGCATCATCTACAGCAGCAACTGCTATGAGTAATTTGATACCTGCATTAACTTTTGTATTTGCAGCAATTTTGGGGTAATTTCTCTAAACAAATTAAGTGTCAAAGTAAATTAATATGCCTCTCTAGTGACACTAACAATAACATTTCTGGTTTTTGAATGATTAGATATGAGAAAATTAATCTTCAAAGTTTAAGAAACGCGGCCAAGATATTAGGGACAATTTGTTGTGTCAGTGGAGCCTTAACAATGGCATTTCTCAAAGGAAATAAGCTGTTACACATGGAGTTCTTTCCTGATTCTAAACATCTCACTGCAAGTGGAGATGATACTTGGATTTTTGGCTGTCTATTGCTCTTAGCAAGTAGTGTTTTTTGGTCATGTTGGATGATCATGCAGGTAAGTTTATAAAACCAGAATAATTTTATAGTGTGACAAGACAAGATTATTGTTTATCAATGGACATTTGATTTGATACATTAAACTTCATTACAGGTACCGATTTCTTCGTCCTGTCCAGATCATATATTGTCGACTTTTTGGATGTGTCTTTTCGCTACAATACAGTCAGCTATATTTGCACTGATCAAAGAGCAGAATCTTCAATCATGGATATTAAATTCTCCTTTACAAATTTCATGCAGTTTATATGCAGTAAGTCTGTCATAGGCTTCTCAGAAACATTTCAATTAGTATATATCGTTTGTTCACGGTTCATAAACTGCACTGAACAGAATCATATTAATGGTCTAATACTAAAATTGCTATAGGGAATTGGAATTGCTGTTAGCTTCTTCATTCAATCTTGGTGCATCTCAGAAAGAGATCCTCTATACTGTGCAATGTTCAACCCTCTAGCCACTGTCATCACAGCTTTGGTTTCTGCTACATTCCTACAAGAAGAGCTATACATTGGAAGGTAATAGACTAATCTTTCAAGTTTTAAAAATTAATTAAGACGCATTTGTGAGAAATAATCTTAAGGTGGATAAGTGAGATGACCGGTCCTGCCAAGTGCCAACTTAGCTAAGTTCACATGAGTGACATGACTGAATGATTAATATTATATATATATATAATTGTGTTATTGTGTATGGCCTACTCACATGTATCATGAATTTCAGTTTGGTAGGGGCTATTGGAGTGATCACTGGTTTGTATATTGTTTTATGGGGTAAAGCAAAAGACTTTGATGGGAGTAAACAAGAGCTACAACAATCAAACATGGTGGATGATGAAATAAGTAATAGGATAGATTTGGAAGAACCACTTCTAGCAGAGAAGTCAGAATATGTAAAAGAGAGCAAGATGGAGCCCTAATTAGTTTCGATTCGAAGAAATGGAAAGAGGATCAATTAGCAATTTAAAGAACATAGCCTTAATTAGTTTCTTTCACCAAAAATTTTAATGAAGAGAATGTGAAATTTTGTCTAAGGAAAAAATACGAGTTAATTTCATTTACTAGCATCCAAATATCTTACCAAGCAATCCATTATTCCAGTCGTCCAAGTACAATTAGTTACATTGCGCTCACATTTTTCAAGTAGCTTTTCAGTGAATTGCTTCTTCTAGAAGTTAACCACGCCATTGTCCTCCTGAAAAATGTGATAAATCTAAACTTTTCAGTCTTTGATAAGAAATTGAGAGATATTCATAACAATAGAACTATAGCCATAGGGATGCAAAAGTGGACAACCCTTGTGATAAGAGATAGAAAAATTGTAGCATGACTCTCCAACTAATTAAAGGGGTTGCCCTACAGCTCCTTCACAAGATGAACTACAACTCCTGATCTGAAACCCCCCTAGTAGCTGCATTATCACGCAAAATCATTCAAAACATACAAGCCTTCATGAATTAGAAGCATTGCTTCTTTTCTGACATTAGGACAAAATCATACTCATACTTGCTCAACAAAACTTGTACTGTAAGGCACATGGATTGGTTAGCATATTCCAGATTAATTTCAACAAAACTGGTAGAAAAAACATTCTAACATTCAACTTTGTATATAGATTAAAGAAAGAATAGTTACTAAAAGCAAAGCAACCAAAATAAACAAAGCAATTGCAAAAACTTTGAATATTTGGAATAAGGTAAGCATATCAAACTATAAATGAACATGTCCCTTCATCTATGTACAAAGTGTGTTGTCAAACCAATCTCCGCGTATGGTCAAATCTTTGATGGCTAATTATATATCAGATGTATGTGGTGTGGTACAAAAACATATCCATATTTTAGGGGTCATGCTAAACAGTGCCAGAGGAGCACTTGTTAGACATGCCAAAAATAAAAATAAAAAGACAAAATAATGGTGATAAAATAATAAACTTTACTACTGTTCCGGGGCACTGTTTAGCATTTTCCGTATATTAAATCTTAATCTTCCATTCTGATTTATAAGCAATTATTCTCATTTTATATTAAAGAATCCTAATTTTATGTGAAAAATAAGTTACAAGGACAAAAATAACCACTCTCAATTGTCAAATGCACTATATGCATGTTTTTGTAGCGTACCTTTTTTTTTTGTTTTTTTTTATATTATTGAGTATTTCTAATTCTTATGATTTGTACTTGAATCTCCATTTTTATATTTATATACTAGTATGTTAGCCCGTGCCGTGCACGGAATTATTTTCTTTTTCAATATTATTTTTGTGTTTATTTTGATATATTATTTGAGTAATTTGGTTTAAAATTCTACGATTAAATTGAGATAGATTTTGCATGATATAAATTTAACGATGTTACAGAATAAAGCAAGATGAAGAGTATTACTTCGCTTCCCATTTTACACTATTATGAGATTAATTCTTTATCTCGTCTTCATTCCCGAAACTATATAGTGATCCTATAAATATAAAATAATTATAAACTTCATCCTCAAATAAAAATATACTCCGATTTTTCATGGCCTTAAGATTTTTTGGGAGCGTACTCATAAAATAAAAATATACCATGATTTTTTTATTTTTCATCTCCAGCTGACTCTTTATCGAAAATCTACATTAGGTTCATTGTCAAACATGAGATAAGTTTTATTTTTTTAATAATATTTATTTTCATATGTAATTTTTTTTAAGGTTATCTATGACTTTTTTCATTTTATATTATTTATAAGGTTGTCTATGTTTTTTCAATTGTCTATGAAATTGATTTCTTTTAGTTTATTTGAGTATGAAAGTATGATATATGTTTAAACCCAAGATTCTGTAGGGACTTTATCAACAAAAAATAATCGTAAATTCTAAACTATTTTTTAAATGATTATTAACATACTTTGACCTTGTTCCTATTCTCAAAATTTTTCTTGTCACCGTACCACAAAGAAGCAATCTTCACACGTGAGCATCAAATGGGAAAACCTATGTGTGAATGTGTGAATCTCCACTAACATTGATAAATTTATATTCCTAAAAAAGTTCGAACGAAGGTTTATGGAAAGTTTAAAATTTGAATTATAAAAAAATAGCATAAATTATAAAAAAATAAAATTATATTAATTTATTTTAGATTTCCCATAAATTTCATCAGCCAAATGTAATCTAATGAAAGTGTAATGAGACAAAATATAGAAAAATTGTTGTAGTCGAAATTCAAATTTTAATTAGTCAATCTGTATTTCTAATAGTGGGGTGGAAAGTGTTACTCGTTTCCCATTATATACCACCTAGAGATTTCCCCTCTCTCTCTCTCTCTCTCTCCCGTCTTCGTTGCAGGACTCTATAAGGGCTCCATCAACAATAAAATAGTTGCTAATTCTATTTTTTTTTTAATGAATATCAATAAAATTCTCGTGTTAAGTTATAACTATCTTCTACATACACTTTTCATCATGGGGGATCACTTTTCATGATCGTGCTAAATAAAATTTTGATTAAGTGATCCCCGTGATAAAATATGAAAATATGGATAACCCCCATAGTCAAAATTCAAATTTTAATTAGTCAATGTGTATTTTTAATAGTCGGGTGAAAAATATTCACCGTTTTCCATTCTACACCACTGAGAGATTTTTTCCCTCTCTCTCTATTTCTATCTCCCGTCTCCGTTACATGGCTCTATAGGGGATTCATCAACAAAAAATAGTTGTTAATTCTATAATTTTTTTTTAATGAATATCAATTAAATTTTCGTACTTAGTTCTCACTGTGATCTACTTATACTTTTCATCATGGGGTTTTCTTCGTGCTAGATAAAATTTTGAATAAGTTTTCCCCATGATAAAATATGAAATATGAAAATAAGGATAACTCCCGCAGTTTGTAATTCAAGTTTTAATTTGTCAATATGTATTTTTAACAGTGGAATGGAAAATACTCACCGTTTCTCATTCTCCAACACTGAGAGATTTCTCTCTCTCTCTCTCTCAAAATCTTCTATTTTGTTTTTGTCCCTAATGAACATAATTTTTTCTTCAAAATAAAATGTTTTTACGTAAAAAGAAAATATAAGTGTACAAATATGTATTCAAGCTATTTTTTTGGTTCAATACTTCAAGTGATCTTATCCATGGAAAAATTAATGTACTTTCTTATTTCAATTTATTTCATAGTAATCTAAATATGAGTATTCCTTTATTTTAGAAAATTAAAATATTAAAAATGTCCCAAGATAGTGTCGTACAAGTGATAGATATTTGAGCCCCTTAATCATTTGGTCCTAAGTTCGATCCCTGACCAGTGCGTATGGAGAAGCATTTCTTGGGAGAGGTCAACCCCTTAAATGGATCTCAGTTACCTCGAGGGGATTACTCTCTGCAGTTGCACGCGGAGGATACCTTTGGTTTACCAAAAAAGAAATTAAAAATATATATATATAATATTTGAGAGTTTCTTAAAAAATATAATATTTGTAAGAGTTTCTAAAATAATAATAAAAATAAAAAAAAGAGTTTCTGCAAAATATATATATTTGAGAGAGTTTTCACAAAAAAAAAAATTGAGGGTTTTCAAATAAAAAATATATTTGAAAGAGTTTCTAAAAAAATATATATTTGAGATGCTCTAATTGGGATAGAAACAAAAAAAAACAAAAAATAAGGTAGTTTTTTATAAAATATTATAAAAATTCAATTATTGTCGTCGGTGAGATTCGAACAGCAGACCTTAAGTTAGAAACTCCGCATAAGTATAATATTAGAGAACCTCTAATTGAATCACACCTAAGAAATTTCTATTGAGAATGCACGAGAGAGCTCCGTGGGAATCTCCAAATGTATATAATAGAGATAGAGATAGAGATTATACCTATTTGCCATTAAAAAAACAAAAATAATTAGCCAATCGT
Organism: Trifolium repens; assembly: GCA_030408175.1. Classification (NCBI taxonomy): domain Eukaryota; kingdom Viridiplantae; phylum Streptophyta; class Magnoliopsida; order Fabales; family Fabaceae; genus Trifolium; species Trifolium repens. The sequence continues at coordinate 55,750,619 of CP125851.1, forward strand.
GTTTGGAGAGTAGTTGCACTATCTACACATTTTCAGTATCTTCAATGTTCTTAGCACGCCTATATATTTCTCTTATCTGGTAATTGACCTGATAAATACTCCCTCCGGTCATACCGCAAAAAAAAAACTATTTATGCAGTGTTTAAGGAATTTAGTTAAGTATAATTATTTTTTTTGATTTAATATCAAACATGAATAAATTTACTAGAAATAAGTCTTATTTTCTTTGGAAATCACATGCACCTTTTAAAAAATAAAGGTATATTAGGAATAACAGTATTAACTAGTTTAAAAGTAGTTAATTTTTGTTTATAATAATGGGTATTAAATCTTAGTTGAATTTGAAAGAAAGGGTATTTATGGAATGATGATATTGAATAGGATTCAATGTGATAACTTTTACTTATATTAATTTAAGGATAAATTTTTGTGTTGACTTTTACTTATATTAATTTGGTGTGTTGATCCTCTTGTGTGTCTTCAAAGCATACTATAATTTGCTTTGCTTTGTAAGGGATTGAGTACCCCTTGTACTCCCTTATATTATACTTTTGCTTATCAAAAAAAAAAAAAAAGGTTAACCTATCATTATCTATAAAAACATACAACATATATATGAATATTCAAATTGAAATTCAGATAAATTCAATTTGCGTAGGTTTTTTGACGAAAAATTCAATTTGCATAGATTGAAACAGGTGAATTAATTCAAAACAAATATTATATATACTAAGTATATATAATTGTTCATCTTTATGCAATTAATTACTTAATTAATTAATAATAATAATAATAATAATAATAATAATAATGATAATATTAAGAGTACATTTGAACATTTCAATTTCCAATGCGTTGACTTCACACATTTTCATAAATTTTTTTATAAAACATTACCCCCTCCAGTCCTTTTTATAAGAGACAATTGACTTTTTTTAGATTCATTCAATAATGAATGTATTTAAGCTATAATATAGACCAAATACATCAATTATTGAATGAATCTAAAAAGTGAATTGTCTCTTATAAAAAAAAAACCGAAGAAAGTATTATTTAAAGGTTTAAAGAGTGGCTCTGAGGCACTTAGCATTTTCATTAAGAATAAAGCTCACCTATAGTAGTTTAACTGATTTGAACTAAGGATGGAAAGAATTAAAGAGTTAATAATCTCAAGTTTATGCCATGGTATGAAAAATATTTCTACCTCCGGTCTTTTTTATAATAAATGGTTGATTTTTTAGATTTGTTATACAACCGATCTATTTGATCAACCAAATACATCAATTATTTATTTAATAAATCTAAAAAATAAATTCTTAAAGAAATAGAAAAAATAACATTAGCATTATTACTAACTTTGAAATACTTGTTCATAAAAATTAGTAGAAGTATATAATGGTTGCCTGGCAACTATATGGGTGAATTTAATGACCATTTATTAATTAATTGCATAAAGATGAACTTAGTACTCCCTCAGTTACTATTTATAAGAGAGTTAGTTTGATAAAATATGGGTATTAAGAAAGTGGGTTTTAGTATTAAATTGATTGACAAACTATATTGATTTTATATATTTATCTTTAGAATTAATTGTAGTGTTTTGTATCAAACAAAAAAAAATTAAATGCCATTCAAAAAATTATGTAAAGTAATTAAGGTAATTTTGGAAAATAATAATCAATGTCATTGATAATTGCAAAAGGATCTTAGAGCATCTCCAATAAGGGTATCAAAGAGAGTATCATAGACTAATGATCCGTATCTTTTTTTTTTATCATTGGAGTTCCATGACATGGCACAGAGGGTATCAATATTGATGATACCGGTACCTTATTTAAGGTACCGTATCATCAATTTAATATTACCTTTTTTGTATATAAAATTAAATATAATTAAAAACTTGTTAATAATGTATGATACTTAGAGTGATATCACTATTGGAGCAAAATATGTATGAGTTGCATAAATATTAAATAGCATTATAGGGACCACTTTTTAGTAATATATGATATCCAAAGTGGTATCACTATTGGAGATGCTCTTATAAAAAGGGACAATTTTTTTTGTCAAACCAGCTCTTATAAAAATGGACGGAGAAAGTATATAATATTGTTTTGAATTAATTCACTTGTTTCAATCTATACTATGCAAATTGAATTTATCTGAATTTGAATTTGAAGATTCATATGTTGTATATATGTGTTTATAGGTAATGATATATAGCTTAACCTTTATAAACCAATAATAAATTGATCTAAGTGGTAAGAGTGTTGGTCCTTTTAAGCATGTGGTTAGGGGTTCGATTCCTGACTCATGTATATCGAGAAAATTCGGTTGAGAAAAAAGAATTCACATGTGCTCCACAGATTTTCTGGCAGAAATTAGTCATGGTGAAAACTTCGTACCAATAACAGAAAAAAAAAAAAACTTAACCTTTAGAATCATGTATAAATTAAGATTAACATATAATAATACATGGATATGTTTTTGTACCACGTGCATCGAAATAATTAGCCATCAAAGATATGACCATAGAGATTGGTTTGGTTTGGTGGGTGGAGGGATAAAATTGACAGCACACGTTGTACATATTTGTCACGGTGAAAAATAATTGATTTTTTTTATGTTTATTGAATAACTGATGTATTTAATCTATATTATATATTAGATATATCAGTTATTTAATAAATTTAAAAAGTGAGTTACTTCATATAAAAAAAATAAAACATTTGATATCAAAACTGATCCCCAAGTCAGATTAAATTGATGGTGAAAACAAAAATAAATTTAAAAAATAGAGTAATAACATTAATAATTAATTACTAACTAGTATTCTTATAGATTTATTGATTTATAAATAATTTATTTTAATTTTATTTTAAATTGAAAAATTAAAATTTTAATTGTTAATGAAAGATAATTAATCACAACAACATAAATATTTACAATTTTATATCATCAAATAATTAAAATGACACTCTGTGATAAAAATCACCGTAAAATTTAGTTAAATAAAGCTTGAAGTCAATTTGTAGAAAAATAAAGCTTGGATTTTTGGCTGTCTATTGCTCTTAGCAAGTAGTGTTTTTTGGTCATGTTGGATGATCATGCAGGTAAATTTATTAAACCAGAATAATTTTATAGTGTGACAAGTCAAGATTATTGTTTATGAATGACATTTGATTAAACTTCATCACAGGTACCGATTTCTTCATCCTGTCCGGATCATATATTGTCGACTTTTTGGATGTGTCTTTTTGCTACAGTACAGTCAGCTATATTTGCACTGATCAAAGAGCAGAATCTTCAATCATGGATAATAAATTCACCTTTACAAATTTCATGCAGTTTATATGCAGTAAGTCTGTCATAGGCTTCTCAGAAACATTTCAATTAGTATATATCGTTTGTTCACGGTTCATAAACTGCACTGAACAGAATCATATTAATGGTCTAATACTAAAATTGCTATAGGGAATTGGAATTGCTGTTAGCTTCTTCATTCAATCTTGGTGCATCTCAGAAAGAGATCCTCTATACTGTGCAATGTTCAACCCTCTAGCAACTGTCATCACAGCTTTGGTTTCTGCTACATTCCTACAAGAAGAGCTATACATTGGAAGGTAATAGACTAATCTTTTAAGTTTTAAAAATTAATTAAGACGCATTTGTGAGAAATAATCTTAAGGTGGATAAGTGAGATGACCGGTCCTTCCAACTGAGCTAAGTTCACATGAGTGACATGACTGAATGATTAATATTATATATATATATATATATATATATATATATAATTGTGTTATTGTGTATGGCCTACTCACATGTATCATGAATTTCAGTTTGGTAGGGGCTATTGGAGTGATCACTGGTTTGTATATTGTTTTATGGGGAAAAGCAAAAGACTTTGATGGGAGTAAACAAGAGCTACAACAATCAAACATGGTGGATGATGAAATAAGTAATAGGATAGATTTGGAAGAACCACTTCTAGCAGAGAAGTCAGAATATGTAAAAGAGAGCAAGATGGAGCCCTAATTAGTTTCGATTCGAAGAAATGGAAAGAGGATCAATTAGCAATTTAAAGAACATAGCCTTAATTAGTTTCTTTCACCAAAAATTTTAATGAAGAGAATGTGAAATTTTGTCTAAGGAAAAAATACGAGTTAATTTCATTTACTAGCATCCAAATATCTTACCAAGCAATCCATTATTCCAGTCGTCCAAGTACAATTAGTTACATTGCGCTCACATTTTTCAAGTAGCTTTTCAGTGAATTGCTTCTTCTAGAAGTTAACCACGCCATTGTCCTCCTGAAAAATGTGATAAATCTAAACTTTTCAGTCTTTGATAAGAAATTGAGAGATATTCATAACAATAGAACTATAGCCATAGGGATGCAAAAGTGGACAACCCTTGTGATAAGAGATAGAAAAATTGTAGCATGACTCTCCAACTAATTAAAGGGGTTGCCCTACAGCTCCTTCACAAGATGAACTACAACTCCTGATCTGAAACCCCCCTAGTAGCTGCATTATCACGCAAAATCATTCAAAACATACAAGCCTTCATGAATTAGAAGCATTGCTTCTTTTCTGACATTAGGACAAAATCATACTCATACTTGCTCAACAAAACTTGTACTGTAAGGCACATGGATTGGTTAGCATATTCCAGATTAATTTCAACAAAACTGGTAGAAAAAACATTCTAACATTCAACTTTGTATATAGATTAAAGAAAGAATAGTTACTAAAAGCAAAGCAACCAAAATAAACAAAGCAATTGCAAAAACTTTGAATATTTGGAATAAGGTAAGCATATCAAACTATAAATGAACATGTCCCTTCATCTATGTACAAAGTGTGTTGTCAAACCAATCTCCGCGTATGGTCAAATCTTTGATGGCTAATTATATATCAGATGTATGTGGTGTGGTACAAAAACATATCCATATTTTAGGGGTCATGCTAAACAGTGCCAGAGGAGCACTTGTTAGACATGCCAAAAATAAAAATAAAAAGACAAAATAATGGTGATAAAATAATAAACTTTACTACTGTTCCGGGGCACTGTTTAGCATTTTCCGTATATTAAATCTTAATCTTCCATTCTGATTTATAAGCAATTATTCTCATTTTATATTAAAGAATCCTAATTTTATGTGAAAAATAAGTTACAAGGACAAAAATAACCACTCTCAATTGTCAAATGCACTATATGCATGTTTTTGTAGCGTACCTTTTTTTTTTGTTTTTTTTTATATTATTGAGTATTTCTAATTCTTATGATTTGTACTTGAATCTCCATTTTTATATTTATATACTAGTATGTTAGCCCGTGCCGTGCACGGAATTATTTTCTTTTTCAATATTATTTTTGTGTTTATTTTGATATATTATTTGAGTAATTTGGTTTAAAATTCTACGATTAAATTGAGATAGATTTTGCATGATATAAATTTAACGATGTTACAGAATAAAGCAAGATGAAGAGTATTACTTCGCTTCCCATTTTACACTATTATGAGATTAATTCTTTATCTCGTCTTCATTCCCGAAACTATATAGTGATCCTATAAATATAAAATAATTATAAACTTCATCCTCAAATAAAAATATACTCCGATTTTTCATGGCCTTAAGATTTTTTGGGAGCGTACTCATAAAATAAAAATATACCATGATTTTTTTATTTTTCATCTCCAGCTGACTCTTTATCGAAAATCTACATTAGGTTCATTGTCAAACATGAGATAAGTTTTATTTTTTTAATAATATTTATTTTCATATGTAATTTTTTTTAAGGTTATCTATGACTTTTTTCATTTTATATTATTTATAAGGTTGTCTATGTTTTTTCAATTGTCTATGAAATTGATTTCTTTTAGTTTATTTGAGTATGAAAGTATGATATATGTTTAAACCCAAGATTCTGTAGGGACTTTATCAACAAAAAATAATCGTAAATTCTAAACTATTTTTTAAATGATTATTAACATACTTTGACCTTGTTCCTATTCTCAAAATTTTTCTTGTCACCGTACCACAAAGAAGCAATCTTCACACGTGAGCATCAAATGGGAAAACCTATGTGTGAATGTGTGAATCTCCACTAACATTGATAAATTTATATTCCTAAAAAAGTTCGAACGAAGGTTTATGGAAAGTTTAAAATTTGAATTATAAAAAAATAGCATAAATTATAAAAAAATAAAATTATATTAATTTATTTTAGATTTCCCATAAATTTCATCAGCCAAATGTAATCTAATGAAAGTGTAATGAGACAAAATATAGAAAAATTGTTGTAGTCGAAATTCAAATTTTAATTAGTCAATCTGTATTTCTAATAGTGGGGTGGAAAGTGTTACTCGTTTCCCATTATATACCACCTAGAGATTTCCCCTCTCTCTCTCTCTCTCTCCCGTCTTCGTTGCAGGACTCTATAAGGGCTCCATCAACAATAAAATAGTTGCTAATTCTATTTTTTTTTTAATGAATATCAATAAAATTCTCGTGTTAAGTTATAACTATCTTCTACATACACTTTTCATCATGGGGGATCACTTTTCATGATCGTGCTAAATAAAATTTTGATTAAGTGATCCCCGTGATAAAATATGAAAATATGGATAACCCCCATAGTCAAAATTCAAATTTTAATTAGTCAATGTGTATTTTTAATAGTCGGGTGAAAAATATTCACCGTTTTCCATTCTACACCACTGAGAGATTTTTTCCCTCTCTCTCTATTTCTATCTCCCGTCTCCGTTACATGGCTCTATAGGGGATTCATCAACAAAAAATAGTTGTTAATTCTATAATTTTTTTTTAATGAATATCAATTAAATTTTCGTACTTAGTTCTCACTGTGATCTACTTATACTTTTCATCATGGGGTTTTCTTCGTGCTAGATAAAATTTTGAATAAGTTTTCCCCATGATAAAATATGAAATATGAAAATAAGGATAACTCCCGCAGTTTGTAATTCAAGTTTTAATTTGTCAATATGTATTTTTAACAGTGGAATGGAAAATACTCACCGTTTCTCATTCTCCAACACTGAGAGATTTCTCTCTCTCTCTCTCTCAAAATCTTCTATTTTGTTTTTGTCCCTAATGAACATAATTTTTTCTTCAAAATAAAATGTTTTTACGTAAAAAGAAAATATAAGTGTACAAATATGTATTCAAGCTATTTTTTTGGTTCAATACTTCAAGTGATCTTATCCATGGAAAAATTAATGTACTTTCTTATTTCAATTTATTTCATAGTAATCTAAATATGAGTATTCCTTTATTTTAGAAAATTAAAATATTAAAAATGTCCCAAGATAGTGTCGTACAAGTGATAGATATTTGAGCCCCTTAACCATTTGGTCCTAAGTTCGATCCCTGACCAGTGCGTATGGAGAAGCATTTCTTGGGAGAGGTCAACCCCTTAAATGGATCTCAGTTACCTCGAGGGGATTACTCTCTGCAGTTGCACGCGGAGGATACCTTTGGTTTACCAAAAAAGAAATTAAAAATATATATATATAATATTTGAGAGTTTCTTAAAAAATATAATATTTGTAAGAGTTTCTAAAATAATAATAAAAATAAAAAAAAAGAGTTTCTGCAAAATATATATATTTGAGAGAGTTTTCACAAAAAAAAAAAATTGAGGGTTTTCAAATAAAAAATATATTTGAAAGAGTTTCTAAAAAAATATATATTTGAGATGCTCTAATTGGGATAGAAACAAAAAAAAAACAAAAAATAAGGTAGTTTTTTATAAAATATTATAAAAATTCAATTATTGTCGTCGGTGAGATTCGAACAGCAGACCTTAAGTTAGAAACTCCGCATAAGTATAATATTAGAGAACCTCTAATTGAATCACACCTAAGAAATTTCTATTGAGAATGCACGAGAGAGCTCCGTGGGAATCTCCAAATGTATATAATAGAGATAGAGATAGAGATTATACCTATTTGCCATTAAAAAAACAAAAATAATTAGCCAATCGTGTTTGGAGAGTAGTTGCACTATCTACACATTTTCAGTATCTTCAATGTTCTTAGCACGCCTATATATTTCTCTTATCTGGTAATTGACCTGATAAATACTCCCTCCGGTCATACCGCAAAAAAAAACTATTTATGCAGTGTTTAAGGAATTTAGTTAAGTATAATTATTTTTTTTGATTTAATATCAAACATGAATAAATTTACTAGAAATAAGTCTTATTTTCTTTGGAAATCACATGCACCTTTTAAAAAATAAAGGTATATTAGGAATAACAGTATTAACTAGTTTAAAAGTAGTTAATTTTTGTTTATAATAATGGGTATTAAATCTTAGTTGAATTTGAAAGAAAGGGTATTTATGGAATGATGATATTGAATAGGATTCAATGTGATAACTTTTACTTATATTAATTTAAGGATAAATTTTTGTGTTGACTTTTACTTATATTAATTTGGTGTGTTGATCCTCTTGTGTGTCTTCAAAGCATACTATAATTTGCTTTGCTTTGTAAGGGATTGAGTACCCCTTGTACTCCCTTATATTATACTTTTGCTTATCAAAAAAAAAAAAAGGTTAACCTATCATTATCTATAAAAACATACAACATATATATGAATATTCAAATTGAAATTCAGATAAATTCAATTTGCGTAGGTTTTTTGACGAAAAATTCAATTTGCATAGATTGAAACAGGTGAATTAATTCAAAACAAATATTATATATACTAAGTATATATAATTGTTCATCTTTATGCAATTAATTACTTAATTAATTAATAATAATAATAATAATAATAATAATAATGATAATATTAAGAGTACATTTGAACATTTCAATTTTCAATGCGTTGACTTCACACATTTTCATAAATTTTTTTATAAAACATTACCCCCTCCAGTCCTTTTTATAAGAGACAATTGACTTTTTTTAGATTCATTCAATAATGAATGTATTTAAGCTATAATATAGACCAAATACATCAATTATTGAATGAATCTAAAAAGTGAATTGTCTCTTATAAAAAAAAACCGAAGAAAGTATTATTTAAAGGTTTAAAGAGTGGCTCTGAGGCACTTAGCATTTTCATTAAGAATAAAGCTCACCTATAGTAGTTTAACTGATTTGAACTAAGGATGGAAAGAATTAAAGAGTTAATAATCTCAAGTTTATGCCATGGTATGAAAAATATTTCTACCTCCGGTCTTTTTTATAATAAATGGTTGATTTTTTAGATTTGTTATACAACCGATCTATTTGATCAACCAAATACATCAATTATTTATTTAATAAATCTAAAAAATAAATTCTTAAAGAAATAGAAAAAATAACATTAGCATTATTACTAACTTTGAAATACTTGTTCATAAAAATTAGTAGAAGTATATAATGGTTGCCTGGCAACTATATGGGTGAATTTAATGACCATTTATTAATTAATTGCATAAAGATGAACTTAGTACTCCCTCAGTTACTATTTATAAGAGAGTTAGTTTGATAAAATATGGGTATTAAGAAAGTGAGTTTTAGTATTAAATTGATTGACAAACTATATTGATTTTATATATTTATCTTTAGAATTAATTGTAGTGTTTTGTATCAAACAAAAAAGAATTAAATGCCATTCAAAAAATTATGTAAAGTAATTAAGGTAATTTTGGAAAATAATAATCAATGTCATTGATAATTGCAAAAGGATCTTAGAGCATCTCCAATAAGGGTATCAAAGAGAGTATCATAGACTAATGATCCGTATCTTTTTTTTTTATCATTGGAGTTCCATGACGTGGCACAGAGGGTATCAATATTGATGATACCGGTACCTTATTTAAGGTACCGTATCATCAATTTAATATTACCTTTTTTGTATATAAAATTAAATATAATTAAAAACTTGTTAATAATGTATGATACTTAGAGTGATATCACTATTGGAGCAAAATATGTATGAGTTGCATAAATATTAAATAGCATTATAGGGACCACTTTTTAGTAATATATGATATCCAAAGTGGTATCACTATTGGAGATGCTCTTATAAAAAGGGACAATTTTTTTTGTCAAACCAGCTCTTATAAAAATGGACGGAGAAAGTATATAATATTGTTTTGAATTAATTCACTTGTTTCAATCTATACTATGCAAATTGAATTTATCTGAATTTGAATTTGAAGATTCATATGTTGTATATATGTGTTTATAGGTAATGATATATAGCTTAACCTTTATAAACCAATAATAAATTGATCTAAGTGGTAAGAGTGTTGGTCCTTTTAAGCATGTGGTTAGGGGTTCGATTCCTGACTCATGTATATCGAGAAAATTCGGTTGAGAAAAAAGAATTCACATGTGCTCCACAGATTTTCTGGCAGAAATTAGTCATGGTGAAAACTTCATACCAATAACAGAAAAAAAAAAAAACTTAACCTTTAGAATCATGTATAAATTAAGATTAACATATAATAATACATGGATATGTTTTTGTACCACGTGCATCGAAATAATTAGCCATCAAAGATATGACCATAGAGATTGGTTTGGTTTGGTGGGTGGAGGGATAAAATTGACAGCACACGTTGTACATATTTGTCACGGTGAAAAATAATTGATTTTTTTTATGTTTATTGAATAACTGATGTATTTAATCTATATTATATATTAGATATATCAGTTATTTAATAAATTTAAAAAGTGAGTTACTTCATATAAAAAAAATAAAACATTTGATATCAAAACTGATCCCCAAGTCAGATTAAATTGATGGTGAAAACAAAAATAAATTTAAAAAATAGAGTAATAACATTAATAATTAATTACTAACTAGTATTCTTATAGATTTATTGATTTATAAATAATTTATTTTAATTTTATTTTAAATTGAAAAATTAAAATTTTAATTGTTAATGAAAGATAATTAATCACAACAACATAAATATTTACAATTTTATATCATCAAATAATTAAAATGACACTCTGTGATAAAAATCACCGTAAAATTTAGTTAAATAAAGCTTGAAGTCAATTTGTAGAAAAATAAACATCTCACGATATTGATATTGATTTTTTTAATTTCAACATATAAGTTAACATAAATTAGCTCAATTGGTGGACATTTGCATTATTATGCAAGAGATTGAGGTTCGAACTCCGGTCATCCCACTTATCCACCTTCAGGGTGGAATTTCAAACAATCAGGCTATTTGACCAAAAAAAAATTATTTAAATTACTAATATTTGGTTGGAGTTTCTATCGAGGACTCTTGCCGCTGATATCAAATCATCATAATATATTTTTTTATATTCCTGACCAATTCATTGTGCATTAAAGTAGTATGCTCATTCGTCTATTAGCTCATTCTATATCTCTATCAATTGCGTTAATATAAACTGCAACTTCTTATAATTTCTCAATCGTTTTTTCTCTCTCTCAATCGCAATTCGCAACTCCTTCTCTCTTAGTCGTATTTTCTCTTTCTTCGGAATTCACTCTCATACTCTTCAATTTCATATGTAGTATTTAGGTTGTCAATTGATGTTATTAAATTGGGGAAAACTTATATTGGAGCATTATAATATAGTCAACCGCAACTTGTATTATTATTTTTTACTAAAAATATATATAATAATATATTGACACTATTGATCACAAACATATTTGATCCATGTTTATGAAGTTAAAATAATATAAATAAAATATTAGAAAATGAATGATATATTATATTAGCAAAAGTTAAATTTTTTTAAAAAGTGTAAATATTATTCGATCAATAATGTAATTGTGCTTTTACAATTTTAATTAAGATAAAAACTTATGTATAGTGTCATAGGTTTTCTTAACAAAGATTCTTATAGTTCGTATTTTTTTTTTTATCAAATTAAAATTGTATCATAGATGCTGTTTCTATTATTCTCGACTAAAATAAATATAAAGGTCATGAAAAATAATTTATCTATGGCTTATAGAGAAGAGGCTTTGAGGTTCCTGTATTTCTGGTTATGCTTATATGCTTTGAGGTTCCCGTATTAATATCCCAGGTTCCCGATTAATATAGAAGAGGCTTTTTTTTTTAATTTCTGCTTATCTTTTATAGGCAAAGACTTAAAATAATCACATTAGTTATTTTCCCTGATTTATGGATGAAATAAGCGAAACTTAAAACTGTAAATTAATGCCAACAAAAAAAATCTATACAATAATACTCCCTCCGTTTCTTTTTAATTGTCTTTTATTATCATATTTAGCGTTTCTATTTAATTGTCCTTTTTATATTTATGGGTATGATTTGTCAATTATACCCTTTGTAAATTGCTCTTATTTTTTTTTCCATAAAACCAATTAATGCTATATATTTGGAAAACTAAATCTTTTTTTTAAAATTTTTTTTGTTGGTACATAACATATTAAATTTTATTTTTTTTGTACATAATATATTAAATTTATTAGAAAGAAAAAGTGAGGACAAAAAAATAGGAATTTATTGGTGGATTAAAATGAGGGTATAATAGGAAGATAACGTGCAAAAATACACTTTGTTAATTTGGTGTTATCATTCTAAAAAGACAATTAAAAAGAAACGGAGGGAGTAGTAATTTTCTACATTTGTAATTTTGAATTTTTAATTATAAACAAAATTGTATTAAATAAAGCTTCTCAATTTTAATTTTTTTAAAAAAATGATATCACACATTATTTTTATAATTAAGTAACATAAAAAAACACATTGATTTTTTTTTTGTCAAATAGTCCAGTGGCTTGAAATTCCACTCTTAAAGTGAATAAGTGAGATGGCCGGAATTCGAACTCCGATCCTCTGCATATAGAATGCATTGTCCTATCAATTGAGCTAAGCTCATGGGAAAAAAAAAACACATTGATTAATTATCTAAAAAAAACACATTGACAAAATAATTGTTTTTACGTTGACTTATATAATAGATCAAATTTTCGGACAATGATGTCATGTGATGACAACTTGATGTTAATAGAATGTATAAAACATAAATAGCATTTAATCGGTTATAAACTTGCCAAATAATAATATCACGTTTTTTTTTAAGCTAAATTATTAATTGCTAAAATAATACTGTATTTTGCATTTGAAAAATGATTAGATTTTGAATTTAAAATCTGTTTGGTAAGGTCAAATTTTGAACTTATAGCTTATAAGCTCGTATGATTAAAACAGCCATGTTTGGTAAACGTTTTGTTAAAAAGAGCTTATAGCTAATTTTACTAGCTTATAGCTTATTTTTCAAACGCTATTTTAAATAACTTATGAACTTATAGCTTATCATTTTATTCTTTCAATTTTACCCTTATCATCCTACTTGAAAAAAGTTAAATGTTTCTTAATATCTTTTTTTTTATTGTTCAAAAAAATAATAATTCAAAAAAATAATAATTTTTTATATCATTTTATACTTATAAGATAGTTCAACCGCTAATTTTACCAAATACTACAAATTTAATCAGTTATCTTATCCGCTATAAGCTAAAAACTAATTTATAAATTATTCGCCATAAGCGTATCTGCTATAAGCTAGCTTATCAGCTATCCGCTATCTTTTACCAAACGGAGCCTAAAAATGAAGTTGGTCGTAAAAACTAGAAGTATATAATTGTGGCTTGGCAAACCATCGGTGAATTTATTAGGCAAATGCTAAATAATTTCTTCAGAACACTCTTTCAGTCTTTAAATAGTAACGTTTTATAAAAAAAGTAATGAAAATGTGTAAAGCCAACGTATTGTAAATTAAAATGTTCAACCTTTTAAATAAATTATTTCCACAAATGGAATTCTTAAAAAGTATCCGGAATATTATTTGGCAAAACTCTATTTTATTTTAATATAAAAACAAAGTATGTATATAGGCAAAGTATCTTCAAATGTAATTATTATCTTATATATAATATAAATTTATATTGGAATGTGATTGATTTTATAAAAAGAAAGTATGTAAAATATTTGAGCAAAGACAGCTACATGCAAGTAATGAACGCAATCATGTTTCACATGTGAGTCATTTCTAGTGTGCGTATATATATACGCAATCATAGTTTGAAAAATTGAAGTTAAACAAAATCTCAAAGATGGGTTGTTTAGATGGTTATCTTCCAGTAATGGTTATGATAGGATTACAATTTCATTATGCATTACTTGCAATCTTTACAAGAGCTGCTCTATTAGATGGATTGACTCCCACTGTCTTTGTAGTTTATAGGCAAGGCATAGCCACTTTGGCATTGGCACCTATTATCATTTCCTCTAATAAACGGTATATATATAATTAATTGGATGATTTTTCCCTTTCTTAACCTTAATTACGTACTCACTTATTGTTATTGTTACTAACTCATATACATATCATATGTGCTTGTTTTTTTTATTGTAGGAGACAATCTTTGAAGACTTCATTAGGATTAAAGAGTTTCTCTTTAATGTTTATCACCTCACTTGTTGGGTATAGTTTGCCAAATCACCTTTTACTCTTATGCTACTAGGGTTCATGGTTGTACCGAATTGAACCATATTAATGGTTTAATTCAATTCATAGAAACCAGATAATTTTTTTAAATTAGTTCAGTTCAAAATTAGTTTGAAACAGGTTCATAAATTACAAACCGATTTACAAACCTTTTTATTTCTCGTTTTAGAAAAGAAAAAAAAACTAAATTAAGAAAGTGTATTCTTGCACATTTTCTTCCTATTATATCCTAATTATTTTTTGGAATATAATATACCCTAATTTTAATCCACCAATAAATTCCTATCTTTTTGCACACACTTTCTCTTTCCAAAAAATCAAAACCACCAAAAAAATTAAAGACGGATCATAACAAACCAGTATTTCGACAAGATATACTTCAACGGCTGAGCGATTGGGAGACAAGCTTCAACACCAGCAGGGTTTTTAACCTTGCTATAAACGAGATTATAACGTAATCAGGAAGTTTTGAACAATCAGACCAAGCACTTCCAAAAGCTCATGTGTTCTAAAAATTCTCGTATTTTCAAGTTGTAGTCATTTTGAGTTTTTTAATGTTGTGTAGCAAGATTTTCAATAAACATGCAAGAAAAAAATGAACAAAACAAAAACAATAAAAAAATGAACAAAACAAAAACAATAAAAATATTATATAAAATTTAGTCAATAAAAAAAATTAGGAAGAAGGGTATAATAGACAAAATCATTGTTGTCAGAATCGGGATTAAAATCATAAAATCCATGGATTTTGCGATTTTGATCAGCCTAAACGATTTGGATTTTGAGTAGAATCCTAAAATAGAGCAAAATCCCAATAAAATCGCACAAAATTGCTAAATCGCAGCAAAATCAGGAATTTTATATGGATTCCACCGATTTTTGGGGTTTTTTTTGGGTTATTTTGGAATGGGTAAAGACGACTCGTTTTCAGTTTTGAGTACTTTTATATTTAAGATTTGGGACTTGGTTGTTTTATGATTTTAAACTTTGAGTACTTGCACTTGATAATATATAGTTATTATTATGAGTTGAATCCATCGATTTTGATTGCGATTTTCGATTATGCGATCTTGATTTCCCCTTTCGATTCAACAAATCGATTTGAGTAGAATCCACCGATTTTTGTTGCGATTTACGATTTTTCGATCTTACTAAGCTCTTTTGATTCAAAGTAAAATCCCGATTATGACAACCTTGGACAAAATATAACCTTAAATTATCAAAACGACAAATAATTTGAAACAAATTATTTTTTCAAAAACGAAAAATTTAAAAAGGAACGGAGGGAGGGAGTAATAATGAAACTTACTTAGTTTCTGTTATTGTTTGTAATATGCAGGGTTACATTAAATCAGAATGCATATTTTAGTGGTTTATTCTATGCATCTTCTACAGCAGCAACTGCTATGAGTAATTTGATACCTGCATTAACTTTTGTATTTGCAGCAATTTTGGGGTAATTTCTCTAAACAAATTAAGTGTCAAAGTAAATTAATATGCCTCTCTAGTGACACTAACAATAACATTTCTGGTTTTTGAATGATTAGATATGAGAAAATTAATCTTCGAAGTTTAAGAAACGCGGCCAAGATATTAGGGACAATTTGTTGTGTCAGTGGAGCCTTAACAATGGCATTTCTCAAAGGAAATAAGCTGTTACACATGGAGTTCTTTCCTGATTCTAAACATCTCACTGCAAGTGGAGATGATACTTGGATTTTTGGTTGTCTATTGCTCTTAGCAAGTAGTGTTTTTTGGTCATGTTGGATGATCATGCAGGTAAATTCATAAAACCAGAATAATTTTATAGTGTGACAAGACAAGATTATTGTTTATCAATGGACATTTGATTTGATACATTAAACTTCATTACAGGTACCGATTTCTTCGTCCTGTCCAGATCATATATTGTCGACTTTTTGGATGTGTCTTTTCGCTACAATACAGTCAGCTATATTTGCATTGCTCAAAGAGCAGAATCTTCAATCATGGATATTAAATTCACCTTTACAAATTTCATGCAGTTTATATGCAGTAAGGCTTCTCAGAAACATTTCAATTGGTATCATTTGTTTGAATTTTGTCTAATACTAAAATCGCTTTTTTTTTTGTGATATAGGGAATTGGAATTGCTGTTAGCTTCTTCATTCAATCTTGGTGCATCTCAGAAAGAGATCCTCTATACTGTGCAATGTTCAATCCTCTAGCAACTGTCATCACAGCTTTGGTATCTGCTATATTCCTACAAGAAGAGCTACACATTGGAAGGTAATACACTATTCCTAAAATTTAGACCAGATCACATTAACTTTTGTGACCGATTTTTGCTTATATTTTGGAACAGAAGTAGTATATACTATATAATAGTGTTATTGTGTATGGCATACTGACATGCATCATGAATTTCAGTTTGGTAGGAGCTATTGGAGTGATCACTGGTTTGTATATTGTGTTATGGGGTAAAGCGAAAGACTTTTATGGGAGAAAACAAGAGCTACAACAATCAAACATGGTGGATGATGAAATAAGTAATAGGATAGTTTTGGAAGAACCACTTCTAGCATAGAAGTCGGAATATGTAACAGAGAGTAAGATCGAGCCCTAATGACTTAAACTAATGATAGTTATTGGTGAATTTTGATCAATCTCGACTTGAAGAAACGGAAACAGGACCAATTAGCAATTTAAAGAACATAGCCTTAATTAGTCTCTTTCACCGAAACTTTTAATGAAGAGAATGTGAAATTTTGTCTGAGGAAAAAATACGAGTTAATTTCATTTACTAGCATCCAAATATCTTACCAAGCAATCCATTATTCCGGTCGTGCAAGTACAATTAGTTACATTGCAGTCACATTTTCAAGTAGTTTTTCGGTGAATTGCTTCTTCTAGAAGTTACCCACCCCATTGTCCTCCCGAAAAATTGAGAGATATTCATAACAATAGAACTATAGGGATGCAAAAGCAGACAAAAATTGTAGCATGACTCTCCAACTTAAAGGGGGTGCCCTACTGCTCCTTCACAAGGATAGGAGTAGCACATGATCCCAAATTATTAAGAAAAACTCCCTCACAAGATGAACTGCAACGCCTCCATTACAGTTGAAAATGTGAGTTATAAGATAGCTTCAACTCCTGATCTGAAACTCTGAAACCCCCCTAGTAGCTGCATTATCACGCAAAATCACTTAAAACATACAAGCCTTCATGAATTAGAAGCATTGCTTCTTTTCTGACATTAGGACAAAATCATACCGATACTTGCTCAAGAAAACTTGTACCGTAAGACCGGAACTACTTGATGTCAGAACTAACCCCGAACCAGATTAAAAAAAAACTTGTACCGTAAGGCACATGGATTGGTTAGCATTTGATCCCCAAATCCACGGACCACCCTACAACTTAGGCTTACATGTTTGTGTTTAAAAATATATTCTCACAAAAGTAGAAACTATTTTTTAAAAAATTATCTTAAAAAAATATTTTTCTTTTTTGATGCAACATTAATTAATTCATTTTAACTTTACCCTTAATTAATATTGTGTACACGATTTTCTATCCATTAAGTGTCACTATATATGTATGAAAATTGATAACCAATATGATAACATTTGTAAAATTTTTTTTTTTTTGTAATTTATGTGAAACAACCTCAAATTAGGGATTAAATGTTGCTTATAATCTCGATAATAATATTGAATTGTTGAAACGGATGGAGTTAAATATCCCTATAAGTATAACTTAATTAATAAAGATATTGAACCAAACGCTTCCCTCCTCTCTTGCGCCGGCCCTATTTTCTTCTCCTTGGTTTCTTCATCCTCCACCAATAAGGGGGTGATTTTAGGTCATTTTTGGCCTAAAATCACCCCTCTACATTTTGTTTTTTTACTTTTAATATAAATAAGTGATTTTTCACATATATTGAGTCTTTTAGTTATTTTCTTTTGTTGTGATTTCGTCGTCTGAGTGCGGCGTTGTGTTGTTCGTTGTCTTAGTACGACGTTTGATTTCCCGTTTTGTTGCGGTGTTCCTTTAGTTCATATCGAAAGATCATCTCCAATCAATTGCAGATTCAATCAATGATTTAGGCATCAACGTTGCAGATCCGGACGCTTGGACATTCCGGTGACTTTAATTTTATTATATTATTTGTAGGCATTTTGCCGTTATATGCTATTAACTCGGATGCTGTGAGTTTGTTCACAGATTCATCCATTTTGTTTTTAGCGATGTTGAATTTGTATTTGCATATGATGTACTCTATCGATTATTGAAATGAATGAATATTGCTATTTTTAGTCAAAAAAAAAAAAAATTAATAAAGATATTATATTATATATGCATATGTTAAAATTCAAACTCAAAATTTTTCACTTATTTATATTTCAAAGAGTGAATTTTTAGTCATCAAATTACATGATTGACAAAAGAGTGACGATTAAAGGATTGGAACAAGAGTTTGAGGGAAGCAGGCACGAAACTAACATTTGATAAGGTAGATTACATTTACATCACACAACTAGATAGGGGCAAACGTGGAAAATTACGTGTTGGATGATTAGACCATGGCAAACTAGTCAAGTTTCATTCATCATTGGACGACAATATACAATCTCCGGCATCAATAATTCAATCTGAAAATGACAATCTGGCTTTCACCATCTATACACATGTCTCATCCATAATTTGAACGGCTGCCATCATTTTAAATACTACTTAAGACTTTTAGACAGCTAACTAAAATGGCTGTCATTTTCTTTAGGCAATGGATTGAGTGGAAGTGACTTTTCAGCACTAGACAATTTGGTTTTATGCACCAAATGTATCATGGAAATAATTTACTTGCTATCATGACTGATTGAGTGATAACGAAGGGATTGGAATTAAAGATAATTTCCATTTATTTGGATAAGTTGTATGATAGTGTCAAGATAAGTGTTGTACAAAGCCTTGAAAACAAAGGGTTCATATTATTTGTATGCATGATAGTGTCAATTAGGTATGAAGCACTAACATAGACCCAAGTCTCGTTGCCACAAAGACATTGATACTCGTGTGTGAGTAATTAAATTAAATGTAATTACATGTATCAGTATCAAACAAATATGGCAAACATCAAACACATCTTTGATCTGAAGAATCGGTGCTCCTTAGGCATGTTGAGAGACTTGTAAATTGCAAAAGAAAATGCAGTGTGACCAAACCAAGTCATATCTAAGTGTAAAAATAGATGATACTATGAAACTGTAATATAAAATTGTCAATAGAGTAAAACTGTACTGAAAACAACAGTAAGATATCCATCCAAGCCATAAAGAACCAACAAAGAGGGGGAAAAAAGCATATAAACCATATGGGCTAAATCATCTACATGCTAATAATACTGAATCTTTCATTATTGAAGAACCTAATTAATATCTCTTCCAATTATCCCTCCTGTTATTTCTGAATGCACAGCAACCAATGGAGTACACAATGACCAGGAAAATCAGGAATATGATATTGACAACAGCCACCTTCTTCCAATCAGTCTTGAGGTTTTGCAGTAAGCCAGCCTTGCAAGATTGGCAATCGAAGCACAGAACATTTGGATCGTTCGCCCAAGCATCGCAGTCAGGGTTGGTATAAGTAACATTTCCGGTCTTTGTCCAGGTTGTTGGGTTCACATAAGTAAAACCACAGTCGTTTGAAGGCTTACAACATCCAGACTGCACAAAACATCCAAAAAAATGGAAATACGTAAGTCTAAATTTTACAAACCAGAAGATGACAGAAATACATCAAACATTCTAGAATCATTTTTTTTGAAATCAAGGAATGACATTAGTAGTTTATTTACAGAATGAATTCCAATCCTAGGTAAAAATTTACCCGAAAAACAAAGTAAATGCAGAACCTCTGCCTTTAGCAGGGGAATGGAGTTTAAGTCATAAAAAAACTACAACTGCAGTTTACTCCCACTTATTCAAATCTCATGCAGTAATAAAATATAAAATGTCATGCAGGAAGATTCTTATATGTTACCATGATGGGAGAATATAAAATTTTGACCATTAGATACCACCAATATTGTAATATTGTAAATCAAAATAAACTCAAATTTGGAAAAGCTAAAAGGAACCAATGCTTAATTTATTGGCAAAAGAAAAGTGCAAATTAAAAAAGTGACACAACTTTTAGCCCAGAAGCAATAGCATAACATAACATCCATTAGAAGTAAAATAAAGAAAAGAACTTAACAAAAAGTTGGACAAAAGCAATCCCAATTTAAAAGTCCATACTTTTCATGAAGAAGCCATAAATCCCAGTTTAAAAGTTCACTTTTCAGAAAGAAACCTTTGACTACTCAGAAAAAAAGTTACTCCATAAAGCATCAGTATCTCACGTGAAACTTTTGCATGCTAAGATATTCTGAAATTTTGTAATTACTTTTTTCTACATTCTAATTTCTGAAGATCTAAACATCCCCAAATTTTCACATTCCTTATGAACAGTAAAATTTTCAATGTTCAATTTTTCTATAAAATCATAAATCCATTCGAATTAAAATTCACATACATCTAACATCAAGCAAATTATACAGAATCTTCAGAAAATTGATAAACAAAATCAAGATCTCGAATACTATCAAATTCAAATTTTTAAACCCCAAAATTAAATCACATGCAAGTTCAAATTTTGATGACAACCCAGAAATTGAATAAAGAAAAAGAAGAAAAACCCTAACCTGAAGAGCAGATAAATGTTCAGTATAGAATTTATCAACAGTATCATTGAGAAATTTAGAATGAAATTCAGAGCAAACTTTCCCAGATTGTAAACAACTCCTAATCTTATTCCAATTTCCATTATCATTAACCCTTTTCTGCAACCAATTAGAATAATCACCAAGTCTATACTCTTTATACCCTTTATTCGAAAGTTTTTCACCAGCACCTTCGTTAGTAACAATAAAAGCGAAAATGGTGAAAACAAAGAGAAGAAGAATGAGTAAGAACATGAAAAGAAGATAGAACCAAAGAAGCCATGAAACACGACAACAAGCACCGATTAAACCCATTAGAGAAACAATTAAGAGAAAAACGCCAAGGGCAATAATGGGTTTTTCTAACCATCTTTCGCATTCAGTGTTGGCTTGTTTGTGTAACCATACTCCCATGACTAAAATTGGAATTGAAAGAATTAGGGTTAGGAAATTCAGAATTCCGATCAAGTTGTTGCTGAGCTTCATGATGATGAAAATGGAAGAATCAAAGTCAGAGAATGTGAAGAAGAAGAAGAAAAGTACAGAGAAGAGAGATATAAAAGAGTTTTAGGGTTTTATTTTATTATTTATAGAGAAAATTTATAAAGAAAATAATGAAATTTTGTTATGTTTGTTTTGACTGTTGAGGAGTACACGTAAGTTTAACAAGGAAATTAACAATAAGGGAATAAAAAACAAATAAAAACATTAATAATATAGTTATTCAAAAAATTAAAATTGATTAATTATAGTATAAGAATTAATTTTACACGCTATACTAAAAATAAAGATAGAAGTTGGTTCAGCTTTTACGCGTTTTTTGTTGTTTTCTTGAACAACTCTGTATCTTTTTCTTTCTTGTTGAGAAATAAAATGAGTCAATATCACTTTTTCTATTTTTCTTTTAATCAAAAGAAACTCATTCATGCCGAAACAAATATACTCTATCAAGGTTATGAGCAATTTTATTGGCTTCTTTTCGGGTAAAAACTATGTTGTAACTAACATTAGACTGAAGTAAAGACCTACAAGAAGATATGATATTTCTTAATTTATTTTCATACATATTACAATATCATGGGCATTATCCGTGAACAAGTGAAATTCATCTTCTGCTCCAACATTACAAAGAATACAAGTAGTTTGATATTCAACAACACGTCTATGAAAGTTTGATATTCAAGTTTTGGCGGAATAGGCATATTCCAAATTTTACGTCAATCACCATTTATTCGGAGAGAACTATCATGTTCCACAAGATTCAAACAGAGATAACCAAGTTGCTTGGGCTCCAGTGGCAAGGAGCTCATTTCAAGGACGTACCCGAGGAATACCAGATTCGATTCCCAAGGGAACAACACTTGGTCACTGTGCATGCCTCTACGTACGAGCCGGATTAGGGACCTGGATTCCATGCATTCACTTTTTTGGTGCACTCGTGCAGTCGGTCTTTTTATAGCTATTCGATCAAGATCGGACGGTTATAATTTAAAAACTGAATTTAATGACTGCATTTATTTAAACCGTCCGATCACGATCGGACGGCTATAAAGCAACTGCAGCGAAAATTCGACTGCACAGAATCTAATTCCCCGAATTAGTCGTCCACCTTTGGTGGGTCGGAAACCGGTGCGAAAGCAAAAATAAAAAAAATTCAAACAGAGATGATAAACAGTTTTAATTGAATAGTTACGGTTGGTGAAACCAAACCGTCCAAACGATTTGGTCATGAGGTGCTCTAGTGTGGAGAGAGATTTTGCATATATCCTCAATATCTTGTGTGTTAAACACGGAGTTGTGTTAAACACGGTGTTTAGTAGCTCGCGGTTCTAAGCGTTTAATGTAGGATCAAAAAGATGAGAGACACGCATGTTTGCCTAGGCCGCACGAGGGTGGTTGATGGTCGCATATTAGCTCGAGAACGAATCCACGGGTCAGACCACATATTTATGCTACTTCCGTCACCAATTCTCCATCTATGGTCAAGAGAAAGCAGAGAAATAGTATAGATTGGATTATGCCCAATGTTGGCATCCAAGAAACCATGTCTAGGGAAATATTTAGCTTTGAGAACGCAAGTAAGGAGAGAGGAAGAGTTCGTGATAAGTTTCCATCTTTGTTTGCCTAGCATGGCCAAGTTGAAATCTTCAATATCGCGAAAATTGAGACCTCATGGGAAAGTAGTGGATTTGGACTTACCTCTCTTTTGGATGCTTTGGACCAAGAAAAAGGTACATTGGCCAAAGTTCTTTCATGATAGGATGATGAAGGAGGCAAATAATCCAATCGACAAACCATTGCTGTATTGCTCACTTGTTGGCTTAGTCTTGAAGTCAAATGGTCTATTGGAAAGGATGCGGCTTATGGAACCGGGATATGATAATGGGTCTAGATGCAAGGTCCATGCACAAGATGCACTTCTATGAAGTAAAAGGTTGATTGTGACCGTATAGTGGAGAGGCATTACCATTCTCCGGTAGATGGACCGGAGAAGATTTTTTATGATTGTATCGTGCGTGTAGAATGTGCTGGAGGAAGCTTTCCGGACATAAGAATTGGTACTGCTTTTTTACATCGTTTGAATCAAGATCCTAGTAACTGTTTTTTTTTTTTGGAATTTATTTACTAAATTTTCATATTTTATTTTAAGATTTTAGAATTTTAGTAGATAAAGAAAAGTCAACAACAAAGACCAAAAAGAAAAGATAAAAGTCAATAATAAGACTTGGTAATAAATTAATATTTTGCTTCCTTAATTAAAATTTGCAGTATTTTATATACTAATTTTTTTTTATTGTATTTCTTAATTAAAGTTTCAAAAATCTTCCATAAAAAAAAAAGTTTCAAATCTTGACCGACATTATTCACTCAATTATCAAATTTATGGACATACGTCCAATAATATACCAACACATCATGTATTGTGTTTAAAAACACATAATGTATCACATTCATTAAATGATATGGCAACACATTGTTGGATGCATGTGTAAAAAAAATTTACTTCAACAGTGTACAACAATTAAACGGATACATCGATATATATATATATATATATATATATATATATATATATATATATATATATATATATATAAGAGATGCACAACAATTGTAACAACCACAACATCTCATTCATATATACTTATATCATGGCAATATTGAGGAAATTGTCTTTTCTCTGGATTACCTTAATGATGATTGTCTTGTCTATTTCAACCACAACATCAGTCATTCAAAATTTTCTCAATTGTTTATCTTATTATTCTCAATCCTTGAATTCACCTATCTCTAATGTCATTTACACTCCAAACAACACCTCATTCATAACCATCCTCAACAAGAAGATACATAACAAGAGATTTAAGACAGTAACAACTCCAAAACCTTTGGTAATTATAACTGCAAAAGATAGTTCTCATGTTCAAGTAACAGTTAAATGTGCCAAAAGTAACAACATTCAGATTAGAATTCGAAGCGGCGGTCACGACTATGAAGGTTACTCATATGTATCAGATGTGCCTTTCGTTATAATTGACTTGCTTCATCTCAATTCAGTTGTTGTCAATTTACAAGAAGAAACTGCATGGGTTGAATCAGGTGCAACCGTTGGTAAGATTTATTATACCATTGGAAAGACAAGCAATTCTCTTGCTTTTCCATCTGGGGTATGTTTTTCTGTGGGGGCTGGAGGTCAATTATCTAGTGGTGGGTACGGAAATTTGATGAGAAAATTTGGTCTTTCAATTGATAATACTATTGATGCAAAAATTGTTGATGTCAATGGTAATATACTTGATAGAAAATCAATGGGAGAGGATCTTTTTTGGGCTATAAGAGGTGGCGGTGGTGCTAGTTTTGGTGTTATTCTTTCATGGAAACTCAAATTGCTTCATGTAACTCCACAAGTTACCGTTTTTAATGTGAAAAGGAATGCGAATGAAGATGCAACTGATGTTGTTTACAAATGGCAAATAATTGCACCAAAGTTACATAAAGATCTTTTCATTAGGGTGCAACCTAATGTTGTTAAAATTGGTCGAGGGGGTGAAAAGGTAGTGCAAGTTAGTTTCATTGGTCAATTTTTGGGGACAATTGAAAGACTTTTATATTTGGTGAGTGAGAGTTTCTCTGAGTTAGGTTTGAAGCAAAGTGATTGCTTTTCAATGCCTTGGATTAATTCAACATTTTTTTGGTATGGTAAGCCAATTGGTACTCCTCTTGAAACTATGTTGGATGAACCAAATGATCCTCAACCAAATTATTTCAAAGGCCAGTCAGATTATGTGAAGAAACCTATTCCAAAGGAAGCATAGAGTCTATATGGAAATTGATGATTGAAAGTGATACTTTGTATATGCAATGGAATCCTTATGGTGGAAGGATGGACGAGATATCACCATCAGAAACACCATTTCCTCATAGAGCGGGGAATTTGTTCTTGATTCAGTATCTTAATAATTGGATTGATGAATCTCCAAAAGCTATTGAACGTCATGTGAATTTTTCAAGGTTGTTTTACAATTTCATGACGCCCTATGTTTCAAATTATCCGAGGGAGGCATTCCTCAATTATAGAGATGCTGATATTGGCGCCAATCATCCAAGTAATGTAACAAAAATTGAAATTGCTAGAACTTATGGAAACAAGTATTTTAAAGAAAATTTTGAAAGATTAGTTAGTGTGAAAACCAAGGTTGATCCTGAGAATTTTTTCAAATATGAACAGAGTATACCTGTTAGATCATGTAAAGGTCAAATATAATGTGAATTCCAATAAATAAATGACATACAACAAATTCTTATTAATTTGCATATACCATTTTAGGTTCTTTATTCCATATTTTTATTTTTTATAGCAGCTGCTAACTTGCTATCACTTAAAAGCATGAAGAGTACATAAATTAGGATACATACTCCTACTACATTTTGACTAAAAACGCATCTATTATTTTGAACTACTATCCATGGGTTATTTTTGTAAATTTATTTCTAAACCTACATAATATCTTCTAAGGGAACCTACATTATTTAATTTTCTGAACAATTTGGCATTAAATAGTTATTATGACGAGATAAATTTGTCATTTAAAATATTATAATCTCATAATTTTGGGCCATAAAAAGATTAATTCTGTCTCATACTTTGTCCCAAATGGATGTAGCTCAATTGCGAGAGACAGACCAAAAAGAACTAAAAGAGAGATTAATAAGAGAAACTTAGAAGTAAATTGTTTGGCTAGATATTTGATTAATTATGTTAGAAGACTATGACATAACCAGCATATAAGTCAAATAGCCTAAATCATTCCATGTTCATTATTGAATCATCATTATTTGAAGAGCCTAATATCTCTTTCAAAAGTACCTCCGGTTATTCTTGAATGCACAGCAACCGATGGAGCACATAATGACCAAGAAAATAAGGATTATAAAGTTAACATCAGACACCTTCTTCCAAACATTCTGGAGGGTTTGCAGTAAACCAGCCTTGCAAGATTGGCAATCGAAGCACAGAATGTTTGGATCGTTCGTCCAAGCATCGCAGTCAGGGTTGGTATAAGTAACATTTCTAGTTTTTGTCCAAGTTGTTGGGTTCTGATAAGTAAAACTACAGTCGTTCGAAGGCTTACAACATCCAGACTGCAGAAAACATAGAAAAATTGTAAATCCATAATGTATAGAATACTTACAAATAGGGAGACACAATGTTTACTATCAGTAGATGATCAAACTTCATCGATAGTTGCTGTGTGAGAGAGAGAGAGAGAGAGAGATCCTATGTGATATTTGTCGTAAGTCGTAACAATGGATTTCTCAAAATCACATTGAGTCACTATATGATTATGCAAAACTAGGTTGTATAGCTTTTATAAAATCACAGTGATTTGTCGTAATTTCGACAAACAAACCTTAATACCAAATATGTAGTTAAGTGTATGATTGGATTCACAACCGATATAACATAATCACTGTGATGTACCTACTGCAAAATTATGTGGCTCACCTAAATTCCGACAAACCTGACGTGATACCAAACATGCACACACTTAAATATTCTCACAAATGTCTTAAATCCAATATAATGACATGATATCACAAGTGTGAGCCAAATGAAAACATGAGCATGGGAAAACAACATTTCATCTTTTGCAGTTTACTTGCACTTGCTAACTTTTTGTAGTATTCAAGAAAATTATTAACCCGTAGAAAATCTACAAGGGAAGTTTACTCCCCATCTTATTCAAAAATCTCATGCAGGAAGATTCTTATATTTATAAGCAATCAACACCAAGAACATCAGCTTGTAAAAAAAAAACAATAAGAACATCAACTCAAAGAAAATATCTAACCTGAAGAGGGGACAAATGCTCAGTGTAGAATTGATCAACGTTGTCATTTGCAAATTGGTAATGAAAATTAGAGCAAAGATGTTGAGATTGAAAACAACTCTTAATGGTATTCCAATTATTGTTATTGTTAACTCTATTCTGCAACCAATTGGAATAACTACCAAGCCTATACTCCTTATACCCTTTATTCGGCAAAGTTTCACCAGCGCCTTTATTAGTGACAACAAATGCAAAGATTGCGAAAGAGAAGAGAAGAATGATGAGCAAGAGAATCACAATGAGATAGAAGCAGAGAATGCACGAGACACGACAACAAGCACCTATAAAACCCATTAGAGAAACCACCAAGAGGAAAACACCGAGGGAAATAATGAATTTTCCTAACCATGCATCACATTCTGAGTAGGAATGTTTGGATAACCATACACCAAAAACTAATATTGGTATTGAAATAATTAGAGTTAGGAAGTTCAGAATTCCAATTAAGCTGTTGCTGAACTTCATGGTGATTGATGGTGAAATGAAAGTATCAAAAGCAGAGAATTTGAAGAAAAAGAAAACTATATATGGAAAAAAAGAGTTTTTTGGTTTTTTTTTTTTTTGAGAAAAAAAATAAAATGTCCGTTTTCACTATTGAGGAGGACAGCTAAGGGTAAGTTTAAAATGGAAATTTCCAACAAAGGAAAAATATATATTTTTTCCCATTTCATTAATAAATCTCATTATATCTCATTTGTTTCAATGATGTAATTTATTGATCCAATGATAATAACTAACTTGTACATTTTGTCAAAAAAAAAAACTAACTTGTACATGATGCTAATCTTTTTTAAGTCCCTTTACTTTTACTAATTTAGTCAGCAACATATTTTTGCATTCAAGAAAAGTAATTGAATTCAAATTGTTGATGAGCTTCAACAAAAGATGAATTGTTTGGACAATCTTAGTGCTTGACCGCGTCTTCTAAATAAAAAAGCGTTGAAGTAATGTGCAACTGCATTTCTTTTTATCCTTGCGACTACATCTTTTTTCTTATAATAAAAGTTTAAGATGAAGTTGAATTTCAGGGCATGCCTTAAGGCTTTGCGCCACTGCATCTTCTTCATCTTAAACTTTTTGAAGTCGTGCATGTGTGCGATACGGGACACTCTGACCACCGTAGAGGCCACCCTTCTTTTATCAAAAGAGGGTGGGGAAGTGTCCGGATAAGGATGGAGCTGACAAATTTATAGATTAAATTTAATCTTCTAAACAAAGAAAATAATATATCAGAGCCATTATATTAGCTAAAAAAGCAAAATGGTTTCAGGAATGTGTGGAGCAATCAATATTCATAAGCTGCCTTATTTGGTCAACCATGCCTTGGTGAAGATAATCAATCAAACGTATTTAAGAAAAATAAACCAACAGAATGTTCAAGAATTTTCATTCATATGCCTCAGAACTAAGGGTAGCCAACACACATGCTTTTCAAAGAGGTCCTGGAAAAGTGCCATTGTCCCTCTGTTCATTCCACCTTTCAACCTACAATAATTTGAATCAAACGGAAAATTAAAATAGAGAAATGCTACAAAAAAACTTCAGTATAATATTTTGTAATGGTTAGTGATAACTAACCACCTCATGTGGTGTACTACCAGGATTTCAAATTTGTGACAAAATTTGACATAACTAACTATTTGCCCAAATGAGGAAAATATACTAGCAGTAATGTAATAACTCATGTCATGCATGGAGGATATGTCTCGAGATTAATTAGAAGGGTGGTTATTTTTTTAAGAACAAGCACTGTATTCCAAACAAATTTACTAATCAATACTGAATACAAATATAAGTGAATTCGTCAACAGAAAATTGTGTCCAACCTACGAAACCCCAATAGAACTAGAATACATAAGACACAATCCATCATTAGTCATGGAAATAAGTAAAAGGGCTTAGGAAAGAGACCAAGGTATAGAGGGAGGCAAACTAGAAAAAAAAAATTACACACAGACAAAATGCATAAACACACAAAAGCTTGAAACATTTGAAGCTAGGACGCAAGAGCATGACCAGTGCAATGGCCATACAGTATAAACTGAATTATAAGGAGTTTCCCTAGTATAAATGCAAACAAATGAAACAAGACAGTGCTTTTCTTTCACCCTTGTGAATTTGGAATGCCTTACCTTAACACAGACAATGTGCTAATAAACTCAACATACATATTTAAATTCATCAAGCATGAAATCTACATATTTTTCCAACTTTGTTTTTATATCCTTTGTCTTCAACATAATTGTTCAGATTTCAGAATGCATTGAATTGTTTTGAGCACCGTGTCTCAGGCATCCAAACATGTATTAATAAACTTGAGGGAAAGCAAGAGATTCTAAAATCTAAATTATACAATGATTTTTATTGAAGAGGTTTTATTTTGAAGCACAAATTTTATCTTTTTCAACATAAATACAAATTCATATTTTTCCAGGGTCAATGGCTTGAAGTTTGTGAACACTGGTAATCAGCTAACAAATAAATAGCACGGTAGCAATTCAAAACCAGAATAATATTTGGCCGAAATTGTCAGAAAATGACTTCCATCAAGCAATGTAAACTATCTTGTTAAAACATAGATAGACACAGACAATTTCATTGAATAGTGATGCAGTAAATAAGGGTAATCCACATGAAAACAAAGTGGAGAGTCGAACTGGAAATTCAGTTATTCTTACTGCGAAAATTTCTAGTTCCAACATGTTTAAAGTTAGCTGATGGAAAGGACTATTCTCATGGACAAACACCAAAAATCGCATTAAGTTTCGCTATGACATCAATCTTTACATTAAGGTAAATTTGCGGTCTGTCTCAACAAAGTAAACCAATAAGTTAAGATGCTTGCTAATCAGAAAAGGGGGGAAAAAAACTTAAGGTATGCTTACCCATTCACCGGGGCAAAGAGAACGATAATATTTGGCAAATTTGTCACAGTCGCCTGAACTTTCACCTTTTACTGCCATGCACCTGTAATTAAAGTCAGGCTTAAATAAAAGACTTGAAATCTATTTTTGCTGAACCAGATAGCCAGAGTCGAGAAATTCACCTATGAAACTCTATGTAGCGAGTGAAACAGTGTCGGGTTTGATTGGTTGTAGGAAAACGAAAATCAACAGGTGCTGTTTTCAGCTCAATCTAAAAGGAAGCAACACAATACTAAGTCAGGAAAAAGACTACATGACAGGATAGAAAGATATCTGCAACATTAAAATTAAAACTCAAATGGGATAAAATGTGTCTCAGAAGAAAGTTAGTGAGTGGTATTGTATCATACCATATAGTTTTAAGCAATGAAGATAAGCATGTCTGAAAAATATGATCAATATGAATGAAGAAAATGTAAACAAAGACAACATACACATCTTGATTCAGAATCATATGTAAATTGTGTTATAGGGGGGTCAATGCTGCCATTTGCAGTAAAACTAAAACCAACTTTAGAAGGTTAATTGCTAGATGCCATTTCTTTGCGATATGTAGATATTGGTGAAAGGAATCATACGTATCATACTACCAATATAAAGAAAATATTCATTGTGAAATCAAAATTCAAAAAAAAAATCCCTGAGGCAGCTGTGACATTATAAATGATAAATGATTGTAGTTATTAATTTAGACCTTTTGATTTGATTAAGTCGAGCAGCAACCATAATAACAAAAACTATAGTTGAATTAAATTGTTGCAAGTCCTTTCACTTTGTAGAATGTTCAAATAGGCCTCTACTGTAAATGGGGCCTTATAGTTATAGAGCCTCGATTATAGGGACACAATTAAAAGTTATTCAAAACTATATAGATTTTAATAGTTTATAAATTGGATCATTGTCCCTCGAGCTGAAAAATAAATGGAGATCGAAACTACCAGTTAAGGACTAGATCAGTCTATCAGTGCTCCAGCTATAGGGATCCATGTAAGGTTGTTAATTGTTATAGCTATATGAACCTATTAACTATTTTCCAAAATATAAAACATACTACCTTCGTTCTCAATTATAATAAAAAAATAAAATAAATAACTAACACTAATTGAGCAATTTAGTTAAATACAATTATTCTTTATCTCATAAATAAAATAAGTTGATTCTCAAAAGTACCCTTCATGAAAACTTATTTCATGAGAATACAAGGTCATTGAAAATAAACCGAGTAAACCACCAAATCAGCCTTTAACTTTATAGGGCACTCTCAAATAGGTTCATAACTTTATAAATATTTCAAAAAGGTCTCTGACTCTACCAAATTTTACTCATTAGTCATTCCAAGAATAATATCAGGGACTAAATTGATAATAAGTGGATAAACCGAGGGACCAGTTGATAGTAAGTTGTTAAAATATAGGGACTTAGTTGATAATAATTGGTTAAATATAAGGACCAATTTAACATAGTTAGTGACCTTTTTGAGATAATCATAATCTGAAGGATCTATTTGAAGGTACCTAAAATTAGCGATAAAAAAACATCCCAACCTCTCATCTATAATATTAATTTATTCAAACAACATTGAAGAATTGAACTCTAACAAAATCAGCAACGACCTTAATTTATTTAAAATTAAAAACCATGAAATGCTGGTATATTGACGTAGAGAATAAAATGACATGCAATCCAGAATATTAAATAAATGCAATCCACAAAATGATTGAACAATAGATCAACGAGAGAATACACATTTTATAACAGATGAATATGCAAAACATCAAAAGATAATGAATCGGAATCTTTGAAAAGCGAAAAAGGAGAAGGAAAGGGAAATTGATTTGATTTAAAAATAAACAAATAAATTAATATTCGGTTGTGATTCAGGCGGAGACGGAGAGAACAGAAGCTTACCTCCGCCATGAGTGAGACAGACTCGATCAATCAACAATTCAGTTCGATGAAGAAAATGAAACAAAGCGCAAATTTGATAAATAAATACAAATATTAAAGGGTCGTGATATGGGCCTTTAATGAAGGCCCAATTACTATTCATTAATAAGGGTTATTTTTTGCACCCTCTTTGTTTAAACACTTTTTTATGATATTTTGATCGGGATAAAAAGAGTGCCGAAAGCAATCTTATTATTTATTGTCAACATATGAGAGGGTCTTTGTTTTTTTGTTTTGTTTGGCTGGTAATCATGTTATAAATCTGAAATATCTATAAATTTTGTTAATGATTAATATATGTTGGAAAATTTGGTTGACCACTTTTAATGGAGTCTCCTTTCCATACCATATTTTTCATTTGTAAGGGTTGAATCCAAGGTATTGCTTAAAGAATTGGAATTCAATTCCAATTAGACCAATGTAATAATTTAATTTCAATTATCCAGTAACAGGGATTCAAATTTGGAGAGTTGAATCAAGGATTTAAAGATAAGGGCAGCATAGATATGGTAAGCAGAGGGCATCACAAATTAGCTCAATGAAGTGTTTAGAGTAAAAGAGTAAACGTGGAAAGGGGTATCACAAATTAGCTCAATGAGGTGTAAAGGTATCACAAATTAGTTCAATGAGGTGTTTAGAGTAAGAGTTACAAAGTCAAATTTAACCCCCACTCGTTTTTCAAAAATTGTACCTCTCCAAATTTACCAATCCAAATGGAGAAAAACAACTAAGATTTTTTTCCATCCAAATGAGAGTGGTTTTTAAGAATTATGGGATTGGGGTTGGAAAAAGACACTCTTTGATAGTGAAGTATTCCAGTATAGCTTATAAAATCCCCGTACTTTTGGCCTTTTCTAGACCATGAATCCATGATAAACAGTGGCAAGCTCAGCATTGTTAGTGTTCTGTCTCCTCTCCAAAGGTTGGCCCTGCTGCATTTTTTGGTTCTAACTTTTGAGTCATGAGATCGAGTCTCCTTTGTGCCATGTATGTCTGCGACAACTTTGACTTTTTCCATCGTTGGCCTCTTCTACAATGGTGGCGGTACCCATCCCTCCACCAAATATCGATGACCTGAAACCACCCCACTTTACTTTAGATATAGTCCTCCAATTCTCGGATCTAGTCCTCCTGGCAAGTTAGGATCCGTTGGAGATGACTCTATAGAAGTTGTTTACTTTGTTTTACTTGCTAGATCATTGGTTGTTGCTTTTGCATTCTCTTGTTATTATGTTATGTGGAAGTTGTTTTTTAGTGTTTACTTTGTCTGCTTCATATCACCAAATCTATGATTTTAAGTGTTTTCTTTGTTTTTCTCTTTGTTGTTCGTTGGTGTTGTGCTGGTGATGTCTATTTCTTTCTTATCTAGCAAAGATGGTCATGATTTTGAAGATGTGTAAATCATGAGCAAGTTAGGGTTTAAAGTTGTATTTGTTGATTTTGCATTAGTGGGTAACTGATCTACATGTGATGTAATATCAGACTTTTAGCTAATAGAATAAAATATCAATTTTTCTCGACAAAAAAATTTAAAAAATTCAAGGCTACCTGCTATGCCAGAGAGCCAATTCCCTTCAGAATCTCTGACAACAAACCCCAAAACTAGCAGGCACGGGGTTCCCAAAACATGTCATCCACATTAATAATTCTTGGTTTACGCTTGCTTCAGAACCTGCATCAGACCCAGGATCTTAGGTGGAGCCCAGGTGTCAGTGTCAAATGTGTGGCAGGCGCCCTGCTCGGTTTCCTGTGCTTCCTGAAGCGATAGTAAGGAATCAATGAATAGAAAGACTAAGTAGAAAAATAGAAGGTCCAAGCTTTGCATTGCGTATATCAGTCGATTCGGAGTGGAGGTCGTAGTCTGGTAGTGCTAAACTCTTGATGGTCGTCTGACAGCGGCTTTCATCATTGACGAAGACGTTTTGGCGGGGCATACTAAACCCACTACGTACCACACCACCGGGCGGCTCGCAGGCAAGGAAAGAGATTATTAGAAAGCCAAGCCAGTGCAGAGAGATAAAGTATATGTGGGAGGGTCAGTTCCTCCGTCGGAGCTATTCAAGACTATCCTGGCTTCTTAATTTCAAGGTATAGTCTCAAATAAAAAAGAAAGTTTCCCCCTTAGGGGTGCCAAGAAACAAGTTTGTTGCAACTATCCTCATGAATATGGTAAGGAAAACAAATGTTTAAAGTTGTAACCATCTCCTAAATATTGGACCAAGCTGCATTAGGAGTAACTTGCTTAGCTATACAATGGGTGTTTCTGGATCTCCAAATCTGCCAAAGGTCGACAACTAAAGTGTTGGAGATAGTTCCCAAGACTCAATTCATGATTTGGAAGCACACAATCTCTTAGGACATGTTTGTTAGTTGAGTTTTGGAGGGTTTCGTGGGGAAGACTTTGGCAATCTAGCAACTAATTATGTATAGCTACGAGAATGTCCAATTTGTTAAGTGTGTTTGAATGTCCAATTTCCTAGACTATGTCATATTGTGTAACTGCTGTCTAGTGTCCCTGAGAGTACAAACTACCAGTTTATTGAAGGAAAAAAGTATACACTACCAATTATAACCACATGCATCTACAATTGCCGAAAGGAAGTTAAACTCATGTTGGCAATTTTTGAAACAGCATCGATACGAAAAGGTGAGTTAAACCAACAAAATTCACATATGCACCAACCAACAAATGAAAAGATGATTTGAGTGTGTACTTGTTAGTATCCATAATGATTTGCAAACAGTCTAATCATTTCTGATGGATAATAAATCCTAAGCATGTTAAATAAGATTGCTTCTGCCCAGTTAAAAACTTAAAAATCAAATAACATCTAGCTCAATAATACATGGATATGCTTACAAGGCTTACAACTACACCTGCCGTAAGTTGTTTGAGAGACATATCTTTGGCTCCTTCATTTGCAGTTTAATTCAACAATTCGCAAAACTGCATGATGTTTTAAGGGAATGAGCAATCAATAAAACCACCCAATCTGAGATTTACATAGGAAAAATCATCACATTCCCATTACATTTTACCAAAAAAAGCTGAAGTCAAGCTGCATATGATTGATCGTCATTCATTAATTTCATCTCCCAGCAACTGATGGATCATAAGTACCTACCCAACCAGCACCACTACCATCGGTGCTATTTACAACTGCTACTCCATTGCTGTCAACAACTGGAACCATAGACTCTCCTACTTGGCCAATACCCATCTGACCATGAGCTCTCCCATAATGATCGAGAAAAGGACCACTGCCATCTAACGGGGTAGCAGCTCCAAACAGATTTGGTGCTGTTTACATAGTATCGATGCATCATAAACAAATATGTATAGAAATATCATATGAAGAGACAAAAACCTAATGAAGGTAGAGACTTACCATTTGTTCTTTTGTCAGCATTCAAAATCTCAGACCGTAACATTTCAACTTCTCTCGCCATCGCTATTAGTTTCTTCTCTTTTGCTTTTAAGTGATCTACTAGCTCTACATTTTTGCTCTTTTCATATTCGAATGTGTCACTATCAACCAAAGCAGATTTGAAAATTTACACGAGAAGTTAATATAAAATTCAAGTCAGCATACTGATACAAAAAGTATGCAACATGATGCGCACGAGTAACAAACTATTTAAAATTTTAGGCATATAATGGCACCCATGAATTGTAAAACTGACTTAAATCACAAAATGATAGATGTCAAAATCGATTTCATTGCATCCTCAAAAGATTCAGGAGTCCTTCATACAAGTTTTGAACTAATTTTCATTTCACCCCATGATAGTTTCATGACAGTATATCAGCAATAGGAGACTCAAACTATTACGCCACTCATGATACCCTCTTCAAAGATATAACATGCCATATATTGAATGCAGTCATATCCTGCTAAGTTTAGATAGTTCGAAGAAAGGAATGGTCGTTATCAAGAGCATGTGATTCTTACCTTTGCTATTACCATTTTTTTGAAACGAAAACTTTGCTACTACATTGATAAAGCAAACATGAATAAATCTATTAGATTGTTTCATTTTATTTTTTCTGGGAATGGGTAAATATGCAGCTTTTTGTTTGTACAATATGTTCATTCTCATGGTATAAATATAACAACTATGATTACCAAATTCAATCGTGAATCGGAATACCAGCTTTTCAAATTGTGAATCGAATCTTATTATGAATCATAAGATACAAGATACGACATTTTAAAGTAAAAATGTAAAATCAAGTGACAGATCAAAATTTGATTTAAGTTTAGGTAGTTAAACATTCTCGTCATAATGAATTAGAATTCATCATAGTGAATCAGGATTCATCATAATAAATCAGAACTCAAAATGAAATTCATGTTCAAAAATACATACATACGAGATTCATATCAATTAATCGAGATACACTTGCATGTATAGTAAGCTATTGATAACCATGATAACAATAACAATAACAAATATAACAAAAATAAATCATACTAGGCAGAATCAGTTGCAAAGATCAATATATGTTATGTGAAACAGCCATGCCAGATAATGTACAGACTTCAATACTCACCGTATCCGCTGGTGCTCTTGCACTAAACTATCCAATTCAGCGTGCAAATCCGGCAAACATTTAACATCGCCAATAGCCTTTTTCAATTCCTGAGTAACTAATTGAATTTGAGCACTCAATTCTTGCCTAGAAGCTGCCAAATTTTGCGCGTCAATATGAGCCTGTTGAAGCTCCTTCTTAACATTATCACTAGCTCTAATATCAACCTCCATTTTAGCAATCTTATCTAATAAAACTCTAATTTGAATATCACTTTCAGTTTGAGTACTTCTAATGTGTGACTTAATCTTTTGAACATCTTGTGCAGCAGCAACAAGTGCATCTCTTAAAGCTTTATGTGTATTTGCTAATCTACGATTATCACCTGCAAGTCGTTCGATTTCTGCTTCTTGAGCGGCGAGTTTGTTTTCCAAAAGATGAGAAGGAAATGAACCATGGCTATGCCTCATTGTTACACGATGAACTTCAATCGATGGTGAAAACTTTACCCTAAGAGTTATTCATCTGAGTATGAAATTGAACTTGTAAGAAAAATCAATACCCTAACTCTTCAAGGTGGGTGCAATCTATGCTTTCAATTGCGCTGGTTTAGGGCACAATAACGGAATCGCAGGGCGGGTATAGCGGCCGCGAATGGCATTCTCTGACCTGGACGGACTTTATCACTGTTTTTCTGGTGGCTGCCGACGAAATTCTCCGGCGAGTTCAGTTCAGTGCGACTTTGATCCAACCTGTTTCTGATTCAACAAGGGCAAAATGGAAGTAGTTATTATTTTTATTTTTTATTGCTTTAATATTTTATTTGTTTGGAGCTGCTGAGATTGACTTATTTTAGGGTTTTTTTTTTTAATTAAAAAGAGGCCTAAACTCAAGGGAAGAAATTAAACAGAGATGACTCTAGAGGTCGTTATATTCATAAGCAATAAACTACTCAAATTAGCCCGACATTATTCATGAGCACAAAGTTTCGGTCCCTCATCACATCTCATATTGACAAGAGCATCCGCACATGCATTCGTTTCACGATATATGTGACAAATTTTAATCTCTCAATCCAATGTTAGCAGCTGCCGAATCTCCTAGCGTTTGGATCACAACTCTAGAATTCATTTGCACCTTCAACTTTGTGATAACACGATCGCGCGCAAGTCTAAGTCCATCAATCACACCACACAACCTGGCGAGATAAGTATTGCACATTCCTAAATGGCGAGAGAATCCACCTACCCATTGACCGATGGAATTATGAAGTAACCCGCCACAACCAGCTGATGATGGACCTCTTAACAGAATGGATAATGTTTTGGGGTGTGGATCTCATTTCTTTATCTCAAATATAAATAGGTTGTAACGGCTAGTATCAGATAATGAAATTGGATCAGATTGGCCGGTTTAATGAGCCGAATCGAATCTTTATTTGGTTCGATTGACCATAAAAACCGATATGCATTAGAACTGAACATTAAATCAAAAAATCGGATAAAAGGCTAGAATAACTCAAAAATTTGGCGATTTATTGGATTACAATGGTTGGAAAATGTATCTTTTATTTATTTAAAAAAGAAAATGCAGAGTATATAGAGAACGTAAAAGATAATCTGAAAGACAAGATGATAATAAAGAAAGAAGTTTGAGAGACAAAGATTCAATAACTATAGAGAAAAAAAAAGAATAGTGGTGTGGTGCGATAATATGTGGAAAACAAGAAGATGAAGCCATCAGCAGTAATAATGAGACTTTAGGGTTCTATTTTCAATCGAAAGTTGGGCCTAGACTAAATGACCCACTATCATTGTTTTTAATTTTTAGTATTGTTTCTTTAAATAAGTTTTTATTTTTGTATTAACCCTCTGATTTATAGAGAAATAAAACACCGGTTATTTAGAGTTCTTTTTATAAAACCAAAGGTTCATAGTTCATTGTCATTTCATAGATTACTTTGTTCATAAGCTTTTAATATAGTATTTTTTATCAAATAAGATTTAACATTTTTAAATAATCATGTATATAATTATTGTAAAAAAAATCATATCAATATAAAATTATATATTTGATTTAAAACGGTTCAACCTTTTGATCATATCAATATAAAAAATCATGTATATAATTATTGGATAAAAAATATCTCCACCTTTTGATTATTGTTTTCTCTTTCTTCTAAAAAAAATCTATTTTTTAAGAAGCTACTATTTTTAGCTTCTCATTTTTAGCTGTTTTTAGATTATTTTTAGATTCTGATTATTTTTAAAAGCTATAACAAACGGGCGTAATATTCTTAAAAGTGATTATTTTTTTAAAATAAGTGATTTTTTTTCAAAAAAAAGCTATAACAAACGGGCTCTCAATCTCATCGGTTGAATTTTGAACCAATAAAACACGCTAGTTCGGTAATAGCTCATATTTTAATTACCTTGCTCAAAAGTGTATTTGGAGAGGGACACTAAGGGCCTGTTTGATTGAGTTTTTGTTTTTAGTTTTCAAAAACTCTTTTATAAATCAATTTTGAAAAACAGTTTTCAAGAAAAAAAAAGAAAAAAAGTCGTTTGGTAATTCTATTTTCAAAAACTATTTCGAAAAGAGAAAATGAAAAAACTTGTTTGATAAAAGTATTTCTAAAATATGTTTTGAAAACTTAAAAATCAAACTTGTTTATATATATTTCAAATTTTCATAATTATTCTCTTCTAATATGAATATAATTATTTTAAAATCCTAATAATAAAAATTAATTTCTTTACATTAAGGTACTACTTTTATTATTTTTGTAAATAAATAAATTGTTCTTTGGATTATTTTAAAATATTTTCTATTATTTAAAAATTAAAACTATTTTTTTTGTTAAAATAAAGTACAGAATTTTATTAAAAAAATTGAAATTTTTATAAAAAAACAAAGTAAAAGCCAGATTTTTTTAAATCAAAAAACAGATTTTTGAAAATTTAAAAACAGTTTTCTTAAATTTCAAAATAAAATAATAATTTAAATATTATATATTTAAAAAAGTGGTGGAAGGTGGTGGCCGGCCACCGGAGCTCCGCCTCCGACCACCGTGCCGGTCACCAGAGATCCGCCGTACGCCGCCGTGAGTCCACCGGAAAACTGGTCTCGCCGCCGTGGACCGCCGTGCCGGCGCCGGAGGTCCGGCGTTGACCGTCGGTTGACCAGCCACCACCTGATTTATTAATTAAAAATTATATTATTAAAAAAATCAAAAAGGAAAAAAAAAGAATTGGGCTTATTAATTAAAAAAATAGAATTGGGTCTGTTAGCAAGGGGTGTTTAAATAGCAACTTTCTAAAAACTGAAAATAAAAATAGAAAACCAAAACATATTTTACAAGTTTCAGTTTTTTAGTCCCCAAAACTGAAAAATACAAAACAGTTTTCAAAACTTTTTTTCAAAAATAGTTTATCAAACAAGTTTTTTAGTTTTCTAAGTTTTAAAAACTAAAATAGAGAATCTGAGAAGTGTTTCAAACAAGTCCTTAATAAAAGTTGTGCTTTAGGTGTATGACATTTTTCTTGCGGTGAAATTTACTCTTAGTAATAGTAATTAATTTCTCTTATTGACACCCTTTTTTTTAAGCAAAATTCTTTTTGACACACTTAGTAATTAATTTATGAGAATTATAAATCATCAGTAACACATTCAAAAAGTAATATGTATAGATGCAGTTTTTGAAATTCATTAGTTGTATGACATTTCAAGCGATTTTCATGAATTTTCTTCATGTTAGAAGTCACAAAATTATGGTGATCAACAAATGAATCCAACAAAAGAGTTGGGACATGGACATTGATCCCCACTGAGTTATTCACTCAGAGGAGTAAATAAAAAGCACTGTTAAACCTTTTCTATAAGAATAAGCACTAGATATAGTAATCTAAGTGCAAAATGGTGACCATGCAACAAAAAGTTAATGATATACCACTACCTTAGAGCAGCTCCAATGGGCGTCATTTTGTTTGAGTTCTCCAGCATGGCATAGGGAAAATCAAGTAATTTGGCAAAAGGCATGTGCTGGAGTGTGCCAGCTTGTAACAACGTAGCTTCAGAATGCAACAGAAGTTTAGAAGTACTTCAATTAAAATAATAATATATGTTGTTACCTTTTTGTTGTTTTTTACCATAAGTCTTGTTATCTTTTTTGTTATGAATAAAATATTAATATGTGAGTTAAAATTGTGGGACCTAATATAAGTATTTTAGAGTTGTACCATTGGAGTAAAAAATGAATGAGT
This sequence comes from Trifolium repens, assembly GCA_030408175.1. Taxonomy (NCBI): domain Eukaryota; kingdom Viridiplantae; phylum Streptophyta; class Magnoliopsida; order Fabales; family Fabaceae; genus Trifolium; species Trifolium repens. The sequence goes on from CP125851.1 coordinate 55,791,922, forward strand.
TATTTTAAAATGATGTGGCTTAATGGGACCCACAAAATAACTCTAGGTGAAGTTCACCATTGGAGTTGCTCTTATACAAAAATTAGGAGACTGGCAGTGGCACCACCACTGGCAACCAAAAAAGTAGACTTTCATATCCTTACCTCACCTATAACAATATATTAGCTGTCCAAACAAAGCATCACTCATAATATATATTTAAAAATGATCAAAAACACCATACCATACTTATGTCACACTATACTTCCGATTAAAGGCGGGTCTGATCACTGGTGTTCCACACATATCAATATTGATACGACATGATATTGATACCTAAAAATATAGCTATATGCCTCGGTGTTAATGTCGTGTTTGATGTTTGTGATTGTATCAGTGTCGGTACTTCATACTTGATAGTACCATACCATGCATATAATCAACAATAAATAACCTTTCATCATCCACTAAAGTTGAGTGGCCATCATATGAGTCGGCAATATTGTATTGGCACATATCATAAATCATGCCAATGTGCAACTTCAAGAAGCTTCAGCCACAAGTTTTTGTCCATCTAAATCCAAATATGCCACGCCAATATGATCTCCCCCCACTTTCTAGCCTCAAACTTAAAATAATCATTAGGCATGTTCACACATACCAACACCATTCTCTACAATGCCATGTCATTAACCAGAGCATTCAGCATCTATAAATACTCCAAAACCTCTTCATAGTAGCCAACATCAAATACACTATATACCTTCTAAAGTTTGTTCAATTTTATACTATACTACACTATATATAGTTCCCTTAATTTAATTTGCTACTTGAAGCTGCCACATTAATGGCTGCACCTTGGTCATGTTGTTTACTTGCAGTGCTTGTTTTGATGTCAGTTATTGAATCAGAAAGCAGAGTGGCAAGAAAGGATTTGGGTTTGGATCTTGGTGGATTGGGAATTGGACTTGGAGCAGGAGTAGGTTTGGGAATTGGAGGCGGTAGTGGCTCTGGAGCCGGAGCTGGTGCTGGCTCCGGTTCTGGTTCTAGTTCTAGCTCTTCATCAAGTTCATCATCTTCGTCTTCTAGTTCTGGCTCTGGTTCTGGTGCAGGCTCTGAAGCTGGCTCATATGCTGGCTCTCGAGCTGGATCGGGATCAGGCAGAAGTCGTGGAGGTGGTAGAGGAGGAGGTGGCGGCGGTGGTGGAGGAGGAGGTGGTGGCGGAGGAGGAGGTTCTGGGCAGGGCTCTGGTTATGGTGAGGGTTATGGTCATGGTGGGGGTTATGGTGAAGGTGGTGGTGATTAAGGACATTATACATGCATGAATTGATTAAGATAAATAATATATTTGACTCAAATAAAAGAAAATATTAAGACTGTTTGGTATAATAATTATGTAGTAGCTGGTGTGTATCAAATAATAAACTTGTAAGATGGTTGATTCCATGCATCATGTGTGTTTTAATTAGTGAAAAAAAATCAGTTTGTTTTAATTTCAACCTGAACTAAATTGCTATTTGTTTTAGAGATTCAAAATTTTACTTGTAATTTACCATAGCTTTAATATTTTGAGTCGTAAGATGATGGCAATATGCAATATAATGTTGTATCATGGTTGAATTCAGATATATAAAAGTTTACTGCTACTTAAGTGTGATATCTTCTGTTTCATGAAAATCAAGTTACAATTGCATTTTGTTGCACATGAGGAAAATCAAGTTAGATGTGAAATCTAAAGTCCAATCATATAAAGAAATTGTTCCCCGTGCGTTGCACGGGTCAGATATCTAGTTTGAATACATTCATGAATGATTGGATAATCGATCAGTGCTACCTATATTACTAATTTTGTTCTATGAAATATAATATGTACATATGAGGAAAGCCTGTATATATCATTATTTCTAATTACATGCAGACAAAACCTTTTCTTTACGGCAACAAAGAAAAAAACTTCGTTGCTGCATATAGTTTTGGTTTTTCTAAAATAAGCAATTTACTTTATAAGATATCAATAGTTGACAGAAAAAATCAAGTGATGATATTCTTTTTGATAATCAAAATTCAAAACCAATATTTATAAAATCAAGCATATATCAGCACATGAAAGAAGGAAAATCCGCAAAAAAGTAAAGACATAACAAAACAGATTACAGATCCTGAAAGCAACAAAAACGCCTAAAACTGAAGTTAGAGACTTAAGAGTCATGATTGCACCAAATATGCAACACCAAACAGATCCAGCTTGTTGCATGTCCAGCGAAAAGAAGAAAAAAACTTAACGTAAAGCACACGAAAAACATAACATAAAAGAAGCTCGCAACTAAAAACAAAAAAGGCCTACTTGAAAATTTGCTTTATGCCTTACTCGCTCCAAAATGGATCGATCATGTGCATATGTAGCAGAAGGCATGCAACAAAGTAAAAATGTTTTAGGAATTTTTTTTATCACTTAGAAGGCCGAAGTCTAGAGAAAGAAATTACACCGAAATCAAGTGAGGAACAAAATTTCCCATAACATCATAAGCTAACAAATGACTAAGTTATGTTAGATAAGACTCATAATAAAAAACATCAACGTTCAAATAATATTTAAGATTGACTTCACGATAAGAGTGTGTCACTACAACCTCCCAATCTATTTCTTGTAAGCAGCGAATTCACTCCCATTTTTTATATTATGGACGTAATTAGTAACCACTTCTAGCATACTTCAAGCCTTTGTAGACTCTCCCTAACTCCCCACATACATGTTACTATTACACTTCCCTTCACTTTTAGCAAAAGCACCTTGGGAATTAGTATCTTTATATATTTTAGTATATAGCAAGAAGCAAATTAGCCTTGTTTAGGATTCATTGTTTGTCATTGTCAATGTATTTGAAAATGCTGTGGAATGACAATTATGTAGGATATATAAACTAATCCACACTCTCTTAATTATTGCTCAAGATTTTGATGGGCCGGGTAATATGTAATGACATCAAGTTCTTTAATGTATATCTCAAAAACATGTTTATAGAGAAAATTGGAGAGAGCCTATCCTTACAAAAACGTTACAGGTTGGCCACATTCAAAATTCAAGTACCAATAGTTGCTTATTCAAATCTTATCATATGGACTTTTCCAGAATGTTCTCCACATATGTGTTTTATATATCTTGAACGTGTTTTAGTGGCTTGCAAAACATATCCTTAATAGCTTTTGTTCTTCAATTTGGATGGCACGTGTCAAATTCCACTATCTACATCACTATATACTATATACATTATATGGCCCAGTTAGTGGCATGTACTGTTAATAATGGCCTTATCTCAATAATGACAAATAATATGCACATGAATCCACATTAGCTTCTGCTAAAAAAATTTCTACCAGAAAAACTTTGACTTGTGCCACAAGTGACACCCCCACTTCCTACATATATTGTCCCATTTCCATACGCATGCACACGCCTCCTCCAGCTTTTACACATGCTTGCCGACGTACGTACATTATAGTTGTTAATACTTAATATCATCTATAAATAGGCAATAGCATGCATATTTCAACATATACTTCTCTACAATTAAAATTTTCTAACCTCTAAATCAATATTAGCTAAGTTTCCAACTAATTTATAACTTTGTGCTGGTCATCTTTGGATTTTATTTAATTGATTTTTGACTTATGGCTTCCATGAGGATTTTAGGTGTTGTTGCTTTACTTGTTGCAATTAATGTTATAGCATGTGAGAGTAGAGCAGCAAGAAAGGACCTTGGGTTGGACCTGGGTGGGGTGGGAGTTGGATAGGGGTGTGCAATGGTTTGAAACCACACCACACCAAACCATAAATTAGGATATGATTTATAATCAAAACCATTTCAATGACAAACCGGTTATTTTATAAAATCAATTTGGATATAGTTCATAACCGGTTTGAAACCAATTCATAACCGGTTAGTAATAAAAATTGGATTACTCGATTGAACCAATTTTTTTTATGGAAAAAATTGGTAATTTTTTTCCGGAAAAATCGGGAACTTTTTTTTCCGGCAAAAGATCAAAAACTTATTTCCGGAAAAAAAAAACGTGAACTTTTTTCCGGAAAAATCGAGAATTTCTTTTCCGGAAAAATCGGAAATTTTTTTCCGGAAAAATCGGGAACTTTTTTTCCTGACAAAAAATCGGAAACTTTTTTTTTCCCCGGCAAAAAACCGGGAAACTTTTTTCTAGAAAAATCTATAACTTTAATTTCAAAAAAATATACATATAAATAAATAACTATGAGTGTATATATATAAATAAAATAAAATAAATAAAAAACTAAAGAAACAAAAAGGGAAAAATGGAAACGAAAAAAGAAAAGAAGCTAAATATGAGTGATTATTAAAATAGATTTATTCATTATTTTAAAAACATAATTTTTATTTTTTTATGGCTTAATGTGTAATCAACCCAAATTCATTTTATAACCCAAAAAAAAAAATCCAAATTCATTCTCTTCATTTTTCATTAAGCCCAACCCAAGCACACTAAGCCCAATTCATTTTTTTTTATTGAAATTCATTATTTTAATAACATAATTTAAAAAGTAATATTTTAATAATAAATAAAAGAAGGTGGCGGTCCGGTAGTGCTCCGGCGGCGGTCCAGTGGCGGCAGACGGTGGTCCACGGCGGCGGAACCCGGATTTTTCGGCGGTCCGACAGCGGTCGGTGGCGGTCCGGCGGCGGTCGGTGGTGGTCCTCTGGTGGTTGCAGCCACCAACCACCACAATTATAAAATTAATAATAAATATAATATTAAATTGTTATATTATATTAAAAAGAAAGTATTTAATTTTGAACTAATTAAAAATCTATTTTTAATATTAAAAAATTTAGTTTCTTAACCAAAAAAAAAATCTGTTTTTCTTGACAAAATAAAATTAAATTCAGTTTCTTTATATTTTTTTCTTTAAATTTTTTTTAAAGAATTGGATTAATATAAACAATATTTTTTTCTTAAACTAATCAAATATTATTTACTTACCAAAAAAAAAAATCAAATAGTATTTTAAAAAAATAGTATTTTTTTCTTAAACTAATCAAATATGATGTGGTTATGGATCTAGACATCCAAAATAAAAATTGGTTTTATAAAAGTGGATGACCAACCATTTAATTATAAACTGGTTTATTTTTGTTTGCAAATAACCGGTTAATTGGATATGATTTTGGATTTGGATGTGGTTTTATCCATGCGACCGGATATTTTGCTCACCCCTAGAGTTGGAGTAGGTGCTGGTCTAGGAATTGGACTTGGGGGCGGCGGTGGTGGTAGTGGTAGTGGTGCTGGATCTGGTGCAGGGTCTGGTTCTGGTTCTGCTTCGGGATCAGGTTCAGGATCAGGGTCTTATGGAGCTGGCTCTGAAGCAGGTTCCCATGCAGGGTCTCATGCTGGCTCAGGAGCAGGTTCTGAAGCAGGCTCATATGCAGGTTCTCATGCTGGGTCAGGGTCAGGGTCTTCTGGAGCCGGTTATTATGCTGGTTCCTATGCAGGTTCTAATGCTGGATCAGGGTCTTCCGGAGCTGGTTCTGAAGCTGGTTCATATGCAGGGTCTCGTGCACGATCATATGCCGGTGGTAATGGAAAGTAGAATCATCCATATATATATATATATATATAATAAGACTTCACTATGTGATGATAAATGACAAATATAATATCCAATTAGCTCAATATACATATTGTAATCCTCTCCTTATATATCAATAAAGTTTGAAGTGTTGATTCTCAATTCTATAATTCAATAGCTAATATAACGGTTTGAGTTGAGAATGTTTCAACTTGTCCAATTTATGCTATTACTATATGTTTTTGAGAGTTCTTATATAAAAAAAACATTTTGAATGAAATTAAATTAGAGAGGAAAGGAAACAAGAGGAGAGAAAATTATAGAGAGTAAATGAATAGTGTGCATGATTCTTCATGGAATGTGTAATATTTTCATATTCGTAGGAATTTCGGTTTGGAGTTTTTCACCCCTAGGTTGATATTTCAATGTGAGACTTCTATTTTTTCCAATACTTTGTTGAAAATGATAGATTTTTTTGGGGAAGAAAAGCTTTTTACTTAATTATGTTTCTTGTAATATGTTTGGATTGAGGATTTTAGATGGGGAGAACTTAATTTCTTTTGTTTTTTTTTTAAAAAAAAGGAATTAGATGTGGTTCAAATATTATCTAATTAGTAATTATCATACCGCTCTTTCAATTTTTTCAAAAAATATATCAAGTAGTATATTTCAAAAATAGAAATTAACCCTCTAACAACTTTCAACCGGAATAAAATTGTTGTCCATTGTGGTAAATATTTATACTCGCTTTGATTTTTTTATAAGAAATAAAAGTGAAAAATATTTTTGGTCCTTTTTATAAAAAAAATTGACCACATTTTAAATGTGTTAAATGTTTAATTTTATTTGTACCTTTATTTATTATGTGAGAGCATATTAAAAGTAAGTAAACTAATGAAATTAAGAATGATTAAATAGAAGTATTCATGAAATAAATTTAAATTTATAGGAGTATTAAATAAAAACAATTATTTACAATGTATTTTCTTGATTTTAATGATTTTTGTGTTTTATTTCTTATAAAAACGATCGAATGAGTATTTGATTATTGTTTATGGACCACATTAAAATTATATATTGGTATGCAAGAGTAGCTAGTATTGGATTTATACGTGCTTATTTCCATCCATAATAAATGTATAAAACAATATTAATAATTTCGTTGATAGTTAGTCTTATGTATATGATCAAATCATTATATGATATGTTTCCGTGATTATAATTTAGTTGATATGTATATCATATTTTATATATATGAGTTATGATTTGAATTTCACCTAAAATTATTTATGTTAATTAAAAAAAAAAAATTTAACCACCAAATTACTTAAAAAGAATCATCAAACCATATCATTTGGTAAACATCTCATTCAGCTAAGCAACACTTGGCGGTGATTTCATAAATGTAATAGAAAGACTAACAGGCCTGTACCAAAGAAGAAAAAAAAGAGTAATTTAGTTAAATAATTTTTACCTCACAAGTATAATTTAGTTTTTGTTCAAAATATTAAAATGAATATGAGTCTTTTTGAAATTTTGTTTGTCATTTTTTTATAAAATCCTCTTTAAAATTTTCAACTATAATAATTAACTTTTTACCAATATATTATATTCAGTTTGCATATTTTTATGTAATCAACAATAAATACTACTCCCTCTGTCCCAAAATAAATGACTTGTTTGACCACTGACACGTTTGCCAATGCACAACTTTAATCATTAATATCTCTAATTATATATTATTAAAAATTATAAAAATGGTATATTTTGAAAGTACTCGTCGAGACAAATCAAACAACATCTCATATGCTAATATTTGCATGTATATATTAGTAGAAAAATAAGGTCAAAACAGGTCAAATGAATAGTATACTAATTCAAAAAGAGGTCATTTAAAATGGGACGGAGGGAGTATGAGATAAACATAAACTAAATTTATCTTTTAAGGGATAAATTTGTAGGGCTACGACCTTCATTTTTTCCAAGATAAAAAGATAAATTTGTAAAAATCTTTTCTTTCTTATATCTAATCTAATCTAATATCACTAATTATGCAGCCAATTAACCCTAATCTCATTCCTAAAATGGCGCCATTTTACCCACAATTAATGCTGTGCTGCTTTTTTAATATTCCATTAATTTCCCATCTCATTTTACAATACAAAACTCTATTCCCTAAAAATTTGCCACTTACTTTTCTTCTGTATCTATTCTTCTTGAAACTAATTACTCCTAATTACTCTATCCCTCTCTCTCACGTCTAATTCTCTCTCTCTCTCCATTTTTTTTTATTTCTTCCCCTCTCTTTCTCTATTCCCAGCATTCTTTCTCCCAACACATTATAGCCAACAAAATCTTCATCGCCAAAATGAGATGTTGCTCCAGTGAGTCTATTTTAGCATCAACGGAGACAAAACCGACATCGTTAGCGTCAATTTTGTGGAATAGTGAGAGGATTTTGAGATCGGTGCCAACTTGAACTTGCTGTTCATGCTGTTATTCTTAAATCTGGGTTTGTTCGTGTTGATAAAGGTCCTGGTATGACGATTCGTTCCCTAAAAATCTGCGTTTTATCTTCTCTTTCTAATCAAGCTTTATCTCTGATCATACTGTTATTTTTGTGTGTATTTAATTTTTTAATTTGATTTGGGGTTTTCAGAAGCATCAGTGATTCAACAGGTGACGTACCATGTCGGATGATGAAAGGGATGAGAAGGAGTTGGACGACCTCTCTTCTTCTAAAGTTGTCCGATGATGAAAGAGATCATTAACAGTATGTTCCTAACTATCATTATTTCATATCCCATTTTTTCTATTTGTTACTCTTACCATTGCTGTTATGATAGTATCAGTTTGTGCTCTTCCTCTTACTCTCCCTCAAATATTCGTTTTCTTCAATTTTTACTCTTTATTAATCTGCAGGAGTATTTTTTTGGGCGACGACTGATTGCTCGCAGTGGCTCATGGTCGAAGTGATGGCGTATGTTGCGATGATCACATCGTTTGTGCCTGATAAATTTAATATACGTTGCACTGTTTTCATAATGGGTTTCATGAAAAGGTAGATATTTGAAACATTTTTTAGTGTTTTAATAAGTTTGAAACAATTTCTTTGTCATAGTAACTAACCTCTTTTATTGTTATAGTTAGAAGTTACCCATATTTGATCCCTTTCTATTTGGTTTCTCATTTCATTATTCTACATCAATTAATTTTTTTTATTCTTATATTTGTGTGCTCTCCCCTTATTTGTTTTTTTTTCTTCAACAAGTATATTATATGTTCCGAACTGTTCTTAAAGAATAGGATTGATTTTATCAAATTAAACCCAATTAGTTTGTTTATTGTTGGTTTATAAGGATTTGTATATGCGCTTTTATCTGATTTTGATCTACCATTTTATTGTTTACTTTTAAATCAATAAGAACTCCTTTGATTTTAACCGGGTCCTTTTGATTTTATTTTGATTAAGAGATTTAAATCTAAGATTCTTATTGATTTTCAGAATTAGAATCACATATTTAGAAGGAGAAATCACAAAAAAAGGAAAATCTTCATATGATGAAGAAGCATGGGAGCATATAAATTTCCATATTTGAGAGGTATGATTTAACAAATAGTATCTTTAAATTTGCAATTAGCTATAAAGGTGGGGGTGATTTAACAAATAGTATCTCTAAAGAGCCAATAATGTCATGTCCTCCCTCTTTTGTATTATATCACATTCCATATCAGTATGTCACAAATGAGCACATGTTGGGATAATGTATTGTTGTTCCTGGGCAAGTGATTCATATTTGTTTTAATCTATAATGATCTGATTACGATCATTTTATTGTTTCTATGGTGATCATGCTTATACTTTCAAATTTTCAGGTTTAAGGTTCATGTGCAAGTGATAGACAATTCGGGGTCAACAACTTTCATTTTGTTTGATTGGGTTGTTGCCCAATTTTTGGGTAGAAATGTGCAAGATTTGCTTGATTCTAATTTAGGATTAAAATTTGTGTTTTTATAAAAAAAAATTATTCATCCTTTAATTAGTAACTTACTAAAGATGAGAATATTATTAACAAGTTTTGTCCCTTTATAGGATCAATGCATGAATAACCTTTATGGCTTAATTATTTCAACAGTAAAGTTTTTTCCTCACATTGCTAATTATATCATGTGTATAACAGATGGAAAATGCGACTGATGATGTCCATGTGCTTAGTGAAATGACTAATTATAATGTTTTAGTAATATTGTGTTTCTGCAAGCATTTTAGATCATTAATTAAAATTGTTTCTAATGTTAACACTTATACACTTTTTAAGAAATTATACTGAAGGCGGTGATTCAAATAACAAAGAGGAGTATGTTGGTATAACGCAGAATCCAACTGGCAAGTCATTGCGTAAGTGTTCTGCAGATTTATTGTAACATGTGCTACAGGTTATGAAGAACTGTGAAGCTTAAAAACACCAAATGATCTTATGTGTTTTTTATTCGATTAATTTGAAGTCTTTTGGTAAACTATGTAATGCCTTAAATGACAAGTAGTTTTTGATTGTCTTACTTTGGATATTTGGATATGCTTCAACACTGTCCTTTTTTTTCTTTCTTTCACCATTTTAATGTCATTCTCTATAATGTTAATAGACCCTTTCTTTAAAGAAATGGACGTTTCATTAAATTAATCAACATAAAGATAATAAAAATAAAGATAGCATGTTGATAACAATAAAGATACAATAATTAACTTTTTACACATGTTGATAGTCTATATATTAAAATTCATTTGAAATTGAAATATATTTGATCAAGAATAAATAACTTCAAGAAAAGTGTTCAACTCATTTCATTAATCATGAAATTTTGTTGGCTATGTTAGTTTTTTATTTGCCTTATATCAAGCTTGATCAGAATGATTAATTTTGAATAAATGATTTTCTATCAAAAATATTAACTGTAGTAATTTTTTTATTTTTTAGTTTCTTTTTGTTATCTATAGAGCTTTACAGATTTATATTGTGAGAACTGTGTGTGACAATAAGTATACCTAAATTCTTTTGAAAATATGAGTATATAAATTAACCATGACAATTAGTATCCCCTTGCTGACAATTAAAAATTAAAATCGTATAAGCACCAAAAAAAAAAATCGTATAAGTATTAATATTTCTAAAGATTTATTATAAAAAAAATCTAAAAATCGTGCATTCATATTTCAAATTCAAAAAGTATAATAGGAAAACTTATATTGAACCCCCCAAATTACTTAGCGCACCCCCCAAATTACTTAGCACACCCCCCAGATTTTTAGGGGGTGCATTAGAAATTTAGGGGGTGCGCTAGAAATCTGGGGGGTGCGCTAAGTAATCTGAGGGGTGTACTAAGCAATCTGGGGGGTGCATTAAGTAATTTTCATTATTTATGCACGGTGCATAAGGAAAAAGCTTATGCACCATAACCACTCCCGCTGGCTATTAATTGAAATGAATTTCAATCAGGTACAGAAGTGAATAACGGAAAGAAAAAAAATGAATTATCAAACCCAATTAATGTTTTCACTTGAAATTTGAAAAATGATGAAGATTTATAGCTAAATTAGTGCATATTTACATCTGTCATCAGATAAGCACAGTACAGTATTCTTTTATCAAAAAATTTGTTGGTGCTGACTCATTTTTCCAACGCGAACTACGGAGTATTAATTAGTCAATGCGAAGGAAACAAATAGACACACATTTAACATAGAAACAAGTAACCATGCTAATTATTCTCTGATAGAGTTCCAAGAATATAACATACACATACACGCCTATTGGAAATATGCAGATATACATACATGCCTATTCTAGAGAACGAAATATATCCTGCGTAATTAATTTTACATGTTTTCCATTGAGCTTTGCAAACTTTATTACTACTAATAAACAAAAATAAATATTAGCGTATAAAATGTTGTTTGATTCGTCTCAATGAGTATTTTCAAAATATCAAATTTTTATATTTTTTATTATTATGCAATTAAAAATATTAATCATCAAAGTTATGCATTGACGTATGTGAAACAGTTAACTATGTCAATTAAATTGGGACGGAGAGAATATTATTATAAGTAAAGAAGCATCTACATTTTGTCTGTATTATATCAATCATAGCCTCTCAATGTATCGGTATAAATAGCGCTTGATTTGTCTGCTATAAATTGGATATGCATAATGATCAATTTGTTGGATAAACAAAAAAATTAATATCACCACATATATGTCTAAAAGTTGTTTTTTTTTTTTTACTTGTCTAAAAGTTGTTGAAAGTATTTTGACAACAAAAGAAAAATAGAGGATTATTTATAATGACACGTTTGAGATAGTGATATGTTATACTTTTATTCACAAAATCTTTTTGAATTAAATTAAGGGTCTTGCTAAGATTATGACACATGTTAGGAATCTTACAAATACAACTTCAAATGTAGTTTACCATGAAATTTTTCAAAATTTGTAGAATTTTATGTAGTTTCAATGGTTTTTTAAATTTATGGACATGCACTTGACATAATCAACTATTTACTATCATATGTTATCATATATTTGAATCGCACCTTTTAAACGATTTATCACATCATATCATATTTCCTTTTCATCTTATACTTTTTATTTATGTCAAATAGTTTGTTGATTTATATGCAGTGTCAATATTGTCTTATTATATATGTCTCGGGCGAATGCACGGGTAAGGTATCTAGTAATATTAATTATCAACAAATTTAATATCATTGTTAAATTTTTTTATAAGCAGTTAAAAAATATCATATAAGAGAAAAGAAACAAAGCAAAGTTTTAAAAGATATATCCTAAACATTTCAATGAATCAAACAACCAAAGATATAAACAATAATTGAATTTGTTCTACCTTAATTTTAAGCCACCATCATACCTGAATTTTAATTTAATCAACTACGAAATCCACCCTGATCTCTTGTCGGCCAAAAAATTAACAAAATAATTTAAATTATATTTTCATAAATATGTTTTTAGATTTTTAAAAAATTAAATAGTATCCTTATAAAAACAAAATAAAAATTATAGTCCATTTTTTTTTATAAATACTCAATTTTTTCATAAATAAAAAAATTGAGCACTAATTTTTCATACAAAATTGCTTTAAAAAAAAAAGTGATTAAAAAAGTGTGTGGGTTTGTGACAACACAACACAGTCCTCTTTGAAGAATAGTTAAGCGACATTGTTTCGTTCATTCTAACAACAAAAACTATTGAAAAGCTAGGGTTCCCAAACACCGATCAAAGAACGAATCAATCGAGATGGCAATGGCTGCTGCTATGCGACGCGAAGGGAAGCGTTTGGCTCCTCTCGCCTCTTCTCAAACAATCACGAACACTCTCCGATCTTCTCTCACCTCTCCGTTGTTAGTTTTCACTCTCTCAAATCTCGCAATTTTTTCTTATTCTCCGTTCATTTCTTCAATTAATCTCTTAATTTATTTGATTTACAGAGACCAGTCTTCTATTGGAGGAGCACGTTCAATTTCCACTCAAATTGGTATAGTCATTTTATCATTTTCTCAATTATTCTTTTGTTTATTTTTTTATCGATTGGTTAGATTTATGGTGTGTTAGGTTATGAATGAATAAAATTTGATTGTGTTATGGATCTATGTGATTGTGTAGTGAGAAATCGCATGAAGAGTGTGAAAAATATCCAGAAAATTACTAAGGCTATGAAGATGGTTGCTGCTTCTAAACTACGAGCTGTTCAAACTAGGGCTGAAAACTCACGTGGTTTGTGGCAGCCATTTACGGCTCTTCTCGGTGATGCCACAAGTATGTTGTTTTTATACTCTTTTTTTTTTCCTTATTAATATTCATTTTTATTTTATTTACTTTTCTCATTTTTATGATTTGTATGCTAGTTTAACTGTGGTCGAAGAGATTCAGACGTGATCAGTTTCATGGACCTTTTAATTAAATCCTCGGTTTTAGTAAAAAAATATCACATTGTTTTTCCTACTACTTGTTGTATTCAAAGCTGATTTTACTCTTTCAAATGGAAAATGTTGAAATCTGGAAAGATAGTGAAACTGAAAACACTGATACTTTTGTAGTTGATGATGAAAACGAAAACGAAATGGATTTTTTTAGGAATAGGAATTGTCCACATGGTGCATACCAATCATATGTGAATGCAATGTTTATGTTTCCCTGACATTGTTCATTGTGGTTTTGTTTGTATTCTCAGGTGTTGATGTCAAGAAGAATGTTGTTGTTACTGTTTCTTCGGACAAAGGTCTTTGTGGTGGAATCAACTCCACATCTGTCAAGATAAGCAGGGTATTGAGCAAGTTGAATTCTGGTAAGTTTTGCACTTTGTTGTGTGTGTTTTGTGATGGCTGCAATCAGTGTTTTGAATGTCTGTTCGCATCCACAATTGTATCTGTTACATTGCTCACAATTTTCTGCAATTTCAAGGATCACAGTGTAACTGTATCCCCTACAAAGTATTTGTAAATTGTTTTTAAGATATTGAAACCGATTTTAAATTTGTAATGTTGATGTTGTGATAAAAACTCAGAATGATAATGGTTCCAAATCTATTTATTACTTGTAGGACCTGATAAAGAGACAAAGTACGTCATATTGGGAGAGAAGGCTAAGGCTCAGTTGATTCGTGACTCAAAGAAAGACATTGCACTCAGCTTGACTGAGTTGCAAAAGAATCCTCTGAACTATACTCAGGTTAGTATATAGTGTCTTGAAACATTGTGTTTTACATATATCTAGAAAACAAGTTTTCAAGTGGTTCTGAATTAATTTGTTTTAAGGAATATTGAAGTAAGCTATTTAAACATTCAATGTGGATTTTGAATATTGCAAATCTATAGCGCTGTCTCTCTCTGCCCTAGATACATTTTTCATCTTAGTTTTACAGTTTTACATGGAATATATCCCCATTGTTTCATTTTAATTTTTGTATTTTCAGGTGTCTGTCTTGGCTGATGACATTCTAAAGAACGTGGAGTATGATGCACTGAGGATTGTTTTCAACAAATTTCATTCGGTTGTACAATTTATTCCAACGGTGTCAACTGTACTATCCCCCGAGGTATTTTCATGTATCAACAATTTTTAATTTTAATATTGCCTATTGTAATTTGTATGCAAGTTTTGTCCAGAGACCCGTGAAATGGAATATTGTCAAGATTCAACGCTTGGTTATGCTTTTTTCTTGTTTCAATGTTGAAAGTAATGCAATTTTCATGTAGATTGTTGAAAGAGAGGCTGAAGCTGGAGGAAAGCTCGGTGAACTGGATTCCTACGAGATTGAAGGGGGTGAGACAAAATCAGAGGTTCTTCAGAATCTGTCCGAGTTCCAGTTTTCTTGTGTGAGTACAATTTTCATAACTTCATGACAAACTTTGTTGTGTACTGCTTATTTTCCCCCATTGCACTAATTGAAACTCAACTAATTGCCGCACATAGAACTCTTGAATCAAATTCAAAATATGACGTGCAAGGGAAATTGCTTTTGAAATATTTTCATTTGGAATATTCTGATTGAACATAGACTAAGAAACCTAGAAAATAAAATGTTAGCTAGAACCGGGGATGGAGTCCAAAGCAGGGATCAACTTAAGAGAACAGATTCAATAAGTTTATAAACAGTGGAGCAATTCTTCTTAAAGAGAGACATAATCAACCATGAAACAGATAGCTAAGCTGCTCTGGTACACAGATAAACAATCCTTACTGGCTTTGTAATAAGTTTACTTTGGCCTTCCATTAATTAAGATGGTTATGAGTGTGTGTGTGTGTGTGTGAGAGAGAGAGAGAGAGAGAGAGAGAGAGCATTGAAGGAATCAAGATTTGTTGTGACTAGTTGATAAGATACTGATTTTTCAGTTTTCATCGCATACCATACAGAGTTCATATATACTCATGTATAGAGTGCTGCATCATGCAATTTTGAAATTATATCTAAGTATATTTTGTGTGATCCCTAATTGGGGATTGATCCCTATTAACTGTTTGTGTTAGAGTGAAGTAATAGTAAATGCCTCCCGTCATTCATATTTTATCATCTCTGTTAATACATCTCTTCTGTAAATTTACCGACATGTTTCTGTCGGTAGTGGATGGAGAAAAGATAAAATGCTAACTGCGGACAATGTATGTATTTCAGGAAATAATGAAAATATTTCTTATTTTCATTGTTTCAAGTAATGAAAGACAATTGTTCACTTCAAGAGTCTCTTTTCTTCTTCTTAACCAATAAAACTAACACAAATTTTAGGAAATGAAAATAGAAAATGTTTTCACAAAGTAAACAGGCTCTAAATTGCCACACATTTTCCTTTTTCCTTTTTTTAATACTTTTTGTTTAGAAATTTTATATGGAGGATCCATTTAGTTCTGTAAGGATTTGTTAATAGCAATAGAAACACACAGTAAGTGAAGGAAAGAAAACATCACTGCCATTGATATACCAGTGAAACATCTCTGCTACTGCAGGGTTGTGGGACTGAGAGCACTACTCCAAGACCCAGAAAGTAGTGACCTCTCGTAATGACAAACTGACAAAATAACAACTTACGAGCTCTACACCTCACCTTCCTAAAACACCCCCTTCCCCAAGACTCACATCTGTAACCTAAATCTGGTTCACCCTTTTTTCTGCCTCCTCGAGGACACCCTCAACCCCTCAGTCTTATGTGGTCTGCCATCGGAGGGCCTATCTCTAGACCCAATCTTGTTCCTGATTCTTTTGTGCCAACATTATTCTTGTATTACATCAACCTCAAGTATTGGGCTTATTAATATTGAGGCTCATTTCATATTATACTTGTACTCTTTACTATTTATTTTTAATGATTTTTTTTATATTTGGAATTGTTGTGTTGGAACCAGTATTTAAACCAATCTTTGCCTTTTGAAAGTGATGATCTGTTTAAAATTATACTTATTTTTCTATACTCTCTACTATTTGGTATAGGTCATGTTCAATGCGGTGTTGGAGAATGCCTGCAGTGAGCAAGGAGCAAGGATGTCTGCCATGGACAGCTCTAGCAGGAATGCTGGGGATATGCTTGATCGTCTGACCCTCACTTATAATAGGTATCTTTTTCTTTCTCTTGTAGATGCATATGTTACACATTCAATAGAGGCGACTATCCTATATAATTGCATCATTTTCTCAGATTCTCAGCAAACCTACCTATGATTTCACTGACTAGTCTCTTGGTTTGTTTTGTGACAGAACTCGTCAAGCATCAATCACCACCGAGTTGATTGAGATTATCTCTGGAGCATCAGCATTGACAGGTTAATTGCAACATAGCGAGCTGTGTTTATATTTGACAATGACGATATTAAATATATCAGTCGGTTTCTTTTGAAATTGTTGGTTCAACAGTTTTATTTTTTTTTGTATTCGCATACTATAATAATCATTTCAAGGTGAAACCCACTTTGGGGATTTCTTGGTTGACCAGATATTTCTGGAATTGTTTTTGATGTTGAGGTGGAGCATGTCTTTTTAATTCAAATAATTTGTCATTATATTTTCCTTTCCAATAACTACCGTCCTTTGTTTCTTTGTACTGTTATTTTACTTGTGCACGAAGGAAATCAGAGTTCATACACAATAATATTTATGAAGTACTAAATAGTACCATTTTTTTTTCTAATGTACATTGACCTTTACTATGAGTTCTCATTGCTGAAACTTGTACATCACACTAGTAGATTATTGGCTGCAACCCATTGTGGGGTTGGGCGGACTAACAAATTGTTGACTCATTTAATTGGGCTTAGATCAGCTTAATTTTAAATTATCTCCCAAATTCTTAGCCCTCCCTCCTTGCATCCCCCTCCTCTCTACATTATTCTATACATATTTGACTGCATATGAAAACTTGCATTTGCCCCATCCAAATTTTAGAAAAATAGGATACTGCTGCTCCTCAATTTACATAATTAAAAGGCCTTCAAGATACTAATGATATATCATTTCTCATTTTATTTTATGGTATAAAGGAAAACAAATTAGTCTTTATTCGGATCACATGTTCGTGACATCCACGAATTTTGAATAAGCCATATGGAACTATCAAGTTAAGAGAGACAAATATATACTCAGTGGCGGAGCCACCTTGTAGTGAGGGGGTTCAACTGAACCCCCTGAACTTGAAATATTGTATGTAAATTCTTGTATATTTTGCACTTTGAATCCCCTAAAATTTTACCTTTGCACTCATTAAAGAGAAAAAGAAAACAGAGGAGAGAAATAAAGTAGAGAAGACATTGTTGCTGATAGAAAAAAAAAAAAAGAACTAATTAAGTTCAGACAGAAACATAAGTGGAGCGGCGGCAGGATTCAGGAAGATGATAGTAGCAGTATTAACGTGTTTAGGTTTTCTTTAACCCATTTTGTGCTGTTGTTTTTTGTGTTCAATTTTGGGCTTTTTTCCATGTGGCCCATTAGTTATTTTGTGTTTAATTCCATTAATTAAAGGCAAACGTGTTGCATCCCGTAAACAAACAAATAAAAAGAAAAAAAATGGCATTCTAGAGAACAAATATTTTGTTTTTATTGTTGGCTCTAATGTTCTAATATATTTCTAACTATATACATATTTAATCAATATCATTACAGAGATGTTGTCTAATGTGCAAAAATAAATAAATCTTGTACTAGGAATAAGTTCATTTTCACCATTAAATTTATATGTTTTATTATATTTTATTTGATCTAACGATGATATTTATTGATCTAATAGTAAAAATTTATAAAGTACGGACTCAAACATTAACGACACCTATAATAATTTTAAAAAACAACATAATTTAGTGTAACCGTAAGTGTCAGTGCCCAACACCAGATACGCCTTGAGAAGCGTCCGTGCTTCATATTTAAAAATATATGTGGGCATGATAACTTCTCTCATTTTTACACCACAAATTTGACTCATTCATTATACAATGATTAACCCCGTAAAAAAAGTTAGTTAACTATATAATTTTTTACAGGGCTAAGTAACTGCATAATTTTGGTAGAACATTATCCTAGATGAATTTAACCTTAGAATATTATTTTTTTGAAAATATTTTCTATTTTTATGTTTTATAAACTATGTGTTAATTTTAAGCAGTTTCCGCTATAAAAAAAAATTAAGCGGTTTCAAATAAATTTTGTCCAATTCGAAGACAATTTCTAACTAATTAAAAGGCATTTCTTAAAATAAAATAGTCTGAACCCCCTGCTCCAGGTTCCTGGAGACGCCACTGTATATACTTGAGCTAAAAAAATGTATATTGAGAATGGTGATTTTGATCCTTATAATACTAAAAAGAATCAATATTAAAACATTATAAGGTTGACATTTTTTTCATCTTAAACGTTTTGGTCAATTTTTCTATTTTTTATTTAAATAGCTATTTTGTTATTCATTCGTCAATTTGATTACAAAATAGTCTTCATTCGGGATTACTTGTTAAAAAGAGATCTGCTTACATGTACACCACTCTGTATTGTTCTAGAAAGTCTTCCGGCAATTAATCAAAACGTCAAATACTAGGATAATGTTTTGAACTTGGAAATAAAAATTCCATTTATGCATTTGTTGAGCTAAAATTATACTATATTTTATATTTTTAATATTGTGAATGACACATTTTTTAAGGGGTAGAATGTGACACTTAAAAAATTAAAATAAGTATTTCATATTGTATGTATTTTATAGAATGAAATGCTTGAGGAAATATATTATAAAAAAAATAAAAATGCTTGAGAAATATTGTTTGCATAAAAAGAAATTAATACAGGTGTTTGTTTCATTCTACTAATGAGACATTATTTGTCAATAGGCATTGTGATTACCTCAAATAAGAAAAGAAAAAAAAAACCATTGTGATTCTCATAATTAGATGAATAAAAAGTAGTGTATTACTAATTCATACTATTTTTTTTACAGGATACTAATGCATACTACTATTTAAACATTAGATGGTTTATAAAAGAGCATTTCTGTTAAATAAATTTAAATATTGAACTTACCCTAAAAATATACATAGAATGAATAAATTGTTTAAAAGGAATTCTGTTTTATATATTGATTGATTGGTCTTGGAGCTCATAAACCGGAGAAGAGAAGCATCATGGAAGGTTCAAAGGTAGAAAACAGAGAAAAAGATTAGAGAACATGTTCCCATGATCTGCCAACTAATAAAATAAGAATAGTAAACCATCAACTTCACCGCCTTTTGATCTTTGCTACAATCCAATTGGCATATGGAGGATGGAGAAAACACTATAGCGGCAAGTCAAACAATTTATATTCTATTCATTCAAAAAATTCTTATATCTACATAATTCTAATTAAATGGATGCAAATGATTCGCGATGTTTAACAGAAAACCAATCTTGGTAGTAAGAAAACAAACAAATAAACTGAAAACCAATCTAATTCTTTATTTATTTATTTATTAAACTCTATAGTTTTAGTATTCATACCTGTTCTTACTTTACACGCCCCATTTCTTCTATGTTTTCTTACATTAATCTTTAAAATTAATCCCTAACCAAATTATATTCATCATATCTTTTATTATTTCTATTTAAAAATCCCTTATTTTAGCTAAATATTTTATTCCAATTAAAATTCTTTATTTTTAGCTAAAAAAAACTCTATCTTAATCAAAACAATTTTCTCTCATATTCCTTCATATCTCTAAATTAGTAAAATCAAATAAAATTCTACTTTAATTTTATTCATGATTTTCTCACTAACTCACCATTTCTATCCTATATTTAACAAATTAAATAACACCTAAATACATCATATTCAATTAAATTTAAATAAAACTAATAATTATAAAAATCGGGTTTTACACTATGCGGTGGCTCATCCAGGATATCTCATAACAAAAAAAAAAAAGATATAACTCGTATTAAATTGACATTAATATATTTCGGTCTTAAAGACAAAGAAAGTCATAAATCTTTACTTCTAAAGAGTATTGCTAATCTCTCACAAAAGCGATATAATAGGTCTCACTGCGAATTTTTAATCATCTTAGATAGTGCTTAGTCTAAAAAATTCTATTAAATTGATACTACTAAAACTTAAAATTGGCACAATGCTTGAGGTTAGACTCTTTTGAATTATTGAACCTCTCGAGCCAGTGGTGCAAAAAGATAAACATGCAAAGATATAAATAAACCACTGACCCATACCCATGAACAACAACTTAACTTAATAACGACCACTGCGGTGGTTAAAAGGCCCTTTCGGGTTTCGTACCCCAAAAGAGGTTAAGTGTTGATGCGACTGTGAGGGGCTAGGTATCATTGGCGACGAATGCTACATCTTGAGAAAGTAGTTTGAATCTATGGTGGTGAAGAAATTATTAAGGATAAGACGGTGAGAACATTTTAAGGAAATTTTTAAAATAGTCTATATTAAAATATACAATATATTACACTTTTGAACTCCTAAATTAATCTAATGGTAAAAATGAAGTGACTTATTGTGGACATTTTAACATATGTCCATGTTAAATGTCACCTCCCTAATGGAGAATCTTGCTTATTAAGAATAGGTACCTATTGAATACTCTCATTTGGGGGGAAAATGATATAAAATTATCTATATTTCTCATAAAGAAATTAAAAGTTCCATTTAGAAAGAAATAAACACAAAAAGTAGTTTGTCCTATTTAATGATAGCGCAACTCCTTTGATAGTGGAGCTCATTATCTACTTTTTGAACTTATCTTTATTCAAATGGAACGCTCTTTTTCTTTTTAAAAACGGTGACAATTTTAATTCAAAATAAATTAAGTGCTTTTTGATTTAATTTTACTCTAAACATTGTCTCTTTTTGTGGAATCCACCATCATTTTTTATTATAATGTCTTTTTTTTATACATTTAAAATATGTCTGTCTAACATATATTATGTGAGAATCACTTGCTATATTTATTGTTGAAATATGATCTATTTAAAACTTTTGTAGAAGTGTTGAGGTGAAGAAACACACTACCTGTTAAATATTAAATAAATATTATTATTAAATAAGTACTGTGCACCACTTAAATATGGGGGAAAAAAAACACTTACAAATGCTCATTTTTCGTGGTTATAGAACAAAGAAAGTAGTAGCAATTAAAGAGAAAGTACTAGTATTCATTGATTATTTAAGACCAATGACCATGTAACAAAATACCTTGGTGGAAGAGGTACCACTAGGCACTAGCAGTGGTGTTTGTTTTTGAGTCAGCCATTGTGGTCCTATGGAAGTGAGAGTAATGAAGAATAGCACACAGGTTTGCTCTTTTTTTCTTTCCTCAAGCAGCCAATAGTTTATGAGGGTTAGCCCACATAACTGTTCCTACCATATACTCCAGCCATTCAACATTTATTTACGTTGTTTGTTGGTATCTACTATGCACTCCATTTCCAAATACTGTAGTAACAATAAAATAAATTAAATTAGACGAGTGAAAAACAAACGTGTCCTAACAATAGTTGCTTAATTTTGACTGTTATTATTTTTGTCATTATACATGTAGTACACTGCTTCACGACACATGGATGAATGATGGCCCAATTTTACCACGACATTTGTAACATAATAATAATGAGCTCGTACTATCAATTAAAAAACTACTATATTGATTTACAACCTCCATCCTTAAATATATATTTTCTAAAAATTTATAAAAATTAAAGTATTATTGTAATATTAAATATATATTCATAATTAATATTATTTTTAAAATTTTATCATTTAAAAGAGTGAATGAGTTAATTTTTTTTAGAATATTTATTACAAATTAAAAAAAAAAACACTCCAATTAAGAGTATATTATTAAAGAAATTATTGATGAGAAAATAGTAAACTGTGTAAACTAATTTGACATTGTCATTCATTATCAATCGTATATTTTGTCAAATCATCTTAGTACAACCCACTTCAATCTTATGACATGGAGAAATTAATTTATACATATCCATTAAACTCATTATTAATAGTCTTCAAAATTTAAAATAATCTTATAAAAAATATCAAAGAAAATTTTCAAAAAATCCTATAATTAGAAACAAAAGTAATAAATATAATATCTTATTTCCATATTTAAAATAGAAATTCCATATTTATCAACCGTAATGTTGAAAAAAAAAATAAAACCAGTAATAATTAAGACTAATCACTGTAATCAGTAATCTTTCTCTCACACTCACACACACACACAGATTCTTCTCTATCTAAATCCCTGTGTTGTGTCAATAGTATAATAATGTGTTCTCTCTCTTCCACCCTGTCCTTTCTTTAACGCGTTCACGCGTATGCTTGTCGCTTCAAAGGGAAATCACCATTATATATAACCACTCTCCCAATTCTTCTAATAGCAGGTGCAGGAAATTTCAATTTCAACATCTCTCCTTTTTTATTTCCCTCTCTACCTGCATCTGTATTTCTTTCTTTCCTCTCTCCCCCTCACCAATCAAAAAACATTTTCCCCCCCGAAAATCAAATCAAGAAAATGCCTTCATCATTGGAAGATGAACTCTTCCCATCAACACCAGGAAAATTCAAGATCGAAAGAAATCACGGCATGATGAACCGACAGGTGTACCGTTGTTTTGCTTCTACAAGCACCATGTTCTTGTGGGCCCTCTTTCTTATCGCTTTAACCGCTTCTTATCTCAGTTTTCAAAGCTTCGTTGATTCCGGTAGCAAGTATCTTTCCGCTTCATGGGGTGGAATCCAGTGGGAGAAACAAGTTCGTACATCCGCACAAATCCACCGACAGGGTGGCATGTCAGTACTCGTCACCGGTGCAGCAGGTTTCGTTGGGTCCCACGTCTCTCTTGCTTTAAAAAGAAGAGGAGACGGTGTCGTTGGACTCGATAACTTCAACGATTACTACGATCCTTCTCTTAAGAAAGCTCGTAAATCTCTTTTAACGAGTCACGGTGTTTTCATCGTTGAAGGTGATATCAACGATGCAAAACTATTAGCTAAGCTTTTCGATGTTGTAGCTTTCACTCACGTGATGCATCTAGCGGCTCAAGCCGGTGTTCGTTACGCTATGGAGAATCCTCACTCTTATGTTCACAGTAACATCGCCGGTTTAGTCACACTTCTCGAGGCTTGTAAAACCGCTAACCCTCAACCGTCGATTGTTTGGGCTTCTTCCAGTTCTGTTTACGGTTTAAACGAGAAAGTTCCGTTTTCTGAATCGGATCGGACCGATCAACCGGCGAGTCTTTACGCCGCAACGAAAAAAGCCGGCGAAGAAATTACTCACACTTATAATCATATCTACGGTCTTTCGATTACTGGATTGCGGTTTTTCACCGTTTATGGACCTTGGGGAAGACCTGACATGGCGTATTTCTCGTTTACCCGGAATATTCTACAGGGGAAACCGATTACGGTTTATCGGGGCAAGAATCGGGTGGATCTGGCACGTGATTTTACCTACATTGATGATATTGTGAAAGGATGTGTTGGATCGTTGGATACTTCAGGGAAGAGTACTGGATCGGGTGGTAAGAAACGGGGACCCGCTCCTTATCGGATCTTTAACCTTGGAAATACTTCTCCGGTGACGGTGCCGACTTTGGTGAGTATATTGGAGCGTCATTTGAAGGTGAAAGCGAAGAGGAATGTAGTGGATATGCCTGGAAACGGTGATGTTCCGTTTACACATGCGAATATTAGTTCGGCCCGAAGAGAACTCGGGTATAAACCCACAACCGATTTACAAACCGGGTTGAAGAAATTCGTGAAATGGTATCTTTCGTATTATGGATATCCCAAATCTGTGTAAATTAATTTTTTTTTCTAATTTTCTTTTTTAGTCTGGTAGAATTTTTAATTACAGCTACGGAGGTAAAAAATACTAAACGGGTAAAAAAAAAGAAAGAAACCCGGTCAAGAAGGAAAGGAAAAGGAAAAAGGAAAGAAAAAAAAGAATATATTTTTTATTCTTTACTTGCTGAGAGGTTACAGCTATCAAATCATTACAGCTGTTCCTTGGCTTATTTCTTTTCCTTTTATTTTAGAATATTTGTTATGTTACATAGTATATTTTTTTCTCATCTGTAAAGAAAGTTCACTCTACCAAAAAAAAAAAAGAAAGTTCATGACTGAGAAGTTCATTTTGTCTCCTCTAATGATATTTATTTTTAAAATTAATGGTATTTAACGGTTGATTGCAAATTTTTACCAGTATTATTTTTATACCAGTATAATATAATAAAGTAATAGATAAACATAAACCAATCATGAATAGGGGAAAAGGTTGGTTATTTTATTAGAGGATACAATAAAAAGGAGAATATTATGGTGAAATTTGAGGGAGGGAATTGAAAGGTGGAGACAGGTAGGATGATAGTGACAAGTGGTGGTGTAAATAGCGAGTGAGTGATGGGATCCACATCATGTAGTAGTGGAGGTGCGGGTCAGATAGTACTAATAGCCGTTCGATTTTGGGGGAGCTCGATTGATTTCTCCAGCTGTACACTATGCTTGGTTGTAGGGAGAAAGTGAAAAGAGAGAAAAAGGTGAGAGAGAATATGAGAAGAGAGAAAGATGTGAGAAATAGAAGAGATTTTATGGATTGCTTGGTATAAGAGAAAAAGGGAAGAAATTGGAAAGAAAGAAGTGTTGATAGTTTATGAAAGTACAAAATTAACCTTTAATTTAAAAATCTCAATCAAAATTAATTTACTTTTTTATTTGAACACAAATAATTAATATATTAAACTTCCAAGTTTATTTTTTATCATTTAATTAATTCTATAAATTTTGTTAAATTTTTTAAGCTAATTATAACTTAATTATATTTTTGGATTCATTTTATTATTGTACTATTATGAATATTGGGTGTTGTTATCAATACAAGGGCATACATGGAAATTGGCCAAAAAAATGCATGTACAGGGAGTTTCTTCGCAGCATAGAAGAGAGTAAAAAAGTTGTGGGTCCCACGTTTAATTTAATCACTCTCTCCTATTTCACTGCCCTGCCAACCAAGAGAAATGGTCATTTCTCTTCTAACTCTCTCGTCCCTTACTCTCTCTTTTCTTTTTCCACTTAACCAAGCACACCCGTAAAGTTCACTTTGCCGACATTGTTTGATTGACAATAAAACAGGCTTGGTGAAATTTTCCCTACATTTCCTTTTTATTAGTATCATGTTATATAACTTGTTTCTGACGTTCCGGCATTGTATTTATATACGTAAATTGAATTTCGATCATTCTATTTAATTATTTTAAGAGTAAAATTTTTAGATATTAGAATATTCGACAAAAATATAGTTGTATATATATGAAATTTTTGCGTCACAAAACTTGCGAGATAGTATATTATGGGGTTTGTCCAAGACTTGGTTATACAAATTGGCTTTAAGTGGTGGTGGTGGTGGTGATCTTTTAGTAGTTTGGATTTATAGTTGTTAAATAGTCATGGAGTTTTATGATTATTGGCCAAATTTGCCGGATGTTGACTTTAGATTAGGAGGTTGTGATTAAGCATTCGTACCGTGTGAAGCTAATAAATGTACGGAAACTATGACTCTTATGCTATAGAATGTAGCTATGTGATGCAAGCGGATGTTATGGGGATAACAATTCCTTGTTGCATTAATATGTAATTTTCTTCTTTCGAGCTTCGGCTCTCATTTTCATAAAAAATAAATAAATAAATCATGGAATTTTATGATGTATTTAATTTAAAGGATTGAGATTAGTTACAACCTTCCTTTTATAAATGTGGAAAATTCAATTCCACTAAACTCGACTTTTAAATGTAGAGAATTATTACTCTTTATACGGTTAGCAACTGGGTTATGATCAATAATTTATATTTTTCATTTTTAAAATATTAAAATAAGTTAAATATCAGTCCAAATATGTCTATTCTTTTAATTCATTTTTATGAGAAATTATTCCTCCGTAGAACTTTTTGCTTGTATTTTGTAATATAGGAGCACCGCCCTACCAGGGATTGGTTATTATGCATAAGCCATCCTTATGCACCATGCATAAATTTACTTAGTGCACCCCCCAAATTACTCATGCACCCCCCAAATTACTTGTGCACCCCCAAATTTCTCGCGCACCCCCAAATTTCTCATACACCCCCCAAAATTCTCATAAACCCCCCAAATTTCTCGCACACCCCATATGACTTTTGCCCCTCCAATTTTTTTTTGTCCCCTCCATATTTCTATGCTAAAAAAATAATCGAATCCAATATCTCATGCATACTATCCCAATTTTTCTCAACTAAACTAACCCTAATTGCTTTATATGATTTTTTGTTTTATGTAGCATGGTTTTGTAAAATGGTTATGTGATGTTTTACTTAATAACAATGGTTTCAGTGTATAACATCTTGGCACTAATGCCCACATGAAACCATTTATCCAAAATAATGGTTTCAGTGTATAACGCTATGAAACCATTTAACTAGACTAATGATTTCAGTGTATAACATCTTGAAACCAAATAACAAGACTAATGGTTTCAGCGTATAACACTATGAAACCATTTAACTAGAATAATGGTTTCAGTGTATAACGCTATGAAACCATTTAACTAGACTAATGGTTTCAGTATATAACATCTTGAAACCAAATAAAAAGACTAATGGTTTCAGTGTATAACGCTATGAAACCATTTAACTAGTTTCAGTGTATAACGCTATGAAACCTTTTAACTAGACTAATGGTTTCAGTGTATAACTCTATGAAACCATTTAACTAGACAAATGGTTTCAGTGTATAACATCTTGGCACTAATGCTCATTTAACTATAATAATGGTCATAAATTTAAATTCTTACGACGATATAAAAACAGAGAGAGTGAGGTATCCCCAACCGTTCCAAATAATTCAAAATACCCTAAATAAAATTTTGAGAAAATTTTATTAATACCTGATATTTATAAAAGCATATTTACCTCATTTAATTAACTAAAAATAGTTCCAGGTCTCATAAAAATACCTAACTGGTCCCAAAATTCCCAGAAAATTATTTCCTATTTTTTTATAAAAAATAAAAAAATTTGGAGTTTCCTTGGCACCGCACGCGCCGCCAGTGAGAGTGGGCGTGGAGGCGCGTCACTGTTCATCATCTTCCTCACCCATTTTCTGCAGAAACGGGTCACGACGACCCGGTTCGTCGACCCGGTTCGTTCTCCCTCAACAATCAACGAAACTCGACGTTCTTTATACCGTTTTGATCGTCGTTCGATTTTATGAATGTTTTAGGTATTAGTTTTCGAAATCGGTGATCGAATCGCATATAAAATGTGGCCGAAATTGAGCAAGCAAAAATACAAAGTTATTCAGTCATGGATTATTACACATGTTATTTGGATCTGAGGGTGGATATTGACTTATGCACGGTGCATAAACATTGCCTTATGCATAATAACTTAGGCCGCCCTACCATGGCTACTATGATGGGAGAGAGAAGAAAAAAATATGTTTAAGCAAATAAAAAGAAATCTAGTTTATTAAAAGTTAACAATATATAGATTTTATAACTTTTTTGTCAAATAATTTGATGGCTAGATTATAGCTTCTTCTTTTTTATACTTGGATTTGTGAATTTTGTACCTTATTATAAAAAATACTAACTAATATCTATTTATATAGTAAAATTATATTGAAATTTGTGTAATCAATATTTAAAAAATATAAAAAATACTAGTATTCAATACAAAAGTTACTACTATTATTCTTGTATTTAACTAATGTCTCAAGAACACTAATTAGCATGATTTTTAAACAATTACTAATACAGCACATTCACCGACATGCTTTATGGGCCCAATTAACATGTGAGGTTGTTTGTTTGTTTGTTTCTCAATTGACTAACTGGACATGTTGACATGTTACTTATTTTTTCTTGCTAAACAAAATTAGGAAAATCTTGTCCAGTATTTTTCTTTGTATATTATTGTTAAACATTGGAAAAAAAAATTGCCGCTATCGGTTACGCGTTTCTCATTTGATTCTTCCACTATTTAAGTATCAGATGTTATAAGAATGATATTTTTTTAAAAATTGTCGTCCACTATTTAAGTAACGGGCGTTATAATGGTAGTGTGTTTTTTGAGATATTTGCTATTTAAATAGCGGACATGAGTATTTTGGTAAAATTGTAGGGTTTGCGAAAAATATATAGGTGGCAAAATGAGTCTTTTTTTTTGCTTTCACTACTAGTTTAATCTGGTTCGGGAGTCAGTTCTGACATCAAGTGGTTTCGGCCGTCTCCCGATCATCGTTGTAGGGGATCGAACCGTGGCAAAACGAGTCTTCTAATTTCTAAACATTGATGATTTTAATTCTTTTTTAAACGCCCTAATTTATTTATTTTTTATATTATTAGTAATCATATTCAGTGGAGAAAATGATGGCGTGCCTGATATTTCAATCAATGCTCAAATTAATAATGCTAGAGAAGAGAGAATGTGAATGATTTTAAGATGTGTGAAATTGCTTTTTATTTGATCAAATGTGATTTGGTTACTCTTCAAGTTTTTTTTCCTGAGAAAATGAACTTTGATAATTTGGACACAAGTGACTAATCTATTTTTTTGTTGGTACAAAAACACAAGTGACTAATCTAATACTAGTATTATTAGTTAATATTCAACTTCTCTTCTAATTAGGTATGAGGGTTTTTTGTCAAAAAAAAAAAAAGGTATGAGTGTTTTTTTTTTTTTTTTGAGAATAAGATATTTCATTATAGAGCTAACAAAGCTAAAGGTTACATCATAAGCAGATCACTACCCACCAAAGGGGTAAAATACAAAATAAATGCTAAGTCCAAAAAAATAACCTTAAACACTGGATTTGCTCCTGACTTAAACATCTCCTTAATCATGGCAAACTCGATAAATTAAGAATGAACAAAATAAAACCAACAAATTAAAAACAACACTGCAACAACTACTACCAAAAGAAGAAAAAAAATGCGTATAAATAATTTTAAACTAAACACTAAAAGAAAACAATACTTTCATCTCCAAGTCTAAAGTAGCAACTAACACCAAAGCAAGGCTAGGTATGAATATTATTCATACCGTTGGTTGTCATGCCTACATAATGTAGGCCTAACCAAGACTGAGATCTCCTACATGTCTGACCAATTTTCACCTGAATGCACGAATCATATAGAACTCTATCTGCTTATAAGTGTTTTATGTGTAATTTTATATGTAGAACTCTATCTCCTTATGTTTTATTGTCATTGAAATCAACTCAGGAAATGTTTTATGTACCCTTATCGTTGGTTGACATATTTACTTCTATCATAAATATTAAGTAGAATGTTCATAATAACATTATATTTAGAGGAGAAGAGCTAATTTGTCTTCCATAGTGGATCAGATAATTTTTATTTGATGGTTTTAGTTTATAGGGAGAATAAGAAATAATTCACTTTTTATTTTCTCTGATTAGTGCAATAATCCATTAGCTTGCCTTTATAATTGTTTGACAATCCAAACTTAGCAAGAAAATCTACATTAAAATTCTTTCTTTTAGAGAGTGTCATCTCAATTTACCACTCCAAAAAAAAAAGTGTCATCTCAATTCATCTTCATCACATTCTAAATATTTGCAATAACAAATATGTAACGGTGAAACATGTTATTTTCCTTCAAGATGAGATCAATAACAATTTGAGAATCTGAATAACACAAAATTATTACATATTCCATGTATACAACAAGCCTCAATCAATGATAAATCATCACAAGTTCAACGAAAGTATTATACGTAATATCCAAATACTCGCTAAAGCTAATGATCCATCTACCATCTCCTCGTCGGAGCTGGCCACCAAATACAGTTCTACCTTATACACCTAAATGGCTCCAATCTACATTCAAAATATAGTCATCATCACGCGTAAGATACAATGTTATCCGTTTGGTAGAATTATTATCAAGGACCAAAGAAGGAAAATAAGATGTATAGTAGAACTAATTAAGCTTATGCTAATCTAGCACAATCTTGAATAAATTGATGGATTCTTTGCCAACACACTATGTTTCTAGCCCTCCAATTCCACCAATGACCCGCTACAAACACATAGGCGCTTAGACTCATCAAACTAATAGTCAACTAAAGCGCAAAACTCACATCCCTAAAGAATGCCACATTGTGATAGCCAAAAGTCTTTCATATCCGAATAATTTCAATATTTTATTTTCAAGGCAAAATGCATTCGAGGTCCTTTAAGTTTTACGTTTACCTATTTTCAAGACAAAATGGTTTAAATTACAAAACATTCACCTAAAAATGAGTTAACATTAAATTTAAATGTTAAAATCAATCATAAAACAACAAGCTACAGTTTCTAGTTCTAAAATCAATTTTAAAGACAAAATTATACCATAAAAAAAAAATGTCAAAATCAATTATCAGTCTCTAAAATCATTTTTGGCTCATCTGAAAATAGAACCAAACGTGCGCTAAAATTCCTAACTAACTTCTTCAAAATTGCCAAATAGTAGTATATAATAGACACGGGATGGAGTAGTTATTGCGTTTTCATTCCTCTACACTGTCCAGCGTTAGTTCAACTCCATTGCTCCTTCCACATCGATTGTCACTGAGATTTATCGCATGGCCGCTGCACCTTCATCGCCGCCATCGGCTATCACCGGCGACACCAACGTTTCTACCATCGATTTCCTCTCTCTCTGTCACCGCCTCAAGGTACGTTTCCATAAATTAGGTTTATAAATGTTGAATCAATTCAAGAAACGAATCACACTAATTTTCTGTTCAAATTGAATGTTGCGCTGATGATCATTTAATTTTACTTACTAAAACAGATTCAGTATGAAATGTAGTTTTATTAGGTTAGCGATTCACGATCCTAATGAAGATCAATCGTATTGTGCTACTTCGATTTTTTGCTTTCTTTTTCTGTTTTAATTCGTAGCGCTTTAACTTTGTTTGGATACTTCTATTAAGTTAGCGATACATGAGACTAATGAAGATTGATCGCAATTGTGCTACGTCGATTTATAATTATGATCTACTCCTTAGTTTCTCATAAATGTTGAATCAATTCAAGAAACGAATCACACTAGTTTTCTGTTCAAATTGAATGTTGCGCTGATGATCATTTAATTTTACTTGCTAAAACAGATTCAGTATGAAATATAGTTTTATTAGGTTAGCGATTCACGATCCTAATGAAGATCAATCGCATTGTGCTACTTCGATTTTTTGCTTTCTTTTTCTACTTTAATTTGTAGCTCTTTAACTTGTTTGGATACTTTTATTAAGCTAGCGATACATGAGACTAATGAAGATTGATCGCAATTGTGCTACGTCGATTTTTTTATTTCTTTTTCTGCTCTTAATTTGTTGCTCTTTAACTAGTATGAATGATAATTTTATTAGGTTAGCGATACACGAACCTTATGAAGCTCGATTGCGATTGTGCTACTTCGATTTTCAATTTCTTTTTCTGTTTTAATTTGTTGCTCTTTGAATGCTGTGTGCGATTGGTATGAAATAGACAACAAAGAGATCAGGATGGGTGAGAAGAGACGTTAAGAATCCAGAATCTATAACTGATCTTATGCATGGAATGAGTTTGATAGCTTTGATCGAAACAAGTTAATCCGCTTTCCTTTTTTTTCCTCTCCCTTTTATCGATAACTTAGGACGTAGGTTTCGTGCACCATATATAATGTGAATGGTGATATCTAGGGTTAGAAATGAGTCGAGTTGAACTCGCCTCGTTAAGAATTGGTTCAACTCGACTTCAACTTGTTTAAAATTCGCAAACAACACGGTTTGGCATGTTAGGTTTAGCTCGTTTGCTGGACTAATTTTTTTTTTTATTAAAAAAAGTCAATTCTGTTAGATCTTTTTACCTTTTAACCTTATTTAAGAAAAAAGCATAGATTGAATTAAAATAAAAGTTAATCCGAAAATAAGGTGTTTAAAATATAAACACAAATATAATGTCTAGACCTACATAAATTAAATATGCAAATAATTTAGTAAAGAAAAAACTCACTAATTTCTTTTTCTGCTTTTAATCTGTAGCTCTTTAACTTGTTTGTATACTTTTATTAGGTTAGCGATACGCGATCGGTGATTCTAATGAAGATCGATTGCGATTGTGCTACTTCGATTTTCGATTTCTTTTTCTGCTTTTAATATGTAGCTCTTTAACTTGTTTGAATGCATTTATTAGGTTAGCGATACACGAGCCTAATGAAGATTGATTGTGATTGTGCTACTGCGATTTTCGATTTCTTTTTCTGCTTTTAATCTGTTGCTCTTTAACTTGTTTGGATAATTTTATTAGGCTAGCGATACACGAACCTTATGAAGCTCAATCGCGACTGTGCTACTTCGATTTTCAATTTCTTTTTCTGCTTTTAATTTGTTGCTCTTTGAATGCTGTGTGTGATTGGTATGAAATAGACAGCAAAGAGATCAGGATGGGTGGGAAGAAACGTCAGGAATCCAGAATCAATAGCTGATCATATGTATCGAATGAGTTTGATGGCTCTGATTGCCCCAGATGTCCCTGGTCTAGATCGAAACAAGTTAATCCACTTTCCTTTTTTCTTTTCTTTTCTTGATAACAGCCAAAATAGGGTGTTAGGTTTCCTGTAATTTGTTTGTGTGTTAATTTTCAGGTGCATCAAAATGACTATTCTCCATGATATTGCAGAAGGTATGCTGCTTTGCTCTGTTTAATTTGACTATGTCTGGTAAAAATTGCTATGCATTTTTAAGTATCATTCGCGAATAATATGCAAGACAAGTTTAGATGAAGTCGGGCAGGGGAGTAATAACTTGTTGGAGTGTAAATCATTGGAATCTGGAAGAGTCTGAGTGAATATAAAGGCTAGTTTAAATGGTAAACTTGACAATGATAGATATTAGATACTTATGGTGTAAATTGGCAAAGAAAGTAGAAACCAGCATACACACATTTCTCCCAGCCATTTTGCTGTTTCTGGTGAGAAATTGACAAATGCCTAACAGACTAGAAGTCCGCATCAAAGAATTTGAATAACATATTATGAAGTTTCAGGAATTGGGAGACTTTAAGTGAAATTGAATTTGATTAATATTTGTTTGAGTTTCACAATGCATAATCAACAATATGTATAAACAGTACTGATTAACCAAACTCTAACTGAAATTAAGTAAAACTTAACTACTAACTGTCAGTTATGCCTAGCTGGCATAACTAACGGGTAAATACAGAAGGCTCTAAGAACACTACAGTGTCCAATGTTAAGAAACAGAATCTAGGAGAATTTACGCGCTCCTATCAACACAATGCTGGGTGTTGATTTGTTTACGTTCAAAATTACAATGCTTTGTTATCCCTATTTTGTTTTGTTAAAAATGCAATTTTCAGGCTTTCAAATTGGCATAAGATTTTGCATGAAAGTATCGTGTTATCATCATCTCATCCATGCTTCTGCAGTGGAGCTATAAATTTATATTCATACTTTGGTGTTTTGTTTAATAGCAATGTTTATTGGGGACATAAGCCAACTTGATGGAATGTCAAAAGCAGAAAAGAGTGGACGAGAACAAGCAGCGCTTGAATACATGTGCAATATGCTTGGAGTAGAAGAAGGATCGAGAGGTGTTTCCTTGTCACTCTGCCAATGAGTTTATTAATGAGCGAATTGAGAAAACACACATATCTTGGTTTTAATTGAATTTTCATACTGAAGGAAAGGAAATATCTGAGTTGTGGATGGAGTACGGCGCAAATTCTTCCCCAGAAGCAATATTTGTCAAAGATCTTGACAAGGTTTGTGGCTTTTTGCCTAATCTGTCTTTCAGTGGCTCACTTCTGAGCTTTACCTTTTGACTGGTGGTTTGGATGCTATATTTTTACACCTTGCTAGGGCTTATGGGAGGCCTTGATATTAGAGTGATACCCTAGAGGATGTTTGGTTGGATGGAGGATTTTGGTGGAAAATGAATGGAAGCTGAAATATTTCATTTGTTGAAGAGAGTTACACTGTTTATAAAAAAGATCATTGGATTAGACCATTAACTTTAGAGTATAAAGTTAATATGTCTTGTTTTTCCTTTCCTCCTAAATTTATTAAATTAGAGAAATATTATCATCCATTCAAAAATGTTCCCAGGGATTTCAACTTGAGGGCCTAGGGAGATGAAGGGTGGAAAGGGATGTCTATCAAGGGGTGTTGAATTGGTAACATGCAAGCAAATTTCTCTACCAAGTGAACTAGGATCATCCAACCTTTTGAATTTTGTAGCTTCATGACATTTTCTTTAGCTTTGTCAAGAGATTTGCGCAGGTTAATGTTTCTCATTCATAAGGCTAAATATCTTAATGAGAAGGGGGAAGATGGTATAATACGTGATGATGGTGCCTGATCCAACATTGTTTTCCCTTTTTCGCCATCCTTTGGAATTTTAAATCATGATAACGTGATAAGTTGTATTTGGGCCGTTGCATATTTAAATTTTGGACTAGAAGGGAGAAACTATAGTAACAGGTAGCTAGGTTAATGTCAATACTCTACTGCACAGATTATTTTAATTTGTTTGATAATGATTATCCAACATTTTGGTCTGGAGGTAAAGTACCTTGAATTCTTGTCATGTAAACCGCTAGTTACACTGATTCTACGATAATTTCTGTTCCATACAGGTTGAAATGATACTTCAAGCCCTGGATTATGAAGATGGTGAGGGGATTCTTGAATTTTATTGTTCCTTACATCTTTCAATTTATTACAATAGTATACAGGCCTTGTCAAACCATTTGAATATTTTGTCAATCTTCGAACATTAATCATATCCAAGATTAATTAATGTATAATCTTTGAACTTAGGACATTTTAAACTTTTGGCAATTATAACTAATATTTTAATTACCTTGGAGTTTCCTTGTTTGTTATCTATAGGCTACCATTAGTGATAAATCATATTATAATAGTGACATTGATGATGATTAACGGCTTTGAATTTATATGCGCTTTAATATATTTTACTCATGTTTTAGAACTGTTTTATAGGTAGCTTGGTGTCATGTTATGACATTTGATAGAACTGCTTTGTCTTCCATTTGCTAAGCATTATAAAACCTAAGTAGAACATTCATAAATGTTTTGCATTCGGCTGGTACACGATAAATGCATAGTTTAATGATTTATATTTGTATGATACTGCAATAAATTTTTAATGTAATAAACAAACAAAACAAGTAATATTATTCTTCAAACAATTCCCATGGGAATAAAAGGTATATATGAAAGCAAGTCTAATATTAATTCAAGTGTGTTTTAGAAGTGACACCATTGGATTATGTGAAATTACTTTAGATTTGCTTATATTTTAAACTGCCAAATATGAGTTCTTTTTTGTTTATAATCAACACTTAAAGGAGTACAAATTGGAATGAATGGGTATGCCTGATGATTTCCATCTTCGTTATAGATTTATTTCTGTGATGTCTATTTGGTTTAGATCTTTGTGTTCTGAAACTTGTTCTGTCATGGCTTTGTGCAGAGGCACCAGAGTACGAGGCAATAGATCTGGGTGAATTTTTTCAGTCAGCCGCTGGTATGATTTTCCACATTGTCTTTTATTCTTGTGATAGTTTACAATTGGATCTGACTACTTTAAAAGATAAAGTGTGGACTTATAATCATTAATCAGAACAACACAGTTTTTCATACACATGTTCGTGTATTTTATACTGAGATAGAATGGTTGATTAGCCTTAATAGTAGCTGGTGTTCCTATCATGAGATAGAATGTCAAATAGATAGAATTACTTGATTTGGAGAATTGATCAGATGATTTTTGTGGCACATAAAAGCATGTAAAAAATCATAAATCTTCTGATGATTGATCAAAGAGAATTGATCAAATGATTTTTGTCTGTTGATAACAGGGTTCTAGAAATATATTCAAGAGAAACATTAAAAATAATTGTAAAAATTGAAAAATGGAAGAACTGATTGCGTGAAATTTGAATGTTTTGTAGGGAAGTTCCAAACTGAAATTGGCAAAGCTTGGGCATCGGAGATTGTATCCAGAAGGAAGAAAGCCTAAACTCCCCTGTCCTTCCAATTCACTCAGGAGTTAATGGATTTCCCTTAAAAGTCTGTATCTCAATTGGTTACTGTAGCATGGGTGAGAATCTTAGGTGGTGGAGATATCTTAACAGTAAGTTGTACAAATCCCCAAAATAGTAGGTGTGCATGAAGCAACATTAAGTAAATGATTTAGCTGGATTATCTTGTATTAATATACATTTAACTTTGTTTGGTATTCATTAATCATTAGACCTTATTGATATGAAAGGACCAAAGGTATTGAACTTTACTTTTCCGACTGGAAAAAGTATTAACTTGAAATAGATGAGTTGCATACATGCAGATTTTACTTCCAAGGGAGTAAGTAGGTTTTGATAAATTTTGTTGTGCTTGCAGATTTATTTTGTTTGTATTTTGATCTTGAATGATTGATTAACACTTATTACTATTATGCACTCCCCTTAAAAGTACTCCGTAACCCTCCTTCGGCGGAGCCAAGTTCAATCACAAAAGAACCTTTGGCTAGGAACGAAGGTAAGCCTTAGTGTAGGCACGAATGGTCTCTGAATTCAGTTTTATTTCTCTCCTTTTAAACAAGTGTCTTTCTTCCATGTTTTCCCTGGTTTTACTATTTGAGTGGAGTATTGTTTTGTTTCGTTGTCTTGATACAATATTGTTTGGTTTTTTGTTTCGTTGGATTGTTCATTTGATTTAGATTGTCATATCAACTTTGATTTATTACATATTCAATCAATAATAATATTTCAAGTCACTTTGATCTCGTCATATTTATAAGCATTTCAACATTTTATGTTATTAACTCGAGTTTACAAATTCATTATTTTAAGTTTCAGATATGATTTTTCTATGTATTCTATTAATTTCAAAAATTAAATAGATTTTTTAGTAAAGAATTTTTTTTTAAAGAACAAAGTTGAATAAATTTTTTAAAAGTATTAGTTTTTTTTGCCTCATTTCAAATTAGGATATATTTGTGTTTTCTAGTTTAATGTAATGGTATGCAAAGTACAAAACATTTTATTAGGACTTAAACTCAGATATACTAATTCCATTAACCTTATCTTAAATCAACCGAGTTACTAGATCCTCTAGTATATAACAGCCTTTTTAGTAGTAGTTTTTTTGATGGTGAAAAAGATGTAGTAGTTATCAAAATTATATTTCTAGAGTTTTGTATATTTTTTTGTGTGTTAATGTTAACCTTCTAGTTTTTCTAAAAAAGGATTGATATTATGAATTTTGGTTGGGAGGAAAAAGTAAAGTGTAACAGAGTATTCTAGAATTAATTTTTTTTTTGACGAAAGTATTCTAGAAATTAAATTTGGATGATCCCAAACAATTTATCCATAAAATAAGTTCATCGATAATTTTTTTTTGTTACAAAAAGTTTATTGACCATTTAAATTCAATTATATGGTTACAAATTTTAATATAAGTAATTTGTTATTTTGGCCAATGTTCAAACATTAAACAAGCTTATATTAGATGATTATAGACCTAAAATTAATCTTAGACTACTAGAATTATTGACCTAAAATAAACTTATAATTTATATTTCTTTAAAATGAGCAAGCAAATTTTGGCCATGAACGTTTGGCCATGTATTTTCAATTGTAATGATATAACTCACATGCAATATAATTTTGACAAAGAAATAGAGTTACAGCCATCTAATAATAAGAAATCATCATTAATCTGCCACCATCTCATACAATTAATTTTAAAACATTTGTGTAATTTTGAAGGAATACAAAATATTCATTGGAGTAAAATTATTTATTTTACACTGTGGAAGCATCTTCTATTTTCTCAAAAATAAGTAGTAAAATATAAAATCAGTATGTAACAAAAAAAAAAAAAACAGTTTCAGCTAATTAATTACCGTTAATTAATACTACTACTCTAATCTAATCTAATAATCCACGTTGTTGAAATAATACCAACCAAAAACCATATGGAATGCTGTATTAAAGTCTAACAAAACTCGTCTTGTTGATTTTGAATCCTTTCTTTCAAGTTCCACGAAAATGGCACTCGTTCTTCGTCACATTGCTTCTCGCACCCTTCTTCCCTTTCTCCGTTCTTCCATTCAAGTACGAACTCTCTTTCTCCGTCTCTTTTCTCACACACTCTAATTCTTCTTCTTCTTCTTCTTCTATGGCTCAATTTGTTATTCATTATTCTATTTTCTCTATGTCAGAACACTACGATTCTCTCATCTTCTGTATTTCAACAACAAGGTTTTTTCTAATCATCATTTTCTTTTATTATTTCTTTTATTAATGCTAATAACAATGCTCTCTACGTGTTTGTTTATTTTCTTCTGTGTATAACAATAAATATCTCCGTTTATCAATTCCGCGGGAATTCACTGAACTTGATTATTTTATGATTTTAGGGTTTTTTGGAAGTTTTCAATCACCTGAACAGTGTGTATTGCAACCTCAAGATGAAGAGATAGTCGCGCTTCGTCACCAATTCGAAGCTGCTAAACAAAGTTTTCTCAAGATTCCTCATACTCTCAAAGAAATGCCTAAAATGAATCCTAAAGGTTAGTTTCCGTTGTTTCTTGAATTGAATGTGAGTGTGGGCATGATTTGTTTGTGAATGTTGATTTATGTTCTTTCTTTTACTTGTATTGGATTAGGGATATATGTGAATAAGAACTTGAGATTGGACCGGTTGCAAGTTTATGGTTTCGATTATGATTACACATTGGCACATTACTCTGCTGATTTGCAGACTTTGATATATGATCTTGCCAAAGAGTTTATGGTTAACGAGGTTTCTTTCTGATTACAATTTCTTCTAACTCACTTTTGCTGTTTGTTTTTCTTCTAACGAGTTTATGGTTAACGAGGTTGCTTCTTTCAGCTTAGGTATCCGGACATTTGCATGAGTTTTAAATACGATCCATCTTTCCCTATTAGAGGCCTATACTATGATAAGTCAAAAGGGTGCCTCATGAAGCTGGATTTCTTTGGTTCAATTGAGCCTGACGGATGCTACTTTGGTAGACGCAGGGTATTGAGCATTGCTTCTTTTATTTTATTTGCCACTATATTAGCTTCTGTTGTCACTTTGATTTTGCTTTTTTACCTTTTTATAACTGTGTTGGAGTTTTATACATTGCGTGGTACACCTATAGATTACTTGCATTGAAGCATCGTTTGTGGTTGGCTCAGCAGTTTGCTTGTTCCAGCAGAAATTAAATATGTAAAATGAATTTTGCATAATCTATTTATTCCAAATTTTACAGCTGAGCCAAAGTGAAATACGTGATGCGTATGGAACGCGACACATTGGTCGTGATCAAGCTCGATCACTGGTTGGTTTGATGGATTTCTTCTGCTTTAGTGAGGTATGTTCCCTGTGGAGTATTGAAGCTTTGCCTTTATGAACTTTTATGCAATGAGTCTTTAACTTATCTTCTCATGTCTTACAAGATTACCACTCTACTGAGTACGTGTATCACAAAACTATATAGACAAATGATTGGCTTCCATTGACATAGCACCTTCAATTTTCAACCAAAAGTGCTCTGTCTTTAAGTCCAGTATCCCAGAAGAAATGGACATAGGGTGTGGAGCACAGTTAGACATGTGTCCATTGACATCTGTTAATGAAGAGCAGCGTTTATCTATAAAATGTAAAGTGAACATAAAATTAGCTAAAATTCGATATAATTTGTTCCTTTTAAGGCCCATATGTATGTGCTTATTTTGAAGGAAAGAAAAACACCTTACATGATCCTAAAAAGTAGTTACAGCCTATGAAACTAAAGGTTCATATTTGGATCAGGTCTATATTTAAGGAATGCAGTGTTAATCACTTCAAAATATGAAAATTCTCTTAAAAGTTAAAATTATGCTGCCAATTTCATTTTCCAATTCCTCTATAGCCTATTAACTTATGAATTCTCTTTTTGCCAAAAAAGCTTAGGTTGAGAGCTAATTGTTTAGTGTTACTTGGTAGGCATGCCTCCTTGCTGATATAGTGCAATACTTCGTGGATGCTAAGCTAGAATTTGATGCTTCCTACATTTACGAAGATGTTATTCGTGCAATTGATCATGTCCATCGAAGTGGCCTGGTTCACAGTGGAATTCTCTCTGATCCACATAAATACTTGATGAAAAATGTAAGTTGAAAATATTTCATGCATTTCCATTAACTACTAATGAATGTGCTGCGTTCAACATATTCTGCAATAAGTGGTATACAATATGTTAAAAAAAAATTCAATTTCAGGATCTAGTATCTTAATTCAGTTAATCAAAAATATTATAATTTTGTCATTTTATTCTCTGGTTAAGAGTCTGTAGTTGTTATTTACTTGTTTGTGAATATTTCAGGGAAAGATTTTATGTTTTCTCAAGATGCTAAAGGAGAAGGGAAAGAAGCTTTTCTTGTTGACTAATTCTCCTTATTCCTTTGTTGATGGTGGGATGCGTTTTATGTTAGAGGTATTTGATAACATGCACTTGTAATCATCTTCTGATTTTGGAGTAAAATTTTCCTTTCTTAGTATCTTTCCCTATTGTTTTTAATTAATGAGGAGGTTAAATTTCATCAAACCATAGCTTGAAAAAATGTTTTAAAAGGGAGGGACAGCTACATACTGAAGTTATGTGAACTACACATCATTTAGATGGTTAACACTGACACTTGATAGTCATGTCCTATTGTGGAGCACCGACTGGGTTTAGGAGTGTCAACATGTCCGACGTGCATTGTACACCTTACGTATACGACACCCGAACGTCACATGTGTGTCTTAGAATTGGAGGATGAGCTTAACTCAACCCTACAAAACTGACTTGTAAGGTGGGAATTGCATCTGCTTGTAAACTCATGTCCAGGCCATCTCACATTCGATGTGAGACTTCTTACATCTCAACAGTATGACACCTCAGGCAATTATCCCCAAAAACTATTTTTGTTCTTCCCATCAACACACTTCTTGTACACTCCTCGAACACAACTAGAGAGATGGATATTTTCTTTTTATAAACAAAAAACTTTTTCATAGAAATGCAATAATATTTTAGTTTGTCATTTGGAAAGTTTTCACGTCTACCGTTGAAACACGATTTAATTTTTTCCGATCTTCATTTTTCTTTCCAGTTTCCCTTTTCTGGTCTCCTATTTCATTTGTTATGGCCTTCTACGTCTTCATTTTGTCTTGGTGGTCATCTTGATTCTCAATTTAGATATTTTATAATCAATACTCATATTTAATTTTATGTAATATAAATTCCGTGTGAAATTTAGGGCGTAAGCAGTGTAAACGTGCCATGTCCGGTGTTTGTGTCAATCTCCATGCTTTACAGGTCACGGCTATTTTAATTGTTTGGTAACTGGTTGGAAGTTATGCACTTGGTTTTAAATGTAACTTTTTTGTTATTGTGTTGCTCTTTTTGTATTAGGCCATAATTTCCTTGAGCTTACTCTTCAATGTTTTTTTCTATTAGGATTCTATGGATTGCAGAGACTCCTGGACAGAACTATTTGATGTTGTGATTGCCCAGGCCAATAAACCAAAGTTTTATACATCCGAGCATCCGTTCCGGTTTGTATCCAATACATCTCATGTGATTTGATGCTTGTTTATAGCATACGTCTTCTTGTATCCAATACATATCATGTGATTTGATGCTTGTTTATAGCATACGTCTTCTTGTATCCAATACATCTCATGTGATTTGATGCTTGTTTATATTTTCTAGCATACTCTATATTTAATCATTTTGAAAAGTATAAAACTGTTTCCAGCACAAGATCATTTGGATGTTACTCTTTTCAAATTATAGTAATTAATGGGAAATGAAGCATGCAATATAAAAAAGTGAATAAATTTTGATGCGAAAAACAATTGAGCTTAGTGTGTGTGGCAGGTTGCAAATTCTTGTTATCCTGAAACGAAGCTAGTATGGATCATTTTCTTTTGCCAAACATTTTGTTCCTCGGCATTTCTTTATTTTCTCATCTCTTTGACATTTGATCTTGCATTCATAAATCTTGAACTATTTGGAAAGGCCCTAATATCATTGGCTATTTTGTGCAGTTGTTATGACGCACAGAAGGACGTTTTAACTTTTACCAAGGTTGATAAGTTTCTTCCAGATAAAGTTTACTATCATGGATGCCTCAAATCTTTTCTCCAAATAACCAAGTGGAAAGGCCCAGAGGTATGCTTTATTTATGTATTATATAAGCCATACATTATAAAAAAAAAAAATTGTGTTGAACTTCATAATATTT
Organism: Trifolium repens; assembly: GCA_030408175.1. Taxonomy (NCBI): domain Eukaryota; kingdom Viridiplantae; phylum Streptophyta; class Magnoliopsida; order Fabales; family Fabaceae; genus Trifolium; species Trifolium repens. The sequence goes on from CP125851.1 coordinate 55,834,901, forward strand.
CTATTTACTTCAATTTTACAATAGTTTTAATTGCAAAGCAAATTCATAATATGACTTTAAGTTTATTTCATACTGAGAACACAGAATGCTAAAACCCACATTTTTTATTAGGTGATATATTTTGGAGATCATCTTTTTAGCGACTTGAGAGGACCCTCAAAGGCAGGCTGGCGCACAGCCGCAATCATTCATGAATTAGAGGTATGCATGCTATTTAATCCTTTTTCATGTAGATTTTTTATCTTGACAATTATTGTCTGTCATGTCTGCAAGTATATGCATGTTTAGACATTTTACATGGTCAGTCCGAAGAAGCGTAGGATCTATTGTAGGTCTGTTATAGACAGATTTATCTTTTATTTACTAGAACGTAATCCGATGACTTATGTTTTATGTCCTAGACACAGCCAATTGTTAAAATGTTGACTGTAATAAGAATCTCCAAAGTTCATGTTGATTATGCAGTTGCTAAATGATTAAGATAGTTATGTTCAGGAATTTCATTTAAGAAGTTAAATTATGCTTGATGAGTGTTTTTTCTTGAGGTACTGATGCACGCAGAACTATTGTAGTAGTCAACACCTGAATCTGAAACATTGACATATTTATATGTATATTTCTTCAACAATGCAGAATGAAATACAAAAGCAAAATGAAGATACATACCGCACTGAGCAGGTATCCTTAAAGATTATCCTTGCTCACGCTATTTCCTTGCAATTTCATACTTGCACATTTACTTTGATGATTTCATATAACTTTTGGTAACTGAAGACTGGCCAACTAATACCTCTATGATTATGTTAATGATCTTGAGGAGCGAAAGGTTCAGGAGAAAATTTGGCAATAATAGTTCATGGGAATTGATGTTATTTAACTTGCATATAGAGATTTTTCAATTAGTAGAGGATACCAAGACATAGTAAATTATTTTTCTTAGTGATATGTCAATGATTTATAAGCCCATTTTAAACCTTAATGTTATACATTGGGTATATATATTGATAAGTTGGCATGTGAATTATAAATGGGTATATATATTGAATTAACAGTATTTGTCATAAAAAAAAATATTAGATTCATAATATACATTTAACATTGTCTAAAAAAGGTGTAAATGAACCATTTTTATAGTTTCTATAGAAAGGTCCTTATTCTCTATTTTTGGTTTATAATTAACACTTTAACAGTGTAATTACTTTTGTCGAGATGTCTTGAAGCTGTCACATTTTATGCCTTATATCCTGTTGAACAATGCAGGCAAAGTTTCACCTAATACAGGAGCTACTTGGTAAGTTGCATGCAACAGCAGCTAATAGTGTGAGAACTGCAGCTTGCAAATCACTTTTGGAAGAACTTAATGAGGAAAGACAAAAAGCACGCATGAAGATGAAGATGATGTTCAATGAATCTTTTGGTGCAACATTCCTCACTAGCACAGGACAAGAGTCTGCTTTTGCTTATAACATTCATCAGTATGCAGATGTTTATACCAGTAAGCCAGAGAATTTTCTTCTTCATTCACCTGAGGCATGGCTTCATGTTCCATTTGATGTCAAGATTATGCCTCATCATGTGAAGGTAATACATGTCTTCTTCACGAATATTATTTGTCACTATACTATAAGTGTTTTTTCTCTTCAAAAAACTGAAAATAAAAATCCACTTCTTGTAATCCCGTGCTTCTCAATTTTCTCTTCAAAAGATTATGCCTCTTCAAAAAACTGACAAAATGCATTCCCTATAATTTAGTATTTTGACTTGATATAGTTATGAATGTTGCAAAGTGAATGTAGATTGCCAAGTTATTTCAATTCCTTTAAATTTAATTTGACTTTCGCACCACATATTTTAACATCTTTTAAGACTAAAACTATGTTCCACTTGGCAACCGAGTTCTGCCAACGTATGGATCTCGTTTCAAGGTTTATAAATACTAGCTGCCATTTGCAGTAGGGTGATAGTTATTGTCTTCCGAAGACCGAAAGGATTTATTAGTCACTTGAACAATGTTACTTATTTCTTCCTTCCTCCTGTGTTTTCTTTCTTTAAATTATTGATTGTTTATACACATTTTTTCTTTCAGATTCCATCAAGTTTGTTCAAAACTGGATGAACACTGCTATAAACCGCTTCAAACTTTTTTGGTGTCAATTTTTTGGTTCTAACTTCTAATGGAACAATGAATGCGGCGATTCAAATGTGCATTTCACTGGAACACACTTGTTGCAGCAGTAATGTACAGTCAATTGAATTCTATTATTCTTGATTACCCATTTTGTCATGTTGTTGCTAACATAGTCTCTTATGCTTCATTAAATCAGAAAAGTGAAACGTCTATACAGACAAAAGTGTATATATCTTGATGCTATCAATGATGATTCATAGAAGTTTCAGCTGTTCTTTTTTGAGATTACAGCAAAATTTCATTTTTTAGAAGAAAGAAATAAAAGAGTTTCATTATTATGATTTTGAATGTATAAAGAATTGATTGTTATAAATTTTAGAAATGTAGTATGTTTTGAGAGATTCAAAACTTTGTCACTAACTTTGTAATGACCATTAATCCTGTAAAGGCTTAATAATGGCAGCATGTATTTTTGTCCCTCCTTGAACTAGAACCTTGTTATTTCATGAGCAAACATGATATCTTTGTATGTGGTGGAAGGAATATTGATATTTTGCACTGGTCCTTAATATAAGAAAAGATTCACTTTTTAGATACATTAAAAAGTTGATGTATCTAGTTCATAAAATGGTCTAGATACATCAATATTTCAATGTATCTAAAAAGTGGTTTTTTTCTTATATTAAGGATCGGAGGGAGTACGATGTTACAAACACCGGTAATTTTGTACGATGTTACATACTCCAATGTTTTCGGTCAAATGTGGAAATAATTATATGACAAAACTCTAACGTACGGACATATTCCCGTTGTTTTATTGGTATTTTTTGTGGGCCATGCTGACCGATGCCCCGGGGCCGGGACACGGGTTAATAAAAAAAAGAAAGTTTTAAATTGAAAATAACATTTTTAAACTTTTGTGAAGTTAACTGCATAAACTTCAATGTTATATTACTGTATTTGCTTTCTTAAACAGTGTCCTGCCTCGGGGACACTGTTTGCATTTTCCTTTTTTTTTTTTAAGCATTATTTGGTGGTATATGACAACCCTCAAATGTGGAATTTGACGTGGAAGTTGCGCCTTTACCTTACAATAAAAAATAAGAGAATGTTAACATGTGCCCTTAAGACACATGTTAAGAAGATAAATGTAGAAAAAATTTATTAACATTGTGGTGTATTCAATTCTTTAAGCATTAAATTCTTTGTATCATTAAATGCTACATTTCTATTTTTAGGTATCTTAACATGTGTCTTTAGGGCACAAGTTAACATGACCCTAAAAAATATCTCCTTTCTGTGCATTGATTTTCTTAATTTCAAATTGTCATGTACCCTTGTACAATAGTAAATTTATAAAAGACGTTTAAATATTTTTTTTTAAAGGGAACACTTCGATACACATTTTATTTGAATATGTATGGATACATTGTTAAGGTATATAGTTCTGAATCTGATAGTCCAAAAATTAATAGATACTAATTGTGAACCTATAAAAATTATTCACTTCAGTTGTCTAGTACATATTCAAATAAAATACTAAAAATCTGATATCCATGGTACGTGCGCGTGCATTATAAAACAAGTGAAGTAGTAGTACTAAATCCGACATCCTTAAACTAATGAGTACTAAATCCATCAAAACAAGGTATGTGCTGATCTAGTCATCTCCACTTGGATTTGCATGTGCTGAACTGAACTCAACTGGGGAAATTAACCATTTTCGCGGGACCAATAATATTTCTGCCTACTAAAGAGCAAAGACCATTATTTATAATTCGCAATACAAAATTTTATCTTGCAATATCAATCAAAATAATAGTCACATAATTTTTTATACAGAATCTGTCTTAGTTCCTTAAACAATGCTCTTTAAGCATTTGTTAATATTTTTGGGTCATGTTAACCTGTCCTAAGGACGCATCTTAAATTCCACCACATAACTCTTATTAGCTGTATTTTCTGTATTGTCTTAGTTTTGAAATGTAACTAGTAGATAACCCGTCCTATCGGACGGGTCGAGACATTACGCGTATTTTTTATTTTTAGTTACGAACTTTTAAAGTTACAATTTAATGAAAATTGATTATGCATGTAGTTTATAGATTTATACAACTGCAACTTTATGAAATATTTGGAAATTGATAATTTTATTTAGTATTCGGACATTTGGTATCAAACATTTTGTTTCACATAAAATGAGTATTTAGCTAAAGTTGACTTGTAATAAAAATATGGTATCAAAATAAAGCAATATCATTTCAATAATCATATTATAAAATTCCTTTAAAAATGTTTGTACAATTTTTGCGGTTGGGCCAATGTTATTGTCAACATTGTGGCCCAATATTTTTGTATCACAAACAGGCATACTACACAGATATAGGCAATAAAAAATTGATAGGAACTAATGTCAAAAGATTGTTAGGACTCCAATAACATCAAGATCACCTAAATGTTGTGCTGAAGAACAATGGGACTCCAATAACATCAAAATGACGAACCATTCCTCTATCAAATCCACATAGCAGTTGATATCTCAGGTTAGCATAGATTCCAAGAAAAGCACCATAACCAAGTGCATTACTGCTCACACTTGGGACAATCACAGATAATCTGCAATATAATTCATGTGGCATGTTTAAACATAAAATTAGTATGCATCAGCTATAGTTTGACCAACACAGGAAAAACTGGACCTATTAAAATAAATGAATTGAATACTATTGAACATAAGCTGGGTTTGAACCATGTACACCTTCCTTCCTTTTTCTTAGCCAAAGTGTTTGACAATGCACCTTGTACTGCACCTGCGCTTAAAAAAAGGTTGTTATGCAGGTATGCAGCTGTAAAAAAGGAAGACTTTTGCAGGTTAGCAGCTAACAGATTCAGAGTTATATTGGTTTGCTTGTGAACTTGGATAAAGTAGTCTGGTGCATTAAATGCCTCTCACAAAGGAAGGTTATTATATCTATATATCAAGTACAACCATAAAAAAATAACCACTCTATAAGGTAGGTTGTCAGTGGCTTAGCAAGTGAAAGTTGTTGACTTATTCAACATGAACCAAAACCTATGCTTAATATGCTAGCAAGTATGTTGCATAAAAAACATAATCAACTGCAGCATGGTCAGCTTGATGCAGACATGAGAGGAAAGAAAAGGCACGGATATTAAATGAAAGAAAAGGCACGGATAGTAACTAAGTAATTTCAGCTTAATTTAACTACTCAAGTTTTACATAGAGTACTTAGTTCCATTAAAAAGATACTTTAACACTTACATAAACTGAACTTAAAATTGATGAAGTTACATGGACATGGTAATTTATCCTTAAAATGAGTTGAACTATAATGCTCTAAGTTGTTACCTTTTCTACATCAACTCTCCAACTATAAGCTCCAATTTTTGGAAATGGTTTATAACATCAGATAAATCGTTACCATTTAACAATGGTGAATGAGCAAATCTTTTTGAAGCATGGTTCTCCCTAAACTCTTGTGTCATAGTTGAACTTGTTCCCACATTATTTTCTACATAAATGAACATTTTAGATTGAATTTCAGAGTTATGAAGATTAAAAATAGAGCTCTAAAAGTACATGTAAAAGAATGCATAAAAACCAAAAATCTAGCAAAACTAAGTTACACAAAACACAGGTAGCCAAGATTGAATGGTACATGTAAAAGAATGCATAAAAAACTCACCTAACTAAGTTAAGCTGCTGTAAAATTGAATCGTGGGCATTTTGATTCTGAAAAGAGAAGCCGGACATTAAGGGGAAAACAATTACACAAAACACAGGTAGCCAAGATTCAATGGTACTAAATTAATTAGAGCCTCACTCTAAGTAACAGGGGAATATGCCTAATATTTGGTACATCATGGATATTCAGAATATTGTTAACCTGTGAAAAATATACATAAAATGCAGATCAATAACTAATAAATCAAAGATTCCTTGGAAAAAATACCAACCTTAATTCACTGGTGGTTAATTGCAACTGTCCCAGTTGCAGCCGCGGCAAATACCGCAACGACTTTGAGCAAACGAAAAACCCTCTTGAGTACTTTTATCCTCTGCTTCTTCCAAACACTACATATCATGAACATGCAAATAAGTTGAAGCATATACCTAAAACGTGTTTAAAGTAGAATTTAATCCCCATATGTTTTTGAGTTAGTTAATTAGCAGTTTATTATTTATTAGTTTCTTTAGCAAAAACAAATCATATTGCAGTGGAGAAAACCATCTAAATCCCACTAACAACTCCTAAAAAGTAGGGATTATTAGCTAAAAAATAGAAACAAAATCAATATTTTGGTAAATAAACTTAATGAAATCAAAATCCGAAAAAATTAAGAAAATAAAGAGTAGCATAAACAACTCTCTTCTACCTCTATAACTTCAAACTCCAGTTTAATCCATCACGGCGAAGATCGTCGGCGATTTCGCGGTGAAACTGAAACAACAACAACAACAACAATGAAAACAACCATATAAATCAATATTTTAATAATTAAACTAAATGAAATCAAAACCTGTAAAATATTAAGGAAATAGAAAGTAGCAAGAGCAAGAAAAGCACACAAAGGAAAAAATAAGAAAAGAAGAAACAGAACAACAACAACAGAGGCAGCGCCTCTCCCTTTCTCTAAATCTAAACTTCTTCCAATCCTATGTTTTCCTCACTCTAGCTCTTCCACTTCAATTTTTTTCCACCAAATCTGCAAAAATAAGGAGAAAATATTCATGAGATAAAAATTGAAGCTTGAAGATGTTAAGTGGAGGATCAGATCTGATCTGCGTTTTTTAGATTCTATTCTGCAGATACCCAAACATCCAGAAATTTGTTGAAATCGCGCTACAGTGTCAAGATGAAGAAAAAATGCAGAAAATCAACATGAAATATAACTTACAAAAAGAACTTTTATATTCAACTATATATGATTTGAGATCTAAAAAAAATGATTGAAGAAGTTGTTAACTTAAAAAGAAACAAACAACATTACAGAAGAAGTGAAATGAAGAAGAAGAAGATGAATGAAGATGAAGAAGATCGTAGACAATCAACCAAGAAGAATAAGAGAAATTACGAAGAAGAAGATGAATGAAGATGAATGTGACTAACCTTTACTGAAGAAATTTTGTTGAAACAAAAGAGAAATGGAGTGTTGTTTTGGTAAGTTCAAAGGATGGAGTGTTGTTTTGGTAATGAAGTACAATCTCCTTTTCACATGTCAGTGTTATCTGTGAACTCTTGAAAGTGGTTGCTGTTATTGGACAAAAGTTGGACTTGAACTCATTTTTTATTATTTTTTCGAAACCGGCTTGATTTGTTCCTAATGATGGCTCACTTGATAGTGACTTCCTCTCTCACATTCCCTACAATATGGCTTGGTTTGCTTCCAAAATGGCTTGGTTGCAAATTCATTTAGTTCAGTTACAAATTTTTTGGACATCAATTGCCCTCATTTTTGCCACATGGCAGCATTTTATGCAAGGTTATTGTTGTCTTTTCCAAGTACATCAACTTTCTTATATTGTATTAGATTTTTGTTAAATTATGTTATAATATTCATTATTGAATGCAACCTCATAATGTAATATAATAATAATTAAGTAGTTTTTGCATTTTGTAATGTTTCATTATTGTCTATTATAATATTTTTTTGCTAGTTCATCCAAACGATTCAATTGCACATCAAACTTTCAATGTATTTAAAATATTAAATTTTTTTCTTAAATTTAAGACAAAATTTGCTTTTTGTCTTAAGTATTAAAGTTACACAATAGCAACACACAATTTGGCATCTATGCCTTGCTGTCAATAAAACTAAAGTTACACGATAAAACAAAACTCGCCCACATTACAAGGGTATCAACCTATTTACCCAATTATTATAAAAGTAATTATACAATAAAATTGCACAAATACAGCACACAAGTTGGTATCTATGCCATGCTGTCTACACTCTTGGTTTCAGCATCCTTTGGACAGGTTTTCTGCATGTTATATAAACGTGGAAAACTTATTGAGCCACAAACTAAATAAGAGAAGAAAATTCAATTTTTTTCTGTATTTTTTTAAAAAGTTATAATAATTTAATTAAAAATTGTAAAAAAATATTTGAAATTCATTTTTTTATAAATTACAAGAATGCCTTTGACATTTGATGAATTAAATATTCATATTAGATATGTTAACTTAATAAAATCACAATTTTTTCAAAAAGATATTTCTCAAAAATGATTTTTATAAAAACCTATTTGAATTAATTTTTTATATATATAATCCAACTTTTTAGAAGTGAAAACGTACTAGAGATTAGATATAGCGATGGGATACTCACATTACTGTCAGAATCCAACTTTTCATTTTGTTGATCATATATCGATAAAAGTTGGGTAAAATGGTGTTTACCCCCCTGCAAAATAGGCGACTTCTGGATTACCCCCTGGGAAAAATTTCGTTTAGATTGCCCCCTTGCAAAATTTGGTTTTCTGGATTCCCCCCTCAAACACACTACGTGGCAGCTGACTGTCACGGAATCTCCACGTGGCAGATGGAATCTCCACGTGTCACTGCCACATAGGTAAATTTAAATTAAAAAAAATAATAAATTGCCATGTCATTTAATAATTTTTAATTAAAAAAAGCAAAAAAAAAATTCATTTAATAAATTGGTTTTGTTTAATCAATTTCAATTTTTTTTTGGAATTTTTTTTATAACAAATCCGTCACTGAGAGAGAGACACCAAGTAGTAAAACAATTCCACCACCACCACTACCACCACCACTTCCATCTTCTCTTTTTTTTTGAAATCTGCAAAATTATATATATTTATATAGGAGTTCTTAGCACAAGTTGTGCAAAAGAAAACTCAAAGGAAAAAATAATACAACCATAAAGGACTTGATCTAGGCTAAAACAAAGCCAAAACACCAGGACCTGTCACGGCTAGCAGCAAGAATTAACAACAAGGCTAAAAATATAAACCTGTTACAAATTTTCAATAAAAAACAAGTAATAAACCTGCTACCAGAACTCAAACAACAGCACCTATCTCCTGATCATACACAACAAACACATCAAAAACAACAACAGTAAAATTGAAATTGATCAACAAAACAACAACCAAACAAACTCATCAAAATCACAAATCACAACCCCGGCCAAAACTCATCAAAACCACAATCACAAATTCATCAAAAACTCATCAAAATCACAAATTCATCAACCAAACAACAACAACAACAACAATAGTAAAATCACAACCCCAGCAGCAAAACCAAACAACAACAACATAAAACCCCGGATTCGTCGAGCAGAAAAGAACACGAAGAAGAAGAAGAAGAAAATAGAACACGAAGAACAGAGACGATTTCAAGAGAGAGATTCGTCGTTTTATTTCCTCCTATCCGGACGTGGGGTAAGCCTTTTTGAAATTTAAACCCCGGATTCGAAACGAGCGTGAGAAAATAGTGGGGTTAGGTATTAAAATTTGGGTTTTGGAGTGGAGTCGCCGGAGAAGACGGTGGCGCCGCTGCCGGCCGCCCTCTCCGGCGACGAAGGTTTCAAAGATAGGTGAGAGCGGAGAGTGAGAGACAGAGGTGAGTGAGAGAAAGAAATAATGAATGAATGAAGAAACTGAAAGGGGATAGTATTTATACTTCCCTAGATCTGTGCGTTTTTTTTAAGTTATATATATGTTAAGCTGTTATTTTATCACTTGCGTGCGCCTAGTCCAGTGGTAAAGGAGTTCGCCCAGGAATGAGAGGGGACAGGTTCGAATCTCGCTGGTGGTGAAATTTTCACCATTTTTTAAAAAACATAATTAATAAAATAATTAATAAAATTTCAGTAAAAAAAATAATAAAAAATCATTAAATGACATGGCAATTTATTATTTTTTTTAATTTAAATTTACCTATGTGGCAGTGACACGTGGAGATTCCATCTGCCACGTGGAGATTCCATGACAGTCAGCTGCCACGTAGTGTGTTTGAGGGGGGAATCCAGAAAACCAAATTTTGCAAGGGGGGAATCTAAACGAAATTTTTCCCAGAGGGTAATCCAGAAGTCGCCTATTTTACAGGGGGTAAACACAATTTTACCCATAAAAGTTTGCATATGCATCCTTATCCTTCTCAGCATATGCATCCTTATCCTTCTTAGCCCTGGTTTATAAATCAAAAGAAAATTATTCTCACAAGGAAAAAATCCCATCACATCCAAAATTAAAATAATTGAACCACATTCGAAATGTACCTCAACAATTTGTTCATCTTCTCTAAACTTGCGATTATGTCATCTATTCCACCTCCAATATCAGGAGTCTCCCTAGTTTATAAACCAAAACAAAATTCAATTCATAGGAAAAATCCAATCACACCCAAAATGCAAATAATTGAACCAAACTCAATAAGTACCTTTTCATCACACGGAACTTGTAATCATACTCAATCTTCAAAAAAAGGGAGTTATCAAATTAAAATTAATGCTAATTAAACATAATTGATACGACAACTAGCAAATCATAACAATAACATTATAGTGGAGTGGATGAGGGTGAAATATATCAATGTAACTTTTGTTACCTGGTCAATTGTTTTAACAGCACTAGCATGTTCCCTATAAACTGGTAGCTTCTCTGCAACGCTAATCATGTCCCATGACCCTTTATTCTAAAGCAACCAAAGAACAAATGTATAAATGCATAAAGTGGCAATGGCATGCTATATGAAAGTCTAAAAAATAGACATAGACATCATTCTTCTTTAAATCATGTTAACCAATGGGGAATTTGACAATTATTCATTGCAAAATGTAACGTTTGTACACATGAGTGGACATAAAAGCATGATCAAAATTTGTGGCGTAAAATATCTTGGGGACCATAACTTGCTAACATGTTTTATAGGTGGGACTAAAAACAAAATTTGAAATATTTATAGGAACCAAAAACTTATTTAACCCTAAAGAAAAAGGACAAAAAACAAAATTTGACATATTTATAGAACCAAAAACTTATTTAACCCTGAAGAAAAAGGCAATTCCCTACTCTGCTTTGAATCGCTATTCTCATCTAAACATATTTCTGTTGTGAGATTTGTAAAAACAACCGTCGTGTCGTCTTTTCATTTTCAATAATAGAATTTAATTAACCAGTTTTAAGAGATATCGATTCACAATTCCATAATATCATTAAGTTTGTTATTTACCTCAACAATTGAAACTTGTTCAACATCATAATACAAGGTTGAATTAGGAGGAACCACACCTAATTCATTCTGAGACTCCGATGAACCAAAAGAATATTCAGGCTCAATAGTCAACAATGCTACGTCACCTTTCTTCATGGTGCTTACAGCTCTATCAAGCTCATCAATCATTTGGTTTACTGTATTAAACAAACATTCGCTTTAGTTGGTATAAAACAAATTAAAGTGAGGGTGAAACATTGAGGAAATTCATATTACCCTCGTTTGTTTTAAATTCAAACAGCTCTGCTTCACCATCATTGTAGCCCTTCTTAAAAGATACATTGCCATCTTGCAGCTTACCAATTAGTTTCACTACAAAAATGCAAAATGAGGAAATATCACATCAAAACCCATGCATTAAGGACCTGTTTGGATTGACTTATTTGAATTTATCTAGTGACATAAGTTTTGTGACACTGTTTATGAGAACTTAGTGTGCTATGAATAGTTTATGTCAGCTTATACATATGCTCTTATCATGTGTGCTATAACCTTCAAATATGTTGTTAATCAAACAAATCCTAAATCCATAATAAAACAATGAGAAAAGAAGTCATCATTAGCATTAATTAATGATTAATGATGATTTACATTTTACAACAGCTCCCTCATTTGAATACTCGTATCCTTTTCCTTCCTTGACAACCTTTTTATCAACGGTTACTTCAGAAGCAGTCCTCCAAGAAACTAACTCTAGAGTAACTTGCAATGTTGAATTAGGTGGAAGTGGAAGTGAACCTTCATTGCTGTGAGTTGACTTGCCGTTTTCACGAAATCCATCTATAACACAAAATGAAGATTACCAGTGAAATGACTTAAAGAGAAAAAGGTGTTATATAGAACTTGTTGGATTCCTTTCTCAAATAGTAGGTCAGTAAGGATGTATTATAACTTGATTTGTGAAATTGTTACACAAAACTTCTTTTCTTATATTATTATTTAAAACTAAACCCTAAACCCTAAACTAAAAAAACCAAAGTCTTTTGAAAGCAACTTACATTGAGGCTTCACGGTCAAAGTCACTCTGTCACCCTTCATCATGGTTTTAACAGCCATTGACAATGCAAGACAAAAACGACCTATCACATACATCGCGGGTAAACATTAAAGTAAGACTCTTTGAAAAAGGAAATTAAACGAAACTAACTACAATGAAACATATACGCACTGACCATCCTTGTTTGCGAAGCCAACTCCATCATGTTTTTTTACCAACATTCCATCATTAAGGCGTCCTTCGTAACTAAAGAAGGACGACATTTCGGTCATGGGAAGAGCCGACGACATTTCGTGATCTTCGTTTACAGAATGAAAAAGAATAAAGAAAAGTGATGGACAAGTTATTCCAGCGACGATGAGAGATTCTGTGGGACTCGGATGTAATAGGGTTTGTGTCGATTAAAAAAGAGGCGCAAAATTACATCAAGGTCCTATAGGGACTAAACTTGAAACTTTTAAAAAGATAAGGGACCAACTTGAAACTTTTAAATTAAATATTAAGTGAAATTTTAAGTATCTTAAATAGTATTACTTTGATATAAATTTTATTGAATTTAAGATGTTCTTTTATGTCATTTTACATTCATCAGTCAATTCAACCGCTAATTTTACCAAACACTCCAATTAGTTTATCAGTCATAAACCATCAGCCATAAGCTATAAACTAGCTTATCAGGCAATCGCTATTTTTGCCAAACAGAACCTAAATGTCGCCAATTGGCAGTGTAGCCATTACTCTTCCCTGCAACACACCATAACTTGTCTTCAAAGAGGGGTATTACGGAAATAAAATTTAGAGAAGGGGTATTGTGGAATTTTAAAAATCTTTAAGGGCATTTGAAAAAAAAAATCAAACATTCTACTACTCTCCGATCTGACTCACTGAGTTCCCTTTTCACCCATGGTAATTTCCTTCTTTCTGTTATGTTTTTTATTCCTTGATTTTCATTTGACTTTCTTAGCTGCTTCGTTGAATCTATTGGACTTCGATTTTATTTATTTTTTAATTTTATTAATTTTTGAATTCTTCTATGTGATTCATATTATAGTATATAGTTTTCTGAGTTAGAAATTTTGATTTTTTTTTTGTTTTTTAGAAGTGAAAGATATCATGGGAATATGAAGTTGATCCATAAGTCATTGTGTGAAATGAAGTTTGGTGAATATGAATTGGTGATGGATAATATTGGGGTTGATTTTGGATTGGGAGTATTCAAAATTTGATTTTTGATGGGTTAGAAGCTGGAAAATATTACTTGATGAATTTAATTATTGAGTTTTATTTCAAAATAAATCATTGGTGGGAAGTTGAATATTAAGAAAAATAAAACTATACATTATTTTGAGTACGTTTCCCTAGTAGTTATGTTTGTTTGGATATTTTTAAATGTTTGGTTAAAAGGGGAGCAAGTTGCTATAGTTTCCTCATGAGAACAGAAAAAGTGTACGAGGAAAAAAGGGAAAATTACTTTGCAACTAAACAATAGTTCTAAAGTTACAAATTGCTTTTTGTACTGGCGAGTATTATCTTTGATTCAAAGATTATTAATTATCACGATCACGACATTTGCATGAGAAGAAAGAAGCGACGTTATGTTTTTATCGAAAACATTTTGAACTATGTAATAAAAGGAAGGATTCCATTTCTGCTAACATATATAGTCTCTTATGCTTCATTAAATCAGAAAAGTGAAACGCCTATACAGACAAAAGTGTATATATCTTGATGCTATCAATGATGATTCATAGAAGTTTCAGCTGTTCTTTTTTGAGATTACAGCAAAATTTCATTTTTTAGAAGAAAGAAATAAAAGAGTTTCATTATTATGATTTTGAATGTATAAAGAATTGATTGTTATAAATTTTAGAAATGTAGTATGTTTTGAGAGATTCAAAACTTTGTCACTAACTTTGTAATGACCATTAATCCTGTAAAGGCTTAATAATGGCAGCATGTATTTTTGTCCCTCCTTGAACTAGAACCTTGATGTCATTTCATGAGCAAACATGATATCTTTGTATGTGATGGTGGAATATTGATATTTTGTACGATGTTACAAACACCGCTAATTTTTTCATCCTTACTCCAATCCAATGTTTTCAGTCAAATGTGGAAATAATTATATGACAAACCTCTACCGAATGGACATATTCCCGTTGTTTTGTTTGGTGGACGGTGGTATATGACAAACCTCAAATGTGGAATTTGATGTGGAAGTTGCGCATTTACCTTACAATAAAAAAATGAAAACATGTAATTTTTATTTGTTGTCAATTGTTAACCAGTCTAGCGTCTAAAAATTCACTTTTTAAAGTGAATAAGTGGAAGTATCAGATTCGAACCCCGATCCTGCATATTTCTTATAATATTTTTATCAACTGAGCTATGCTCACGGGTATAAAATATGTAAAAAAAATTATAAAATCAAAAACCAAAATTTGCAAGTTTTATAGGAACAAAAAATATATTTAACTCTATAAATAACATTTCCACAACTCCAAATGTAAATATCTCCTTTTTATGGACCGATTTTCTTATTTTCAAATTGTCATGTACCCTTGTACCATAGTAAATTATAAGAGATGCTTTTTAAATATATTTTTTAAAGTATACATTTCGATACACATCTTATTTGGATATATTATATGTATGGATATATTATTAAGGTGGATAATTCTAATAGATCAAAAAATTAATAAATACTATTTATAAATCTATCAAAATTATCCATCATGCACTACAAGAATTTTGCCATTTTTTGACGGCCAAAAGCCCTCAATAAGTGGGAAAATCCGTCACAAAGTGAAAAATTAGTGACGACTTTGTGACGGACGAAATCCGTCAATAAATAGCTCGTGGAAAAGTTTTTGACGGCTTAGGTCGTCACAAACTTATTGACGAAACTTTGTGACGGCTCAGGTCGTCACAAAGTGATAACGGCCACATTTCTGACAGCCATTTAGTGACGGCTCAGGTCGTCACAAAATTCTGGACGAATATCAAAATAATGGCGCGTGATTATTTAGTGACGGCTTAGGCCGTCAGAAAATCCGTCACAAAGTTTTTTTAAAAAATAATTATTTTAATTGTTTTATTAATTATTTTTCAAAAATAAATTTATTAATTATTTTAAAAAAACATATAAAACGTAATTTTTTTACATAAAACATATATTAAATTTTTAACTCAATAATAATATATTTAAAAAATAATTATTTTAATTGTTTTATTAATTATTTTAAAAAAACATATAAAATGTATTTTTTTTTTACATAAAACATATAAAATACTATCATATACTTGTTTAATTATCATATAAATAATTTCATTTCAAAAATAATTTACTAGTACTTTACAAACCATATGACATACAAAATTTTAACTATGTGACATACAAAGTTATATTACATACAAAGTTTTAACTACATGACATACAAAGTTTTAATTTTTAATTCAAATTAAAAAAAAATAAAAACAGCAGCAAACATATTTTCATTTATATACAAATATTTATTAATCTAAATTATATTACTTACTTGGTATGCAGAGTAGTGTCTGACTTCAAGTTTAAAAGATTAAACTCCGAATAATGCCAACCGATGAATCAACCGTCGAATCAAACAACAATATCTACATCAAAATTAACAAAAAAAAGTTTCAGATATATAATAATAATTTTGGACGAAATTTTTTTTTCAAAAAATATAAAATAAAACAATTTTTTTGGACGAAAATAAATCTAAATAAAAAAAGTTTCTGAGTTATAAAATAATACAATTAAACTTAACAAAATAAAATTATACTTACTAGTTATGTCAAACAATGTTAACATATTCAACTCCCAACTGCAGCAAGATGAACAAAACTACATTTTCTACATAAAATTTAAAAAGTAACAATTAATATAAATACACAATATCATTCAAATATTAACATAAACAAAGATCAAATAGGAGAAAACACTTACATTTTATTACGAATCAAAACTTTGAAGAAGAACAAAAATCTATAGAAAAAATGTAGAAATTTTAGTGAGATGTTAGAGAAATTTTAGTAAGAGAATGGAGTGTTGCAAATGAAATGAAAATAAAGGAGGAAAGTTTGAGTTTTTTTGAAATTTTAGTAAGAGAATGGAGTTTTTTGAATTCGTCAACATTTTGTGACGGAAATTTTCGTCAGTAAGTTCGTCAGTACTTTGTGACGGAATTATCCGTCAGTAACTCGCCATTTTGTGACAGAATTATCCGTCAGTAAATTCCTGACGGATTTCCTTTAAAATTTTATTATTTTTTTAATTTTGTGACGACTTATTGATGGCTTGGGCCGTCACTAAGTTATAGACGGCTTGGGCCGTCACTACCCATATAAGAATTTCGTCAAAAAATACGTGATTTCTTGTAGTGATGGTACGGGTAGCTATTCAAAATGTTAAAAATCTCATATCCATGTGAGTGGTACGTGCGCGTGCATTATAAAACAAGTGAAATAGTAGTACTAAATCCGACATCCTTAAACTAAGAGCATCTTCAATGGTAATACCACTTTGAGTATCATACATTACTAAAAAGTGGTATCTATAATGTCATGTAGTATTTATGCAACTCATACATGTTTTGCTTCAATGGTGATATCAATCTATGTATCATAAATTATTAACAAGTTATTAATTCTATTTAATTCGATATATCAAAAAGGTAATATTAAATTGATGATACGGTACCTTAAGGTACCAGTATCATTAATTTTGATACCCTCTATTTCACGTCATGGAACTCCAATGATAAAAAAAAATTAAGATATGAATCATTAATTTATGAAATTCTCTATGATACTCTTATTGGAGATGGTCTAACGAATACTAAATCCATCAAAACAAGGTATGTGCTACTGCTGATCTAGTCATCTCCACTTGGATTTGCATGTGCTGAAATGAACTCAACTGGGGAAATTAACTATTTTCGCGGGACCAATAATGTTTCTGCCTACTAAAGAGCAAAGACCATTATTTATAATTCGTAATACAAAGTCTTATCTTGCAAGATCAATCAAAATAATAGTCACATAGTTTTTTATACAAAATTTGTCTTAGTTCCTTAAACAATGCCCTTTAAGCATTTATTAATATTTTTGGGTCATGTTAACTTGTCCTAAGGACACATCTTAAAAATTCCACCACATAACTCTTACTAGCTGTATTTTCTGTAGAATAAGATTGTTCTTGTTTAATATGTAAATGAAATGTAATCTGACATGTTTTGAAGGAGATTAAGGGACTTGGGCGCAAATGGAAATAGGTCAACTTTGGAGAAATCAATGAGAGTATTGGTTCTCCAGAATATGAGAAAGGAATCAAGTTTTTCACTTTTGCCACCGAACCCAATTCCAATTACATGGTGCAAAGAGTATACAATTACATTTGATGGAACTTTATGAGACTGATAAAAAAAAATGATCTTCATGGTGCACTGCTTAAATCACTTGTGCATATTAGACATAGACTTAGTCGTGTGCGCGTTTATGTATATATCATATATATGTGTGTGTATATATATATTTGCAACACATTAATGAACAATAAGTAGTTAGTAAAATCTAAACTCTGAATTGAATTATTATACAGTATGCACCACTCAATTGTACAATATTTTTTTATTATGCTAATAACTCTGAGACTAATAACTAGTCTGTCTAACACACTTTTCTCTTTGAGCAAGCGCCAAATCTAATGGTCTGCAAATGGACCTTTCTTTTATTTGAAATTATTGTTTGTGTTACAATCATTTTCCACTCCCTATATATGCTACAACAACAATAGTACAAATCAAACTGTTCCATGCTTTTGAATCCTATCTTCAAGCTTCAAGCACATTCTGATCCACACTTTCTTTCTTTTCTGCTAACATGGCAGCATGCTGCTCCAAGTATTCTCTGCTGTTAATCTCTGTCAGTCTGCATTGAAATTTACAATCATCGTCATTTCTGCAATATTTTACAAATTAAATTTCCTTGCTTTTTACACTGCACTTGTAGCACCTCAACTCAACCTCTAGAGTTTGTTCATGATCTTTAGACACTTGGCTATGTTTGGATTGATGGAATATAACGGAGCGGAGCGGAGTGGAACATAATGGAATGGAGTGGAATGGAGCGGAGTGGAATGAATATTCCATTCCATTGTTTGGATATTTTAGATATAAAGTGGACGGAACAAAACATATAATAAATATTTTATTCCATTTATACCCTTACTTAAAAAACACAATTACACATGAATAAAACACACTATTTATTGGTAAAAAATACATATTATCTTATAATATTAAATCTTATATTAAAATAATACTAATATATAATGTGAGACTAAAAAAAAATGTATTTGAAAGAATTTACATTATCTATTAGTCATACACTATAATAAACTGTATGTAGTACCAGTGCCTTACCAAAAAAACTGTAGTACCAGTAGCATCATCCCTTTATTTCCTTGTGACAAGCACACACCGTTATTTCACAGCTTCATCACTATTAACATTTTCTATTATAATAACTAGGTAGATTTTTTTTTTATTGTTGTTTGACAATTACGAGAATGAAATTGAAATATCATTCTATTTAACGTATTAAAATATGGGAATTTTTTCATATTAAAATAGCAAGAATAAGAAGACCAATTCCAGAAGAAGAACAGTCAATAGAAGATGAGCGAGGTGAAATAACGAAAGTTTAATAAAAGAGAAGGAAAAAATAGGGACAAAATTGTATTTATGTTATTATTTTATTCCATTCCATTGCATACACCCCAAATTGGATGGAATAGAAAATTGGATGAATGAGTGGTATTGGATGGAATGGATTCCATCATACTCCATCCCATTCCATTCATTATTTATAAAACCAAACAATGGAACATGAGAATATCCCACTTCATTCCATTCCATTCCACCACATACCACCAATCCAAACATAGCTTAAATAGAGATATATCATACCTACTAATGGTGCGGTCTTTTGCGAACCCTAGTTCATTGTCAACACAAAGGTCGGCCTCGTCATTTTTCCTCGACCTCGAAGAGGTTCTGGGTGCCAGTTGTTTAGCTTCAGATATTGTTACTATTTTTTGAAAGAGATCTAGAGGGCTCCCATCAGCTGAACACAATAATCTGGCCTTGTTCTCATATATCACCTGTAATAGAAAAACAAACAAAGCATCGTTCTAATCTTATTCTTCGACTTTTCAAGTCAAAAGTCGACAACATCACAGGAAACAGTACAGGGCTGGGGTTACATAGCTAGGTTTAGCTTAAGTAGACGAAGTTTAAACGCGAGTAAACCACTGAAGATATGGAAAAGGACTAACATCAACCAAAGTGACAAATCTATGTGCTGCTGCTTTATTGCTAAGCCCAAAAATTGGGATGCCTTCCAATGCTAAAGTATGAAATTTCTCTGCGAAAAACAAATATTAGAGTAAACCAAAATTATGACAATGAAAGAAAGGAAACAAAGTTTGCACAACAATGAACATATATGCATGAAAAAATTCATTGAAACATATGTCTTACTGAATAATCCAAAATAGTCTGCAGCTCCAAGAGGTTGGTCACAAAGTTCCTCAAAAGTAAAATAGGCACATCCATTAGCTCCCAATGGAACCTGACGAAGAAAACAAAAAATAGCTAAAGTTTGATAATAACAGTCATGTGTTCCGTATGTGCCTCTGCAATATAAAATTTAGCACATACCTGCAGTTTCCTTCCCATTACTACTTCCACTTCTTGGGGAGTAGCTGTCCCTTCTCCAACCAACTCTTGAAATTTTTTCTTAAGAAAAACCGACAAATCTCTGCCAACCAAATAGAATCCTTGGCCACCCTGCAGTCAAAATTGGCAGGAAAAAAATAACAAATAAATGAATTATTTAATATCAACCCCAAGAAAAGCTCTTAGATACATTTACAGATATAAGAGTATGTTTGTCATACCGAAGTCAGTCTGCGATAGTCAGTTGATGAACCAATCTCATGTGCAACGCATCTTTCCTACATCGGCATACACAAACTATAAAAAAAAAAAACTACGAAAACAATAGCTTATATGACACCTCTTCCAACTATGAAAACAGTTATGTGTACCTTCAATGTCGCAATGAAGGGTAGAAAGAGATCCCTTTGCAGTCCACCTTCGTATAGATTATCTGGAGCACGATTTGAAGTGGATACTAGAATCTACACTTGTGTCCAAACACATTGAAGAAATGGAATTTTGAAATTAATTATGTAATGATTCCATAAAATCATGTTGTATAGAGGCTGCGACATAGTTATATTACTTACAATGCCTTTGCTGAACAGATGTCTGAATAAGCGATTTAGTATCAAAGCATCAGCAACATCCGTTACCTACAAAAGACCAACAAATCTAAAGCTATGACAACAAAGTATCCATGATCTATGGCAAAAAGAAATAAATATCGTACTTAAAATTTACCATGAATTCATCAAGACATAATAAAACTGTGTCATCAGAAATCTCTCCTGCGACAACTTCCAGTGGATCTGACAGCCCCTTGTGCTTCTACAAGGATACACAACAGGAAATTGAAGATAAGCTTCCTCGTATTCTATTTTTCAATTCTATAGACTTCTAACAACATTGATTAATGTTCAAAGCATATCATTTAAAGATTTTTAAACAATTTCACACTCCAAAAGCATACATAACTATTGGAATTTCTCCCTATGTTGAGTACGGATTTTTATTTAATAACAATGACGGTATTGCAAAAACTGCACTTTACATAGATCTGTGGGAGCATTTATCTACTAAAAAAAAACAAGAATACATCTGAGAGGTAGTAAAAAGTTTTTGTTAACTTACTTGTAATAGGCTGTGTACATTCAACATGAAGTCGTGAAAATGAATCCTCTTTTTCTTCCAATTAGAGGGCCTGCGGAAGGAAAAAAATCAAACATGCGATAGAGCTTGTTAGATTACAAGGTTTGACCCTCATAAGAGTGCACCTACATAAATATTCTGAAAATGCCTCAAAATATTCCCCCTAAACATTGAGACTTGAAAAACAATGTAACAACTCAATGGCCTATAATACAAATTTAAGAAATTGACAAGGAAGAAATTCATGACAGACTCACAATTGATCATAAAAGAGGTCCATCAGCATAGTTTTACCGGTGCCAACTCCTCCATAAAGATATAAACCTTTTACAGGTGAATGAGAAGGATGTGACAAAAGACGAGACCATAACCATCCATGTCTGTAATTAAAACAAAGGATAAATTAAATCCAGGAGCCTGATCATGATGTGAGAAAAGAAAACCATAAGCTTTAAGATTTGAACAGACATATCAGAAGGTATACCTTACAGGTTTTTCAGAATTGCGATCCAATTGGCATTCATCAGCAGACTCAACAAGTTCATCATAGAGTCTCTGAAGTTCAGTTAGTGTCTCTACCTAACTCAACAAAACAAAGGCAAAGAAGATTAAGTGAAGTAATTACTAATTGTTAATTAAGCACCATGAACAAATGCATCATACAACATTTTCACAATAAACCAAAGTACGAAAAAATCCATTTCATCAATTCAATTATGAAATGCAGACACTCTACCTGGCAACTATCACCATTTACCAATTCACCATTCGCAATTCTTCGTTCATACTCAACAAGAGGTCCACTTCCGCTAGTTTCTGTAACCGAAACAACAAATTTTTCGATACAAATGAAATAAGAAAACATACAAGTTTCAATTCAAATTCTCTCAAACAAAATACAAAAAGAGAATTGAAATTCAAAAATAAGTTAACCTCTATTTTCGATCTTCACAGCATCATTTGATGCAGATCTTGTGGATGTTGTAATAAACGGATGGCTCTTGAATATGTTTGACTCAGCTTGATCAAGAATTCTATAAGCTGAACTATGAATTTGACAACACTTTTCAAAATAACATGGTT
Organism: Trifolium repens; assembly: GCA_030408175.1. NCBI lineage: Eukaryota > Viridiplantae > Streptophyta > Magnoliopsida > Fabales > Fabaceae > Trifolium > Trifolium repens. The sequence continues at coordinate 55,857,275 of CP125851.1, forward strand.
TTTCTGCAACAAGATTATTGATCATAACACAACGTTGTGGTCTCTGAAAAACATGTCTCAGTTGGCGTAGAGAACAAACAGTAATTCTCATCTTCAATGTTCAATCACTCCAAACTCAAAACAAGAACAACCCCACAATTTTTTTCAAGAATCCCTGAAATAAAAAACACTTATCACTCTATATTGAATCAGAAAAACATCTTAACAACAACAAAGATTAATTTTTTTTTACAAAAACTTGATCTTTGAGTTCCAGTTGAATTAACAAAAAGAATAAATACAGAACTCTATGAATAGATTTGAAAAAATTAACATTTTTAATCGCCATTTTAAAATCCCAATTCATTCCAATATATTAGGAAGATTGCTGAAAAAAGGATAGCTTTTTATTCTTTCAAGAAAACAAAAAAACAATGAAAGACAAAAAAATAATTAAAAGAAAAAGAACCTGGAATGGAGATAAGATAAGAACAGAGTCCTGGAATAGAGGAAATGATGAAAAGGTAAATTTTTTGAGTGAACAGAGAGAGATTTTTGCATGTATTGTAATTGGAAGAAATTGATCTTGGAGAAACAAATGAAACTTTAGAGTATTTGTTTATTGTTTTTTTTCTTCTGTTTAGTATTTGATTGCTTATAGAGTTATGGTCTAATATATTGTTGTCAGTCATGTTGGTTTTGGGGTTTGATGTGTTTTTTTATTTTATTTAATTTTATTTTATGTTGGATTGGATAATTTGACTTTGAAAATCACACGTTTGCTTCCACGTAACAGTTACAAAAAATATTCTGTACTGTAAATAAAACACCCAGATGGGGAAGATGATGATGATGCTAATAACATTGGTGATTCCAAAAGTATTATAAAAAATTTGGTATTATTTAAAGAAATTTACATATTTTTTTGGCTACCATAGAGGAATTTTAAAGAACAATTATTTGCCTATAATTTAATCGGATAAAGTATAAATTTATAATACTTCCACCTCTGATTTATCAGTTATTTAATAAAAAACATTATTATTTTTTTGACAAAAATAAAAAGCACTATTTAAGAGAGCATAAATTTTAAATCATTTAATGTATTCATTAACCTTTTAATTCATAGAGAGAAAGAGATTCCAATAATCAGCTCTATGGTAAATAACATCCGGTTAAGAATTGTTTTTATTATAGGGGTTTGCTAATTTAGACCCACATAAAAACATGTGGGTCTAAATTAGCAATGTGCACCTTTTTTAATGGACAAAAAATACCCTTGATATTTACTTATTTAACACTAGCAGTTGAGGGTTAGTTAGGTAAATTTTATTAAATAGTGTGCACCCACTTTGCTAATTTAGACCCACTTAATTATAAATATATACAACTTAGAAAAACACATGAAAATCTAGGAAATCAAAAAAGGACAACTTAGTAAAATATATACAATCCAAATTCATCTTCTTTTTTCTTCTTTTTTTAACAAAAACACTATTTTCTAATTTTATGTAAATCTATGCTATTTTCTACTTTTAACATTGCTATTAATTCTTTTGATAAAAATAAATTAAACTTTACAAAAATTATAACAAACTAAACAGGTATAAATTATTGTCCTCAATTGCAAAAACAAATCAGATGCACGTAGCCACATACGAATAGAAATATGCTTATTAGCTGCAGTATTAGAGTTAACCATTTTTTAGCTTTCAAAGGTTGTTCTATATATTTTCAAAGGTTATACTTTATTTTGTGTAAAAAAAAATTGCACAACGAAAAAGAATGTTAAGTTGTCATTTTTTTTATTTCCTAGGTTGTTTATTTATGTTGCATATATTTATAATTAAGTGGGTCTAAATTAGCAAAGTGGGTGCACACTATTAAATAAAATTTACCTAACTAACCCTCAACTTCCTAGTGTAAAATAACTAAATGTCAAGGTTTTTTTGTCCAAAGTGAAAAGGAGCACATTGCTAATTTAGACCCACATGTTTTTAAGTGGGTCTAAATTAGCAAACCCCTTTATTATATATTAGATTTGAATTCTTTCAAATAATTTGTCTTAAGGGGATCTCATTAACCACTGAGGATCAGAGATGGAGTAGGAGAGCTTAGGGAATGTTGGTTTGGGAAGTGTGAGACGAGGAGGGTGGGGGATGGGACCGGTACTCTTTTCTGGTCTGATCCCTGGATGGGTGAAATCCCTTTGTGCGAGAGGTTTGGGCGTTTGTTTGATCTGGCGGCGACCCAAGTCATGTACGGTAACGGAGATGTATGCTTTATGGTGGGAGGCTGGAGGAGAGGCATGGGTGTGGAGGAGACAGTTGAGGGCATGTAAGGAGGAGAGGTTGGGGACGTGTCAAATTTTACTTCTTCCTGTGACCTTGCAGGTTGAGTCTCCAGACAGGTGGCAGTGGCAGCCGGATCCTGTTACCGGTTATTCTGTTTGTGAGGCTTATCAGATTTTGACTTCTCAGGATGCAGTTATTTTAGGGGCAGCTGAAGACCTACTTTGGCACAAACAGGTTCCCTTGAAGGTGTCTATTTTAGCGTGGCATCGGTTGTGTGATAAGTTGCCAAAGAATACAAACTTGGTTACTCGGGGCATTCTTTCTCCAGATCGTACCCTTTGTGTTATAGGTTGTGGTGGCACGAAGTCTGCTCATCACTTGTTTCTCTCATGTGGCATCCTTGGTTCTCTTTGGCCTCTAGTTCGTGCTTGGATTGGGATTTCGACAGCGGATGCGTACGGCCTCTCAGATCATTTTGTTCAGTTCACTCATTTAGCTGGTGGTCTTCGTGCTCGGCGGTCCTTTCTGCAACTTGTTTGGCTTGCTTGTGTTTGGGTTATTTGGAATGAAAGAAATCTTAGAGTTTTCAGAAATTCAGAAAACTCTATACATCAGCTTCTGGACAAAGTCAATGTTTTTTTATCGGTAGTTGAGAACGACAAATGTTACTTTAGTTTCTACCTTACAATCTGGATAAAGTTAATATTCTTTAAAACTATACTAATATGTTAAAAAAAATCAATTGTTATTTTGAAATATATTGTGTGAATAACGTGTTTTTAAAGAATTACAAATGAGCAACACCATTAAGTGTATGTTTGGTTTCACTTCTGGAGCAGCCAGAATTGATTCTGGACGTGTAGAATTGATTCTGATTTGTTTGGTTTCTCAAAAGTAGAATTGATTCTGCCTCCAGAATTGATTCAACTTGAAGCTAGAAATCGTAGTTTCTGATTCTAGAATTGATTTTTACACTCAAAATTTTTGTTCAACTCACTTTTACATGAATATATCCAAACATAAACCACTTTAACTTAAAATCAATTTTGGCCAGAATCAATTTTACAAAATCAATTCTATCGAAATCAATTCTCGTCACCGCAGAACCAAAGATTAACTAAGACAAGCAAAAGCAAATATTGGATACCTGATTTGGAATCATACAATACAAGGATATTCATAGATTATATTCACACATGTATAATGAGTTGGAATCATAGATTATATTCTCCTAGCTTGCTTGTACCTAATTAATTAAAGTTATAAAAATCTCAATCATCATGTTACTTGAATTATTTTATTGTTGTCGTTTCGTTTGGACTTTAGTCATGCTTCAATTTTTTAATGTTTGGTCATTAGTTAGCCACTTTTTCATTTTTATTTTACTATAGTTAGGCTTTTTTTTTACACTATTTCTGACGGATATAGTTAGTCACTTATGTACTGGATAATAAAGTGATCAATTAAAGGCTAATTTTATAGATTATAATCGTAATATATAATGAGTTGTGCACCCAACTCCACATTCATCATACACCCTATATGCTCCTAAACTTTCTTTTTAGATAAAGATAAAGACGTCTTTCGCTTCAGAACTTTTGTTACAATTTTCTTAACTTGCTTTTAGCAAACACAATTATACCAACAAGAAACATTAAGGGATTATAAAAAAAATAAAAAAATTGGCACTTTCTTTAAGGCTCCGTTTGAATTGATGGAATGTAATGGAATGGAGTGGAGCGGAATAGAGTGGAGTGGAATGAGATGGAGCGGAATTGAATAAATATTCCGTTCCATTGTTTGGATATTTTAAAAAGGAGAGGAATAAATTTGAAGGTAAGTGGTGGTATGATATTAAATTCATTTCATCCTATTCCATTCCGCTCCGCTCTATTCCATTATTATTTTTCAAATCTAAACAATGGAACATTATTATATTCCATTCCGTTCCGCTCCATTCCATTATATTTCATCAATCCAAACGAAGCTTAAGCACCCATAGGTTCTAAAAAATGGAGGTTGAATCGTGGCTAAAAGTTTTTTTTTTTGCAATTGTAGAATTTGTATTTTGGACATGGGGCTGTGAAGACTAACCCGGCGGGGATTCAAATTCACTTGTATAAAGATTACACGTATTTTTACACTGTGTTAATTTGAGATAAGATGGTTCAAATTTTAACTCAATTTACACAATAAAACAATCTCAACCATTAATGATTTGATCGGATGTCTATCAACACGCAGTGATATGATTTAATTTGTTGGACTAAGATGATTGATTCATTTTCTACCCAAAATTTTGATTGTCAAACACTTCAAATTTAAGAAAAGGTGAACTCTATCTCGTGGATTTGTTAGTTTGCAAACAAGAATAGGCATTTTCTTGTTGTTGCGGTCGTTTATAGGCGGACATAGGTGAAATCCCAACTCTTATCTTTTCAATTGAAATCTCCCCATGAACTTGGATCATTATAATTTGTGCTCTTTGTTGAGAGTTGATCTTCAGAAAGTGTTACCTATAACTTAGATTTTAAGCTACATTACCAATTATGATAGATGAGTAAAGCAGCTAAAGAAAAAAGAGCTACAATTCAATCAATGTCGATACTGAGGACACTCCATTTAAAGTGGTGGTGGTGGTGGTGGCGGTGACTTAGGTAAAATGGAATATGAAATCTAATTTAAACATACATACTAATTTCATTAATAATTTACTCACGAATATTCACAATTTGAATGGAAAAAGTCAGTTGTTAGTTAGTAAATTAACAGTCCAATCAGTTCATTGTCCGGTTAAATTTCTTACAAGACCCTAGTTAGACATCGAGTAATGTAAAATAATTTTACATTGTTACCTTTCTATATATATATCAGTAGGAAATTCAGGATAATGACTTTCTCCACATAACACATTCATGTTGGAAGCAGCTATAGCTCTGGATTGAATATAGATATTTCTCCGAGTAGGCACTTGATGTTGGCAGCAATGGTACTGTTGTAGCTCTGTAAAAGTTTCACCAAGTGTAATTGTCCAAGCTTTGTAGTTATAGACGGGGCAGTAAAAACTACTATTTCACTACTCATGGAACCTTATCCAAGGTCACATTCAAAAGATTGGTTTCGCGTTCTAAAGACCATGACAATTTATGAGCATCGACGCTTACGTTATATTCTTGGAAGTAGCCATTATAAGTTATCACACACATGTTAGCCCTGGAAAATTGAAGCACCACGTAATGGATCACTTAATTTTATTTTTTATTTTTTTGGTATAAACCACTTAATTAAATTTAGGGTCATGTTAACATGTGTCCTTATAGCACATGTTAAGCTACCTAAAAGTATAAAATTAACATTTAATGTTACAAAATATTTAATGTTTAAAAAGTTGAATACACAAATTTCAATAAAAAATTACTACATTTGTCTTCTTAACATGTGCCTTAAGTAGGGGTGGCAAAATGGGTCGAGCCCGCCGGATCGACTCATTTGACCAGTCATTTTGGACGGGCCGGACTGAGATTTTCGGCTCGATACCTTAAGTTCTAAAGACCATGACAATTTCTGAGCATCGACGCTTACGTTATATTCTTGGAAGTAGCCATTATAAGTTATCACACACATGTTAGCCCTGGAAAATTGAAAAACAAACTTTTAGCAAACAAATAGATTTCAGAAATTTAATGATACACGGGAATGAAGGACACAATTTATTGAAATATATAGGTATCACCGTATGGAGCTAGTCATAGTTCTTTGTAACTCAAAAAAAAAGTACCACACTTCAATAAGCATCGCATTAAAGTTAGGAACGTCTACTTCTCTGGTAATAACTTACAACTGTTTAGATAATTCAACACCTCCGTGTTGTACCTTTCTTTCTAAATCACCTATTGTTGTACATTTCTCAATGCCTTGGTTAATCACTCAGGATTTCAAAAGGATGACATCATCCTCAGGGTTGATACCAACCCTTTTCAAGACAACGGGAGAACCAATCTTGAAATCTTGATTACACGGTTTATAGAAAATTCAATAGCAGGGGATTTATTATACGTTTGTTTGATTGGTCATGGCTCTTTTACAAATTTTCGTCTTATACGTTCTCCAAGGGATGTACAGCATTGTTGTAGAACAATAACATCCAATAATGGACTAACGACCCTGTATCGAAAACGTTGTGTCGATTTGAAAGAGACTCTAGAAAGTCTTAAATCACTTATCACTTTGCGCCGCATGTGTTTTGTAAAACTATACTTATTAATTAGTGGCTACACTAAGAAGCACCACGTAATGGACCACTTAATTTTATTTTTTATTTTTTTGATATAAACCACTTAATTAAATTTAGGGTCATGTTAACATGTGTCCTTATAGCACATGTTAAGCTACCTAAAAGTATAAAATTAACATTTAATGTTACAAAATATTTAATGTTTAAAAAGTTGAATACACAAGTTTCAATAAAAAAATTACTACATTTGTCTTCTTAACATGTGCCTTAAGTAGGGGTGGCAAAATGGGTCGAGCCCGACTGATCGACTCATTTGACCCGTCATTTTGGACGGGCCGGACTGAGATTTTCGGCTCGATACCTTAAGTTCTAAAGACCATGACAATTTCTGAGCATCGACGGTTACGTTATATTCTTGGAAGTAGCCATTATAAGTTATGACACACATGTTAGCCCTGGAAAATTGAAAAACAAACTTTTAGCAAACAAATAGATTTCAGAAATTTAATGATACACGGGAATGAAGGACACAATTTATTGAAATATATAGGTATCACCGTATGGAGCTAGTCATAGTTCTTTGTAACTCAAAAAAAAGTACCACACTTCAATAAGCATCGCATTAAAGTTAGGAACGTCTACTTCTCTAGTAATAACTTACAACTGTTTAGATAATTCAACACCTCTGTGTTGTACATTTCTTTCTAAATCACCTATTGTTGTACATTTCTCAATGCCTTGGTTAATCACTCAGGATTTCAGAAGGATGACATCATCCTCAGGGTTGATACCAACCCTTTTCAAGACAACGGGAGAACCAATCTTGAAATCTTGATTACACGGTTTATAGAAAATTCAATAGCAGGGGATTTATTATACGTTTGTTTGATTGGTCATAACCCATAGCTCTTTTACAAATTTTCGTCTTATACGTTCTCCAAGGGATGTACAACATTGTTGTAGAACAATAACATCCAATAATGGACTAACGACCTTATTTCGAAAACGCTATGTCGATTTGAAAGAGACTCTAGAAAGTCTTAAATCACTGATCACTTTGTGCCGCATGTGTTTTGTAACACTATACTTATTAATTAGTGGCTACACTAAGAAGCACCACGTAATGGACCACTTAATTTTATTTTTAATTTTTTTGGTATAAACCACTTAATTAAATTTAAGGTCATGTTAACATGTGTCCTTATAACACATGTTAAGCTACCTAAAAGTATAAAATTAACATTTAATGTTACAAAATATTTAATGTTTAAAAAGTTGAATACACAAGTTTCAATAAAAAATTACTACATTTGTCTTCTTAACATGTGCCTTAAGTAGGGGTGGCAAAATGGGTCGAGCCCGCCGGATCGACTCATTTGACCCGTCATTTTGGACGGGCCGGACTAAGATTTTCGGCTCGATACCTTAAGTTGGTCCGCCCCACCTAGCCCGCTTAAAAAACGGGGCGGGGGTGGGGCGGGCTTTGTTAAAAACATTTTTTAAATTTTTTTTTAAAATTTAGTACATCACAAAACTTTCTTATGTTAGAATTAATGTAACTTCCAATACAATTAGGTGTCACTCTAAATTTTACCATAATGTTTATTGATCATATATATACCATTGTTTACATTTCTACATGTTATTGTTATTTGTTTTATACTTTTATTATATTCAAATTTTTATTTTCTATATTCAACCCTTATATTCAACATGTTTTCAATGCTAATAAATAATTCAAAATTTATTTTTAAAGTGTACAGATCTCCTATTTTTCAATGATATATCTAATTCGAATTTATTTTTAATTCAAAAAAAAATATTTCCATTGCACGCATGGGTATACACGTTAGTTGTTATAGTTTTTGGTATTGTGAAGTTGTTTTACTGGTTTTTTGCCTTAACATTGCCGTAGCAATATTGAATCGATTAGTGTTTTATTGTAGTTTAATGTGTGTTTGTTTTTGGTATCGTTGAAGTTCTATTATACACTCTTAAAAAATATATTTTGTCGGCCTCTTTGATCGATAATGCTAAATAATTTTGTAATTCATTTAATAATTCAAACTGTAAAAAAAAAAAACTTGGCGGGCCGGCCGGCCAACCCGCCATTAAACGGGGAGGGCATGAGTTTTGAGCTCGGACACCTAAGTTGGCCCGCCCCGCCTCACTTTTAGGCGGAGCAGGCCGTCCGCTTTGCCACCCCTAATCTTAAGCGCACATGTCAACGGGGTGGGGATTGGACGGAGGGTACTTTACCACTCCTTGCCCCATTCCCCGCCGGGAGATTTCTTCCTCCATCCCCACGGTATCAACAGATCTCCACAGACATAAAAAATTAACAAAATTCTTATACATTTTAATTAAAAGCACGACATTAATATCTTGCTTTTTCTTCCTTTTTTCTAAAAAAATACATATTTGTATCTTTCATTTTTTTTAAATAAAAGTACATTTGCATCAATAACAAAAAACTGCAAAAGCACATTCTAATATTTCTTTTTGTCAAAAAAAATTAAATATCCAATTGAACTTGTTGCCACCATACATAATTGTAATCCTTATAATGTATTAATTATTATTTTTTATTAAAAAAACATATAAAGTTATATAATAATATATTGTATATATAATTTAAATAATATGTCCGGGGTCGGGGAATCTGCGGTGCCGGATGGACCTTCCCCGTTCCCCGCCCCAAATTATCCACGGGGGAATTTCTTCCTCCATCCCCGTCCCCACGGGGAAAAAAATCCGTGACTTCAGATCACCGTATAAATAATCTCCACGGATAATCCATTATCAAATAAAAATTGACATCCCTACCCATGCAGCAATTGATACCGATTGCTCTCTAGCTGTCAAATCCCACTTCATCACACCAACCAACTTAATAACATTCCATAAACTACAAACCTTATTGTCGTACCCGAAATTTTGCCAGCACTTTTTATTATCATATTGGCTTCTGTCGCATTTTCTTTCAAATATGTGAATTAGCCCGTTTGGTATTAAGTTGAGTATTCAAAGAGTAACACATGCAAGGTCAAGGGTTTGAATTCTGCTTTCGTTATATTTTATTTGTTTTCACCAATTTTGCTTTATTGTTATTATTACTATTTTTATTTTAAATCTTGTCCAAGAGTCATAAAAGAAAGAAAAAATTAAAAAAAAAAAACATATCAAAAATTAAAAAGGAAAAGATCTTAACCGAATCTCCTTCATTCCCATCGTGTACAAATCCATTTATCTTATGCAAATCCCTTCATCTTATGCAAATCCATTCGATTTACTCAAATTCATTCCTAAAATAAAGCAATCAAATCCACTCCCTAAATCTAGTCCTAGCACTATATAAACTCAAGAAGTTCCGCACACAAACACACGCACAGACTCCTAACACACAAAATTAGCACTCAAAAAACACACAAAAATAAAGAAAAAAGGGTGAGCGGAACAGCGAGAAAATTGAGGGAGGCTGAACACGGTATGCTCTTTTGTACCTTCATCCTTTTACGGTCCAATTGTTCTTGCTTTGTTTTTATTTTGATCAAGCCAATAGTTTTTTCGATATTGCCTTCCTTTTTGTTTATCTGTTGTTGATTTGTACATGTTTTAATATAATGTATTAATATACTTTGTTTAGAGTAATGTATATACGGGAGTATGATGTATAATCATGGTAAATATGATTTGATTAAAAATAAGTGGATATATTTAGGCCTTAAAGAGAATCGAAACAACACTACTACTGGCAAATATCATCATCAATCTCATAGTTTCAGTATTATGTATATGAACTCTCTCTCTTTTGAATAATATAGAAGACCTCTTGCTTAAAAACATAATCTACAAAAACACTTAACGAAAAATTATTATTTTGGCTGAATATATTAACTCAATTCAAAGGTTGTAACAATATGCTCCAATTTAATTAATTTGTCTCGTTTATCTAATTAAATCAATTAACAATAAACAAAATTTTGGCAATAATTGTGGACTAAAAAAGAGACAGGCGGATGTACATCCGTTCATCTCTCAAACAATCGACGCTTAGTGTACACTTTGTCTACCGGTTGTTCGTCTTCCACAAATAAATTTCAACAATAAAATCGGATTAAAAAGGAGACCGGCGGATGTACATCCGTTCATCTCTCGAACAATCGACGCTTAGTGTACACTTTGTCTATCGATTGTTCGTCTTCCACGAACTAAAATCAATCTCAACTCATCAAACTTCACTCTTTTTCGCGTCCATGCACGCTTTAATAATTTTTCTTCAAAAGGATACCATCGTCCAAGTGCTAGTCCGCCTTTTCAATCAAACAAACCTTTTCTTTTAAATCCAAATCATTTTCACAAATAAAATCAACCAACCAACAATTATTTTCTACAAAGAACTACGTGTAGCTTTGAGTTTCCCATCGCACCGGGGAATACGTAGGAGCGGGATTCAACAACCGTCAAGCACACTAATAAAAACTAACATTTTTCTCCTTTTGTAAATACTTTAATAAATAATAATAATATGTAAATAAAAGTAAATTTTAACAATAAAAACAAGCAAACAAATTTCAAACTTTAAACCCTTAGCTAATAAGAAAGTTTACAACGGATGTGAGCGGTGCTAACACCTTCCCCTTACATAACCAACTCCCGAACTCGAAAATGGTTGTGATGACCTTCGCTTTCCATCATTCATTCAAGGGTTTTATCGACGTTTCCCTTTAAATAAAAATTTCGGTGGCGACTCTGTATTAATTCGAGCGTTCATTACACTCGGGCATTTTTTTGCAGCGCGACACTTATAGATTACTATAAATTAGAGCTCACAAATTTTGCTGTTTCATCACTTCTCACACAAAATTACAATATTCTAATGGCATATTTCATATGTGTTATAACATTTTTAATAACTACACCTTTCATGGTAACTTTGGCTGCAAACTTATACCAAGATGTTGGTATCACTTGGGGAGATGGAAGAGGTAAGATTTTGAACAATGGTCAGCTTCTTACTCTGTCTCTAGATAGAGTCTCTGGCTTTGGCTTTCAATCCAACAATCAATATTTTTATGGTAAGATTTACATGCAAATGTCGCGGTGAGTTTAGCTCAGTTGGTAGGGACATCGCACTATATGTGCAGGAGCCGGGTTCGAACCTGGATACTCCACTTATTCACATTTAAGGTGAATTTTCTAGCCACTAGATTATTTGACAAAAAAAAAAAAAGAGATTCACATGCAAATCTAAGACCATTTACAATGGTCATGTTGAGACCATGTTGAATGAGGTTTCAACACACAAAAGCCATACAATGGACCTGTTGAAAGTGACATGGAGGGGAGAGAAGTTGAAAATGTTCAACATAGTTGAAACCTAATGCAAGGGGACACGCGGCGAAAACTTTGTGGATGAAGGTTGGTGCGTGCGTTACACGTGCGGAAGAGGAGAGTGACCGAAAGTTTAACGCGGAGAGAGAAGGAAAAGAGGATAAAGCGGTTACACGTGGCAGCTTATGATTGGCTTCTCGGATTTTTATCCAATTATTACTTTGAACTCAATTATTTTATTGTAAATTAATTTTTAAATTTTTTATTTTTTTACCAAAATTCATAATTTTTTCTCTATATAAATAGAGACTTGGTTCATTTGATTTGGACACAGAAAAAAAAAAAACCATATTTTTCACTCTCTTATTATCTTTCAATTAGTGTTTATTTTGAAGTTTTAGTCTTTTTTTTAGTGAAATGGATCCCAATAATCATTTCAACACCCAAAATTCTTTTAATTATCCCAACAATTATCTAAATCCCAACAATTATCAAAATCCCAACAATTATTTGTATCGTTTTAACTACGTTACTTGTGTGTCGTATTTTATATTAAGTTAAGATGATTGTATCGTATCAATTATTTAAATAAATTATGTTTTTATTATAATTGTAATCGGGAGTTTAATTTAATTTTAATCGATAATTTTTATTTTAATTTTAATCGATTATTTGTATCGTATAATTTTAATTTAATTTTAATCGATAATTGTAATTTTATGTAATCATAAAAACAAAATATAAATTTAAATAAGAATATGAAATAAAAAAATGGTGGGGTAGAGTGTTGAATGAAAAACTATTGGAGAGGGTAAAAGTTGAATGAGTGTTGAATTATTAGGTGGAAGAGGGAGAAGATGATGTGGAGTGGAAAAAGTGGGTGTTGAAGTTTTTTCCCATTGTACGTGGTCTAACTTGTTCCTGGAAATTCAGCTGGCACAGTCACCACTTATTATGTGAGTTTAGTTTAATTAATCCTTATTAACATGTTTAATGCTTGTTATGGAGATTCATCCTAATAAATATAGCATTTTTGTTTTGTATCATGCATTGCAGTTACGTTCAGAAGGGTCATCTTGGGATGAGATAGATTTTGAGTTCTTGGGAAATTTGAGTGGTGATCCTTATATAGTTCATAGCAATGTGTACACACAAGGCAAAGGTGATAGAAAGCAACAATTTTACCTTTGGTTTGACCCAACCGCAGATTTTCACACTTATTCCTTTCTTTGAAATCCTGCACATGTTGTGTAAGTTTCTAAATGTTTCAATTGATTTTATTTTTATATGGAATCATTTTAAAAAGTACACAAATCCTATTTCAACTTATAGAAATATCAAAATTACTAGGTTGGATTCTATGACCAGAATTCTAGAGATCAGGATTCAAACCCTGGTTCTTCATTTGTGCGTTGAGTTTATAATCGTTTGTCATTCCTATCCAATAAAAAAAACATGAATTATAAATAAATCATGACAAAATTCTAATTTTCGGGGCCGACTTAAAGGTAAGACAACCTAAGTAGGACTTTAGGTCTCAAAAAAGGGAAAAATTTACTAAGGAAAAAGTCGATTGTAAATCTTATGAAAAAGGTTCATTAGTTTATAAAAAATGTCTCGAAGAAAAACAAAAAGCCCTCTGAGAAAACAAATTACAAAAATGAGATAAAAGCTTTGTAACTTTTCAAAAATTCAAACATTTTTTTTTCACTTTAAAATTCATTTTAGGTCTCATTTAATGTTGGGCCGATCCGGTCAATTTTTAAGTTGAGGGACCAATCGACAAAGTTTGAAAATATGTTGGGACAGATACAGAAATTCTTATTTTCAAAATTTATTTTACAAAAAATAATTTTGATTAACTTGACTAATTACATGGATTTTTTTTTACTTTCCAGATTCTATATTGATGGGAGACCAATTAGGGAATTCAAGAACTTAGAGAGTGAAGGTGTTCCCTATCCAAAGAATCAACCAATGAAATTATATTCAAGTCTATGGAATGTTGATGATTGGGCAACAAGAGGTGGGTTTGTGAAAACAGATTGGACTCAAGCTCCATTTACTGCGAAGATTTCTCTTTCCATCCCCCGTGTTTCTTTTTCACCCCCTTGAAATTCAATTTTACCTCCCAAAACTTCGGTTTTCATTTACCGAAGTTTTCCGATATTGAAATATATGTATTTTCAACCGTTTATAACTTCGGTACGCATTTACCGAACTTTTTTTTCAAGGGTATAAACAGAAACTCAGGGGGTGAAAAAGAAACACGGGGGGTGGGGAGAGAAATCTTCATTTACTGCTTCATTTAGGAATTTCAAAGCCCATGGTTGTGTTTGGTCCAATGGAATTTCTTCTTGCAACTCAAACTCTTCTTCTAATAATGCTTGGTTATCTCAACAACTAGATTCTACAAATCAGAAGAGATTAAAATGGGTGCAGAAGAATTACATGATAGTATATAATTATTGCAATGATCTTAAACGATTCCCTCAAGGTGTCCCTCTTGAATGCACTCTCCTTACCAAGTCATAAGAGGATAAATACTCTATAAGTATAACATAGTATTTGGTCTCGTTGTTTTTGTAATTTGCCATCATTTTTTGAGCTATGTTATTTGAATTACAGTATTATAGTTGTTTGTAACTCATTAATGTAAATAAATTTTATGCATATAATAAATAACATCACGAAATCTAATTTAATCCAAACTATAACACACATGCAACCTAAATCCAAACCCTAAGCCACAAATTGTAACAGTCAAGCACAAAAAAAAAAACGCCAAAAATTGAAGAAATACACCGATTAAATGAACTAACCTAACCTTGTCGTTCGTGGTGCCATTAAGTTTGTGTGTTGATTACGCGTAGATTGGTGAAGAAACGAGTTGATTTGGTGAACAAATGTGAAATTGGGGTTTTGGAGTTCTTTGTATCGTGTTTTAAACTGAGTTATGAGGGAGAAGAAGAAGGGTGCGCGTTTATATACTTCCCGATAATCTGTGCCTTATGTCACAGATTGGTACTAGGTGTCCGTAGCCTAACTCACGGATGTATATCTTTTAAGTAGGGTGCCTCTGAGGTGTTACTCTTCATGCTTGAGAAAAAGTTAACATTTTTTACACATCCGGTACTTAAGACACAGACACTATCCATGGCTTAAGTAACGAACAAGGGTATATTGGTCATTTCGTAGGGCACGTCCTAGAAAACATAGGGTGGCAAAAGTAATTTTCCAGAAAATTCCATTCCGACAATGGATCCCTTTATCATAGGCCCTTCTATGATTTAATTTGTTGGACTACGAGGATTGATTCATTTTGTACCCAAAATTTTGATGAAAATTTCTTTTGCGACCTTACTGATTTTGGGGCGCGCCCTATAAAATTACCAAAATATTCCCGTCCACTACTTAAGTAGCGGATTCTACATTAAAAACCTCAAAAAATTCATGTTAGTAGGGTGTTTAGCGGATGTTATAAAAATGAAAAAATTTCATAGGGTGTTTTTTACTCGCATTTCGTATTTTTATAACGTTCGCTACTTAAGTAACTGAAGAGTAAAATAGTCATTTCGTAGGACACAAATTATAAATTTTGATTATGACAAATACTTCAAATTTGAGAACAGGTGAACTCTTTCTCGTGGATTTGTTAGTTTGCAAACAACAATAGGCATTTTCATGTTGTTGCGGTCGTTTATAGGTGGACATAGGTGAAATCCCAACTCTTATGTTATGAAACTTTCTTATTTGGTCGTTTATAGGTGGACATAGGTGAAATCCCAACTCTTATGTTATGAAACTTTCTTATTTAGTAGTTAGTCTTTTGAATTGAACTCACCCCGTGAACTTAAATCATTATAATTTGTGCTCTTGTTGAGAGTTGATCCACGGAAAGTGTTACCTATAACTTAGATTTTAAGGTACATTACCAATTATGATAGATGAGTAAAGCAGCTAAAGAAAAAAGTGCTACTATTAGATCAATGTCGATGTTGAAATCTAATTTAACCATACATACTAATTTCATTAATAATTTACTCACAGATATCTACAATTTGAATGGAAAAGGTCAGTTGTTGTTGGTTAGTAAATTAGCGGTCTAATCTGCTCATTGTCTGGTTAAATTTCTTACAAGACCCTAATTAGACAGAGTAATGTAAAATAATTTTACATTGTTACCTTTCTATACATATCAGTAGGAAATTCAGGATAATGACTTTCTCCACATAACACATTCATGTTGGAAGCAGCTATAGCTCTGGATTGAATATAGATATTTCTCCGAGTAGGCACTTGATGTTGGCAGCAATGGTACTGTGGTAGCTCTGTAAAGTTTCACTAAGTGTAATTGCCCAAGCTTCGTAGTTATAGACGGGGCATTAAAAATTACTATTTCACTACTCATGGAACCTTATCCAAGGTCACATTCAAAAGATTGGTTTCGCGTTCTAAAGACCAAGACAATTTCTGAGCATCGACGTTTAAGTTATATTCTTGGAAGTAGCCATTATAAGTTATCACACACATGTTAGCCCTGGAAAATTGAAAAACAAACTTTTAGCAAACAAATAGATTTCAGAAATTTAATGAAACACGGGAAAGATTCGTTCAAAAGAAGTTTATTCGTTCAAAAGATTCATGCCATTTGCAAGATTTCATTTTTAGTCTGTTAGCAGTACACGCAAAAGCCGAAAATCGAACAATGAGAAAACGGAGAGACATTGACATCAAACAAAGAAATTGCCAGGTGAAGGACAATAATGAGGCACTCACCTACAAGCTAAAAGTTCAGATGATGAAGTGTCGGCAACATTTTCAACCTTGCAAATTACTGCAGAGCTGTATGACAAACAGAAGATGTTACAAAGTGTACACAAATACTCTTCTTACCGCTATATAATAAAAAATCCTTGTTTGGCTGACACAATAAAACCCCCAAAAAAGATAAAGTAAGGAATCTTGATTATAAAAAGTAAGGATCATATTCGTATGTGAAAGTTCCATAGTCCAGAAAGGACAATATAAATGATCTTCCTAAGACATGAATCTAGCAACATAAAATAATTAACCTTTTGACTCCTGCAGGAACGGCATTATGAAGCACGTGATGATAAGCAGGATCCAGCACATCATTCACAGCATCAGGAATTATTGATCCAAGAAAACCGCTTGATCTCTTACTCCTAGTAAGGTCATCAAACATAAATAGGACATCTTTCAAAAACCATTCCAGAGGGGAAAAAGTTAATTAAAAACAAAACAGAAAAAATAAACTTTTGAAGCTTCCGAAATTATATGGACAACTAAAACCAGCTAGCAAAGGGTTGTACACATTTGAACATGCAATGACCAATATGGCACTTCTTAGAGTATACAAGAACGAAATATTCAATTTAGAGTGACCTTTCTTATGTGCCCCTTAATTGTCACCTAATATAATTGAGAAGACTAAGACATTAAGTTAATTTTTTTCCTCACTATTTGGCTTCTCTAGTGCTATTTACAAGTCCATTTGAGCATTGACCAAGCCAAACACAGTTGTTAGAAATCCAAACCTATGTGACATATTGACTTGTGTGCATCAATAAAGTAGTCTAACACTTAGGAAAGTGGGTGAGAATATTTTAAATAGAAATTCTCACCGTGGTTGTGAAGCAAATCCGAGAGTGAAAAGATGAATAGAACCAGAAGAACTAGTGGCTGCAAGAATATCTGGAAGCTGCTTTGATGGACCAAATGACAGAGAAAATATAGTAGCTGGATATGAACCCCTGCGGAAGCTATATGACTGCAATAAAAACACTTGTCAGACTCCACACCTGAACTAAAAAAATTAAAACAGATTATATCAAAAGCAAACCATAAACAACTGGTACAAGGAACCATTACAAAATGATATATGCAAGGCACAAACTCATGAAAACCATGAGTAAAAATTGGGCAAGAAACTAAAATTGTTCATCCAGTAAATAGACAGCTTTGAATGAAGGTACAATGAGTAAAAAATGGATTTAACAGTCCATTTACATGACATAAACATACAACTGGTCTTCTCTTGAAGAGTTATCCAGCAAAAGACACAATTAGACAAAGAATTAGCATATGCGACGGAGATACATAATCCTTTTGGGGGACTCGAGAATTTGACGGAGCCTGTAAGTGTGACTCTCAAGGTCTATACTATTAGTAAAGGGCATGTAAGTGTGTTTTGTTATGACCTGAATTTATAGTGACCTTCTAAAGGATTGCACCCTTATTTGATTGATTGATTCAACACTGAGAAACACGAGCAATATTGGCTAATAGCATTAATATCTATTATCAGTATTCAAAAGGACACTACATATTTATTATTCATCACCTTTGTTGCATCTGACACCAAATGAACTCTGACTAAGGTTCCTTGTTCAGATGCTGTAGCTATGTACATTCCATTAGAAGAAAAGACCATTGCAGCCAGTGGTGAACGATGAGCCTCAATCTGTATTTCAAATACAATAATAATGTATGTCAGTTTTAAAAAAATAAATAGGCATATTAATTTTATATATAGAAGTAAGACAGACAAACAAAACAGTGACAATTACACCCTTAAAAAAAATTACTATCATGTTAAAATAATGGAATAAGTCAATTATACTATACGCGGTTCATGTAACTGATTAATATGCTAGTGCTTGAAATTTGGAAGAGAAAAGAGTTTCATTATTCAAATAAACAAGAAATACAGAATCAAGAAGGCGGGGTAACAAAGAGCAACAGTGACAAAACAACATGAATATAAATATGTTCAAGGTTTTCATCCTCTAACTTACTATTGTAGCTACAAGGCAGTGAAAGCTCAATAACAAAAGAGGTCATGAATATTAAACTAACCAAGTGATTTTATCTTGTCAAACAAAGAAATTTAGAAAGGAAAATTAGGCATAACCTCACAGTGTAAATTACGATCCATGACATTGTACAACAATGCAGATCCTTTTGTGGTGCTAGCAGGAAGAGCAATGTAGCAAGCATCCAAACAAGGGGAAAATGCACAAAGTCCTGTAGAGAAAATTGTCTCAGATAAGTATGTGCGGCAATTTATGCAAAATAAAACATTCCGCTTGACATAATTAAATGTTTAATTCATTTTTGTCACAATCCAGTTGACTATATCATAATAATCCAACAACTACTGCTTGCTTACTATATAAATAAACAAGTCAAAACCTTAAAAAGTAATAACTTTAAACATTAACTAATTAATCAATTAAACTTGTTTACGGATGATGTTTCACTAGATACTTCTGATCTCGAGTGTCCATCCGTATTTTAAACCGGAGGTTAACTTCATAGAACATGATGGTAGAAGCTTGAGATGACTGCATTGCAGTAAAATGGGTGCCCTAGTTAGGCATTAACACAAACCCTTTCTTTTTATCATAGACATAAAAGAGACCTATACTCGTCCAAAAATCAAAACGAAAAGTGCCAGTCTATCAGAGGATGGTTATATGCGGAGATAAGCAAACATATCAAGTATTTTGGAAGAAAAACGATGCTTCACAGAAACCTTCCTAAGTGAATGAAATCTTATCACACATTAATTCCAATCTCACCTTTAATATTTGGCACGGTGTCGAAAGTGTCCAAGATTGTAAGACTATTTATTTCATATACATATGCTTTGTCTTGTAAAATGACAATGAGTCTGCATTAGAGAGAAACAAAGTCAGATAAGATTGTTCATAATCATCAAAGATGTATGCTGATTAGGGTGCATGTATGTATGTATGTGTGACCTTTTTCGATTCATACGAATAGCTAATATTGAAGTAAGAAAGTTCAATTCTCTAAGAGGAGCTCCAGTTGTAGTATTGAATAAACAAAGACGCCGAGGCGATAAAGATGGCTGCATAGGTTAAAACAATACGCAATTAAATCAAAGAAAGAAACCTCTAATTCAAATAAAATATCAAATAAAACAACATTGTTTGTTTATTAGTAATAGTAAACCTGATGACCAGCACCAACAATAGCAAGAAGACTTGAAGTAAATAACATCTCAACAATAGAGAAAGCTCCAACAGCTGAAATAGTTAGTTAGTTAGTTAATTAATTAGGAGATTATGATAATGAGAATGGAATTAAAGAAATTAATTAGTAGTATAGTATAAGTACCTCTTTGATAACAGAGTTTT
This sequence comes from Trifolium repens, assembly GCA_030408175.1. NCBI lineage: Eukaryota > Viridiplantae > Streptophyta > Magnoliopsida > Fabales > Fabaceae > Trifolium > Trifolium repens. The sequence goes on from CP125851.1 coordinate 55,877,305, forward strand.
CCTGTATTGGTGTCAAATATTTTGAAACCATCTTTGGTTCCAATAGCAAAGCAACTGCAATTAATTAATTAAGTTGTTTGTGAAAGGAAAATCAATTTAGGCTTAGCAGGTGTGAAAATTATGATTGAAAAAGATAAGGTGGGAAATATAATTGACCTATTGTCTTGGTTGAAAGAGGCGCAAAGAATAGGACATGAAGACGACGACGACGAAGATGATGATGACATTGAAAGAGTTGTTTGATGATTGCTTAATGAATTATTCTTCGATGGTTGCGTTGCTCCTTCCGATGAATTAGTTTCACCGACCACCGTGTTGTGTTGTGTTGTGTTTTTTTGACACTTGTCGTGTTGTGTTGTGTTGTGTTGCGTAACAATGATCAAAGAGAAGAGAAGTATACTTCCTTCGAGTCAAACAAAAGATAATCTCTCGTCAGCGTGCACGGTAAATTTTTATTTTTTTTCAATAAATTATTTAATTGTTTGTTTGTTTTATTTTGCGAATACCTAATATGTGATTTTAAAAAAATAATTGATAGATCGTCTAGAAATCTTAGCTCATTTGACAAAATATATTGAAATTGTTACGCATATATCATGATCGAGATTCAAATTTCGACTCTCTCATTTATGTGTGTAAAAATTTATAATACTTTTTACTATTTTGTCTATGTAAAAATAAAAAAATAATTGATGAATCAAATATAGAAAATAATTTAAAAATTAGTCCAAAAGTTTAAAATAGTGTACCCAAAAAAAGGTTTTAAATGGTTTTGATTTTATTAATTCTTTTACAAAGATTTAAATGCATTAACAACCGCATTCAAGCCTTAAATCCCAACAATTGATCAACACATAATGAATATCAAAGGTTGATTGACATGAATTTCTCAATGATGGTCAACCCACACCTCCTTAAACACTACATATGAAAGAAGTCATGTATTAAGAGAAATGCACACATTCTATTTTATCAATCTTCTCACCTACTTCACTAAAAAATAATTTGTTCTTGGTCCACCTCGGATCATTTACAAAATTTAGTGTGTAGTCACTAATTTTTCATTTTAAGTGTGACCTCTTTAGAAGTTCTTGTGTTGCTTCCATTCCACCACTTTAATCACAAAATAAAGACTACTTTTTTAAAATATGAGATAGCAAATTTCTTTTATTTTGTAATTATGCTACAATTACATTTTAGTGTACCTATGCTTTTTCAATTTTATTATTCATTTTAACTTCTTCTTTTTAGTTTTATCCTTTTTATCCAATTAATAATTCGACCCTCAAGTCAGTATGAAAATGCAGAATGATAGGTTTTTCGAATTTTAAATTGTGTCCCTTGTGGTGTTGGATGAGAAGACCTTAAATAGGAGGGGCGATGGAGCCGTTGGAACATTGATAGATGACAATTATGAGATGTTGCTTATCAATGTCGAGCCCCAATAGCAGTGAAAAATGTCACATGTATGAATGTTTCTATCTTTAGCTCTTCACTCTTTTGTGGCCAAGTTAACGTAGCGAACATGGACCAATTCAGATTCCAGAACAATATCTATATATAAAAGGAATATCAAATTTTAGAATATTTTTCTTTAAATCTCATCCTTCATTTAAATTCATTTGATTATAACCTAATTATCATATATCCAATCAAGTAACTCGTTTTTTTATCATATAAAATTTTGTAACTTTTATTACTTTTATCAATAAATGTGTATTTTTTGTTAATTTATTTGAATTGATGAACTAGAATCTATTTATTTTATTTATATATGAAATTTGGCATATAGACAATAAAAAAGTCAATGATAATTAATTGAAAATACATTGTGTTGACAAAATGTTAATGTATCAAGTGAGAATTAGATGTATCATGTCGAATGGAAAAATAGATATTGAGCTACATATAACTTATAAGTTAGAAGACGCATGCATGCATATACAGGCCTTAAAATTATGAATAAAAACTTGTTTAAATTCACTTGGTAGATAAGGTGAAGTGGATAATTAAAATGTAATTCAATTGAATAAAAAGGTTATTAAAAAAAATCATACAAAAGATTACGAACCATGTGCAGGATGTATCAACATAAGAGCACAAAATATATTTTAGGAAGTGTGAATGAGTCAAAGTAAAACAGCTACTGAGGTTTGGTAGTAAAAGGAAACAAGACAATACCGACTAAAGTAAAAATATGACTACATATATGAAGATAAGAAACAAGACAGAAAGATAAAATGAACATAGAAAAAGGCACCACATAAAGTAAAAGAATAGGCGCGTGACCCTGCAAATATATCAGATTGAAAATGACCCTTAACAGTTCAACCCTGAAAACTCAGACCATCACCTTCATCACAAGTTTCAACATCAAGCAACCATAAGAAAATTTCATATGCCTATTGTCATGTTCATCTTCAGTTAAAACTGTCAAATACACCCTCCTTTTTCAGCTTCATACACAATAGCAAAGAATCTCATCATTTTTACCTTCCACCATTTCATAATATTGCATTCAAATGCACAGTTACATAATAGTTAGTACAAAACTGTACTAGTACTACTATACTTGTCTACTGCTATCTACAACATGTCAACAACCCCCAAATAACAAAATTGTAGTAGAATATATAATATATATACACATTGGTTATATATTATATCATCATTATCATGGATGGATTAAACAAAGTTAATATACTAATAAAATTTCCTTTTAAAGATTTATATGACTAAAAGAACTTCTGGTCCTTTTTTGTATTCTTACTATTTTTTCTTTATTTTGTAATTATCTAGGACCAGAAAGTTCCATAGCATAGGAATCCAAAGACTGATCATCATCATCATCCATTGCCATGCCAAACATGCCAGAACGATCATGAACATTATTGTCATCATGTTTTGAAGTAGAGGTAGGACGAGATGAGCTATTGCTACTACTGTTGCTGTGACTATGGCTCCAGCAGTTGTTACCATAATTATGTGTTGATGCCCACTTCTCAGCAAGTCCGTCTCCTTCGAGCATTCGGACCACTTCCGACATTTTTGGACGATGAGCTGTCAAATATTGAGTACATAGTAAAGCTACTTGCAGCATTTCCCCAACCTCAATTCTATCATAGTTGCTCCCTAATTCTTTGTCCACCAACAGTTCAACCTTCTTTTCTTGCTGTATTTTCCTAACCTGTCACAACAGAAAGTTTATGAAAGTATATACTGCAATCATTTTACCTAACATACAGGTATATCTATTTTATTTCAAGGATATGTACCAGGGGATAGTAGGTACTTGTCTAGTGTCAACAACTACACAGGTCTCACAGTCATTATTATTTTGGGCATCTTATAAGCATCACACTATTAGGACATACTATAAATTATAATCATTTTAACATGCAATACTAGTATGTGCCAGGGGGTAGGTACTTGCCTAATGTTCAGGGAAAAACCAAGCACAATAAACTATAATGACGAGTTAAACATCATATATTTGAGCAAGTTAAGATATTAGATTAACTAGCAAATAATCGTGTCTAATACTAATGAATGAAATGCACTAGAATGTTTGTTTCAATTAGAGAAGAGACATACCCACTCAAGCATAGCACCTTTTTGATTCAAGGTTTTTCCAAACTCGAGAGCTGTCATTCCAGTTATAAGCTCTAACAAGAGAATTCCGAATCCATACACATCAGTTTTCTCAGATGATTGGCCAGTGGAGAGGTACTCCGGAGCAATGTGCCCAACAGTACCACGGACAGCAGTGGTGACATGGGAATCAGCATGATCAAGGAGCTTTGCAAGGCCAAAATCACCAACAATGGCCTCATAGTCGTCATCAAGAAGCACATTGGCAGCCTTTACATCTCTGTGTATTATCTTCGGATCACATTGTTCATGAAGATACAAAAGTCCCCTTGCAGCTCCTATTGCTATCCTCTTTCTTGCATTCCAATCTAAAGCTGGTTTTCCTATTACATAGCACACATGATATTAAACACCATGAAAGTGAATGTATTAAGATTCAATGGCAAATATATAAGCATTGCAATAAACAGAACATCTTAAACAATATGCTGCCAGTAGAAGCAGAACCTGTTAATAAAAGACTTAAACACATTTTATTCCTTATATAATATGTAAAAGGAGAAAATTGACATGCTCTTTATAGTAAGCCACCAAGAGAAATAAATAACATCAAATCAACAACCCTAATTATATGAATGCTCAGGCCATTTCTAGGATATTACTTGAATTCAAAACGATTAGTTAATGCTGTATGAGAACGACGGCTAATGGGGAGAATTAGGTACCTCTAAGCCTGGAGGCCACACTGCCATTAGACATATAAGGATAAACCAGAAGTTTTTCGTTAGCAGTAGCACAATATCCAATTAAGCGAAGTAAATTGCGGTGAACTGCCAAGCTGATCATCTCCAATTCTGTTTGGAACTGTAACTCGCCAGCACTACCGTTTACATCTTTCAGCCTTTTCACAGCTACCATTGTGCCATCTCCAAGCTTCCCCCTATAAACATTGCCAAAACCCCCAGCACCAAGTATATTCTTGGAACTGAAATTATCCGTTGAATGTTGGAGCTCTCTGAAACCGAAACTTTTGAGATTTCCTAAGCTAACAACTGCCTCTTCTTTATAATCTGCAACAATGCTAACTTCATAAATACTTATGGTCTAACACAACAAATATTTTACTATATATAATCTATGATAAAAACCATTGTTCTAGTGCTACCTACCACCAATATACAAGATGGCTCCATGCTGTCTTTTCTTTCTATACCAAAAGAGACCCAAAATCAGGATGACAAGAGAAACAAAACTAAAGCTGACCCCAAGAGCAATTGCTAGTTTTTTGGATTTGTGTTTTCCTGCAAATGGAAATGAAGTATCAGTTAAAAATGCTGAATGAAGAAAAATGTTGCCACAAATGTCAAATACAAACCGAAGAAGAGCCACATAATGTCCTAAAGATATCGACCTAGTCCGCAACTCAGCCTAAATTCTAGTTTGCTTTCGACATTTGCAGCAACAATAAGATATGAAACCAGGTTAAGGAGGTGATAGTAGAAGGACCTACCTTCTGATGAGGCTTGAGAAAAAGGAACAGGCATAAGGGTCGCTGATCCAGAACAGCCTTCAATAGAGATGCTTAGACAAATTAATGGGTTCCCCACAATACTACAAAAGTAACAGTGAATCAAGACAAATACCCAGTAGAAAACACTATTATTATTACTTTAAAAGAATAAAACACTATTCATTATTTTTGTCCATATTTGAAAAAAGAAGAGAGACCATACTTGAATGACCTGGCTGGAAACTTGGGCAATGGTCCACTAAGATTGTTATAAGACAAGTCCCTGAATGTATGGAGTTACCATTAGCATTTAGCATATCAAAGTTTCATAAAAAAAATGTTGACAAATAGTATTGAAAATACAAAAACAACCCTTTCACCATACTCACAAGAAAGCAAGTTGTGTGATTTTTGCCAGTGAAACAGGAAATGGTCCAGATAAGCTATTGTTATTCAACCTCCTAAAAACAAAATATGTTACATATAAATATGATTAATATAATAATGCATTTAAAAAGTTATATAGAAGATTTGATGCACAAAAAAGAGGTAGAACAAAACAAGGAAACAGTGAATACTCACAAGTACTGAAGACTATTCAATTGACTGAGAGAAGATGGAATGAAACCAGAGAATCTGTTATTTGAAAGATCTAAAGTCTGAAGCTTGGGAAGGTTACCAAGTTCCGGTGGTATTTTGCCTGAAATGTTGTTATTCTGCAGTAAACTACATTCAAACAACAAACCCAAATCAGAATACTCCAACGGTTCTTTCTTTCAGAATTCAGAATAGCAATTTGTTAAACTAAAGTAAAGTTTGTGAGAGTGATAGAGACTCAGAAATAGTCCCTATCCTAACCAGTTAGTTACATACCAAAATCACAGTTACAAACAATAAACAAAACGACAAGAACAAAGTTGTAAGAGATGTTATTATTAAATAAAGAAATGAAACAGAAGGGAATGAGGAAAAGGACAAATGAGAATGCAAAGAAGTGACTAACACTTGTTTAAGATTTGTTAAATTTGCAATTGCTGAAGATAAAGTTCCAGAGAGATTTTGACTAGGAGCACCCCTGCAAAAATAAATTAAATATTTAAAGAAGAAGAAAAAAGAGTGATGAAAGTGAAAAGGGCAAAAAGGGAAGAAAAGAAGAAGAACTAACAAGCCAATAACGAAGTAATCAGAAGAGCAAGTAATCATGGGCCAACTACAAGGGTCAACAGAGAATTCATCCCAGTTGCTTAATACACCATGTGGATCATTTAAAGCTTCTTTAATACTCATCAAAGCTTCCACTGCAATTAATTAGTATATAATTATAATAATAGTTAATTAATGAAATGTTTGAAAAAAGAAGGTGGGAAATGAAAGTGAATACCTTCGGGGTTACGAGGCAATGAAGCGGAAAAGAGAGGCTGTGGAGAGAGGAAGAGGAACAAGAGAAGAAGAAGAACGTTGAGAGGCATAGTAAATATTGAAGTGACGTTGGTTGGGTTTGGGGTATTTTTGATTTGAGAGAGAAAATGGGAAGAAGTGGTAGCTACTAAAAAAGCAAAAGGTTGTTGTTGTTGTAAAGCATAGAGGAGGCGCATGAGCATGAATATAACATGACTCACACTCACTCTGCAGTGGATGCAGAAGAGAGGAACAAAGATGGAGCATGTGAGTGAATGAGTCCCGCAAGAATCAAAACGTCCATCACTCACTCATACAAACAACACGCATGAGATTTTTAGAATTAGACAGACACTATACTATGCATTGCCTTTTTTTTCTTTATTTTATATCCCTTTTAAGTATTGCCTATATTCCTTTTAAATACTTATATTTTTCTTTTCATAAATCAAGTATCCAACCATAATCTTAGAAATTAAAAATAACATTTCTTCCGAAATAAATTTAACGTGTGTTTGATTTTACGGTGACGAAAATTAATTTTTAGTGAATTGATTTTATAAAATTAATTATGAATATAATTGTGTCTAAATTCAAATAGTTTGTGTTTGTGAAGAGTTTCTCACAAATTAGAATCAACTCTAGAAAAAAAAACTTTTTTTTATTAACTCTGTAACTCCCAAAGAAACGAGCTAGAATCAATTTTGTGAGTTAAATAAAATCCGGCTAAAAATTATTTTCTGAAAAATAATCAAACACATCAAAATTAAGTTTATAGTTCTAAAATCAATTCCAACAATAGTGTATATTTAATTCTATTTTTAGAGAGGCCAAAACTAATTATGAAAATATATAATTGATTATATTATTAGTTTTAGGTGAACACAAATATATATAGTTTTTTGTTTTCACCACCAGTTTAATCTGGTTTATAGGTCAGTTATGGCATCAAGCGGTTTCAGTCCTCTTTCGACCGCAGTTGTGGAGAATTAAATTGTGATCCTTCCTATCAAATTCAATATCAATCGCCATCAAACCAATTAACAATTAGTTGAACACAGATATTTAATGACACATACATGTTCAATAAAAAGTGGTAAGAAAATTTAATTAAATAATATACAGTATATTTTTAAAATAATGAAATGATAGTATTACATTTTCCATTTTTTCAAATGATGAGTCTTAACTATTTTTCCATTTTACAGAAATGTTAAAGGATGATGATACATTGATACTACTATACTACTAATAATTAGAGTGTTGAAGCAATTGTGTTTGAGGCTGGGGGAGGGGAATTAGATAGATGTGATAGTGATTGAGGCAGTTTTGATTTGACACGGACTCCTCACTCCCCTGCTATGCCCAGCTATACTTGTTCCGTCCGAATCCGATGGACAAAACCAAACCCAACATTACTCAGTGGGTGGGTCCCCTCTTTTCTTATCTTTCCGTTTCACACCCCTCATCATTCATTTTTCTTTTGCTTTACTACCTTCTCCTTTTACGAGGCCTTCTTCAATCTTCACCATTTCAATTCTTTCTTTTATTTGGTTTAATAACTCAAGTATATAAAATAAAAATATTATGAATGACATGTTATTAAAAAAAATCATTTATGGTGTGTTTGATTTGAAGCATTCAAATACTATAAAAATTTAGCATTTGATAAAATAAAAAATTTAATGCTTAAAACATTTGAATCAAATTTCAAGATAATATTTCTATATTTACATCTTTAACATTCATGTTATCATTTTCCATATTTAATTGGCCATTTTCCATATTTAATTGTAGGATTGATATGCGACTCGACTCAAAATTGTTATAACTGATAATATATTGAAGCATCCGATTGAGTGCGGATCAGGTCTCGGATCAACAATTGAAAAAAAATGGGCATGAATGGATGTATATGGACGGGTGCGAGTCTCTAAAATTTTATCTCTTTGTAATCGAAACCGACCAATAAATCATTAAGATGCAAATTAATTTTTTTCATTCTCTCAATCTCTTATACTATTTACTTTGTTGATTTTATCCATCTTTTACATAAGAGGGAAATATTATATTTTACTAGCTTATAAAATATTGATGAAGGAGGTGGAAAATAATATATATTTATATTTATATTCTACTTAATCTATTATTGTCTTTTGATTTACAAATTTGAAACAAAGTAATAACATCTTACCTTCTTTGTTTTTTCATTTAGTTCTTGTATACTTTGTTACGGATTTGGATCCTCTCCAATTATTCTCTCATGTTTTCTCTTCAATTGTTAATCTAATGGTTCACAAATGAAAATGATGTTTTTTTTCTCTCTTCTTAAGTGTTTTATTTAATTTGTGAACAATTAGATTAACAATTGGAGAGAAAACATGAGAGAATAATTGGAGAGGATCCAAATCTCTTTGTTACATTGTGCACACTATATTTAACTATTAGAAAATTCAGAATTTTTTAATAGTGGATTTTTAAATATAAATAAAGTTATCTAACTCGTAATAACTGATCCGTTCTATCGGTCATTTGTATGGTCTGCCATCCAAACAAATTGAAGATGTAAGTAGTGAAAATTGGATCCAAATGAAATTATTACGATTTTTATCGATTTTGTGATTTTTTGCTCTAACTTGACTAAAACCCACCGATGTCTAGACCTTCTAATTGTGATAGAAATAATAATATGATTTTTATTATGAATAGGCAAATCTATTTATTTGACTATTTTTTTAAGGATAAATTATTCACCATTTTTTAAGGGTTAATATTAGTTTGCAAGATTAATCTTAAACTTAAAACCTTCAACATATTTTAACTTTTAGTTCAAACAAATTGAGTAGTTAGTAGTTACTCACGCCATCCCACAAAATGTAATATTTGTTGGATGATAATTACAATTGACTCTAAATGATGCGATGGATTAAATTGAGATTTTTTGTTATTGAAATTCCTACATATATTGGGACCTGAATATAGTGTTGTAACAGTTTCCCACAATTAACTAACAATTTTAACCATTGAATTTAAATTTGATAGTTCAGTTTAAATAAACAATTAAATAATTTTATCTATTAATTCATATCCAACGGCCAACTTTGCATCACTCAAGTTACAACAAAAAATCGTTTCCTTTATATTGGCCTCGCTTATTGTTTCTAATTCTATGAACTCATTTAGTATTTCTTATACTCGCCTAAGTTGCAAGTTATCTGGAATGGTGAAGCACGCAATAACTTTTAGCATATTAGAACTTGAAGACCATCTTAGATGATGAGTGTAGTGGGGAATTTTATTAATGTTTAAAATTTTGAATGAGAATGTCGTATTTTTTTTAAGATCTTGAAGTATTTATCCACTTGACATATTTCTCTATACTGGCAACAAATGGTATAAGAGTTTGGGAGAAAGTCTTACATATGTACGGTCATTTAAACATAAAATTTAGGCACATTCACATAAATTAAAAAAATTAAAAGAAAAATAAAATTATCACATCAATTTATATTATTTTAATTAATTTCTCTTTAAAGTTTTGTATTTATTATGAGTGTGCTCAACAACTTTTATTTATAGCTGTGCATATGTAAGTATTTTCCAAAGTTTGATATGTCTTAATAGAATGATAGGGATGAAAATTCACATCTGAGTGGAAGTTTTTAACTTCAACGACAAGTAATTAGTTTTATATGTGCGTATTACAAAAGGTAAACGATCAAAATGAGAATAAAAAAGGATAAAAGACTAAAGTATAATAAATTACGTAAGATAAAATATTTAAATGTGACAAAAATTAATTAAAGACCAAAGCATTACAAATAAATAAGATAAAAAACCTTGATGTAATTTTACCTTACCACTCCATATAAAGCAAAATTATGTTATTATAAGAAATATTATTAATATTAGGCTTAAATGCAGTTTTAACCCCTCTAATTTGTAATTAAAAAGGAACATAGCTTATTTTTAATTACTCACCAGATTTTTTGTTTAATTACTCAGCAGTTTTTGTTGTTTTAGTTTTTGTTTAACTACACACCATGTTCATTTTTAATTGTTGTTTTTTAGCTATTTTTTTTTTTTTTGAATCGGCAAAATTTTAAATTAATGAACAATTCTCTAAACAATAAGTGTAAGGAATTGTTGAATCATACAAGGAGAGGTAAAGTGATGAAAACACTTTAACCAAACATAAAGTACATCAAACATCGCCTCAATCTACCCCTTACAAAACATCAAATTAATACACCAATAATCACTAGCGAAACACCAACCATCCCGTAGAGACCCCACTAGACACTAACTTCCGAACTCGAATAAAAAATGTTCGGCCCGTCAGAATCTAAAAAACAGCTCCATAAGTCGAAAGTTGGTGGCCACCATTTAAGTGATAGCTAACTTGCAGATTATAATCCACGAAAAAGTAGATATAATATAACCTTCATGGTGAGTAATAGAACAAAAACTAAAACATGCTTGAACCCAAGAAGTCGTCAAATAAATTACTGAGTCGAGAGAAATACTAAAATGTACAATAACCAAAAGATTCAAACTTCAAAATCCTACAAATTAACATTGAGCTATCCAAAATAATCATTAAAGCTTATCAGTACCTTTATGCCAGCATCATTCGTGAAATTGCCAATACGGTTCATTATTCCTTTCATGGACCTCTTGGGTAAGATGAAAGCGTTTAGAGAACTGATAGAATTTCCATAACCTTATACTTATGAACCACACAATATTCCATTAGTGTCCCATCCTCCTCGGTAGACCAACATTTTTTGCCCTTTTTAGATGTTTCATCAATATCATCATTAGTGTTAGGTCTCTTTCTTTTCCGGATGGTCCTTCTAGTCCAACAAAAAGTTCAAAAAAGATTAGACAACAATAAAACTTCAAAGTCCAAAAATATTAGACAAAAAGTCTTTCTTTAGTAGTGTTATGTTTCTTTCTTTTCTAACATAATCCTCCTAGTAAAATAAAAAGTCCAAAAATATTAGACAACAATAAAACAAAAGTTTTCAAAATCAAAGAGATGCTAATTAACACAAAAAAATAGTTAGTTAAAACTAATAGGAAATCAAATACTTGTCTTGAGAGTTGCTCGGAATTTCAGTTTCCGCATTACTTTGATCTTAAAAGCAAAAATGTGTCAAATATCAAACAAACCACAAACAATCAAGTTTTCTTAATCAAAAAATATATTCTGATGCATACAAAGAAATAAAACTTTAAGTTACAAACAAGAGGAAGTAAATTACATTGTGTCTGCAAAGTCAGTTGTCGTAACATCAGTCTGTGGTCTGGGACGCTTCCCTCTAATCCTAGCAAAAACGCGTGAAACAATAAACAAACAATATACAAACTTCAAAACAATAAAACAAGTTGATTGACAGAATTAAAGTTACCTTTGTTGGGTTGCACTAGGTAATTCAATAACAGTCGATGTTTGTTTAGCAGAGCCCTCAATTTCAGATTAAAAAGGAATATAACTTATTTTTAATTACTCACCCGTTTTTGTTTAACTAGTCAGCGATTTTTGTTGTTTTAGTTTTTGTTTAACTACACACCATGTTCATTTTTAATTGTTGTTTTTTAGCTATCTCTTTAATGTTTAAAATTTTGAATGAAAATGTCGTTTTTTTTTTAAAGATCTTGAAATGTTTATCCACTTGACATTTCTCTAGACTTCCAACAAATGGTATAAGAGTTTGAGATAAAGTCTTACATAGGTACAGTCATTTAAACACAAAATTTAGGCACATTCACATAAATTAAAAAATTTAAAATTATCACATCAATATATATTACTTTAATTAATTTTTCTTTATAGTTTTGTATTTAAGTGTGCTCAACACCTTTTATTTATAGTTGTGTCTATACAAGTATTTTCCAGAGTTTGATATATCTTGATAGAATGATAGGGATGAAAATTCACATTTTAGTGGAAGTTATAGCTTCAACGGCAATGCATATTACAAAAGGTAAATGATCAAAATGAGAATAAAAAATGATAAAAGACTAAAGTATTATAAATTTCAAAGATAAAAGATTTAAATGTGCGATTTTATTAAATATTTTTATTAATTTCTATTTTGGCCAATCAAAAACATCAGTGTGTAAAAGTATTGCCACATCAGCATTTTTTGGTCAAAAACTAGGTCAAATTTAAAATTGGGAACTACTAAATGCAAAAGGAGGTAATAGTGAGGGACTAAAATTGCACAATTGAAACTTGGGAAACTGAAATCGCATAATTGAGAAATTTGGAGGGTTAAAAATACATTTAGGCTCGGTTTGGTAAAAAATAGCGGATAGCTGATAAGCTAGCTTATAGCGGATGAGCTTACAAGCTAGCTTTTAGCTTATAGCGGATAAGCTAGCTGATTGAATTGTAGTGTTTGGTAAAATTAGCGGTTGGACTAGCTTATAAGTATGAAATGACATAAAAAAAAATATGTTTAATTAATATTTAATTTTTTTCAAGTAAGATGATAGGGGTAGAATTGAAAGAAAAGATAATAAGCTATAAGCTCATAAACTACTTGAAATAACATTTGAAAAATAAGCTATAAGCTAGTAAAATAAGCTATAAACTCTTTTCTAAAAACTGGTATCAAACAGAGCTTTTAGCTTATAAGCTAAAAGCTATAAACTAGCTTATCTGGTTTACCAAACAGAACCTTAAACTTTAACTTTAATGTCTAAAGTTAGTTTTTAGATAAGACTTAGTCCAAAAAATTATATAAAAATGTTGACGAGGTTTATGGTTTGCATTTTTGCACAAGAGGGGGATACTATTTAAATATATTTTTTGAGTCAGGTTAATAAATTTCTTAAGAACATTCGTTTAAAAAAGAATCTTGAGAACACTTTTAAGAAAACAAAAAGAAATAAATAAAAAATTTAATGTGTTTAATTAAAAAAAGAAGAAGGAAAGTTTAATGTGAAAAATATAAAATTGTAAAACATTTAGATACATTACTTCTAGAATATTGTATTTTCACATTTAACTTCTTAATAAATGTCCCCAAAACACGTATTAATACTCCCCTATTCTTTTTAATTATGATAGAGGAATTTTAATCTAAACTTGATATAGATAGAAAAAATATATTGATGTACCAAAATATATATATATATATATATTAATAAATATGATCGATGATACGGTGGATTATATTTACAAGTGCTCTACTATCAGACTAATGTTTAAAGGCAAATATCACAACTCCTTTTGCCTTTCTGTTAAAACACTGACATAATTAGCATCACTCCATCATTGAGTTACATATTTATTTTTGGTTATTTTAATCAAATCGATATCATTACGTCAGAATATAATCATAAAAATAAAAATGACTGTTAATTGATATTTTTAAACCATAATGTATATTGTAGATAAAATATAAAATATTTTTTAATTAATGATTCACGATATTACACTTCTAGAAATTATCCATATTAAAAAAATTCTTGATAAATATAACTCAGGTTTAAGTTGTTGTCTCTAATGAGTTCTCTAGAACATCAGTGATAATAGGGTGAAAAAAGGGTAAGGTAAGTGGGAGGAATCGCCTCTCTAATCTCTACGAGACACAATCTTCATTGGTGTGCGTTTTATTCTTCTTTCTTCCATTTCATGCCGTTGGTGTTGGAATTTGATTCTTTATCTTCATTCCAAAAACCACAATGCCATGTCTTTATTTTTTTCTTTGTTCAAAACAAAACACAAAAGGCTTTACCAAAGTACTTTGAATTGGGAAAAGTAAAAGGTGACCCACATATGCTATGCCATGCATGCCCCTTTCTCAGCTTTAACACTCTGGCTAATGGTGGAACACTATACTATAAAACTTGAAACAATTCTTTCATATTCATCGCTTGCTTTTGCCTATATAGTTTGCATTTCATTGCATCGCTGTATCCATGTACTGGGCCGGTAATGAGCTTGGCTGGTTATTCATGGGCCTACCTCCATTTCAACTTTAAATAACGGAATTAGTATTTTGCCGCCCAATCCATTTTTTGGTGCACTTTACAACTTTACTAAAATATTTGGTCAACTACTTAGTTAGTGGATACACTAAAAAACATCATACTATTATAACATCCGCTGACGATATTTTTCAAAAACTTTTCATTTTTATAACATCCGCAACTTAAATAGCAGAAAGGTAAAATGGGAAACGCGTAAGGCGCACGAGTAATCGGTAGGGTGGCAAAAATAAATTTCTAAATAATAATATCCACCTTTTCCACCCTATCCATTTTCTCGTATACCTAATTTATCAAAATTTTAAAAATCCAAAGTTTTGACTTATGAGATATTTTTTAAACTCGCCATCCAGTTCAAGGACTTGTGAAACTTTTTTAAAACAAAATTTGATGTGTAAAATGACTAAATGCATCACTATGAAATTTGCATTTAAACTATGTTTAATCTTACCATAAAAAACAATATAACTATATTCACTCATTTTCAGGTACTAAAGACTTTTTTTCCTATTCAGGAAAGGGAGGTCATCTTCCAACATACATACAGACAGGCAAACCAGATTGCTAATTGGTTTGTAGGTCACTGTTTATTCCTACCTACGGGTATTCATGTTTTCAATTCCGCTCGGCGCTCATGGGCGGTGCTGTGTGTTTTAAATTTTTTACCAATACTCTTATGTCTTTTGCATTTTGCACCCCCTGATTTTTTTGTTTTGCACCAATTACTTAAAAATTCAAAATACTTTTCACTATTCTCATTTTTTCGTTCTAATTTCTCTCAAACACAACATCAAACCAAATACGTAAAATAGTGATATATCCTCAAACAATTTTGAAACAACACAAAGTAATTAATAAAAAAATCTATACTTTAGGGTCTTAAAATTTGGAATTTTTTATATAATTTCAATAGTGATAAATTGGTTGATGAATTATTCAATCGGGGGTTCTAATAACATATTTATGTGCTTCGTTAGTTGCTTGTTTCTAATTTGTAATTTGGTCTAAATGCATATTTGAATTTCTGTTTTACGGATTCTAGCTAATCCACCACAAATTTGTTTCAATTTTAGCCACGTGAAAATCAATATTTTCATGAAGCTAATATCCAGTTATTGGTCTGTAAATCAAGCAATGAGAAAACTATATATCCACTTGATTGTGTATTTATGTTGTTACCATATCAATAGTATTTTTTTTTACAAATCATATCAATACTTATGCACCGGTTTGATTTCTTTTTTATTTGATATTTTTCTCATGTAATCAATACTTATGTCGAAAGAGATTTGTTAATATAGATAGCAAGTTGATTATTTGACGATTTAAAAACATGAAATCACGCAGCGAACAATTATCAAACATATGTATGAAATTTTATATTTAATTATTTATTAAAATATTGATTAAAAATTTGCACCCCCTGAGTCAAGGTCCGAGCACCGCCACTGATTCCGCTCCGCCAGGTCGTACCAACCTTCCATGGCGGAATTGTTTTGGAGTTTATTTTAATCGTAGAGTTCGTTTGTAGTTTGGCCTAACAGCCCCCTTTATAAAAAAAAAGTAAAGGCATTCTAAATATGTATATACTACACTAATAATAGATAAATTTAAGTAAATAATTGCTTAGTTAATATAGTATGCAAATATTATTTTAAAGAAAAAAAAAGTTATAATATAAGTATGCAAAACTATTCCTTAAAAAAAAAAGTATACAAAACTATTCAATTAAAACAATAATATTAATTAAAAAATTGAAGAAATAAAAAATATAGTAAAAATTATATATACATATAAATTTATACACGCTCATTCTCTCACACTCATTCTCTCACACTCATTCTCTCAATCATATTTTTTTTTTTATAAAGACATAGGATGAAAGAGCCCGAGTCAAGTCTAAAATTAATCAAAGTTCATTTATTAGTTTTCGTAATTTTATTTCATATTTCTTTCTTTCTTTTCGAACCAAACACACTGTGAAATTTAAAGAATGCTTACAAATGTATTATATTTATCTTCATCCAATAATATAAACGGAGCTAAAATACGGGTCCTCTCAAATCCAATACCTGATTTTTTACAATTAGAATAAACTCTCGAAGTTCTCGTTAAACCATATTTCATTTTTTTTACTCATTATATTGGTCCCCTCGAATTAGTCGGTCATTTGGTCGGATACCGAGTTTAAAAAAAAAGTCATTATCTTGATATTTTAAGTTTAAAATATACGTTTAAATTTCAATTTTTACTGTATATGCTAACTTGCTTGTCTTTGAAGACGAATATCGTATTATTGGTGAGAAAGTCTCTGGATGTGCCTGTTACTGTTGATTGCTGCGAAAGTGTTTCTCCCAACAATTAGCATTGTTCATAATTCTGTTATTCCACCATAGGATTAGTATATAATTTGGACGACTAGTTATATCATTTATAGTATCATTATTCTAAATGATGACATTTGATTTTACCTTCACTGCACATAAACAGCAAAAATGTTGTTTTAGATGTGATTTTCTTTTCTTCATGATTCCACTACAGTAGTAGCATCAAAATTATATGGTGGAATTATTTCTTCTCTATCCATAATACCCATCACTTATTAGAGCATCAAGAACACCACTTCTTACAAAGTGGTTTACCCACTTTTTATTTTGTACCATCAATTTGCCTTAGTAGTGCTCGGTCTAATCCCAATAACTGGATGTCAATTTTAAAGTTGTGGTCGGATCATTGCATATTAGGGAATATTCTTTCCGTCTCAATATATAAAGAAAAATTGGTAAAAAAATAATTTATATCTTTAGTTAAAAAATTGGAATAAATATATTAAATTTTGTTTGACTAATTTTTCCTTATATTTTAAAATAGAGAGAATAATAAAATGATTATACTTAAGTGGTTAATAAATTTTGATTTATTTATTTTTTCAAAAAAAATATAGAAAATTTATTCAACGATCAATAAACATTAATAATCAGATGAGTAAATTAGAATATGATGCTCACATACTGATTTTAATCCCACTCTTATGTGACTACTATTTTTGTTGGTTAGATAAGTTAACTTCAAATTTTTAAAGGATATTCTAGAAGAAACTTAAGAAAAATCATATTGAAACTCAATAGATTGCATTTATAGCCAACAATGAATTGATTCAAGTGGTAAGAATTTTGGTCTCCTTAAACATGTGGTTAGGAGTTCGATTTCTCGTTCATGCGTATGGAAAAAAATTGATTGGGAGAGGAGAACCCACGTTGTGTGCCTCACAGATTCCCCGACAGAAATTAATCATCACTAATGGCAGTGGAAACTTCGTACGAATACCATGATAACCCAAAAAAAAATATTGCATTTATATGTATTAAATTTCTATTGTAAATGATTGTTGTAGACTTGTAGTTAATTCGAATTTAATGTTAATAATTGTGCTAATCACAAGTTGTTAGGATAGTAACTAACTATTGTTAGTTAGTTATTGTTGGTTGTGAATTGTATAATGTGTGTTGGGTCTAGTTAGTAGTTACTATTAGTATGTGTTAGCCCAAGTCCATAATGTATGTAAAAGTGTATAAATAAGTGGAGATTTTCTTTTGTCACCCTATCCATTGTTTCCGCGTCCTTACAAATTTAAGTAGAAGATACACCCTAAAGACATATACTAGATTCTTTTTTTATAAGTTGCGGACAATATTTACATAATTTCACAAAAAATTCTCATTTTTAAGGATAAAAATAGAAACACATAAAGTGCGCGAGACGTAGTTAGGGCGGCAAAACAAAATCTCAAATAAGTGACATAACATGAATTTTTTTCGATCACATTTTTCCCTCTTTATTTTTTTTTCTCAATTATGTGTGTGAACATCCTTTAATTAAGTTCCAACAATGACAACCTGATAAAATGATTATACAAACGAATCCAATACTACAATGAACCAAAAATATTCTATACAACGAAAATAGGCAATAATCGTGGGTAACGTTATTTTGTTAAAGCTGTATCTTTTTGTTTGACCATTGTTTGAAAATAGACTCTTCGGTTCAATGGCTTTCCTATCGGCGGGAAGGAGTCCCGTGCTTTACTACATGGACTTTAGATGACTTGTTTTTGGTGTCTTGGGAAAGAAAGCAAAAAAAATGTTTTTTTTTTTTTTTACAATGAATTAGAAGATCTAACTCACAATTCCGTCGATGTGGTGGTGGACATAAGTAGCTATTCTTAATTTTTCTTATGTTTTGAATCAATAGTGACTTAATCAATTGAGGTTTTTTTTTACTTAATCAATTGAGTTGTTGTACTAGTTTTGGTCCTTGACAAATTTTGCTTTTGACAATTGTTCATAATCGTTGGTTTCTTGTATCTAGGTTGGAGTAATATTTTTGTGGCTTCTTAAAAAAAGGAATTTTTTTTTATTCTTGTTCGGTTTATACATTTCACAAATTCTGACCCATTGTTCGGCTTCAATATTATTCACAAGCTCTGCCACAGTCTTGCAGGTAGCACAATGAACAATAACATTCTTCCTTTCTTCCACATTCTTTCTTTCTTCGACTGATGTTTGTAGTACAAGATCTTCCCGTCCGTATCAAATCATAGTCAATCCATTATTTAGTTGAGGCAAACAAAAAAAGACAACAGAAAGTAAAATTAACAAGATGAGAACTTACATTCCAGTTCCTACACCTCCAGAATCGTTTTCCATAAGTCTTTGTCTTCTTCGATTTGAACATCACCATGGATAGTTGACAGCCACACAAAGGAAGTTTTTCGCAACGACCATTTGAGGCAGATGAATAACCTTTGCTACTCGACATCTTCTTCCTCCTTACTCGAATTTCAATCACAACTTTCTTCTTCGCAATTTCGAGCCCTAATCCTCTTTCTTCTGCGAACCCTAATCCTTTTTCTTCCTTCGTCGTGTTTCTGTTTGCTCTTATTAAACCTTTTTTTTAGTTGACTTTAATTGATATATTTAATTAAGAAAAAGAAAAAAAGTGAATTTTCAATTTAAAAAGAAAAAGGAAAATGAGTGTGTATTGCTACGTCAGCAAATTTTTGACACGTGTTCTATTCAGCACAATCAGTAACTGCCACGTCATTAAAATGGTGACATGACATTAAGGATTCCTGTTCAGGGGGCTCTTTTCAAAACTTTTAAATTTAGCAGGGACTAAAATCAATTTTTTGTAACAAGGGCTCTTTTCAAATTGAGTGACAATTGCAGGGACTAAAACACTATTTAAGCCTTTTTAAAAATATCTATAACAAACACTATCAAAATTATAAAATGAATATTTTTAAAGAAAAAAAGATATTTTTTCTTAAAAAAATCGTAAACAAAACGCACCCTTAATGTTATTATTTGAGCTATCACAAGTTACTCTCAGCTCAACACAGTCTTAAAAATAAATTAGTAGTAGTTTTCATTGTTCTCATTCAACCTCATTAACTTAAATAATGTGAAATACCCCCCTTTTGGGATCATACACGTACTATAAAGATGAGTAAGTTTAAGATAATACAAAGCCCAAGCCCAAACATATAACTCAGCAGTTGAAAAGGCCATTGCAGTGAACAGACCAATTCATGGGCCTTATATGCATCTTTGGCCCTTTATCTTTTTTTGAGTCATTTATTTGTGCCCCTTATTTGGGGGGATTTACAACATCTAATTTGAGTAAAGTGTAAAGTAAAAAATTTAAAAATTGCGATTATAAAAACTTTGTAATTTGTTATGATATCTATATTATATTATTGTTGAATTATTAATCAACTGTTAATATTATTCATTATACACTTTAAAGTGAATCACTCACTTTAGAGGAGTCAAGTTTCTCATTTGGTACTACTTTAATTGAAGGTTGTCGAACTAAGAAAATACACTAAAAAAATATAATTAAGCAAAAATAAATTATCATTGGAATGTATATCTCAATGGGTCGATCTTCCCTTTCAAATGTTTTTGAAACAGTGTGAAGAACCAATATTGTATGGGCTTTTGATCACCATTAGCAATATATTTTTGTAATTTTCCAATAATTTTTAACTAAGTAATAAATGTGTAGACATGGCTCGATGTTAAATATGTTAGACATCATAAATAAATATTTTAAAAATTAAAATATATATTTTGCAATATATTTTCATAAATAAATATTTTTAGCACTTTGGCTTGGTTTTTCCTATTAAATATCGAAAACTACCTTAATAAATCATTTATGATTTTTTATTGAATATTGTTAATTTTGATAAGTCTTAATATTAAATAATTTTCAATTTTTGTAATTTTTTTTATGAATGACCTATATAATATAAACTTTCAATTTATCGATAAATTTTATAAATTTCATATTCGTTATAATGTTATTTATGACTTGTGCATCATACAACACTTGAACAACTCTTTCATGCTAGACATGACCATAAATATAATATTATGTGCACATATATATAAATGAAAGTTATGAGATTATTCAAATATATGAATGATTTAACTAAGGGGACAAAGGCAAAGATCATAGGGAGTCATCAGTCATGTCTTTTGATTGTATTGCACCTTACATGTGGGTGACCCCTATCAATTAAGCTTCCCTGTATTGCACAGTCTAGATATACAAAAAGTGTTAAAAAGCCAAAGCTCCCAAATATGTAGATCTATGGTGGGGTTCTCATTAATTTCATGGAAAGACCTTTCACTTTTTCAAATGCTTAGGTTTTATTTGATTTTAGTTTTAGTCATGAAATGCTTGGTTAATTTTTCCCGAAAAAGATCGGAAATTTTTTTCCGGAAAAAATCAAGAACTTCAATGAAACAATTGATTTTTGTCCCTGTATGTTCCAAATTTTTTGGTTTTGGTCCTTCCTTTGTGACTGTACCAGCTTCACTTGCCTACTCATAGTGCCACGTGTGATTCCGTCTGCCACATAAGCTTTTTTTAAACGGAATCTGACGGCAAGGACGAAAACCAAAAAATTTTGCACATGCAGGAACTAATTTGCAAGAAAAAAAGATACAGGGTCTAAAACCAATAAATTTGGAACATACAGGGACCAAAAGGTCCTTTAAGCCTTGAGATTTTTTCTTTATTTGTTTATTTATTTTGAAGTCACGTGACTTCACCTGGCTCTAAAGTTGTAACTTGCTAGACAATAATATTTATATAATGGTAGATCTTTGTATTCACTGGTCCAAAAAAAAAAGATATGTATATTATAGGTGACGAGGTCATTGTGGAGACAATGTACAAACTGTAAAGTACATTTGAATTTGTCATTGATGGGATCATGCAACCGGCCCTACCTTGTGTATTGTGTTGTATCCTTCCACCTATATACTATGCTCATTTCAACACACAGAAGAATACTACATGCATGCTACTTTACTAGACTAGGTATGTATCTACTCCCTCCGGTCTTATATATAAGAAAAAATTTAATTTTTACATTCATTATAAAATTGATGTATCTGGATAATAATATAGTCTAAATACATCAATTCTATAATGAATCTAAAATGTAAAATGTTTCTTATATATAGGACCGGAGGGAGTATTTGTTAATGTATTTGTGGAGTGGTAATTTGGTATGAGATCTTATTTGCCATTAACAATAAGAAGTTGCAATCTAAATCAACAAGTATTAGAGTTACGAAGAAAGAAGTGAAATGTATAATATTGTGTTTTGAGAAATATAGAAATATGAAGGCTTTGATTCTTGCTTGAATATTGCCAAAACTCTTGCATTCGAAATAGATATAGAGCTGACACTTCCAACAAAACGCCGTAGCTTTAAAAAAAGATAATATAACAAAGTAATGATGATGAGGAAATACAATCACCCTAAGAATATATTAGAGTCAATTATTTTTTCATGGTTGTTGATATGACAATAATTTTATTAAAAAATAGATTTGAGCGGTTAAAAGTATTTTTGGATTTTTATTTGATTCAAAAATTTTGGTATCATTGGATAATGATGACTTAAAAAAATCTTGCACAAATTTTAAGATGGTTTTTTTCTCATAAGGATTTGTCAGATGTTGATGCATATGATCTTTTTTTGTATTGAAAGTGTTGCAAATGTGCTTGACAAATTTTTTGATGTCAACAATTGATATTCATGAGTTTGTCAAAGTTGCAAATTGTTATCCAAATGTTGCAATTGCTTATCGAATTATCTTAACTATGTCTCTTAACTATGTCGGTGACTGTTGCACATCTGCAGAAAGAAGTTTTTCAAAGTTAAAATTATTGAAAAACTACTTAAGATCATCAATATCACAAGAAAGGTTAAATGATATAGTCATTTCATGTATTGAGAAAGATATAATACAACATATTGATATAGAAACAATTATTAGTGATTTTGCATATAAAATTGCTCGTATGAATTATTTTGTATGAGTATTTTGATTTGATTTGGGCTTCTATCAACCTATTTAGCCATTATGGAGGGAATACTAATAACATGTAGTTTTTCTTACATCCAGGGGTGAAGCTGTTTGGTAGGGCCGCGGTCCGTTTCAATTTTTCTAAAAAATATTTTTTTAAATGAGGAATGATGATTTTTTAAAGTTTTTTATTTTAGTTAAGTGTTTATTTACAGATATAATTAGAATTAGAAGTGTTTGATTTGGGTGAGTAACCAAGTATATATTTATTACAACTTAAATTTTTGGTATATAACATTATTTACATATTCAATTTATAAATTAAAAATTACAATTCACCCCAATTACAATTAAAAATTAAATTCTCAAAATGTGGTCATTGTTCATGCTAAAATTTTGTTGAATGAATGGAATGATGTTCATAACTGAACAACATTGGAAGCAGAGAGGCCTAAAAAATGGTGTTTTACGCGGTGGTGATAATTGATAAACGGCAAAAATAAGGAGGCCTAAAAAAATGTTACAAAATTTGGGAATATCATTAGAATAGAAATTGTATAACTTTCTGTCAAAAAAAAGAAACTGTATAACTTTGTTTACAAATTATGTTTCAAGAAAGACTTTTTTTTTTTTTTTTTTTTTAAGAAAATTTTATATATATATGTAGGATAAACTCTAGTGTTGGGTAGTAAAAACAAAACAAAAGAGATTGACAACATTCTGATTATTGAAATGTTAGAAACACATTTTCATAAAATAAAATAGATGTATACATTTTTTTGACCCAAAATAAATGTATACATAAAGTATAATAGTTTGAATATAAATTTTTTTAAAAAATAATTGCAAGTAAAAAATTGTTATACATATATCGGTCAAATAATATTTTTTTTAGTCATCGCTTCATAGTTTGATAAACAAGATTTACTATTAATTAAGATGATCATTATGAATTTTAAATCTTATTCCTGTAATTTGATCTAATTTTGGTTTTCATCTTTGTAATTTATGCGAATTTTGATTTTCATCTCCATA
Organism: Trifolium repens; assembly: GCA_030408175.1. Taxonomy (NCBI): domain Eukaryota; kingdom Viridiplantae; phylum Streptophyta; class Magnoliopsida; order Fabales; family Fabaceae; genus Trifolium; species Trifolium repens. The sequence continues at coordinate 55,901,236 of CP125851.1, forward strand.
ATTTGTCAAATCAGTGCCCTCTAAGCATGTGATAGTGGTCCACTCATCAAATCTTGATCATATCAACGTTTTTTGTGATATAATCACATTAAGGCATAAAACTAAAACAATTTGAGATTATAGGGGCATCCTAGGATATTTTTTTTATAGAGATTAAAATTCAAATATGCTAACTTGGTAGTTGGTTCAGTGATGATTGACATTGAACTGGTAGGAAGGACCACCGTTCGATCCCCCACAACTGCGATCAGGAGGGGGCGGAACAAATTGATGTCATAACTGACTACAAAACCAAATTAAACCGTGGTACTAACTTTTCAATGACCAAAAGCAAATTTTACTTAAATTTTAAAACTAAAATATATTTAACATAAGAAACTTTCACCAAAAATGATTGCTCACAAGCTTAACACCTTCCACAATTCTAATGCTCATAGGATCCTTCCATATCATGAGGAAGAAGAATCACATTCTTTCCTTCTTTGATCTTCTTTTTTACCCTTTATTCCTTATAATGGTTCTTTGAGCATCCATACTTTCACATGCATACTACTAAAATGAAAAAGGAGGGGGGGGGGGGGGGGGGAAAGAGGAACACAATTGATAAGACACTTGCATATAAACCAAGAGGCATTCGTCATGCGTAGCACAACTTTGTTTGTCTTTGTCTTTGTCTTTGTCTCTTTGTTTTTCTTGCCCAGTTACTTCACTATACAAGCAAAAAATAATGTTCTGTATCTATGATTGTGCTCAAAACTGAGTCTTTTGGAGGGACAGTTTCAGTATTTTGCAACCCAATAATACCCTACTTGCGGTGTTGGATGTCACCTCATCCACCATCACCTACCCACACCCTTCAACTTAAGACCACAACATTGATTTAGACAATCCATATCATAAAATGCACAAATTCATACTAAGCGCCGAAATACCATAGCAATAACCAAGTAGAACTATCCTATCCTATCTATAATAATTATAGAATGGGTTAATAGATAATTTAAACACAACATTACATATCTATTCATGTAACATTTTCAACCCCGTAATTTAATTGCATTTTTAACCCTTTTATTTATTTTAATATTTTCATGATAATAGTACCTTCATTTTGTTAAAAGTCACACCTTGAACCAGAGATGGTTTAAAATATATTTATAATTGAAGATTATCATCACTTGTAAATATATTATCAAGTAGTCTCTCATAGGATTCTTATCATCTTATATGATAACATGTAACATATTCCCTCCGATTATATAAACAAGCAAAATTTCACTTTTTAGATTCATTACAAAAATAATGTATCTAATCAATAATATAGACTATATACGTTATTTTTTCAATGAATCTAAAAAATTAAATTTTGCGTATATAACTGGAGGAAGTATTAAGTTTAGGTTGGATCTAACTCAACCATATAAAGTCAACTTAAATAATAATAATTGTTCACACCTATAAACATATCTTCATGTCAAAATGATAATATAGATTGGCTTAAAATGCAATTAAGTCTCTCCGTCCTAAAAATAAGGGAAAATTGATGAAAGAAAATTGATTTATTTGGTTAAAAATTTGGACTAGATACATCAATTTTGTTTGATCAATTTTTCGTTATATTTTGGAACAGAGGGGGTATTTTATTAGACTTCCTCCACGTTAGACAAATTGTGTAATGTGAAAAAAATGCTGCATTCAAGTAGGGTCCTAACATGCGTGTGAAGATTAGTTGGTTTTATATCATTTTTTTTGTAAAGTAGTCTGATGCTTAGAATCTCACATTTTAAAGTGGATAAAGAAAAATACTAAGGTTTGAACTCCGATTCCTACATATATAATGTCATTGTAAACTAAGTTATATTCATTGGAGCGATTTATATCATTGTTTTATTCATTTCAAAATCAAACATAGGTTAATTCTATTTATATTGTGATCTAAATAAAGCCGATAGAAACACACCACATGAATATTAAAAATAAAGTTTTGATAAACTCTACTGTCTTTATAAAAACAAGTTAAATTATAAAAAATTGTACAAACATTTGATGGTTAGATGCATATTCGAATACACAATTTCCAACTGCGTGATTAAAATAAGGTTTTTTTTACACTATTTTTTTGATTATTTGATGGTATTTATCCAACAAACTAATGAGAATAAAGCCACGCAAATGTGAAATAAAAATTGGTTAAAAATTAAGGAGAATGTTAACATGTGTTCTTAGGGACATGTTAAGAAATTTTATATATTAATTTTTGTTTTAAAAGTTGTGCATCCAATTTATTACAATTTAAAATATCACTTTATTTAATGAAGATTTTCTACTTTTAGTTCCTTAAGAGAACATGTTAACGAGACTCAAATATTAATTAAGTTACCACATGCAAATCTATTGATATGGTTTACTGTTATTGATTATTGAATAAATACTCTTAAATTATCAATGGATGGTCTAGACCTGAGAGTAGATTCTCTTCATTACATTTTTTCCTCCAGTCAAATCTGAACCACACATTTTGTTTTTATACGTGCAAATTTAATTTTAAAAGTTAAATCAATGGCATAGATTGGACAGGACCTTTCAATTACTGGACAGGACCACTCAATACTAAAATAACCATGAGTCATGTTAAATAGTGCATCCGAAACATTTGTTAAGTATCCCAAAAAAATGAAATAAAAAAGAAATTTAATATTAAAAGACAACTTTTTACATCTTCAAAGTATTTCAAGACAAATTTTTCATATTTATATGCTTAAATAGTAATTCAGGAGCACTTTTTAGCATTTTTCAATAACTAAGGATTTGATTTAAGCTTCGATGAGAATCCATTGAAGTACTAAATATATATATGATTATAAGAAAAATTGATTTTAAGTATATAAATTTTGAATAAAATGGATTTAAAAAATGAGTTTGCATTTGACATTTTAAAATTTCTAATATCAGAGGTCGCGAGTCTTCTTCAAATAGTTCAAAAAATTATATATGCATAGTAATATTGTTGTGTCTCTAACGTCTACTTATATTGTTTTTAAGATAAATTTTGTCATTAAAAAAAAAAATTAACGGCACAATTTATTTCTCATTCATGGGCAATTATACTATAAATATTTAATAATTTTATTATTAAAAAATAAAAAATAAAATTGTAATAAAAACAAATGGTTGAGATTGCTCTGGAGGTAAAGTCCAATGAGATGATCTTGTCTAGTTGATGAGAGTTTCCATTTTGGCCCTTTTGATATTAAATGTATGATGATACGAAGCCCCACGTTGGCCAATAAGATTTGAGTAAAAGAGACAGATGTAAAAGCTGACAATAAAAAATGAAACGGTAATAAAACAGTGTTTAGATGTTGAAGTGTCTGTGTACTCTGTACCTCAAAGGGACCCTCCAAATTTAAAGCATCACTGACTAAAAATCCTACACCATTAGGTGCATCCCTATTTACTGCAAAATATTGTAGAAACCCAAAACTTACAAATTGAAACGTCTCCTTCTTCCCCCTTTTTCTTTTCTTTTCCCCCTTGAAATTTGGCCAAAGACAAGACGCAGGCACAAAGGCAAATAATCATAACTAAACTAAAGAGTATTGATATGTAAGTTAAGGGTGTGTGATAAAAAGTTCAATATAAAAAAAGAAAATGTTAGTAAAAAAATATTAATTAATTAAAACTCTCATATATTAGTTAAAGAACAAAATATAATAAACAATGTCTAAATTTGTGCATTTTATTATTTAAAAGTATAAATAATATTTTTTTCAATACAAAAATTGTTTTATTTTTATTCTTTAACTAGTGCTCTATATCATGTTGTGAATTCAATTTTTAAATAGTTATTTCTGATGTAAAATTTACAATTTTGAAAAAACAAATTAACATGAAACACACGCTAATCTCTAAAATAAAATAATAGTGTTATTAAAGTGTACCCATATCATGTTGGACTTGGAGCAAGTTTTGGATCGACACAAATATTTATTATTACATTTAGCACATATGTTTGATAAAAATAATTAAACAATGTATCATTTTAAAATAATTAGATAATACTATATATTTTTATGTGTGTGGTAATCAAATAATAAGTCTCCTTACCAAAAAAAATCAAATAATAAGTCTAAATACATTATAAAAAAAAAAATCTAAATGCTTGTAAACATATAATCATTTTTTCCGAGTAAATATTAAGAAACCAAATATAAATTTTTTAAATTAATAAATATAATCCCCAAAAGGTTAAATACACAATTTTTAAGATAAATATTTTCTACTATTAAATTCTTTATTACATGCTCTTAAATGTTATAGTAGTATTTCCATAAATAATTATTTTTATAAAATTTTTTACATGTTTTTTAAATTTTTAACAAGTTGAATTATTACTAATAACATCATCAACAACAACAACAACAACAACAACAACAACAATAATAATAATAATAATAATAATAATAATTTCACCAAAGGTATAATTTCAATACCATAAATAAATAATTACTAAAATTAAAGTAATAACTTCATCAAATCCAAAAAAAAATCAGTGGGGAACTAAAGTGGGTTGACAATAATAATCACTCCTTGCATTTTACTAGTAACAACGGTAACAAACAACAGAAAGTAAATAAATTAAACAAAAAATATTGTATCAAAAAATAAATAAAAAAAATGAATGAACAATAACAGCGATTTAATTAATTCCAGTATCACTAAGCTAACAGATTGAGCCGTGTAGCCAATATCACCACCAAACAACAACAATAACATAATAATCATAACAAATCAAAAAGTAAAACAACATAGTAAGAAGAAGAAAAAGTACAGAATCGCTGGTTGAGTTGAGTACACCATCTTTGTTGACATAAGAAGAATCTAAGAAGACCCATTTGGCGTAGAACAAATCTGCAGTAAAAAAGGAAACATTGTTGGATCTCATAAGCTGTTGTTGGCAAAAAAATGACCATATTTTGCTTCTGGTTGAGTTTCTTCCAACAAAGACACCCCTTTTGTGGTACCATAATGATGAGTTAGAGAGAAGGAGGGTGTGAAAATGAAAAGATGAGAAAAAAAGGGGGGTGCATGTTTGTTTTGTTTTGTTTGTATTGGGGTTTAGAATTAGATGAATGAAGATGGAATTGTCGTAAGAGAAGAAGGCAAGAAATGTGGATGTGTTGAAAAGGGTGTTTGTTTTTTCAAGAAGCTTATGCCGCAACTCTCTGTGCAATGTCTGTCCCACTGTGATTGTCTGTCCGAAACATAATGTAATGTTGCAAGTAATGAAATGTGGTCTTAGCCTAGCTAGTATTAATATTAATTTAATTTAATAGTAATAAATGTGGGAAGAAAATATTAGTAAAATAATTTGAGGAAAAAAAATATGAATGGTTTGGTTGGTGAATGCTTTTTTTGTGTGTGTACGGTTTGGGGTATGAGTATGACATTGGGGTGTTAATTTAATTCATATTGAGCTTTTGGGTTTGGCATAAATAAGCTCCCACAAAGAAACCCTTCATTGAAAGCTTTAATCTAATTAGGAATGCTTTTGTTGTGTATTTGGATGCCCCAGAAGACCAGATTAGCTAGATTTGCGCAAGCAACCCCTGTCCTCCTTTTCTTCATTCCACGTCTACCCTTCCTCAATCACCATAATTCCACTTTTGTCTTTATTGCCTTTTTCTCACTTTTTATTTTTTAAGATTTTCTCTATTTTGTAAGAAAATTGCTCTTTAGGTCACCTCTATTGCTACCCAGAGATTCCCGTTTTGACGAAAATGTCTTTAACAAAAGTTTTGGAATGTATGTTCCAAAACAAACTTATATATAGAAATGTGTAGTTGTTGAACAAAATGTATAAAAAAATGAATTTTGGAATATACATTTCGAAATGAGGTTTTTTTTTTTACTTAATTTTTATTTATTTTTTATGTTTCGAAAGTTACATTCTGAAATTACTTAATTTTAAAATGTAACTTCCGAAATTAGCCTATATATGCATTTTGGATTGTATAATCCAAAATACACTGACCCGAAACGAGGGATATTTTGATATTTTTGAGGGGTCTAATAGCAACCAAAGGGAGGTACGTAAAGAGCAATTTTCATTTTATAAGGCTATAAACTTTGGCCCAAACTAATGGGCTGATCCAATAGCCTCATATTTAGTCTGATCATCTAAACTAACATGATATCTTTTCCTAAGATTATAATCTTGTTGTTGATAACGGGAGTCTAATTTTAGTGTTAAGTAGTGGAGTATTTTTTATATATATTACTCAATAATTATATACTTAAATTGATAATAAAATTAAAAAATTATAGGATGAACTACTTTGCAAAAAACTTCCCTTTAACAACAAAATTAAGGCAGTATACTATGATTTCCTACATGCATAACACAGATAAATGTTTGAAGAGTTGTGATAAAAGTAGAAATTTTTTTAATACACATTTTTAAAAAAATTATATTACTATTTTGATTTTATTAAATTTTATCCTTTCAACTCTCATTAGCATTTATTTGAATTGATAGTAATTTGACTGAATTGTTAATGCACTTGAGATAAAAATTCAATTTGGATTGAAAGTTCCGGCTTGATAGAAGAGTAGGATCATGATATGATATGATGATAAAGAACAACAAGAGACAAAAAGTTTGAAGAAAAAGTCAGATAGATAGGAGAAAAATAGAATTAGGATTAGCTTTTCCTAAGGGTAAAGAAAATGTAAGGGAGAGGTACCTAAAGAGAAAAGTAGGACAGCTCTTTAACCAAGATAAGCTGGAATACATAACAGGAATCTCTCATATCACACACGGTTCTAGTTGAGCAGCTTTTTTCTCATAAATAACCATATAAATAAAGGTGAAAGTAATGTGAGAAGAAAACTAGTAAGTGTAAGGTGTAAAGGTAGCTTGCCAAATTAAAGCACATACTGACCCACAACAATACCTTTTTTTATCAAACATTTTCTTTTATCAACCACACTAGTTATTTAAAAATAAGGAAGAAATTAATCAAGAAATTAGGTTTAAGTGGCTAATGAACTTTCTTTGAGACAAATTATTTCAAAAAACTCGAGTTTAATTCTAATAGAAATAATTTTTGGCTAGATTATTCTAACTACGTGGTCAAACTCTAGATTATACAGACTTCTTCCTCTAAAAACGAGATGTCAAAAAAAAAGAAGAAATAAATTAAATTGAATGTTCTAAATGGATAAAGCCCAAAGTAGAGAAATGTGAGAAAATAGAGGCCCAACAAATCAATGCTTTCCACTATGAGCTTCAAGGCCCACGATATCAATCACTCACTATTCCTATTAGACATTAGTGATTACTTTGGCATTAATATACTTGCTTAATTCCACTAAACTAAAAAATATCAATTTCGGGTCAATTATACGTTAGTTTGTGTGTATCACTTGCAAATTTATTCATGTGACTAATTTTTATTGATTTTTTTATTAAATTACTCTCAATTCTTCAAGAGGTAATGTATGCCTTGTTAATTATTGGTGCACCCCCTCACAAAATAAGAGTTCAGGTGATTAATTAGGTTTGTGTGTATCACTTACAAATCTGTTCAGGTGATTAATTCTTATCAATTTTTGGTTAAATTACTCTCAATTCTTCAAGAGTAATGCATGTCTCGCCTTTTGTTAATCATTGGTGCTCTCTCTCAAAATTGGAGTGTACACGTGTATGATTGAATTATGTTTGATCAAATATGCTATCGGGTCCGTTCAAATATTTTTGTTTTGAAATGGTAAAAAATCCCCAAAGTTTTGAGTCAAACATAAACCAACATAACATGTACACTTGCAAATTGGTTTGGGGCGTGACATTGTAATATTAGAAGAAAAAATTAACAGTTAAAATTGGTGACAAAAAATTTAATTGTCTTTCTTTCTTTATTATTCTTTTGTGATGAATTTGGATTGGGGGGATTTGAACTCGACATTTGAGATTATAAGAATAAACTCTTATTATTGAACTACAAGTAAATTTATTTACCAATTTATGTTTTCTTCAATAATTCATTAGTTTTCACCTTGTTTACATATCATTTAGTTAAAAAAAAAACTTTGACAATATCATATCATATCTATAGTAAAGGTTAAATAATCATGAAATCAAATTTGATACAATTAGTCCACATTTGAATCTTCTCAATGATAACTTATTTCTTCTAAAAGCTTAAATCCTAATTAGGGTAAATTATAAAGGTTGTCCTCTTATAAAAAACATAAATTAAAAAATCAAATAAATAAATAAAACGTTACATTTTTCTAATCTCTCTTTTGAAATGAGTTATAAAATCTCAGTACCCTCAAAGTGGAACATAGGCACAATGGAGTTGAGATCATCCAATATGGTACCATCATTGAAATCTTCATATTCAAAGTAAGTTTGAATGTCATCAGGAAATGCACATTGTGACAATTGATCAGACTCCAAAGTTGTTGACACATTTGTTGTCATAGATGCCATTTCCACCATTTCCTTAAACTTTGATGATTGAAGCAAAAGCTCTAAGGCTGACGTGGCACTAGTTGGTCGAGGTTGAACCAATGTGGATTCATCAATAGAATTATTGAGTGATAATGTCTCATTTTCTAGGAGGCTAAATTCCAATTCTTCATTAGAGTTTTGGTCATTGGTAGTATAGTTAGAGTTAATGTCACAAAGATTAATATTAGACTTGTTATTATCAATATCATTGCTGCTGTTGTTGTTGGGCTTAAGCCACTTAATATAACGGCTTAGATCAAAATTGGTAACAGCATTAAGCCCACGGTATTCAATAGCTGCCATGTCATAAGCTGTAGCTGCTTCTTCTTGTGTAGCTGCAAGATTGATTAATCAAACTTTGTATAAGTCATTGTGAATCATCAAATTAAATGTAATATTTAATTATGATGAGAGAATTGATAATAAGTTAGTTTTCTTCGATAGCTTTTTTTGTCAAATTTTATTTTTTTTAGACAGATGAGTAAACACAATCTGATACTGACTCATACAACTGTAATATTCTAGGTTTAAATTTGGGCAAAGATATTTGATCTAACAATATCAATATTGTTGGTTGAATTATATCTTATAGACCTTTGTAATTTAATTTTATTCTTTTTTTTTTAATCTACATCAAAATAAACATTAGTTTGTTGGATGGACTTCATGTGATCATGTTACATTGAATGTGACTGTTATTATTTGCCACACATAACCCATGCAAAGCCATACTATAGAGTAATTGGTCAATGAATAGAAGCAATTCATTGAATGTCACTTTTCTAAGGTCTTCCTTTACAATAATTGTAAAATCATTTTCATTCAAAGTTTGAAACAAAAAAGGTCTATGTACTCCCACCTAAATTTAGATTGTTGTACCTAAGCCCTGCTACTTAATTGTAGGAGTATTAAGTAGTAATAATTAGATTAAAAAAACGTTTGTAGAGTTCACATGTCCACACCAGTAATGTGAGAAGTATCACTCTTAATTATCGTAGATTTGATCCTTGGCACAAATCAAAGTGTAAAGAACATTTCGCGTACATATTGACATTTATATGTATACATTACTAATGTTCATACGTTTGTATTTCATTTTGTCAGCAAAAGAATTGGTGTGAGAATTTGAGACATGATTTTAGATCCAATATACAGTATTAAGTATATATTCGAGATAATTACACGTGAATTTGAGACATGATGATTTTGAACTTACCATAGGTTCCAAGATAAAGATACTTATTGCCAAAAACTTTGCCAATCCGAGCCTCCCATCTTCCATTATGATGATGTCTAAATCGAAAACCAAAAATTCATTAGTAAACTTTAAAATTTGATTCTTATAATATAATTAGTCCATAGGAAGAAGAACGTGCTAATATGTGCAGTACCTTGCAACACCTCTGTATTTAGAAACTCCCCTAGAAAAACCACTGCTTTTCCTGCAATTTTTTTTAATTAAAAAAAAAGCTACGGTTAATTTATGCAAAATTAATCTTGCTGATATATATGAAAGAAATTATGCTTGATCATTACCTTCTTAAGGATCCAATATACTCTTCCCTTGATTGATTCTCCATTTCAATCAGTTCTTTCTCATAGTTTGATAACTGCAATTTGAAGACAAAATTTCATTTCATTTTCATTTTCTAAACTAATTAATCCTTGGTGCATGTATATTAATAAAAGTGTTTCATAAAGTACCGGAAAATTAATAATGGTATCTTGACCCCAATATTTCAATGCTGCTAGATCATAAGCATGTGCTGCAGTCTCCTCATTATCATAAGCACCTAAAATTTCAACAACATGAAATTGCTTAATACAAAGTACTTACTTAAATTGATTCTTCTGGTTTCATTGTTATGACATGGTAATAATCAATTTCAACATATGAATATGTACGTACCAAGATACACTGCAACAATTCATTATAAAGATCGCCACCATAGTTTTGAAATGCCACATGAAAAAAAAATTAAAACATTAGCTAACTTCATCAAACATTTATAAATTAATGTCGAAAAAAGAAAAAGAAAACATATAAAAAATTACCTTGTCTTCCTTTCTTGTTTTGAGATTCATTCCAACAATTCTTATCCCACAAATGAGCTTCATATCGACCTGTCCACCGGTGCCTGATCGATCGCAACATTTTTTTTTTCAAACAACAAATGTTAGTATGTCAGTTGTTAATCTAGAAGAGAATCAACAGCAACGGTGTGTACAATTTTCAACATATTACACATAATCGGCGAAATTACCTAGTGACTCCTCTATATATTGAGCTACGTTGAGGCGGACTAGTTCTCGGAACACTTTTCCTAGTCCGTTTCGCCTTAGTAGTAACCGTGTTGCTTGCATTTAGATTATTATTGTTATCATTGCTTGCATTGTCTTTCTCTATTTGCTTCTGCGATTTTTTCGCCATTGGAAAAAAAGATCCACTTAAGATCAAGATGTGTATAGTGAAGAAGCAAGAAAACTAGCTAAGATATATATATTACTATGAATGGTGCATGCATTAATTTGAAAAAGAAAAAATATAGTATATAGTGGTTTGGGATGAAGAAGATTTTAAAGGGATGGGCTAAGGAATGGGGTTAGAAAAAAGAATGCTGGCAATATAGAGATAGCCGGCTGAAAGATGGTTGTTTGTGGCCGTCTGTAAAATCGGCTCTATGTTAAATTCTTTCTCTATTGTCTTCACTTTGGAATTTCTGTGATGTAGCTGTCAATAAGTTTCTCAAACTGTTTTATATGCCTTTTCATTTGTAAGCTTAATAACTTTATTCTCTGTTTTCTACCTCATAATTAATTAAACTAGTGTTTAATTTTTATTTATTTTTTCTTTACTTTTAACCATTTTATATTTCTATAATAAATACATGGATCCTACACTAGTTTCTTCTCTCTAATCATTTTTAAATTATGTACGTTTAAAGTTGTTCAACAAATTTGAAATAATTCAATGGCCACTAAAATGGGTGAGAGAATTGAGAAACAATGAGATTTATTGGTTTGAATTGACTTATTTGAGTTTATCTATATTTACTTACATATATTTTGACTTTCACCACCACTTGAATATGATTCGGTGGTCAGTTCTGGCATCAAATAGTTTCAGCCCCTTTCTGATCGCAGTTACGGGGATCGAACCGTGGTCTCCCTATCAAATTCAGCGTCAATCACCACTGAACCAGCTAATAATTGGTTTACTTACATATATATAATCACATGTGATTCTATTTAAAAAAAACTTATGACATGTTTATAAATTATTTTCATAAACTTGTATAATTTATACAAAAATTATTAAACTTCATTTTATCTTTTGTTATATAAATAACTTTTACATAAACATGATAACTCTTAGTATGTTATAAGATGAATATTAAGTAAGTTTTTCCAATCTTAGTCTTCCAACATATATGAAAATGATAAACACATATTTGTATGTGGAAGAGAGCACATAAAATTAAAAAGAAAGAGAACATTAAAAGGTGCATTAGTACCTAATAATACCAAAACATTTTTTCCCCTTTTGGTTACTTGGAGAATTTAAAATTAAATACGTATAAGATTACCTGAAAATGTCCAACTATATTTAACTCGAATATTCAAATGTGTTAATAAAGTTTCTGCTAGTTTAACCAAGACATCAAAGTTTGAATGAATCTAGCTCTAAAAATACATGGTAATGATAAACTTATTTTAAAAAGAATTTTGTCACATATTATTCAACTAAAGTGATTAGTTTTTTTTTTTGATATTGTATGATTAGTTTCTTTAGTTGTACAAATATTCAATAGATAATTAAAAAATAAATGTCCAAGTAGTTTAGACAATTTGAAGTGTCAACGCTGAACAGTGGCGCCCCGTATGTAGGTGTAACTACTTCATGTCGACGATTAAAGAGTATGGATATGTTGTTTTATTTTTATTTTTGGGGGCCATGCTCTTCTTCTACCATTTCTCAGCAATGTATGAACTTTAATGTTGGTGGGGCCTCAGAATTATACTATCATGATATCAGTAATCACATTTACAACTACCTCTCACAGTGGATGAAAAATTTGAAGATGTACTTTTGGACTATCGGATATATAGATTCACCGCAACAATATATTCCCACACTTTGATGTTAATGCATTAAAATAAGTTTGACTGATTATTTTGATCGGATAGTTTAAAATTGTAACTTTGTCACACAAAATTCTATTATGTGGACTATGGACATTGGGGTGTAATTGAATTGGATTGAATTGGTTTTTTGCAAATTTAATGTTCGAATCAATGAATTTTCAATTGGTTCGATTTTTTATGGTTTTTAAAAATAAAATAAAATCAAACTAATCGATTTGATTCGAAAACTTTAATCGATTTTTTTCAATGTATTTCATGCTATTATATTTTCTGGTATATTCTTTTGCCATAAATTCATCAAATAAGTTCATCAAATACAAACTATAATTCATCAAAAAGTTAGTTCATCAAATACATAATACAATCATTTTCCCATAAGTTCATCAAATACAAAATACAATTTTTTTCTCCACAAATTCATTAAATACAAAATACAAAGTTGAGCAGCGTAAAAGACCAGTATTGCAACAACAACAACAAAAAAAAAAACCAAAGCAATGCAGCGCGTTTGTGTTGATTGCGCAATGCGCAGAGGATGAAAATGAACACCACATTTGAAAACGATAGATCAAGTGAAACAAGAGTTACTGTCGAAGGGCTTGAGAAGAGAGAGAGGATAGCAGTTTAAATTAGGTCAATTTTGGTTTTTATTGTGGGCTGAACTAAAAAATATATATTAACTTAACAATATATATATATATCCATTGGTTTGGTTCAATTTTTATCGGTTTTTGAAAACTGAAATCGAGAACCAAACCAAACGACATCAGTTTTCAATTGGTACGGTTCAATTTCTGATATGAACTATAAAAATCAGTTGGTTTTTTTTTTTGTTTAGATTGGTTTAGATCATCAATTCAATTAAATTTTTTTAATCTGCTTACACTTATACATATACACACACAAAAAATCTTCTTTTTGGGGGGATTTTTTTTAAAAAAATTCTTATTCACGAGTAAACGAAATATGCATTAATTATCACCCCAAAATGGACATATACATTAATTAGTCATGCTTCACTATCTAGGAGATACTTTTGGCAAGCAAACCATGCCTCCTTTTCAAACACAACACAATCCTAATTCTTATAGTTGGTTACCTAGATTACCTAATAATAACGAAAATCCAATTAACAATAATAACTTTCAGATTGTAGTACCTACTAATACTAGTTTTTCCCCCTCTTTTCTTTAAGAGTTGGGTTCTTTGTAATTACTATACTTTAAAATACATTGCGTGCTTGACCATAGAAGCTGTAGTAGATTCATAAAATTTATATTGTTTAACTAACAATTTGTGATTTCTAAAAAAAGTAATATAACAGTCTACCTCGAGCCTGTCCTACTTATTCTTCTTCCCCCGTTCCTGACCCTCGGATCAGTTGGCAAATCAAATCCCACGGGTACCTTACTAAAAAAAAGGATCCGACTTTATAAGGCTTCTCGAACCAGACCAGAATCGGAAAGGCTGAAAAGAGCCTTCTTGCTTGCTTGCAACATGAATTACTTAAAGAAAAACTATGAAATATAAAAATCAGGAATAAACAACAGTTCAGATCAAATTGTTGGAGTTCCCGGAGTTTCCAAGAAAACTCAGCCAATGGAAAAATTGAAAAATATGTGGATTCAGTTGATAAGAATTATATAAGTAATAATCACCTTCATTTGTCCCTATTGCTGAGACAATTGGTGGCCAAATATCATGTTTTCTTAGTAACTGCAGATGGAAAAGTAATCCTTTAATTAATATTGATTTTTTGAGAGATACCATTTAAAGTACTTTGGCTTATGTATAAGTCATCCTAAGCTAAAGTCAATAATCTAAAGTCCGACCGCGAAGTAAGTAAAATCTGGTCAATAATAATATGATTTTAGGTCAAACAAACCTAATGCATTTCATTAACTAGTAAATGATCAATACATAAGAGGATAATCTCAAATTTATGAAACTAACCCAAAAATTGGTTGTCCCAACAAGAGTAAGAACAACCGTATTTAGTTGTCTTCTAACAAACTTAACCTCAAAGTTTATATAATGACATAATAAGGATAGTTTCAGCAAATTTATACTAAACTTGGAATTACCACTCTTCTTTGTGTGAATAACATCAACCAACACATATGAATCACTCTCAAACTGAATCCAATCAAATTCTTTATGTTTAACTTCGTTCATCACATGTAAGAGAGTCCATGCTTCTTCTTCGATTGTTGGCGGCATAACTTGCTGCGTATTAGTTACACCAGCCACAAAATGACACAAATTATTACAAAAACAAACACTCAGTGCTGATACCCCGAATTCGACAAAGAAAGGATTTTTGGGTTACGAAAATCGATAAATAAACTTAATCCATTACAATTTTAATCTATAAAAACAAAGAAAATATGTAAATATGTAGAATGCTCAAAAAATAAAAAGAAAATATAGAATGCTGAAGGGTATTTTAGTCATATAAACATGTTCCCATGACTAAGCTACTACTGCTCCTTTGCGCGAATTGCAGGTTTATGTTGTTGTAATTGTTGCAGATAAACCCTGGCCATGGCAGCGACGACGGCAAATTCAGAAACCTCACAAATCCACAGATTCCATCAATACAAATACATCGACGCTGTTCGTTGGCTTCCAGTACTATCCGCATTCAATCGATTCGCTGTTCTCGCTACCTCCGACTTCGATTCCAATCTCTCTTCCATCGAAATCCACTCTTTCAAACCAAACTCACTTTCCTTCGATTTCCAATCTTCATGGACTTCTCCTTCCCCAATCTCATCTCTCAAAGCCTCTCAGTTCCTTCAGAATTCAATCATCGCTGCCACAACTTCATCCGGCTCACTCCACTTCTTGTTCGCCGATTCCACCGATGCAACGCTTCAATCTGAAGTTTCTGTACCTGAGAATGAGCTTCACTCTGTTTCTCAAACTTCCATTGATCTGATTGATGGCGGAGTTGAGTGTGTTACTGTTGGGGATGATGGGAAAGTGAACTTGGTTACTGTTGGAAACTCTAATTTGAATCATCGTAGATTGTTTGATAGTGGTGGTTTGGTTTCTTATACCGCGGTGAAATGGGCTTCTCCGGTTGAGTTTGCTACCGGTGGATATGGTTTCGGTCTTCATTGGTGGGATCAGAGAAAACCGGGTGGACCGGTTTCTCAATTTAAGGGTAACTGGTAAGGAAAATGTTGAGAGTTGAGAGTAACTGTTTAAATGTTGTGCCTTGACTTATGTTGAACTTTGATTGACTTAAATTTGAACTTGTGATAGTGTTTAGGAGAGCTTATGGAAACCGGATTGTGACATGATCATAAGTTGTTTTCAGCTTATTTCCATACACTTTGCATGACAGCTTATGAAAATGACTTCTAGCTTATATGAAAACATTTTGACTTATTTTGTCCTGTTATAGATAGATATAGCCTTAAACACACACATATATGATACATAGTTATGTTATAAGCACTTGATAAACCGTTTATGCTGTTTATCCATACTTGAGTTGAGCCCAAGATTGTTGAAGATATTAGAGTTGTACTTATTGTGTGGTTGGTTTGTTGCAGGGATAAAAATTTGAATTCTGGGATAGTGCATTCTATAGACATTCATCCATCACGAAAGCATACTTGTCTGGTAATATTGCTATTCCCCACTCCTCAATCTCATTACTTGCTTTATATACGTTTTTTTTTCCTTGGTGATTGAAGCAGCATTGGTTTTGGATTTTAGCACAATTTAGATTAAGTCATAAGAGTTTCTTAATAAAAATAAGCTTGTGGTTACAAAAAGTTTACAAGCTTAAAGATGTTGGTAGAGAAGTTAAATACTTAAATGATTGAATCGTGGATAGAAATTTAGTTTAAAAGCAGATTTTAAATTATGCAGCTCGAGTTTCATAAGAAATTTATCCGACTGATTTTTCAGCAGTGTTTGCAAGTGTGATTGGTGATTGTCGTTAAATATATATACCAAATCAGCAAATCACTTAAGGGTGCAATAGTTTATTAAAATTGAAAATATGAATGACATTATGCTAGGACAATTGAAAAAGCACATTTGTCATATATTGCTAATGTTCTTTATTTATTATGCAACAAAGTCAAAGCCAGTTTAAGGGCATCATGATTCATGAGCTTTGATGGTTGTTTTCCATTTCTGCAACAATAGCTGTTTTGACATAGTACTAATTAAATTTGAACGCATCTAGATTCCTTTGATAAGAATTTATCAGATTAATGGTTTAGAGAGCTGAGTGGCTCTTTGCTTGGTGCTTTTACCTTTTACCTGTATGTTTCTGCCATTTTCTGAAATTATGACATTCCCTCTCAGGCTGGTGGCTCCTTAGGTACTGTTTTGGCTTGGGATCTTAGGTGGCAACAACAACCGATTATACTCTCAGGAACTGGAGCAGGTGATGGGGCTGGCAACAGTGCAGTCCAGTCAATATCTGAAAGTGAGGTTTGGGAGGTTCAGTATGATCGTTGCATAAAATCAAACACGTCCTCTACCCGGATTTTACCCGCCATGATATGTTCAGAGGATGGAATTCTTGGTGTGATTGAGCAAGGTATATATGTTCATTGCAATTTGCAACATGTTGAAAATCACAAGTCATCGGGAATATATTTTATACTTCCACCCTGAAACAAATTGTAACTACTATTTGGTGAAATTGATGGTCTGTTCTTATATTGCTTAGGCGAGGAACCAATTGAGCTGCTGGCAGAACCTTGCGCCATCAATAGCTTCGACATTGATCAACATAATCCATTGGTAAGTGGGGGCAGCTAATATTGTTTGTATAGAACTGATTTGATGGTGTTTTCTTATAGTTTATTTTGTTTAAAAAAAAACAAAATATGACCAATATAAAAGAATGATTTTATGGGAACATGTCACCGTAGGATGATTTTGTTTCCTGCTGAACACTTTCTGTACCTTATTTACACATGGTTTCATTGCTACTAATTTATTAAAAATAAACAAAATTAAAATGATAGGGAAAGAAAAGTGGTAAAAAGATGAAGGTGGAAAATTGATTTCTGATGATGCTATGCTATTGTTTATATGCAGGATGTGATATGTAGTTTAGAGTGGGAATCAGTGGCTATATTGACAAGACAATAACATTAAGGGTCTTGTTTCTACTCTAGTGCCTTGAGATTCATGAAGGGGTGTATTTTTGTAGCTGATGGAAGAACTGGAGCTTTTAACAGACTATTTGTGGTTCTTTATGACCCAATATTATGTTCCTTTTGTAAAGCCATTTTGTATGGAAATAGATTTTGGGATTGGTGGAATTGCAAGCAAACTATGCAGAGCATTGGCAGCATGTGTGAAAGAGACTTATTACATGTTTTGTTTGTCGATGTTAAAGCCGTTGTGCGGCCAACCAACACTTGAATATGGAGCTTTTGAGTGAACGTATGGTGGTGCCGTGACTTCATTGATTTTCGAAACACACGCTTAAAAAGTGATGGTGATCATTCGTTTTAACTATAAATCTATTCCTTGGCAAAAATGTAGGTGGGATCATCAGTTATAACTCGGATTTCATTGTATCTTATGTTCAACTACTTGATTTCTATGCTGATTTAACCTGATCACCTAGTAGGACATAGTTGATATTGCTGTGCCTTCTAGAACATCTATTGTATTAGAAGTCAAAAAAATTTGAAATTATCCTAAGCAGAACTGAATGTGCTAATTTTTTTTTTCTTCTTTCTTATTAATGGGAAACAAGTTTTATATTTCTGGATGTGCTATTTTATTTTTGAAAAGAGAAATATAAATAAGAATAGGTGTAGGAAGGTTAGATATATGTAATCTTATTTCCGCTGCCAAGAGTATGCCTGGCCATTCAATTGACACTCAGGGACGTATCTAGACATAAAATATTGGTGTGACCAAAAAATCTAAAAGACACAATTAACTAAATTATACTGAAAATAAAATATAACATTATTAAATGTAATACAATTACAATGCAAACTGTCTACCATCTATTTTTTGAAAATGAGCTAAAATAATATCATTGTCAATTGTTCCAAAAACATCTCTTACATATTTGTTTCAAAAGCTTATAAACTATATCAAATGTGTTGAACTTATTTGTTTCCACAAGTTTTGCACAAAAATCTGGAAGTCCTTTTAACTTTGCAAAATTTAAGTCAAATCGAACATCTCTTACATAAGTCCAAAGTTGATGTCGCACCACTACTTCCGACACATCTACAAAATCATTTGGGTAAAGCTCAGTGTTGTGTTTTGCTTTCCCGCGTGCGTGTTTATTTCATATTTGCTACTGAGTTGTTTTTTTTTTTTGCAATGCTATACAATGTGTCTTATTTCTCTATATAAAAAATCTTGTGTGGCCAAGGCCACACTTGGCCTCAACGTGTGTCCGTCTCTGTTGACACTAATAACCATTTTACATGAGAGAAAAAATAGAGAGAATTAGAAATGAAGATTTGAGAATGAGCAAAATTAACTAAAACTTTCTTTTTGGCCTTTTTACCCCATCTATTACTAAAGATTAGTTGCAACTTCTTTGTCCTTAGAAGCACCATCAAATTTAAAGAGAAAAAGTAGTAAAATATAGTAATAATTTAAAGATTAGTTGTAACTTCCCAATCCTTAAAGAGTCAAACTTTTTTGTTATCATATCATTTCTAAAATAACCAAAAAAAAATTATAGAATCCAATTTATCTCCAGTTAAGTTGCACTCTTAAACTTATAATCTTTTTAAAAAAATATTTTAAGAAAAACTATGTTAATTTTTTTTATGATTAGTATTCTTTTATTTTTATTGTATTTATATTTATATATAGAAAGAAAATGATACTATCCTTATCCTTATCCTTATTATTATTAAAAAAAAATGACATCCTTAAAAAAGTTGATTTAAATGCGATATATAAAGGGGGAGGAGGTAAACAAAAATGAAAGTGAGATTGGAAATAATTTGGGAGGGAAGAAAGAAAAAGCGCGGCGAGAGCAATGGAAAAGGGCGGTGAGGCGACGATAGATCTAAAGCGAGACGGTATTGAGGATCTGAGCGGCCGTGTTCATCTACTTCCTTGCTGCATCAAGCACGACGGCCCCACCGAAGTTTCTCACTATTTCAAACCTAAACCCACCGGCATCGTCGGAGAAGATGGTTTACAATTACAGCAATCACATTTTAGAGGAAGGTTACTCGAAGGATCCACTCTTCATCTTCCTCCTAACTACTCTGGTTCGTATCTCATTTTTCTCTCTTTCTTTTTTCTTTCTGAATATGGATATAATTATGATTATGATTATGATTATGATGATTGCTATGATGATATGTAGGTTTTGTTTTGGGAAAGAAAAGTTCGCCTAAAAAATCCGGTGAAAGCTCTGATTCTTGGGAGACCAGTGCTACGTTTAATGATATTACGTATTGGAATCACGACTATGTTCCTTCTCAGAATGATGATTTCTTCCGTGCTTTTCATTGGCTTACTGTTGCTAAAGCTGTAAGTTCTTTCTCACTTTATGGATTATTAGTGTTAGTGCTTTTCTTTTCCAATTGTTGTAAATGATTATCATTGTGTGAGCGTTACTTACTTAATTGTCATGTTGATTATAATTGAGTTTTATGGTGTTTATTAAACAAACAAACTGATGAAATTCTCAGCATTGCCTTATTCACTGCCCATGAATCTTTCAAAGATGAATATATCATGAACTAATCACACTATATCAACTAGAATTATATTTAGGGTATGATTGAATTGACTTATTTTAGCTTGTCTACTTGTATAAACACTTGTGACACTATTTGAGAGAGCTAATCGAAACAACTTATGACATATCATAAGTTATTTTCAGCTTATTTTCATAAGCTCTCTAAGATAACTTTATGAAAACAGTTTATAACTTTGAAAATAGTTTGACTTTATTTT
This sequence comes from Trifolium repens, assembly GCA_030408175.1. Classification (NCBI taxonomy): domain Eukaryota; kingdom Viridiplantae; phylum Streptophyta; class Magnoliopsida; order Fabales; family Fabaceae; genus Trifolium; species Trifolium repens. The sequence goes on from CP125851.1 coordinate 55,921,832, forward strand.
TGTCTTTTGTTATAGAAATAGTTTATGCATAAGTACTTATATGATAAGTGCTTATAGCATAAGCGGTTAATCTTAGTGCTGACCTAAATCTTGTTGAGTTGTAACTTTATTTTTTACCATTATGTTATTGTTGGGAGGATGTCATATTAAAAGTAAGAAGCGGTTTCTCTATTTTTCAGTTTTTCATATTCTGGATTGAAGCGTGCTTGGCTGTTGGTAATCTTAGGCAGTTTTTAGAATCCAGATACTTAACTTGGCCTCTTAATTTTCAATTATATTGTCTTTCGTAGATTAGATCTTTCGATTGCTTGCAAGCAGGGAAACTAGGTAGCCTGTGTGTATTGTCTGCTTGTTCTCTTACGTTAGGCATTGGCTATTCTTGTTGGATAGCATATGTTGCCAAAATAATCTGTCCTTCTTGACATATTTTCTTTTGGTTCCGGTTAATCCATTCAAAGATTTTAAGTAAAAAGACTCGTGTTTGCGTCACTCTGATTTATGTGCATCATTAAGGTTTGCTAACTTGATATTTGCTTGTCACTGCAGCTGCATACTCCTGTGACACCTGAGGAGTTAGAGTCAGCATCTTTAACACTCTAGAGGCACATTACTCTCCCCACAAAATGTTGTAGCCGTCATATTTCCAGTTAATTTATTCCTGTAATTTTTATGCTTTTGTTGTACTTGTAGGCTGTCGTGAACGGTTCCAATGTATTTCCCCTTTTATACTATCTAGTTTGTATGTGACTATATGTGAATACATCTTGTATCATAGATGGAATTATGGAAAACTTGCTATCTCTAATAGCACACCATGTCTAGAATCTCTCTACCGGAGGAAGAGAGTGTTTTGCAGTATGCATGACTAGGCACAGTGAAGATGAGCTCGAAGAACTTAGATTATATCATTATATGGATGATGATTGGTTTCTTGAAGAGTGTTCAAGTCTCATGAGCCAGCTCCATTATTATTGTTTTCTTTGTTTAATTATTAGCGACTCTTGTTAACTTCTTTTTTTTAGTTTGAAAGACACATATCATCTTAACTTTTGTGTTTGTGCTGGGGCGAGGGGGGAGGTTATCAGGTTAGGACCGCGTGAGAATGGATGGAAATGGAACCTCAATACTTTCAAACAGCTTTTTTTTAGAACAGAAATGATTTCTTTCTAATTAAAAAAAGAACAGAAATGATTTGGAACTGGTTGAATTGTGTTTCAATTTTTGTGTATATATACACCTAGCATTTTTTTTAGCGCTGTCTTATTGAATTTTGGCCCTTGATTACGGTAGTTCATCTTTTTTTTTTTTTGACATATTCATCTAACATTTATGAAATATAGACGGTATAATATAGTGAGATGATGTGGTCGTAATATATGAATATTATAATATGATAGTGTAAAATTATATTATATTATCAGTGTGTATCCTATTTTCTTAATTAAAAATATGTAAAATTAAGAGGTAAAAATGATATTCTAAAATAGAATTATTCTAACAACAATTTCTTTATAATACAAACTCTCTAATTCGTTGAAATTTAACTGTGTGTTGATAGAACAACTCAATAATTTCAAAGACCTATAGAAAACCAAGCAAAAAAAGGAAGGCCCAAAATAAAATTTCTTTCCCACGCCACGATTCTCTTCTTACTCATAAATTCCATTTTTCTCCTTGCATAAAAACTTCGAAATGTATTCTTCGAGTTTTCGTTTCCTAATACAAATATTATTTTTAAACACGTTTTAAAGTTTTTATACAAAAGGAAAAAAAAAAAGAATTTGCAATAAAAACAGTCTCAAAGCCGTTTACCGTTTTACCCCTTTATCCACAAACAACCACTTGATTGAAATGTAATCTATGCATCTTGTTTATCCACAACCGCATACTAGTAGTCTTATTCAATCTTTAAACCAAACAACGATAACGAAACTCACACAAACAAACATGGCGTTGGCTTGTGCAACAGCCACCTTCGCCACCTTCAGACTTCCATCATCATCTTTTTCTTCTTCCAATGTCTCTTTCAGTTCCGGTAAACTTCCTTTCTCAAACAATGTCAATTCCCTCAAACTCAATTGGTCTAGTACCATTTCCACTCCAATTCTTCACAAAAACCACTCCACCACCACCGTTACTACTACTCCTCCTCGCTCTCTCACTATTGTTTGCGCTAAAGGCTACAAACTCAAAACTCACAAGGTCTTACTCTTATCTTCTATCACTCAATTTCAACTTCAATTTCATTTCTGTACTATTATTTCAATTTTCATTTTCCACAGGCCTCCGCCAAGCGATTTAGGGTAACCGGTGCCGGCAAAATTGTGCGTAGGAGAGCCGGAAAACAACATTTGCTCTACAAGAAGAATAAAAAGAGGAAATTGAGACTCTCCAAATTGGTAACTTCATTTTTTAATTTTATTTTACATATTTCATTATTATCAACATTATCTTCATATCATTAAGAACATATATTTCTAACTCATTGTCTACTTGTTATGCTTGTAATGTGGTATTGGCTAGGTTATTTTGGAATATGAAGTACTTTTGTTATGCGCGGTTTTATCTGTTAGAAAAATTTGTGTTCTTTTGATCTCAACAATTTCATTAAGTTTTGCTATATTACTAGATGTCTTAATTAACTTTTTGGTGAGATTTCTGGATGAGAATAAAGTCAGAATTATGATATTAAAACATCTGCATTATGCACTTGTGAACCAAACAAAATATTTCCAATGTGTAGTTAATATAAATTAAGCAGCTCTAGTAGCTTTCCATATATGCTGATACCCTGAGAGCCATTTTGATTTTGATTTTAGGCATCAATTTTGAGTAGAAAGGTCTTAAAAAAAACTCGAAAAGAGTTTGCCTTTCCCCTTCCTATCCTATTAATTATCAATTATCACACATTAAGTTTGGTCCTTAACCTTTTCTCTCGAAGATTTCTAATTTTGTGCAATTCTCTGGTTTAAATTTACCTAATACCAAGTTCATATCAAGAATGCATAATTCTTGTTTCTTACAAAGATACTTTGTTATAGGTTTCCTTGGCCAGGTAGTATTGTATGAGAATGTGGAATATACTCGTTGTAGCACTCAGGATCTAGTAGTGCATATTGTTAAGAACATTGTAGAATGCTTTATTATACTCAAAAGTTAACATATTTCTGATAGATACGGCCCTGAGTGAAGCCCGTGTTATGTTAATAGCTTAATAAGAGTTAGTAAGTTGGCTAACTAGGAAATAAGGCATGTTGCCTGTAAATAAGAGGGGAGCCTTAGAGAGTGATTTATCTTGTCAATTTGAAGGAGGGACCTTTGGGCATTTGGGAGCGTGGCAAGACCTCAAATCTCTGCTGATTGTTTGTATTTAAGGGTGTTATTCTCTACTAATAACATTTCAGTTACTACTTACTATCATTGTCTTTGAATGATCTATACTATTGTAGATGCTTTAAATTAGCTATTCCAGCATGGGTTTGAACTGGATGTGTAAAAACAGCCTTATATGGCATCTGTATTCAGACCATATCTTTCAGATGAAAAAAATTGTGAATTAGGACTTAAGCCAATATCTATCGCTGAAATTTATCTGCAAATTTACGCGAAGTGATAAATTACAGTCTTCTATGAAATGTGTGGATCAAAGTAACGTCATTGGAACTTGATAAACTACTTGAGATTATCAATTAGACTAAACTGCAGTGGAAGTTCATTGTTTTGTGAGACACTAATTGAGTATTACTCACAACAGAGAATTCCAGCTTTTTGTTTTCATCTCCTCTTTACTTTCACACTTTTACAAAACCCACATCCATCCTAAGCACAAAGATTTCTAGAATGATGCTTGATATACTGCAGAAGGCTTAAGTGTCTGACTTTCACACCTTTTACTTAACATTCTCTCGGGAATTTTCTTATTCTGCTATGAAATACACACACATGTTAAGTTATGGAGTCGATTTTCTCATCTCTAACTTTTTTATTGCCGTGTACAGATCCAGGTCAACAGAAGTGACTATGACAATGTAGTTGGAGCTTTGCCATATCTGAAAGTAAACAGAAAAGTTACATAAATGTTGTATTTTTAAATCTGAGTAATGAATCTAGAGGTGTTTAGTATAATGATTTGTCATATCTCCAATATGCTTTTACACCATTTGGAAGTTGTTTTATTTTACAGATGAATTGAGGTAGTTTTTACCACTTGAAATATCAGTTACTCGTGAAAATGTTGCATTTCCTGTATCATGTAATAACAATTTGTATTTATATCATTCCCAATTCTACTATCCACATTTAACATCTTCCTGTTTAGCATTGTATTTTTGTGTTTGGTTACCATAATCTATTCGGTGAAGTGAGTTAAGAATTCATGGCTACTAGTGCACAGTTTGATATTTGAAATTGGTTCATTTATTCTTTGGAGTTGAGTATTCCTGTCAAGTTTTAATACATATATATAGATATTCCTATTGTTGATTTTATTTCTCTTATAGGCAGTTAATATTTTGAAACACTTCTTGCCAAAAAATATTGTGTTTTGCAAATTGCAACACTTGAACAATCATGAGATTAGCCATGCACTTCTTGTAACTTAATGCTATTGCTAGTTAGCATATGTTTAGGATGCTACTTTGCAACACTTGTACAAGGCGTACTAATTAACTCATGAGATTAGCATATGTTTTTTTGAACTATATTCTTTATTTGTATTTGATAAGTCAGCAGTAACATATAATAAGTTAATTATTTGGTTAAAATATGCCAAATTCTTTTGAGTGTTTGGTGGATAAAATCTATCATATTTTATCTCAATCTAATATTTAATGAGTCGGTAGAATATGAAAAGTTAATCTAATATTTGATGAGTCGGTATAATGTTTTTGTATTTATCCTACCATGAAGGATTTATAAAAAAAATCTAATATTTAATGAGTCGGTAGAATATGAAAAATTAATCTAATATTTGACGAGTCAGTATAATGTTTTTGGGTAACATTTAATTTGGACCGAGAACTTTATTGGTCCATCTTGGACCAATCCATGTAATTACCCTAGATATCATATACATTGAATCCGACGGCTGCCATTAAAGTTTAGTGACCGTGTAGTACAATTTGGCAAGGACGGAGGTGCATATAAAATTGCCACACGTGATTTGTATTTCACATTTAACAATTGGAGGTGCATGTAAAATATGCTGAAGCTTAAAAAATAATTTTACTGTTATTTTCGTTCATGAAAATTTAGTTAAAAAAATAAAATAAAAATAGAAAATAAAAGAAATAAAAGAAAAAAATTTATTATAATATCAATTTTTTAAAGGCTAAACTGCATATTTGGTCCCTTACGTTTATTTTAGGTTTCAATTTGGTCCCTTACGTTTAAAAAGTTTCAATTTGGTCCCTTACGTTATCAACGTTTGTATTAGTTGGTCCCTTCCGTCAGATTCCACTGTTCCACTATTTCAATTGGACACGTGTCAACGTGTCCAGGTGTCCACGTGTCAATCCACATGTGCAAACCGTCTGCCACGTAAGCAAACCGTCTGCCACATGTGCAAAAACTGACGGAAGGGACCAAATTGAAACCTAAAATAAACGTAAGGGACCAAATTGAAACTTTTTAAACCTAAGGGACCAAATTGAAACTTAAAATAAACGTAAGGGACCAAATGTGTAGTTTAACCTTTTTTAAAAATCCTATTTTTAATATTGAGTTAAAAAAAATTAAAGAAGAGAAAAAATTAAAGAAGAAAATACATATTATAAGCAAGTCTAACATATTAACATTAATTTAGACTAATATTAAGTCCAGTAATTGCTGAGAAGTTTGACTCGTCTACTAAGATAGACATATATTTTAGAATACTAAATTTCGAGAACCCCGATTTAACAAATAGTAACCTAATTCGGACATATTTGCATGATGCAAGACTATATTGAGAAATCAATATATTCATGATATCGAGAAATCAATGTTGAACTAAAATCGTCGAATTGGAGTTACTTCATCGTAAGCGGTGGGATTTTGAATATATTCATGATATCGAGAAATCAATGTTGAACTAACATAGTGGAATTAGAGTTAGTAGTTCGACTTTAGTGGTGTGAGTTAGAGTTAGTAGTTCGATCATAATTATGATTTTTTATGTCTTAATTAAGTTAAGAATAGTCGAAAAAATTAATCTCAATAATTGATTTAAAATATGGTTAGTGAATTTGAATAATCTTGCGAATTTGGTTTAGTAACTAACCAACCTTAATCGTGTTAGGAATACGAGTTAGGTAAGTAAATTTGAACTATCGTTCTAGCGAATTAGGTTTAGTAACCTTAATCGTGCTAAGGAATCTATAGAATACGAGTTAGGTAAGTAAATTTGAACTATCGTTCTAGCGAATTAGGTTTAGTAACCCTAATCGTGCTAAGGAATCTATAGAATACTAGAGTTGGGTAAGTAAAATTTGAATCTCGTTCTAGCAAATTAAGTTTAGTAACCTTAATCTTGTTAAGGAATCTAAAGTAAAATTTGAATCTCGTTCTAGCGAATTAAGTTTAGTAACCTTAATCGTGTTAAGGAATCTAAAGTAAAATTTGAATCTCGTTCTAGCGAATTAAGTTTAGTAACCTTAATCGTGTTAAGGAATCTATAGAATACGAGAGTTAGGTTAGTAAAATTTGAATCTCGTTCTAGCGAATTAAGTTTAGTAACCTTAATCGTGTTAAGGAATCTATAGAATACGAGAGTTCGGTAAGTAAAATTTGAATCTCGTTCTAGCGAATTAGGTGACTAAAAGAATGTAAGTTATTACAATCAAATATGTTAATTAGTGTTAAACAATTTTTAATTACTTATCCATATTTTTTTTAATGACTTATGGGATATATATTATTATTTGTTATTAAATAAGGGTTAAAAGGGTTAGAAGGGTTAAAAGGGTTAGAAGGGTTAAAAGGGTTAAGGGTTACAAGGAGATTCTTTCTATATAATACAGCAAGCATTAACAGTAGAAAGTTAACCAAGAAATCTAAACTGTGTAAGTTCACATCCATCCCCTAAATCGTTTCATCTCCTATAAACGACGATCTATCATGTTAACAATCCCTCATGTTTGTTTGTTTTTTAAGTTTTCGTTGTAATTAAAATCGTTTCATCTAATTTACAGTTTTCGTTTGTTTACAGATCAGATCAATCGACAATGGCATCGTCTATCAACAGTGGCAGTGCTTCGAAACAAAGTTGGATCCGTTACGCAAACGTAACTTGCAAATGTCGTTCAGTTGCCGACATCAAGGTTTCTTTGAGTAAACAAAACCCAAACCGATTGTATTATTCATGTAAGGAAAAAAAATGCCAATGGGTGGGTTGGTGTGATCCAATAGAAGATGATGATGCTGGGAAAAACAGAGTACAAACTAATGATTCTTTCGGATCGATGGGTGTTAAAGAAGATGAATTTAGGAATCTGGAAAATTTAGTCGACGGTATGTCGGAAGGAATTCAAGAGGAATTTGCAACTATCAAATTTGAATTTGACAATGCTCTAATTGCTATCAAGAAAGATGTTGATGAGAAGCTGTCTGTCTTGAAAAAGGACATGGAAAAACAAATTGATGATGGTATGATTGCCATGAACAAGGATGTGTATGAAAAGTTGTCTGTTTTGGAAGTAGAAATCGAAGCAATGAAGAAAATAAATGGGAATTGGAAGCCTGTGATTATGGGATTTGTGTTTGTCATAGCTTTGTTGTTCATTACCAAGTTCGCATAAAGTGAAGTTGCAGATGATGAAAATGGAGCCCAGATAATGGAGGTTGAAGGAAGATGTTAATTAATGTTGGTTAATTAGTTGGTTAATTTAGTATTAATTATTATTAGTAGATTAACTTTAGCTGAATGATGTTTTTTATGTTTTTAATTAATTGTATGGCTGAATGACAAATGAAAGGTAGTGTAGGGTGTAGCCACTGTAGCGGTTCAGAGACTGCAGAGTTGTTCTGACCACAAGTTAAGCCACTGTAGCACGCTACAGTCACAGCTGTATTCTGTGTTCGTTTTATTCCGACACGTCGTTTTCAAATGTACTTTAGTCGTCCTTGTTTATTTGTGTAGCACGTTTGTGCATTATCCAACTGAAATATAATTTATTTTTTGTGTTATTGTAACAACTAAAGGTAACAAAAAATAATTTATACTCAGACTTTATTATTTTAAAAAATAGAAACCATTCTTGTAATTAATTGTTGGTGGGTGTTAGACTTATGACAGCAATTTCATTAAATAGATACATCTGAAAAATTTAATGTGAATATGGTGTATAAATAGAAGCTTTAGCTTCATTTTTATGTTGCCAATAAGCTCTTCAAAACCATTTAAATGGAGAGAAAAACGTATGTTGTGTATAATGGTCGTAAACCCGAAATATATTCGAGTTGGATAGATTGTTATGCACAAACAAACTGTTATAAAGATTGTGTTGTCAGATTATATGACTCAGTTAGAGATGCTAAGAATTCATGGGATGCTTATAGTTTTAATTGCAATTCGTCTTTGCAAACCAAGAGAAATATAGAAGCACAAATTGTTAATGGATGTGGGTATGTGAATGGAATTCTGAGCAATATTTTGGAAGAAAAAGGTATTTTTTTATTTTATTTTCTTTATTCTTAATTTATTGGCCTGCAAGTAAAGTTTTCCAAATTATTTAACAAAAACAACGAATGATATTGATGGTTATTGATTTGTTGATTTTTGATTTATAAATATTTTTTGATATTGATTTGTTGATTTTTTTTTTATAAATATTTTTTGATATTGATTTGTTGATTTTTTTTTTTATAAATATTTTTTATTAGGCCATGAAGAAATAATTCCAGAGCAACCTACTAATGTATTAATGAAAAAAGATATTCAAGAATGGCTTCAATCTGCATGTTTCAGATATCGTATTGAACAACCATTATATGTGTTGCATGACCACAAGGATGATATTGATGGTAAAAGATTTTATAGATATCGAGGTTCGCTTACAACGCCAGCAATAGGCAAACCGAGAGTTTGTCTTGGTGATTTTGCAAGAACCCATGAAAAAGCACGTGACAAGGTTGCGACACTGTTACTGCGAAGATTATTATCATCAACCAACCATAAACTTGTTGATTACAATTATTATAATGTTATTTTATTGGAAAACCAGCTGGAGAAAATGGCGGACGAAAATTATCAATTACAATTGGAAAATGCAGCTTTGTCGGCGGAAATTAAATTTTTGTGCTCTAATAATTCCACAAAAATTGAATAAAATCTACATTCATTAATATTAATTTAAGTTTATTAGTAATTTTTATGTTTTAATTTAATTTTGTGCTCTAATGCAGTGTTTTTTAATGTTTTAATTTAATTTTTGTTAGTGAGTTGAAACTTAATTAATTACTCCCTTCGTCCCAAAATAAATAACCCAATTTTGACTTTGGGTACTATTCATATGACATGCTTTGACTCTATTTTTTCTACTAATATATACATAAAAATATTAGCATATGAAAGTCGTGCATTGGCAAACGTAAAGGTGGTCAAACAGGTCATTTATTTTGGGACGGAGGGAGTAATTTAAATAAAACGACGGTCATGAAACCACATCTGTCTCTTCATAGATAAATTTTTTGAAACTAGCTAATAAAGTTGACATGTTGACCTCCCTACTCTCTTGTAACGTGTCTCTCTTGTACAATGGCAAGTAACATATATGGATAAAGTTAAAAGTATATGGGCATGAAAATAACCTTTTGAATAAAAATATTCACTAAAATAGCAAGTTAGACCTGCACACCACCTAGGATCATTTAATGCTCCTTTGGTCTATCACATCTTAGAAAAGTATTAATTTACAATTTTTAATAAAATAAATCAAAAAACAAATAAAAGTGGGATCAGAAACCAACGAAATTTGGGAGGGAGGGATTGAAACGGTACAATCAATATTAAAAAAATAGAATAATATAAAATGGTTGAAACATAGTGTTAATTAATATTACTGCAAGAAACCACTGTTCAGTTAAGAGAGTAAGAAACTAAGTTATGGAAAACCATAACCACCACCAAGAACAACAAGCCATCGTTCCTGAAGCAACAACCAACAATGAAACCACTGCCAATGGAAACGCAGACAACGAACCTTTTGACATTCGTCATTCAGTTAGGGAACTAACTTCTGTTGTTAACAACGCCTTGGTGGCAATAACTGTACGAACTTCTAACATTTAAGGTTTTGTAAAAATATTTGAGGCGTTGATACTAACACAACATTGTATGAATTTTTTGAGCAGGCTCTGAAAGACTATGTTCTGGATCAATACTCTGTTCATTTTGAGCAAATCTCAAGCATCATTGCTATGAAGAACTCACTAACTGAAATATCCGTACGTTTTTTTTTTTTTTTATCATGTCTCTCTTTTAATGTTCTCATCTTGTTGCTTATATCGACATGTTCTATTGTGTAGGATCTGAAGTCTTTTGTGACTGAACATTGCTCAGCTCGTGTTGAGGAACTCTCAACCATTGTTCGTCAACAACAAAACTCACTTGACGCTATCCATGGATCACTTCGAATGGTTGAAGTTGTGTTGTGCACCAAACCAACAAATGATAACCCAAACGAAAAGGAAACTGAAGTTACAAAGGAAACTGAAGTTACAAAAGAAACTGAAGTTACAAAAGAAACTGATGTTACAAATCCTGTGATTACCATTGATGATGACATCAATGAAGAGCAAGAGGCAAATGCATCTAGAGGAAAACGCAAGTTAGTTGGAAACGACTATGAAACTGAGTTGGACAAGGACATTGAAGCTGCTGATACGGATCTTGTTTTTTCCGATGGTGATTATGAATATTATGGTGATGATATGAACAAGAGGATTTGCAACAATGTTAATAACTTGAACATTCAGATGAAACAACATGCTCCGTTGCCTATACTTCCTGATGATTGGACAAATGTTGAAAATATGGGCAAAATCAATGACCTTTCAAATCCCATGCATTTTTCAAACAGTAACTTTAGGAGGGTTAATGAGAAAATGCTGGATGATAACATTGATGATTTGCATGGTATTAGTAAGAGACTATTTCAAAGTCCTCACACAACACCAACAACAACCACTCAAGGAAAAAGGGGTTCTAGTTCATCAAAAGGAAAGAAACCTATGCATGGAAGTACTTCAACTGTTACCAAAAGATGTAGGAGTGTGCTTCCTAAGGTAAAATGATAATATTAGATTTGATTTAATATTTATTGCAAAGTGGGGGTACAAATAGTATAAATAGTAGGTTACATATGTATTATGGTCGTATGCATATTTTTTTTTTTAGAACCGGCCTTTTTTCCATTACATGTAGTGTATGTGATACGTTGGGTCTCATGGGCCGTGTCACGTGTTCTTGTTAATAAGTATATATAGTGTTTGTGTGTATAATAATACTCCTAAATAATTGATGCTAATGTTTTATATTGTTTAGGGTATTAAATGGAATTTTCCGGTAACTTCCGACATGAAGCTTGATCTTCCAGAGCTACAAGCCATAGCTTATGTCTATCACCCGGATAAAGACAAATCGTAAAATTTTTAGATTGAAATATACATAAATTTTATTTAAGTTTATGACAACGTATCGTTTTTTAAATATCGATTGTTATGTGTAATAGGAAGAGGTTGGTGGCATCAAGAGGAATTGAAGCTTTTAGAGTTGACTTTGATACCTTAAGGCCTGGACACATGGTTAATGAGAAGGTTCATTATATTGTTTTGAGTTACATTCATGTTACTTACTATGTAAGTAAATAGTTCTAACAATGGTTTTATTTTTTCTTTGTCTGACTTGTAGATTGTAACATTAGCTTGCCATAGAGCAAATTGGGTGCAAGAAAATTACAAGAGGGGATCCGTGTGGTACCTACCGCCGGCGTTTGCAGAAGATGTTTTTATGGGAAAGACTGTGGAACAACTAATTGATGTTTATTGCAAAGATTGGATGCCCGCATATCCAAAGCTCAAATATGTTCGTTAAACTATTTCATTATTTTTTTAAGTTATTCAAATTAATTGAAACTTACAATTAAGACTTCTTCTAATTAATTAAATAATTTTTTTTTTTCTTAGATTTATGTTCCTATCAAAACTTCCACCGACCATTGGTTTTTAATGGTGATTTCTATGCAACTCCATACAATTTATCATCTTGACAGTCACTGTGGCATAGGAGACGTGAAACCAAGAAGAGTAACAATCTCCGTCATTGTTAGCCATTTGACTTACACTATCTCATATTTCATTTTTAAATAATACATTATAAACTTAATAACTATATAGCTCGTGCACTATCTAAATTTGTAGGCTCGCACTTTGGAAGAAATGGTTACCTCTGGATTTTATGGAACAACTTTTTTCTGTCGGGATCTTGAGTTTAAGCAATGGCCTATTGAAGAGGCACATGGCATACCTAATTGTGGCCATAGGTATGAACAAAATTTGTATATAGTCATAATACCACTGACCATTGTATATAGTACATAAGATTAATACGGGTATTTATTCCTTGTAGTAACAACGCCGCTATATGGGTTATTGATTGGATCGATATGGATCAATGTTTCACTCCTAATCTCCAAGGGGAGGTAATCAAACTATTAGCGAAATTAGTTGTTTTTTTTTTATTAGGAATCATTAGCCAATGTATAAATTTCACGCCTAACTTATTTTATGTATGGATGCAGCTTAAAGAAAACTTTGTTCGCGTCAAAACTGCTGCTATCTTGGTGCTTGGCTTGTACAATGACATGTGGACATTTATTGAAGAGGAGGCGAAGAATTTCTGGGCACTTATTGCGACTTGATTTCATATTGCATATGAAGCTACTTAGATGACGATGCTGCCTTTAGGCCTTTTTGTTTATGCTCGTCTTGTAGGATTGATGGCCACCTTTGTTGATTTTAATTTGTAATGTTTAACTTAATCTAGATACTACTATGGACTTTGTGGTAGATGCCAAGAATATGATGCTGGCATTTTTTTTTGTAATCCATATGTATGGGCCAAAGACAACACAATTTATGCTATGTCTATTTGCTTGCTTTTGATTTAATGACTACGTATCTCCCTATCATTTTTTCTTCTCCTTAAAGTTTATCACAATTTATGTGTCATGTAATGACCCGTAAAAAAAAAATTCCCTGTCATGAAAATATATGGAACATAGTAAATCATGCATCATAACCATGAATCATAATCATAGGTCATTTACTATCCCTTGTTTCGGGCAATCACACAACACAACACAATCCCTGTGATTACAAATTGACCCATAATCTTGCATTAACCCCTGTCATGTCTCAATACTTTATAACAGATCATGCTTTATAACAAATTAATTTCATATCATACACACAATATCACGTGTGACACAAGTCTCACAAATTAATTAAACACAAATGACATAAAGTCTCACAGCTTATATGCCTCAATTCTTAAACTACATGACCCAATAGTTGGACATAAAGTCTCACAGCTTACATTACAGACATGTATCAATTATTAAACTACAAGACTCAATACTTGGACTTAATACAAATTACATCACACATCATGGTGTATGTCTCAATAATTGGAACTTAAAGACAAACATCATATGTCTCACAAATTAATCAACACAGACATTACATAAGTATCACAAGATAAATAGACAAACAGACCAATTAAACACATATTTCATAAGTCTCAATTGTTGATCAACACAACTAACACATGTCCTCCCAGCTCCAACACCAATTCACGTTCAAAGTCCTCCCAGCTCCATCACCAAATCCCATTCCCAGCAGCTTAAACATTCTGTAAAATATATGATAAATTAATTAAATCAACATTAAAAGTCATGGATTAATTTAAAATACAACTAGTATAAACAGTACAGTATAATAATTGCCTTACCATGTCAACCGTCCCTATATTGCCATAGTCTTCATGATCATCATCAAACTCATTGCCACCTTCAGTTTCACTTTCTAATTGTTGGCTCAATACGGGACAAGAAGTACGATTATGCCCTTCAGTTTTGCAAACACCACAACTATGCGGTTTCCTTCCATTTTTAATGTTTCTTTGTCCCATGTTTGTAGTGGTTACACCATCATTTCTCCTTCTTTGATTTTTCTTTCCTTGTGAGTTTGACACATTACCACATCCTTTTGTTCTAACGCGAGATGGATTTAGAATTGTTTCTTCAAAAAAGGTCCTATTGTTTACGTAGTCAGATGCCTCAACACCACATTCATTTTCTAAGAGTTTTATCTGAGCATCAATTAAATCTAAAGTACTACGCATCAATACCGGCTTCCCACATTTTACAACTGCTACAGCCATTCGTTTGCATTTTTCAACCACAGTAGTGAATTGACTTAAGGATGATGGCTGAATTTGTAGGTTCTTTTTTGGACTATACGCAGCAAGTCCATCTTTTGCGTTTTTCATCCATCTCTTAATCACAAGACAACCGGGCAACTTAACAATGTTCAAGTACACCAAAACAGCAACCACATGCTCACATACAATACCTAGGGACTCTAACCTCTCACAGGAACACTTGAATTGTAAACTACTAGGACAGAAAGACACTTGCCACTCAACATTTTGTTTCGGATATCTAATGACAGTGAAAAAATAATAAGAAACAGCTTTTCTACTATCAATGACAGTGCAAGTGCATGCTCTACGGAGCACAGGTTGAAACAACAAAAACACTTCTCTAGTGTACAACTCTGCAGCAGCTCTCTCAAGTAGAGGCAATGGAGTTTCCAAAACAGGATCGCCATGAACAGAAGCAAAATCAGACTCTAGTTCACTATACCTCATGTAATTCAAGCATCTAAAAAATTGTTGCAAAAACTCCAACAGATTGTTTTGGTAGTTAACATACCTGCCAAATTGAGAATGTAAACCTTCACATCGAGAAGTTGTTCGAAATCCGGCAAAGAATTTACCCCTTATGTGTGCAGTAGCCCACATGTGCCGCTTTTCATACATTTCCTTAACCCATTTGTTATTTTGAAGTCCACAGTCAATTACCATTTTTTCCCACTTTTGCTTAAACTCTCCAACATCATAATCACCCAACATACATTGCTTGAATCTCCTCACAAATTGTTTCTTACCAATATTTGTGCAAGCATTACGAATGAGATGCCATGCACAAAGTCTATGGTGACAATCTGGAAAAATCCTTCTTATCGCATTCCTCATTGCCAAATCACCATCAGTTATAACTGATGTTGGACTTTTCCCACCCATAGCTGCCAACAACTGCTCCAAAAGCCACACATATGTTTCTTCTGTTTCATCACATACAATAGCAGCACAAAAAACTATACTCTTGTTATGATGGTTTACACCGGAAAATACAACCAACGGACACATATACTTGTTCCTCTTGTAGGTGGCATCAAAAGCCACAACATCCCCAAAAATGGTATAATCCCTCTGAGCCACTCCATCGCACCAAAACAAGTGTGTCAACCTTCCATTATTATCAACCTTGTATTTCCAAAACATTGTTTCATCGCTTCTCCGCATGCTTTCTAGAAATTCACATGCAGCTTTTGCATCTGATGAAGAAGTTAAACGTTGTCTTTCCTGTTCATTGTACATGTCTCGCCTTCGGAAACCAACTTTTTCGTAACCACCAGCTTCAGTAGCAAATAAGCCAAATATATGGCTTGTCTTCATACCAGCTTGTTTCATGTTGCTCATTCGCCAAATGTCATAGTTACTCATCTTTCTATGAGCCGGTAGCATTCCAGTAAATTTTTCATCCAACAAAGTATGATTGTGTGAGTTGTGGAGCAATTTCATGTACCACCGTCTACTGTTTGCCTCAATATGAACACGACATTTAGCTTCGCAACCGCACCTGATGCATGCTTTTGGTACTCTTGTTCGGATGGTATGAATGGCTTTCTCTTTTCTAGCCCCTTGTCTGTAGCAGACAAATGTCTGCTGAGTTACTTCACCTTTCGTGTTTCTCATTACTTTACTCTTTCTTCCGGCAAAACCATTGAAACCAGCATACCAATTGTAGAAAGTAAAAGCCACCTCCAAATCCAAAAAATGGTATCTCATGACATCTTCTTCCCTTAGTTGTTTAAAGTCGATCTTCGAAATGTCTTCCAAACAATTCACAGCATTAACTTCACTGAAAATACACCCACCTAAACCTTCAGTCCTACTGCATTCTGCTTCGTCTACATTGTCATCCCCAACTTCATGCACTTCTTCATCAGACAATCCTAAATTTCCTATTCCCTGAATTAACAATAAACTCCATTAACAACCTTAATTAACAATCAATTTCTCATTCACTTATTATTCAAGGATAATTGAAATCTATCGTTACTTTGTTTACTACCTTCATTAACAATAAACTCAATTTAATAAATCTAAAATTTTATCAAAAGATACTCCAATTTGCGATAAAGAACACACCTGAGTCGAGTCATCTTCATCATTGAACGAATTAGAACAGACTTCAACCATTTTCAGCTTCACAAAATGAAATAACCAGATCTAAAATGATAATTTCTTTAATTGTCTGCAAAAATACAACACACATAATTAACCCAGGAAACCCAACATTCTATAACATATCTATAACAATGATAATTCTTCATTAAAATTTCTGAAAATACCTTTGAAATTTGACAAGGAAAATAACACGGATTTACAAAGAGATGCAGGACCCTAACACAACCACACCCATTGCAGGACAACAACTTGAAACACCGCGATTTCAGAACTTGTTGTTACATTATTCAACGATTTCCCAACGATTTCAATCACTGCGAGCGATTTCAGAATTTGAGTTTAACTTTATGTTGTCGAGTTCGAATGCAGATACAACTAACGATTTCCGCAACACACTTCTTTGTTTTAATTGGTACTGTTTTTTAATTAATAGATACGACAAAATCAAATTGCAATACAGCTGTATATTTCATTTATTTTAAATTAAATCTTAATTGGGGGAAATTAAGTGGGGGAAATAATATGTTGCCATGTGTGTTGCGGAATGAATCTGTTGACTGGTGATTACCGGTCATCTAAATGGGTCCAAGATGGAGAAATAATACTTTTGGTCCAACCTAAACTTCACCAATGTTTTTGTATTTATCCTACCATGAAGGATTTATAAAAAAAAAGTTTTTTCTAACAAATCCTTTTTACATATCCACAACAAAAGTTTTCAAAATATATAATTCGTATGATTATGATGTGATGAATCCACTAAAAAAAGAATTACTAATTCTAATCATATCTCTTACATTAAAATACTTATAAGTTATTAGTATATGCATACACAATCTTTTATTGAAAAATTATATTTTAAAATCTTAATATAGTCTATTATGATGTATACAAATGTACAAATCACAATTTGAGAAAAGGAAATTGAGCGTTATTTTATTTTTATTTTTTATAGATAAACAAAATAAGTTATTATCAAATTGAGTGTTTTCAGCATTTACTCTAAAAATAAGATATTATCTAAAATGTGATTTTTTTTAAAACTTTTTTTTATCATAAATGTGATTTTCTTTTTGACAGTAATTAAATATGATTTTCTATTTACTTAACTTTTTGATAAATTTTTTTTTTTTGATGAGCTGGGAGTGAATTTTTTGTAAATATGAGATTGGATTAAGTACCAAGAATCTACATTTTTATTCTTTACGAGTATAAATTAAAGATTTGACCCAAAAAAAAAGGAAAAAGTAGCAAGATCCAAGAATTCAAATATTTATTTTTGGAAATAGGGTGAATCCACGTAATCAACAGCTGGCGCTGTAAAATTTTAAGTTGGAAATTTTTATTTTTACAATAGTTGGAAAAGATCCTTAATTATTTTTTTAATACACGTCAATTACGCACGTGACTTTCTCCTCCCTCGTAAATTCCTTTTCTGTACGTACGCGGTTGTTGTCTGTCTCTGTTTTTTCTTATATATATATGTCGCTTTTTCGTCCTTGTTGTACAATCACAACTTTGTTTTTTTTCTGTTATTAGGGTTTCTCTTCTCAATTTCTTCATCTATTCGTGTTGACTTTCTCCACTCAATTTTTCTGATTTCGTTATTTTGATGGTTCAGTTTATGGGTTCTAAGAATGTCCTTTCAGAATCGGTATCCAATCGTGAAAACATTCCGGTCAAATTTGAGATTGAGGATCATCTCGAAGAACAACACGCTCCTCTCCATAAGCGTTGCAAGGTTTCGAATCTCTCTCTAAACATTTTTTTTTTTAATTTCTATTTTGACTTTTTTGATTTGTTTGTTAATTCTTCTATTAGGGTTTTGCCACTCGTTAATTAGGATTTTAGATAATGTCATTATTTTTAGAGGTGTAGAATTTATTTTAACCCATGTTTTTTAGTATAATTAATTTTGTCTTAAGAGTTGATTATAACCTTCAGCTAGAATTGGGATTGTTTTTTTATACATTTGAGTTTTAGACTTAAACAAAATTACCGTGATTTGGTTAATCTTGATTTCACTTTTAGACTATTTTAGAGGTGTAGAATTGATTTTGACTTATGTTTTTTAACATAATTAATTTTATCTTTGAGAGTTGGATTCTATAACCTTAAGCTTGAATTTGGATTTTTGTTTATACAATTGAGTTTTAGACTTAAGTAAAACTACCGTGTTACCTTGATTTAGTTAAACTTTATTTCACTGTTAGATGAATTTACAGGATGCAAAATTGATTTTAGAGATGTAGGATTGATTTAAACGGATGTTTTTTCAGTAGAATTAATTGTCTTGTGATTTGATTTTAACCTTTTGCTAGAATTTGGATTCTTATCATGTACAATTGAGTTTTAGACTTAAACAAAATTACCGTGTTACTGTGATTCGGTCAAACTTGATTTCACTTTTAGATGATTTAAGAGGATGTGATTTTAGAGATGTAGAATTGATTTTGTCGGGTGTTTTTTTTAGTAGAATTAATTTTGTCTCGAGAGTTGATTCTTACTTAAACTAGAATTTGGATTTTATTATAATTTTTTACAATTGAGTTTTAGACTTCTACAAAATCAACGCGTTACCGTGATTTGGTCAAACTAACCGTCGTTCCGAACATATTATTAATAATGTTCACTTTTGTTTTGTGACATCCTCTTTTCTCACTGTTCATGGTTTTTTGTATTTCTTAGCAATGGAGTGCTTCGAATGATGCATCTTTGAGTTCTCATTCGCAAGTCAGCAGTATACTTGATGAGCCTAGCCCTTTGGGTTTAAGTCTCAGGAAGAGCGTTTCTCTTTTAGAATTGATACAAATGAAGCTTTCTCAAGGGAATACGGTTATTGCAAATAAAAAAGATGATAGTTCAAACTCTGGATCGAAAAAAGATAGTCGGGCTTCTGTCGAAAAGCTGAAAGCTTCAAATTTTCCAGCTATGTTTTTAAAAATCGGTTCATGGGAGGTACATTCAAGATTCTATACGCGGTTTGTGTTTTGGTAAATTTATACTGTTTCAATGAATTTAACTCATGTTGATGTTGTCTTTATTGCAGTATAAATCAAAATATGAGGGCGATTTAGTGGCAAAGTGTTACTTTGCCAAAGAGAAGCTTGTTTGGGAAGTTCTTGAAGGCGAGCTGAAGAGTAAAATAGAAATTCAATGGTCAGATATCACGGCACTTAAAGCAAATTGTCCTGAAGATGGACCTAGCTCATTGACTTTAGTTGTAAATATTTCCCCCTTTCTCTGTTAGCTATTTGAATAGTTTTTCATCATGCAAGCATTTGCACAATTATGCATGTGTAATTCTCCAGTGTTCAATGATTTATCGTTGATATTTTGTGTAATGCAGGTTGCTAGACAGCCGCTCTTCTTTAGGGAGACCAATCCTCAACCTAGAAAACACACACTGTGGCAATCAACAACAGATTTTACTGGTGGACAGGCCAGCAAACACAGGTATATTCTTTTTACAGTTGTCCTCTGGTATGTGGATATGTGCTCAACTTTCATTCATTCATTCATAGAGATTGAAAAAATACAATGGTTTTGTTGGTTTGTCATAAACTGAGTAGGAGAACCGGCATTTAACCTTTGCAAAAAATATTAGAGACTGATTTTCAAATGGGATGTTGACAACGCTGTCAAATAAGAGCAATATATATAACTTATTGAACTCATTGAGGAAGACTGCTCAATTTAATTTTGTTATATGGGATTTGGGGTTTAGATGACTCCTTTTCGGAGTGCTAACAACACACTCTTTTTTGTTGGTTAAAATTCAGGTGGGTCCCATGTAAATTTGGTGAGACCGATATGAATATTAACCAATAAAAGTGAGAGTGTTGCTAGCATTATTAATTTGGTTTAATTTGTTATTTTTACTTTGCATTGGGCGGGTATTGTATTTGTATCGCCTATTCCTCTTATATTTACTAGAACGTTATGTTTGGGAACTTCATCTTGCAACTTTTTAATTTGTAGGAAGCATTTTTTGCAATGTGAACAAGGACTGTTGACCAAACATTTTGAAAAGCTCATCCAGTGCAGCTTACGTCTTGATCTCTTAAGCAAACAGCCAGAGATAATATTGGATTCACCTTATTTTGATACACAATTCACTGCTTTTGAGAAACCTGACAATCTAAAAGATTGTGATTTGCATCAAGTCAATGGCAAAGGATCAGCAACGACTCGTTTTCAGAACACGGGATCTCCTCATTCATCATCCCTGTCACCATCATTTACGATTGAGAACAGTGATCCTTCTGCCATTACTTTAGATAGTGTGCCCTGCGAAGCACCTTCCTCCAGTTCAGGTACTATAAGAACTTGCCTCTGATTTTTATTGGTTTTGTTATTGGTCTGTTATTTCATTTCACTATAAGAATTTGGAACTATAAGGACTTGGTTGTGAAGCACCTTGCGTTAGAGAAAGAGAGTTTCACAAAGGGTATTCACATATTTTTTATGCTTATATTTTAATGCACATTTTCTTTTGAACATTTCTTTTTTGCTTGCTGGTTAATGGTTAATGTTTGAAAATTATCAATGAAAGGATGAGGCATCGCTTTGAAAATCAAGTAGCAGATGAATTAGTGATTCTGATGATAGATCTGCCTCTTAGGATCATCCTGTTTTATTTAGTATTAAAAGCCGTAAACTTCAAGTGAACTAATATTATGAATTTGTTGCTGTGGCTTTCTAATAAAATTTAGTCAAGTTAAAATAACATGAATACAATTGTAAAATATATGGCTCAACAAATGCATCACTGTTTTAATATGTCAATTTCATCATTATTTCAATATGCTTAGCTTGTTGAATATCATTTTTCATCAGCACAAGTTCTGTCTATGAAGCATCTAAACATTGCTTCATAATGAACTTGAAGTAACTGCTCAGTTTCTTTGGGCTTATTTATTAATCTGTGTTTTGGTATCTAAAGTTGACTTTTATTTCCATGTTACCTTCAACAGAAGGAATATATTGTTCTGAAGCTGATTCGAAGGGCCCACGTAACTTGGATCAAATAAAACTGCCTGGGCTCCGTCATTCTATGTCAGTGAGCGATTTCATTGACCACGTTCAACATCACCTTTCCGAAGGAATGGACCCAGGGAATCCATCCTTTTCTGCTGAAATATTGGATTGCCAAAAAATGCTGGATGACCTTACACAGCATCTGTTTAATGACAATCAGGTTACAGCACCTTCCGATGACCCATTAGTTATGTCAAAGGTCAATTCCCTTTGCTGTCTTCTAAAATTGGATCCCCAAGCACTCGACGATGGACCTAATGATGGAAAAAAGATTCAACTTGACAATCAGGTTACAGCTTCTGATGGAACATCACATATGCCAAGGGTCAATTCTCTTTACTGTTTTGTACAAATGGATCCTCCTGCAGCAGTGCAGAATTCACTCGATGAAGAACCTAATGATGGAGAAAATATTCAACTTGGTCATGATCTTGAGTCAATGCAGGGCAACAGAATCAAAAAGGATATCAAGGCTGCTGCTGAAGAGGACTCAAGAGATGTTTATGGTGGCAATCCGACATCAGGCATGTCCAGGATTGACTCCTATACAAACTTGCTTCTTGATCTTCCGCGAATTGAATCTCTTCCTCGAATTGCATCTCTTTCGCGCTATTTAAATAATATATCAGAAGATTAGTTGTTTGAAATTTCACAATGTCCAAGTAGCATAAAAAGTTCAAATTTTATCATGGGAGGCACTAGGATTTGGAAATATTTTAATGAAGAATCTTGTTGCAGCCTGTGTGAATTCTAGCTGTTTTAGTTTTTTTTCTTTTTCATTGAGACTCATTAATAGTTTTCTGATTGTAAGTAAATTATGTTTTACCGATATAAAACATTCCGGTACATGGATTTTATTGCTTTGTTAAGGATGGCACTTTTCTTGTGTTTAATGGGTTTTTTCAGACCATAGATGATGCATCTCACCTTATGATCTGTTCGATAGATCTAAAACTTATGTGAACAATGCACAACTTCTAATGATAAGATCATTCACTTTGATACATTTCTTTCTCTACATGAGTTATATAAGCTGCACACATTTAAAAGGGCCAATGTTACATACATCACCTATAGTTTTGGAGAAAAATCAATCTAAAAGGGTCAATGCATATACAAAACATGAACAAAAGGTCAAGTGCAGTTTAAATAAATAAAAAAAACATATGATATTTAAAATTGACTCTACCATATCCATATTAAAAGGTGAAATTAGGAAGAAACATGTCAATATGTGATCAAATTAAGTGTTGTGTAGTCCATGAGACTTATAATAAACATCTTTATCTAAGACCTTACAGTTGTGTCTAAATTTCAGATGATATTTGTCACTTCAGCTACACACAAAAAAGTGTTATGTTGATGTCAAATTCCTTAATTTGAAAAAGGAAGTTAGTCACAAAACATAATGTTACCCAAGTGACTTCCAAAATTTGGTACAAAACACCACCCATTTAAAAGTTGTATTTTATTTACTCTTAAGTTTTTATTTCTTAACGAAGAGGAATGTATATTTTATTTTAATATAAAAGGAGAGATAAAAGGAGAGAAGAGTGTCATCCAAATTTTTCATAGGAGAGGGGAGTATAATTTAATCAAACGGTTAATATAGTTTATAAACTTTATACAACTTATAATAAATTTTTTTTGACTTATATAATAAACTCTTGTACTATACACCACAATTAAATTGTTAATCCAAAGAAAAAAATAACAGCAAAATTATTTCACAAAAGTATACTCCACCCACCCTATAGTCATTTTTCTTAACTTTTATAATTATATATATTTCATAAATACAATATTTGAGATACATGTTAGTTTAAGTTTACATTTTAACCATTCAACCTGTTTGACTTCTATTCACCAAATTTTATCAGATACTCTACCGTTATAGCCATCATTCGACGATATTAGTACTAAATAGCTATTACGGAACTGGCAATTCACTAAAACTCTACTACGCTAACACTAACACTATTGCGCCACTATAGCCGCTATTTAACAACATCGATGGATGTAGAATATAAATCTTCTGTTAACCCATTTAAACCTCTATCTAAACTGTGACAGCAGATTCTAATTTCACTAAACCAAGAGAACTTTAAAAGAGATTAACACTAGATGTCCAAATAAAACAAGTTGTAAATAATATTCACAATTTATACAATACCATAAAAGGAAGAAATATGTACAAAGAGTACTGAAAGAGAGCTTTACAAAAGGTTAACTAGTTCAGAACTCATAATGAGCATTTAGACTTTGAATTTTTGTTGTTTATTTACAATTGAATTCTTCCATCACGTCTAGTCTGCTTGCCATGATGAAGACGCAGGATCAGGAAGTAGGAGAGGATGAACGAATAGCGGTATCAGGTAACATGGCTACTGTCACTACAAAATATTCACATCCAACAGGTAGACCATATGGATTTGGTGTTGATCCTGAATTCAAGGTCAACCAGTCAGTAGTCCCTTTGTCAGGGGTTGTTGCCCTACCGTGCTCCGGTGGTGCCTTCACAATTTGATGTTCAATATGCACAATTTGTCCAACAATATAGTTAGGTCTGCTTGGAAGATGGTCTGTAAATAGTGCCACAGATTCAGCAGATAAATAGTAGTGGTTAGCGCTGTTCTTTGTAATTGCCGCATAATTTCCAGATGGAGTCAGCACAAAAGCAGCAAGCTCATGAACTTCTAGAGAACCAAAAGAAATTTTCTCTTTATTTGCCTGTAGCAAAAAACATAAGCAGAGTAAATATCTCAATCCAGAATGTGTAATAGTTACAACTCACATCATGTAGCTCGCTGTAACCAAACTCATTCATGCTATCAAGAAAAAATATCACAGAGAGAGGATTGTTAAGCACCCCAGCACTTGAAAACAATGTTGTCAATCGCAGATCGGGGAAAATACTGATTTGTTCAACTGTTTTTACACTACAATGCTATACCACTGCTATAAGCGCTAATCGAAAATGACCACACTTTGTACTAAATCGTGTATTACAGAACAAAGGTCTGCTATGCTATAGTGCCACTCCGGTTGCTACTTAACAACACTGCTTGGGAAACCCTCCCTTAAAATCTGGCTGTTAAGACTTAAGGGAGAAGGTCTGTTATGCTAATCAGAGATGTAATTTATTGTCAAATACTGTATAGAAACACGTCTAGAACCATCACAAACATAAGGACAATAAATTACCTGCTTCTCAAGTTGATGCTTATTGTAATAAGTTTTGACCTGCTCTCTTTTCTCCTCCAATTCTTTGCGGAGCTGTTCGTTAGCTGCATCCATTCTGGTGTACTTATCATGCAATTCTTCACGATGCCTAGATAAGAAACCAACTTTATCGGCCAATACTCGAATACATTTTCGGAACTCGACAATATCATCATCATCTCTGTCATTAGCAGCACTGAAAATAGAAAAATCTTGTCACAATTCACAAAACTAAATGATATCACATGAAAACACATCAGCCTAATACAATAACCTAGAAATTGTTTTATTTGATAACAAACAACAAGGAGCTTTTTTATAATTGAAAAAAGACAAATCTTGTCACAATCACAAATATTCGATATCACTGTTAGCATGTCAGTCTAATACAATAGCCTATAATCTAGTTTATTCGATAACAGAAAGGAACTTTTTAGGCACACCTAATTGTATTAAATTTTTTAACTGATATAGAAATTGCAAACCAGTACCCTTATTGACGAACTCATAAGCATTTCACACTACCACAATTGAACTAGAATGAATTTCAAGTGTATCAGTGAATTTCTCAACTATTAAAATGTCTGTTTTATTTCATGTGTATCAGTGAGGAAGTTACTTTCATCACTACCAGACTACCACAACAGAACTTTTTTCTTCTCTATAGAGGAATGGATGCAACAAGGAGAGGGACGATATGATTTTTTTTTTAAAATTCCCTAGCAGATTCACTCATGATGTAAGTAATATGTAACAATGTAAGTAAATTACTTGGCCAGAGATTGCGCCAAATTACGCAAGGAGTCCGCAAAATCAGCAACACCACCAGGAGAATAAACACAGCTTTTGAGTCTTTCGAAAAAGCTGCGCATCTTAATAACAGATGCACGCAATAAACTATACTCTGAGGCCCTCCTGTCAGCAGAACTTTTTTGTGTTTGAGCTTCCTCTCTTGCCTCGTGCAAACAATTCTCCAAATGAGCGCAATTCATCTATATGAAAGAGAAAAAATACATCAAGATATAAAAGGCAAGCACAGAAATGAATAGTTTCGTTTATTTTGTCTTTATACGGAACAGTTGGACAGCTTTTTCAGAAGAATTGCCAGTAGAATGCTAGTTCGTGTAATAAAACGAGAGAAAACAGTGACAGATTGGAAAATGAATTAAAACAGATTGAAAATAATGGATCTTTTGAGATAACTTTTTCTAGAAAATTAAATAGCAACTACAAAAGGATATGTATCTTATTCAATTCCAATGTTACCTGAGATTCATCAAGTAATTTTCGATTTGCTTCTAATTCCCTTTTGAGTACAGCAACCTCCTCCATAACAGCTTTAAGTTTTGTATCAGTTTCATTCAACTGATTTGACTTATCTTCAAGTGCACTTTGCAGTTCCAAAAATTTATCATTATTTACTTTGGAATCCAAGTCTGGACAAACTGTTGGGTCACAAGGTACAAGATCACGTGACACAGGCATGCTCTCAGCCGTTGAACTGTTTGTTAGTGACAAACCCAATTGCCCAGTCATCTTATCTCTTTTATCTTTATCACTGATTTGCACTTCGTCGCGATGAGGCTCCATCATAGATGAATCGAGATGCGGGTTCTGCATTCCAGATGAATCCAACATGTTTTCATCCAACCCATCAAAAGATTTACCCGCACGTTCTTTGAACAAACCAAGTTTTGCATCAAAAGAACTTGAGATGCATGAAACTTCATCCATGGGCTCAGAAGTAGAAATGAGAGGCATATTGGCTTCACCACCAACAAATTCTGATTTGCAATTATCTGTCTTCCCAGCAAGAAGAGGAAAGTCGGCAGCATTATTTACACTAGACATCTTCTGTCCCTGCACATACTGATCAGACAATTTCTGCTCCAATTCTTGAATACGTTTCTCATACGACTCACATTGAATCTGCTTCATCTTAAGCATGGAGTGAACATGTTTGATATATTCATCTTTCAAATGCAAGGCTTCTGCTGTCTTGTCCGTGGCATTCTTCAGTATACTTCCTACCCTTTCATCGTCCAATGACTCGTACTCTATTTGAGGGCATAGAGAGCATATTAAAGCTATTCTAGCAGCAAGTTCAGCTTTCAGTTTTGCATTCTCAACCTCCATTTTGCAGGTTCCAGCAATTTCTACCAAACCACTCACATCAAGGAGGTCCTCAGAATCATATTTCTCAATTGAGTTAGTTGAAATATCTACATCCTCAGCCAAGTGAGAGCTATCACTATTCGAACTAGATGTACCCTTAAAGCTACCATGCTTCTCCAGCCTGGAAGTTACTCCTGCTATATACTCAGGAGCATAACGATCCACATCCGATATGTCAATATTAAGCAAACCATCATCAAATGGAGCTATGTTGACATCACATTGGTTTGGACTATCAAATAACCCCATAGATGATAATACATCCCTAGGAATGCATGAACCATGTACTCTCATAAATTCGTCTCGTCTTGAGACCTCAAGCTCCCGTTTTGTAGCAAGCCTTTCAGCCAGTTGACCAGCCATGCCCATGTACAACTTCATAGAAGCCTTTCGTCTCACTATTTCTGCAAGGCAAGCCCGGTACGAAGGACCAATACTATGGAACAATTTTAAATCCCCAAATAAACCATCCTGTCGAACCATCGCCTCTTTAAATACAGGGAACTGTAGCTTCTGATCTTTGATGAGGTAGGAAACGTAAGTTATTCTTTGCATATAATCATGCACAAAATGATTCATTTCATTCTTCTTTTCCTTGCAAAACTCAAGTAGTTTAGAAATAGCACGATCACAAGCCTGCATTTTAGGCAAGTGATTTTTGTCATGAACATCATACATAGGACCCAAGGCTGAAACTGCATCGTGAGGACGAAGTGAGGAGGACAATTGGGAGGACAAACAGTCATCCACTAGTTTCTTTACAGTGTTAACATCTTTGCTACAGAAATCCCCATAAAAATAAAATTTATAAGCTGTGATGATAACATTTGATAAAATCATAGAATAACAAGTACGAATTGAATTATGCAATCAATATGTGCACAAAAAGTGACATCAGGAATCAAATTTCATTCCATATTATAAAGTCTAAACAGTAAAAGCTGTATATTCATCATGGAATGAATCAAGAACTTCGTAGAAACATGTACCAGAATTTGAATATTAAATTATGCAACAAGTAAATAAGTTACAAAACAAGATGCCGCTGCAAGGTCAAGATAATGCATTAACATTAAATGCTTCCTTGACATTAAAGAACACATTAAAAACTGAAAAATAAGAGAAAACTAACCTCAGAGATTGCATGATACTCTTCTGTTCATTTATATATCTGTGATGTTCTTTAATAGCTTGTTCCAAATTCTTGGTGGCCAAGAAAGGCCCAGCGGTCAACAAGTTTTCAACCCGACCCTTCACATCCCCAAAAGTCTGTTTAAATTGTGACATTTTATTCTCAAACTGCTTGTGGGAGCTGGTGCAATTCTCCACTGACTTTCTCAAGTTTTCTTCCTTCACCAAATCCAGTAAGCATTTTCGATTGGCAGTTTGCAAAGCAGGGTGAAGTTTGATAGATCTTAGTTTCTCAACATCCTTTCCAAAGTTTACCAAAAGATCCGAGTGCATCCTGTGTTGTTGCATATAACGTTTCATGAAATCCCCATAGTTTTGGTTAATAATTCGATAATACTGATCCAAATTACACCTTGCAACTTCCACTGCTCTTTCTTGAACCATCTGTTCTCTCAAAAGCCTCTCACAATGCTCAAATTTCATCGATGTACCAGTATAAATCGCATGCCCCCGATGGTAATGGTGCCTAAATTGCCTCTCATAAGAAGGTAAAGCCTTCAAAGCAGGATCTAAAGCATCATCAAGAGGGTGTGGATCATGAGAGGACGACGGTGATGGTGGCTCCAAATTATCAGGAATATCAACTTGTTCCGGTGGTGGAGGAGGTGCATTACTTTGAAGCCTTGCTTTATTGAAAATGAACACTTCTTTCTCATCAGATGGAAGCTTGTATGCAGACAATGGCCGCTGCGGTTCAAGTTTCAAATCCGAACAAAGAACAAGCTGATCATTGAAATTGATCCCGGTAACAGATTCAATGGACCTCATAACAGCCTCAACAAGCGCATTTTCATCGCATTCCAACTCAAATGAATGTCCATTCTCAGCAATATGAACAAGTAGCTGGCTCGCATTGACCAAACTTCCGGTGATGCTGGAACTCATCTTATCAACACCACCAAGTTGTTATATCAATCAACACAACAAGACCTCAATCAAAATCACACCTTCCTTCTTCCTCCAGAAAAGGAAATAAATCAATCAATCAATTAAGATCAAATAAAGGGTTTCACAAATCAAACTATCAGCTATAGTTGAAAGTGAAACACAACACCACCAAAACCAATTCAGCTTCTAGCCACACACACACACGGTTATATATTTAACCCTAAAATAATTTTTTCTTCTTCTTTCTATTAGGAAAACCTAACAAATTCTGAGATTAGTGAATCCAGAAGAGAGTCCAATGATGAGGAAACAGAGAAAAAACAATAGCAACAAAAAACTGAATCTGTGATGAATGAATGAATATATTGAATTGAAGCTCAAGTTGTTTCACATACCCAGAAGAGAAATTCGTGGAAAAATAGAAACTTTAACCTTAGATCCTCTGAAAAACCCTAGTTAAAAGCAACCCAAGTCAGATAAAAAAAACAAATAACGAAGAAACAGAAAATCCCCAAAAAAGAGGAAAAGTTAAACCCGACCCATGACCCGGAAAGTGGAACAAAACCCAGCGAAGATAGAGCGAAATTGAGAAGAGTTATTTGTTGTTGTTGTTATGATAAAGGGAAAAAGATAAGGCGAAAATCTTGGGAGAGAAGATTACGTGGAGAGATGATGATGAATTTCCAGAATATATATATATATATATATCGGTTAAGAACGAAGGTAACACACACAAGACAGAACAATAAGGTTGTCACGAAACAAAAACGAAAACGAAACGAAACGATGATCTTTTCTTACGAATCACTCTCCCTAATAATATGCTACTAGTACTACCCTACCCATTTTTTTAAATAATAATTATTCTTCTTTTTCTCTGTAATAATGGAAAATAGTTTTTGGTTGTGTATTGAAAAATGAACACAGAAGCTTCTGCGGGAAGCAAGTAACCCTGTTGTAGTAGAAGCAACCCTCCTTCTTCCTCTCTCTCTCTCTCTCTCTCTCTTCTCTCTCCTCACCAAACGTTTGGAATGGCAGGCACTGTAGTGTATAGTTTATTTAATGTAATAAATTACTAATAATACCCTGAATTTTATTATGCATTTAATTAATTTTTGTACATTAATCTTCATAGTAGTTCTGGATGCGTTTTATTCGCAAAACAATAAGTACCGGATAGAATAGAACAAAATAATACATGACAATATAAAACTGTACCGAAAAGATGTATGGTGATAATATGTTTTATATTCGAACATAAAATAAATATTTTTATATTTTTTATAGTTGTATTATGAATAAAAAGTTATCATGATCTTGTTTGTCTTGTCCCTTACTACTTGTTTTGTCCAATTTCATAACCAATTTTTAAATCAAACAAAATACAATAAAAGTTGTCAAATCTAATTCCCTATTTTTTAATAGATCAAACACAATAATTGGTACCACCAATATAAGATTCAAATAATTTATCTGATCTCAAATTTAAACTCAGATACATTAATTTAGGTTGATTAAGTATACTCTAAAACAAATTTGTACTGCTATTTAGACTACATACATTGTTGACATAATTTGCTTATTTTTGGTAAACCAAATGTTTAAAAGATTCAAATATTTACGGATTATTATGTTATACTATATTGCTTGTTGATGATTTTTTTACTTATGAAAAAAGGTAACCTAGGAGAATGACACGCACTAAGGAAACATGTAGAAAATTTTCTACATTTGACAACATATTTAGCGAGGATAAATTACTTGCGTTTCTTTTTTTTTGGTACAAAAATTACTTGCGTTTCTATTATTTATTTTTTACGATCTCTCATTTTTTTTAGTCTAAAATAACCAAAAAATAAAAAAAATAAACAATCCAATATGATAAAGAAACCGATTTCATATACAAAATATTACTCCCACGCACTTTCTTAGCTGAAAATATCTTTCCTGACGTAGGGATGGCTTTAGTTGATGGGATTGGGGAGGGCCCCCTCATCCTTCTTTTTTTCTAATTAATTGCTACTTCCCTATCACAATCTAATAGTTTTTATCATATTATATAAACTAAAAAAATGTAATTAATGTTGTATAAAAAAGTTTGAAGAAATGAAAAAAGAGAGATTAATAAATAACTAAGGGTATAATAGAAAAAATTGTATTAAATACTAAGTAAAATGATTATAATTTGTTACAATTTTTTTCCTCTTAAAGTGGTCTATAATTTAATACGGAGGGAGTAATTAAAAAATCAAATGGTAAATAGTGCTATATATAGAGACACTGGTATTAAAAAATTTAATTTAAAAAGTTTTTCTTGAGCATTGTGTAATTAACATATGAAAAATATAAATCTTACTTATTTTAATATATTTTTTTATTTTTTTTAGCTCCTTAACTAGTGTCTCGAGACATTAATTAGCAAAAATCAATTAAAAAATATATTAATTTTCTACAATTGA
This sequence comes from Trifolium repens, assembly GCA_030408175.1. Taxonomy (NCBI): domain Eukaryota; kingdom Viridiplantae; phylum Streptophyta; class Magnoliopsida; order Fabales; family Fabaceae; genus Trifolium; species Trifolium repens. Next base: position 55,953,380 of record CP125851.1, read on the forward strand.
GTTTTAGTTTTTCTTTTTTTATTCTCTCCGTGTTTAAATATAAATAAATAAACTTTTTTAAATTTATTGTATAATTAATGTATTTGCTAAATAGTATAAACTAAATATTTTAATAATGTAATGACCATCAAAATTTGAAGCTAGTATTGTCTATTTTAGTATTCTTTCCGTTAGTTTTATAAAAATAGTTAATTTTATAAATTTATTAAATAAGTAACACACCATTCAATAAATTTAAAAAATAAATCTGCCAAATAATAAAAATAGAGGGACCAAAACTGCAATTAAACCATATATATTAGTCAATAAATTTAAAAATTAAACCATTTGATACGTAAAAGAGTTTTTTTTAATACCATCAATGTTAATGTTAGCAAAGATTTAACCCTCAACCTTTATATTTTTATTTCTTTACTTCTCAACTCCCCATTAATTTTCTATATTGTTAATTCATGTTAATAGCTGTTCCAAATATCTTATCCACTTTGAACATTGTTATCTGTTAGTGCTTACTATTTTGTCAATTGTAAAAAGTGACTCATGAAAGTTGAGGGTGAGTTCCTTGAAAATTCGGTGCTTAAAAAACATGCTAATGCTAAGATTCAAAAGCTCTCTAGCTATGTTCATTTGTGCACACGAATCTGAATCTGAATCAGATTCCTCCTATAGTATGAGAAATCAGAGCACATGTCACAAGAATCAAGCAAAAAAGGTGATAGTAATTTCCATAGAGTTTCACTTCACTTGCACTTTTCTTTTTGTTGTCCAAATCTCAATCACATGCTCTTTTTAGAGATAAAATGCAAATCAATAAACAACAAACTATAATTAATGAGTTTCAATTCATGCATGTTGAACGTGAGCTTGTCAATTAATTAATTAATTGATTTGTGATGTGTCCATGTCTTGGGGTGGAAAAGGTCAAGTGACAACAATTAACCTTAATTTGGATTAAGTTGTGAAAGAAACAAGCTTGAAAAGAAAAGTTTGATAACTACTACTAATACAAAGCATTCAGAAAACGAGTTTATTTTTAAATGAAAGAAAAGTCAATATTTGTTTGTGAGTAATTCTTATTTTGTTGGCTTGACTTAAGAATTGATTGAAGAATATAGGAAATCAAAATAATCTGTTACGTATATACATAAAAATTCTGTTAGGCTAACTATAACCAATCGAACATTATTCTTGGCTTAATCTTCACGCCCCTTAAAGATTTTTTTGGTTTCACTTTGATCTCTTAAAGAAAATAAATTTCACTTTGGTCCTTATTGATATCTCCATAATTCAATATGATCATTTTCGTCCATTTTTTTCAAAAACTGTTAACTTCGGTACAGATGCCACGTAACGACCTATTTTGCCAACTGTACCAAAGTTAACGGTTTCTAAGAAAAAATGGACGAAAAGGACCATTGACAGCCGGAGATATCAATAAGGGACCAAAGTGGAACTTATTTTCTTTAAGGGAACAAAGTAAAACTAAAAAAATCTTTAAGGGACCTGCAAGCTAATTAAGCCATTATTAAACTATCATTCTTTATCCATTTAAAACAGTTACGGGTACTTAACTTACAAACTAATTCAATTCAATAAAATTAAAAACATTGAATTTAAAAATGACTATTTTCAATGAATTGTTTAAAATTTCATATCCTTAAAAAATTACTCGGTACTTCAATAATTTGCTTTTACGAATACTAGTTTGATTTTTAATATTAATTTAATAACTTTTTTGATAAATGTTTTAAAAGAAAAACATATTGTAATTAATTAATTTTCATATATTAAAAAAAAAAATTCAAATGAAATAATACAAAATTTATATGATCAGCAATTCAGCATACTTTATCTAAGTACATGTATATATTTGATTTCCCAACAAACATATATTCGCGTAAAATAAAAAAACATATATAAAAAATTTAGAATTGATTTTGTCTTCTTTCGATTCGAACATCATCTCACCAATAAGATTCAAGTCAATTTAACGAATCAACATGTTTAATTTTCGGCCGAAAGAAATAGATACTCTTTAAATAGAATTAATTTTATAAAAAGTCTAAAAAATAAATGAAATCTGACACCATATTAATACAAATATTTATGTTTGGTTTAGAGCATTCTCTATATGTCTTTAAGTCGTAATTCAATTGACAAAATCAATATTATTATATTTGGCACATTCACCTGAGTTTGAACTTGAAAAATCGTAGTTGTGAGTTTTGATAGTATTTATCGTCCATTTACAAATAAAAGCAAAAGACTATGTTAATTGGATTAAAAAAATTATGCTAATGAAACTTGCTTTCAAAATTTAAAACATTCAAATTTCATTCAAAAAAATAATAATTAAAAACATTCAAATATACTACATTATTTTACCTCAAACTCAATTATTCGCACGTGTTCTTGTTTGTTTGTATTTGATTTTGTTGACCGCAAGTAAGAGAATACTAAGTTGTACATCTTTATGAGGCATTACTCAAGTTAAGATGTGTTACTTCTACTAAATAAATATGCCTTGGAACGCAAGATTTGTAGATTTTTTGGTGAACCAAATTTCAAAACTTAGGCTGCAGTCTTTTATTACAAAATCAATTGAATTTGAAATGACGTGTTATTTTTTTTTTTTTTTGTGTAAATTAGATATTATCTATACACATCTGTAAAAATTAATTCCTCAAATTTTATGGGATTTAAATTAGTGATAAATTCGTTCTAAATTTTGTAACATTGTTATATGTCCAAGCCAATAATCAAACAAGATATGTATAACTAAACACATATTAACTAAACACATACACAATCTTTTCTTTTGGAAATTTGGTATACGGCCTAATGACCGACTAATTCGATGGGATTAATCCCACCGTCCACTTGCGGGGGCCCCGTTTAAAGCTAGAGTTCTTTTACTCTGTATGAACCGACCCATCAAAATTGACACTAGAAGAAATCAAACCCGAGACCTTCAAATGAGCAAACTCCAAATTCCAAACTAACATCATTAGATCAACCCAAGTGAGTTTAAACACATACACAATCACAATCAACATCAACAGCTATGGCAATCACATGGAGATTTTGTTGTATAAGACAACCATGCTTCACACTAAAAAGGGAGTGACATGGAGATTGATAAAGACCACCACAAGAATACACAAACTAACAGCAACTAATAAACACAAAGGGCAACTTGATAGAATCTATTGCAGCCCACACATTCTATTTGTGATGGTATCTAAAAGATAAATACAATGTGGTCAAGTTCAAATGAGAATGTTTTCGTAGATTTCATAGAATTAGTTCATATTTTGATGGTAAGATCGGCACAATATATATAATCCACCGATCATTATAAAAGAAAGTATGAAAAGAGAGTTAGTTACCGACTTATCATATTACTTGACCAATTTTTATTTATATTTTAAGACAGATATATGAAATTCTCTTGTAAACTAGATGTCCGTGATCCACCTATTAAGTCAAACTTTGTTCTTCTAAATATATTCTAAGTGTGAAATGGTTTATCTTGTTGATATGGAGAAAAGCTCCGACAACACAAGTATGTTTGTTTGATCAATTTATTCATAAAATAATTTTTTTAAGATAAATATTTAAACTTGTGTTTAAAAAAATAAATATTTAATTCATTTTAACTTTTTATCGAATTAAATAAAAAATTTAAACATATTTTTAAATTTAAAAAATAACAAATTCACACACATAGGATATCCATAAATAATTGGGTGGATTATTGGATGTTCAAAGTTAAAACGATACAATTGGGTAGAGTGGACTATTGTGTTAGAAATTTTCTATTGCCATCCTCATCTCTTTTTCACCCTCTTTCTATTTTTGCCCTTGAATTAAAACTTCGGAATGAATTTTCCAATTTTTTTACTTTGAATGGAAATTTTGGAATGTATTTTCCGAATTTGAACTAGAAAAACTTCAAAAAACGCATTCAAATTTTTTTATTTATGGGCAAAAATGAAATTTTAGGGGGTGAAAAAGAAACATGCAGGGTGGAAAGATAAATTTTCATTGTGCTATGCTATGGACTTGTGGCTATTTTTAATTGGGCTCCTTTGCCTTCGTTTGGGCCGCGTGTCCAAAAAGCAATCCTTGGCCTAAGACATGCTTGAATCTCTAACACCGCCACCTCCAACCCCCCCCCCCCCCCCCAAAAAAAAAACTTTTTTGCCGTTAAAAACAATTTTTTTTGGCCTAAGTCTCTTTGAAAGGGAAAAAAGAGTTTTGGTGGGAGAAGAGAATTTTTATGCTTGAATTCACATTAGAGTGAGAATTTTTTTTTATTGTATCAAATAAAGTGCACACTGATTGTACACTAAGGGAGAATCTATCATCTGTATTTCACAGATTTGCCAACAATGATTAATCATTTTTAACGCAATGAAAAGTTTATATCTATATGATAGTAATAAAAAAAACTGCACTTGTTTCATTCATGTCATGCATTATTTCGGACCCTGAAAATGCGCTAGAGAGCTGGAAATCAAACGTTGTTCATGTTTGTGATTGGTCAGGTGTCAAATGAAACAATGCAAGTCATAATAAAAGGATCATAGAGCTTGATCTTAGTGGAAAATCACTAGGAGGAACTATTTCCTCTTCACTAGCTAACCTCTCTTTGTTGCAAATTCTTGACCTTTCTGAAAATCTTTTGGTTGGTCACATTCCAAGAGAATTAGGCTATTTAGTTCATCTTGAACTACTTAGTTTATCTTGGAATTTTGTTCAAGGGAATATTCCTTTAGAGTTTGGTTCATTACACAACTTGTATTACCTTGACTTGGGAAGCAATCAACTTGAGGGAGAGATTCCTCCATCACTTTTATGTAATGGTTCTTCATTGAGTTATTTAGACCTCTCTAATAAGAATACCTTAAAGATCTTAAGTTTCTCTTACTTTGGTCTAACAAACTTATAGGCCAAGTTCCTTTGGCTCTTTCAAATTCTACTAAGCTTAAATTAAATGGCTTGATTTGGAGTCCAATATGTTGAGTGGAGAGCTTCCATCTAAGATTATATGTAATTTTCTACAATTACAATTCCTCTACTTATCATATAACAATTTTGTTAGCCATGATAGTAACACTAACCTTGAACCTTTCTTTGCTTCTTTCATGAATTCATCTAACTTTCAAGAACTCGAATTGGCCGGAAACAACCTCGGTGGGAAGCTACCTTATATTATTGGTAATCTTCCTACAAACATGCAACATATTCACCTACAAGAGAATCTCATACATGGATCTATACCTCCCCACATTTCCAACCTTGTCAATTTGACTTTCTTAAAGTTGTCAAGTAACCGAATAAACGGAACAATCCCTCACAGTCTATGCAAGATTGTTAGGCTAGAGAGAAATTATTTGTCAGATAATTATCTATCTGATGAGATTCCTTCAACTCTCGGCGACAACAAGCATCTTGGACTTCTTGACTTGTCAAGAAACAAGCTTTCACCGGATAGTTTCGCAAACCTCCCTCAGTTAAGAAGGCTTTTACTTTATGACAATAACCTTTCTGGAATAATTCCACCAAGTCTAGGAAAATGTGTCAATTTGGAGATTCTAGATTTGTCTCACAACAAGATCATAGGGATGATTCCTTCAGAAGTTGCAGCATTAACTAGCTTGAAACTGTACTTGAATTTATCAAACAATGAGTTACAAGGTCCTTTACCATTAGAACTAAGCAAAATGGACATGGTACTAGCTATTGATATATCTATGAATAATCTCTCTGGTAGAGTTCCACCACAACTTGAAAATTGCATAGCAATAGAGTATCTCAATCTTTCTGGTAATTCCTTAGAAGGTCCCTTCAGTTATGTTCCTATCTCAAAACACTTAACTTCTCTTTCAACAAATTCTCAGGAAATGTTTCAAACAAAGGAGCATTTTCATCTTTAACCATAAATTCTTTTCTAGGAAACAATGATCTCTGTGGTCCGGTTAATGGCATGAAACAATGTCATGGGAAAAAAAGTTATCATTTGGTGTTTTTGTTAGTTCCTGTGTTACTATTTGGCACACCTATGATATGCATATGTAGGAACTCCATCATAATCAAGTCAAAAATGAGAAAGAAACTGCGAGTCGTTACTGGATGCGACTCGGAAGATGAAACCAAAGAGCTGAAGTATCCTAGAATTTCATATAGACAACTTAGAGAAGCCACTGGAGGGTTCAATGCTTCAAGTCTCATCGGTTCAGGTCGGTTCGGTCGGGTTTACAAAGGTGTACTCTTAGATAATTCAAGAGTAGCTGTGAAGGTATTGGATACAAGAACAGATGGTGAAATATCATGGAGCTTTAGAAGGGAATGTCAAATTCTTAAAAAGATAAGGCATATAAATTTAATAAGGATCATCACAATTTGCAATAAACCAGAATTTAAGGCTCTTGTTCTTCCACTGATGTCAAATGGTAGTCTTGAAAAACACCGATATGATCCAAACCTTGAGTTAAGCCAGAGATTGGATGTGATTCAATTGGTGAGGATTTGTAGTGATGTAGCTGAGGGAATGTGTTATCTGCACCATTACTCTCCTATGAAAGTAGTGCATTGTGATCTTAAGCCAAGTAACATACTACTCAATGATGACTTTACAGCTTTGGTTACTGATTTTGGAATTTCAAGGCTTGCAAAAGGTGATGACAATACTTCCACATGTAATAATTCAACATCTTTCAGTTCAACACATGGCTTGTTATTTGGCTCAGTTGGTTATATAGCTCCAGGTATGTACTTTCAACATTTTTCTATGACATGTTCATGACTATTTTTTATTAATAAATTAATGAGAAAGACCCTGTTTGGATTGGTTTATTTCAGCTTATCTACTTCCATAAGTACTTGTGAGACTATTTGAAAGAGCTAATGAAAACAACTTTTGACATTTTATAGGCTGTTTTGAGCTTAATTTCATAATCTCTTCAGGATAGCTTATAAAAAGCAGCTTATAGGAAAACAATTCGACTTTATTTTATCTTTTGTTATAAAAATAGCTTATACATAAGCACTTATATGATGATCATTTATAGTATAAGCACTTGATTAGCTCTTTATTCAAAAAGGACCTATACTTTATAGTTTTAAGAAAATGAGTATGACTTTTTTGTCTGTTTTAAGATTGCTATTTATCAAACAGTTTTGTGGTGTAGAACTCACTCTAATTTCTTGGACAAGACAAAATATGGAATGGGAAAACATGCTTCAATTGAGGGTGATGTTTACAGTTTTGGAGTAATTCTGTTAGAAATAGTGACAGGTAGACGCCCTACCGATGTCCTAATCCATAAAGGCTTTAGCTTGCATGATTGGGTTAAGAGACAATACACGCAACCAGACAAGCTTAAAAACATTGTTGAAAAAGCACTTCAAAGGTGCCGTCTTTCTTGTGTGCCAAGTCATGATACCAAAGGTTTGGAAGATGTTATGTTGGAACTCATTGAGCTAGGGATAATCTGCACACAACAGAACCCTTCAACAAGACCAACCATGATAGATGTAGCACAAGAGATGGGGAGGTTGAAGGATTATCTCATTAATTCTTTTAGAAGAGAAGATAATTTAATTGAAAATTAAAAAATAAATAAATTAGCAAGTATTAATGTGAAGCTTGCACATGTGACAACTATTTATTTATATTGTATCTTCTTGAGTGGGGGAACCTTGTTGCTTGGAGGAATAAAGAACAAAGTTTGGTCACTAGGATTTTGTGGTTGTGACCAATCTTATTCCAAATAAAATCATAACAATCAATAACTAACTCATCATACAAGCAAAAAAGAATCGATACTACTACTAGTACTAAGATACTCCAATCACTAATTTAATTACAACTAGCATTATATAACCGCGGGAATTCTCAACGGTACTTTCCTACTAAACAAATTCAAACAACTTGAGTAATCTTAGTATCTTTCTCAATCACCACCCAATACATTATTTGCTTTTCCCTACTCCAAATATCTGTTTGGTTCATCTTTGTCCTTCTTCACGTAGTTCAGGGTGATGAGACCCTCGATCGACTTCTTGAATCTTTTGATATCAATCTATAAATAAAATTTCATAAATTACAATGTTATGAAAATCATTTAGCTAATCGACTAAATTTAAAGAATATTTAAAAACAGACTTACCATTGTCTCACATGTTTTAGCCGGGGGCTTAGGCTCGGCCTTAAGTTTGTAGTCATTGGCAGTTTCATCAAGCAGTTCTATGTCACCCATGTCGATCTCAACAAATATATCAATAACATTCTTTAACAACAATTTGTCAATCTGTTCACCAGCACAATCTTTGCGAATCTGTAACATGAAAAAGATAACTGTTTTCATATCTCAATCATGAGCAACACAATATATGTATGTGTATATATATATATATATGATCAGAATGTGAAGTGATGAATGAACTTACTAGATCAATCACAGCTTTTGTAGCATTAGTCTGTACCTCCATAAAAACCTATAAGTAACTCTTGAAATTTAAGTTATTATTATAAAAAATAAACAATACATTAAGTAATGCTAAGAGAGATCAATAACTAACTAACCACATCGCGGAAGGAAGAAAGACCAAGTTGATTTAGTGGAGGCAGGGACCGTGTTACGGATTGATTAAGAATAGCAAAGAGATGCGAAAGCCGAGTAACAAAAGTCTTATGCATTAACATTCTCTGGACAAGCTCTCTAAGCAACAATTCATCAAGCTTTCCACTTAAAAAAGGCAAAACCTAAAAATAAAACAGATTTTGTGACAAAAACAAAAGTTAATTATTGTTATGACAAAAGAAATTCAAAAATAAAAGTGAGAAAAACATGAAAATTGGGCGGGTGTTTCCATACATTAGATCTATTGAATTCATCAATAGTCTCCTTGCATTTGTCATAAAGATTTGGTGAGAAGCCATGCCGATACCCTAAGTCATAAATAGTTCTATAATAGTTGAAAGGAAAAAACAACAGAGTAAAGAGACCAAATGAAGAAAAATTATCTGAATGAATCCAATAAAATAAAAGGATACGTATACAACATCATGTATTCATCTGAACTGAACTGAGTGTCTGGTAATCCTTCCACGTTTCTGATCAATTTCGTAATACCAATTTCAATACGCTTCCAACCTTCATCAAAATCATTGATTCTTCTGTGTTCCATTGTTGCTTTAGACTATGGAACATTCATTAAAAAAAATAAATCAAAGTCATAAAACAAAACCTAAAAATCCCGGATAGTACTTGATACGACACGGCGATATATAGTAAATGCAAATTACATGTACACAACTAAAGAAAACCAAAAAACTGACATGATGGTTGTTGGATGACATGTGATGAAGTGTCGCAAGAAGAAGAAGGAAAAACGTCAATAGGCACTGCTGCAATTGTTCTTCTTTTCTTATTTTTTGGTATCTCAACTGTGTGTGTTTAGAGTTCCTTCTTTTGCACCGTCTGTGATTTGTATTTATAGATAAAAATAAAAATAAAAATAGGTTTTGGCATTGGGTTTGGTTGAGTTTATTTGGAAAAGATTTGCATGAGATTGAGAAGGAATTTTTGTAATTAGATTTTATTTGATTTTGATACGATCTATTCCTATTTTATTTAATGTTATTTAATTCTTTGGAAAACTCTTATTGTTATTATACAATTTTACTTATCATTATTATGAGTTGACGATTTTGTTACATTTGTCAATTTATTTTTTTTAAGTAATTAATTATTAGTTGTTAGTATATTGTACGATGTTATACTGTATTAGTTTTCATCCTTGCCCTTATCTCAAACTTCTTAACCCTCAACTAACTTAACCAATTCAGGCATTGAGATTGAGCTACCCACCCCACCCTTGTCAAACTCTCATTAATATCTATTTGTGAAATAAATAAATACCTACTAAGAACAACATATTGCATTGCATTATAAGGCCGCAATTGAATAGATCGAGCAAGTTCAAATCGAGTAACATAAAACCTATTAATCTGAAAGCAACGTGAAGAGCAAGATAGTGACTGAGTTAGGCATCTACAGATATACATGTAATATAATTTATGTAAAAATGCACTGTCAATTTTGCAAGACATTTTTAATCCACCAAGTTGTATAATCCCGGCCCGGGCAAGAAACACAAGACACCATATCCATCACACAAAAAATTCAAATCACCTGTCACACTAGTGTCTATTGTTAAAAAAGTGGAACTATATGAAAAGGTATACACTCTTCTGTAACTAAAATTCAGCTCATAATAAGATCTATTTTGCCTGCCTATATACCAAACATAATCCTTTTTGTGAACAAAGTATGTACACCAAATAATGCCCTTAGTTGATCTGTGTCTGAGATGGTCATTCTGTAATCTGTAGTAATTTGATCAAATCCAAAAGTACAGCATTGCCTGTTCATAGAATTTTGAAAAAACTTGTTATAAAGTTGAAGAAAAATAATTCAAGAAACAAAAGATTCTCCCTAGTTATTCCATTCCTTGGTCATCAAATGTAAAAATATTGAGGAAATATCAAAGGTGGCCATTGAAATTGTAAGGCTGTACCCTGTACCTGTATCAATCTAATCCCTCACATTATTAATATATTCTAAAATGATCATTGGAATTGCAAAATGTTAATCAAGTTCATTCCTCTATTTGAATATGTTATCAAATGCATCCCTAACATTTTTCGCTTTGTTTCAAATTCATTCCCGATATTGCCAACTGAAAATTGTTTTAGTCCCTACAAATACCAATGGAGGAACAAATTTTGATAAAAAAAAATTGCATGCAATTTTAGGGATCAATTTGGAATAGCGATAATGCAAAGGACTAGATCGACAAAGTCCTACAATTTCATGACCAATTTAGGTATTTACTTGTAAAGTACTATCAAACAATTACTAGCTTCAAAAAGAAAAGTTCAAAGCACATTACCTCTTGAAGAGGTACCAAAGAAATATCCTCCTTCTTAGGTGAGGCTTTTTTGGTTTTATTACACTTTCTCATCTCTGACTGTATAGAATTGAGTTGGCTCTGAATGTCCTTCAACAACCTCAAATGTTCTTCTCCATCTCCTTCATGCTTAATCTCCTCTTGTCTTATACTAATTCTATCCCTCTCAAGCCTATCAATTCTCTGATGCAACTTATGAAACTCAGATTCAGCATTATAATCTACAACATTCTTCGTATCTTTATGATTTGCTTTTTTGATTTCATGATGTGTGCTAAGCATCATGCTCTTTAGTTTCTCCATATCATGTTTAACATTTGATTCTATGATTTCCTCAGACATGGAATCTGGTTTTGTTAATCTGTTATCTACATCTGAAATCCATTTCTCGAGTTTTCTTTTCCCATGTTCGCTAACTTCAAATACGTCATGCACATTAACCGCACAAGAAGGACTAGAAATTGGTTCTGTATCCGTTGCAACTTCACATTGATTTTCTTTAACTGCATTAGGATAAGGAGGTAATTTAAATGTTTTGTCAAAAGCTATCTTATTGCTTGCTTGTGAAAATATTGCGCATGATCTCCCTCTTCTACTCCTCAAATTTGAATTTTTTTCAACTCCTGATTCTTTACGATCCGAAATCACATTCACTTTTTCATCTAACTTTTGGATTTGATTCCAATATGAATCAAGTGTTCCATTTGCATAGTCCACAGGCTTCTTTGGTATTTCCAAGCTTGGTGAAATGACTTCCTGATCCTTACCTTCAAGTGTATTAGGAATCACATCAGGAAATGGAATTGGAGTCGGCGATGGATCTCTCTTTCGATTAACTCTCAAAGTATTCTTAAACTGAAGAGGTGGCAATGAACTAAGCCTTCTTATAGTACTACTTTGACCATTTTCTCCATTATTTTGTTGATCATTTCTATTCAAGAGAAGATCTTCGGGGAATTCAAAATCACTTGCATTGAAATCAGCTCCTAGTGCTAGAAGTTTTTGCTTATAAGCCAAAACTTGAAACTCAAGAGAAGCAATTTCCATTTCTTTCTGATACATAAGCTCTTCAAAAACCTCAAGGGTGGCCTCGGCATGACCTATCTTTTCCTCTGACATTCTCTTATAGTGACTTGCCTCCATCTTCACCGCTGCTTTTTCGCCTTGCAAACGCAATATCATGTCCATTGCTTCACTTGCTGCAGTTGCCGAAGCTTCTCTTTCTTCATCCAATTCTGCATATAGCTTTTGCAGAAGTTGCTGCTGCGCACGAAGCGTCTCCTTCATGGCTGTTATATCAGTCTCAGACATAATTGCTTGCTTCTACTTTTTACCACACTACACCTGATTATATGTTGAACTAGACACAATCACTTATTCCTGAACACACAAAATATAAATTTTAAGTCAACCATAGAATGATAGAAATAATGGTTTGTGGTTGAATTGGATTCATTTTAATCCGATGACAAAACTTATATGCATTTTCTTAGGTGCTTTTGGTGTTGTTCTTCACTTAAATCATTCATAATCTTTGAAGCACCAACACAGACACATATACAACACTAAAACTAACATGTCAACAAAAGTAAAAATTTGAGGGAAAAAAAATCAATTGAATGCAATCACATGTGTCGTTATACACTTTACACACCTTTAATCAGAAGTGTAGGTGCCATGTAGATCATAACTACACATAGTTTCTTTAAATCCAAACTTTTTCAAAGTTTGTTATCACCACAAAAGTGTATTTCAATTGAAAAACAACGACAAAAAACACGTAAACAAATGCACCTAAGTTTTGTCTTTCTTCCAAGTATGAGATCAATTACAAGTAAACAGCTAAATACACATAAACATAAGGTGTTTTGGGGAGAAAATAATCAGTTATTTTCATCTCAGAGAGTCTAACTCATAAAATGTGTGTCTCTTATAAACATGTCATTGATACTAACTAACCTTCATGAAACTGCTAACAAAAAATGGTTGAATTGCCAAAATTCCAACAATATTGATCAGAAACAAGCTAATATATCCGGTGATCGCAAACAAACGGAAGCAATCGAGTATAAAATGCGAAGGGAAAACTATCTTCTATTGAAGAAAAAAGCAAAAAGAAAATAAGATAAAGCGCGTAAGAAAAGAAAAAGGTTGCTTAGTAGTATTCATTGATTGATTCATTCATGGAATCACAGAGACATATTACCTAACCATATGAAATTTGATAACGCTTCTTATGTAACAAGGAATTAGAAATATAATGAAAAACAAATCTACCTTTCCAATTGTTTTTATTTTCCAAAAAGAAAAAGAGAATAAAATCCTATGATTGTGTCTGAATATCGAAATTAGAAGGAAGAAAAAGAAATGAAATTATTACCTTTGTAAGTGATGTAAAAGGAAGTTGGAAATAGAAAAGAACAAAAGAGAGTGAGTTTCGTTGTGGAAAGTTATTGTTAAAGACAAAATCATGGTTCGTTAACGTTTGTGTATTATTATGATGATTTGACTTCATTCTCTCCGATAACACTCCGGCGATGATTCATCCATCGGATTTGTTTTTGTTTAGTTTGTACAAATTGTAGGGTCCTTGTCTCCCGCAAATGTTCCTTACTCGTCGCAGGTGTGTTAATCCACTCTTTTTCTTTTCTTTGATTCTTTTTTATTTTGTTTCTAGGAGTAGTGTTTTTTCTTTTTTCTATTTGGGAAATCCGTTTGTTTGTTATGGTTAGAAATATATATTCATGGATCGCTATACATGCATTTCTTACTTTTCCTCTCATAAAGAGGTAGTTATTTTAATTGAAAAACAGTTTTCTTTAATTTTTTTAAAATTAAAAAACACAAAAAACCACTTCTTTGTGAGTGGAACAGCAAAAACTACACATAAAGCAATGCATGTAAGTTTTGTCCTATATTTAATATCTTCAACGGTTATAAAATAAGGACCGACCTCATTATTAAATGTCAAGTCAACTTCAACACACGCATGCATTGAATCCTTCATACTGTTTGCTGTTCCTTATAAATTTTTCTTATAAATTTTTTTGATAAATAAATGAAAAATTCATTAAAGAAATAGTATGTAACAAAAAAAAAACATTAAAAAATAGAAGAAAAGTCAAAATACTTTTTTTTCTTAGACAAACTACTCGTAATTTCTCTGTTGAAATTTGTTGGATATGCCTTGAAATCTCAGTTACAAGAAGTCGGAAAATTCTGAAGAACATCTGCCAGTTGGCGCCAGGCGCCAGGAGAGGCCTCGTTTGGCCTGTGGCTTCTGGTTTTTGGCGCGGGGCGCGGACGGTCTGGCGCGGGGCGCGGGCTCGTATTGGTTTGGAGATTTTCGCGGAAAATATGTTTTGAAGAATATCTGACTTAGATTGTGTTTGTTTTTAAATATTAGATATATTTAAAAATAATAGGAGATTTGGTTTTATTTTAAAAGATTTGTTTTAAAATAATAGGCATATATTTTTCTATAAATAGAGGTTGTTTATTCATAGAAAAAGTGTGAGAGCAAGAGAGCAAAGAGAGACAAGATGTAGGGAATTGAAGTTTGCCACCACACAAGGCTAGGGTCTTAGGATCCTAGGGATTTGGGCAAACTATTCTTGGGATCATCTTGTGGGATCACCTTGGGTAGACTAGGTCAAATTGAGTCTCTTGGCCACGGGAAGAGATTCGGGATTTTGGGTAGAATTAGGATTAATTCTTGTAACCCTTATGGGAATTTCTTGTAAAGTGACTTCTTTGATCTAGTGGAACGGAGAGTTGCTCTCTCCCCCAGAGTAGGTTCATTAACACCGAACTGGGTAAACAATATCTTGTGTTCTTCTCTTTTGTTCTTGAATTATTTACTTTCATCATCTCTATCAACTTTAAGTTGGTTACTTGGTTAATTTGCTCCACACATCAAATTTCATTGGTGTGAGTTTATCGTCGAATTCACAACAATTGGCGCCCACCGTGGGGCAAGGATCAAATCGATAATCAGGTACCATGGGTTCTAAGTTTGATATTGAGAAGTTCACCGGGAGTAACGACTACGGGTTGTGGAAGGTGAAGATGAGGGCGGTGTTAATTCAAAACGTGTTGAGGCGTTGAAGGGAGAAGCACGGCCTGGAGAGGCGGTGGAATAATACTCGGGTGACTGTTGAAACAACAACTTTGTTATAAGAATTCGAAGATGATAGTGAAAGTTGGGAAGCGGTGGAGTATTAAGTCATGGACTTTGGAGGCTCCTATCACATGTGTTTAAAGAAGGAATACCGTGAAAAATCCGAGAGCTAGTTGAAGGTGGAGTTTTTCATCTTGATGACGGGAAAGCTTGAAAGGTTTGAGGTATGGTTTTGGTTTGTCTTACGATGTTTGACAAATCATGTGTTTTCTTTTACATGATGTGAGGTATGTTCCTAAACTTTGATGCATGGATAGTTGGTCTACTATTGATTATGCATTTGTTACTAGTGGTGATTCTCATATGGTTGAGTTGTGAAACTTTGGTTGATTCTTGTTAGTGACATAGGTTTAGTTGAACTAGTGAAACGAGATTTACTAGGTGTTGGAACTAAACTGGAATTGTTGGATACTAACAATGGCCTGAAGTTTGTTTCAGAGCAGTTTGACAGTTTTGCAGGTTACAAGGTGGGAACATAGTGGAAATACCGGTTTGTGGCTTCGGTGGAGGAATCTCAGATTGAGGTGGAGTTTGTTACTAGTTGGACTAGAGGAAGACAAACATTCAACAATGGCTCTTGGCTATCTAATGGGAGGTAGGGAGGAGAGTGGAATTGTTGCACCAAAGTGGTATGACTATGAAGACCTTGTGGGTTATGTTTCAATTGTGGCTGAAGAAGTGCAAAACTTGGAAGATCTTCAGGGAGGCAATTGAAAGCAACAGTGATCAGACTTGGTAACTTGTGAGACTGCTGGAGGTAGTTGGATACAAGGAGAGTTTGATGTTGCAGCTTGTGGAACCGCCTAAAATTCCAAGGTTGGTTCGGAGCCAAACAATACTTCGAGAGGACGGAAGGCATTCCGGGGGTCGAAGGGTGGTGAGGCTTGTAGGGCTGTCCTAAAAATCCATGGATAGTCGGAGGCAAGCAATTCTTCAGGAGGACGGACAGGTTCAATCCGGGGGCTGAAGAGGGTAAGGTGGAGCTTGTAGGACTATCTAAAATTCCGGTGATAGTTGGATGCAAGCGTTTCTTCGAGAGTACGGAACTGAACACTCCGGGGGTCGAAGTGGTAGCGGTGAATCTTGTGGGTGCTACCAAACATCCTATGGTAGTGGGAGACAAGATCTTCATGAGGGCGGAAGGCATTCCGAGGGATGAAGGGGAGGTACAGCTTGTGGGAAGCAAGTGGAGGATGGTGCCTATGTCGAGGTTCAAGTAGGACTTGACCGGTGATCTTGGATAGAAGATTCAAGATGGAGAGAGCAACACGGTGGTTGATTGGATCACCATCGATTTAAAGGCAAGGTGGAGAATTGTTGGATATGCCTTGAAATCTCAGTTACAAGAAGTCGGAAAATTCTGAAGAACATCTGCCAGTTGGCGCCAGGCGCCAGGAGAGGCCTCGTTTGGCCTGTGGCTTCTGGTTTTTGGCGCGGGGCGCGGACGGTCTGGCGCGGGGCGCGGGCTCGTATTGGTTTGGAGATTTTCGCGGAAAATATGTTTTGAAGAATATCTGACTTAGATTGTGTTTGTTTTTAAATATTAGATATATTTAAAAATAATAGGAGATTTGGTTTTATTTTAAAAGATTTGTTTTAAAATAATAGGCATATATTTTTCTATAAATAGAGGTTGTTTATTCATAGAAAAAGTGTGAGAGCAAGAGAGCAAAGAGAGACAAGATGTAGGGAATTGAAGTTTGCCACCACACAAGGCTAGGGTCTTAGGATCCTAGGGATTTGGGCAAACTATTCTTGGGATCATCTTGTGGGATCACCTTGGGTAGACTAGGTCAAATTGAGTCTCTTGGCCACGGGAAGAGATTCGGGATTTTGGGTAGAATTAGGATTAATTCTTGTAACCCTTATGGGAATTTCTTGTAAAGTGACTTCTTTGATCTAGTGGAACGGAGAGTTGCTCTCTCCCCCAGAGTAGGTTCATTAACACCGAACTGGGTAAACAATATCTTGTGTTCTTCTCTTTTGTTCTTGAATTATTTACTTTCATCATCTCTATCAACTTTAAGTTGGTTACTTGGTTAATTTGCTCCACACATCAAATTTCATTGGTGTGAGTTTATCGTCGAATTCACAACAAAATTGCGTGTAATATTATTGTATATATAAGTTGAAACTTTTTTTTTCAAAAATATAAGTTGAAACTTTTATATATTAAAATTCAGCATTGTTTCTTCGGAAATTATTTTTCCTACCCCTACAATTAACCCTCTACCCCTACATTTTTTATAATATTCCTATTTTACCCTTTGTTTATATTATTTTTTACAATTTTTTTTCAACCTTTTACTTTTTACAATTATCTTATGTAAAAGAACAGTTAAATAGGAAATGCAAGTTCCTCTCAAGTTGGCTCCACACAAAAACCAGAATTTTGGAAATTATAAAGAAAAGTGCACAGAGTGTTCTTGAATTTGGTTATTGCTCAATTGAAAATTTGCTTACATATATAGAAGACTACAACAAACAAATAAAACTTTGAAATTGATTGACGGAAGATTAGAAATTACCATGTCAAACAAAACCAATCATCTAGTTCCAGAAAAAAAGAACGCGATAACTTTTTGATAGTGATCCTGATTGCTACAACAAACAAAAACATTTATCAATTTAATAAATTAATTAGAGTAGAAACAATTAATAAGTGAAAAAATAAATAGGAAAAATAATTGACTGGGAAATCAAATCAGAATGACTAACCAAAGTGAAAGGGGTGGCTATGTTAGATTGAACGCGATAACTTTTCCATAGCCATCTCAAAGCCACATGCAAAGAAGAACCAGGATCTGCAACATCATAGACAGCTTCTGTTAAGTTCTTTATAGCACGACTTCACAGTGAACCAGGATCTGCCCAGAAATTTTTTATTTATAGCGGAACAGTTTTAAATGTGTTCCGGTTTGTATTTGTATTTAGAAAACACATTTTATTGATACCGGAACACTTTTAAAAGTGTTCCGGTTTGTAAAAAGTGGTCAAGAATTATTTTTTTATTCATACCGGTACACTTTTAAAAGTGTTCCGGTATGTAAAATGTGTTCCAAAAATTTTTATTATACCGGAACAGTTTTAAAAGTATTCCGGTTTCTATTTGTAGTAAGAAAGCATATTTTATTGATACCGGAACACTTTTGAAAGTGTTCCGGTTTGTAAAAAGTGTTCCAGAATAATTTTGTAAATGATACCGGAACACTTTTAAAAGTGTTCCGGTTTGTATTGTGCCTAGAAAATATATTTATTGATACCGGGACACTTTTAAAAGTGTTCCGGTTTGTAAAAAAATCATAAAAAATAAAAGGTTGAAAAAAAATTGTAAAAAATAATATAAACAAAGGGTAAAATGGGAATATTAAAAAAAATGTAGGGGTAGAAGGTTAATTGTAGGGGTAGGAAAAAAAATTTCCTGTTTCTTCAGGTCGGTAAGGTGGGCCTTTATTTATAAATAAGTAAATATAAAATGGACCTATTTAGATAAATAAAAAGCTCTCTTGGACCCATATATTTTTATAAGATTCAAATTCCATACATGACTTCGCAAAATCAAACCACTCATCTCTAAGGTTGGTTTAAGGAAAAATGTGGATCACTAAAATTTGATTTATTTATTTTTTATGAAATTTTAAAATATCATTTAAATTGTTTTTTTGGTACAATGCTCTAAAGGCGAATAATGATTCCTTTCCACATAAAACAAAGGTGAACTGTGAATTTGCTCCTCTAAATGAGCAATACACTAAAAAGAATAAAGTGAACAAAATTCAACAATTGGTAAATAAATTAACAATTGATTTATTTAAAAACATTTGATATTACTCATATTACCCTATAAAAAATTTTGTTTACATTTGATATTACTCATAACCATCACATTGTTGAATGTAAAGACTCTGGCCAGCAAAATTTGGCCTAGTATGTGCTCCGGGTATTTGTTGATACCGGAGTTAAAAAATTTGGCCTAAAATTTAGCATTTGCCTATTTCCGATTTACATAGGCAAATAAAGAAACCAATTAACATATCTAATTGGGTCATTCTATTTTTAATATATAGCTCAATTCCAACGCAAAGGAGTATGATCCCAGTGTAACTTCAAATTAAAATTAAAAGAAGTGATACTAATTTGAAGTTACTTAACAGTTAACAGAAGAGATAAAACGAGGAATGATCATACATACATACTTCCTAACATATTTATTCACAATAAAGTCATCAGCTTCCTGACCCAATATCAAACTCTAAACTTCGTATCATGTTAACTTGTGATAGGATAGGAACAAGAGTATAAGAGTACCTGACTCAAATTCTTGTGAGTTGAAGGTCAATTTGACTTCTAAAATTCATCATAATTAACTGACCTTTTAAGAGGGATGATGGACTTCAACATGAGATAATGCCTTCCCCATGTCCATTTCATAATCTACCCAAGCATATCTGTTAGCCGCAGCTATGATGTGGTGTTGTTATTCACTAGGGTTTCTATCTACTTATATTCTCAAAGAACTTAACACAATTTAACAGACGTAATTTTACAATTAACTTCCTGATTTTTAGATCATATTGATCACTCAATAAATGGGTGAAGTGGTCGTGTAAATAGGAAAACATGCTTTGACTTGATCTATTACTCTTCCTATTATTTAGTAACCTCAAGTGACTTTTCATAACATGAAAAATGTGCTAATAATATATAGAGACTACCTTTAATTATTTCCTTTTAAAAACTATATACACAGTATACTCTACTATCCGATGTGGGACTAAAATTTTATTTTCAATCCACACATAATTGTGTTATATGTTCCAACAAGAAGTTCAAGAAACGTGAATGTAAAGACATTGTTGTAATGTTATAATTTGACTCCCTTAAAGTATTTGTAATCTGCTGTTATGACTTATGTCCCAAACACACCCAACACTAAGCGCAAGTATTATGAGGCGTGATAGAATGCACTAGAACAAAAGGGGTCTACATTCTACAAGCTTCAATGATGAGTTACTACACCAGTCACCAGTTCTGTTTAAAATTATGTTGGCATTGTTACTAGATTCCCTGACAGATGTATCTTCCCTTTAGCATGTTTTCCTTCTTTTTTCCCTTTGCAATGCCTTTAACTCTGTTTATCTGCATGTTTCTTTACTCTGCTTATAGTACATTACATCGAAGGAAAACGAAATGGAGGAATAGATTTCACATAAACCTTCCAAATAATAGTAATTATTTACTATAGTTCAAAAAAGTAAATATTATCAACTATTCAAACTTCATACAAATCTTAATAGTTGCCACACCAACAGCAAAATAGCTCATATTTACTTCAAACATTATTTCTAAATAGGACAGTGCTGAACACAATTGTTAAAAACTTCATCACCGAAATCTTTGTTTTGCAATCAACAAATACTCCATCATTCAATATAAGGAAGAAAAGAATAACAGAATCTCCCTCAACAAACCCAAAGTAAGGTATGACTGGGAGTTTCTTTTTTTGTGGTTATATTATACTCTAGGGAAATTTCTATCCTCGTTCTAATCCACGGGAACCTCAGCTTCCATCTTCAAATCCGAATTGCCCAGAATCTATCAGTGAAAAGGGATGGTCAAGCATTTTTTTCAAATGAAAGATGGCACACTTAACAAATATCAACACATAGCAGTGTTCATTGTGCATGCTAGAAATTCAGCATGAATACGAAGATGTATGACTCAAACAATCACGAGCATAGATTCAGTTGTTCACCCTCAAAAAATGTAATGCCCATTGACAAAGATAAGCATAAAGTTTGTATATGCCAAATCTAATTAGGATTTAGGACCTATGTTTCAAATGAAGATATTGAAGTTGGTTTAACTAATTGGCAGTAAAGGGAGGGAATAGTTCAGACAAACTGCCACAAACCTATGGGCCTGATATGTATTAGGCACGGCCTAGGTACTAAATAAGTTAGGTTAAAAGCTTTTAGAAGTTATTCCAAAAAAAGAAAAAAGCTTTTATAAGTTGGTAATTTAGAAAAGAAACAAAAGACAGGTCAAACGATCCGAAAAGCTTTTCTTTTAAGTCAAACAAGTTGATCTAACTTGTTTGAAAGTCCTACTGCAAAAATTGAACAGGCTTTCAGACCATATTATACTCTTATAAAGATCAAGCCACACAAATAAGCCTATATCTGATAGGTCCCGGTCAATCTTAGGCCTTGATTTTAGAAAAAAGGCCAGGTAATTTAGTTATATCTTAGTTAAGCCGAACAATTTATATCCTCAAGGGCACAGTCAGCAACCTTGTCACTCCAAGCTATTATGTGCAGAATCATATAGACAACTAATCAAGTCCTAACTTGCATTAATGATTTTAGGTAACTATTCTAGCAAAGGCTTTCATGTCATTGAAGTAAATAGTTAAGATCATAATAATATGAATGAGAAGCAACAAAAAGACTGTATTATCCAATTTATCCCTAATCTGCCACTCGCCAATTAAAATGTTTACCTAAATGAAACTTAAGTATTCCGGTACAACAAGTCATGCTAGATATTAGTTGTTTCGGTTTCGGTACCTTCATGAAGTCAGACAAGACTAAGAAAGAATCCTTTGTATAGCCAGCTTCCTCAAGAACCTGTGCCAGAACTTCCTGCGCGCATAAAGGAAACATAATAACATCAGAGGCTGTTATAAGCAGCAGATCAAATCATCCCTCATTATAACAAGAAAGCTGATATCCTCCATTAAAGTCTCCATTCTCAACCTCATTTCCATATTTTCAATTTAGAAGAAACCATAAATAGAAAGCGAGCATTCTGTATGGTAAATTCATACACACAAAGCATGGAAGAAACACAAAATTGCATAACAGGAACAAGAGAAAGTTGCAATTATTGGTAACCTTTCTCTGTTGTTCAGACATATATTGACCAGTCAAATCCCTCAAAACCGTCAACATGTCATCGAAGCTAACTTTTCCATTGCAATCAGTATCATAAACCTTGAAAATAACTACAAATAATATAACATAACAAACCAAATTATGAACCAATTTGAGGAAGAATTGAAGGAATTAAGAGATGTTAAGATGAATTAATAGTAATACATACATTCAATTTTGTCTTGAAGAGTGGCGCGTGGACTGAAAGCTGATAAAAAAGCTATAAATTCCTTGAAATTGAAGCCATCGAGCAATCTCAACATACTCTGAGAGAGAGGATTGACGGCGAATTCGGGAATGGAGAGGAATTCATCGGAAGGAATGAAACCACAGTTATTGCGATCAAGTTGACAAAATCGTTGGTATAGAGAAACGATCTCTTGCTGCGTAACTACACACACAGATCGAAGAACAAAGTTAGTTACGAAAAGTGAAATTGAAAGAGAGAGAGAGAGAGAGAGAGAGAGAGAGTATGGAAGAAGAAGAAGTAAGTATTTGAACTACATGCGTTTTTGCAGTGTTGCTGAACTTCTTCAATGTCGTACTGTGTGAGCATGGAAGATGTGTTTCCCATCGTCACCACTACAAAATTCAACTCTGCAACGAACCCCTCAGTTGTGAGAGAGAGAGAGAGAGAGGAAAAACGAATTCGCCAAACTGGTTCTTGAGCCCACCTCAATCGATGCCACCATTTTAGCCCAATGGGCTTACATTACCCTGGATTGTGTTTATAATGAAAATTGCTATTTAGGCCCCCCTTATGCTCCCTGACCCCCCAAAAATCCCAGAATACCCCAATTTTGGACCTAGCATGGTTTGGTTTCTAGAATACGAAATTGAGAATTTCGCTTAAGAACAAAGAACAAGCGTAGGCTTAGGCAGGCATTTACCCAAAAAACCATGGTTTTGTTTTCTACGAAACGAAAGCGCTTACTTTCGTTTCCTACGCCACGATTTCGTCGCGTGCGTGACAATTTCATAGACTAGGCGACGAAATCTACATCGTCCCAAATTTCAACGCGTACGTGACAAAATGGCCTTTGACAACAAATTTAAAAAAAAGGAAAAAATAAATTGATTAAAGCATACATTACCTGCTCTATTACTCCTAATCAGTGTGAGAACTTTCTATAAATGCAGAAACGTCGATTTCAAGCCTTCCAAACGCCAAAAATTGCCCTATATCTCATTTTGAGGGTTTGAGTGTAATAGTGGTTATGAAAAGACAGTTAGGGGTTCTATCAACTATATAGGTCACCTTCGTTTCGTAGAAAACGAAATCCAACGTGTTTGTCACCTAGGAAATGAAACCGATTTTTTTTTCAAAAAATGGTGATTTCGGTAACTAGGGACGTAATTGTGTGTTTTATGTGCAGAGGTGCGCGACAAAGCAGACCTACTATGTTTTAACCTGATTTCGGTTCCTGTGTAACACATTTGAAATTCCTCTAACTTTTTAAAATTTATTTAATTTAAAAGTTTGATCATTTAAAAAAAATTTGTATTTATGTGTGAGTTGAAATTTATGGTTAATTATCTTCTTCATTTATGAAAACAATTTAGAATTAAGGGATTGTATCCTAGTCCAAAACAAAGAAGATATTAGAATTTAAATAATATTTACATTTACTTTCCTATAAATGCACTAGCAGCTTTAAATCTCAAACCTTTTAAATCTAAGATTTATCTTTTTTATCATTAGACCAAATTATGGTAAATTATATTGTTAAGATTTTCGCTCTATATAAGAGTAAAAAGTGAAAAAGAGTTATGTAAATCATATTCCAAAAAGAAAACTAAGCATATAGTTTTGTTAAAACTTAAAAGAAATACAAGACCATTTTCAACCTCACGCTTTTGTGGTCTTCCACAACCACAAGAAGCGGAAGCATGTGGTCTAAAAGAGACAATAATTTGGCTTGACATTCGAAGTTTAGAGTTGGTGTCAATTGAACTTGATTGCAACTAAGTAGTTAACTATATCTCTAATAACTTTAAAAATAATTATGAATTAGGAGCTATTTTAAATTCTTGTAAGGCTTCAATTTCTTTGTATCCAAAATTTAAAATAAGTTTCACTAGGCGACAAATAAACAATGCAATTCACATGTTAGCCGAGGCGTAGTTGTGTTATGCTAATCTCCAAATTCATTATCACTTGCCATCTTATATTAAACATGTTATTATCAATGAAATAGTGTTAATTTGGTTCTTGTCAAAAAAACAAAAAAAAAACCTCACAGGTTTGTGATTGTGTGAATAAGTTCTAAATTATCCGTCAAACAAACATCTCACAATTTGTCACATTTTTATCCACCCAAAAAACGTAACAAATTAATGATATCATGATATAATTTAGATCATACTTCAATTTTACTCTATACTACTAAAAGTTATACGAGGATATCATCAATCAGCTGACTCTACTCGCTTACTTCTATTTCGTAGAAGGCCTCAATTTAATACCAAATCACAAATGCATGCACCCGGCATTTCTCTTTGTTCATTGGAACTGACAACAAACAAGGTATCCAAAGCAATTATGCAAAGAGTATCATCCTTTCCAAGTACAGAACAAATAATACAATATAGTCGAAGGCAATAGTTTATAATCATGCAATGCAATTTTGTACAATATTTCTTACAATAAAATCAATCATTAGTAAAAAAAAATAGTAATCAATCATTGTTCCCTTGGATTTTACTGGGGACATATAATGAGGCATAGGTTATGGTGCATAAGCCATGTTTATGCACCGTACATAAATACCCAAAATTGCTTAGCGCACCCCCTAGATTTCTAGTGCACCCCCCAAATTACTTAGGGCACCCCCCAGATTTTTAGGGGGTGCGTTAGAAATTTGGGGGGTGCGCTAGAAATCTGGGGGGTGCGCTAAGTAATCTGGGAGGTGTGCTAAACAATCTGGGGGGTGTATTAAGTAATTTTCATTATTTATGCACGGTGCATAAGGAAAAAGCTTATGCACCATAACCACTCCCATATAATGATACATGTCTCAAAACAAATACACATGACTCTTGGAAGTTACTAGTAATAAATTACTCTGAATCTCATATAGATAAGTTGAGTTTATTTTGAAACTCAATTAACAAACTATGATAGATACGGTACGAGTGAAAAACAAAAATATGATGAACTGAAACGAGAGATACGTGACATGACATGTCGGCATTGCAGCATGTGGTGGTGACCATCACACAACAATACAGGGTCGCATGTGCCAACGTTATAGTAATACAATACTATTTTTGTAGCTAAATTACTGATGCTAAACTAAAACAAGTGTCTCCTTTGCGGGCTTCACCCATTCAATTAAATATTCAGGATGTTATGTGACCTTTAGTAAGACAAATTGTCCTTTTCTAAAATCACTTCATTTCTTGTGAAGAAAATAATACTAAAAAAAGAGAATGCTTGATAAAACGCATTTTTGAACTGATAACTTATAATTATAAGTGTATAGTCTTAAAAGAAAAAGTTATAAACGTATATGATTAAAAAAAATTGTTTCAGCCACTATATTCGGTTTGGTATATATATAGTGAACGATTTGAGTAGTATGTATGAGGTTTTAGATTTAATTGTGATTGACTTCAATTTTAAAAAGAAATGTTGTTTAATTGAAGTTTTAATATCAACCATTTCAAAGAAATAGTCCTCTATTAAATTACTATATTTCATTAATAATTATAGGAAAGTTACACAGAAAAGAAAAATGGACGACAAATTATGCCGCTAACTTTTTATAAATCGCAAAACTAATTCTGTTAAAAACAATGGTCAAGGTAACTATTATTTTTTTTGTGCCGCTAACTTTTTTTTTGGTCAAGGTAACTATTATTTTTTATCGGTACTAGCATATCATTTTAATGTTTAAGAAGTTAAATACACAAATTTTTACTTTTTCAAAAGAATACACAAATTTTAAGATAAGATTTCTACATTTACCTCTTTAATATGAACACATTTTAGCATTTTCTAAAAAAAAATTAATGGTTTGTTCAATTAATTTGTTGCCGTCAATCCTCAAAACTATCATAGTCCATTAAATTAATATTAGATTTGATTGCACTTTTAACTTTTCAAATTTAACAATTGTGCAATTTTAGTCTTCCCATTTCAATTGTATAAAAGTTTAAGTTCAAAATTACTATGAAGCTATAATCATCATATAAATATATTAAGAGAAGATACATATTAATGTCCAAACTAACCTTTCTCAAATTTTGAAACATAATCAAATTAAGGGCATAATTGTCTTT
The DNA here is from genome assembly GCA_030408175.1 of Trifolium repens. Lineage (NCBI taxonomy): Eukaryota > Viridiplantae > Streptophyta > Magnoliopsida > Fabales > Fabaceae > Trifolium > Trifolium repens. The sequence continues at coordinate 55,979,762 of CP125851.1, forward strand.
TCATACTAAATTTTAATAAAATCATGATTTTATTAAAATTTAGCTTGAATATTGGTGGTCGGTCTTAGTATCTGGGAATAGTAGTTTTGTTTAGCTTGAATATTGGTGAATTGTATTGGTTGGGAGTTTTTTGTTTTTCTTATTCTAGGCATCCCTTATGTCTGCCATTCAATAAATTTTTATTTTATTTTTGTTGAAAAGAAGAAGATGAATAATAGAGTGTCTTCCTAAAAACATTGTTGAATTGACTTCCTTCTTCCATTCCTTTTTACTTTTTTATATTTTAATTTATTTATTAGGTGGCAAAAGAAGTTGACGTGGCAGCGGAGTCATTTAAGTGACTTGCCACATCAGTGTTGACTTGGTCAAAAATAGTTTTTTGCAAAAAGTGGTAAACATATGGGGCCAAAAGTGCAATTTTGAAAATTATGGGGTCAAAATCACAAGTTTGTGAAACTTAGGGGGTCAAAAGTGCAATTTAGCCTTTTAAAATGTAATTATTTATTGTATACACTCCCTCCGGTACTTTTTATAAGAGGCAATTCACATTTATAGATTCATTGAATAATTAATGTATCTAGTCTATATTATATATCAGATACAATAATTATTCAATGAATATAGAAAGGTGAAGTGTCTCTTAAAAAAATGACTGGAGGGAGTATAATAGATGAGTTTTGAAAAAAATTATTTATTTTAATTTGTATTGTATCTGAATTGTTTATAAGAATTTACCTACTTTGAAAAAGTCAAATTATTGACTTGAATTTATAAGGTAGTAACAATTATTTAATGGTTTTTTAAAATTTTATTTTGACTTAAAAATATTTAAAAAAATTATAGTATATATCACATTGACAATATATATACTGGTCATGTATGTCACACAAAATATAACATAAAGGTGAAATCTTATATAATGGCTTTTTCCATTTATCAATCCTTTGTTTGCTTGTTTTTGTGCATTACTTTGATTCTCCCTTCAGGTAAAACAAAAATTGCTATTGAATTTTATTTTTGTTGTAAAATTTACAGTCTCAAAATCAATATGAAATTTCCTTTTTTATATTTATGCAATTGTTTATAGTGGAGTTGATGATCGAACTCACTTAGAATATGTAGCATACTATCGAAACTTCTCACCAAATTTAGTGGCTTATTGTACTTTCTTGTATGGATCTATATTTACCTAACATTTAAGGGTTTGGTTATTATGCATAAGTCATCCTTATGCACCATGCATAAGTTACTTAGTGCACCCCTCAAATTACTCGTGCACCCCCCCAAATTTCTCACGCACCCCCAAATTTCTCATGCACCCCTCAAATTTCTCGTGCACCCCTCCAAATTTCTCGACACCCCCATATGACCTTTGCCCCCCAATTTTTTTTCTCCCCTCCACATTTCTATCCTAAACCATTTTGCTGTGGGAATGGTTTCAGAGATATGCACTCAAAAACCATTAAGTGCATAAGATGATTTTGGAGTACAACCCTATAATTAGAATAGAAACAATAATTGTGGTTTAATGGTTTCGATTGTCTTATATGAGAAACCAAAATTATTGTTAAATGGTTTTAAATAATGATTATAATTGTACCAAAAAAATAAAAAAAATAATGATTCTAATTATAGGTTGTACTTCAAAACCATCTTATGCACTTAATGATTTTGGAGTGTATATATCTGAAATTATTCCCACAACAAAATGGTTTAGGCTAGAAATGTGGGGGGACAAAAAAAAATTGGGGGCACAAGTCATCTGGGGTGCGTGAGAAATTTGGGGGGTGCACAAGAAATTTAGGGGATGCACGAGAAATTTGGGGGTGCAGCACGAGAATTTTGAGGGGGTGCACGAGAAATTTGGGGTCGGGGTGCGCGAGAAATTTGGGGGGTGTGAGATTAGGTGTGAGTGTGTGAGTTGAGATTGGCTAAGATTATTACATGTGGATGCTCAATCTAATGAGTTTTATTGACTTATGTACCATGCATAAGGATTACACTTATGTATAATAACTTCCCCCAACATTTAAATGGTTACAGGATTGGCAATTAAGTCAAATCGATGCCCATACTACATATGCACAGCAAATCCAAATTGCTATGAAGCTTGTCGTGGTCTAGGCTATAGAACTGGCACACATAATGGCGACCGTGCGGTTAGGCATGACAATGGGGCGGGGTGGGGACGGATTTTGCCTTCCCCAAACCCAAACCCATATAGTTCGGGTTTTCCCCAAACCTATCCCAATTTCAAGCGGGGATAAAAAGTATAACCCCAAACCCAACGGGGATCGGGTATCCCAACGGGGTTCGGGTATCCCCGTTATACCTCTTCCAACATAAATTTGGATTGCATTTTAATATTTTTTTATTAAAAAAGGAAGTTAAAGGCCCAAAAATTATTTTGTTTCAACGATATTTTTTTAAATATAGAAAAGAAATAGAGAAAATAGTTTGTTTATTACTCAAATCAAGGATAAAAAATAAACATATGAATGTAATTTAAGAGATTGTTTAAGGATTTCTAATTTAAAAGAGGTAAAATCTAATTTTAATATAAGCGGGGCGGGTTCGGGGACGGATTCGGGGTGGGTATCAATGTTCCCATTACCCGCCCCAACCCCGTCTTTTGAAATCGGGGAAACCCAAACCCGTACCCAAACCCAATCAACTCGGGTTTTCCCCGTCAAAGCGGGTATGATTTGGGCGGGTACCCACGGGTATGAGTTTTATTGCTATGCCTACGCGGGTTATCCGGAGACAAATGGTTGTAACTGTTGTCATTAGTTTTTGAGTTTGTGAGAATAATGTGGAAATCAGTAAATCATTTGCTTTTGTTGATGATTTTATTATAATAGAAGTTTTAGAATAAAATCAATATGTTGGATGCATTGTTTCTTTTGTGTTAAAATAAATGAAATTGGTAATATTTCATGAACGTGCTCTTTATATTTTCCAACCATTTTTCCCCATATCATTTTACTAAATATTTTGATTCAGATCGGGCATAATATTATAGCAATGTTAGGCCAGACTCTGGGCATAACTTTGATTAAATATATACTTGATTAATTAATTTTATGGACAAACAAGATTTAAATCATGAAACAAATAATTCGTGAACCCATGATAGACCTTAAGAATTCCTGAAAATATTTATATTTAATTCTTATTATTATAAAAAATTCAAAAGTTTTTATAAAGAAATTTTTTATAGTATTCTAAACATGTTTGATTAACTATTTTACATGATGACTAAATTGTTGTTGATGAAATATTTAAATAACTATTATACACTGGGAACAAGATTTTCTTGATAAAAAATTTAAATAACTACTATACACGGGAACAAGTTTCTACCGATGAAAATTTTAAATAACTAATATATTCATAATTTTTTTTTAATCGAACAAGTTGTTGTCGAAGAAAACTTTAAATAACTATTGTACGTAGGGAATATGTTATTTACTATTATACACGTGAAACAAGTTTTTGTTAATGAAATTTTTTGTGACGGGACTAATTTCGCAATATACAATATTCAACATATTATAATTTACTCTATTAATATATTTTTTTATCATCTTAATAGAAAAAATGTAAATTGAAATTAAAAAACCTATTACAATTTACTCTATTAATATTTTTTGCATTATCTTAATCGAAAAACTGTAAATCAAATTGAAACGATCTATTACAATTACAATTTACTCTAATTTTATTTTGCATTATCTTAAAATAAAAAGTGTAAATAGAAATTAAATTATGTAATGCAACATTAATCATTATTTCTATTTGAAAAATGCTATTTATAGCGAAGGAGAGCTCACGAATGGGATCGCGACGTGTATTCCACTTAGCAACAACATGTTGACTTCCATATTTTTTCACCGGCAACCCATGAATTCCGCTAATATCTTAATTTTCATTGGGTAGTTTCTATTTCGTGATACTTTCGTGAGATACTTTCTCGCTATAAATAGCAACGCTGTTTCTATTTACAATGATATCGCCCTATCATAAACAAAATTGCAGCAACACCGCGAGTCCGCGACCCGTGCTTAGCACGAGTATTATACTAGTATACTATTAAAAGTGGTAACTAAAAAGAAAAAACGGGGCCTAAGAGCTTCACCCAGCAGCGAAAAAACTGGGCTTTATATTCGGTCCAAACACGCTATATTCAGATAGTGGTAACTGGTAATATTGTGAAAAATCTGGTTGATACTCCCACTCTAGAGCACATACCCCACAAATTCTCTAAACTAAAATTATACCCCTCACATTTTGAACAAAAAATTCTTTCTATTTTTTTTGGACATTTCTCTCTGCCACTTAATTTTTTTGTTAAAAGTATATACCACCTCTTGTCTAAGTAAAAAGTGCATCCTACATTCTTTCCGTTGTCGCTAATTCTATACAATTTTTTATTTTTTTACATTAATAAAGAAAATAATATGTCTAAATATTTTTTGAAAATTTTAAATTTAAATATAGTTTAAATTTCTATTTAAAATAAAATGATATTAGGAATTAATATTTATTTTTGTTTAGAATTTGTAGAATTAGTTTGTTATTTTAAAAGATATGACTTAATTTTTTTAGCTCTGGATATAGAGTCATATAGACATGATGAATAAATTAGAATTTTAATATTCTCCATATAATATTATACCTCCTGCGAGTTTTTTCTGTTTAAAATATATCTCACCTAAATTTTGTAATACAAAATACAAAAAGCTTCATCAACAATAAGACTTCAATACAAAGTGGACAATACTTAAATAACTGAAAACTAAGTCATAAGTTACTCGATTAATTTGTCTCCTAACATTTTGACCTTATATAGTTTTGATTCAAATCTAATAAATTACAACATGTTTCTATGATAACACCAAACTCAATATCATTCTTAATTCTATTGTTGATTCTCTGCACCACTTGCAAACAATATGTATCCATCGAATCACTTCCAATACTCTCAATGCATCTGTCTCTGCTATTTCTATACAATTAGACAAAACAAAATAACACTTTAATTTATATTTTTTCCTCTCTAACCAAACAATTCTTAGTGATGATAGCCATCATAAATTTCTTATTTAAGTTATAGTATTTATGTCTCCAAATTTGTATACTATTGATAAATCTCATAATAAGTTGAAGTTCATATGTCACTTCAAAATATAGTATTTTCTTTTATTACAATTTAACAAATCCAAGTATAGTGTTTCCTCAAGTAAATTTAACAAATCGAGCTTAAATAAATTTAATCTCGTAATTACAATTGTCATTTATTCAGCAATGTACTGCATGCATGGCTAGCTCGACCGGCCACTCAAAGCTTCATAATCAAATTAATATTTGAAGCAACTCAAGGCCTTATTTAAAAGGTTCAACTAATTAGAGTAGTTGTTTATATAGTAGTTTAAGTGTTCACCTGGTTTGAGCTAAAGGCCAAAAATGTTCAAATATAAAAAGGTATAAATTCACATCTCAATGAAAATTAATTACTAATTTTGGTCGTAAAAAAAAAATTAGTTGTTTTGTTTATATGAAAAGTAAACAGCTATTGGACAATTCCAGAGACACCTTTTGATTGATGATGGATGTTAACAAAGGAAAAATTCATTTTCTTCAAACATAAGATTAAGAAAAGTATTTGTACCAAAAACCACAAAAAAATAAATTAAGAAAAGTATTACCGCAAGTTTGTCTTTAAATGTAGGACCGTTGACTAAATCATAAGAATAAAAATTAAGAACGTTGACGGTATTCACTCGGTTTCACAAGAATTATTAGGGGAAGTGGTTCAAAGAAAATTGAACTCTCTCTCAAATTAAACTAAACTAAATTGAAAATTAATTTATCTAGATTGGTTTGGAAGTTACAAATACTATTTTTATAAATATTAGATAATATGATTTAGTATATAACACTTTCTTACTGATACTATTTTTATAAATACGAAAATGGTTTTGTATTATAAAATATATTTTTTGGTACAATAGAGGGTTGGAAGTTCAATTATAAAACATTTTCTAATAAGAAAGAATCCACTTTTTAGGTTTATTTGAATATCTTATTTATAATATTAATATAGATTAAATATATTAATTTTTATTCAATAAGTCTGAAAAATCAATTTTTCATTTTTATTGGTCAAATAATTTAATGGTTAAAAATTCACCTCTTAAAGTTAATAAGCGAAAGATTATTGATTGAACTCCAATCATATATATATATATATATATATATATATATATATATATATAAAATAAAGCAATATTATCTATATCAACTACGGATGACAATTTGATTCACATTTATAGAATACTCGCAAAAAATACCCACAATCGGTAGGTTGAAAATCCACATTTTTTGACACAGATATGAATATGAGTACTTATGTACCCATAAGATATTGACATAGTTGCAAATGTTATTACTTACTCAGACGGATTTGAAGATGGGTAACAAATATTTTTTCAAACCGTTTGTATGAGGATGAGTGCTATATATAATACTTAAGTGGTTTCTTAATTTATTTTTAAAAAAATGGAGCTGGAAATCGAATCCCGAACTTTTAGCATGCTATCCAAACTTTCCACTACTAAATCAAATCTAGTGGCTTTGGGGATTTCTTAATTAGAAATGTGTCAAAAAAAAATTATAAAAAGGAACAAAACTGTCAAAAAGGAGTATGTGTGTGCATGTATAGAATATGATAAATTAATGGACGTAGAAAAATATGAGTTAATTATTTCATACATTAAATATATAAGAGTGGTTAGAGAAATGGGTGTGGTAGATGTAGTGATAATCAAGTAACCAACCCAGCTAGCGACCGGAACTTCCAATGAGAAGAACTTTAAACAGATAAAACAGACAACAAACTACCAAAGCTAGTATTCTCAGAAACAACTTTAATCGGTGTTTTCGGACATGGAGGAAAAAAACAAAAAAGTAGATAACTAGGAACAATTTTCACCATTGTTGATACCGAAAGTGACTCATTTTTATGTAAGCAATTAATTTTTCTACTTGATTGTTCTTTCCAGCTTTTATTGATGTAGTAATTGCATAGTACTCCATGTGTGTAATTGTAGTACGTTTTACCATAAACAATTATTTTGACATAATTCATGTGGTTTTTTTTTTTTTATGAAAAATAAGAATAAACAAATACTACTACAAGTACATATATGACTCGACCGTTTTCTAGGTCAACTGTTGGGACTTGGGAGAATTGACCAAGACAAAACCCCTGCTTTAAGGAGGACCATATATCTTGAGAATCTAGAAGAAGAAAATAAAATTCAACTTTGTTAATTTTTAATAATATTTGAACACCCAATTTTAATACACATGTATAACATTTAATTAATAATGTTAAAATATGTGATTAATTTAGTTGAGTAAATGATTAATTCACTTTACAGTTTAAATTGTGGTTAATTTTAATCGATCAAATTAATCATTTACTCAATAAAAATAACCATATTTTTTTATTTGATCGACCTACATTTGATCAACTAAATGTCCCGGGTGTTTGAAAAATGGATGACACCAATTGGAGAAAAAAGATGTTATAACTTAGAAAAGAGAGAAAAATAAAGGGGGTGATATTTTATATTATTGGTTTGTAGATAAGTTCATAAATGTAAAACATCTTTTGTTTAGCTCTCAAATGAGAAGAAAGATGACACAATGACTATGAGAAAGAAGTGTCTTTTTGTCTATTTTCACATGATTACACAACATATTAGAAATTATACTCTATTATTTAAAAGGAAAGAATATTACACCAAAACTTAACATCTCCTTTTATATACTACCTCCGTCCCAATATACAAGACCTTTATGCAAAATTTTGTTGTCCCATTTTATAAGACTATTTTCAAAGTTCAAGATGCATTAATTAATTTTTCATAAAAATACTTCTAATTAAATGAAGAAAAATGAAAGATTACTATTTCTCTCTCTTAATAATTGAAGGGTACTTTTAGAAAGAGAAATATATTATTGACAAATTTAATGCAAAAAATACTTTTCTTAATTCTCGTGCTTTTGAGAAAGAAATCTAATATATTAGGACGGAGGTAGTATTTAACTAAAGTTTATTAGAAATTAGAATGTCCATAATGGGCTCAGAAGCAAAATTACAAATACAATTTGAAAATTACCGATATCAATGGTTACAGTTACACCATAATTTTATCATGCAAATTTTCTGTGATATCAATGGCGAGTTAGACCCATGCAAAATAGCAGAAAATTTTATCTATTGTAAATTGTAACCGTATTTTAAAAAATTGGAGGTTCAATTCTACCAATAATCTCAAACAAGAGCCTTAGTTCCCAATATTTAAACAGAAAATTACTAATCGGATCAATTGTTAGAGATTTGTTTGCACCAAAGTCTAGTCTAAAAATTGTTGACTTTTAATTAAACATCGGATTTGAACATAGACCAACTAAATGGTATTAAATGGCATAGTTAATGTGGAATTAAATGGTATTATCATTTTGACCATAGACCAACTACATGAGTTATCACAATTTTTTGGACACAAGATTTGAACATAGAAAAATATCTCTGAAACCAAATACATTAAGAGAGATATATAAAAACCTATATAATACAATTTTGTTTATAAAGTGTCACGGAGGAATTTGAAAAACACACATAATTTAACTATTTTTTATTTATTTATTTATGTGAATGTGCTTAAAATTAAGGGTCTTGCTAACTAGTGTCCGGGGCACTAGTTAAGGAATTAAAAATAAATAAAAAAAAGAAAAGGTATGCATTAAAAAAACAAAAATTAAAACTTTTAAGATGTTGACTTTACAAGTTTCTAGATAATATTACTATTTTTTATTACCTTAACTAGTATTTCAATGGCACTAGTTAGCATTCTCCTAAAATTAAAACTAATGTCTAAAATTTTGCGAGTACAGAAGAATTTCTTAACAATTAAACGGCATAATGCGTCAAAAATACGTCGTTACATCATTGCTTTTGAACATAGTTATTGTCACAAAGTGACATTTAATTTAATATCTTTGTACAATCGACGAGTAAAACAAATCAAAACCTGAAAATTAAAAGCTAGTAAAATAGACCCGTGAATATAACAAGGAATTGATTAAAAATATTATTCAATATCAAATACTTTCTAGTTTCTCCGTTTCGTTCTTGTCTTATCAATATTACATCTAGTCATTTATTGCTTATAGAAAAAATCTAGTTATTTATTGCAGAAAAGATTGGACGAGAAAAAATAATAAATGATCAAGAGTAATATAAAAAAAAAGTTATATTAAAAGTAATAAATATTGTTGCGCGTACATTAGAGAGCTTTATAGCAAGGACTATTGCGGGTTGGTGACTCATATCGTTGTTTACTTGTTTTGGGTTGGAAAATATGATCAAAGTTTGTCGTTTCTACTACGAGACAAACTTTTGTGCGGACATACTTGCTAATATAGAATGCGAGCACGAGCCTATCTTGCAAATATATGATTGGCGTTCTTTTATGGTGCATACATTTTTGTTTTTAGCTGATACTTTGGAGATTACTACCTCACGTTTAGTTGTTTAGTTTCCTTTCCTCGTAGCTTTAACCCTCTTTGTATTAAAAAGAAAGTAACAAAATTTATTGATTATCTTTGATATGTGTAACAAGTAAAAGAAAATCATATATATTAAGGAATCGAGACAATAGGTCTTAAAATATTCTTGGAGAAAATTTCATAGGTTTCATTTTTCATTAATCATAAAGTCCTATTTAACCGAATATAATTTTTTACGCCAACAAAAACATATTTGAAGTGGTTAGAGTTTTGACCACCTAAATGTTGGTCTGAATTTCAATTTTTAGTTTCTACTAGTCATAGAAATTTTGTACCTAATATTATTGTAGAAAAAAAAGTTAATAACAATGAATTGATCAAAATTCCCATATATTAAATACTTTAGATATTTTAGTAGAGTTTAAAAGTCCTAGCTCAACTGGCAAATGCCAAAATTGCTAGGCCGGACGTCATGACCTGGGTTCGAACCCGGAACCTCACAGTTATGTGTGAGTTTAATTTTAGTGGATTACCACTTTAGTAGAAATCTTAAAATAAAGAAGAATGAATAATTGACCCCACACGTTGTTACAAACGATGATTATTGTTAGCAATTGGACAGACTAACGATGTACTTTTAGAATTAAAAATTAATAAAAAGTTTAGTAAAATTAAAAAATAATTTAGAACATAACAAAGGTAAGTAGCAGTTACAGCTAAAAGACCAAACAACAATTAAAATTAGGTGGCGCGAAAACATCTTACCCCACGTCTCCCTCCTTTTTCCTTAACTGAAACCGTTTTATTATTACCCTTTTTAATCTTAATTTTCATTATTATATTTTTATTAGCAAAGTTTTTCCTTAACACGAAACCATAATTATTTTACCCCTTTTAATTCTCTTTTATTCTCTTTCTCTTTCCCACTTACTTTCAAAATCACAAAACTGCCATCGCCGGTGAAACCAAACTCCGGCATCACCCTGCCGCCTCTAAATTCCCTCTCCGCCGACTCTAATTTCAATCTCAATTTCGTTATTTCGAGAACAAGGTGATTCAATTCAATCACTCGTTTCTTTATTTAGGGTTCTCTGATTCTCTCTCATTGATTCGTTCTTTTATTCATGTGTTTAGTTTTAATCTGATCGGAGAAACTTATATTATCAGTAGAAGAGAAATTGAGTTAATTAGGTTTTTTTTATTTATTAATTTTCCTTTTTCGGATTTGTATTCTATAATTTTTTTTTCGATCTTAGATTAATTATTATCACATTATGCTTGAAATACTTTAGGTTTTATTATATTTTTTGGATCAATTTTTCTGCTCTTAATTACTATGGTTTCAATTACTGTATTTGTTTTCTGAAGGTGAAAAAATTGAGAAAGTTTTGAATGTGTTTATTGTTTTAATCTCTAGTACTTGTTTTGTGCGATAACACTTAACCGTGTCTTGAGTAAGAGAGACATGAATCTGCGTGAATCCAGACATTTATTTGTCATAGATCTCTGTTCTGAAGCTTTTGTTTTGTTTCCTTTCAATCAATTTTTCAGGTTAATAATTTTTTTCACTTTTTCCTTCTTGGATTTCAGCAATATTCTTCATATATGATATACTAGTAGTGTCAAAAATCGAAATTACCACCACTCTGCATAATTTTTTTTCTATTTTTTATTATTTTATTTTTTGTTGTTGCAGAAAATGGTGTCTGTGTATCATGTTAGGTTTACACAATACTACTAGTTTTATTTATGGGGATGGACAATGATCATCACTGCACGTGGATCCCCTTGTCTTTGCCCATTTCCCAAACAACAATAGCAACATCAAGTTCAAAGTTCAAACTTCTACCTTCAATTAAATTAAGAAAATAATATAAAATATTGTGCAGTATGTAGAATACAAACAAAATACATTAATTAATTGGCTCTATTGAATATAATATTCTGTTCACAAAGTAGTTACTATATGGTAATTATAGTTCATTTCATATAAGGAAAAAGTTACACATTGAGTAATTGCTACTTAATTGTGTTATGAGTTATGAGATTAGTTATTTATTTTTAGGCCTGCAATGCAAGTTATGGTATCACTTTCATTGAATTCCCTTTCATGAAAATGAGTTGAGAGAGAAGAAGAAATAGGGACAGAGTGTGTTTGTGTGGAGTGAACCTATTGCCAGCCCACAAGACCATGGCATTCTCGTGAGAGAGACAAAAGGGGAAAAAATAAAGTCTCTCTATAACACTATGCATTTTCTCTTTCTTATTTCTTATCTTATTATGCTCTCTATTATTCCATTTTAGTTCCAAGTATCCCTAATTTTTAAGGGCCCCCCCTCTTCCCCAGCAAATCAACTTTTTTGTTTAATCTTCAGTTAAACATAAACCAAAGTTTAATGATTAAAAATAAACGTTAAATGTACGTTGAGACAGTTTCCGTAGTTTCTCTCATCTATTACACCAGATGTTGTTTTCCCTCTCCATATTCTTCTTGCTGTGTCCTGATCTTGTTGGATTCGGGATTCTTTTCATGAAAAAAACATACCCACTTGATTTATTTGCCTGTGATTCTCCTCAAATTTCTTCTTCAACAGATCTGAGTCTCTGTAAAGATGTGCGCTTTTTTATTTTTCCTTTTTGAAGAGGTTTATTCTTTGCGTTTCTTTTCTTTACCAGTCTGTAGTGTCTTACTTTATTTTCATTTGTGACAGATTTATTGCAGAGAAAAGGATCTTCTTTCTTGGTAATCTGTGCTGTTCATTTATTCCATTGGATTGCTAAAGTTTCTATATTTGGTTTTAGTTTAATGAAAACTTCCATCAATGTGGTCTGATTGGGATAGAGTGGATGGATGTTTGTGAATCAGAGCAAGCATCACGGAAACACAGAACCGGGGAGAGCCCAAGACGACATCCTTTGGTTTCGGCTGAAAAGAACAATGCAATCACAACCAGGCGCTCTGCAACTAGGGAAGTTAGTTCAAGGTATAAGTCACCTACTCCTCCTACTCCGGCATCTCCATCTGGTCCTCATCGATGTTCATCTCCATCTGGTCCTCGTCGGTGCCCGTCTCCATCTCCAAACAGCTTCACAAGAACGGCTGCATCATCGAAATTGTTACCCAAGAGAGCTCAATCAGCTGAGAGGAAGCGGCCTGCAACCCCTCCTTCCCCACTAAGTCCTTCTACGCCCGTCCAGGACGAAGTGCATATAGCCAGAAGGGTAGCCAGTAGCCGTGCGCCAGAGAGTCTATGGCCTTCCACAATGCGAAGTTTGAGTGTTTCTTTTCAGTCAGATACCATTTCAATACCTGTGAGTAAGAAAGAGAGGCCTGTTACTAGTGCTTCTGATCGTACTCTACGGCCAACTTCAAACGTGGCACACAAGCTGGTTGAAACACCAAATGCACGAAAGCCTACACCAGAGAGAAGGAGGAGTCCTCTTAAAGGGAAGAAAGCCTCTGATCAGTCTGAAAACTCGAAACCAGTTGATGCTTTACATTCTCGATTGATAGATCAGCACCGGTGGCCAAGTAGAATAGGTGGGAAGGTATCTTCTAATCCCTTAAATAGAAGTGTTGATCATTCAGATAAGATGACCAGAACGGTGAACAGTTCTGTTCCAGGAACTGGTGTATCTTCACTAAGAAGATTGTCGTTACCAGGTGATGTAAGTAAGCCCTTGCAAAAAACCTCTACTGATGTTGCAAGACTACTGTCGCTTGTTGAAAATGGCAGAATAGGAAGCGAGGTGAAATCATTGGATGACAGCTTCCATGTATTAAGACCTCTCAAACCTGTTATCACTTCATCCGATAAATTAGCATTTGCTGGAGCCAGATCTCAGACCGTGACAACTCCAGGGTCACGTCCCGCCTCACCTAGTAGGACAACAATGCTATTCTATAGTTCAAGAGGCGTCAGTCCATCTCGGTCAAGGCCATCAACTCCTCCCGGAGGGGCTAGTCCAAGTCGAATGAGAGCAACCAATTCATCCGACCAATCCAACAATTCAATTTCAGTGCTTAGCTTCATTGCCGATTTTAAAAAAGGGAAAAAAGGTGCAGCCTATGTTGAAGATGCTCACCAATTAAGACTTATGTATAACAGATACTTGCAATGGAGATTTGCCAATGCGAGAGCAGAGGATGCATTATATGTCCAAAATGCAATTGTGGAGGTATGCCTTGCTATCTTTGACAAGCTGGAAAACTATTCTTTGTGGTCTTCCTCTATTACATAGATTGCATATTTGGGGTCATTTACCTGCATCAATTTACAAATATTTGTTCAATGATGCAGAAAACTTTGTATAATGTATGGAGCACTACTTTGTCTATGTGGGAGTCGATTGCTAGGAAGAGGATCTATCTCCAGCAGCTGCAGCTTGAGCTGAAGCTGAATTCTATTTTGAATGATCAAGTAATACTTCTCTCTTGACTGAAATCTTTTTATATGCCATATTTTATTATTGTAGTATCAGTTTAAAAAAAACTTTTATTATTATAGTACATTCCATTCACGTGTTTTGATTTTAGTACTTTAATTTCAGAGTTATTGTTGTGGAGTTTATAAGTGACACACATGTACTTACCAAGAGATTGCCCCTATTATATCGAAAAGCTGTGTTTATGTTGTCTCTGATAATATGTTATTTGTGTTTCATGTTAATGGTTGATATAAGTGATTATAAGTACAAGGATAATAGAAAGCTTAGGACAGCTTAGGACTCTGCTTGGTGAAGGTGGGACATTGGAAGACAAGATAATCTGGCATAGTTTGGGAGGGTGGTTACATTTTGATCTGAATTAATGATTTAAATAAATCATTTTTTTTGCGTAAACCAGGTATCCTCTGTGCACAACTACAGAGACTAATCCCTCGAGCCTTGTGGGACCCAAATGAGTGTCAAACTCTCCCTAAGAGTTTTAACACAACTGCATACCCAAGCCAGGAAGATACGGATATTATATGAAATCTTATACAATATTGAGTATCTAATTTCAGTTATTGTATGTGATGCTAGTTTCGTTCCTTATTTAATATTTCAAAACTTTCAATAAATAGTAATCAATTTTTTATGTTGTCAATGACCTAGATGACCTACCTTGATGACTGGGCTGCTCTTGAAAGTGATCATGTTGATGCTCTGTCTGGGGCTGTAGAAGACTTAGAGGCAAACACTCTTCGTCTTCCACTGACTGGAGGGGCAAAGGTATGCATGTTTTTTATGTTTTTTTGGTTTGTTACCTAGGAAGTGACACTAGCATCAATCATTCTATGTTTACATTCCTATAGGCAGATTTTGAGCACTTGAAAGTTGCTATCTGTTCAGCTGTGGATGTCATGCAAGCTATGGGATCTGCAATCCGCCCTTTACTCTCACGGGTGAGTTAACTGTCTTAAGATTTCTACTGGTTTGATTCACATAATCACCTAGCACTTGTTCTATGCTATTTTCAAATTAGTAGAACTGCAGTTTTGGGTGGTAAAGTGCTACTATGTTTTATGTATCATTTATCAAATGTTATATTCTACTAGAGGCTGACCCCATTTTATACCGTGTCTTACAGGTGGAGGGCATGAATAACTTAATTTCTGAAGTTGCTATCGTATCAGCGCAGGAGCAAGCCATGCTTGATGAATGTGAAGCGCTACTGGCTTTTGGAACGTCTATGCAGGTGAGAGCCATAGCATATAGTTTATGAACTTGAATTATGCAGGTATAACTTTTCAATTTTATGATGTTGAGTACGGGCATAAATTAGTAGGGAATACGCAGGTGTAGTTTTATAGCTCTTTTCACTTTCAGTCATTTAATAGCTGACAATTCTTAAAACATAATCAAACAAACTGTTCAATAAAACTTGGTAATGGATGTGTAGAGGTGAAGTTGCAAAAAATATCAATTAGAGACTTTTGTGTATCTATCGACAAAAATATGCACCTTATCCATATTAATCAACCAAGATATGTGGCTTACACAGTTATCCACCGCTTATCATAGTTTGACAGTTGTATAACTGCTGCAACTACAATATCTATAGATAGATATTTTTATTAGAGAATGGCGGTTACAGTTTAGTTGAAAATCACCACAAATATAATATATTCATCAAGGTTATGCTTGCGTGCTTCATTCTTTCATCTGAATAAAAAAGTGAACAAGCAAAGTGTATATAAAATTTTCTTTTTCATTTCATAAAAGGGAGGGGCATCCTTTCAACACCAGGGTCTAAGACTTTATTAGTACCTTACGGTTTGAAAGGAACGAAACGTATGTAAACTGGTTCTTCAATTAATGGATGAGAGGAATGAAATGCAATGCGCTTTATCACCGTTCTTGCGTTTATTTCTAATTAATTATTATTATTTATTTTTTTTGCAAAAAACAGGTCGAGGAATATAGCCTTCGTACGCATCTCATGCAGATCAAGCAAGCTTTGGATGTAAACAAATAACCAAACTCGAAATTTAGACACACATGAGCCTGACCTGCTACCAAGCTAACAAGAAATAGTCTCTTGGCTTGAGGCTGCAACCAAAGTGGTAGTATTAGTATGTAAATTTTTGCAATAGGTTTCTATTTTTTTGTTCTCCTCCTTCTCCTCCCTCAAATATGTTGGAATTCATATTGTCCAATTAATATATTTTTCTTTCTAGTCAACACTGGTGGCCCGAGCCTTCCACTTGTAATTTTGTATCTGGCAAATGAAAAGAAAATGAAAAGCAAATGAGCAAAATAGTCCATATTTACAATTTGCATTTATCTCATCACGCACATGGCATTGGCAAAAGGTTTTACACATAATTTGCTTTCCGACAAAAAAGAACAGCATAATCTGGCTTATATCAAAATCAAATTGCTGTTGTGCCGGTTGGAATCGATTGATTCTCATCCCATCCCCCACACCTCTTTTTCCCCATCGAATTTCCTTTTTTGTCCCTAGTTTTAAGCTTTGGAACACGTTTTCCGAATTTTTTTTTGCCTTGAACACAAACTTCGGAACGTATTTTCCGAAATTTTTGACGAATTTGAATTAGAAAAACTTCGGTAAACACGTTCCGAAACTTTTGGTCAAGGATAAAATCGGAATATTGGGGGGTTAAAGAGAGTCATGAGGGGGAAGAAGAGAATTTTTTGTTGGAATCGTCTAGAGTCCCGTAATTACTACTATTATTACTTTTAGATAATACAAACGCTTTAATTTGAGAGTATTTACACAAAAATCAATGAAAACAAGTCACACGATTAGATTTATGTGACACCTATAAAGCAAAAGCTAACATGTGCCCTTAAGGGCACATGATAAACAACTAAATAAAGAAATATTCTCCTCAAAACTTGTGCATTTAACTTTATAAAAGTCAAATCATTGCATTTTTTAATGGAATAATTCTACTTTAAGGTTCTTTAACATGTGCCCTTAGCATGACCCTTAACTTTTACTTCACATTCAAATTTACTTATGTGACTTGTTCATATTAGTTATTAGATAAATACCTTCAAATTAACAAGGTATAAAGTAGAAAAAACCTTATTTTTATGATGAAAAGAGTCCGTTAATAAATTTTATGATCCAAAAAGTTGGATTTTTATGATGAAAAGAGTACCTTAATAGTAATTTTATGATCCAAAGTTGGATATTTGATTCATAAGTACACTTCGGTCTTTAAATGATTACGATAAGATAATATTTGATATGCTAAAGCGTATATTTAAGTTTGTAATTTTTCACTTTTTGACATTTTGTATGTATGAATTTACCCGTTAGACTTTTTAGAATTAAAAAATAAAATAAATTTTATCACATAGGAAATACACTCCCGTCTAACCCAAACAAGTGAAAAAAATAGAATCTACATTCCGAAATGGTTGAATATTTATTTTGATTCTTCCCCAAAATGGACCAACAAACACACTATATGTGAACGAATATAAGTTTATACAAAAAATAGAGTCGAAAAGGAATTTATTCATTTCAATAGTTTTTTAACGATTTTCGTGGCTATAGTCTATGAATTATGAGATTTATCCAATCTCGATGAAAAAAATTGATTTGTTTGATTCTTCATCTAAATTGATCCACAAACACATTATATGTGTTGGAATAGAAGTTTCTACAAAAATGAGACTCGAAAAGCAATTTATTTATTTCGATAATTTTTAACGATTTTCGTCGGTTATACAGACTACGAATTATGAAAAAATTTCAACCTCAGTGAAAAAATTTGTTATGGGTGGTGGCCTCAGTGGGTGGTGGGTTTTTCATTTTTGTGGTGTGAGGGTGTTGGTTTGGGGGTCGGCACCGGTTCTGGGATGGTTTTGGTAGTGGTGATTGCTTGGTGTTGAGATGGGTTGGTTACGTGGTGACTATTTTGGTGTAGAGATGGTAGGTGGTGGGGATTTGGAGGTGATGAGGGATGTTGTGGTGGTGACGAGTTGGTAGAGCTGCTGTGTTTGACTCCGGTGATGATTTTATCGCGTTGGGTGGCAGTTTGGTGGTGGTTGGAGGTGATGTTGTGGTGTAGTGGTGGTGAGGTGCTAATGTGGTGGCATTTGGATCTAGCGTCGCCGGTGCGTGGTTGATGCTGTGTGTGAGTGGTTTTTCTAGATACTAGATTCTTTGACCATTTTATTAAGTCTGTTGAGATTTGCGATATTCTTTTTGACTCTTTGTGGTATCCAAATCTGTTGAGATTTGCATGTTTCTTGTGTATCCGGTTAACCTCTACCTCGTCGATGTTGATCGTTTGGAGGTGGTCTGCAAGCTGAGACTAATCTGCCTAGATTCTCATTCTATTGATGTCCCATCAACTTTTGGCTCACACAAAGGATTTTTGAATTCTGATGGGCCGATCACTTTTGATTCGAGATCGGGAGTTAGTGTATAGTTGCGACTGTAGGGGTTAGGTTGATCTCTTCTCTGGTGGCCTGAAAGCTGAGGAGTGTCTCTCAAAGTATGAGATTAGAAGTAGACCTCTGTCAGGTAGTTTTTATTTTGGTTTTTATTGATGTTCCGCTTATATATGACGCCTTTGTTTGTAGTCATCCTTTTACCGGTCTCTGTACATCTTGTGCAGAGATATGATATTTATTAATTATATATTTGCCGTTTAAAAAAAAAGATGAATATTGATATGCCTTCTTCATCGTTTGACACCATGGACAAAAGTAAATTAAATTTCCCATAAGCAATTAAATTTTAAAATAACAATAAAAACTTGTATATCAATACCCTGCAAATCCATATTTAGATCAATTCTATAGTCGATACTCATATTTTGATTATACACCGATTCAATTAATAAATCACATAAACTGATTCCGTTCACAAGCAACCGTGAACAACGACAACCAGATCTCGTGACAACAACAATACGTACGAGAGAAATATAACCTAAAGATCATACTAGTTCATCCTTGATGGAGACGGCAACGGCTTCCGAAGAGAAGGCGACTACAGGAAAAGCGCAAATTGAAGAATTGGAACTCTGGAGATGGAGAGAATCAAAGAAGACATGTAATTTTATTATTATTTTTATTTTAAAATGAAAGAACAGTAAATAAAATTAAAGTAAAAGAAAAGAACTTAGTTTTGAAAGTGGAAAACCGGTTAAGAGGTAAGAGTTAGAAAAATGGATGATGTGACATTAATAAATTAGAGTGTGTTAGAAAGTGTAACCATAGCACTCCTCATTTTCTTAATCACCATTTAATGTTAGGTCATGTTTGGATCCCAGCAAGTGGTGTGCCATTTTCATATTAGGACAAGCAAAGATGTTCATGTTAGGTCATGTTTGGATCCCAGCAAGTGGTGTGCCATTTTCATATTAGGACAAGCAAAGATGTTCATGTTAGGAGGATAAATTTTACTGATACTTAATATCATAGCACCGATCTCAGCATTTTGTGCAATATTTGTGGCTTAAACATGAGTCGTATTAGGCCAAATAGAAACATTCCCCAAACGCTACAAAAAACTAGATAATTTTGCTCCCAATCCACACTTGTAATGGATGTTCGAATTCATCAAGTTTCATCATTGGTTCAACACATTATATTGGAAGGGTTTGGTGTCGATAATGTTACATCAAAGGTGAATTATAGCAACAACTAAATAGAATTGTATAAAATCATAGTGTTACATCATCCAGGAATCAACCAAAGAGCAGTAGTTTTTGAATATGAAAACACTTTTCATCCAAGATATGATAGAAATTCCTCTTGATACACCCTGTGAACATCAAAATGAATTGTCATTTTACATATCTCCAGAGAAATTAAAATTGTACTTTGTACATGAGAAAAACAGTCCAACAGCATTTGCAGACCTTACAAATTACATAATTACAAAACTAAGGCAACTACAAGGATACCAATGTTTAATACAAGTATGATTCAATCAACAATACACAATCTGAAGTCATGATGATGATAATAACACTCAACAAACTAGTAGAAAAATAGACTTGTTCATGGAGGTACTAGTTCATATCACAACTTATCTCTTTCTTTTACAAATTACAGGATGAATGACATACTGACTCTTCTGGTTAGTGTCCCCTAACTTGTAGCTTTATAGTTCAAACTAAAATATAATGGTAACATGACACTTTGTCTGAGACTAAAAGCCAAAGGTGTGAGTTGAAAGACAAATGTCAATTGGACCCTAATGTAACAGGGAACGAGCAAGAATGACAACTTTGATTATAACTCTTACAAAACCAATTGCAAACCTAAAGAGATTGTAAAACAGTTTATGACTTAAAATGACAATGGCAATATTGGTGATCATTATAAATAAAGAAAATCTTAATGAAAACTAATAAGTTATAATATAAATAACAACAATAATGATAACAACGAAGAACAAAGTAGTTGAGAGTATACTTGTAACAGGTGTCAATGTCTTCTTCAACAATTTGCGTATTATCGAGGAATTCTCCCCGGTATCCCACAACTGGATGGATGACTTTACTAAATTTACAGTTCTCACAACCAACTTTAGTTTCACCTGGGAACATCAAAACACATTATCAGAAGTTGGAACTTTCATTCCCTAGAAAAGAAGTACAGTGGTGGTTGTTTAAAATATTGATGCTTCACGGCTCGGGCAGTCCCTCAACAATAGCATATCGAAGCAAGCAAACAAATCCCACGTGACGTGGGGGATTATAAGAAAAGAGGGAGAAAAGGAAATGATAGTGAAATAGTGCAATGGTAGAATATAAAACCAAATAACATCTTCTAGGCTCAACAGGAGAGGTCGGTAAATCTAAATCTAAAGCCACAGTTTATATAATGCACACAACACTAACACATGAAGAGTTCTTTATAATCTATACATTGATTACATTCATCACATTTAAAGACCGGCTTCAAAAAAAGAAATGAAAAAAACACAAACTCCCCAGCTTCAAAACTTTCTGGCCAGGCCCAAACTACCGTAACATTATATTATTTTGTGTTTACACCACTTATATTAACTGAAAAAATTATTTCCATCTTCACGAAGAAATCACACAAACATCTACCAAAGCTACAATCAAACTCATTGCTGGCGGGATATTAACTCTTTTTTCAGATCCGTTACAAGGACACATAATATATTGCTGGTACAAATATAAAAAGTAAATCTACTTTTACTAACTTAAGTTCAACAGTAATCGATATATTCCACCAAGAGGAAGGAAGCGGACTAAGAAGTTCAGCCATTTTCCACTGACAAAACAATGTTCTTACAACTTAATTGTATAATTACTTCATACATATTATTCTGGGTATACCTTTTTAAAGCTTAGTCAAAGGCAGAGGGAGGTTTAAACACTTATATCAAGTGTAGATGGCCACATTTATTTTGAGATTCCTCTATGCATCCTCTGAAACAAAGTGGGGAGTCTAGTCTACATTTCCTAAAGTGTACCCTAAGTCTTAGAAACTTCAAAGTATAGGATCACTTGAAACATAAGAAATACACAGGTGGTGTATCTCTGGGAGATATCTTTAGGCTTAATCAAAGTCAGAGGAAGGTTTTCAACACCCACATCGAGTGTAATTATGTATTGCCTGAAGCAAAGTGGGGAGTCTGCATTTCTTCAAGTGTAACCTAAAGTCTTAGAAGCCGAAGACAGAATAACTTGAAACATAACAATAGACAGGTAGAGTATCTTTATGAGTATATTGAAATTTGATGAATATATAGGAATAAATTTCATTATTTTTCTTATAGTCATGAGTCCCCTTCTTACCATCCACAATCTGGCAATTAGTGACAACCGGCATTGAAACCCGTCTATATTTTATTTCAGCAAAAAACAGCTTTATAGGAGAATCCTCAGCATTACATTGCTTGATATAAGAATCCACAGCATTAAAGCAGGTATGAATCCAGGTTTCAGAAAAGGCAAAGGAGCTCAAAGTATCATCATCTACAAGCACAAAGTTGGTACCCTGTATATAACATAAAAACAAATATAAGACTATTTAGAGAAGCAATAATTAAAGGCAGAGAGCGGCAAAATAAGATCACATGCAGAAAACCAACATAAAAAAAATACTCATAGTTGGATAGTTAATATTTACATACATTTGTTTTGTTGTAGTGATCCAGTGCGCGATTGGCAATTCTTTTACATATAATACGACGATTTTCCGTCCAGGTAGCTAGGTTAAAATATATACGGGGGGGGTGATATGTTGGTTCTGTTACTCTGTGTGCGAGCGAATAAAACATTAAAGGAGATATTAGTTCAGATCAAAACCAATCAGTGAGTTGGGGAAGAAGGCGACATATGCAGAATAATACGGAGTAATAACTAAGAACAAAGTAGTTGAGTAATCATACTTGAACGCTTCATCAGTTGGCTCAAAGGGGTGACATCCCGGATATCCAACAACTGGATGGATAACTGAGAGATAGTTCTCAAGCCCAACTCTAGTTTCACCTAGGAACATCAAAAGGGATCATCAGAAGTTTGAACTTTTATTCCCTAGGAAAGAAGTATAGAGGTTAGTGGTGATTGTCCACAATCTTGATGCTTCAAGGCTCATGCACAACCTCACCAGAGGCATACACTGGCAAGCTAACATAGTCTCAGATGCAGAAATATAAGATAAGTGAGGGGGTTGAAATAGTTCAAATTCAAAGGTAGGACATAAAAAACAAATACCATTTTCTAAACTCAACAAGAGACCTCTATAAATCCGAAGAACCTTCTTCTATCATGCACACTTCAATCTGTTGTGAAGACACAACACTAAAAGCACAAGCAAGCTTCTTTATAAACCATTTGTTCTTTAAATGTAGAGATAGTATTCATAAAAGCAAAAAAAAAAAAAAAGGACTCCCTATCTTCAAGCTTTCTGGCCAGCCTCTCACTTGGCCCAATTCTAAGCACAACCCAAAAGTTCCAAACAATTATAACATTTATATTATTTTGTGTTTACTCTACATTATTTCTAGCTTCAAGAAAAATTAACAGAAACATCTATGAAGCTGTGCTCAAACTCATTGTTGGCTGAATAGCAATGCCTTTTTCATATCCGTTAGAAGGACAGATACTTTATTGCTGGTACAAACATAGAAAGTAAATCTACTTTTGTCTAAATTAAGCTCAACTGTATTGATATATTATATCAAGAGAAAGGATGCAGAGTGGTAAGAAGTGAAGCCATTTTACACACTTATTAAACAATATTCTTCAAACTTAATTGTATCTTCACTTCATATATTCTGTGTATATCTTTTTAGAGCATAAAAAAGGCAGAGGGAGGTTTTCGACACCCGTATCGAGTGAAGTTGGATATGTATTCTCTGAAACAAAGCAGGGAGTCGAAATATAGGATCACTTGAAACATAACAATACACGGGTCGAGTATCTCTAGGAGCACATATAAGAATAGTTCTCTTGTTACCTTGTGTTAAAATCTTGCAAGTAGTGACAAACGGCCCCGAGGGATTAAGATACTTTATTTCAGCAAAGAAGTCATTGATACAAGAATCTTCCTTAGCTTTAAAGTAGCAACGAGTCCAGTCTACATAAAACTTATTAAATGAATAACTGACCAAAGTCTCATCCTCTACAAGCTCAAAGTTGGTATCCTATAAATAACATAAAAACAAATATAAAGTTTTATTTAGAGAGGCAAAAAATAGTGAAATCCTGGAAACTGAAAATGTATGTACATTTTTGTTGTTGTAGTAATCCAACGCTATATCGGCACACATTTTGTTGTAGATACGATGAGCCTTGGTGGCAGTTTTTTGAGTTCTGTGAATGAAAATGAAATTGTGAAATAACAATAATGAAACCAAATCAATCCCCACAAGACTGACAAATTAAAATGTAACTATATAGTGATGGGTTATTTTGATATACCACTGATGTGGTTTTGTACTGTGTTTTGTATTGCAGAATTTGATGGGATATATTTTTATGCGGAGAAGAATATAAATCTCTTTCTCTCATTATTATTCATAGGTATATGGCTCTATATACAGAGCTACGTAAAAACAAATCGTATTTTTAAAAAACAAACTAATCCTTAAAATTCTAAACATAAATATAAATCTTAAATTCTTATAATATATATCTTACATATAAATCTAAACTATATTTTTATCTAATATCTTCAAAAGATATTTAGGCATTATTATCAACATATAGGGCTCGTTTGGATTGACTTATTTTTGAGCTTATGCGAAACAACTTATGCAAATAAATAAGCTTTTATGTATTATTATAAGTTTTTCGATGTAGTTTATGAGAAAACAACTTATAAAAATAAAATTTTTATTAGTGAAAACTTATAAATTAATATAAACTTTATTTATTTGCATAGCTTATTTTCATAAGCTTAAAAATAAGCTGAATCCAAAAGGGCTCATAGTACTATAAGAATTCAACAACTCGATTAAATATAAAATAATGCGTATTACTTGAGCCTCTTAGATGCGTTGGAGAAACTACTATTAGGTGCCAGCTCTGTCATCTTCTCTAATCAAACTCAACGGGAACCCTAGAAACGGAATCGAATTTCAAATCACAAACTCAATAAATTTTGAACAATAGCGACTAGCATCAGCAAAATTAAGAAAATCTAAATCTAAACATACAAATTAAGATTAAAATCAACCGAGGAGATATATATTATAGATAGAGAGAAAGAGAGAGAGAGAGAGAGAGAGAGAGATACCGAGGAGACGAGGGAGATATTTTTGTGTTCTGTGAATGAAATTGAGAATTGAGAAATAGCAATAATGAAGAGTTTGGATCCCCTCCGGTACTTATTTCCTCCTTTTTTCCAGTTCTATGATCATATGTATGACGCGTGGCAAAAATTAATTAGACGGTTGAGATTAAAAGAAATGCAAAACCATCATTTTAGAGTTATTCTTTGTCTTTTCACACAAAAATCCATTCAAATATTGGTTTAATATTCATTTGCAGTCTTGCAGAATTTTGTTTGATAGACAATAACATGAAGATTTGTCTTTAGGCCCCTTGTGTTTCTTTTTTATCTTCTGTACTGATGTTTTTGCTTCTTCATGGTGTTTCGGTTTTTACGAACCGAATTAGTTATAGTTGCGGCTTTTCCCATTGATTACTTCGGCTCGTAAAAATCGAATTTGTTTGCTCAAATTTTACACAATTTCAAAGGGCAAATGGGATTTAAGGGGGGTAAAAAAGAAACGCAAGGGGCCTAAAAAGAAATCTTCTAATAACATTATCCTACGTTTTTCAACCTCTTAGTTTTAAAGTAGCAATGAGTCAAGCTTTCAGATAACTAATTAAATCAATAACTATCCAAAATCTCACCCTCTACAACCCCAGAGTTGATATCCTATAAATAATATAAAAACAATATAATGTTATTTAGAGAGACAACAAAAAATTATATTGAAATACTGGAAACTGAAAATGCATATACATTTTTGTTGTTGTAGTAATCCAACGCTATATCGGCACACATTTTGTTGTATATACAATGAGCCTTGGCGGCAGTTTTGTGAATGAAATTCATAAATAACAATAATCAAACCAAGTTGAGAAACAACAAATTCAACAACTCGATTCAATCTATTACTATATATAAAGAGATACAAATTTTTGGGATGACTTTTTCATTATTCCTGTTTTACCCTTAAAAATTACCAAAAAAAAAACTAGGCATAACTTCCACATAAAAGTAGGTTTTCAGTTTTTTTATAGTAAAAAAAAAATATCTTTTTTTCTTCTTAATAACTAGCCACAACAAAAAAAGAGGTTAAGTAGTTATTAATTAACTAAATCCAATAAAAAAAGGAGATTAAGTAGTTATTTATATTTGCACAATAGAGAACATCGATCACAGCAAAAAAAAAAAAGAATATCGATCACACAAACGGGCACGGGAGCCCGTGGGGCATCTAGTATAAAATAATGTGTATTACTTGGAGCAACTATATGTCGTCTCTATATATTTTCTCTTCTACAATCAAACTCAAACGGGAATCCTAGAAAGAGAGAGATATTTTTGCTTGAAAGGAACATTTTGGATATCTCACATCCCCTCTCAAACTGTCATCGTTGTTCGCCGTTATAAATTTCTCTGTAAGTTACGGTGATGTTGTTGTCTTCTCCGACCTACCAAATGGTCATTGCCCTTTCGCGGCCGTCGTCCCATTCACTGCCATCGCCCTTTTCACATATGAATCCTTAGAAAAATATTGTCAAACTTTTCATCTTCTCAAATCGTTGGTACCCATATGAATTTCTGTTGTTTTTGATTTATAAAAATCAATTTTCGTAGAGAAAACAGAGATACCGAATTGAAAGAAATTGTTGGCTGAGTCGCGTACTAGGTCGCTTTCTTTAAGACGTTTCGCGGTACTGCTCAAATTGTGCAAAGCAGACAATCAACCGCGTCGCCTCCAGGATAAAACAGCCTCGTCAAAATTAATCGATTAAATACTACACTGTATTAATCGAAAGGAACACCTTTAGTTAATGGTTCTACAAAACCAGAAATTGATACTTCAATATCAATTGAATCGATACAACAATACCGATTTGAAACCAATGAAACAGAACGAGTCGATACAACAATATCGATATCGAAAAACAATAGAATATAATCGAAGAAGGATGGAAGAATTTGTGATGAATATTTTTTCTGAAATCTTTTGATGATTTGTTGTTCTATCTTTTTATAAATATATACTATGAGCAAAGAAAACAATGCCATAATAGGCATTCAAGTGAGGGACATAGAATTAATCACAATTAAGTGACATTATTATTTGTCCGTTACTAAATCAGTAGAATGGTTATAGCTGATGTTGAGTTAGCAAGAATCCAATGCAGACCCTTTGAAATTCGAAAAATGACACAAAAACAACGTAACATCCACTGGTGCAAGTTGCTTGTAAATTCGCAGCAGTCACAATTTACACTAAACTTCCACTGGTGTGAGTTGCCTTTAAAACTGTTCATTTTTCTTTTCAATGTGGGACTCAATCCCACTTTTTTCAATTCACACTTCAATGTGATTTTTTCATTTATAACCATTATGGATTAACTTCCATTCTCTAAATGAACATCAATTTGTTCATTTTCTCAACAATCCCCCACTTGAATTTAAAAAAGTGTTTCAGAGGTTTCCAAAAGATTGTGCATAAGCAAAGGTGTCTATGACTTGAACCTTTGCGTAGCAAGTAAGAGCCTGGTTTAGCAAGAGTGACACTTGTCTTGAACTCTATCTCAGATTTTTCTCAAACCCGCACACGACCTTTCCACAAGGTGTTTCTTTATAGCCCGTGCTTTAATGACCCTGCACATTAATCCCGGTTTCATGAACGCTCTAGGAATTCTGCCTCGAAATTCCATAGGAAACGGCCTCAGTTCCACATTCATATAGGTGAGTCTATCAAGAGTACTCCTGTAGCTCAGTACTCCACTCATACATAGTATAGATCTCATTAAGAGCTGCAACTCATCCTTTCGCTATCAGGATTCATGCTTTTCTCATTTTACTTGCATGATCATCATCAACTCATCATGACTTGTTATTACCCATTGAACCTAATTCTTGGGATCTCCAGTCTTTTAGGTTGGGTTCCCATCATGATAAGTTCATATCGGCATTAGTCCCATCTTTACAGATGTATTATAGACTTTCTCTCTAGCTAGTCCTTTCGTCAAATGATCCGCTAAATTATCATCAGTGCGTACATGATCCACTCTCACAGCTCCTTTAGTGATCATCTCTCTCACTGTGCTGTGCTTGCGTCTTATTTGACGCTTCTTTCCATTATAGAATCGATTCTCAATTTTAGCAATAGTCGCGGTACTATCACAGTGGATCAACACAGCTGGCATAGGTTTTTCCCACAGGGGAATCTCAGATAGCAAGCATCTCAACCAACTTGCTTCTTCACTGGCAGTGGCAAGCGCTATCATTTCAGACTCCATAGTGGACTAAGCCAATATGGTCTATTTCTTTGATTTCCATGACACTGCTCCTCCAGCTATATTGAATATATAGCCACTAGTTGCTTTGGAATCATCCGACAAAGTGTTCCAATCAGCATCACTGTACCCTTCAAGTACAGCTGGAAATCTCTTATAATGTAATCCGAGATTCATGGTCCTTTTAAGATACCTCATGACTCTCTCAATAGCTTGCCAATGCTCATTATTGGTCCTGCTAGTAAACCTGCACAACAGTCCCACGACATAGGCGATGTCGGGTCTGGTGCAATCAGTGGCATACCTAAGACTACCAATGATGCTTGCATATTCAGTTTGTCTTACGCTTTCGCCAGTGTTCTTAAACAGTTTTGCACTGGAATCATACGGCGTACAAGCAGGTTTACAGTCAAAGTAATTATATTTCTTTAGAATCTTTTCCACATAGTGGGATTGATCTAAAGTTATTCCGTCCTTTGACCTAGTGATCTTGATTCCAAGAATCACGCTTGCCTCTCCAAGGTCCTTCATATCAAAGTTGTTACTCAACAATGATTTCACTGCGTTTATAGCAGAAATGTTTGACCCAAAGATGAGTAAATCATCCACATAGAGACATACAATAGTGCAAATGCCATTTTCATATTTATAATAAATGCATTTGTCACTTTCATTCACTTTGAATTCATTTGATGTCATCAAACTATCAAATTTAATATGCCATTGTTTTGGCGCTTGCTTAAGTCCATACAAGGACTTATCTAACGTACATACCTTTTGTTCTTGTCCAGGTATCACAAACCCTTCAGGTTGTTCCATATAGATTTCTTCTTCTAAGTCACCATTTAAAAAAGCAGTTTTAACATCCATTTGGTGAATAAAAAGATTATAAACAGCGGCAACTGAGATCAGTACCCTTATGGATGTTATACGACTGACCGGAGAAAAAGTGTCGAAGAAATCTATATTTTCTCTTTGTCTAAAACCTTTGGCTACAAGGCGAGCCTTGTATTTATCAATAGTACCATCAGGTTTTAGTTTCTTTTTCAAAATCAATTTACAACCAATCGGTTTGCAACCAGGAGGCAACTCTACTAAGTGCCAGGTCCTGTTAGATTCTAGAGATTCCATCTCATCATTAATAGCTTCTTGCCATAAATCTGCATCCATAGATGACAATGCTTATTGAAGACTCGTAGGGTCTTCCTCTAAAGAATATACCGAAAAATCCGGTCCATAATCTTTAGCTACTCTTACTCTTTTACTTCTTCGAAGTTCTGTTTCTATTTCTTTGTTGCTCTCGGAATTTCTTATCACCGGAAGGTGACTTGACTCGGTGCCCCCACTGTTTGTGGTTTCGTTGCCCCCACTATTTCTCGATTTAAAGGGAAATTTATCTTCATTGAAATCAGCATCAGCTGATTCTATTATCACTTTAGCATTTAGGTCATAAAACCGATATGCCTTACTGTTTGCTGCATAGCCAATGAATACACATTCATAGGCACGACTTGCGAGTTTAACCCACTTTGGATCCGGTATCCTGACATAAGCAAGACATCCCCAGGTTCTCAAGTAAGACAAGTTCGGTTGCCTTTTCTTTAATATCTCATAAGGTGAGACCACATTATTAGCCTTGGGAACTCTATTCAGGACGTAGCAAACAGTCAATAAAATTTCCCCCCACCAGTGTGAGGCAGCACCAGAATAGAGCATACTAGCTACAACTAGTTCAATAAGAGTTCTATTCTTTCTTTATGCTTTACCATTCATTTCAGGTGAATATGGTGCAGTCGTTTCATGGATAATTCCATGTTCTTTATAAAAATCATTGCACAACATAGAATCATATTCAGTTCCCCTATCGCTACGAAACCGCTTAATTTTCTTACTAAATTGATTTTCAATTTCAGTCACATAAACCTTAACATTTCAAGCGCTTCACTTTTATTTTTCATAAGATATACAACAGTATAATCAGAACAATCGTCAATAAAAGTGATAAAATAACGTTTACCATTTCTAGTTAACGTTCCATCAAGTTCACATATATCAGAATGAATTAAGTCTAGAGGTTCAGATACTCTAATTACTGATTTATGTGAAGTTTTAGTTATTTTCGCTTGACTATAAAATTCACATTTTTCTATGTTATTAGCAATTAACTTTGGAATTAATCCTAGGTTACTCAAATTAAACATAAAACGTTTACTAACATGACAAAGTCTAGCATGCCAAATATTAAAATCACACACAAAATAAACGGAAGGAGAAATTTTATTCAAATCAACATTCAACTTAAACATGCCAACAGTAGCGTAACCTTTCCCAATAAAAGTACCATCCTTAGTGATGGTGTACAAATTAGCCCCAAAAGTTTGATTAAACCCAGCCTTATTAAGAAGAAAACCAGAAACTAAATTCTTTCTAATGTCAGGCACATGCATGACATCCTTCAAGATCAGAGTCTTCCCGGAAGTGAACTTCAATTCAACATCTCCAATACCAGCAACATCAGAGGTGTGGGCATTTCCCATCTGCACCTTCTTATTTTCAGCAGCCGTGTATGTTTTAAACATAGCACGTTCATAACAGATATGACGACTAGCGCCAGTATCTATCCACCAGCCATCAGTACCACCAACCATTGATTTCGGTGATCATAGCAACATAATGCTCATCAGTCAGGTTAGCCTGTGCATTAGGGGCAGCAGCAGGTTTGTTCCTGAGTCTACATTTTATTGCAAAATGAACCGGTTTACCACAGTTGAAACAAGACAAACCAACTGAACTGTAGTCATTCTTTTGAGCAGGTGGATGCTGATTAGCATTATGGGCCCGTGAAGGGTTACCATTCTTAATTCGGTTCATTTGACCGTGGTCCTGATTCTTTAAAGGTTTGTCCGTAGGCTTCAGAACCGCGCCGAATTTCTTTTTGTTGTTGCCGGAGACCACATAGGCCTCTTCTTTTTGATCTTGTCTCCTGGATTCCTCCTCAATACGGAGGCGAGAAATCAAACTTTCAATTGAAAATTCTTTTGTTTTATGACGAAGCTGATTTTTAAAATCTTTCCAACCAGGGGGTAATTTGTCAATCATCACAGCAATTTGGAACTGTTCGTCAAGAGGCATACCTTCAGTTATTATTTCATGAGCAATTTTCTGAAGTTCATGAGATTGTGCCTCCACAGACCTTTCATCCACCATCTGGTACTTCAGGTACCTACTAACAGCGTACTTCTTCACACCAGCCTCCTCAGTATCATATTTCTTTTTCAGCGCCTCCCAGACAACAGGCATATCCTCATTCAAAACGCGGATAACCTTTTTCAAAGTTAAATAGAAAAACATTTTCTGATGCCAACGTTTGAAGTGTAGACCTTCAAACTTGAAGGGTCTTTCACCAGCAATCGAGTTTCCAACAATTCCTTTGGTATCCATAGCAGTTTGAAAACGTCTTAAAATTGTTATTTTTGATTTATAAAAATCGATTTTCGTAGAGAAAACAGAGATACCGAATTGAAAGAAATTGTTGGCTGAGTCGCGTACTAGGTCGCTTTCTTTAAGACGTTTCGCGGTACTGCTCAAATTGTGCAAAGCAGACAATCAACCGCGTCGCCTCCAGGATAAAACAGCCTCGTCAAAATTAATCGATTAAATAATGCACTGTATTAATCGAAAGGAACACCTTTAGTTAATGGTTCTACAAAACCAGAAATTGATACTTCAATATCAATTGAATCGATACAACAATACCGATTTGAAACCAATGAAACAGAACGAGTCGATACAACAATATCGATATCGAAAAACAATAGAATAGAATCGAAGAAGGATGGAAGAATTTGTGATGAATATTTTTTCTGAAATCTTTTGATGATTTGTTGTTCTATCTTTTTATAAATATATACTATGAGCAAAGAAAACAATGCCATAATAGGCATTCAAGTGAGAGACATAGAATTAATCACAATTAAGTGACATTATTACTTGTCCGTTACTAAATCAGTAGAATGGTTATAGCTGATGTTGAGTCAGCAGGAATCCAATGCAGACCCTTTGAAATTCGAAAAATGACACAAAAACAACGTAACATCCACTGATGCAAGTTGCTTGTAAATTCGCAGCAG
This sequence comes from Trifolium repens, assembly GCA_030408175.1. Taxonomy (NCBI): domain Eukaryota; kingdom Viridiplantae; phylum Streptophyta; class Magnoliopsida; order Fabales; family Fabaceae; genus Trifolium; species Trifolium repens. The sequence continues at coordinate 56,011,926 of CP125851.1, forward strand.
TCACAATTTACACTAAACTTCCACTGGTGTGAGTTGCCTTTAAAACTGTTCATTTTTCTTTTCAATGTGGGACTCAATCCCACTTTTTTCAATTCACACTTAAATGTGATTTTTTCATTTATAACCATTATGGATTAACTTCCATTCTCTAAATGAACATCAATTTGTTCATTTTCTCAACAATTTCTAGAAACCTAGTATAGTAGTGTCAAACTGCTTCTAGTGGGAATGTGGTAATGACTGATTCGGCTAGTCTCGATGAAAGCACTTTAGACAGTTAGGAACATTAATTTTCCAGATTTCCTTACTAAGGCTTTGGCTTCTAGACAAGGTTGCCCTAGAATTTTCCTTATTCATATTTCTTTCTTCCTTGAGGAGTTGGTAGGCTGATTGCAAAGTGAAATTTCCATCCTTTTCCAATTCTAAATTATTAAAGTTAAATATGTTTTAGATTATTAAAGTATAAGTTAAACAAAAGTTGATCCAATCCAAAACACTTTAGATTAGATTGTATAGAAATGGATATGGATTTAGGCTATAGATTGGATGGTAAGCTAAGGAAACTGATTGGTGCAATATCTTTTTTATCTCAAACAAAGTCTCAATCCAATTCTCCAACAACTCAGCTTAAATTTTTACTTTGTATGTTTGTATTATTAACTCATCACAGGGACACATAATGTTTTATCCCAATAGACTGTAGTCTTTTACAATGCATACTAATAACACACTCTTTAATGAGACTTTCAGGTACACTGGTGAAGATGGATTTGAGATCTCAGTTCCTTCAGAGCATGGAGTAGAGCTTACCAAGGCACTACTGGAAAAATCTGAAGGGAAAATAAGATTGACAGGACTTGGTGCTAGAGATAGTCTGCGCCTTGAAGCTGGATTGTGCTTATATGGAAATGACTTGGAACAGCACATTACACCTATTGAAGCAGGACTGACATGGGCTATAGGGAAGAGGAGGAGAGCAGAAGGTGGTTTTCTAGGAGCTGATGTTATCCTGAAACAGCTAGCAGATGGTCCTTCAATAAGGCGTGTCGGTTTCATTTCTTTCGGTCCGCCTCCTAGAAGCCACAGTGAGATTCAAGATGAAGGTGGCAACAACATTGGTGAAGTCACTAGTGGTGGATTCAGTCCTTGTCTCAAGAAGAACATAGCTATGGGATATGTCAAATCTGGATTGCACAAGGCAGGTACCAAAGTAAAGATCATCATTCGAGGAAAAGCCAATGAAGGAGTTGTGACTAAAATGCCATTTGTACCCACAAGATACTATAAGCCTTCTTAATCCTTTCGGCATTTCCTCTTTGTCGACTAATTTTCCCACAATCCGAGTGTTACATTACATAAATGTTAATGTCATTATTATGTTTCTCATATCAGGTACAAGGTTTCATCTTTGATTAATAACTCAATTTCATTTTGAACATGTATTGCTTGAACTTGATGTTATCATGAAATTTTCCGATATTTTTCCGGAGGGTATTGTGCTATAGTATTATTAAGTAGAAGAATACGTTTTACATCCACGAAACACAATTGCAATGGCTAATACATGATAACTAGTAGTTGAAATCCTCTTTATTTCTCAAAAAAGAAATAGATAACTGTATTTCTTAAAAAAACTAGTCGGCTGCCCGTGCTACGCACGGTTTTGACGGATCGCCAAGCCATATAAATTAAGCTATAAACCCCAAGTATTTGGATATGATTTTTTTGTAGTATAGTAATGGTACTAACTATTTTCAATCTAGATTTTGATTAATTATAAAAATATTTCTAGTGTTTATATCTCTTGTATGTTTGATTTATAGATATTTTTTTTTTGTGACCATGTTATTTTCATGTAAATAGGGTAGTGTTCTACTTTTAGTATATGCATTGCACGGGTTTGACGAAACACCAAAGCCATATAAATAAAAAAAGTCAATATTAAAATTTGTATCAATAATAGTTTATAATAGTGATTTTAAATTTTCTATCGGCATAAAAATTGTCATCTCCAATTGAATTTAAAAAAATTCAGTAATAACTTATAATAGTAATTTTGAAATCTTTATTGGCAATATAAAATAGTCATCTGCCCGTGAATTAAAATTTTATTAGAAATAACTTATAATAGTTATTTTAAATTTTTTACCAGAGATTAAAAATGCCATCTATCCGTAATGGTTTAAAAACCGAACCGGTGATCAAACTGGATCACTGGTCGAACTGTATGATAGAACCGGATTGAACCAAAAAACTCAGCCGTATAACTTAGTCTCGATACAAAGTTAAGTAGGGTTCAGAACCGACTAACTCAATCTTTAAAAATATAACGATATTTTTACTCAATAATAAAAATATAAGTTTTATACAAAAATTTCATATTCTAAATTAAAGACATTTTATCTAAAAGCCAACGAATCTATATAGTTTTCATAAAAAGTGAAAACTATGAAAAATATTACTATAAAAATAGTCTCCAAATAGAATTATAAATTAAATAATATTAATGAAAGGTTCACCAATAAAATCACAATAACTTTACAATATTGTAACAAAAACAAAATCAGCTATTACATCTCAAATAATATACATCTAAAAAAAGACAACACAACCTATAAAAAAAAGCATAGCTTTCTTATTTTATTATTTTAAATAATAATAATATAATAATAAAAGAAATAAAAGCAATATATTAAGAAACCTAATTCAGACTTTTACTGCAACGCATCTCTCCCATTATTATTATCAAATTTTTTTCACTTTCTCCTCTCAAATATTTTTCAGTTTAATTTCCATTAATATAGGATAATTAAGCTGAAATATTTTAAATGAAGTATTGATTTTTATTAATTGGTTATAAGAGATATGATTGGTGAATAATTGCACTATAATTTTTTTTTTTGATTTAGAATGACATTTTTGGTTATGACATAGTTCATTAACTGTATATTTCAAATTTCATAGAAATATGGTTTCCGAATTCAAACATTATAGACGAATAAAGAAATATCATGAAGATCTTCATACAATGACTTAATTATGAACATCACAAATTAACATGAAATTAATGTCAACTCATAATAAATAGAAAACTAATATTAAGATTGACATTTTTATGTTTTATTTTATTAATTAGTTTTCTTTTATTTGGTTTTTTTTAAAAAAAGAGACGAAAATAAAATTAATAACTTGTTATTTATGTTTTTTTTTGTCATGTAGCCTTGGATAAGTGGGATGACCGGGGTTCGAACTGAGCTAATATAGTTTATTATTCAATAGTCGCTTCTAATTATTCATCGAGTTAAGATAATAAAGTTTATTATTTCTAATTGAGGGCAATATTCAATAGTCGCTTCTAATTTGCAAAACACCATATATATTTCGGACAAACTTTTATCAGCGATAAAAATTATCATTTTCCCGTGAATTATAAATTTTTATTAGTACTAATTTGTATTAGTGATAAAATTGTCATCTCCCTGTGAATTATAAACTTTTATTTTTTATAATTTATGTAATAGTAATTTTAAAACTTTTATCAACGGTAAAATAGGTCATCTCCCTGTTAATTATAAATTTTTATCAGTGATAACTTATAATTGTCATTTCAAACTTTTATCAGCGCTAAAAATTGTCATTAGTGATTTTAAAACTGGTAATAACTTGTAACAAACTTAAAAACCAAATCACAATAAGTACAGTACAAAAGTGAACCACTCTATTGTTGGATGATGCAACCACATCGAACTTTATAGTGGAGCTGTCAAAGACCCGTGACATGTATAACATTTAATTTTTACCATTTTTTTGCGCAATTAGTATGGTTCACAAATTTGGCAAAAGCTTGGTCTATACTTATAATTTTTTATCAACGATAACTTATAATCATTTAAAAAAAGCGCACCATAAGTCCTCGATTATTCGGTTGATGATGTCAATTCTTTGATCAAACAATGGACAAATGATTTGGATCGAGAAAGAGTCAAAGTAGATGATTTGCAACAGAATAATCCAAGTTATTGATTTTACAGTTAATTCAAATCTTTATATATGAGTAATAACTTGTAACAAACTTAAAAACCAAATCACAATAAGTACAATACAAAAGTGAACCACTCTATTGTTGGATGACGCAACCACATCGAATTGTATAGTGGAGCCGTTAAAGACCTGTGACATGTATAAAATTTATTTTTACCATTTTTTTGCGCAATTAATATGGTTCACAAATTTGGCAAAAGCTTGGTCTACACTTATAATTTTTTATCAACGGTAACTTATAATCATTTGAAAAAAGCGCACCCAAAGTCCTCGATTATTCGGTTGATGATGTCAATTCTTTGATCAAACAATGGACAAATGATTTTGATCGAGAAAGAGTCAAAGTAGATGATTTGGAACAGAATAATCCAAGTTATTGATTTAACAATTAATTCAAATCTTTATATATGGTTGAGGAAATTATAATGTGTTTTTATTTCTAACTATTTTATAAAAAGATGAATTTTAAGTGGTGGTATTATATATTTTTTTTGTGGTAGTGGTGGTATTATATGTTATAGCTTGATTTATAATTTTGTTGCATATGGTAAATAAAGCATAAGAAACACTATGCATTAAATCCTATCTTATATAAATAATATACATTAATTTTGGTCTCTTACAAAAATATTAAAAGCACAATTTGATTAAAAAAATATATTATAACCAAAATTCACCAAGTCGACAAAAGAAACACTATACACTAAATCATATCTTATAATTTACATTAATTTTGATCTCTTACAAAAATATTAAAAGCACAAATTGATAACAAAAACATATTATAAGCAAAACATAAATCAAGTGGATTCTACACAATTCAAGAAATGAGATAAACTATGAATGAAATTAGCATTGCTTCTTAACAAAAAGCTCCTATACAATTCCAAGCTCCCATACACAATTCTTCCTTGTCTAAATTTTATCTTTTTATGTTTTATTTTATTAAAGAGTTTCCTTATATTTGGTTTTTAAAAAAAGAAAAGAAAATTAATAACTTGATATTTCTGTATTTTTATTATTTCATTGGATTTGGATAAAATGAAAAAAAAAAAAATAACACCAAAAAAATAAATAAAACAAACAAAAAGGGGTGCGGCTAGAAAGTACAGTGGGTGCAAAAAGAATTAGCCTAAACAAAAAAGAAAAGCAAAGTCCCAGCCCAACAGCCCAGCAAGGAAGCCTAAGGACAAACAAAAAACAGCGAATTGATTATAGCCGCATGATTAATCTGACGGGTTTGGTTTAATCGCAGGAGGGTTGATGGTGAGCCGTCTGATTGGATCCGGCGGATCGTATAGCAGCGCCTAGATGAACGTGGGCACACTGGATTATAGGTTATAAATTCCCAACTTATCAGATTTCTTTCATTTTTCTTTTATTTTCTCTCTCTTCTCCCTTCTTTCTCTCAAACTGATCTCTCTATCCTTCAAGATCATGTTCATATGTTCTTCACTTTCCCATGAACCAGTGGCGGTTCGCCTCCGTGCGCCGCCGCCTTTCCTAGATTCCGACCGGCTGCCACCGCGCCGACCACCCTAAACCGCTGCCGGAACCCTAAAACTGCAAAAAAAATAATCCAAATTCAACCCAAAATACATCTAAACACAAATCCAACCTCAAAAACACAAAATCATCTTGAAAATCTAGATCGAAAAATCAAGATTCCAAACGATTTTTTACCCAAAAAATTAGACTAACATCGTCATAAACAACAACAACAGGTAAGAAATTTTTTTTTTAAACAAACCTGTAAGTTTTTTTTCCTTTTCTATTTATTTTTCGTTTTTTCCCTCTCCTGACTCTTATTTCTCTTTTTATCTTTGCAAGGTGCTGATGGATGATAGAGGCTTAGTTTTTTTCTGGACTTAGAGATTTGGATTTTTTTGTACTATTTGTGTACTGTATGTATTTTTTTTTTTTAGAATTTCTTAATGTAATTTTTTCTGTCAAATCTCCTTCTCTGTGAAAACCTTATGTTTTACCCTTTTTCCCTACATTTTTTGTTTTCATCTTTTCAACTTCTCTAACACATGCAAGCAACAAAATAAAAAATCAGAGTTTTGATATTTTGTAGATTTTGTATGTATTTTTTATTTGTTTAAAGAGATGATTTCTTTGGATGTGTTTATATTTTCTGTTTGGATCTTGGTTTTTAAGATGATTTTGTATGCAGTCACTTGTCTTTTCCTCTCTCTACTACTGTCCTCTTCAACTATTGTTCTTCTTACTTTCAAGGTTGAATAATTAAAAAATATAGAACAAAATGAGCCTATCAATGAGATTAGTTCTGATTGTTTAATTTGGGATGAAATCGATGAATGAATATTTTAATTTTAATTTTCTTGATCATGTTTCCCTTTCTTTCCATTTTTCAATCACCCTCATGCTGTCATCGACAGCCACCACGCCGGAGTTGCGGCTTCATTGTTGTGCTCTCTTGATTTTTTTTAACATTATTTCTAGTGAAAATCATATATGGTTTGAATCTATATCTTTTTATTGCAATTCTAATATTTTGTATATTATTTCCATCTTTGTTGTGTGTTATATTTAGAAATTAGAAATATGAGATTGACATGAAAGAAAAAGTAACTATATTCCTTTCTTTCTTTATATAAATATTCTCTAGGAAAATTCTTTGTTTCTATATTTAATTTTTGTTTCCTTTTTAGATCTATTATTCATTGTGTGTTTGCTTATTGAAACATAATTGAATTAATTGTCTCAAATTATCGTTCCTCAATTCAATCCCAATATAAAGTGTAAATTCTTTTTTGTTACTATGCTTTCTCAACTCATGCGAGTTTTTTTTTACTCATTGTCAACTAAAAATTTAATCCTATGCAAAATACTAAAAATATAATTGAATTAATTAGGATGCAAATTCTTTTTTGTAGAGAGAGAGAGAACAAAGAAAGAAAAAAGAGGGAGATGTGAGTTGAAGGAAAAAGGAAAGTTAAGTGAATATGACTTAGAAATTGAAAGAGAGAAAATTGATCTTAGAAGAGTGAGGTGGAGAGGGGTGAGATGAGAAAAGTTGGTGAGGTGGAGAGGGTTTATATAGGATGGTTGAAAGTGAGGTAGAGAAATTTGGCCAATGCATGTGCTTCACTTAGCACATGAATAATGAAGAGTAGATGTAATCATGATAGGAATATAATAGGGGTAATCATGATAAAGAAGTAATGATGGCATCATGTGACTATTGAAAGAAGTTTAGGGTTACATGTGGGTTGCACCACATGCATATACAGTATAGTAATGGATTTGTGTGAAGTTAAATAGTAGTTTTGCCACACATACATATGACATAATCACAAAATATAAGAGTTGTAATCTAGAGATTGGACAAAGTCATATTAGGGCCAAGTTGGATTCAAATTAGGGCCAAGTTGGATTCTTTAGAAACCCTAAACCACACATGGTTGCATATGATTGGCCAATTGATTAGGGTTTTATGCTTGGAATAGTAAAAATCAACTCCTCTTTTAGGGGTCCGGTTATCCTGCATAAGGATTTCTTATGCAGCGTGCATAAACCTGCTATTCGCACCCCTCTTATTGCGTTATACACCCCCCCACCCAGCCCACTTTACCGGTTGCTGTGCGCACAAGCCCAAAGACAGTTACTTAGCGCACCCCCCAGTTGCTTCGCGCGCCCCCCATATACTACCCCATTACTTGTGCGCCCCCCATTTGCTTAGCGCACCCCCAGTTGTTTTTTTTCCCTTTTTCTCCCTAGATTTTCTTGTGAGCCCCCGATTTTTTTTCCTCCCCAAATTTCTAGCGCGCCCCCAATTTTTTTCCCTCCTCCAAACTTCTAGCGCACCCCCACCCAAATTTCTAGCGCGCCCCCGATTTCCAATTAAATAATAACTTTTGTTCCTTTGAAGTATATATTATAAGAATCCATTTTTAATTAATTTTCGTCATACAGCCCCTCAAAGCCCAACATAATAATCAATGGTTCATGTATAACATCTTGAAACCAAATAACAAAACTAGTGGTTTCAATGTATAACGCAATGAAACCATTTAACTAGAATAATAGTTTCAGTGTATAACGCTATGAAACCATTTAACTAGACTAATGGTTTCAGTGTATAACATCTTGAAACCAAAGTAGCCCTCTTATGGTTTCTAATAAAATATCCATATTTAGTGGTTTAATGGTTTCACTAGTGTTGTATGTGAAACCAAAGTAACCCTCTTATGGTTTCCAATAAAATATTCATATTTAATTTAACATAAATATTATAACTGAAACCATAAGTGTGGCTTAATGGGTTCACTAGTGTTGTATGTGAAACCACAGTAGCTCTCTTATGGTTTACAATAAAATGATTTTCAAAATAACATAATGAATTTCAAAATAACATTGCATAAATAATCAATGAAGCAGTAGCTCTCTTATGGTTTCCAATAAAATGATTTTCAAAATAACATAATGATTTTCAAAATAACATTGCATAAATAACCAATGATTTTGTAACAAAGTAATAATGGTAAAAATTTGTGGGGGTGCGCAAAGTAATATGGAGGGTGCGTAAAGTAATATGGAGGGTGCGTAAAGTAATCTGGGTGCACAAAGCAACTCTGGGGGTGCGCTGGAAAATTTGGGTGCAAACATAAAAGGTGTAAGTGAAAAAACAAAACCAACAAAAAAAAAAGAAACTGGGCTTTCAGGCCCAGTAGGCTAAAAATAAAAACAGAATGTGTGTCATCAGCAGAAAGGGGTGTGTGAATAGCGATGCATTGGGGGGGATGGGGGGCGCGCGTGGAAACTTTTGGGGGGCGCGCGAGAAATTATGCACCATGCATAAGGGGGGCTTATGCATAATATCCTTTGCCCTCTTTTAGTATTATAAAGAGATAGATACAAATAAAGATTGGTGGACACTTCACTTGATAACCCCACACCTTCACTATTTTCCAACGATCCCGGACTAGGTGGATGAAGGAAGGTGACGCTAACTCCCGTTATTTTCATGTGTGTATAAAGGATAGAAAAAAAAGTAACAACATTCTTGCTCTTCGTACGCCTCAAGGATGGGTGGAAGGTCCGGTTGAGGTTAGGGATGTGGTGGTATCTTTTTTCAAAAATCATTTTGATAAGGAAGATTGGATTAGACCAAGTTTAGAAGGGGTGATTTTTCCGCGCATTGCGGAGGAGAGTAATTCGTTGTTGGTTGCAATTTTTACGGGTGACGAGATTGAAGCCGTGATGAAGTCAATTGACGGGTCTAAATGTCCGGGGCCGGATGGCTTCAATTTCATGTTTGTTAAAGAATTTTGGTGGTTGTTGCGCAATGATATCCGTATTCTCTTTGATCAATTTCATGGTAACGAGTGTATTCCACAATGCCTCTTGTCCTATTTTCTTACTCTTGTGCCAAAAGTCAAGTCCCCTCAATGTTTAAGTGATTTTCGACCTATCTCTCTCCTTGGGTGTATTTATAAGCTTCTTGCAAAAGTTTTGGCAACCCGTCTTGCTTTGGTTTTGGAACCAATTATTTCGGAGACTCAATCGGCTTTCTTGAAAGGGCGGCAATTGGTGGATGGTGTCGTCGTGGTAAATGAAGTAATTGATTCGGCAAAAAAAAAATGGAAAGGAATACTTGATTTTGAAAGTAGATTTTGAGAAAGCTTATGATTCCGTGGATTGGGACTTTCTTGATTATATGTTGCGGAGTTTTGGCTTTTGTGATAAGTGGAGAGCGTGGATGCGTGCTTGTGTTTGTGCGGGTAGTATGTCGGTGTTAGTTAACGGTAGCCCAACGCGGGAGATAAATATCAAGCGCGGTCTTAAACAAGGAGATCCATTGGCGCCGTTACTTTTTCTATTGGTGGCGGAAGGTTTGGGATTGCTTATGAGAAGAGCCGTAGATCTTCATAGGTTCCATCCTTTTTTAATGGGGAGGGAAGGTGTTCCGGTGTCTATGTTGCAATATGCCGACGATACATTATGCATTGGTGAGGCTAATGTTGACAACTTGTGGACGTTAAAGGCTATATTAAGAGGGTTTGAGTTGATATCGGGATTGAAAGTTAACTTTTGGAAAAGTTGTTTAATTGGTGTAAATGTGGCGGATGATTTAATGATTATGGCAACGGACTTCCTCAATTGTCGTAGGGGTGTTATTCCTTTTAAGTACCTAGGCTTGCCGGTTGGTGCGAATCCACGAAAGTTCTCCACTTGGGAACCTATGTTGAATGTTATGAGAGGAAGACTTGGATCGTGGGGAAATAAATACATAAGCTTGGGTGGTCGTATTGTTATGATTAACGCGGTTTTGAATGCTATTCCGGTTTTCTTCCTATCTTATATGAAGATGCCAACTAAGGTGTGGAAAGAGATGGTGAAGATACAACGAACCTTCCTTTGGGGGGGTCTCTCCAAGAGGAATAAAACTTGTTGGATGAAATGGGATGATATTTGTAAACCAAAAAAAGAAGCGGGTTTGGGAATATGAGATCTCCGGTTGAAGAATCTAAGTTTGCTAGCTAAATGGAGATGGAAGCTTTTGTCTCATGAGAAACAAGTGTGGAAAGATGTAATTATGGCTAAGTACGGGGCGGTCTATGTAGGTGTTGGGGATATTGGTGAATTACAAGTGGTGCGGTCGGCTTCAATTTGGTGGCGTGATATTTATTTGTTGGACAAAAATACAAATTGGTTTGCGGAAGCTTTGGAAAAATGTGTCCGGGACGGTGTTCTTACTTCATTTTGGAGTGAAAGTTGGATTGGGACCACTCCTTTGAAACAAAGATTTCCTAGAATTTTTTCGATTTCAAACCAACAATTAGCTACTGTTTCTTCTAGAGCTGTCAAAATGGACCGGCCCGAATAGCCCGATTTTTCCCCGGGCTTGAGCCTTAAAAATCTAGCCCGAATTAGCATTCGGGTTTTTTAGCCCGGCCCGATAAAGCCCGTAAAAAATATGGGCCGGCCCGAATGGGCCGCGGGCCGCCAGAAAGCCCGAATTAATTATAATAAAAATACAAAAATAAAAATATATGAGTAAATAAGGAAGGATGTTTATAACATTTTTACTTGAACCACCAATCTAAAAGCCCACACAAACATAATAAGTTAACAACACGGCAGCAACACAACACACACCTTCCAATTTCATCGAATGCGCAATAAATATGCACTAATAACGCAAATTATATACATGGACTAGTAACGCAAATTATATACATAAGGAAATGAAAATAAGCTAAAAATAAAAATAACTTATCATGTCATTAAAATAAATAAATAAGCTAAAAATATAAAACCACAGTCGTGAATTATTTCTCAACGTAATTACTCGTAAACTGTAACTAGCTTAAATAACTTTACATTAATTCTAACAAATTTCAACCTATTTGTAATTAATTAATGTTGTGATCTCTGTAATTTGTTGCATAACTAGTATCTGGATTTGTCAAATTTATTGGACACTTAAATTTTTTCTTTTTTTCATTATCCTTCATCTTTTGCTTAAAAAAATCTTCTTCTTTTTTAAAAAAATCCGGGCCGGCCCGAAAGCCCGATCCGGGCCGGGCTCGGGCCTTAATTTTGTAGCCCGTTTTTATCCGGGCTTTTTTAGACCGACCCGACAAAGCCTGAAGCCCGAATGGGCCGGCCCGAAACAGGCCGGGCCGCCCGTTTTGACAGCTCTAGTTTCTTCAATGGGCAGATGGGTGGACGGTGTATGGAGATGGGAATTTATTTGGCGTCGAAACTTCTTTGATTGGGAAATCCCTCTATATCAAGAATTTTTTGTCTTTATTAATAATTTTGAACCAGAGGTGGGGGAAGATACATGGCTGTGGAGGGATGATAAAGATGCAGGTTTTACAGTTAAAAGTTGTTATTATCTGCTGTTGAGAAAATTCAGGGAGCAGCAGGTTCTTGACCGATCCACCGAGATTGTTTTTTCAAGATTATGGAAGGGGGGAGTGCCGTCAATGGTATGTGCATTTTCATGGCAAATGTTGCTGAATAGAATTCAAACAAAAGTTAATTTGTGTAGACGGAGGATTATTCAACAACAGAACATCAACTGCGTACTATGTGGCTCTGCTGAGGAATCAACAATGCATCTGTTTCTTCACTGCGAGAAGACGGCGTCGGTGTGGTACGCAATTATGAAGTGGCTGGGATTTGTGATTATTGTTCCTCCCAATTTTATCTCGTCGTTTGTGATCTTAGGAGAACACGGAAAAGGCAAGAGGGGTAAGGTTTGTTTATCGTTAATTTGGAAGTCTTATGTGTGGTCAATTTGGAAATTTAGAAATGATTGCATTTTTAATAACAAGGATGTGGTGATAGAGGAATTGATAGACCATGTGAAATTCCAATCCTGGAATTGGTTTGTGGATAGAGTGGCGAAGAACCCCTGTTTGACTGAGTGTTTCTCGAGATGAATAGTGTGCTCCATCTTCTCTCCTTTGTGTTTGCGGCTGACCTTGTGATTTGGTGTTGGTAGGTTTTATTTTTGCGGCCCCTGTGTTTTGGCCTCTGCTTCGTTTTTGCCTTCTCTGTAATTGGCATTTTCTTTTCCTGCTACTTGTTGTATCTATATCACTTATTGTGATTTCTCTCCCCCTCTAAATACTCCTTGTATTTAGGTGTGGTGGTTAATAAAATTGATGCAGTTCAAAAAAAAAAAAGATTGGTGGACCAGTTTCAAAATTGGAGATGATCTTGTCAAGAGTAGTTTGGGACCAAATAGTAGCTAATGATAAGAGACTAAATCAAAACAATATAATAATTCTGAAAATTAGAATGTTATAATTCATTGTGACTTGAGTGGATTTAGAAAAAACATTTTCTATTTGTACATTTTGTTATGAATCTCGTATCGAATGTGAGAGGATCTGAATATACATTTGTAGAATTGAGTTAGATTCAATCTAAATTTTAACAGATTTAATCTTAATTCTATTTTCATGTTTTTAAATTGTTGTATAGCGATTTTCCTAAACTAAACAAACTAAATCTCGTTTATTTTCACATTGCTATTCAATAATGGCTTATAGGCTAAGCTATTATCTTAACAAGTCTATTCATTGAAAAAACTGACCAGATACTGTCAGCTATTATAGTTTCTTTAACTAAAATTTCATTTAGTGTGTTTGAATAATTAATCAAAGAATAGAAATCTAGTTCTTCCTTTGAAAAAACTAAATCAAATACTTGAACAGAATTCTCATTAATAATGTTTACCTTAGACATTTTAATTTATTTTTTTAGTTTTTTTTCCTTCTGACTTTGCAGCTTGAAAAGGAAATAGGATTGGGATATGTGATGGATAATAGTAGTTGAAATTCCTGGCACGCTATGCACGATGCTCTACTCGATGCTCTAGCAATCTATCCGGCCTCGCACGCAATGAAATTAAAACAAGCAAGCAAATAAATAAAGAACACAGGATATTTGTTAACCCAGTTCGGCGCTTAAACAAGCCCTAATCTGGGGGATACCAATCCAGGAAGGAATATCACTATAATAGCCCTAGTTCTAAGTTATCAGCAAACGCCCCGTTTACAACTTACAACCTAGGCACTACCAATGACTCTTCTACCTAGGAACTCCTAGATATGAGATCCCATCTCACTCCCCTACAACCTTACAAGACAGCAAGGATTTCAATACCACAAAAACAGAAAGATTTGGAGACACACTCCTAAAACTACACACTCGTACCTAAAGGCTTAGAGTGTTAAACACCAAAAGTCCTAACTCCGTACTTCAAAGCTTTGGAGAAGGATCACACAATTACAACTCAAGAACACGTCCTAAGCTTGCATCAAGGTGATACAAGAAAGGCTCACAAAATTAACACACACGCAAAACCTAATTTCTTAGACAAAAACACAAGACGGCGTGAACAATTCTTGAATTAGGTTTAGCTCCTTCCTCATATATATAGCTGGTGACATGGGTCAAAAAGATCTGAACCAAAATAATATCCAACTCACAAAAAATAAAAACAAACCATATCTTAAAAGATTAGATATGTTTTGAAAATAAATCTTCACAATAATTTCTGAACCAATCTCTAAACAAAAGATTTGTTTAGAAGATAAAGCCTTCCTTTTCGCACAAGATATGATTCATGAGAGAGAAATATAAATTTCATAAATAGAAAACGCGCATGCTTGGCGCGCAAGCAACACTTCCAGTGAGACGCTCCAATGCTCTACGCAATGCTTGAGGCATCGGATCCAGCATCCTGCTACAGAGTTTATTTTACCAAAAATGCAGCCAACACCAAAGACTCAACAAACTCCCCCTTTGGCAAATTTTTGGCTAAAACAAATTATGACCATACAGATACTACTTAAACAGATACTTCAACTACCTATCTTTTTCTCAACATAAGCACACAAGCATAAAGATCAGTAGAGGTTATCCTTCAAAACAGTTACCATACTACTCCTTCATGGTCAACAGTAGAGACGAATAAGATGTATCTTTTAAGATTATCAGAGAGGCATGCAACAGCGGAACACAAAATAACTACTTCGCCTTAAATGGTCAGGAAAATAAACTTGATAGGATGTGGGATAGAATGCTTCAGCATTGTCACAATTCTACTCCCCCTGCACATATGCATAGGATGTTGGAGCATCGTATCCAACATCTCCCCCTGCATAACACAACTCAGCTCCACCTAAACACTTGCATATCTCAGAACACACACAACCACACACCAAAGCACACATACCAGACCAGACACAATTCATCTACCAGAGTACCATACTCATACTCTACTTCACTACTTAATCTCATGCACATATAAGAATAGTAGTAACCACCACCAACTACCACAAGAGTTACTCCTCCCCCTTTGGCAGATTTTGGCTAAAACCTCCTCTTGGGAAACCAGTTGTGATCTTTCCTTCAAGTCTTCATGGATACGCAGTTGAGAAGGAAATCAAAGTGGCAAAGTAAATTTTCAGATAGTTACATCAAGTGAAAATTACTTTACACACGGCATTAGCAAAATAGTTCTTCAGATAGTTACATCAAGTGAAGAACAATTCGGATAGTTACATCAAGCGAATATTATTTTGCAGACAGCCACAGCAAACTACTTCTTCAGATAGTTACATCAAGTAAAGAAATACTTTGCAAGCAAGTTGTAATTCGGATAGTTACATCAGGCGAAGAACGTCTTGCACACACAACCAGCAAAATAATTTCTCGGATAGTTACATCAGGCGAGAAATACTTTGCACCCATCATCAGAGACATGCAGCAGCGGATTTGAACACATCGAGATCTTCTGAGGCTTCAAACGTAGAGAGAAATAAACTCTCACACACGGTAGGAACAGGAGAAATAAACTCCTTCAAAGTCTTCAATCAGAAATAGGAAAAATAAATTCCCACATAGAAGATTTAAAAAGATAAATTCTACCTGAACAATTTTACTCCCCCTTAATGCATGCATACATATAAGCAGGTAGAGCAAAAACAATCTTCATAGCATAAAAGGAATCGTTATGCACACACGAGAACAAAGTAGTAAGTAGTAATACTCCCCCTCAAAATTACTACGACATTTAGCCAGGCAGTGCAGCAAAAGGCATGATGAAATGCTGCTCACAGATAATAAAGATGCTAGAGCTTCTGTCTCAACATCATGCCATCAGAGTAGAACTTCCAACTACCCCCAAATATATCTATCTCCCCCTTTTTAGCCACGAAATCTAGCCATATCCATGGGACAAAACTCATATACATCCAGTGAACATAAGCCGGAGACACCTGTGAGGCTTTATCCATAATATCATAGTATACAGAGCTGCTACAACCGAAGATAACATCATGGAAGACATGACATGTCAGATATAGGCCAGTAGTGGAGGGAACAGTTATCTCATATAATAGACAACTTCTTCTTCAGAGACACATAGTCGACAAATGTACTGTCAGATGCTCCAGCCTTAGGCAATTCATCACACAGCATCCACATACATCAGGTATCCACCAAAAATAGACCTCAAGAAGAGAGGCACACAGCAGATCTTCCTAGCACACTTGAGCATACATCATCATGTAAACTACCATGCTAGCATGAAACCATTACTCCTCTAAATGTCTGATCAGCATCATTCTTCAATAACCCGAGTTATAGTAGTGGAGAACCAGTATCATAACAATGCTACACACAACAGTGCTCCAAAAACAGTCATTCATCATGCAATCATTCACAGTCTTAGTCATGCATGAAAAGTCAACTAGCACATAGTTAGTAGCATTCAGTCATACCAACTAATATGTATAAGTATGCAATCATTCACAACTTAGTCATGCACACACACATTGTTAGTAAATAGCATCAGAGTATGCATTGAAAAAAAAAACTTTCAACAACTCACAGATCAAATATCCAGAGGCCAGATGTCATGCCTGATGCTCCAGCATGTGGACACAGTATGGACACAATACTAATACTTTTCAGCATATTCTCCAGGTTGGGCAATCCATACAACTTGTAGCAAAAAAGTCTAATGTGTCCTCTTTTTCCACAATGGTGACACACCCACCTACGACATCTCCTTTGATTTTTAGGCCTTTGATGAACAACAGGTCTTGGTCTTTGATGAACTGAGGATTTAGGATCAAGGGCAAACTTTGGAACTGGGTAGGCTTTAGAGTGTCGAGTCCGATGCTCCAGCATTACCTTTCCAGTACAGGGGTCAAATACTTCTTCACTGGATGTAAACTTGGTTTCAGGATTCTGTTGATACTGATTGAGACTAGAGTAGTTGTATCCAACAGACTTTAACTTTCCACTTGGTACATTATCCAGAATTTCTTCAAGAAGATTTGCTCCTGAGTTCAGCTGGCTAACACGCTTCCTTAGATCATCCATTTGAGCATTCACTTGGATGACTTTTTCTTCATTAGTGTCTTCATCTGTCCAAGAAACAGTTAGCCCTTTCTTTTGTCTTTTCTGATATGTTCCACATTCTGACCTTATGTGTCCATAACCTTCACACTCATGACACTGAACACCCTTGCCTTGACTGCTCTTTTCTTCAGGCTTGGTTTTCTTCAGACTATTCTGTTGCTTGTTGATGTCGAACCGGATGCTCTGCCCATTCTGTCGATTTCTACGATCAACTCTTTTCAACACTTTGTTGAATTGTCTGCCAAGCATGGCAATGGCATCTGCTATGCTATCCTCCTCTTCATCCATGATGCCAGAGATTTCAGGTCCTGAATCTCACCCTAAAAACAGGCAGGGTGCCTGCTCTGATACCAATTGAAATTCCTGGCACGCTATGCACGATGCTCTACTCGATGCTCTAGCAATCTATCCGGCCTCGCACGCAATGAAATTAAAACAAGCAAGCAAATAAATAAAGAACACAGGATATTTGTTAACCCAGTTCGGCGCTTAAACAAGCCCTAATCTGGGGGATACCAATCCAGGAAGGAATATCACTATAATAGCCCTAGTTCTAAGTTATCAGCAAACGCCCCGTTTACAACTTACAACCTAGGCACTACCAATGACTCTTCTACCTAGGAACTCCTAGATATGAGATCCCATCTCACTCCCCTACAACCTTACAAGACAGCAAGGATTTCAATACCACAAAAACAGAAAGATTTGGAGACACACTCCTAAAACTACACACTCGTACCTAAAGGCTTAGAGTGTTAAACACCAAAAGTCCTAACTCCGTACTTCAAAGCTTTGGAGAAGGATCACACAATTACAACTCAAGAACACGTCCTAAGCTTGCATCAAGGTGATACAAGAAAGGCTCACAAAATTAACACACACGCAAAACCTAATTTCTTAGACAAAAACACAAGACGGCGTGAACAATTCTTGAATTAGGTTTAGCTCCTTCCTCATATATATAGCTGGTGACATGGGTCAAAAAGATCTGAACCAAAATAATATCCAACTCACAAAAAATAAAAACAAACCATATCTTAAAAGATTAGATATGTTTTGAAAATAAATCTTCACAATAATTTCTGAACCAATCTCTAAACAAAAGATTTGTTTAGAAGATAAAGCCTTCCTTTTCGCACAAGATATGATTCATGAGAGAGAAATATAAATTTCATAAATAGAAAACGCGCATGCTTGGCGCGCAAGCAACACTTCCAGTGAGACGCTCCAATGCTCTACGCAATGCTTGAGGCATCGGATCCAGCATCCTGCTACAGAGTTTATTTTACCAAAAATGCAGCCAACACCAAAGACTCAACAGTAGTAATTAATGAAATTCTAATGGTTGAGTACTTAAGGTCAAACTCAACGGCAAATATTGATATTGTTATATTGAACACTTTTACTTGACTTTAAATTTGGAACTTCGCAATTATGTGTGTAATTTTTTTTGTTGCAGTGTCACTTTGTTTTAAGACAAAAATAAAAAATAAAAAAATCGAATTGTTGAATCTGCTTGGTCAAATCTGATTCATATAGCCATATATCATTCAATAAGTGATTCGACAATGATCGACTCAATACTTAATTTTCATATATAAGAATGAAAGAATGAAAAAACACGGTTTTGAATAGTTGAATTGCATACTAATTAATCTCTCACACTAAGAGTATAGTCCTTTCTCAATCACGAGTCACGACCACAAAATTATTCATTCATCCATTAGTTTTCAGTTTTCATCACATATTGAGGAGGCTGCGCTGCCACATATACTAAATTAAAGAGAAGGCTTCTTTCTTGCTATCATCTTGTTCTTTTGTTAGCACAAAATTGTGCCAAGATTGGCCTAGCTTATTTTTAAGCTTATACAAACGGTTTGTGCAATATAATATAAATTATGTTTTATGCTATTTTATAAGTTCAAACTAGTGAAAATTGAATTTTTATAAGCTATTTTATCATAAACTACATTGAAAAATTTATAATAATACATAAAAATTGCATAAAATGTTTGTATAAGCTCAAAAATAAATTAGGCTAAACGGGCATTTAATATTTTTGGACAAATAGCTAGTAAATCGGATTTGTATCTTCTTCAATTTTTTCTCTCATGTTAGCTCTCATTTTTTAAATTCAATGGTTGGTAAATTAGAAAAAACAAAACAACACTTAGGAAGAGAGAGAAGAAAAATGAATAAATTACTAAAATTACTACAATATGAGTAACATGAGATTTTTATTTGATAGCGAATCCAAATCGTATTAAACAATGTCAGAATTTGGTGATCGCACATCTAACTAAGGGTGTAAGCGGATCAAAAAAATCCAATTAAACCGACGATCAAAACCAATCCAAACCGAAAAAAATCGACTTTTATGGTTCGGATCAAAAACCAAACCGAACCAATTGAAAACCGATGTGGTTTGGTTCGGTTCCCGGATTTAGTTTTCAAGAACCGATGAAAAACGAACCAAACCAATAGATATATATTGTTAAGTTAATATTTTTTCTATAGGTCAATCGACATTAAAAAACTAAAATTGGCTAAATTTGAACAACTTCTAAAAAAAAATAGTCGAGCAGCAAACCCTAATTTAGAAACACGATCTTAGACAAACTCGCTCACCTCACAGCCGCAAACAACATGTTTGAGTAGTGACTGAAGTATTTTACCATATAAAAATAACTGTGAGAAAAAGAAGTTAAAGAACAAATTATCTGTAAATAAACAAATGGTTTCTCTTAACACCGATTGTTGGACATCGATATAAAATATAAATTATATGGTTGTAACTTGCCATTACATGGATGAAAGGTGGGTGTTGAATAAAAAAAATATTGAGTTTAAATCTGATGTCGGATCATAAGGGGAAACAATTGGTAAGAGTTTAAAGGTATGCTTGAAAGAATGAGAGATTAAAAAAAGTTTATTGTGTAAATGTTGATAAGGCAAGTGCTAATAATATTGCACTAACATATCTAATTAGAGGAATGAGTGTTATCGAAAAAAAAAAAGGTATAAAATACATCGAAAAAACCGATCAAAGTATCCGAACCAAACCGATTAGTTTGGTTCGGATTCATTTTTGAAAAACACTAAAAACCGAACCAAACCGAACCAATTGAGAGCTTATTGGTTCGGACATTGGATTCACCAAAAATTGATCCAAACCGGTCCAATTACATCCCTACATCTAACCCCTTAATATGCGGTATTTTACGAAAAACAAACTTTCCATAGTGTATTTTAGTAGAACTGGCCATATAAGAGTGAAATTAGCAAAACTTTCAAATATATGCTTTTATTAGTTATAGTTTATGTGCGCCCCATATAATTTTTTTTTTGGCTTTTACCACCTGTTTAATCTAGTTTGGGGGTCAGTTCTGGCATCAAGTGATTTCAGCCTCCTCTATCGCAGTTGCGGGACCGTGATCCTCCCTACCAAGTTTAGTGTCAATCACCATTGAACCAACTAACGATTGGTCTCCCCATATAAATTTTGACAAGACAGGTATGAATTTTAAACAATAAACAAGAGTGTGTTAAAAATTATTGCTGACATTATTCTTAATAATAAAAGTAAATTTTACATTTTTAATCGCTACACATTTTTCTTCAAACTTTCATACACCGTTTTTTTTTTTTTTTTCAATTTTTAACTGTTGACATTATAATTTTTTTTTCAAAATTTAATTAATAGAGATTGCATTTTAGTCTTCTAATGTATTTTTTTTTTTACACATCTTCTAATGTATCTTGAGACGTCAAATATATGAATTTTAAACAAAATTACAAGAGTTCTAAATAAATAAATTCTTAAATATCAGAAGAACTAATTAACCAAACATTAGGCATCCCATTATTAATCATAAAGGAAATATACACTAATCATCAATCTAAAACTAAACATTCCGTTCTATATACTCCTTCCGTCCCATTTTAAATGACATTTTTTTGATTTAGTGTACTATTCATTTAACCTGCTTTGACCTTATTTTTCTATTAATATATACATGCAAATATTAGCATATGAGATGTTGTTTGATTTGTCTCGACGAGTACTTTCAAAATATACCATTTTTATAATTTTTAATAATAGATAATTAGATATATTAACTATTAAAGTTGTGCATTGGCAAACGTGTCAGTGGTCAAACAGATCATTTATTTTGGGACAGAGGGAGTATCAAATAAATATTTGTACATAAAGAATAAAATAACATGTTTTTCGTTATAATCAAAAATAATAAATGAATTGAATGAATTAATGTTATGTGTAATGAAAACACCTTGCTAACTAATCCAGCTACATCAGTTTCCTTGTGTCATACGTAATCAGAACATTTTGTTAGCAAATTCATCAACATCAATTCCTTCCATCCGACAAGCACTTGATTTTGAAGCAAGTTCTCTCATCTCAGAAACACTTCTTCCTAACATCAAAGCCATTTTCATTTCAAATATCTCACCATTTTCTCTCATCTCAAAATCTTTCTCTTCCAATGTACCTTCAACACTTTCTTCCAACAGCTTAAAAAATCCACCACAGTTTCTATACATTTCAAACACCATACCAACTTGTCCACTGTAAAGAGTATTGGTAAAACTCCATAGCCAAAGCTTGAAGGTGAGATTGTGTGATAGAGAAGATGAAGAACAATTGAATAATTGGAAATGAAGAAATTGGAAACTTTATTATCACACAACTAAATTGTACAAAATGGATTCATACAACTTATATACAAGTTCTAGTTAGGATCAATTCACTAACTAACTTCTAACTAACAAACTAACAGAAATGGAAATGGTTAAGTTTGCAACTAACTAACTGTTAGCTTGTAGAACAAGCAACAAAATTTGCACTAGCTTTCACATCCCCCCTCAAGCTGGAGTAGAGGGTCTTTGACTCCAAGCTTGCCTAATAATGTGTAGAAAGGGCCAGATTGAAGGGACTTAGTTAGAATATCTGCTATCTGGTCTTTTGAGGTGACAGGTAGCAAATGTAATGTGCCATCTTGAATTTTGTCTCTAACAAGGTGACAATCAATTTCAATATGCTTAGTCCTTTCATGAAAAACTGGATTTGCTGCAATGTGAAGGGCTGATTGATTGTCACAATAGATGATGACTGGTGAAGAGTGATCAATGCAAAGATCTTTCAGCAGATATAAGAGCCATTGGCCTTCACAAGTAGCTTGTGCAAGAGCTCTATACTAAGCTTCTGAGGAAGATCTTGATACTACAGATTGCTTTTTGCTTTTCCAGCTGATAAGAGAGGTACCAAGGAAGAAGCAAAATGCCTGATGTTGATCTCCTAGTGTCTGGACATGCACCCCAATCAGAGTCAGAAAAGCCCTTGAGTTGTAAAGAAGAAGAAGAGCTAAAAAATAAGCCTTGACCAGGGTCGTTCTTGAGAAACTTAAGAACATGTAATCCAGCTAACATGTGAGTAGTGGTAGGAGCATCAAGGAATTGGCTGAGTTTACTTACAGCATAAGCTATCTCTGGTCTAGTATGAGTAAGATAAAGTAATCTGCCAATCAATCTTCTATATGTAGTGAGATATGTGAGAGGTTCACCTTGTGATTTAGAGAGTTGGAGTTGTGGCTGCATGGGTGTAGGGCAAGGTTTTGCTGCTAGTAGACCTGCATCTTGAAGAAGACACTACAACATTTTTGACTTTAGGCAACGAATTTATAGGCAACGGTTGAAAAACGGTTGCTAGAAGGGGTTAAAGGCAACGCTTTTTGACCTGTTGCCAAGTTTCTATACTATAGTTCCCTCCACTGATAAAACCGTTGCCTATTTGTTTTAGACCACGGTTTTATACGTGTTGAAGAAACTAAGCCGTTGCCGTTGCATATCCTATAGGCAACACGCATGAGTCGTAGAATAAACCCATTTTGGCAACGGCTTTTTATTAGTTTAGGCCACGCGTATACAACCGTTGCCTATGAATTTACAAAAGCGTTGCCTATAAGTTTACCAAAACGTGTTGACTAAAGTCACCGATTTCAATTCCCCAAATTTAATTGGGCGCTAAAGTCTCCCTTTTTTTTTTCCCAAATTCTTTTTTTTTATTTTGTCTAGAGATTCCCTTTTTTTTTATTAGGGAAAAAAACCAAAACAAAACAAAAAACCGTGGTCAAACAACACACAAAGAACAAACTTCTTCTTCTCCATCGCGGACACACCATCAATGGAGACAAAATCTCAACCAAGTTTCTTTCTCTATCGCATGAACTATAAGCTTCTTCCCTCAATTTATTCGTCTTCTTCCATCATTCCCCTTCCATTAATTCCTTCAACTGAAACCATAAACCCTAATCTCACAAAAAATCCCAACCCCTTTCATGGATTTACTCGGGTTTGAAGCTCTCAGCCTGTTGTGATTGAAGCTCTCAGTTGGTTGTGATTGAAGCTCAGGTTTGTAATATTTAGTTTCTCTCAATTGAATCGTACAGCCTTTTTCTTTGTTAGGGTTCCCCTGGTATAAGAAAACACGAAAAACTTAATTATATTCTCTCAATTGGTTTGTGGTGGTGGCCTTTTATTATTAGTTTTTTGAGTTTCTGGGTGTGTTTGTGTGTTGTTGCTAAGGTGTATATTTCTAGAGACTACACTAATGTTGCTAAGGTGTGTTTTTTATAAAGACCTAGTTAGATTGTGCAGATTGCTTTAGTAATGAAATTTTTTATTTGGACATGACTCTAAATCATAAAATTTATTATATATCCTCATAACTTGCCTCATATATGCTATTCTAGATCGAAGTATTTGGCCACATGGCTTTGAAAGGCTATATCTACCGAGGGAGGAAACCTGTTCACTAGAGTCCCTCGTCACGGACAGCACTTGCTGAAGCTGAGTTTCAGGTAAATTGATTTATCATCATGTTGAACCTGTTGTCTAATGCCTAGTGTTAGTGTGCTATTCAACCTGATGTTGTATAGTGTGAGCAGAAGGTGTACAATTCTTGCCTTACCTTTGTGGCCACCTAAGCTTGCACACACAAGTTTTGTGTGATTCTGTGCATGTGAACGCTTGCAATCTTGATTGTATCTTAGCTTAATTTATGATAATCTAATCTAAATAATTTCTCAAAATTGGTTTCTACATTTCATTATATATCACAATTTTGTTTCCTTATTTAATTAGGATTAAGAGTTTGGTATTATTATAAATAAGGGTCAAAGCCTTGTTGTTTGTAATAATATGTAATTATCATTCTGAGTATTGCTTTTCATTTCTATGTCCTCTACCTGTCCTTCCATGAACTTCTGTGATAAACAAAGATGTCTTGAGTTCTGTATTATGGTTCTTTATTAATGTAAAACAGCACACTAGATATGGAGGTTCAGCTTTCTACTTAATATGCTATAGTTAGCACAGATTGTTTTGCACCACTAGTTTTGTTTGTATCTGTTAGGATCCAGGAGGCCCCAATACATGTTCCTCTGAAATATCCCTCACTTGAGCCACCAAGATTCACTTAAGCCTTGATACAAGTTCCTATGTGATTCTTAAACTTATTTATTCTTATATAGGTTATAATGTATGTACTATTCTCTTGGTCCTTCAGGTAAAAATTATTTAATATTAATGATTAGAACTACATGTTCAATAATTTGACATGTCTAATTGATACTAAGTCATTTGTAATGGATATTATTTTTTCATTATTTTGTTTTTTCAGACTGGATATTCATCTCCAACTCAAGATGCTATCAGGAAGGATCTTAATCTGTCTTTGGCAGAGGTAACCAAGTAGTTAGGGAAAATTTGATTTAATTAGTTGTTTAATTAGTTTACCTTTTTCTAGGATACAAAGTTTTCTTAGATATGAATTTTTGTTATTCGCTGCAGCTCTGCGTTTGCTTCAGGGTCTGCGTTGTTGCATTTGTCGTGTCGGAATCAGGTGCTGATGGTTTCATTATATGGCGCAACAGATTGTGACGGAGCAATTAGTTGTCTAATAGGAGGCTATCATTGGTGTGGTGGTGTAGACTGTAGAGTTAGGGTTTACATATATATTCTATGATATTGTTTTGCTCAGGATCATTCATATGATTTCATCAAAATGTGGGCTGTTATTACATTTCATTCATATCTCATTAGTTAAATTTCATAACTCAGCCTGCTTAATTATCTATTTTTAGCCAGGACATAGGAGGTAGCTCATGACATTTCACTTGATAATTATATTCTTTTTGAGAGGACTGATTTTTGAGATTGTGGAGTTCCTTGATGGCATCTCATCATCCTTGTCCGTTTTGCGTCAGAATGTGTTATCTCCATTATACATTTGAAACTGAATGGTACATAAAATTTTAGTCTCTTTGATACGGTATTTGTGGAAACTACACCACTTATTTTTTAAATATCAGGCTTTCTTTAATAAAGTAAAAGAGATAGTAGATTGGAATGGGAACTGTGGTACACTTGTTCATATTTAGGACTCTTGTCTTGTTTACTTCATCATTACTTATTAATACATGGAGAAATGCAAGAAGTTATGGCTTGAAGACTAGGTAAGAGAAAATATGATTCCATTTCATTGAAAAAAGAGCACATTTAGCTTAATTTATATTTTACTTCAGTTGTTTAAGTTTTTAATTTTTACTCCTGCAGGGTTTATATTTGTTAGTTCAACAAATAATTCACTTCAACACTCAAGAAGCCTTGGCCTCATGAGCGCATGAGTCCGTTGAAGCTTTTGGATGTTGATTGAATAAAATCGGATCTCGTTTTCAATGCTACGAGTTCTTAATGTACCGGTTGGTTGAAATAGTTGCTGGAGACATTTAATGATTTTATAGTACTTGTTAGTTTTGAAACTAATATACTTATCATGTTAATTTTGTGACAATTGCTTTGTTTTCTCTTATATGTTGATAGAAACTGTTTCTTTCCTTAATACATGACAGAATTACTCTTAATTTGTGAATCATGGTATCTTTTCTAATTGCATTTCTGCCCAACTAGGTAAGTAGATGCCAAAAATCTTCGTTTCCACCTCAAGGAGCATCGTGGCTCATATGATCATTTCCTGAAGCACATTTTCAAATAGCATTTGTGGTAATCGTTTATTATATTAATTGGATTTTAGTTATTGATTCTTATTGATAGTGTATATATGCTTATCTCATTTAATAGTTGACATATTTTTGAATAATTGAAGATAAGAAAAAAAAATTGTGATATATGTAACACTAAATTTATATTTCAATAACATGACCATGTGATTGTTAAATATGACCTTATATTCCCCTTATCTGTGATGATTATTTAGGTCACTAGCATAGTACAACTATTAAATGTACCCTAATTCTCTAACAATATTTCTCAATGAGAATTTTACATACTAGAATTGCACACTGAAGAGCTAACTATTTTGCTACTTGTTTTAGCACATTGTAATACTTAATAAGGTTGATTTGGTATCTGCAGAAGGCTTTGGAACTATAAAGGAACTTGAGGAGGAACTTGATAAGGTAGATTTTTCAATTTGATTCATGATGTTACTATCCTATTAATTGTGCCTATCATTATCTTCCATACTTAGGCAGAGAAAGCCTAAATCTTTTTACTATTTACGGAACCTTATTAAAGGTTTGTGGCCATTGAATTTCCATTTGACTTTGTAGTGGATTTAATCTAAGTCATACCAGGGACTATACCAAAAAATGTAATATATTGGCTATGTGAGGTGAATTTATTAACAAATGTTTGATCCATTATTTTATTGTTTTATTGTCATATTTGATTGGTTTTTAGTTTATGGTTGTTTGATTCATAATTATTTTGATGCTTAAATATTTGCAGAATAATGAGAAATGAAATATCATGACAAGGATTAAAGAGGTGCTTCCAATTTGAGCTACCTTAGGTATGAAGAGTTGAATTTTTTCAAGAGGTTCAAAATCAAGCATGAGATGTATGTGTTGCGGATTGATGAGCGTACCCAAACGGAAATCACGAGTTGCTTACAAGTTAGGAATGTTATTTGTGAATGTGTTTATGTTGTATATTTAATTTAACTTTAAAGAGTTCAGCTTTATATATATATATATATATATATATATATATATATATATAGTAAAATTCTTTGATGTAAAGGATAAAAATGATTCTTATAAGTAATTTAATGGAATTGTTTTAAATAAATTTGATATTTCTCAATATTTGGTAACATACTATCTAAGATTTTTAGAAGATTGGATGTAAAATGGTGACTTACAAGTCTAAGCAATGCATGATATTTGTTTGTACACAAATGACAGGGAATAAATATAATAGGCAATGGGTTAAGATTTTCGGCAACGGTTTTTTCAAACTTTGTCTAAAGTATATGGCGACATTGATAAAGCGTGGCCTAAACATATAGGCAACGGTTGTACGTGTGTTGTTTATAAGAACACCGTTGCTAAAAACATTGAAAAAAAACCGTTGCTGTTATGCATTCTAGCAACGGTTTTTTACGTTGCGTTGCCAGAAGTTAGAAAACCGTTATATCCCACGCCTCAGAAACCGTTGTCTAAACATATAAGCAACGGTTTTGTTACATATGGCCACGGTTTTCTGGCGTTGCTGAATGTCATTTTTGTTGTAGTGAGATCAAGGGTATATTTTCTCTGACACAGTGATATCCCTTCTTTGGATCTAGCTACTTCAAAACCAAGGAAGTATTTGAGTACACCAAGGTCTTTGATGCTGAATTTTGTGTCAAGGAGTGATTTGATGTACTGAATCTATGTCAAATCAGTGCCCCCTAGAACTAAATCATCAATATACACTAGGATAATGGTGAAGCCAATAGTGGTATGTTTGGTGAATAATGAATAATCAGCTTTGGACTGTGTATAACCTGATGAGACTAATGTTTCTGTCAATTTTGTATTCCACTGTCTGCTTGCTTGTTTTAATCCATATAAGGATCTCTGTAGCTTACAAACAAGATTGGGATGTGAGACATGAAGACCTGGTGGAGGCTTCTTGTAAACTTCCTCAGATAGATCACCATGTAGGAAGGCAGTGTTAACATCTAATTGAAATAAAGGCCAATTTTGAGAAGCAGCAATAGACATTAGTACTCTAACTGTAGTCATTTTAACAACTGGACTGAAGGTATCTAAGTAATCAATGCCTTCAGTTTGTGTAAAACCCTTGGCTACCAATCTGGCCTTGTATCTCTCTACAGATCCATCAGCATGTAACTTCAATTTGAACACCCATTTGCAGCCTATGGCTCTTTTGTCAGAGGGCAAGTTAACTAAGGTCCAAGTGTTATTGTCACTGAGAGCGGATAACTCAGCATCAATAGCACTTCTCCAATGTTCATCTTTCATGGCCTCCTCATAGCAAGTGGGTTCAGAGATGGTGGAAAGATTAAAAATAAAATTTTTGTGAGTTGAAGAGAGATTATGATAAGGTAAATAAGAAGATAAAGGGTACTTACTAGAAGAAGATGATGTAGTATCATGCTGCAAGGAATAAGGAATTGTATCATGCTGCAAGGAATAAGAAATTGTATTATGAGATGTAGATGGATGTATTGGATTAGGAGTGGAATGATGAGGTGTTGAATCAGGCAAGTGATTATGATGAGAAGTATCAAAAACAATGTCATCAAAGAAAGACATATCAGATGTGGAAACATTAGGTGTGGATGTATGAGGATGAGTATTTTGAGAATGATATGGAAAAATATGCTCAAAGAACACAACATCTCTAGATATGAAAATTTCTCTAGATTTTAAATCAAACAATGTGTGACCTTTGACTCCCATTCTAAAACCAAGGTAGACACATTTTCTAGACCTTGAATCAAGTTTCCTTCTATTATGTTGCAGAGTAGTGGCATAACATAGAGAACCAAAGACTCTAAGAAAATCAATGTCAGGTAAGCAATTGTGTAGTACTTGGTAAGGTGACTTGTTGGACAAGAAAGGTGTAGGGAGTTTGTTGATGATATGAACAACATGACCAACAACATGTGCCCAAAAAATATGAGGTAAATTTGATTGAAAGAGTAAAGCTCTAGCTGTACCAAGGATGTGTTGATGTTTTCTTTCAACAATCCCATTTTGTTGAGGGGTACTGACACAGGAACATTGGTGGATAATGCCATGTTCATTGTAAAAAAATTTGAGTAGGAATTCTGATCCATTATCAGATCTGATGCACTTGACATTCATGTTATATTGGGTTTTGATCATAGAAACAAATGATTTAATGTATGTGGAAGCTTCTGACTTAAGTTTTAAGAAATATAGCCATGTGAAACGACTCTTATCATCAACAACAGTCAAGAAATATCTAAAACCAAGGATAGATGGTGTAGACAAAGGTCCCCATATATCCATATGAACAATATCAAAGGTATTTGCAGAGATAGTAGAGCTATTAGGAAATGGTAAACGTTTTTGCTTAGCATAAAAACAAATATCACAAGGAATAGAAGATTTAGACACATTAATAGAGGGAAACATTTTATTCAATTCAACAAGTTTAGCATGAGAGGCATGGCCAAATCTCATATGCCAGGTATTACAATCAACATTTTTGTGTTCATTATTGGCTAAACTAAGACAGGTTTGAGTACAGAAATTTAGAGATGTTGGGCCAAGTGTAATGGAAGGTTGGGTTAGCAAATACAATCCATTATCCAAGCTAGCTGCACCAATCATCTTCTGGGAGTAAGAGTCTTGTATCACACATTTATCATTATAAAAAATTAATTGACATTTGAGAGAACAAGTTAGCTTAGGCACTGAAATAAGATTGAAAGAAAATTCAGGAAAATATAGAACATCAGTGAGGTACAGGTTTTTATCAAAAAGAATAGTGCCAGCATAACATGTAGAAACAATGGTTCCATTTGGTAGTTTAATATGAATAGGCTTAACTCTCTTCAAGCATTGGAAAAATTTGATGGAGAAACAGACATGATCTGTAGCTCCTGTATCAAGAATAAAATGATCTGAATTGGCTAGGTTAGGGACAGTACAAAGAATACCTGCACCATTAGAATTACTAGTAATGTGGTTAATGCTATGAGATTGCAATGAATTAGAGCCTTGAAGAAGAGCTAGTATTGCTTTGTGCTGCTCATGAGTGAAGAATAACTTGCTTGAGTCAGAATCAACTTGTTCCTCTACATATCCAACAGATTGAGTCTCATCTTCAACATTATTCACTCTCCCAGATTCTTGAAGATGTTGAAGGTGTGGTGGATAACCATGTTTCTTCCAGCAAGTATCTACAACATGATTGGTTTGTCCACAAAATGAACACAATTTGTTACCACGACCTCTACCATTAGATCTACCTCCTCTACCAGAATTTCTACCTCTACCACCATTAGATTGGCCTCTACCAGCATAAGAATTTCAATAAGAATTTCCCATTGCTGCTAACAATTTTGACTCATCTAATGGGATTACATTCTGTCTTTCTTGTTGCACAAGCAAAGAGTAAACACGACCAATAGGTGGGAGTGGATCCATAAGCATAATCTGAGACCTCACAACATAATATTGTTCATTCAAGCCTTTTAGAAATCTAATTACTTGATCACTGTCTTTGTATTCTTTCATTTTGGTGAGAGCATTGCAATTAGCAAGACAATTAGATTCAGGTAAGGTCTAAAGTTATCTAATTCTTGCCAAAGCTTCTTTATCTTAGTGTAATAAGAAGAGATTGAGGAATCACCTTGCTTGAGAAGATAGATTTCTTCTTGAAGATCAGAAATTCTAAAGATATCACCTTGATAGAAACGATCTTTGAGGTCTTGCCATATCTCTGAGGCTGACTCCATCCATAGTATACTTTGAGAAATCTCTGGCTCCACTGAATTGCTGATCCATGACATAATCATCGTGTTGCACCGGTCCCAAGCAATAGAATCATGATCTTCATCAATTGGACGAGGGAGAGAGCCATTGATGAAATGGAGCTTGTGTTTGGATCTTAATGCAACTTGCATAGCACGGGACCAAGAATGATAATTGGATCCAGAGAGTAATGGTGTAACAAGAATATTACCAGGATTTTCATTGGGATGAAGAAAATAGGGGTTCAAAGTATCCGTTTGATAACCTTTGTTTGGAGGATTTGAAGGACCTCCATTGACACTTCCAGAGCTACTAACAGACATAGTGTTGAGGAAGATGAATTGAAAGAATCATAGAATAACAGAAAAAAATTGATCTAAGAAAGATCAAGAAAAGGAATGGGAAAATCAGAGAAAAAATTGAGAGAAGAACGAGAAGAAGGAAGAAGAAAGAAGCAGCGGATTGGATCGAGAACAAAGAATGGAGAATCAATGGTAGTACCTCATTGGAGAGGCCTGATACCATGTAAAGAGTATTAGTAAAACTCCATAGCCAAAGCTTGAAGGTGAGATTGTGTGATAGAGAAGATGAAGAACAATTGAATAATTGGAAATGAAGAAATAGGAAACTTTATTATCACACAACTAAATTGTACAAAATGGATTCATACAACTTATATACAAGTTCTAGTTAGGATCAATTCACTAACTAACAAACTAACAGAAATGGAAATGGTTAAGTTTGCAACTAACTAATTGTTAGCTTGTAGAACAAGCAACAGAATTTGCACTAGCTTTCACATCCACCATGTTCAAAAGCATTAACTATAGAACCTAATGAACCTGCCATAAGAGCAACTATAGCTGCAGCAGAACCATTTCCTACAAATGCAGAACCTATAGCTGCAATACCAGTTAGTAATGGTCCTGCTATAGCCAATTTCTTGTTAATTTTCAATGCTATGTTTCCAAGTCTTTCATAATCTTTAATGTCTTTCTTTTTTACTACTTCAATAACTTCTCTTAATTCATTTTCTAATTCTTCACTCCATCCATTAGTACTATTTTTTCTCTTCATCTTTCTTTCTGTTGCATTTCCTTCTTTTCTTTTTTTAGGCCACCAAACAGAAGGTTCATATTTTGCAGGAAATTTTTCAAGCATAACACCTAATAAAGGAAGTGGATAAGCTTTATCAAGTACCAAAACTTTATCTATTAAATTTTTTACATCTTGTTCTGTTTGATTTCCAAGACTAATTCTGTTTTCGATCTGAGACCGAAGCTGTTTGAATAATCTTGTAGCGCACCGTTGTTCCTCCGCGAGTTGCGAAGGCTGAATCTTGTTCATGATAAGAAGCATACTCGTTGCTGCAGAAAATAAAAGTGTGGATGATATTTTAAGAGCCAAAAGAGATGCTCCAATAGCACCGCTTGCGGCTGCGACACCTGTTAATGTTGTAGCAGTGAGTGTGATCATGTTGATGTTGTTTAGTAACAGGTTATTCCAATTCTGGCGTTGCTCGCCGACGTTTTTGTGCATTTCAACTCTGTGAGATACAGAATCTAAAATAGCATAAAGTTGCATGGTGATGGTGGTGTTGTTAGAGGTTGTTGAATTGAACAAATTATGTTGTAAATTTCTAGTAGGAAATTTAGATAGTGAGAAATTATTGGTTTATGGGACATGGATTGCAGCATTTACTGTTCTTCTTAAAGGAAAAGAAGAACAGAGTAATGTTGAGGTATGTATGGAGGCCAAAGCCATAAAAATTGAGAAGATATATTAATTTGAATGGTATGAAAAGTTATTGGTTTTTAGTTTTTTTGTGTCTATTTTGTTATGGAATTGAAATATATATAGAGAGATAGGTGGCTGTATTTATAATAACAATGATAATGATATTTTGGAGTAACAAAAATGAAGGGGGAAAAATCAGATGAAAATAAGGACATACAAGACTGACCAATAATAATTGACTTGGTCCTAGTCAATATTTTCAACCAGGCTTAGGTCTCAACTATATATTATGTGACATAGTAAAACTAAAACCAACTTCATTACTTGTTGCAAAATACAAAAGAATCATCATACGCAAAAGCTACCACTATTATTATATATTATTTTCATTTTTATATATAATTACTCCTATTACTAGCTAATATAATACTATTATCCTTTTTGTTTTAACATAGCTTTTACTTTTTCAATATTCAATATAATATTTACAAGTTATCATTTAATTTAAAATGTTAAGACAAAGCTGCTTAAACAAGTTAAAAATCATGTCCCCTATACGGCTATACATGTGATACTTTACAGTGTGCTATATAAAAATGGGACCTAAAAAAAATTATATGATGGTAGTATGGTAATAATATTAGTAAATGGAGGTAACAAATATAAAATTGTTAGAAATATAATTTATTTTTAAAAAAATGGCTAATTTTTTTTGGTTACAAGGCTAAAGGAAAACGAGAAAAGGGACAAAAAAAAGGGAAACTAGAGCCTAGGGAAAAAGGTTCTTAACGCGTCGGTCCTGAGCTGAGCCAGAAGATCGACTGGAGGAGTTGAGTGGATGACTAAAGCAGCGTCCGAAGTAGCTCCTTTTTTGGCTAAGATGTCAGCGCATTGATTGCCTTCCCTGAGAGTGTGGAGAAGAGATAAATTATAGTTTGCCACAAGGTCCTTGATATCTTGGATGAGAACAGCATAAATGTGGAACTGAGGGTCGTCTCGCAAGATGAGGTCAATGGAAATTTGGGAGTCGGAATAGCACACCAAATTTGTCAAGCCTTTGTTGATGGCAGTATGCAATCCTTGGTGAATAGCAGTGAGTTCAGCCAGAAGGATGTCGTCAGTGTTGGGGATATAGCCAGAGAAACCGGAGAGGTAGTGTCCCGCACTATTGCGGAGAAGGCCACCATAGCCAGCACGACCATCGATATAGCTCCCATCGACGTTCAAGACTGTGCCGGTGTGATTGTTACAGTTCCACTTGATAGCACGAACGACCCGGTTAGTAGTAACGCCGAGGTGGAAGCTCGAGATAATTGATTCAGCAGTGCTCTGGATGGTGTTGCTTAAACGGAAAGGAGACCAAATTTCATTATTGATGCTCATCATATTTCTGTGCCTCCACACCCACCATAGACCAGCAAGGAAGAGGGAAGGCTGAGAGCATTTAACGCCATTTTTAATCCAATTGTACGGGCTGGAAGTAACAAAAAAATCAGAACCTGAGAAACCTATCTTGTGCCAAATAGTGCTAGAGAAACGACAATCACGAACACAATGTAAGAAGGTTTCTTCATGAGTGTTGCACCGGGTACAGATGTTCGAAGTTGCCATGTTTCTATGATGAAGCAGAGATAGCGTCGGTGTAGCTTCGTGACAAGCAAGCCAAATAAAGAATTTGTATTTCTCCGGTGCCTTTAATTTCCAAATCCAATTCCAAGCAAGTTGATTTTCATTAGGAGGAGGGGTTCCCGATTGGGATAGGAGCCAATCGTATCCGCTCTTAGCGGTGTAGGTACCATTCTTGTTGGGACCCCAAATGAGAGCATCAGTGACGGTATCATTAAATCGAAGTTGTATAGTGTTAACAAGGTCAGCTATGTCAGGGGGGAGATTAGTGTAGAGAGCTTGAGTTCGGGAGCCGTCGGTGGAGAGGACATCCTTTACGGATAAGTGGAGGTCGTGAATGTCGATGATGGGTACGTGAGCTCCAAGAAAACCATGATTGGTCCAGTTACTGAACCAGAAGGAGGATGAACCTGAGCCAGCGCGCCAAACATAGCCTTGCTTGAGAGAATTTTTGGCGCGGATGATAGAGGACTAACTAGGAGAGCTACTGCTGTGGACCTCTGAGTGAAGGAAATGGTGACCACCAGTGTATTTGTGGGAAAGAAGTCTCACCCATAGCTTATCCGTGGATTGAACTAGGTCCCAAACCAGTTTACCAAGGAGGCAAATGTTTGTTTCTCTAGCTGTTCTAAGACCCAACCCACCAAGCTGCTTAGGAGTAGTGACTATTCTCCAATTGACCAGGTGAATTCCTTTGTTATTTAGTCCTCTCCAGATAAAATTACGGGTCATTTGATCAATACTGTCACAAATGTTTTGCGGGAGCCAGTTGATTTGCATGCAGTAAGAAGGGATGGATGAAAGCACAGAAGTAGCTAAGGTTACTCTGCCTGCTTTGTTGAGAAGTCTGTTTTTCCAAGATGCTAACCTGTTTTGCAATTTTTCAATGATGAAGAGGAAGTCGCTTCTTTTGGGCCGCCCATGGAGCATAGGGAACCCAAGGTATTTGGCGAGAGAAGTAGTGCTGCGGATTCCGGTAATGGAGGTGAGGCTGTGGATCTTACCTTGAGGGATACCAGATGAGTAAAAGGCACGAGACTTGGAGACATTTATTTTTAACCCTGAAGCCTTGCTGAACCTATCGAGTAAACCTTTGACATATCGGAGCTGAGAGTTTTTTGCTTTGACGAAAAGAAGAACATCATCGGCGAAGAGGAGGTGGGATAATTGAGGTCCAGAATTTGATACGGGGATGGGCTCCCATTCCCCTTGAAGAACAGCGTTGTTGATAGCAACAGAGAGTTTTTCCATGCAAAGGATAAATAGATACGGAGAGAGCGGGTCACCTTGCCTTAGGCCATGAGAGGGTTTGAATTGAGGCAATTTGTTCCCATTCCACAGGACCGAGAAAGTAGAGGAAGATACACAATACATGATAAGCTTGATGGTGATATCTGGGAAACCAAAATCCTGAAGGCAAAGAGTTAGAAAATCCCAATTGACATTATCAAAGGCTTTCTCCAGGTCCAATTTAAAAGCAGCATAACCCTTTTTCCTTTTTGTCTTTCTCATAAAGTGAACAACTTCCTGCAAAACAATGGAATTATCAGAAGTTCCCCTACCAGGCAGAAAACTGCTTTGGAAAGGGCCAATAATATTATTAAGAATCGGTCTAAGCCTATGAACTAACACTTTAGTAATAATTTTATAAATAATGTTGCACAGGCTGATGGGTCTGAGTTCTTTGTAGGTGGAGGGAGTGTCGGTTTTTGGGATGAGAGCAATAAGCGTATCCGAGATCTCCGGGTCAAAGTAACCAGTTTGGAAGGCTGATTGGACCAAATGGAATATGTCATCTCCTACTATGTGCCAGTATTGTTTGAAGAAAATACATTGGAAACCGTCAGGTCCAGGGGCTTTGAACGGTTTCATGGAATTAAGGGCGGCTAAGACTTCGTGCTTGGTGACGGGAGCGGTGAGGGAGAGCTTGCCAGGGTCGTCAATGGTAGGGTGAGGGCCAGTGGTGAGAGTTCGGTCGTATTGTGGTTGGTTGTTGGCAAAGAGATTTTTGAAATATTTTTGGGCTTCATCTTGGAGGATAGTGCTGTCTGATGTCCAGATTCCATTAGGAAGTTGGAGTCTGTGGATTCTATTCTTTTTCCGTCTGATGATGGTTTGGGCATGGAAGAAGGAGCTGTTTTTATCACCAAATTGGATCCATTTTTCTCGGGACTTCTGGTACCAGAACATTTCTTCTTGAAAAAGGATGTGGTTATATTCGTGTTGCAACTCTTTTTCCAGGTTGGTATGCCAAGTGGAGTCCACTCTCTCCAAATAACTTTGAACACCCTTGAGTCTATTCTCTACATGTTTCTTACGTTGAAAGATATTGCCAAAGACGTCTTTGTTGAAAAGGATGGATTTTTCTCTAACCGTTTTTAAGGCAGTGACAGTGTTGTGGTTAGAGGAGTTCCAAGAGTGGTGAACGAGACCCATATAGTCTTTGTGATCAATCCAAGCTGCTTCAAAGCGGAAAGGCCGAGGTCCTCTGGCTAAAGGGAGGCCCCCGAAGCGTAGGAGGAGAGGGTTGTGATCGGAGTGAAGTCTACAAAGAACCTCAATAAAGGCTTCTGGAAAAGACATGCACCAATCAACGTTCGCCAGGCCTCTATCAAGCTTCTTGGAGAGAATACGAATGCCGTTGTGGTTACGATGCCAAGTGAAACGACTTCCTGTTGTTGTGAGGTCTAAGAGGTTGCATGAGTCCAAGAGGTTAGAGAAGAGGGCAGCTCTGTTGTGGTGGAAAATACCCCCTCGTTGATCACTAGGCGTTAGAGTTTCATTAAAATCTCCTATTAGCATCCATGAACCGGTGATGATCTGACTGAGGTTTATGAGGTAGGTCCAGAAGCTTGGGCGTAGAGTTGAGGTTGGACTGGCGTAAACGCAGGTGCAGGTGGTGAGTGCATCTCCCAAGCTGGCCGAGAAGGTTATAGAGTATTGGTTAGCTTCAAGGACGTTGGCAGTTATATTACTTGCTGATTGCTGAAGGAGCCATATCCCTCCGGAATGACCAGAGGCCTCAATGACGTGAACCGGTGAGTAACCATGGTTAGTCCAGAAAGAAGAAAGTCTTGTAAAAGGAGTGTGAGTTTCAAGAATAGATAAGAAGGTAGGATTGTACTTCCTTATCATGTCCTTCAAATGTCTTCTAGCAGTGCAATTTTGAGCCCCTCTAATATTCCAAGAGAGGATTGAAATATCAAATAGGACTTCCATAACAACAGGGCTAAAAGAGTTGAGGGACGTTGGGGTAGACTTGTTACGTCCCCGTCTCTTCATCATAGTGCATGACACCTTCACGGTGATCATTGGATTTGACGTGATCGACCCTGCTTGTAGATGTAGTATCGAAGCCAGGAGGGACAGTTGTGTTTTCATTTGGCAGCACATGGTTGTGGGAGAGGTTGGAAGGAAGGGTGGTAGTACTGTGGGTGGGGACGTGGAGATGGTTAGAGGAATTTTGTGGAGTTGGATGGGTTGTGATTTGGTTATTGGAACTTGGGATTGGCTTAGTCACGTGTGGGGAGATCGTGACAGGTTCAAGGATTGGGTTGGAATTATTTGTCGAGGAGGTGTTATTTTGGAGGTTCGGTTGAGTGGTGGGGCCTTGGTTTGAGCTGGGGGTGGGGTAGACTTTTAATGATTGATTCATGATTGTGTCTTCACTAGAGTCATGGCGGCGCCTTTTTGGATCAAAGACGGATTTGTTGGTACGCTGAATGTCACTAGGTTTGGGCCTAGGTGGTAGCTTTGGTTGGGGAGTAGATTCCTCTTGGTGGGCCAGGTTAGATAATGAAGAGAAACGGTTTGACTTGGGCTTTGCAGCTTTTTGGGCATTGGAATTGGGGTTATTGTTGACTTTCTTTCTTCTAGTAACTAGCAGCCAGTCACCATGCAGATCTTTAGCGCTATCATCAATGCTAATTATTTTTCCATTGATTGCGGATGAATCATTATGATTGTGTGATGAATGATTTCCGTTGCTGGCCTCATTAATGACAGGTGTGGCGGTTGTCGGTGGTGGCTGGTGGATGCCGTTTTGGTTGCCGATGCCGTGCTGTGGTGGGGGTGGTTTAGCCGCGACACAGTTTCTCCCCAAATGCCCATAACAGCCACAATTGGTGCATATTAGGTGGAGGCCTTCGTACTGGATTTTATACCAATGACCGTTCACCCAAATTTTTCCAACTACTGGGACAGTAAGATCAACCTCAACAGAAACCCTTGCGAACTTCCCACGTTCAACATTCAGAGTGTTAGTATCAACTTTTATCGGCCTGCCAATCGCCGACGCCATAGCCATTAAGAAGCTTTCATCGTAGTACACTAAGTTTAATCCGGGGAAACGCACCCAAACCACAGTGCGTTCTACTTTGGCATCCGGAGAAGCAAACTCTGGTGACCAATGAGTAACCGATAAGCAGTGATCGAAGATCATCCAAGGTCCACCTGTAACAACTTTTTCCTTGTCTGCTGCCTGATCAAATTTCACCATGTAGAACCCGTTGCCGTTATCCATGATTTCGAATCCACTCTGAGTTTTCCAAACTTTTTGGAGACGCTCCTTCATGGCGTGATAACTGAGATTTTTCCCTAGGAGCTTCACGACAAGGGCGTCTTTCCAAGGGGTGCACAAATCCTGGAAAGTTGATGGTTCGATGTAGACCTTTGGGAGGAGCCGGTTTCCATTCTCGAGTTCGATGCGGACGAGTTTGTTCTCGATCAAGTCTTGTTTTTCCCGGATTGGGATTTCTTGTGTGGGGCCTAGGAGTTTGTCGCGGAAGGAAATCTTTGGGGTTGGGTGCTTTGAAGGGTCTGGTGGTTTTTTGGCTTGTTGGGGGTTAGGGGTACTTTGAGCGGCGGAGAAGACGAAATCGCTCATTGCTCTCTCTCTCAACTCAACAAATACTTAAAAAAAAAAAAAAAAAAAAAAATGGCTAATGATAATAATAATTAATATTATTATTTTTGTTAAAAGCAAGAATAAAATCGTAACCTCTTGTCACTTTACTCTCTAATTCATTCACATACTTACAAATATTGAAATTGTATTTAAATATTACTCCCTCCGTTCCTTTTTAAGTGTCCGTTTTAAATAGTAACAACAAATTAAGAAAGTTTATTTTTGCACCTTATTTTCATATTAATTATACCATAACTTTAATTCACCAATAAAATCATATTCTTTTTCACACACTTTCTCTTTCCAATATATTTAATATATTATACACACAAAAAAAAACAAAATTTAATATGTTATGTACCAAAAAATATAAAAAGATTTAGTTTTCCAAATATATAGCATTAATTAGTTTTATTGAACAAGATATAAGTAATTGACAAAGGGTATAATTGACAAATCGTACCCTTAAGACACCAAATGGACAGTTAAATAGAAACGGTAAATTCAACATTTTTGGATACTTAAAAATGAACGGAGGGAGTATTAATTAAAATATGAATTTTTTTATATTAGTTGCAATGATGTAGAGGATGTTTTATGTAGAATTTTGAGTTCAAATTACAGTTACTATATTTTATTATTTTTTCTATGTATTTATTTGAGTATGTTTAGCTACTAAACAAATAAAAAAATAAAATAAAATAAAAAATATATTAAAAAAATTACTTTATATAAATTGAGCTATTACTTGCACGTCACGTGAAAAGCATTAAAAAATATGGAAAATTCTATGGTACATTAGATAATTTCTAATGTACTGCTACAATAGGACATTAAATTAATAGTTAAATGAATGTTTTTTAAAATAAATTATTTTTCTTATCATTAAAAATATTATAATAACCAAATATTATTTATAAATATTGTCAAAAATATAAAATTTGATATTTTTTAAGTTTTTATTCCCCATAATAGTCAATATTGAATTTCTTTTTGGAAAAATATTAAAAAATTAGTGTGATGCTTATAAATAATGAAATATAGTAACTGTAATTTGAACTCAAAATTCTACATAAAACATCCTCTACATAATTTTTTTTATTAAAGCGATTGTCCCGTTTATGATCTTTTGATTCAATTCCATTTATATATTAGTGATAAATATTTTTTCTTGTGTTTTTTTTATATCTATTATTGATGAGAATTCATTTTTTATATCTATTAGTGATAAAATATTTAGAAATATGTTATAAAATGTTTTTAAAAATATAAATTACGTAGTTTTATATATTTCCCCGCATAAAAAAAATATATATATATATTTCCCCGCATATACTTTATTAATAAAGTAATTATCAATGATAAATATTTATCCAAGTTTTTATGTATGAGTGAATTATATTTGCCCGTATTCTTTTTTATATTTATCCAT
This sequence comes from Trifolium repens, assembly GCA_030408175.1. Taxonomy (NCBI): domain Eukaryota; kingdom Viridiplantae; phylum Streptophyta; class Magnoliopsida; order Fabales; family Fabaceae; genus Trifolium; species Trifolium repens. The sequence goes on from CP125851.1 coordinate 56,052,427, forward strand.
AAGAACTAATTGTCTTGTTTAAAAGAATCTATTTTTTAATTATTTGATATATTAGTGATCAATACTTTCTTTTTTTGACAAAATTATTGATCAAGAATTGTCTCGTGACATTTTAAGTATAATGACAAATATTTAACCCGTAATTATTATAATATGTATTTATCAATAATACATTTCTTCTGTATTTTTTTAAAAAAATTCCAGTGATGTATTTTTTAAATAAGAGTAAACAAAAATAGAGTAGATTTTTTATAATAAAAATATATTTGAATTTAACTATTATATAAAAAGTAGTAAATTGAAAAATATAATTTTTTTTACGAAATAGAAGATTTGATATATTTTTAAGAATTGATGAAAATAAATTAGGATTTTTAGTAGTAATACCTTTTAATATATTAGGTCCATTTTGGTTTTGTCAATCGCACCTTAAGTTTTTCTCTCTCTAAAAACTTTATTCTCTGCCTTCTCTCTAAGCCTTTTACGCGTTTCCTCAGATCCAAACTTCATCTTCACCATGTAGCCCCTTGGATTGGTGGTGCGATGGGTTTCCTTCTCCGCACCACCGGCGTCCCTTTTCCTGGCCGTCGTTCCTTCTTTCTAGATCAACCTTTTACTGTCTGTTCCGAGGTTTGGTGGTTCCTGTCAGATCTTGTGGTACGGTCGACAAGTGGCTCTTTTCTGGTTCGAGGTGGCGGCGCTAGGTGGAGGCATCGTCGCTTTTGTCGCCGGTTGCAGTTTCTGTAGATCTGGTCCTATCGACAGTGTTTAGTTTCCTGATCAGTTGTTGTAGCTTTTACATCCAGTGCGATTAAACCTCCTTCGTTGGGCTCTCTGTTGCCTGGCCGTCGCAAGGTTCGTGGTGGATGTGGAAGGTTCGTGCGGTGGTCGTTGGCGGTATGTGCTGTCGGTTTGGCTTGGTGACAGTTTCTTCTCGGTGGTTTTGGTTTTTCGCCGGTTGTGTTTTGTTTCGTCGGTTGCCGTTTGTTTGCCGCCGGCGGGCTTTGGATTTTATGGTTTCCGACTTCTGTTGTTTTTGTTCAGAGATTGGGTGGACTTAGACGGCGACCTTTTCCAGTGGTTGAGATTACCGTTTGGCTCTGTGTTTCAAAAACCCGAAAGGGTCTGGTTCTTTAAACCCGTAAGGGTCTGGTTTCTGACTTGTTGTGTTTGGTGGTTCTTGACTGCCTCCACAATTGTTGCTCGAAAGAGCTTTCTACTTGCTGCTTGTTCAGGGAGTTAGCACTTGGATTTTGATACCGTGTTGACGGTCAATCCATTCGCTGTTTTAAACCCTTAATGTTGCTTACATAATTTCACTTTTCATATTTTTTTTTAACTTGGTTTCGCGCCTGTACGCGGGTTCGCTAGGTTGCGCCTTTGATTAGTGAATTTGTGATAGGCTAATTGTTTAGGGTGGTTCTCTTGATTTGCTTTATCACGGTGTATTTCTGATTTCCTGGGTCAGGTTTTATGTCCCCCCAGTCTTTGTACCTTTTTCCTTTTATTTAATGTTATTTTCTTTTGCTTAAAAAAAAAAAATATTAGGTCCATTTGAATTTGGCTTAACTTTAAGCATATGAAAATAGTTTATGGTTATGATTTATAAATAAAATTTTATGTTAATTCATAAGTTTTTTTACGCATGTTAATTCATAAGTTTTCACAAACAAAAATTATATGTTTATAAACTGTTTTCATAAAATATCTTATAAAATTTATAACAATACATAAAAACTTAATGCGTCAATTTCTGTTAATTAATTTTTTTTGTTCCTATTTTTGAAGTTGAAATATATTGGATTAATTATTTTTTTAGAGGTGGTTTCTGTAGTTATTTTATATGAAAATTTCTTTGATGCTTATCTTCTTATTTTACTTTTTTTTTTTTTTGGAATTTTTTTAGATATGTGGTTTCTCATGCTATTTTCATGGGAAGATTTCTTCAATCCTTATCTCTTTTTTTTTTGTATTTTTTTATTAGTTTAGAGTTAAAATTACATATAAGGGCACAAATCGTGGAACACTGTTAAAAGTGATAGGACAAATTTGGAATTTTAATAGTAGTTTCTTTTAATATATTATAAGTAGAGTAGATAATGGACTAATAATTATTTAGTTCATAAAAATAAACATTATTTTATTAATTTATGACATAATGTACCGGTACATTAGAATTATAGAAACTCCTTTAAAATATAGTAGCACTGCACAAGTCTAATTAATTAATTAATTAATTAATTAATGACATGGACGTTACTTTCTCAATGACATGGACTTTGTTTCATATAAAAAATAATTTTACTGTAAGACTACAATGAAAGTCATGCACTTTAAACATGCACAACCCCTGTGATAATTTAAAATATTTATTCAACAATTATAAAAATAAATCATACAAATAAATTTATACGTAGTACTTATAATTAAATTCTAACCAATTTTTAATTTATATGTATGTATCTTATTTTTTTATCCTAAATTATAAAAGAGTAATAAAACCCCATTTTTTATATAAAATATTAAATGCATTTTGTCCGACGGAAAAATATATTTATTTTTTTGACTAAAGACAATTATATTTATAAAATAGCTTAAACTTTGGTATTTTTCAACACAAAACTTTTATTTTATTTTTCATTTTAGTTTTGTTAACAAGTACCCTTGAAATAGTTGCTAGCAACATCCAAAATGTAAACTTAATTTATTTCACATTTCTTGGCTTGTGTGGCATATATTTGTTCTGTTTTGCCAAAGACCACGTCAATATGGTGGTGGGTATTTACCATAATCCATAGCAATTGGACAGCTTCAATTTGAAATTGGATAAACAATTATTAATTATTTTGATCTTTGCATTGTATAAGACTTATAGTTTTAAAATGTATTAAAATTATAAAATAATTTTAAGTGTTTTTATAGTTAGTCATTATAATCTTTAAATATATATTTTATTAATCATTTTTATTTCTAAATATGTTTTTCGTCAATCTATTTAAAATTCATAAAATTAAAAATAATAGATTATAATAACACGATCTCACAAGAAAAAATGATTGTTTTTTTTAAAGCAAAAATAAAATAAAATTGTTTATCCATTCCAAATTACTATACACCAACTAGTGAACTTTTACTGCTTCAAGCTTATACTTATTGACGGTTTAACATCATAAAAAAAATGAATAATTAGATCCATTACTTCAAATACTTTTTTTTAGCAAAAGCGAAGCTAGATCATTTCATTAATAATTAAGTAAAGGGTAAGAGGTTTTATCTGTAATCCCAGACAAAAAACAAAAGAATACATGTACCAAAAACAAACCCAGAAGTATACATAGATCATCCATTTATTCTTAAAGTTTAAGTTACAAAAAATATATGTATGAAATAAAAGAATGTATTATCAAGAACGAATGAAGTGTTAATTACTACTAAACAACGGTAAAAATTTGATATCCGTAACAAAAAAAAAAGTTATTTTAAAAAAGCTTGCTGGCAAATTCTTCTATGGAAATTCCTTCCATATAACATGCAGCAGATTTTGAAGCAAGTTGTCTTAGCTCTGAAACACTTCTTCCAAACATCAATGCCATTTTCATTTCAAATATCTCACCATTTTCTCTTTTTTCCAAATCACTCTCTTCAAGTGTAGTTTCAATACTCTCTCCCAACATCTTGAAAAATCCACCACAGTTTCTATACATTTCAAACACCATACCAACTTGTCCTCCATGCTCAAAACCATTCACTGCACAAGCCATTGATCCTGCCATCACAGGAACCAATGCTGACCAAATTCCATCATCATTTCCTACAAATGCAGAACCTATAGCTGCAATTCCAGTTAGTAATGGTCCTGCTATTGCTAAACTCTTGTTAACTTTCAATGCTATGTTCCCGAGTCTTTCGTAATCTTCAATGTCTTTTCTCTTCATAACTTCAATGACTTCCTTCATTTCCATTTCTAGTTCTTCACTCCATCCATTAGTACTATTTTTCTTATTCTTCATCTTTCTTTCTGTTGCATTTCCTTCTTTTCTTTTTTTAGGCCACCAAACAGCAGGTTGTGGATAAGCTTTGTCAAGTGCCAACACTTTCTCTATTGAAGATTCAACATCTTGTTCTGTAAAATTACCAAGAGTGATTTTGGTTTGGATTTGTGTCAAAAGCTGTTTGTACAATCTTGTTGCATTGCGTTGTTCCTCAGCGAGCTGCGAAGGCTGAATCTTGTTCATGATAAGAAACATAAATGTTGCTGCAGAAAACAGAAGAGTGGATGATAGTTTCAGAGCCAAAAGGGGCGCTTCTATAGCGCCACTTGCGGCTGCAACACCGGTTAATGTTGTAGCAGTAAGTGTAATCATGTTGATGTTGTTTAGTAGTAGATTGTTCCAATTTTGGCGCTGTTCGCCAATGTTTTTGTGCATTTCAATTCTGTCAGAAACAGAATCCAAGACAGCATAGAGTTGCATTGTGGTGGAGTTGTTAGAGATTGTTGAATTGGAAAAATCATTTTTTCCAAGTAATACTAAAGGAACTGATGAATCTTTGAAGGTTAACCCTTCAACAAGCTTTCCGGTAATCGGTATCATATTCTTATGAAGTGAAGAATTGGGTCTTGGGACATGAATTGAGGCATGTACATTTAGTTTCTTGGAAGACAAGAAAGAAAATGAAGAAGAAAGGAATGTTGAGGTTTGCATAGAAGCCATGGAAATTATGAAAGGATTTTAAGTATGTTTTGTTTTGTTTTGCTTTGTGTTTAGTATAGTGAGGAAAGTTTATATATATATATATATATATATATATATATATATATATATATATATATATATATATATATATATATATATATATGGACTATAATATTGTGACAGATAAGTTGTGTTGGAACTTGCATATAGTTATAGTTATATTATATTTTTTAGTAGAGGAGTTATGAGAGTATTAAACAAAGAGTTTCTTTAGATACTTAAGATCAAATTAATGTTGTATATCTTATGTTTCACTTTTCATTTTCTATATTAAATATCTGACACATAATAAAATAACATGATTTTAGTATTAAAATATGAAGTTAATTAGTTAATGTTGTGTGGAATTAGAACAGCTTGCTAGGAATTTAATAGACAAAAATTGATGATGTTGTACACAATCTCAACAGGTTGTAAGGAAATTCATGGACAATAATTCATCATGTAGTTGGAAATTAAAACAGTTTTTTCAGCCTAGAAATATTTGTTCCAAATTACAAAGACATGTTTTGTGTCATTCTCTTCCAGGTTGTATCTCCAGTTAATTGTCTGTTCCAACAGTTGGAAGGAAGAATTGAATTGAAATAGTAGCATCCATGAATGCCATGCCAACTTGTTTGCATGAAATCAAATTCAAAGGCAAATGGATTGAATTGACTGCAGCATCCAGACATTGACTGAGTCATGATGATCAAAATGTTGATCAAGCATATGAACTCTTCTTCTTCACATCTTGCTCTGTCACCTTAAGGTACACATGGAATTGCAACACCAGACTTGGCCATGACAGTGATGATAAATATTGATGGAATTTAATATAAGAGTTTCTTTTTGTTTGTTAATTTAACTTTCTGTGCATTATAGTTCTAGCTATCAGCTACTGCATCAAGAACTGCAGGAGTTAAATATATAATGGCCTTAAACTTGTTCCCTAAGTATAGAATAGCATGAAGAAAGTATAACTAACTAGATGTGTTTTGTTATAAGAATCCAAATCTCATTGCTCATAGTATCCATAAGTAATTCATTTTAGAAACTTTCCGGTAGAGTTTCTTAGGAGGCAAGTCAATGAGGCAGGTCATGGTCTTGCAAGGATATACCAATATGTATCAAAACTATTATTATGAATGAAATGCTATAATTAAGCACTCTTTAGTCAAAAAATTAAAATCTATAAGTACTATTTTCTATATTCTTCATTTTATATTCTTTTAATCAATCAATATTTTTATGCTATCTACCTATCTGATATGTAGATATTTGACCCTATCAACCCATAATTATTCACCAATATAGTTAAAATTCAATAGTTAGTTTTCATTTCTATTAATGGCTTAGTCAGATTGAGCTACTGCTGTATGTTTGGCTGTTCATGGACTAGCGCTACACACCGTTTCTTTTTTGGGATAGTTGTGTCCAAGATTAAATTCAACCTTAGAGTAAAATCAGTTTTACATTAACAACCTCAGAGTACAAATCAGCTTTACATTAACTGCGGAAAAAAAAACTTACCACATTATCATTTCATAAGATTAAATTTAAAAATAGTCTCATGACATGATACAATAGTGGACTTTCCTTTAAACTCAATTTTTTTAAGTGGTAACCTGAGAAATATGGCTCATAAGTAGGCAAAAAGAATATAAAATGAGTGAGGTATATATGTAGATTCCATTTAAGAATCTGAATGAAGGATAAGTTCCTTTAGTTTAAGGCATTTCCTTTTCATTAAATTTTTATGGGTTAAACATATGTGTAAGGTTGCAATGACCTCCACCTTTAACCCACAAGGGATCATATTTTTCCTTGGATAGTTCCCACAATAGTTTTCCATGAGAATAATCAACAATTTCATCTTCTGTTCCCTGTAAATAATCCATTACCATTTAGCATAAACAAAACTATCATTAGCATTGAAAAATATCCATGTCAGTTGTGATATTTTCTACAGACTATAAAGTACCGAATACACGAACAATGACACTAGGCAATACTATGAAACATAAAATATCCATGTCTTTTGTAAGAGACATACTTAGGACCTACCAAAAAAAAAACAGACATACGTAGGATCTTACATAAACACTTAATTATATTGTGTACCCAAAACCAATTTCATCTTTCATGGCTCTTCAACTTCAACTTATTCAACTCCGAGTGCTTCATTCTTTTATGATGTAACTTATGGTCATTCTCTGTTCTTAACTGATCAATAGCTTCCTTTGCTCCGCCCGCCAATAAAGTTGGAACATTTGAAATTCCGTAATAAACCGCCACAACCAATTGAGGATGCATAATACTGATCCCATTAGGAAGTAAACTCTTCGGCCGAGGTTGATTCTTGTGGAACCAATCTTGATATAAATAGTACATGCCGGGCTTTAATCCAAATGCATTCCCTTCGACAGCTTCGTACTCTCCCACTATAACAACCGCGTGTGTACATAATTTGATTGATGAAACCGGAGCTTTACCTAAATAGATCGATTGTGCACTAGGCAAATAGTCACGATGGATATGCACCACAGCAATGAGAGGTATTCTTCTTGAGATTAGATCTCGAATGGCTTTGACCTCAACACTTTGACCTTTGTTTGTAAGGTTATCTATCTTTTTAGTCCAATGGGTGAGACCCTTCACCGTAGGACATCCAATTCCACTATACTTATTATATGATTGGCTAAGAAGATCCCACGGTGCCCACAATTCTTGTATGTCAGGGAAAACTTGTTGCAGTCCTTCTTTCCACAACGCATGACTGAGAATCGGTCCCCGATTTAGTTGAACCGCGGGATCCGCAAGGGCATATGCAATTCGAAGTTGATATTCGAGTTGCATAACTGTGGCGGCGAAAGCGCAACCATCTATAATAAAATGTAACAATCATATAATCAAATTAATTTTTTACAAATCATCATAATATGAGAGAAGTAAAAAATCAAATCAACATAATCACTAATAGATAGCAGTAAAAGATTCCATAAAAAAAAAAAATAAAGATAACAGTAAATTGTTGAATATTTTGTAGTTAAGTCATGATGTTTGCTTAATAGGCTAAACTTTTCCATCTCCTTAATTCTAACCTAAGATTATGGATCTCATTATTGTAAAGGGTGAAGGCATCACAAGGTATTTGCATTTTGTATCAATATCAATGAAAGCAAATATTCATTCCTTAATTCTTTATTATGGTATTAGAGCGATGGCTCATGCCGTCAGTGAAATATTATGGTTAAGCAGATTGTTGTCTTGCTTACAGGTTGATTGCAACTCTCCGACGACTCTTTATTGTGATAATCAAGCAGCTATGCATCTTGCTGCCAATCCGGTATATCACGAACGAACCAAACATATAGAAGTGGATTGTCACTTCATCAGAGAGCACATACAAGATTGAACTATAGTCACTGACTATGTCCCAACCAAGAAGCAACAAGCAGACATCTTCACTAATTCATTGGGGTCCTCACAGTTTCAGAGTTTATCAGTCAAGTTGGGTGTTCATAACCCCACGCCCAACTTGAGGGGGAGTAATAGAGAGATAGTAGTAAAAGATAATAACAGTAAATTGTTGAATATTTTGTAGTTAAGTCATGATGATTGCTTAATAGGCTAAACTTTATCATCTCCTTAATTATAGCCTAAAGATTATGGATCTCATTATTGCAAAGGGTGAAGGCATCACTCTATATATGTAAACATATTTGCATTCTGTATCAATATCAATGAAAGCAAATATAATTCATTCCTTAATTCTTTATTAATAATCATCATAAATTTCTACTTACCATGATCTTGCTCCAATGGTTCCTGGACAATGTCTATGTTCAGGTCATCCCAAATATAGCGTTCGCCCATTGTCCTGAAAAAAATCCAGTAAACAAAAGTTATATACAGCAACAGGGAATGAAAGGACAAAATAACAGATGATGTCTAAACTAACTAGCAGCATTTCCATTGTTCATACAAAGAAATAAATAAATGAATCTTTGTTTGCTGATGATGAAATGGGTAAAATCATTGAAATAGTCTTCCTATAATAACAAGTAAATGCAGACAGAAAGTGAAGGGTCAAAATAAAACATAATCTAAAATCATATCCATTAAGGTTCTATTATTCTATTGTTTTTGAAATTTTGGAAAAAATCCAGAGAAGTGAAAAAGAAAGCTATACATATATTATATGACAGTAATGAAGAATAATAGAGTAGTGATGATCTATGTTTGAAATTTGAAGCTGATAAGCTAGTTGCTATGGTGTTGAGCAGAGAATGAAAGGGAAAAATAACAAATGATGTCTAAACTAACTAGCAGCATTTCCATTGTTGATACAAAAAAATGGTTATGATATTTTAGAAATAAAAAGAGTAGTGATGATTTTTTTTACCTATTGAAGAAGAGAAAGCTGTTGAGGAACAAAGCAAGAAGGGTAGTGATGTTGAAGAAGGTAGCTAGCAAAAAGAGTGAATGAGAATGAGAATGGAGAGGTGAGAGAGATGCAAAAAGCTGTTTTGTGCAGTGGAGTAGTGTTAGTATTGCTGCAAGTTTCCTGGTTTGTAATAAACTCTCTCTCTCTCTCATTTTTCACAAATTGCAATGTTAACACTTTCTTCTTTTCATCTTCTATAATTAACTGATTCTTTTTTACTCACTAAAACACTTTTTTCCACCAATACCAGATTTTTTAATCACAGATCATTATCAACTTAATTATAGTTTGTTATGATTAATTATGTACGTGTGATAAATTATTAGAGTCTAAGTTATTTTAATTTAAGATTTTTGTTAAAACAGATTATATTATATTGCAATTTTTATCAAATTTATTTTATCTATTCAAATAATAAGATACTAGTAACTAAGTGCTAACAGGTGAACCAAAATTGTTACACAAAATTTCAAAATATAATTATTATTTTATTATTGAAAATGTAGTATATTCAATAATATCTGTGCATAAATAAATAAATAAATAATTATACTAATTTTTAATAAATGATCTCTATTTTTTATATTTAAGTAATACTGCTCTCTTTAGCAAAATTTACTAATGATGAGTAAAGTAATTGTACTATAAGTCTATAATAATAGTATGAAGCTCTCACAATGAAATACTACTGGTAGCAGCAGGTTTGTGTTTCCCTCTGTCGACACCTATATATATAGCTAGTGGCCAGTAACACTAAAATGGTATGCAATAGGAGTTCCAAGGTTTCCCTCTGTCGACACCTATATATATAGCTAGTGGCCAGTAACACTAAAATGGTATGCAATAGGAGTTCCAAGGTTGACTTGCAAGAAGTAAGTAGTAGTATTCTTTTGGGCAAATTTTCAAACTGATCAATCAGGTGGCTTTGTTCCAGCCATAATGGGTCGGTTTGTTATGGATTACAATTTCAAAGCCCAAGCTCAAGTTCAATACAATAAAAACAAAAATCGCTGGCAGAGAGAGCTTCTGTAATGTCACTCTCACATTCTGATACTCATTCCCTGTTTTGGCAGTTTGATCAAAAACTATCCAAATAATACTCAATCCCTAATCCATACAATTCCTTGCTGTTCACGGGTTTGAATTCAACGGAAAACCTTTTCTACTAATTCAAAGCAAATCCTAATTTGTGTTTCAATTTTGTTGTCTTTAAATGACCCCTTTCTCCAAGGTTTAAAACTTTCCATTTCAATCATTCATTGAACCAAGCTAATCCAGATATCTTTGAAAATCAGGATTCAATTTGATGAGTTTTAATAATTTTATAAAAGTTTTATGGTTTCAATAATCCTAATTTATTGATTCTGTTTAAATTCAGATTCTTTCAAGGCTTTTACATGGATCTGTTAACCCAGATATTTTAAATCGACAAAAACAGGTATTGGTTATGTTTTTTTTATTTTGCATTGTGTTTTTTGGCATGTGGGTTTTTGTTTTTATTTGTTAAAATGCAATGTTTGATTAGTTTTTTATTACCCTTTTTTTTATTTGTTGTGTGAATGATTCATTTCAGACTCCTCTTATGTTGGCTGCAATGCATGGAATGGAAGAATTGCTTGTGTGGAGAAGCTCCTTGAAGCTGGTGCTAATGTAATTTGGAAAATTTCATTGTTAGTTTTAATTTTTAATCCATAGATAGATGAATTTAGAAAATTTTCAGGTTTTGATGTTTGATACTGTTAAGGAATTTGTTTTGAATATGAGCAAGTTTTTCTAAATATACTTATTTCTTTCATACTTTGTTTTTGCTACTCTCTATTTTCTTAATTTTTTTTATAGATTTTGATTTCATCAAGTTTAGATGTCTTGAAATTTGTATGATAATTATAAGCTATTCTTAGATTTTCTAAAGATAATTGTTTTCTTCTTAAGATTTCAAATTAGCTATTCTTCTTAAGAGTACTCCATGCTTCAATGTAGGATTGATATATTGAGAATGTGTGTTAATTTGATGATTCCATGGTACATGCTTCAATCGTTTTAGTTAGATTTTACACTTCCTCTCTCTCATTCATTTGCATTGACCAACATGGTCATCATATTATAGGCTGAAGAGTAGCAAAAGCAAAGTATGAATTTAATTGGTGGTTGATGAAAGTTGTATGTCAATTAACATTCCAAGTTTGAGTTTTTATTTATTGTTATTTATACTTTCTACAAGTTTATATTGCTTCTGTTTGTCTTTATTTTTCCAGAAAATAATACAACTTTGGATCCATTGGTTTTATTGTTCATTATGATGATTTTGTTATTTTTTAAATGCAGAGATTTTGTTGATTTTCAAAGTTGGATCCTTTACTGCTGGAAAAGGCAGACAAACAGGGGTAAGAGCTTAATATTTTTGCTAATGATAATTATTTTCATGTTTCTTCATCAAATTGTAGTTTCAAATCATATCATTTATGAATTTTGCTTATTTATCTTTGTACTACAAATCTATTTTTGCATCAATATTGTTGTTAGCAAGGAATCCAATTTACTAATGTATACTAGGTTGAGAGTTATTTGAATGAGATTAACTCTTGCATATAGTTGACATGAGATTGAGTTTATTTTTTTATATAAATGATATTTATGCACTTCACCTTCATAGACATATAGACATTGACATTTGATAACTCATTTTTGGTTGCTTTTTTGGTGATCTTTGATCTTAAAATTGAAGAGGCAACAAAAGAGTTTAGGACTAAATAAGTATATATGTTCCTTTTGTGTTCATCAATTGACTTTTGCACTTTTTATTTGTGAAAGTTTTAGTTTTATGAAGGGATCCGATCCATATGACAAGATGATCAAGATAATGGCTGTTTTAGTTTTATGTGAATTCTTTGTTAAATGTGTCTGACTATGTCTATATGGCAAACTTTGTGTAGTGATAAGGCCTTCATCACTCGCAAAATCTTTTTAATTTCATTTCAAATTAGCAACTAATATAAAATATCCTATCAATTTGTTTTTAGCTATTGTTGCTTAGTTGTCATATTTTGTAGGATTTGTTTCTATCTTTTAGTTAATAATAATCCCTACTATTTACGAGTTGATTGTGGAATTTAGATGGTTTTCTACCCTCATCATGATTTGTTTTTGTGTAATTTCAGATTATTTTTTTTAAGATTTGAATGAATTTTAATTTGTTATTTGTGAAGGGATGATTTAAAATTCAAAATTGATTTCATATTCAAAATTGAACTCCACACATTCAATCTCTGACACTCTTTCTTATTCCATTATTTGATTTCATATTCCGATATATTTCTTATGTTTTATTTTTTGACAGATTCACTAATTGGGGTTTGATTGAGTAAGTTTTCTGAACTTTAATAGATTGTCTCATATTATTTGATTTCATATTCTGATTTATTTTGTATGTTTTATTATTTGTTCAGGTTCACTAATTGGGGTTTGATTGAGTAAGTTTTCTGAACTTTAATTGATTGTCTCATATTTTGTCAAAAAAAATAATTTGATTGTCTCATATTCAGTAGAATCTGTCACGTATTGTTAGTTATTTATATGCATCTACATTATTGTCAAAGGTTATAGCTTAATTTTTGGAATCATTAACATTAAAAGAAGGATAATTTTCTATGGGATTTCAACATAGAACAATCGAAAATGGAAGAATGAGAAGAAAGTACCTTGGACCAAATTTTGCATTTCTTGACAGCAACTTATACAGTGCAACCTGATCAAAAAACTTATACAGTGCAATTGTTGAGTGAAAAGGATATGTGAGTATATTTTAAAGATTGTTTTGAGTATTTTCGTAATCTCTTTTTTAGCCATGGAAAACGGTCATAATTCCATATATATGAAGATTGTTCTGATTTAAGGTTTATGAAGGAATGTCATGCTAATATATAACTGAGGTGTTAGATGTTTTAGTTACTTGAAACTTGAAAGTCTCCATAAATATAGGTAATGATAAAACAAAGTATAATTCTTTTTGTTTTTGTGCTCTTGATATTGAATGCACTATAATATAAATTTAATATTATAGGGCCTATGTGAGGTTTAAATTTCTTCTCTTGGATTTTACAATATGCAATGCATACCCTTGCTTATGAGAACTAATAATGAACTCATTAAAACTACACATTATTTTCTTTTCGTTTTAGAGTTTCCGATTTTGAGGTGGCCTATTGGCACCATTTGTTATTAGAAAGAATTGAAAGTAGTTCGCTTCAGTTAGTTTTTTATTGAGATATTAACTACTAGGTGACTAATGCGTAAAAATAATATTTTGTTGACAAGGCTTTGCATCGTCCATGTTTCATGTATTATAAAAGAATAAGCATCTAGGCTCTCAAGACATTTCTACTTATATTGCACTCATTTATATTATGGGTCATTAGATGATATGGTTTTTTTTGTAAAGAACTAATCCAAGGAACAACAATAAACTAACAGTTAAATGAAGGTTAGTTTATGAAATTTTGATTTTCATTTTTGCAGATCTTACTGAGAAGATAAAGTTAACGATCGATGGCCGAGCTTTTAGTCACTATAATTTGGGTTCTTTTTCCCTTTACTCAGAGGAGCACCACAAGCTTTGAGAGATGCAATAGTTTTGTTCTTTTCATTGTTATGAAATAAAAATTAGAACCCTAGTCAGCCAAGTTTTAACTTATTGGCAAGTAACATTACACATTTTTTGTGTTGTGTTCATTCATTTTTTATGCCTCAATGTTCAAAATATATTTGAAATTTGTAATCTTTGAGAGATTGAACAATGGAGATAAAATAAATAGAGTCTAGATTTTTAAAGTAACGGTGACAATTTCAAACCCTTTCCTTTTGTGTTTTTGAACAAGGATAGAACTGTTGTAAATTTAAAGGCTTTTATATTTTATTCATTAGAAATTAGTAAGGTTTTACTTGGTTCTATCAGCTAAATTAACTCATTTATTTTTTAACCGAACTGAGAAAATGAGCACTCACTAAGTGTTCGAGAAATGTCTCGATATGAAAAATTGATGGTTTTGTGATCTTATTTTTGTGCTTTTATCTTATACAAAGAGAGATAACAAATCGGTGTAAAATAGATTTATCTAATAGATGTTAAATGTCATTTTTTGACACAGTATTAAGTAGTTTTTATCAACTTTCCACACCAGTTTTATTCCATATTTTTAATTACTTTTTGCTATGTTCAGAAAAAACACGGGGAGCATCCCAGAAGGATGATGTTATATAACTTTAGTATATAATTAAGTTATAAGTATTATATTCAGAAAAAACCTAGGGAACATCTATGAAGGGTCATTTTATTTATGGTATTGTGTAATTATAATTATTCATTCCATCTCATACACTCTAAATTGAGAGTGAAGAAAAATAAGAGAGAATGATGGAATGAGATGGAATATATTCCATTGTGTTCCATTGAATTACATTTAAATTTTAAAAATCCAAACAATGGAGTCTCATTTTCCTATTCCATTCAAATTTTAAAAATCCAAACAATAGAATCTCATTCCATACCACTTCATTCCGCTCCATTCCTAAAGAGTTATGTCTATACATATATCAAATTTATTAATATAATGTCGTTTGTCCCCAATGAATGTAGTTGTTGTGTCGATGTCAAGGACCAAACACTCCTTTTATCTAAAGTGTCAATGCTACATATTTGGTGCATTTAGGGTTTTCAATAGAATTACAAAGGCTAAAAAGTGTGTAGAGGAAATTTAGCACGGGGACAAACGACATTTGTAATTTATCCAAGCTTTTATATATTTTAAAATGTTTTTGTATTCATCATTGTTCTCCCTATTGATTGAGATTTTATAAAAGATTAATTGAATTTTAAGCGACTGTTACTATTTTTGTATATTTGAATAAAAAACACAAATCTAAATTGAGGGGGATCGAATATAACATGTCCTACATGTGTTCATTTACTCTTAAGAATAACTAAAAAATATTTATTTCAATTGAGGGGGGAAAGCAAAAAACTTTATTTGTTGTTTCGATGAAGATATGCTTGAAGGTGTGGAAAAACACAGGAACGGGGGGGGGGGGGGGGGGGGGGTTGAATTGTGTTTTAAGAATTAAACTTTTTCTCAAACTTAAAGAGTGTAGCAGCGGATTCAAACACAAAACAGAGTAAAGGAGAGAAAGACACAAGCAAATTTATACTGGTTCCTCTCACAAATCGAGAGTAGTCCAGTCCCCTTGCACTTCCAAGAGATTTCACTATAATCTCACAAGATTACAATTGTTCAAGCACACAAGCAAGAGACTTCTCAAATGCTCAAGTTACACAAAACAAGAGACTTCTCAAACTTACAAAGATAATAAGAATGAATGATATCACACACTTGATTTAATATCAGATGTGTTTACAAAATACAACACAATTACACAAAGACAATGAAAGACATGTTTATCTTGAGTGTCAGAACTTCAGAGTCTTAGCGTAATATTATAGAACAGTAGTCATTTCTTCCAATGATGTCTTCTATTTATAGAGGATGATTGGAGATGACCGTTGCAGAGAGATAAAATGCCATCTGTTTGAATCGTACTATTTGTAATACTTTGAAAAATGAAAGTGGTTTAATGTAGTTGTTGTGTCGGTGTCAAGCACCAAACACTCCTTTTATCTAAAGTGTCAATGCTACATATTTGTTGCATTTAGGGTTTTCAATAGAATTACAAAGGATAAAAAGTGTGTAGAGGCAATTTAGCACGGGGACAAACGACATTTGTAATTTATCCAAGCTTTAATATATTTTGAAATGTTTTTGTATCCGTCATTGTTCTCACTATTGATTGAGATTTTATAAAGGCTTAAATATCATTTTCGTCCCTCTAAGTTCATAATTTGTTGGTTTTAGTCCCTGTATCTTTTTTTGTTGCAAATTAGTCCCTACATGTGCAAATCATTTTGATTTTAGTCCATAAAGCTAAAATCCGCAGGAAAATCTGCAGGAAAATTCGCTGGTTTCCTGCGGATTTTACTTTTAAGGGACTAAAACCAAAATATTTGAATATGCAGAGACTAATTTGCAACAAAAAAAGATACAGGGATTAAAATGATAAGTGCTAAAAATTGGTTGATTTACATATGAAAAGAAGGCATTTGTTAACTTGTTTTGTAAACTTTGATATCTAAACTCCCTAAATTGTGTACATATGTATATTTTGGTTATTTTATCTTAATCCCATTTAAATTGACAGGTTTTTGTGCTTAAAGAAGAATGGTTGATGCAGAAATATGATTTTGAGTATATAGGAGCTCGCTGGGCGACTACCAGCGACCAACAGCGAAGGAAATCAACCAAAAAGGCAGTGCACCCATCGCCACCAGCGACCAGAATCCAGGCTTGGTCGCTGGGCGACCACCAGCGAAGAAAAGAAGATCTGACAGTCAGTGGGCCACGTGTCAGCAAACCCAGTTGTGAAGTAATCTAGTCGCTGGGCGAGCATGCTAGTCGCTGATCGACCGTGTTAATTTGGACCTGTTATAAATAGAAATTTCAGAACAGAAAAAGGATCATCTTGTTAATTTTCAGAGCAGAAAACAGAGAGAAAACCCTAGGAGCTGTGTTTAGTTGATTTGAAGGTGGATAACTCATTGAAGTTGAGGAATCAATTCATGATGTTCATTCATCTCACTTTCTTTCATCTTTGTAAGCTCAATATGAACATGAGTAGCTAATTTCTCTTTGTTGTTGGGATTAGATGAACAATACTCTATGAATATGTATTTATCTTGATCTTTTGATTATATATATTTTGGTAATTCAATCTATTTTGATATTATCCTTGTTTTATTATGTTAATCTTTGGATTTGAAATAGTATAGGAATATATGTTTTGAATTCTTGATCTAGGATAATATCTATCAAATCTAAACTCTAGGGATGGATTTAGGTGTGATAATCACTCAAAGTATTTGTTTTAAAAGATATTGTATCAATTAATCACTTGAGGGATCAAAGATTGGTTGATATAATAGTTTCTCGTCGTTATCTGGGAACGGAAACGTACGAAGAGAGGAATACGTGATAAAATTGATTGATAACTGAAATATATGTAACAATGGTCAAGTAAATGCATATGAATGGATATTTCGATTCTAATCCCGACAACTTATTCTCTTTGAAGTTTACATCATCTTTAATCGCACTTTTGTTTTATGTTCGAAAGTTTTTACGATAACATAAAACCAAAAAAACGCGAACTTACAAGGACAAAAATGATGTTTAAGCCTTTTATAAAAGATCAATTGAATTTTAAGCGACTGTTACTATTTTTATATATGTGAATAAAAAACACAAATCTAAATTGAGGGGGATCAAATATAACATGTCCTACATGTGTTCATTTACTCTCAAGAATAACTAAAAAATATGTTATTTCAATTGATGGCGGAAAAGCAAGAAATGCTATTTGTTGTTTGATTGAATATAGTATTTTACATTATTTGTGTGTGTGTTTTGACAATTCCCACCCCGATGGTTTTATATTATTAAAAATAATGAACAAAAGACGGAAATCGTAGAATACAAAAAAAAAAAAAAAAAAACTCATGTTTTGCTTTGGAATTTACATTTTATTTTATTTTGATTGAGATTTTATAAAAGATCAATTGAATTTTAAGAGAGAGAGAGAGAGAGAGAGAGAGACCATGTGATGTTTTATTTTGTTTTCTATTATTCTGATTTTCAATCAAGTATAAGTATGGCTTTTTTTTTTTAAAATAAGTATAAGTATGAACTTTTTTTGTTATTGTATATTTATCACCCTAACCTATAATATTCGAGTTTTATATTTAGTTCAATATATGATATAATAGTATCATATCAATTTATTTATTGGTCGTATTAAAATTATGTATATAATGCCGACGTCATATTATTTTTTATTTAACTAGTTTTGAGACCCGTGCGAATGACTTTTATTTATAAACTATTTTTAAAATATAAGTGACATTATTGTCTTATTTTTATAAAATTTACTATTAAATTAATAATTTTTTGATTAAAATAATTGTCCCGTGTAAGATTAATTTTTTTTTATTAAACCAATTATCCCGTGTATGAATTTTTTATTCAATTCCTTTTATGTATTAGTGATAAATATTTTGTCTTGTGTTTTTTTCATATTTATTATTTATGAGAATTTTCTCTTCTGTTGTTTAAAAAAAATTATTTGTAAAAGCTCATATGCATTGATTTTTATTATATTTAAGATTGATATTAATATGTTATACTAAAGTATCAAATTTATTTAGAATAAAATATTTAGAAATATGTTAGAAAATATTTTTAAAAGTTTTTTGACAGAAAAAATATTTTTTAAATATAAGTGACATCATTGTGTTCTTTCTTGTAAAATTTATTGAATTAATATTTTTTTGATTAAAGCAATTGTCCCGTGCATGATTTTTGTGTAATAAATTATAATTAATATTAATAAATATTTATTATTCAATTTATTTTTTTATTAAAACAATTGTCCCGTGTAAGATTTAATTTTTTTATTAAAGCAATTGTCCCGTGTTAATTCGTAAGTTTTTCTTTATGCATGTTTTTTTTTATAGAGATTCTTTATGCATGCATGTTAATTTCACTTAAAAAATTATATCTTTATAACCTACTTTCATAAACTACCTTATAAAACTTATAATAAGTCCCAAACGGACTCAATATGTTTTTTTTTTCTATTTTAATGTTCTTTTATTTTTAAGTTACTATTTTTTTATTCAAAAAAAGGTTAGTACTATTTTTTATGCGTGTCTTTTATATTTATTTTTGTTTCTATTTTTATGCGTAAATTTTTTTAATTAAAAGTTTTTTTGTTAAATATATTGGATTAATATCTTTTTTTAGAGGTAGTTTTGGATGCTATTTTTAAGGGGAGATTTTTCTTTCATGCTTATCTTTTTTTATTCTTCCTATTTTTGTTTTGTATCTTTTTTTTTTAATTTAGAGTTAAAATTACATTTAAGGGCATAAACTCTGAAATATTATTAAACTTGATTGGACAAATTTGGTATTTTCATAGTAGTTTTTTTTAATATATTGTAAGTAGATATATGATTGATCGTATTAAAATACAAAATATTGAATCAAATCATAGAAACATATTGTTTCCCGTGCGTTTCACGGATGTGATATCTAGTTTTAATACATCCACACTCAAACAAAATATACAAAAACAAGGGTTCTCCACTCAAACAAAATATACAATGTAAGACCAAATAAATACTCACATATTTGACCAAAAAAAATACCCTACCCCTAGTAACGGATGGACTAAGACATGCCATATTTGCTTAGAAGTCCAAATTATAATTTTGTTCACGTTCTTAGTGAGGTGATCGATTATATATAGTTGCATATTTTACAAGATTTGTCATACCATCAACTTATAACAGATGTTAAAACGTGTTATCTTCACTCCCATCGTTTATAAATTTCATCACATTCAGTTTAATTAAGCCAAAAAAAATTATTAATCCCTCTGTCACACACCATGGTCAAAATGATTTCCATAGCTTTGCCATTATCCCTAATCACTTTCATTTTGATCTTCTTGGTTTCTATAACTTGTTGCTCTCAAGAAGATCGATCTATATACTTGGTCTTATTGGAAGGAGATGCGGTTGCATTTCATGGAGCTTCACAAAATGATGATTCATCAATGGTTCACCTCACCAGGTTACAATATAATATAAACTATAAATTAAGCTTATACTCACTAATAAAAAGAATTAATTTAGTTAGGGGGGATATAATTTAGAGAAATAATAAAAGCATGAAATTTCTTCTATATCCGTCACCGAATTTAGTGACGACGAAATTAGAGAGAGATTTCTTTATTTTTTCAACCGTCATCGATTGTGATATATGATTGTTCAATTTATTATCCTCCTCGATAGATTTGGATCCTATGTTGAAGTTGCACGATACAGCATTTGTAGCATTGTTAGATGTTCTGGTGCGTACGGTTGCTGCATCGTTGATGTATGAGATTCAAATCTTATCGATCCCTAATTTTTTTCTAACACCGATTTCCATAATTTGTTTTTAGTAGTGTTGTATATGATTGCTCAATTTACTTTATCTCTTTCTCACCTCACAACAATTTGGATTTAAATTGTCTACAACAATGGCATGATCTAATGATTCCAGCCGCCGCTGCACCTTACCCCTAGGGGATTCAAGTCTTAACAATATCCCTCCGAGTACTTAAAAATAAATATAATTATAAATAATCAATAAGAAAAATAAAATAAATCAAGTGCAATAGAATTATAGTGATTAATTTTATTATTTTTATATCTTTCATTTTTATCATTAATATATTTTATTTTTGGTTTTTTTTTGGTACAATAGAGGGACTATTTTTGGTTTTTTCTAATAGTACATTAGTGCGCTCTCTTTTTATTATTTTCTATATTTGATTGATTCACAAAATTTATTAAGCACTTTTTTTCCACGAGACAAAAAGGATATTTATGAAGGCGGGAATATTTATTCTAATGTTTTTTTTTTTCCGACAGAACATTATTCTAATTTTTTTTATCAACGTTAACGTATAAGATTTTTTCTTATCAATAAACATTAGTAATATATATACTAGTTATTTTGTTGGTATTATAAAAAGAAAAGTTATTTATTATAATATATTTTTTGTATTATGTTGCCATGTTGGTATATTTTATATCTAGCAGAACTTCAACACATCCAACCCCCAACATAAGTTAAGTGACATCTTCAACCAAATGAAAATTTATTTAGTATACATGCTTATTTAAGTTTTTTTAATTTTTTTACAAGACATACTTATTTAGTATAAGACATGTTTTGTTTTGCGTAATACCTAATAAGCCGAGATCAATCAACAATTTTGACTCTATCTTAATTTACTTTTTTTGTCTGTGGCTAATTAAATAGAGAAGCTTCGAAAGCACATGAAAAACACTTATTGGCATCTCATAATATGCTTCTACAAAGCACTTTGAAGAATGGAAGCTACAATAAACTCCATAGCTACAAACACATAATTAATGGTTTCTCTGTCCACACAACACCTTCCCAGGTAGGTACTCTATTTGCATATCCATTTCAATCATTCTTATTTATATTTATTGATGTACGCATGCATATAGTAGCATTGGGATGTTACCCCAACAAAGGAAAAAAATGTACTTGCAAATGTCCACTAAGTTTTATTTTTCCCCATAAAAATGAGAAATGATTTTTGATAGTTGCTCTTTGTTCCTTTCTAAATTGATCGAATTCTCTCATATCCTCCCATCTATTGGAAGATTTTTCACAGAATTATTTATTTAAGTGCGAGCAATGTGAGGGCGAAAATTGATGTAGTCCACTTGATGGTTAATGAATATAAAAGTGTCCTAGCGCGGCCCAATAATCATCTATTAAACATAATTAACTGTGATTTTAAACACAAATTGTTACTAATTCTAATGATATCATATGAGAAATTTTCCTAAACTTGAAATCCCTTCATTCACTCATAGTTGTGAGTGGGAAGAGTGGTTTTGGCTAGACCAAAAAAAGTGCGGTTTTTATGGGCAAGAAAGAGAAGACAAAAATTTTAAAGAACATAAAGAGGGTCAATTTTGCAAGTTCGAACCATGGAAATTTCAACATTTAAAAATAATGTATATGTTCAAACATGATTTAGAAGATTGAAAATATATATCATATATGTGTATATTTGAACACTTAAAAAATATTATTAATGACGTTTAAAAAATCGTAGTTAATTAATTACGTCTGGTTGATGGTTAATGAGTTTTGAGACTTTGATGTTAAATTTTTGTGTCAAGATAACACATCTCCATAAAAATATATTAGTAGTTGCTAGTAGTAGTTGTTTGTTGTATGCACAAAAATATCGTTGTTTTTTAAGAAAAGATAATAAGAGACAAAAGTGTATCATTTATTTTGTGTAAACAAGTGCATCATTTATTCTTCTTGATTTTATCAATCTTTAATAGGGGTGGGCATAAAAACCAAAAAAAGTGTAAAGAGTCTTTAACACTAAGCTGACTTATTGATACAAAGTACAACAAATTTTCAAAGGTCTTGCTAACGAGTGTCTCCGGGGCACTCTTTAAGCATTGACATACCAAATGATTTCCGATTGATGTTAAATTTTATAGACATGATCTATATAACAATAGTTTTGAATCCAACAGTAGATTTTGTAATACGATTATTCGGTAAAGAATTATCAGAGGTGTCATGGTACTAAGTTTGATACTTTGGTATCATTTGATTCTAACCCAAATTTTAAATAACAATAAATAAAAACTTGTATATCAATACCCAGCAAATCCATATTTAGATCAGTTCTATAGTCGATACTCATATTTTGATTATACGCCGATTCAATTAATAAACCACATAAATTGATTTAGTTCCCAGGCAACCGTGAACAACGACAACCAGATCTCGTGACAACAATACATACGAGAGAAATATAACCTAAAGATCATACTAGTTCATCCTTGACGGAGACGGCAACGGCTTCCGAAGAGAAGGCGACTACAGGAAAAGCACAAATTGAAGATTTGAAACTCCTGGAGATGGAGAATCAAAGAACACATGTAGTTTTATTATTATTTTTATTTTAAAATGAAAGAACAGTAAATAAAATTAAAGTAAAAGAAAATAACTTAGTTTTGAAAGTGCTAAACCGATTAAAAGGTAAGAGTTTTTTTTTTGACACAATTAAAAGGTAAGAGTTAGAAAAATGGATGATGTGGCATTAATAAATTAGAGTGTGTTAGAAAGTGTAACCATAGCACTCCTCATTTTCTTAATCACCATTTAATGTTAGGTCATGTTTGGATCCCAGCAAGTGGTGTGCCATTTTCATATTAGGACAAGCAAAGATGTTCATGTTAGGAGGATAAATTTTACTGATACTTAATATCATAGCACCGATCTCAGCATTTTGTGCAATATTTGTGGCTTAAACATGAGTCGTATTAGGCCAAATAGAAACATTCCCCAAACGCTACAAAAAACTAGATAATTTTGCTCCCAATCCACACTTGTAATGGATGTTCGAATTCATCAAGTTTCATCATTGGTTCAACACATTATATTGGAAGGGTTTGGTGTCGATAATGTTACATCAAAGGTGAATTATAGCAACAACTAAATAGAATTGTATAAAATCATAGTGTTACATCATCCAGGAATCAACCAAAGAGCAGTAGTTTTTGAATATGAAAACACTTTTCATCCAAGATATGATAGAAATTCCTCTTGATACACCCTGTGAACATCAAAATGAATTGTCATTTTACATATCTCCAGAGAAATTAAAATTGTACTTTGTACATGAGAAAAACAGTCCAACAGCATTTGCAGACCTTACAAATTACATAATTACAAAACTAAGGCAACTACAAGGATACCAATGTTTAATACAAGTATGATTCAATCAACAATACACAATCTGAAGTCATGATGATGATAATAACACTCAACAAACTAGTAGAAAAATAGACTTGTTCATGGAGGTACTAGTTCATATCACAACTTATCTCTTTCTTTTACAAATTACAGGATGAATGACATACTGACTCTTCTGGTTAGTGTCCCCTAACTTGTAGCTTTATAGTTCAAACTAAAATATAATGGTAACATGACACTTTGTCTGAGACTAAAAGCCAAAGGTGTGAGTTGAAAGACAAATGTCAATTGGACCCTAATGTAACAGGGAACGAGCAAGAATGACAACTTTGATTATAACTCTTACAAAACCAATTGCAAACCTAAAGAGATTGTAAAACAGTTTATGACTTAAAATGACAATGGCAATATTGGTGATCATTATAAATAAAGAAAATCTTAATGAAAACTAATAAGTTATAATATAAATAACAACAATAATGATAACAACGAAGAACAAAGTAGTTGAGAGTATACTTGTAACAGGTGTCAATGTCTTCTTCAACAATTTGCGTATTATCGAGGAATTCTCCCCGATATCCCACAACTGGATGGATGACTTTACTAAATTTACAGTTCTCACAACCAACTTTAGTTTCACCTGGGAACATCAAAACACATTTTCAGAAGTTGGAACTTTCATTCCCTAGAAAAGAAGTACAGTGGTGGTTGTTTAAAATATTGATGCTTCACGGCTCGGGCAGTCCCTCAACAATAGCATATCGAAGCAAGCAAACAAATCCCATGTGACGTGGGAGATTATAAGAAAAGAGGGAGAAAAGGAAATGATAGTGAAATAGTGCAATGGTAGAATATAAAACCAAATAACATCTTCTAGGCTCAACAGGAGAGGTCGGTAAATCTAAATCTAAAGCCACAGTTTATATAATGCACACAACACTAACACATGAAGAGTTCTTTATAATCTATACATTGATTACATTCATCACATTTAAAGACCGGCTTCAAAAAAAGAAATGAAAAAAACACAAACTCCCCAGCTTCAAAACTTTCTGGCCAGGCCCAAACTACCGTAACATTATATTATTTTGTGTTTACACCACTTATATTAACTGAAAA
Organism: Trifolium repens; assembly: GCA_030408175.1. Classification (NCBI taxonomy): domain Eukaryota; kingdom Viridiplantae; phylum Streptophyta; class Magnoliopsida; order Fabales; family Fabaceae; genus Trifolium; species Trifolium repens. Next base: position 56,077,203 of record CP125851.1, read on the forward strand.
AATTATTTCCATCTTCACGAAGAAATCACACAAACATCTACCAAAGCTACAATCAAACTCATTGCTGGCGGGATATCAACTCTTTTTTCAGATCCGTTCCAAGGACACATAATATATTGCTGGTACAAATATAAAAAGTAAATCTACTTTTACTAACTTAAGTTCATCAGTAATCGATATATTCCACAAAGAGGAAGGAAGCGGACTAAGAAGTTCAGCCATTTTCCACTGACAAAACAATGTTCTTACAACTTAATTGTATAATTACTTCATACATATTATTCTGGGTATACCTTTTTAAAGCTTAGTCAAAGGCAGAGGGAGGTTTAAACACTTATATCAAGTGTAGATGGCCACATTTATTTTGAGATTCCTCTATGCATCCTCTGAAACAAAGTGGGGAGTCTAGTCTACATTTCCTAAAGTGTACCCTAAGTCTTAGAAACTTCAAAGTATAGGATCACTTGAAACATAAGAAATACACAGGTGGTGTATCTCTCGGAGATATCTTTAGGCTTAATCAAAGTCAGAGGAAGGTTTTCAACACCCACATCGAGTGTAATTATGTATTGCCTGAAGCAAAGTGGGGAGTCTGCATTTCTTCAAGTGTAACCTAAAGTTTTAGAAGCCGAAGACAGAATAACTTGAAACATAACACTAGACAGGTAGAGTATCTCTATGAGTATATTGAAATTTGATGAATATATAGGAATAAATTTCATTATTTTTCTTATAGTCATGAGTCCCCTCTTACCATCCACAATCTGGCAATGAGTGACAACCGGCATTGAAACCCGTCTATATTTTATTTCAGCAAAAAACAGCTTTATAGGAGAATCCTCAGCATTACATTGCTTGATATAAGAATCCACAGCATTAAAGCAGGTATGAGTCCAGGTTTCAGAAAAGGCAAAGGCGCTCAAAGTATCATCATCTACAAGCACAAAGTTGGTACCCTGTATATAACATAAAAACAAATATAAGACTATTTAGAGAAGCAATAACTAAAGGCAGAGAGCGGCAAAATAAGATCACATGCAGAAAGCCAACATAAAAAAAAAAAAAATACTCAAAGTTGGATAGTTAATATTTACATACATTTGTTTTGTTGTAGTGATCCAGTGCGCGATTGGCAATTCTTTTACATATAATACGACGATTTTCCGTCCGGGTAGCTAGGTTAAAATATATAGACTGGGGGGGGTGATATGTTGGTTCTGTTACTCTGTGTGCGAACGAATAAAACATTAAAGGAGATATTAGTTCAGATCAAAACCAATCAGTGAGTTGGGGAAGAAGGCGACATATGCAGAATAATACGGAGTAATAACTAAGAACAAAGTAGTTGAGAAATCATACTTGAACGCTTCATCAGTTGGCTCAAAGGGGTGACATCCCGGATATCCAACAACTGGATGGATAACTGAGAGATAGTTCTCAAGCCCAACTCTAGTTTCACCTAGGGACATCAAAAGGGATCATCAGAAGTTTGAACTTTTATTCCCTAGGAAAGAAGTATAGAGGTTAGTGGTGATTGTCCACAATCTTGATGCTTCAAGGCTCATGCACAACCTCACTAGAGGCATACACTGGCAAGCTAACATAGTCTCAGATGCAGAAATATAAGATAAGTGAGGGGGTTGAAATAGTTCAAATTCAAAGGTAGGACATAAAAAACAAATACCATTTTCTATACTCAACAAGAGACCTCTATAAATCTGAAGAACCTTCTTCTATCATGCACACTTCAATCTGTTGTGAAGACACAACACTAAAAGCACAAGCAAGCTTCTTTATAAACCATTTGTTCTTTAAATGTAGAGATAGTATTCATAAAAGCAAAAAAAAAAAAAAGGACTCCCTAGCTTCAAGCTTTCTGGCCAGCCTCTCACTTGGCCCAACTCTAAGCACAACCCAAAAGTTCTAAACAATTACTCTACATTATTTCTAGCTTCAAGAAGAATTAACAGAAACATCTATGAAGTTGTGCTCAAACTCATTGTTGGCTGAATAGCAATGCTTTTTTCATATCCGTTAGAAGGACAGATACTTTATTGCTGGTACAAACATAGAAAGTAAATCTACTTTTGTCTAAATTAAGCTCAACTGTATTGATATATTATATCAAGAGAAAGGATGCAGAGTGGTTAGAAGTGAAGCCATTTTACACACTTATTAAACAATATTCTTCAAACTTAATTGTATCTTCACTTCATATATTCTGTGTATATCTTTTTAGAGCATAAAAAAGGCAGAGGGAGGTTTTCGACACCCGTATCGAGTGAAGTTGGATATGTATCCTCTGAAACAAGGCAGGGAGTCGAAATATAGGATCACTTGAAACATAACAATACACGGGTCGAGTATCTCTAGGAGCACATATAAGAATAGTTCTCTTGTTACCTTGTGTTAAAATATTGCAAGTAGTGACAAACGGCCCCGAGGGATTAACATGCTTTATTTCAGCAAAGAAGTCATTGATACAAGAATCTTCCTTAGCTTTAAAGTAGCAACGAGTCCAGTTTACAAAAAACTTATTAAATGAATAACTGACCAAAGTCTCATCCTCTACAAGCTCAAAGTTGGTATCCTGTAAATAACATAAAAACAAATATAATGTTTTATTTAGAGAGGCAAAAAATAGTGAAATCCTGGAAACTGAAAATGTATGTACATTTTTGTTGTTGTAGTAATCCAACGCTATATCGGCACACATTTTGTTGTACATACGCTGAGCCTTGGTGGCTGTTTTTTGAGTTCTGTGAATAAAAATGAAATTGTGAAATAACAATAATGAAACCAAATCGATCCCCACAAGACTGACAAATTAAAATGTAACTATATAGTGATGGGTTATTTTGATATACCACTGATGTGGTTTTGTACTGTGTTTTGTATTGCAAAATTTGATGGGATATATTTTTATGCGGAGAAGAATATAAATCTCTTTCTCTCATTATTATTCATAGGTATATGGCTCTATATACAGAGCTACGTAAAAACAAATCGTATTTTTAAAAAACAAACTAATCCTTAAAATTCTAAACATAAATATAAATCTTAAATTCTTATAATATATATCTTACATATAAATCTAAACTATATTTTTATCTAATATCTTCAAAAGATATTTAGGCATTATTATCAACATATAGGGCTCGTTTGGATTGACTTATTTTTGAGCTTATGCGAAACAACTTATGCAAATAAATAAGCTTTTATGTATTATTATAAGTTTTTCGATGTAGTTTATGAGAAAACAACTTATAAAAATAAAATTTTTATTAGTGAAAACTTATAAATTAATATAAAACTTTATTTATTTGCATAGCTTATTTTCATAAGCTTAAAAATAAGCTGAATCCAAAAGGGCTCATAGTACTATAAGAATTCAACAACTCGATTAAATATAAAATAATGCGTATTACTTGAGCCTCTTAGATGCGTTGGAGAAACTACTATTAGGTGCCAGCTCTGTCATCTTCTCTAATCAAACTCAACGGGAACCCTAGAAACGGAATCGAATTTCAAATCACAAACTCAATAAATTTTGAACAATAGCGACTAGCATCAGCAAAATTAAGAAAATCTAAATCTAAACATACAAATTAAGATTAAAATCAACCGAGGAGATATATATTATAGATAGAGAGAAAGAGAGAGAGAGAGAGAGAGAGAGAGAGAGAGAGAGAGATACCGAGGAGACGAGGGAGATATTTTTGTGTTCTGTGAATGAAATTGAGAATTGAGAAATAGCAATAATGAAGAGTTTGGATCCCCTCCGGTACTTATTTCCTCCCTTTTTCCAGTTCTATGATCATATGTATGACGCGTGGCAAAAATTAATTAGACGGTTGAGATTAAAAGAAATGCAAAACCATCATTTTAGAGTTATTCTTTGTCTTTTCACACAAAAATCCATTCAAATATTGGTTTAATATTCATTTGCAGTCTTGCAGAATTTTGTTTGATAGACAATAACATGAAGATTTGTCTTTAGGCCCCTTGTGTTTCTTTTTTATCCTCTGTACTGATGTTTTTGCTTCTTCATGGTGTTTCGATTTTTACGAACCGAATTAGTTATAGTTGCGGCTTTTCCCATTGATTACTTCGGCTCGTAAAAATCGAATTTGTTTGCTCAAATTTTACACAATTTCAAAGGGCAAATGGGATTTAAGGGGGGTAAAAAAGAAATGCAAGGGGCCTAAAAAGAAATCTTCCAATAACATTATCCTACGTTTTTCAACCTCTTAGTTTTAAAGTAGCAATGAGTCAAGCTTTCAGATAACTAATTAAATCAATAACTATCCAAAATCTCACCCTCTACAACCTCAGAGTTGATATCCTATAAATAACATAAAAACAATATAATGTTATTTAGAGAGACAAAAAAATATTATATTGAAATGCTGGAAACTGAAAATGCATATACATTTTTGTTGTTGTAGTAATCCAACGCTATATCGGCACACATTTTGTTGTATATACGATGAGCCTTAGCGGCAGTTCTATGAATGAAATTCAGAAATTACAATAATCAAACCAAGTTGAGAAACAACAAATTCTATAACTCGATTAAATATAAAATAATGTGTATTACTTGGAGCAACTATATGTCGTCTCTATATATTTTCTCTTCTACAATCAAACTCAAATGGGAATCCTAGAAAGAGAGAGATATTTTTGCTTGAAAGGAACATTTTGGATATCTCACATCCCCTCTCAAACTGTCATCGTTGTTCGCCGTTATAAATTTCTCTGTAAGTTACAGCGTTGTTGTTGTCTTCTCCGACCTACCAAATGGTCATTGCCCTTTCGCGGCCGTCGTCCCATTCACTGCCATCGCCCTTTTCACATATGAATCCTTAGAAAAATATTGTCAAACTTTTCATCTTCTCGAATCGTTGGTACCCATATGAATTTCTAGAAACCTAGTATAGTAGTGTCAAACTGCTTCTAGTGGGAATGTGGTAATGGCTGATTTGGCTAGTCTCCGATGAAAGCACTTTAGTCAGTTAGGAACATTAATTTTCCATATTTCCTTACTTAGGCTTTGGCTTCTAGACAACGTTGCCCTAGAATTTTCCTTATTCATATTTCTTTCTTCCTTCAAGAGTTGGTAGGGTGATTGCAAAGTGAAATTTCCATCCTTTTCCAATTCTAAATTATTAAAGTTAAATATGTTTTTCCTCCATATAAAAAAAGTGGAATGATTATTTTGAAGACATGTTATGAACATTATAAAAAGTTCATCGAAAATAAAAAAGAAACTCAAAGTCTGTTTCTAAGTTCAAATTTCTATTACTTGAAGTAGCAAAATTTTACACAAGAAAGGGGGGTTTGAATTGTGTACCTTTTAAAAATTTCACTTTAATTTGAATCAGACTATGTTAATGAAAGAAAACAGAATAGCAGAGTTTTAAGATCAATCTGAGAATGATCTTAAAACACAGATTTACTTAAAGCAGTTTGAATTTAAGGAGTAAGAGAGTAAGAGAATTAACACCAAAGATTTTATACTGGTTCATCCTTAAATCTTGGGTTACATCCAGTCCCCACCACCTATGAGTTTATCCACTATAATCTTCTGATTTTACAGATCAAAGATTACACAGATTTCAATCTTTGATCTAGACCTAAGATCAAATTCTTCCAAGCACTTACAGCTTTATCACACCTTAGTCACACCTGACCAAGTACTCAATCAATAATCACTTATTGACTTGAGATTACAATTGATAAGGATTTTGGTTCTAAGCTTTTGGTTCTAAGCTTTGTTACAAAGCTCAACACAAAGTGAGAAGCTTAAAACAGTTTGTTCTCTATTCTATGAGTTGGATTTTTCTAATCTCTTTTGAATTGAATAATAGAGAATGAGAATGATTTAAAACAAGTAACCAGATCTGTAGGAAGGTTTTTTTTTAATTATATTTGATTGCTTGACAGAACTGATGATTTGAAACTTAATTCTTTCACCCTTTTATAGATGCAGCTTGATATCTGGTTTAGGCTTGAAGATGTATCCGTTGGAGATTAGAAAATAGCTGTTACACACAGCTTAGTTCACTAAACTAGACCCTTAGCACATGCCTTATAATCTCTGCATAATCTCAATTCATTCTTGCCTTGAGTTTTGCCATGAGCACATTAGAGTACCTTAGTTCATAAGCTATAATGAGTTGTCATTTGTTGTAGCATGCTTGTTTCCCAAGTCTGGAGTACATGAAATAGTCGTTTGTACTATTGAGAAAGTACACATAACAAATGGAGCAGTTTTGCAAAAACTGTGTGCTGCATGTTACTGTTCATTCTTGAATCTGTCTCACTTCATTCTTGAATTTGAGCTGGAGCGTGTCTTATGTCTGTCTCTTGATCCTTATCCATAAGTAGCTGATTGAAAAGGTTGTAAACAACTGTAGCATTATGGTTTTGCAGCTGGATATGTACTTAAGAGAATAGGCCTAGTTTGCTTTATAAAGAATGTTTTCTTTTGTCTTTGCTGCAAGTACATCTTTAACCATGAGTTAAGGTTTGTTGTGATGCTGTGATTGGTCTGGGTATTATGAGATATGTCTATGATATCAGTTTTCATCATAAAGTCCATGTGTTTTGCAAATCTTTGGCTTTTCCCAAAAGCTCAAAGTGGAAGGTCTTATGATTTGGAACTTATGATTGATAATGAATTCCTTGCTCAAAATGGATTAAGTCCTGTAGAGATTTGATTCTATATTCCACCAAAAGTGCTTATTGTTTTGGACTTAATTTATAAGTAATTAATTCAATCACTGAATAGGAATCTGTCTGTTCAGAAGAATGATCTTAGATTGATCTTGTTTTGTCATTTTCTGTCAAACTTTAGCGTATTGTTTTTATGGATCTGTTTTAGCTTATAATCACTCAAAATCACTTGTTAGGCAACAAAATGTTCAGAATCAATTTGGAATTTAATTAAAGATGTTTGTAATCTTTAAAACATCAAAAGTGGATTTTGTCTCAACATTACTTTTATCTTTATTTTTTAAAATTTAAAAAAATCATATTTAATTTTTCTCATTTTTTAAATTTTTGCAAGGAAACTTTTTACAGCATATGCCGACCTTTCAATAAGAACCGTGGGCTATAAGAGCAATTTTCTCTTCAACATCTTCATCTTTTGCCCATTGTCAATAGACCATCTAGCTCAATCACATTTTTGCCATTGAAAAGATTTCTCATAGCATGGTTGGCTACCGTTTTCGAATAATCTTGCAAGAAGAGATTCGTGTTTTAGGTTAAGCATACATAATGAATTATAAAAATTGCTCTTTTGGTCCCTTGAGTTGCTATCAGGCCTCCCAAAACTTCAAAATGCCTTTAATTATTCGGATTACAAGATCCGAAAACACCAAATGTCTCGCAAAACACAATTTCGAAAGTTACGTTTCGAAATGGGTTTTTTTTCAAAAAAAAAAAAGACTTTGGAACATAATTTATGAAATAGAGAGTAACTATTATAAAATAAATAATTTTTTATGTATTATTATTCATAAGTTTATTAAAATAGTTTATAAAAAAATAACTTATAAAAATATAATTTTTATTAATAAAAATTTATAAATGAAAAAAAAAAAAAACTTACTAAAGTATTGCTGAACTTGAAATTCATACAAACTATGGTGACCCCAAAAGCATAAATGAAAAACTGTTTCAAACTTTCAATGATCCTAAGCAGTAGCAGTGGCAAACTTAGCCGCAACACATTAATCTCTCTAATCAACAAAGCTTGCACCTTCCCTCACCTTACTCAAATCCACACCCAACTCATTCTCAATGGCTACCATTACGACATTGCCACCATCACTAAACTCACCCAAAAACTCTTCGACTTCGGTGCCACGCGCCACGCACGTGCTCTCTTCTTCTCCGTTCCTAAACCCGACATCTTCCTCTTCAATGTCCTCGTTCGTGGCTTCTCCCTCAACGCTTCACCTTCCTCTTCCATTTCTCTATATGCCCATTTGCGCCGCAATACTAATCTTGCCCCTGATAATTTCACCTATGCTTTCGCTGTTGCCGCTTGTTCTGACGACAAGAACTTGATGCTTCTGCATGCTCACTCTATTATTGATGGGTATGGTTCTAATATTTTTGTTGGTTCTGCTCTTGTTGACTTGTACTGCAAGTTTTCGCGTGTTGGGTTTGCAAGGAAGGTGTTTGATGGAATGCCTGAGAGGGATACTGTTTTGTGGAATACTATGATTAATGGGTTGGTTAAAAATTGTTGTTTTGATGATTCTATTCAGCTTTTTGGTGATATGGTTGCACAGGGGGTGAGGTTAGATTCGTCGACTGTGACTGCTGTGCTTCCTGCTGTTGCTGAATTGCAAGAGTTGAGAGTTGGGATAGGGATTCAGTGTTTGGCATTGAAAGTTGGGTTTAATCGTTGTGATTATGTGCTCACTGGTTTGATTTCGCTGTATGCCAAATGTGGGGATGTAAACACGGCGAGGTTGTTGTTTGGGATGATTAGTAAACCAGACTTGATTGCTTACAATGCCATGATTTCTGGGTTTACTTCCAATGGTGAGATTGAATGTTCTGTGGAACTTTTCAGAGAGCTTCTTTTTTCTGGTGAGAAAGTCAGTTCAAGCACAATTGTTGGTTTGATTCCATTGCATTCTCCATTTGGTCATCTGCATTTGGCTTGCTCGATTCATGGTTTCTGTGCAAAATCTGGTATTATTTTGAATCCAACTGTTTCAACTGCACTAACTGCTATATACAACAAACTCAATGAAATAGATTTGGCTCGCCAGCTATTTGATGAATCGCCTGAAAAAACCGTGGTTGCTTGGAATGCTATGATTTCGGGTTACGCGCAGAATGGTTTGACAGATACGGCCATCTCTCTTTTTAAGGAAATGATGAAGACTGAATTCACTCCAAATGCAGTTACCATTACAACTATCCTTTCAGCTTGTGCACAACTAGGATCTCTAAGTTTCGGAAAGTGGGTCCATCAGTTAATTAAAAGCAAAAATCTTGAGCCAAACATTTATGTTTCAACGGCTCTAGTTGACATGTATGCCAAGTGTGGGGACATTTTAGAGGCTTGGCAGTTATTTGACTCAATGAGTGAAAAAAATACCGTCACTTGGAATACTATGATTTTTGGTTATGGGCTCCATGGATATGGGCATGAAGCACTTGAGCTTTTCAATGAGATGTTGAATTTGGGGTTTAATCCATCTTCTGTAACTTTTCTTTCAGTCTTGTATGCTTGCAGTCATGCTGGCTTGGTAGGCGAAGGAGAGGAAGTTTTTCATACTATGGTCAATAAATACAGGATTGAGCCCTTAGCCGAGCACTATGCATGCATGGTGGACATTCTGGGGAGATCTGGACAGTTAGAAAAAGCATTGGAATTTATAAGGAAAATGCCTGTTGAGCCGGGTCCTGCTGTCTGGGGTACATTGCTTGGTGCTTGCATGATTCACAAAGACACCAACATAGCCCGCTTGGCTTCAGACAAGCTATTTGAACT